>JARWLC010000004.1:86552195-88052195 GCA_033318265.1 Phyllotis vaccarum | reverse complement strand
AGTTTTTGCTTAAAACATACTGTTGTATTATGTTTCTGGCCTGTGGTCCCACAGACCCACAGAGACACACAGATGCTTATGATAGTTTTAGGCTGATCGGCCTAAGGCCCAGACATATAACTTGCTAACTCTTTACCCTTAATCTAACCCATGACTCTTATCCTGTTCAGCCATGGGGCTCGGTACCTTTTCTCAGAGCAGCATAGGTGTCCTCTGCTTCTGCTTCTCTGGTGTCTCTGTGCCATCACTGCCCAGTTCTTCCTGTTCCCAGAGTTTTCTTAGTCTGGTAGCCCCACCCACACTTCCAGTCTGCCTTCAGCCAATCAGTGTTTTTATTAAACTAATAGGTGGGACAATTATTTACAATGTGACATAATCCCACTGCAACATGCGAGTATCTGGGCAGTGGTGGCAGCACTCTGAGGCAGGCAGATCTCTGTGAGTTTGAGGCCAGTCTGGTCTACAGGCTCCAAAGCTACACAGAGAAACCCTGTCTTGAAAACAACAACAAATAATAATAAAAAACACAGAAGAGTTAAGTTCTGATATTTGGACATAATAGTTGATCTTTCTTATTACATTTCCGTGTATGTATGTGTGTCTGTCTGTCCATTTGTTGTCTGTGTGATGCTGAGACTGAGCCCAGACAGTTGCTCAAAGTATATGCTCTAACTTCAAGCTCTACACCAAGCAGTATATTTGCTTTTTTAAATCTTTGTATATGTTGACATGCTAACAATTCTTTTACCCCTGTGTCTTGTCACTGTTTTACTGCTGTGAAGAGACCATAACCAATCTCTCTCTCTATTTTCAAAACAGGGTTTCTCTGTGTAGCCCTGGCTGTCCTTGAACTCCCTCTGTAGACCAGGCTGGCTTCAAACTCAGAGATCTGCTGTCTCTGCCTTCCCAGTGCAATGGCATAAGCCTCCTATATATAACATATATACATAAGCCTCCTACACGTAACATGTATATGCATAAGCCTCCTACATGTAACATATATATACATAAGCCTCCTACACATAACATGTATTTACATAAGCCTCCTACACATAACATATATATACATAAGCCTCCTACACATAACATATATACATAAGCCTCCTATACATAACATGTATTTGCATAAGCTTCCTACATGTAACATATACATACATAAGTCACGTAACATATATATACAGAAGCCTCCTATATATAACATATACATAAGCCTCCTACATGTAACATATACATAAGCCTCCTACACGTAACATGTATATGCATAAGCCTCCTACACATAACATATATATATACATAAGCCTCCTACACGTGACATATATATACATAAGCCTCCTACGCATAACATGTATATGCAGAAGTCTCCTACGCATAACATGTATATACAGAAGCCTCCTACACATAACATGTATTTACATAAGCCTCCTACATGTAACATATATATACAGAAGCCTCCTACACATAACACAACAATAAGAACAGGAATGATTTTTTAAAACATTTGAGAGAGACTATAACCATCTTAGAAACATGAGATCATTTGAAACATGATGTCTGTCTGCTTCAGGAAGAGACCGTTGACCTCGAGAATCAGGCAGTTGGGGTGAGAGCCTGTTGATCCCACGGTGCTGCTGTTAATGTCGCTGTGTCTGTTGGCCTAGGTGGCAGAGGGGCTGGGGTGTTGCCCATCGCTGCAGCCAGCTGCACAGTCTTAGCCGCCTAGCTCAGCAGAATTTGGAGCCACTTCAGAATGTAAAAGGTGACTATTGTCCACTCTCTTCTTTGTTTGTTTGTTAATCAACTCAACACTCCTGGAACTTTCACTTTGTTCGAGGCTGGCCTCGAACTCAGAACTTACTGTCTCTGTCTCCCGAATGCTAGGATTAAAGTGTGCTACCACCTCCCCCCATCCACTCTCTTTCAGAATATCTATAAATTGTAACACAAAACTAAGAAACTTTATCAGAGTTAGATGTTTAAATCTGTGAGTGGTAGAGGTGTACTTAGGAGGCAGAGAAGGCAGATCTCTGTAAGTTTGAGGACAGCCAGAGCTACACTTAATTCCTGTCTTAGAAAAAAAGTAAGATAAATGTTTAAATCTGTTTCTTTGAATAAACCATACACACAATATAAGCTTCTAGTCTACTGGATTTAATTCTGAGTGCATGTGCTAAGTTTAAGTAGTTATTTGCACAGTGTTATAAGGACGAATCCTCTGGGGTGACCACGGGTTTGTGTTCTGTCATCAGGGTGCACCATCACGTTCACAGACCGCTCTGGTGTGAGTGCACTGGGCCATGTGATGCTGGGAACCATGGACGTCCACCATCAATGGATGAGAGTAAGAATGAGCCAGTGGTCAGACTTCTCTGACTTGCCTCCCACATGTTCATTTCAAACAGCACCATTACATCAGCAGACTGCAGCATTGGGAAGCCTAGCTCCAGTTTTCCAATCTCATAACCACATAACTAGTACTTCAAAACCAAGATGGTCTTCTTTTACATTTGCTTATTTACTGCATGTGTGTGCACAGAAGTCAGACGACAAACTGTAGCTGTTTTCCTTTCTCCCCCGGGCCCAGGGATTGAGTTCAGAACATAACACTCGAGCAAGTGCTTCTTCTGCTCTGGCATCTGTCTCACAGGCCAGTGTGTTAGTTTTAAACTCATGTAAATAAAGCTAATGCTAACATTTTTTTATTGTTAAATTTTATTTTTAGATTTATTTTATATTAAGTGTTTTGTCTGCACGTGTGTTTGTCTATGTACCATGAGTGTGAATAGGGCATAGGACCCTCTGGATCGGGAGTTACAGTTGTAAGGCAGCATGTGGGTGCTGGGAAACTAACCAGCTCCTTGCAAGGACAAGTGTCTCGCTGTCTCCAGCCCCTGACATGGACATTTTGTTTCGTTTGGTTTTTATTGTTGTTGTTTCTGGGTTTGTTTTGTTTTGGAAAGAGTCTAGTTATGTACCCCTGGCTAGACTAGTGCTCACTATGTGAACCAAACCAGACTGACAGTTGTAACAATCCTCCAGCCTCAGCCTCCAGTGTCTTAGGATTACAGGTGTGAGCCACTGTGCTTGGTTCATACAAACATGGGAAATATTTGTGGATCATATCCTTTGACCATATCAAAAGATAGTCTTATTTCCAACTTTGATGAAAAATTCATATAGCCAAGAGTGGAGGAAGTTCTATTGTACTTCAGTGTAAGTCCTGCCCAGAAATGGGCTTGCGTGAACCAGTGCTGTGTGCAGCAGCCTGGATACGAAAGTCCATCTCTGAAGGTAATATTCTAATACAACTCCCTGTCTGTACCATTCTTGAAGTAACAGAATAGCAGGGAGGCAGAGAGGTGCTGTGGTTGCCTAGATGTGGGGATCAGCACTCTGACCTGAAAGGCCTGGCAGACCCTGTGGTGGTCTGACATGGGTCCGCATATGTGAAAAGACAATATAAAACAAAGCACACAAGGGTTGACATACAACTACAATGTAATTATAGTTTGTCTGCATTCACATTCAGAGACAGGCATAGTCTTACTGTTACAGAAACCCACAGTTCTCAAAAATCCTGATTGTACTTACCACTGCACAAGTTACTCAGGAAGAGGAGAATCAGAGTATGATTATTTCTTATAAAATGTAGTAAGTAGATAGTTTATTTTTTGTCTTTTTTATGTGTAGCCCTGGCTGTCCTGGAACTTGCTCTGTAGTCCAGGCTGGCCTCAAACTCACAGAGAAGCCCCCGCCTTTGCCTTCTAAGTGCTGGGGTTAAGGGTATGCACCACCACGGCCTGGCTAAGGTCTTGTAGTCATCTTGACATTGTGCAGATCCCAGCTCTCTACTGAAATTCAAAGCTCTTCAAGCCCCACTGACCCTGACTCTTCCCACTCACCAACACATGCGCCATGTACCAGCCACACTCGGCTTCCTGTTGGCTTTGGGTGTGGTCTTTTTTCTTCCCCCAAAGCATCCCACACTCTTCTACTGTTTTAAAATCCTGTTACAGGTTTTGTCAGGTGAGAAGTTCTAGCGGCCATTGTTTAAAGCTGCTCTGACCTGTGACCTCACTGATCTCTTCCCTTGACTGGTGAGCTCTAGCAAATGCAGACAAACCCCACACTTGCATGTGCACTTCACTGTGTACACACCAGGTGCTCAGTGACGCTTTCTGTGCTGTCTAAATGTGATCAGCACAACCTAGCTTAAGGTTCCTATGCAGGTCTTTAAATATTAGTACCTGGGGCTTTTCTTCTTCTGCAGTCTCCTCGGTTCCTACCTGAAACCCCTAGGCTGATAATTTGTCTTGAATATTAGTATTTCCAGGATTGTTTTGTCTTTTTTACTGTATTTTATTTGAATATTCCATCTACAAAAATAATTTTTTAAAACTTTCTCATTTATTGGACCCATAAAATTATAGTAACATAAAATTAAATGTCTTTTTTCAATATTATAGCTTTTTGAGAGCTTGCCAAGTTATTTTGATCTGCAGAAGAGAGTGTCGGCCTTAGAAGACCAGATAAGCAGTCTTTTAGGGGGCATAAACGTAGTATATATTGAAGAGCTACAGCCGGCGCTCACGCTTGATGAATACTATTCCTGCCTTGACGTGTTCTGTAATCAGCTGCTGAGGCATGGGGTACCCTCCCACCCTCAAAGTCTGAGCGGCCTGCAGATGATCCTTAGCAGGTAAATATCTAGAACTGCATGAGATATATGTGGCTTTTGTTTCATTGTATGGCTCTTGTTAATAGTAACAGTGAGGAGGAGGAGGAAATGACAGTAATGATGAGTGGCTGAAGAAGTAGTTCAGTAGTTAGGGTGGATAAGATGCTAAGATACTCCTTTGATTCAGCTCCCAGGAACCATGTCAGGTAGATCACAACCAGTGGATCCCATGCCTTTGACCTCAGGTACTGTACTCACATGCAGAGAAAGACACACACACACACACAATATTTCATATTGTTTTTTAGATGGAGGGAGGCATGTGGTGCACAGTTTTAATCCCAGTGCTCAAGGCAGAAGCAAGAGAACCACTGTAAATTCAAGGCCAGCCTCTGCTAAACAATGCAACCCTGTCTGAGAAACAAAACAAAAGAATGTCTCTACTTGTGGAAATAATTGTATTCACAGCGCTGGTCTGCATATATCAGAAACCAAACTGAGGGACTGAGAGTGGGTCTCTACAACATTCTTTGAAAACATAGCCACTGACCAGCAAAGTCAATCATTCAGTCATCATGTAAAGTGTGTGTGTGTGTGTGTGTGTGTGTGTGTGTGTGTGTGTGTACATGTGCGCATGCGCACATATCCTCAAGTTACCTGCGCTTTGTGCTTCGACACAGTCTCAGGTACTCACAGACTCACCTGGCTCAGTGTTGCTGTCTGTGGAAGTGGCAATGTTCCTATAATACACATTTTGTTTCAGTGACAGGTACGAGCCGAGCTTGCATGAACTTGGGCATTTTAATATCCCAACCCTCTCGGATCCAGTAAGCGTCCAGTCATTTATGAGAACCAAAGCCCAGCAGGCCAGAGCTAACGTGACAAGAAGGGAGAAGTAAGTACAGTTCACTCCGCAGTGTGCAGGCCTGACTTTTAAAGTGTGGTGGAGAGCACTGTCTGCGTGCTAGTTTTTCTGTTCATGCATAGCTCTGGTCTGCTGATACTGGGGACCAAAGAGGTATAAGCAGTTGTGAGCCCCCATGTAGGTGTTGACATTTGAACTTGTATCTGTCAGAATTACAATCGCTTGTAAATGATTGATGAGCCATTTCTCCAGGCCTATTATATTGAAATTTAAAGTACAGCTCATAAGTTGTCCTGTTTCTGTGTTGTTTATAACATGGAATCACTTGACAGCCAGTGGTTTTCTTGTCACAGGTGTGAAGATGTAGAGTTAAGTACATTGTAGAGAAGAAGGGGTTTGTATGAAGGAATGGACAGACAGACAGCAGGTTCAGATGCTGAGCAGGAAGGAGAAGCAGCTCAGAGCAGGGCACAGCCTAATCTCAGCATCCACATGAAGGTTTATACTCCTAATTTTTCTTAATTTAGTAATTAGCGGTGCCTAGGGGAGCTGTATGAAAGCTTTTTAAACTATGTACTATTGGAGTGGAGAAGTGGCCCAGCTGTTAGGAGTACTGACTGCTCTTCCAGAGGATGTGGGTTCAATTCCCAGCAACCACATGGTGCCTCACAACCATCTGTAACTCCAGTTTCAGGAATCCAACACCCTGTTCTGATTTCCCACCAAGCACACAGGTGGTGTACAGACGTCCATGCAAACAGAACACCCATACACATTAAAAATAAATCTTTGAAAATTAGGAACAAATTGTGTATTATTTTTATCTTACTAATGCTGAAGAGATTAAGTACTTTTAGAGTTTTATGTAGAAGTAAATCAGCCAGTACTGGGCACAGGGTAACTTTTGACATGTCTGTCTTTTCACATGACTGGCTTCTATGGGCACTATGCCATCACCCCAATATTTAAGAATATGTTTATATTTTATCTTATTTTATTTAGTAATAGCTTGTGACTTTTTATTTAATAGGTTACAAGTTATTGAAAATGAATTGATACAGGCTTCAACAAAGAAATTTTCTCTGGAGAAGTTATATAAAGAGCCAAGCATTTCAAGTAGACAAATGGTGGATTGTTGTAAGAGACTTCTACAGCAGTCTCTGCCTTATCTACATGGGATGCACCTCTGTGTGTCACACTTTTATTCTGTTATGCAAGATGGAGACCTATGCATACCATGGAATTGGAAGAAAGAAGGAGCCATGAAGTAACCCAAATAACTGTTTTATTTTCTGGAGAAATGAGAAATTGATGAATTTATTTTAATCCAGTTTAATATAATATTAGTATTTACATGTTAAAAAGTTTTTAACTGCTGTTTTAAAAGTGGGCTGAGTTTTTCTTTGTAGTGATTTTATGCTAAGAAACGTGTTTTTGAAAGGATTTATCCTCCTAGTCTTAGGGTGCTGATGGCAAGAAGATGCTTAGAAGAAAAAAAAATTACCTTAAAGATATGTATCAGAGATTCTGTAAGAAATATATTTTTATGCGAGTGAATGTGTGTGTGTAGAAATTGGCCTCAGTCAATATAGCTTTTTAGTTCTAGAACTCATTTTTACATGCAACACAATGTGTGTCTTCATGGTTACATCTCCTAGACACACACACTTTGTAGCCAGTAATGGTTAGTAATGTTCAAAACAGGTTATTGATGAGAGCAAATATTAAATAACCATATTTTGTTTGAGAATTTTTTTAAGAAAAAACCCTATTGAATGTATGTTATTAACACTGTCTGATACTAGTTTATTAAAAGATCGGTGATGGAAACTTATATACATGATTTCTTCTATCAATTAAAATATTGATAGGCCATGTAGTTGGTAGGCACAGGCCCTGGGTTCCACCCTGTACCAGGAGTGAGTAAGATATACGATTGTAATTTAGCCAGAAGCTCCTTTAAAAGCTGTCTTCCATTCTTTAGCTCTGGCCCAGGTCTACTGCCTCCTGTGGAAGGGCTGCTCTCCGTTCAGAGTAGACCCACCCTACATTCTGCTCACTTTTCCCCTGAGAAAGTCCTAGTGAATTTTTCCCACAGTCCCATTAGAACAAAGGAGACATTGAAATCAGTTTTTCATGTTTTGGATTTTTATAAAACATCAATCATTTAAATAATCCAGATGTATGTTCAAAATAAGAACTGGCTTGTAAAAGGATTGTTTGTGGCATTAATGCTTTTGACCCAGGCTAATTTGACAAATGTTGTTGTAAATACCCTTCATAAAAAAGAGTCTTCAAGTTGGGTTTCATGGCACACACCTTTAATCCCATCACTTGGGAGGCAGAAGCACGTGGATCCCTCTGAGTGAGGCCAGCCTGGTCTACAGAGCAAGTTCTAAGACAACCAGAGCTACTGTTACACAGAGAAACACTGTCTCAGGATAGGGGATTGGGTGGGTGGGGGGTCTCAAAGGTATAATTTATTGGAAAATTGTTGGATTGTGCCACTTCTTAACAGCTAACAGAACCTTCTGTAGTGTGTGTTGAATTAGATTTGTCTCTGAACTAATGGTTACATAATAAATACCGTGTCGACGACTTAGCTGCTTTTCTTTTGTGCAGTTGTTATAGTTCCACAACTAGGAGTTGTAGAAATTTGTTAGATGTCATCCTTGGACTTCATCTCTGGATATATGTGCCTCTGGTGCAAAATGGTCTCCAAAGAGACCTGAACTCTGTATCAGTGAGGTTTCTGGCCAAGACTAGCCCCACAGTTTGGACCTGCCCGCCTCCGCTTATCTGGACCAGCAATCCCAAAGTCCCAAAGAAACACACAGATGCTTATATTAACTTCATGCTGTTTAGCCTATGGCTCAGGCACATTACCAGCTAGCTCCTTCATCTTAACCCATTTCCATTAATCTGTCTGCCACATGGCCTGTGGCTCACCTGTGTTCCTTACATGTTGCTTCTTTGGGCATCTGGCTTGATCTGTCTGACTCTGCCCTCCTCCTACTATCTATTCCGATTTCCCTGTCTACTTTTTCTACGGTGTGGGTCATGGGCCAAAACAGCCCTTTATTCACAGCATATAGAAAGACAGTCCCACATTACTGATCACAGCTGAACTGCCCCCACAAGGACAGTTGGGGCTAGGCCTTAATTCCAGTGCTGTGTCTGTTCCCAGTATGAGTTGCCAAAGCCCATCTTTCTGTGTTCCAGGAAGGCCTCTACCCCTAAGTAGCCTCTGAATTAACAAGAGAGATGAAGGGTCAGGGACAGTTCACTATTGGAGCCTAAAGACTGAGCACATAGCAGCCAGAGATTCTTCACTGAGGCTGTTATAGGCCTGGTGGTGGTGGGCATACTCTCTAGAGGAACCTGGAAACACACTGGAGAGGGAAGACGGGAAGGCGGCCTGGGCTTTTCCGCACCAGACTGTTGGTCAGTGTGGAGTCACTTGATGGCACCAAGGGCAGATCTGCCCCAGTCTCAAGCCCAGAGTGCACAGCACTGGCCTTCCTGGCAGTCAGCTTCCTTTGGCTCACTTCACACCAACAATGAACTCCCACCTCTTGTAGGGATCCTTCTAACCCACAGCCATTGTGGGTCAGTCACTGTAGACTCCAAATGGTTGTAGCCCAACTGTTAAGGGGTGGGAATCCTGCTTTTATTTTTGGCCTTTTGTCTACATAAAATACTTCCTTTGGAGAAGTATTGTTATTCTTTGTTGGTGCCTTGTAAAACATGGCCGCATCAAATCAAGATTCAAGAAAACAGGTCCCTCATCTCCCCAAAGCGTTTAATGTCTTCACAGTCCAATATACAGATTTGAGTGTGCCTTCTGTATCCTTGTTAGCCAACCTAACACTCTTCTTAGCTGGGCATTATTGCTTATCCGTGAAGATAGAAAAATCCTGTTCGACTCCTTTCCTGTAATAATGGAAAAATCCTGTTTGCTTCTTTCCCCTTGACCCCCTTCCTGAGGTCCCTGAAACTAGCCAAGGTTGACAGAGTTTTGGTTCCATTGTATCGAAACACTAAGTAAGTGGCAGCTTGCTCAGAACTCAGATTCAGCCCGCTCATGAGTACATCAATTAAACCTTTTCTTTTATCTTGCAAGAAGTCTGGGTTTGGGGTCTTCTTCTTTAATCCAGCTGGTAACATCATATTTGCAGCCAACTGAAGCCATGCTGGGCCAGTGGGAATGAGTGATATGATGTCAAGTTGCTGAACATGCTGCCAATGATGCTGGGATTCTTTGCTCTTCCAGGGCTGATCCTTGGCAGCCTTTGTAACCCTCGGCTTCCAGCAGTCAGCAATGATAGCAGGCACCTGTAAGTAGCAGGTACCAAGAACTACGCCAGATTCTGGCTTTCCCAACACTCTTCTTGTCCAGAGTCACAAGAGGTACAGGAAGGCTTGGCTGGAGAGATGGCTCATTAGTTAAGGGCATTACTGCTCTTCAGAGAACCAGGGTTCAACTCCTAGCACCTACATGGCTTTGCAGGTATAACCCCAGGTCCAAAGGATATAACAGCCTCTCCTTGCGTTCGTGAGATCAGACACAGATGTGATGCACAGGCATGCACGCCGGAGAGAAAACACCCATGTGCATTAAATTAGAACATTTCTAAAAGCTGAAAATCTGAGAGGCAGGGAGTGTGGTAGAGAGAGTGAGATGAGAGCTACCTACCCTACTCTAAACCCTGGCTCTGATCTCCACCGGGGTTGCTCTAGAGGCTTCCGAGTTGTGGAGTTAGTCCTGGAATTGGTCCAAGCTTGGGCTAGGGGTACCAGTTACAAATTCACTGGCTGCTTTGAATTCTAGGGGTGTTTTGACGTGTAGCAGTGATCATTAACGTTTACTTACACCGGGACACTATCTCTTCTTTCTTAGGAACGGAATGTTTGGAATGTCAGGTATTTCCCGTAGGTGCTGGCTCCTTCCTGGATGGTGTCTGCTCATGGGCCCTTCCAGGATCCACTAGGCACCAGTAAGAGCCTGCGGCGTGTCTGGCAAGCTGCTCTAGGCTTCACAAGTGCACCTCCGGAGATGAGAGCTGAGGAAGAGGAAGACGGGAAGAAACGGTAAAGAGGAAAGAGGAGGAGGGGGCAGACGAAGCCTAGTGGGGAGAGGAAGAGAGAGAAAGACAGGTGGAGCACATTTCTTAAAGAGGGTTTATCGCAGGTGGGTGTGCCTTGATTACACACTGATGGATGGGCAGCATAGGACCCTGGGCTGACTAAGCATTTGCCTGAATACTGACAGCACATGTGCAGCTGTAGGACCCTGGGGCTGGCTACGGGATGCTGGGAATGGTAACGTTCCTCCCTGTTTATTATAAATAAGTTACAGATAGCAAGTAGGGTCAAAAATGAGAGTGTTGGGTTCTCAAGTCGGCATCCTGCAGACTTTGGGGAACTTGGGAAAGCTGGGATGTTATCCATATCCTGAGGTTGTTCCTTTGCTGTCCAGGCTCCTTCAACCACTCCTTGAACACTGAGGGTGCCAGCAGGTAGGAGATTAAGTTTAGGGATCTTTTTCCTTAGGTCTTGGTAGTTAGCTAATGAGGGGAGTCCCAAAAGTGGGGAGGCTTAGGCTGTTGATTGGCAGTATAATAATAGAGGGGTGTGCCTGACCTGTTCAAGGTGGGTCCAAGTTAACTCCCTGGAATTTACAAGAATGATTTGGTAAATTTTAGACACATTACGATACCCACTATTTATAATCTGACATGACATTTACATCATAGCAACTCACACCTTTGATTCATAGCAGATCCAGAAATGATTTTGGTTGAAACTTGTTTGTGGGTTTTTTTTTTCCCATCCAGAAAACTGACAGATTTTTTTGGCACAATGAAAAGCATCTTTTAAGTATATAGTCAAAAAATAACCGAAGAGAATTTAAAATCCTGAGCTTGTGGCAATGATAATATAGTGGTATTGAAAGAAGTAAGAGAGCAGATTCCAGTAAAGCTCCTGACTTTAGAATAGCAGTGGAAAATCCCACCATTCTCCCTTAGTCACATAAACAAGATATCTTGCAATAACATGTTGGCCTTGTGGCTGGCCATGGAAAGTCTCTAAGGGCAGAAAGTCCTGGTGGTCTGTGGTCTGAAAAATCCCCGAGAACAGGCCGATGTCCTTGTAGAGACTGTGAAAAGTCCCTGAGAATAAGCCAACCAATGACAAGAACAGATAAACCACCCTCACCCTGCTTCCCCTGCCAGGTTTCCCCGCTCCTCTCGGCAACAGCTGCCGCCCACCAATCCAAAAGTGACCAGGACCCTGTCACCCGGCTTGTGGGTTTTACCTATAAAAACCAGCAGTCTCCCAACCGTTGCGACTCCTCCGCCCTCTCACTGCCAAGTGTGTGTGACGGGTTCCCTGTCGACTTGTACTGAGCTCCCGCAATAAACCTTGCTTTTGCATCTGGACAGCCTTGGTCTTCGGTGGTCTCTCTGGGGTCGTGTGCCTTGGACAGAACAGTGTTGTGTTTTGTGCTCTGCCCAGGCTGTGTTACTGTTAGGGATATGAACTATTGGGAATTCTCAATGTAACAGTATCAGAGAGAGGGGTCTGGAACATGTTTTATTCTTTATACATCTCAAGTCATCTTTCCCTTACCACCACCTTTTTATCTATCTCATTCACTAGTAGATAGAGTTGGCTGAGCACTGAGAGCAGTCACTGCAAGGTGAGTTTATCTCTTTTTTGAGTCTGTAGAAGGCGAACTGTGTCTAGACTTTGAATTAGCCCTAGGAGAGTGAGTCCTGCGACCTGGATTTTACACAGAGAACTGAGAAGGTAGCTGAAGCCCTGGTTGCTGCTGTTAAACTCTAGCCTGGTCATCAGACAGCATCAGAGTTCTGAGGAGGTTAAATTTTACCTGAATTAGCAATTAAAAATGACAGAGACTTACTTGCTCGTTACCTAGACAGTCACCCCAGGCTCCTCCATGATGGTTGAAGGCAGAAGTCTCGGGCTTTGGTTGCCAGACCTCAAAAGATCCAACAGTTGTAGGGTAAGAACTTTTAACTCTTGGGGAGAACCAACCTACCTTTGTCTAGGCAACTTGAGACCCTCAACTCCCAATGCCCTATTGATCATGACCCTGAAGAGGGTCGTGGCGGCAGTTGAGGTAAAAGAGCAGAAACAAAACCATCCTGACAGCAGGCCCTCATAAGGACCAAGAGCTGAACTCAAGCCCTAAAATGTGCTGTGACAGCAGAATCAAAGTCAAACAGGAGGCATGGTGGTAAAATTTAACAAGAGTCACGTCTCTGCAGACATCCTATATCTTGTCATAAATCCTGTCAAACGTTCTATAACCATTAGCAATTTATTGCCTGTAACCTGACCAATAATTTCAAAAGATTATCTCATTCTGTGTCCCCTCACACAATCCTAGATTGCCAAGACATACAGTTCCCTGCTTGTGGTTTTTCCCTATTAAGCCCTTTGTAATCAGAGCTTGGGACTTCTTCCTTCATGCACTTGGAAATTGTGGGGTCGGGGAGGCCTTGCCCGAGCTCAATTAAAGAAACCTTTGTTTTTGCATCAGGGAGTTAGCCCCGTGGTTTGGTGGAGGGTTTCAAGATGCAGACATTTGGGGGCTCATCTGGAACCCCCATGACTCCTGGACTCTGACCCTGAAGGTGAGTCTCTGTTTCTGTTTTCTCTTGTTTTTTTTTGCTATCTCCATGACTTTCAAGTTCTGTAAATTGGGGACATGGAACCACCAAAGAAATTTTGCTCTGAGGTAATCAGTGGAGCCAAAGCGGATATGCTGGGGACTCAGATTGCAGAGGT
The DNA here is from genome assembly GCA_033318265.1 of Phyllotis vaccarum. Taxonomy (NCBI): domain Eukaryota; kingdom Metazoa; phylum Chordata; class Mammalia; order Rodentia; family Cricetidae; genus Phyllotis; species Phyllotis vaccarum. The sequence continues at coordinate 88,038,837 of JARWLC010000004.1, read as the reverse complement.
TTGGAAGACATTCCAGATCTCATTATCTGTTTGGAGGGTGGAGAACCTCATGGTTTTCACTGTTTTCAGAGACTAAGGTTTGATGATTCTGTGCTTGTAATGCTGTTTGTCGCCCTGTGCCCCTGACATTGTCTTTGTGTGCGATGCTGACCATTAACATGGGACAGGTTCCTTGTCACCCTAGACTTATGCCTAGCACACTGGAATGATGTGAAGGACATAGCCTTTAATAATGGTGTTAAGAAACTTTAAAAAGGCAAGTTTAAGATTTTCTGAAGCTCAAAGTGGCCATCATTCAACACTGGGTGGCCTCTGGAAGGTTCCTTTGATGCCAGCCTCATTAGCACAGTAGAGGAGATCACTTTTTGCCCACGTTAATGACTACCCCGACCAGATATCATACATGGTAACTGGAGGGGACTGATTGAGACTCCGCCCTTTTGACTTAAACCCTTCTTCTGACTAAACAGGTGAAGGTGTTGGCAGCAGAAAAGAGGCAAAATCCAACTCCCACCCTGATCCTGCAGGCTGCCACACTTGAAGAAGATATGTTCCCCCTTGTTTGCCCCCAGTGTCAAAGCCCTCACCACTGGACCCTGCAGGGGAAGGAGGGGAGACTGCTGAGGACTTGCCTTGACCTCGGCCCAAGCTGAAGCTACATGGAACCAAAGGGGAGGCACTCCCCAGGGACTACCCAAAGGTCAGTGGATAATAGGGAATGGGTCAGGTAACCCGTTCATTTCTGGTGATATCTGACTGCCTATACCACCTCCTGGGCCAGGACTTGCTCACAAAAAATGTGAGCACAATTTCACTTTTCCAAAAAAGGGAAAAAAGTTGCTCGGGCATGATGGCCAATCACTCCAGGTTTTGATGACACATGACTTGGGGTAAGCCCCTGGAGATGGATGAGTCCATGCATAGGCTGAGACTGGAGGCAGGGGAATGACAGCTCAGTGACTGCCAGCGTACACAGAAATCAAAGCAGGCACAGACCCATAAAGGTCTGGCAATATCCAATCGGCCTAGAACACTCCCCTCCTGTTGGCTAAAAAGTCCCATACCAATGACTATCAGCCAGTCCAGGACCTAAGGGAGGTAAATAAAAGGCTATAGATATCCACCTGATGGTTCCAAATCTATACATTCTGCTCAGTACCTGCCTGCCTCTGGATTGTCAGTGGTATACAGTCCTGGCACCTAGGAGCCAGCTCTACTTTGCATTCAAGTGGCAGGACCTCAAGATTAAAGTCAGTGGGCAACTGACCTGGACCCCATTGCCACAGGGGTTCAAAAACTTGCCAGCCATCTTCAATGAGGCCCTCCATGAAGACTTGAATATCACACCCAAAACCCAGATATCAGTCTGTTACAATATGGCCTGTTGATTGCCACTGCAGATCGAGAAACATGCTTGCCAGGCAATGGCAGCTTGTTACAAACTCTTGGGAACCTGGGATATCAAGCTTCAGCCAAGAAGGCTCAGATCTGCAAGCAACAGGTGAGGAACCTGGGTTACATCCTAAAGTGGGGATGAAGATAGCTTTTGGATCCCCACTCCTACTACAGCTAATGGGGCGAGGAAATTTCTAGGCACTGCTGGGATATACCGTGTGTGGACCTTGGGCTTCACCACTAAGGAAGGACAAAACTTTAACTGGACAAAGGAAGAACAGCAGGCTTTCAAGAACCTTAAGGAGAAGCTCCTGGAAGCCCCAGCCCTCGGGCCACCAGATGTTACCAAATGGATCTATTTATTCGTAGATGAACACAGAGTTGTCATGCGCACCCTCGCCCGCAAGGACGACGCAACACCAGGCTCTTCTTTCAGTGGTTTATTCAGGACCTTGAAACTTCTTCTGCCTCTGCTCTGTCTCTGCTACTGCCTCTCCTACTGGGGAAACCCCGCTCCCAGCTATATACCCTCTGGACTGCTAGTCACGGGGCGCCACGTGGGCCATGCCAATAGACCCGGGTGCACGGAAGCAAGCCACACCTGGAAGCAAGCCACGAGCTTAGCCTTAGCCAAATAAGGAGTTGTTTATCTCAGAGAGCTCTCACCTCGGGAAGGTAAAAGGTGGAAGCCAACACCATCTTTAAGTTGCGGCCACGCGGCTCTCTACACAGATTGTGCTTACACTGGGACCTTGGAAATGGCAGTGGCTTATTTTTCAAAGAAACTAGATCCCGTAGCAGCAGGGTGGCCCCTATGCCTATGCATTATAGCGGCAGTAGCAGTTCTGGTCAAGGATGTTGATAAATTGACTTCAGGACAGAACCCCATGGTGGCTACCCCACATGCCTTAGAAGAGGTACTCAAATGGCCCCTCGCTCACTGGCGAATGCCTCATTACCAGACCCTACTTCTCAACCCAGACAGAATAACGTTCCAAATTCCAATAGCCTTGGACCCACTGCCCGATCCAGATCTAGAGGCACCATGAAATGACTGCACAGGGGTACTGGCTCAGACTCACTGCACCCGACTAAAACTAAACCTTAAAGATACCCACTGACAGACACAGAGGAGATGGGGTTTTCCAACAGGAGCAGCTATATAAGGAGTGAGACGATGTATGCTGGGGCAGCAGTCACCACAGTGGACAAGGTAATGCTGGTGGGGACTTCAGCTCAAAAAGTAAAACAGTAGCCCTAACTAAGGCCTTAGAGTTGGGACACGGGAAAAATATCACTATCTACATGGTCACTACACTTCTGCCACAGCTCATGTCCATGGGGCTATCTATAAAGAAAGAGGACTCTTAACTGCTACATGGTCACCACACTTCTGCCACGGCTCATGTCCATGGGGCCATCTATAAAGAAAGAGGACTCTTAACTGCTACATGGTCACCACACTTCTGCCACGGCTCATGTCCATGGGGCCATCTATAAAGAAAGAGGACTCTTAACTGCTACATGGTCACCACACTTCTGCCATGGCTCATGTCCATTCAGAACCTTTTTAAGGCCCTATGAGGACCCCTAAAATTGGCCATAATCCGTTGCCTGGGCAACCAAGAGGGTGATGGGCCAATGAAGAGGGGTAACAAGCTGGCCGTTTAGGTGACCAGATTTCTGGTACTGGTTCTGCTAAACCCAGTCCCACTGGCACTGACAGAAACCTCCGATTATACAAAGGAAGATATGGCCTGGATTAGGGCACTCCCCATAACCAAATGTCTCAAGGGATGGTACAGAGCCACTGACAGTCAGTAAGGTAATCTTGCCTAAGCAGTTAGGGCTTAGCCTCCTGCACTGAATACACCGGGCCTCCCATATGGGTTACAGCAGATGCAGGACCTCCTAAGACATTCAGGAGTAAAAATACAGAATGGAAACGAAGTCATAGAGGACCTCGTCAATAACTGTAGTGAGGTGCAGGCATTGTTTGCCCTGACCTAGAGGTGTGATCTTTAAATCTGCCTCCCCTTCCTGCTGGATGTTCTTGAAGGGAAGATTGTCACCAATGCCGCCTAGTGAACCCTCCAGGAATTGCCCCAAGGTTCAATCTTATCTCAGTGTTTCATATAAACTCCTTAATAAATATTAATCCTTTTATATAATCAATTGCCAGTGAATGATTCTTACTGTAAATAACCACAATGTCTCCTTCAACCCTAAAAACCCCGGGGCACGAATACAGGGTAAGAAGCCAGGCACATACTGAGGGATTGATTTCAGAGGAATCAGGCCCAGTAAGTTTGGCTACAGGTACCTCCTGGTATTTATCGACACATTTTCAGAATGGACTGAAGCATTCTCCACCATGCATGAAACAGCTCAAACCATGGTTAAAAAAAAAAAAGACTGCTGGAGGACATCTTGCTGAGGTATGAGTTCCCTGTAGTGATAGAGTCAGAAAATGGACCAGCATTCATGTCCCAGATGAGTCAGAGCCTAGCCACCGTCCTGGGGATTGATTGGAAATTACATTGTGCGTACAGATGCCAAAGCTCAGGACAGGTGGAAAGAATGAATTGAACCTTAAAAAAGACCATAATCAAACTAGCCTTAGAAACTGGAGCAGACTGGGTTAACCTCCTCTCCTTCTCTCTTTACCATGTGAGGAATTCTCCTTACCAAATGAGTCTGACCGCTTTTGGAATCGTGTTTGGTACCCCTACTCCCATTATCCCCAATCTCTAATCTGAACTAGTATCTGAAATAGATGATGGAGATATGCTTGGCTTTCTTAGATGCCTCCAATGTACACACAAACATGCCTTGCCCAAATGAAGGGCCCTCTATGAATCTGGCAACCCCCTGACCCTCTCGGGTTCTAGCCCAGAGATTGAGTCCTCATCTGTCACCACCAACAGGGAACTCTCGAACCATAATGGAAGGGACCCTTCATCATCCAGATGACCATGCTGACAACCCTAAAGATGGACAGAGTCACCGCCTGAGTGCATTACAGTCATGCACGACCTGCCAACTCATTTGCCCAGGAAGAAGAGGGAGAGGATGGGAGGCAGCTCAACACTGACTGACTCACTCAAGGTCAGACTCCAACAGCAAGTCCCAACTTGACCTCACCTTGATAACCCCGATGGCGGTCCTCCTCCTTCCTATGAGGACCTCACCCTGATAACCCTGACTATGGTCCTCCTCCTACCTATCACCCTAATAACCCTGATGGCGGTTCTCCTCCTTCCTATGGGGACCTCACCCTGATAACCCCGACTATGGTCCTCCTCCTACCTATCACTCTGATAACCCTGATGGCGGTCCTCCTACCTATCACTCTGATAACCCCGATGGCGGTCCTCCTCCTTCCTATGAGGACCTCACCCTGATAACCCTGACTATGGTCCTCCTCCTACCTATCACTCTGATAACCCCGATGGCGGTCCTCCTCCTTCCTATGGGGACCTCACCCTGATAACCCTGATGGCGGTCCTCCTACCTATCACTCTGATAACCCCGATGGCGGTCCTCCTCCTTCCTATGAGGACCTCACCCTGATAACCCTGACTATGGTCCTCCTCCTACCTATCACTCTGATAACCCCGATGGCGGTCCTCCTCCTACCTATGGGGACCTCACTTTGATAACCCCGATGGCGATCCTCCTCCTTCCTATGGGGACCTCACCCTGATAACCCCGATGGCGGTCTTCCTCCTACCTATGGGGACCTCACCCTGATAACCCTGACTATGGTCCTCCTCCTACCTATCACTCTGATAACCCCGATGGCAGTCCTCCTCCTACTTATGGGGACCTCACCCTGATAACCCCGATGGCGGTCCTCCTACCTATGGGAACCTCACCCTGATAACCCCGATGGCGGTCCTCCTCCCACCTATGGGGACCTCACTCTGATAACCCCGATGGCGGTCCTCCTCCCACCTATGGAGACCTCACCCTGATAACCTCGATGGCGGTCCTCCTACCTATGGGAACCTCACCCTGATAACCCCGATGGCAGTCCTCCTCCTTCCTATGGGGACCTCACTCTGATAACCCCAATGACGGTCCTCCTCTTACCTATGGGGACCTCACCCTGATAACCTCGATGACGGTCCTCCTCTTACCTATGGGGACCTCACCCTGATAACCCCGATGGCGGTCTTCCTCCTACCTATGGGGACCTCACCCTGATAACCCTGACTATGGTCCTCCTCCTACCTATCACTCTGATAACCCCAATGACGGTCCTCCTCTTACCTATGGGGACCTCACCCTGATAACCTCGATGACGGTCCTCCTCTTACCTATGGGGACCTCACCCTGATAACCCCGATGGCGGTCCTCCTCCTTCCTATGGGGACCTCACCCTGATAACCCCGATGACGGTCCTCCTCCCACCTATGGGAACCTCACCCTGATAACTCCGATGGCGGTCCTCCTCTTACCTATGGCATGGGTGAATCCACATGCCCCATGGAAACAGACGTGGCTGATTACTTCCAAAAATGGATGATTGGATTCAAGTGGCTTCAGCAGAGCCTCCCCTCAAGGCACATGGGTGGTCTGATCTTAAAGTATACTTGCGTGACTTGACAGCAGGTACCTGGGATGTTTCAGACAGAGACTTGGGGAAGGGTCTCCCTGAATGTGGGGATCGGGATCATTGTAACCCTACACCGTGCCCCTCTTTGGGGATAGGAAGAACAGGGTGGATAAGTGGGAACTGGATGGGTTGTAGTCACCCACAACTTTGGCAGTATCCAATCCCCTAACTATGAGGTTTATGCAGAAAGGATGTGAACTCACAGACTGGCTGAGAGGAAGAAGGGGATCGAGGCTTTACAAAATGGCTAAGATCTTTTCACCTCAAACTAACTCTGCTCTGCAGACCCCAGAGCAAGGCACCTGGCATCTCCTCCTACCTGTCAGTCAGAGGACTGCTCCTCAGTCTCGTAACCCACTCTTTCAGTTCTCAATGCCTCAGAGCCAGATTTAACCACGGCTCGCTGGTTCTGCCATGATACAGGTCCCCTTTACTACGAGGGTGTTGCCACAGAGGGAACTTTCAGATAAACCTCAGACTCCTTTCAGTGTCGATGCAGGTCCATGACACTGGTAACTCTATAGCAGATTGCTGGAACTGGGGCCTGCATGAAAACTGCACTCTCAGGGAAACAGTCCTTGGCTGTTCTTCCAGGGCCTTCCTACTTAATTCCCCTCAACAATACTTGGTGGGCATGCTCTACTGGCTTTACCCCCTGCGTCCATGCCATGACTCTCAGCCGCTCCAGGGGATTCTGTGTACTGGTGTGTCTGATCCCCAGACTCATTTATCATGCAGAGGATGAGCTTCTTGATAAGGTTGGAGACTTATACCTCTGGACTAAGAAGGAACCAATAACTGTCTTAACCCTAAGTGTCCTGCCTGGAGCCAGCCTTGTCAGAATGGGGACTGGAACAGAATCAGCATTATTACAGCCTCTGGCCAGTCATCAATCTAAACATGGAGAGATTAGAAAGCTCTATCTCCCACTTACAGGAATCCCTAACTTCCCTAGCTGAAATAGTCATGCAAAACAGGAGAGGTTTAGACTTTATCTTCCTTCAACAGGGGGACTATGTGTAGCCTTAGAAGAATGCTGTTTTTATGTGGATCACTCTGGGCTCATTAAGGACTCCATAGCCAAAGTAAGAGAAGGCCTGAGTAGGTGAAAGGGAGAGCAGGGAGGCTAGCCAGGGATGGTTTGAGTCTTGGTATAACTGCCCCTGGTTGACAACCCTGATCTCCACCCTCTTAGGACCCCTGTTGACACTAGTCCTTATACTAACCTTTGGGCCATGCATCCTGAATAGGCCAATGCAGTTTATGAAAGATGGATACCATTCAGTTAATGGTTTGTACCAATAACTCAGACTCAATATGAAATCATGAACCAAGATATAAAAGAAGGCTATCTTCCACAGGGAAGACATCCAGCCCACCAAGGTGGACACTGACACCCATGAGTGGGTGTCCCTAAGTTACTAGAGAAGAAGAGAGAGAGTCAAAGAGCAAAACCAACACCTCCATACAGTGACCGGGGGCTGACAGCAGAATTCAAAGCACAATCAAACAGGAGGCATAGTAATAAAATTTAACAAGAGTCAGATGTCTCGGCAGACATCCCATATTTTTCCATAAATCCTGTCAAATGTTTTATAACCTTTAGCAAGTTAGCACCTATAGCCTGACCAATAAATTCAAAACATTATCTTACTCTATGTCCCCTCATCCAATCCTAGAATGCCAAGACATACAATTAGTTTCTCATGTGAGAACAGACACACACTACCAGCACTACACTAGAGTTTATGCAGGAGAGTTGCCAGGCAAGTACAGGGAAGAGAGGCAGAAGAGAAAAGACACTGTCTTTCACACGGTGTCTCCTTTTAAGAGAATGGGTGGGCACAGATTTACTTAGCCACACCTAGGGGCATGCCCTCTGTACTGGTGTGCCCTGGCCACTACCTACCAGAAATTCTTATCTCTCACCTGGTACCATGTTGGGTTATCAGACTAGCATGTTTAACACGCAGTTGCTACTTGCCAGGCATCCTTACACTTTCCTGCTTGTGGTTTTTTTCTATATATAAGCCCTTTGTAATCAGTGCTTGGGGCTTCTTCCTTCACTCACTTGGAAGTATGTGGATGTGGGTGTGTGGAAAAGCCCTTGCCTGGGCTCAATAAAGAAACCTCTGTTTTTGCATAGGGGAGTTGGGGAGTTTCAAGATGCAGGCATAACAAAAGGCAGTTTTTCTGTGCCCATCTATCTTCTTTGGAGGAAATAGGAGCTGGCATGTCTATCCTGAAAAGCTTTTTTTAATTAAATGTTTAAATGCCATATTCTGCAGATCTCTGTGCATTAGAGGATTGTCTATTAAGTCCCTAACATTCTACAATAAGTAATCATAGGCAATAGATTCAGTAAAGAAACCAAAATAGCCATCCCATGGGTAAAAATAGAATAAGTCTGTAACAAACTAGTAAGGAGACCTGAGAGGGCAAGGAAAAGCAACTTGAAAGATCACCAGGGTCAAATGGAACAGGAGAAAAGGGCTGTTACCAGGGACTGAGGGAGACACAGGAGCATTGCCCAGTTCCGGGAAAGGACCCTCTTGGGGGATCAGGCATTCCTATATATATATATATATATATATATATATATATATATCTTACTTATCAAATACCTTACTTACCAAACACATGTTGCCACTCATTTCTATCACCATATAGAGCATATTCTAAACCAGAGTTGAATCATATATAGCTTTACATTTTTATCATCATACAAAAGTCCATACCAATCCAAAATATTTGAGACTTGTTGCTTTCTTAGTATAAAAGGAGATACAACAGAGAGCTCATTGGGACTAAGAAATGTACTCTTTAACCTTAGTAAAAGATGGCGGCTAGCCATGTACCTGCTTACATGATTATGAGGTCACCAACCAACATGGAGGAAAGCCAGGTAGCTGCTATTTAAAATGTTTAAACAAACATAGTTACATGCACATCTACACACAGTTAAATCCAAGTTATATACACATACATGCAGAGTTAAAGCTAAGCTTGCACTCATACATATAGGGTTAAATCCAAGTCTCCCTCTCTCCCCCCTCCCCCTCTCTCCCCTCCCCCTCTCCCTTTCCTCTCTCCCCCTCCCCCACCCCTCTTCTCTCTCTCTCTCTCTCTCTCTCTCTCTCTCTCTCTCTCTCTCTCTCTCTCTCTCTCTCTCTCTCCACACACACACACACACAGACACACACACACAGACACACACACACAGACACACACACACAGACACACACACAGACACACACACACACACACACACACACACACGAAACAGGAGTTGAGTAAATAAGAAGGGAGAACCAGTGTGTGCTGAGGGAGACAAAGCTGACTTCTCCATCTTTGACGTGCACAATGTAGCAGACAGGACATTTAAAGACAGAGAGTAGACAGGCATAAGCAGGTCTTGGAGCAGAGGAAAGATGGAGAATTCCTCCTTGGCTCCCTGACTGCCTGGAGAGAAGAGTACTGAGACCAGTCTCACGTCCAGGGGAGAGGTCGGAGGCTGGTGGCCCCACCAGAGACCCGGCTGTTTGTGCTGTCAGTGAATGAGAAAGCACATTTGCTGAGAGTTGGGCAGGGGAGGTGAAGTCCTGGCATGAAGTAGGTACACTCCACTTCATAAAGCAAACACACCACACACAACAACACAACAGTTCCTTCAAGAGGGGAGGGCCTCATGGGCATGGGGACCTGAGAGGCAAGAGAAGAGGAGGAAGGTGGAGACAAGCTGCTTTGGGCTCCGTTTCTATGCTCTAGGCTGTTTTTAAACTTTCCATGGCTTTATGTGGTTATATTTTACCCAGATGGGGCACCATTTGTTGTATGAGGCTTCTGGCCCGGACCCGCAGACACACAGTCCCATAGTCCCACTGAAACACACAGACCTTATATTAATTGTACGCTGATTGACCTGGGGCCCAGGCATATAACTTAACATATAACAGCTTTTGTTCTCAAACTAACTCAAAATAACCCAGGACTCTTATCCTGTTTAGCCATGAGGCTTGATACCTTTTCTCAGAGCAGCATTTCAACTTATTTCCTCTCCATCTGCTGGCATCTCGTTGTGGTGTCTCCGTGGCTTCTCTGAGGCATCTCTGCTCTGTTCTTCCTGTTCCCAGAGTTTTCTTAGTCTGGTAGCCCCACCCACACTTCCTGTCTGCCTTTGGCCAATCAGTGTTTTTGTTAAACCAGTAGGCAGGACAATTATTTACAATGGAACCACATAATGCCACGCCATCCCCATCCACTGTGAGCCACAGGTATACATTAATATAACACTACACTTCTGGTAATAAGAGCTGAGGGGAATGGAGGAAGGACAGGAAGAGGGGAAGAGGAGGGGTGCAGACACAGCCTCGTGGGAAGAGAGAGAAAGGAACCACTTCTTAAAGGGGGCTTAGTGCATAATCCAGAGATGTATGTGCACGCATGGCCCTAGGACCCTGGGGATGCTGAGTGATGCTGGAAATGCTAACAGTACAGTCCATGGTGGGTAGGGAGGACATCTGGTCAGACCAGAAAGCAAAAAGGAGATCAGGTGCAGGATAGGTCTTTAACCTTCAAAGTTCTGCCCTAGTGAGCTACTTCTTCCCGTTAGATCCCACCCACTAAAAATTCTACTTCTCCTAATGAGAGAACAATCATTCACAATATACGCTTGTGGAGGGCAGTTCAGATTTAAACCATAACAACTCAAAAGAGTCCATTTTCAGCACCCACCTGCATCCCCAACCCCCTTTCGACTGCCTAGATCTGAAAGGATGACCTGCTATTCAGCTCCTCTATGGTTCTCCAGAAGCCCGGGGTTTTAGCCTTACCCACCCCAGCTGAGCCTGCAGCTTTACTGTGCCTTTCCACATCATGCCAACACTTCACTGAAGCTGTTCCTAATCTTCTGGGTACCCTTGTTACTTCTGAGTGCACAGGATGTAAGGATTCCTGGCACGAAGAGGCCAGGTGGTAAACCCAACAGGCAATGGCAGCACACCGTCCTGAGGGCACACCCCTGGGTGTGGTTCTCTTAAAAGGAGATGGTGGAAACTGGTCTCTTTTCTCTCCTGCTTCTCTCCCCCCTTACCTGCTCAGCAACTCCCCTGAATAGACTCTAGTGTGGCATCTAGTGCCGTGAATCTGATCTCACGTGTGCAACCAACACAGGATCCACATAATAAATACCCTGTGGCCCCACTCACCCTGTCCTGTTCTCGTCACACAAGGGGCTAAGACCCCAGCACCACAACTGTGGTCTTCACCCTCCGTGTCAAGACAGCAGAGAAGGGAAGCCCCAGAAGGCAGTCTCTGAAAATCTCAGAAAAGTTCGTATTGGGTATAACGGTGTTTTTTGTTTTGTTGGTTGGTTTTTGTTTTTTCAGGTTCCTGTAAAACCTGTGGTTATGGAGGTGGGGCCCATGCAGGTGTAGGTGCATGCTTCCTGGAGGCTTGGCACTCCCTAGCTCAAAAGGAAAAGCCAGGGTGGAGAAGGCCTGTGGAGGGGACACGCCCCTTGGTGAGGACAAGACAGGGAGGCCGATTTGTGGCAGCCACCAGGTGGGGCATACATACTCCCTCGTGGAGACCCTGACCTACTCCGAGACTTTTCTCCAGAAGTTGTAAGAATTGGAGGGAAGGTAACATCTCCAGTGATCTCATTTACCCAGAGATCAAAAGAATCTAGATTTCTTCAGTTCAAGCTGACTCCTAGACATATCTAAAACAAAGAAAACAGCATCAGGAGGCAGAGATTTCCTGCTTCACTGAAATGAAAAGAGACTCTGCGTCTGTAGACTGAAGATGGATGCCCCAACTTTATAAAGGAACTTTGGGTGACTGTCCAGGCAGATAGGTGTTATCTCTGTCCTTTCTAGATTTTAGAAGTCGCTTGCACTTCTGGTTTACTTAGGTAAATATACCCTTCTGTGGTCTTTGATGTAGTTGAAGATTAGATAGTTATAGGTATAGTTTTTCTTAGTCATTTGAAAGGTATATTACATATGAAACTTTAGATTCATAAAGATAAAATAGATGATAGAGTATTTCCTTTATTTTGCTAAATACAAATAGACTAGATATTGTAACTGTAATTCTTGCTTGATAGCTATTTTGTTATATGTAATTTTGCTATGTTAAAATTGAAACCTTCCTTTTTGATTAGACAGAAAGGGGGAAGTGATGTGGGAATGCGTTTATGTATGCTGTGAATCTCAATCTTTAAATAAAGGAGCTGTTTTGGGCCATGGCAGGCACCATAGAAGAAGTAGGAGGAGAAATCAGAGCATAGGTAGGAGAAGCAGGGCGGAGTCAGAGGCAGACGGAGCTGAAGCCCAAAGGAGCAACATGTAAGGAGCACAGGTGAGCCACGGGCCACATGGCAGACAGATTAATAGAAATGGGTTGATTTAAGATGTAAGAGCTAGCTAGCAATGTGCCTGAGCCATAGGCCAAACAGCATAAAGTTAATATAAGCATCTGAGTCATTTCTGGGGACCTGGGCAGCTGAGGGGTCTTGGGCGGCATGTCTTTGGGTCTCGGACCTCTGGCCGCCCAGGACCGAGAAACCGCACTACTACAGGAAACAACTGGGCAAAGAGGGTATTTAAGGCAGGCATAGAAAGACAGAGCAGGCAGTAGAAGCCACGAGGAGCAGGCTGAGGAAGCTGGAAGACAGCTGGGTGAGACTTGACTGTGGTCTTTCCTGTCTTTGATATTTTAGACTTTTTTTTTAAATTAAAGATGAAACATATCCCCACATAATCCCAAGAATAATGGCTACTGTATACTAAGCATATTTATTTTCCTGACCCAGTTCAGATATCTATGCTAACAATTTCAATGAAAAGTAAGTGATTACATTTCTGATATTTCCTACACAATACTATTCTATTCATTGAACAGGCTGGACACTACTGAGTTCATTTTATAAGGAAAGCAACAATGATTAAATGACTATAGCGTGAACCAGTTCGGCATGAAAAATAAGGCATAGAGAGAAGAGAAAAAGAGTGTGTGGAGGAACTAATGCCTCCAAGGAGTCGAGACCACAAAGACCCCTCCTCCTCAAATTACTTTTGCTAAATCTTCTAAGGCATGATCGTGTGTTATCAGCAAAACCATAAATGACTATAAACTTGGAACCTGTGCCTATATTCCTTATATGGCAGAAGGGCTTCTGAGCATAAGTGTATAGATTTTGCTCCATTCTGAGATGCAGAAGCAGGTTCAAGGGAAGCTGAGAAAGGGCAAAGCATTTGCTGAGACCATTTTAGGTGTTTTAGTAGAATTTTATCTCCTTGATGGGAAGTCCTGTGGAAAATTACCCAACTCTATTCTAGGAACCTGAGGTCAAGATGCCCCATCTAATTTAAACTTCTGTTAAACTGCCTGCTTGCTCAGAAAATCCTCCAACTAACTGCTTCGGCTCATCTTAAGCTTTTTTGTTAAACTGCTTGCTTGCATAAAACTTCCCCCTGCAGCTGCCAAGCAAAATGACAGAATATGGTTTTTGCATTTAAAAACCCCTTGCTCTAAACACTAGGGCACACTCGGGTCCCAAATACCTGAGTATAGTCCCCGCCAGCTGGGATCAACCCTTGCTCTAAACACTAGGGTACACTCGGGCCCCAAATACCTGAGTATAGTCCCCACCAGCTGGGATCAACCCTTGCTCTAAACACTAGGGTAGACTCGGGTCCCAAATACCTGAGTATAGTCCCCGCCAGCTGGGATCAACCCTTGCTCTAAACACTAGGGCAGACTCGGGCCCCAAATACCTGAGTATAGTCCCCGCCAGCTGGGATCAACCCTTGCTCTAAACACTAGGGCACACTCGGGTCCCAAATACCTGAGTATAGTCCCCGCCAGCTGGGATCAACCCTTGCTCTAAACACTAGGGTAGACTCGGGCCCCAAATACCTGAGTATAGTCCCAGCCAGCTGGGATCAACCCTTGCTCTAAACACTAGGGTAGACTCGGGTCCCAAATACCTGAGTATAGTCCCCGCCAGCTGGGATCAACCCTTGCTCTAAACACTAGGGTAGACTTGGGCCCCAAATACCTGAGTATAGTCCCCGCCAGCTGGAATCAACCCTTGCTCTAAACACTAGGGTACACTCGGGTCCCAAATACCTGAGTATAGTCCCAGCCAGCTGGGATCAACCCTTGCTCTAAACACTAGGGTAGACTCGGGTCCCAAATACCTGAGTATAGTCCCCGCCAGCTGGGATCAACCCTTGCTCTAAACACTAGGGTACACTCGGGTCCCAAATACCTGAGTATAGTCCCAGCCAGCTGGGATCAAGACTTTCACTTAGCCATGAACTGAATGGTCTTCTCGGGTGGAACTTACCATAAAAGTCTAAACAAGAGAAGGATCTGACTGGCTGTTGCTAACTTGAACATGGAAGGGACTAAGTAGAAACCATAAGGAAACAGCTCTCAATAAAGTGAGGAGGGACAGACATGGTGGCAGTTATGACTGAGCACTTTGAGGAGGCAGGAGGACTAGGAGTCCAAGATTTGTAATAACCAACAGCAATTGTTTTAGTAGCAAAAGGAAGCCCAGGATGTGTGTGAATGTTACCCTGGGACAGGTGCAAGCAGGGCTGCAAAGGCTAGGAGGCTCTTTGCAGAGCTTGGCAGTGCTTTGCTTCCTTTAGAATGGACACAGCAGCCAACTAAGGGCTTACATCTGAGGCTCTACTTGCACAGGCAAAAAAGTTCTATCCATTCCACTCCCTCCTCCCAGGCCAAGGCTGGCCTGCAGGAATTCAGTGTTGAAGCTCACCTCTTGGAAGGTTGTACAGAGTGGCCAAGTCTATGCAGATTAGCTTCAGCATAGGGATACTACTAAAAGCTGGGAGTTCCTAGTAATGTGGTCTTTGTTATGTAAAGCATTCCATCCTGGCCAGGCCTGACTCCTCCTTGGCAACACACACCTCTGCTCAGTTTGTTACTGTGCCAGATATTCCCAACCCCTGGAGGTGCCCCTGACATTGTCTTTGCTTTCCATAGTTCTTGTTTCCTGGCAGTCCAACATGTGGCCTCTGTTCCAGAACATAAATGTGTAACCAAGCAGGAATATGGCAGGTTAGTGTACATTCAGCACAGACCTACTCCCCATTGGCCTCACACCCTTTTCAAGCCCTCCGTCTTCAAACAAGACTCTGCCCTCAACTGAGGTGCACCTTGAAAGGTGCCCGGTGTGGAATGGCTCAAACCCTTCAAATCTGGTGCCTATCACGTGTCAAATGATGCCAACTCATTTCACCCTAGTGTCCTGGCCGAGGTCATTCAACTTGCCGGAAGATGTTCATTGATGGGGTTCATGAGCACTGCACCTTAATCACATTACTCTATGCCCGAGATGTTTCCCACTCTTGTGCTCCAATCTTAGCAAGAATGTTGAAAATCTGAGATGAAGTGGGCCAGGTATGTGCATGCCTTTAATTCCAGCACTCTGGAATTTGAAGCCAGCCTGGTCTACATAATGAGTTCCAAAACAGCCAGAACTGTACCGAGACCCTATCTTATATAAGAGAAAGGAGGGAAGAGGATATGAAGTATTGCAAGTGAGTGGCAGAGCTGGAATTTCTGTACATCATTATATAGGTATCAGAGGCCATGCTTAATTTGTTTATTTTGATATACTTTAACAATTGTAAGAACCCATCACTTTTATTCTATTAAATTCTAACTTTAGGATATATTTGTATCAATTTTTAGAAAAACAAGTCATTCTGATTTCACCAGCACATCATCAACAAAGACAATGGAGCAGTGGTTAGCACATAGCATTCCATTTCATAATTTTATACTCTTATTTCATGTCTTTTGAATCCAAAGAAATTTGTGCAAAATACTAACTCAGGAATGTTTACATGACAGATACACTAGTCTCAAAGTTACACATGCACCTCAATACCATCCCACCACCCCTCAAAATACCATCCCGCCTCCCCTCAAAGAAATCATGTAACCCAAACCAAAGTGATGTGCCCACTTCCAGTATGCAAGTCTATTATATACAGCCTCTCCACTTGGGTTTAGTTCTCTGTTCATCCTCAGGTGGCTTTGAACTTTTGATCTTCTTGAATCAGCACCCCACATGAGGACTGCAGGTATGTGCTCCCACATGAGTTTCACATTCTTTCTCAAGTCCTCAGCAATTAGCTCCTGCACGACCAGTCCCACTATCTAAAGCCTGCTGCACCGAGCTCAGCTTCTTCACATCAGTTCATCCACAGGATAAACTCACAATAAGACTTTCAAAGTTGCCTGGCAACAGGAGTCCGAATCCCAGGTGTTCCACGTGTTCCACCCATTTCACACTTGGACTTTGTTCTGAGATTCTGAGACCAGTTTCTTCTCAGCACACTAGTCTGACGGTCTTTAGTTAGGATGGAACTGACCAGGTGAACAAGAGGCCATCTGACATCCACTCCTCTGTGGTGATCTCAGCCCATCTATCCCCCCATGCTAGTGTAAGACTAGACACAGTTGCCAAGACAACCAGAAGCTGTCACCAACACTCTACTACTTAAAACCATCATAGTTGGGCTCCTACTCAGCAGCTGTGTACTTGAGTATGACTTTCATCCAATACTTGTCTCAAGGCCTGTTTTAAAAAGTATCCCCAACTTGTCTGCTCAAGGCTCACTTAAAATAAAGCTCCACCTCTGACTCGGCAGAACCTTCAGAGAGGTGATTTAAAATAAAGTCTTATTTTAAATAAATACTCATACTATTTTTGAATGTATTTCTTACTTATGAGTAGTTTCTTTGTGTGTATGTCTGTGAGCCACATGCATGTCAGGTCTATGTAAAAGTAAGAACAGGGCATGGGGTCCTTTGGGATTGTAGATGGTTGTGATCTGCTATGTGGGTGCTGGGAATTGAACCCAGGCAAGAGCAACAGAAGTACTTAATCACCGAGTCATTTTTCCAACTTGGAGAAGCAATGGTGTTTGTTGTTTTGCAAAATCTCTATCACGTAAGTACCCAGGCTCAGCTTTCTAAGATAAGGAACAAAGGTGACACTTGTAGGTTAAGGCCTCAAGGGGACGGAGCCAAGGGGATTCAAGGACAAGTCGCCAGGTTAACCCAAACTATGATCAGAGGGATATACCAGAGACATCATTACAACTAATGTGCAAACACCTCTGTGAAGCCTTCAGTCCACTCCAGATGGCTCACTATACTTCTCCCAAGGATCTCTATAGTACCCCCTAAAGTAACAAGATCCCCCTCCTTTGCTTTGGGTTCTCTCAAACATGGCTTGATCGGCATAGTTCATCCTACAACCCAATTCCCTTCAGCTTTTTGTTTTGACCTTTTGAGGTGGTTTCTCTATGTAGCTCTGGCTACCTTGGGGCTCCTAGCAATGCCACTGCCTCCTAACACCCGGCCCTGGTTACCTTGCGCTCTCTCAGATCTTCCACTTGCAGTACTGGCCCATGTAAAATTACAACCCACATCCAAACCAGGTCCCACAGCATTCTGCTCTGGTTTGCATTGTCTTCATCACCATCCAGAATACAATCTAACTCATTTAGGGGCTATAGGGACCCAAAACCATATGGTTTTTGTCTGTCCTGGTCACTAGCATATCAGGAGTGTTTTTAAATCTCCACAGAAACTAACTAATGCTGCCTGTCTAGACCAAGCAATGGAACCTCGCACCCTGTCCTTTAGGACCATAGCTAGTAAACTATGAACCAACTGTGAGCTGAAGCTCCAGCCAGAGCTCCCCAGGAGATATCTGAGGAGACTACAAGTTCTTGGTGCTGTTGCTTTGCAAGTCAACATTACAGGCACTAACTGCTACAAGCCGAACAGGAAGAGAATCTGGCATCTGCATGGCCCCTTTCCAGCAGACACACCTTTCTAGGCCAGAGACATAATTTCCAATCACAGACAGCTAGTTATCCAAGGAGACCTGGCTGTCACATCTGGGCCCTCAGAGAACATTGTTCTCCAGCATCACTTTTCAGCAGGTAGACTGAGAGCTTTTAAATTCTCAAGATTCCACACCAAGAACTCCCAAAACAGAAAGAACTATGACTTTGCAAAGTTTTCCCCCAGTGCCTAACAAGTTTTCTAGAAATGTAACTAGGAACCATTCCCCACCCCACTGTTACAAGTGATGCCAGGCTAATCTCTAATATGGTTTTTCATATGTCTAGCTAAATTTGAAGACCATCTGAAGGTCTTCCCACACACTTTACACTTGAAGGGCCTCTCTCTGGTGTGGAATCTCTTGTGGCTTATCAGTTGTGAGTGCTTGCTAAATATTTTCCCACAAAGACTACATTTGTGGCAGCCTGTTTTATCGGGTATATTCTGGAGGGCAATGAACCTGGAGCTTTTGTCAGAAGGCTTCTTACACTCTCTATGAAGCTTCCTTCCACTCAGTTTTAATTCCCGAATATCAGACCTTGCAGCACGACAGGAAGATAAGCCAGTATTATTTGAATGCAGGCTTCCTTCAGACTGAAGTCTTCTGCTGTTTTCTCTCTGGTCAACAGATAGAACATGTATCCCAAGGAAATCTTTACCACGCCGCTGAGATTGAAAAGGTCTCTCTACAGTATGGATCCTCTGATGATTAACAAGACGATAGTTTCTATCAAAAGATTTTTCACATAGGTTGCACTTAAAGCGTCTCTCTCCACTGTGTATTCCCTTATGATCTAAAAGGCTTCTTTTACGTGTAAAGGTTTTTCCACATTCTTGACACCAATGGGGCTTCGGATTAGTGAGGATTCTTGGCTCTAGATGTGAATGTGAAGTCTTTTTACTTTCATGATACTTATACTGCTGTTGGAAAATGTGTAGCCTCTCATGTCGAGAGAGATTGGAACTCCATCGGAAAGCTTTTCCACATTCCCTGCACTTATAGGGCTTTTCTCTCGTGTGAACTCTCTCATGGATTTGAAGGAATGAAGGACTTCGGAATGTTTTCCCACAGTATTTACATCTGTGAGGCTCTTCTGGATTGTGACTGTTTTGAGGAATGGGAAACACTGTGTCCTTACTGACAGGTGGACCACCTTTAGATTTTCTTTTAATACCATGATGCTTCATATGAATAATATAAGCCGACCTATAGGTAAATGCTTTCCCACAATCGCTACATTGGTATGGTTTCTCTGTGTGAACCCTCTGGTGCTCAATGAGTGATTTCTTCTGAGTAAAAGCTTTCCCACAATGCTGACACGGGAAGCTTTTCTCCGCAGCAGAAATGACCTGAGACGGCCCACAGTTCTGGTGCAGTCTCATGTGACGAGAAAAGTTTGACTTCCACCGGAAGGTCTTCCTGCACCTGACACATTTGTACGGCTTCTCCTTTGTGTGGATCCTCTGGTGCTCGAGAACATAGGACCTGCAGCGGAAGGATTTGCCACACTGGTTGCAGTCCAAGTGTTTCTCCTCCACCTCGTCCCTCACAGGGCCACTGAGACCCATGCTGCAGGTCAGGGCTTTTCTGTACTGACTGGATTTAAACGTCTTTTTAGTATGCGTTTCCTGGTGCACACGGTAGGCTGACAGACGGTAGAAAGCTTTCTCACATAGACTGCATTTATAGGGTTTCACTCCAGTGTGAATCTTCTCATGTCGCACACAGTTTGAACGCCACTTGAAGGCTTTCTCACACACCTTGCATTTAAAGAGTCTCTCTTCAAAATGGCACCTCTGATGATGCACAAGATGGGAGTTCTTACTGAAGTTCTTCCCACAGTGGTGACACCTGTACACCCTCCTAGTGCGGACAATCTGTTCCTGCTGGTGACGGGAGCTCTGGATGAAGTCCTCCCCCTGCTCTTTCAGTCCAATATGAACACTCTGACAGACACCAAATCCCTCAACTGTATTTCTAAGCCCTTCCCTGTATTTATTATAATGATGTGACCTTGTTCTGAAATGTCTGTCATGGCCATGTTTAAAGAATCGCTTTTTCTTAGAAACACTCACACACTTCACACGTTTTATGTCAAGAATATAACTGCTCTCCAATGCTTCAGATTCTCTTCTTGTCCTGTTACTGATGTCTGTTTCTTCCTTTATTTCTTTTACTTGTATGGGGCTTCCACAGTGCTTCTTCTGTAGCCTGCTCTTCTGTTCACAAGATTCTTTGAGCCCAGTTCCCTCAGAAACACTAGTCTCAAGACATATTGATGGCAAAGCTAAGGTTTCTGTGTATTCTGAAGAGCCTTGTTTCAAGATGAATCTGCTTGACTTAATTTGGGGCTTACCTCCTGGTTGGAAAAAAACACAAGAAAATGTATTTTTCCCCCATACTTGGAACTGGAGAAGGCAACAAGAAGCTGTACAAATAGGATTCTTTGTAACAAGAATCTTGCCTGATTGTCGTGACCTTTTTTACAAAATAGTCAAGATTAAGTCAAAACCATAAAAAATACCTCAAATAACAGGGAAGGGAAGAGAAAGGGCCAGATCCAAGGGTGGAGAAACAGAAATCAAATCCAGCAGGGCAATAAAACAAGCTAAGGAAGACAGTCGAGAAAACACATGGCTCAGGACCAAAGCACAAAGGGCCTGACCCGAAGAAATGAGCGTCAAGTTCCTCATGGAAAGAACAAGTGGGATGGGGTGAGCACAGGTAACACACTGTTACCGGTTAGTGCAGACAGAATAAAGAACATCATTGTTGAGGAAAGGGGAACAGGAAAGTCCCGTGAGAAGCAAGAACTGATACTGAGATGTTAGGAAAGAAATGGCCAGCAAGAGGCCCAGCAGGAGGGAAGAGGCCCAGGGCCCTGGCAGCTCTTAGTAACTCCTAGCAAATAATGGAATACATCCCCAGTGATTTATTTAACCGTATGAAATAAAAGAGCAAATTTAAGAGGGGCAAGGCATGGTGAAACTCACCTTCAGAGTCAGTTCCTGACTCCTTCTTAGGCTGAACTACACAGATATTCACGGCCCATGGTGTTCTTGCTTCCAGCCACGATATGAGGGCAGGTTTAGGAGATGAGCCCACTGCAGAAAAGAAGGGAATGGGATGGGATGGAAGGTCACACAGAACTACTCTCTAGGACCTAAAGTCCTGGTAGAGGAGGGAAGGCCAGGAAGACAGATGGAAGAAGCTACAGCAGGAAGCCTGGCCAATCATTTCTAATGCTCTAAGTCAGTGGTTCTCAACCTTCCTAACGCTGTGACCCTTTAATACAGTGACCCCCCAACCATAACATTATTTTCATTGCTACTCATAACTATGAGCAAAACATAATTTTGCTACTTTTATGAATAATGACCTAAGCACTTCTGAAGATAGAGGTTTGCCAAAGGTGTCACAGCCCAGAGGCTCAGAACGGCTGCTTTAAGCAGAGATGAGAGAGGGGCATGGCCGATCCTCTAAAATATCGGGTTCAATTCCCTGCATCCACATGGTGGCTCATAACTATCTCTAACTCCAGTTCCAAAGGATAGCATATTCTCTTTTGACCGCCATGAGCACTATATGCAGGTGGTGCACAGACACACATGCAGACAAAACACCACACACATAAAATAAACAATAACAAGTATTCGTCAGGTGAGAGGCACACAACTACTCAACTGGCCACATCAGACAATGTTTGAATGCCTAAAACAACCTGGAACTTGGAACAGCTTCAGTCTTTTCAATAACCCCACACAACAGGCTTTACTATCCCTATTATTCAAGAGGGACAGTTGAGTGATTAAGTGCCATGCAAGCACCTACAAGCATACACATCCATGCACACAAATGATTATTTTAATTACACACAAAAAAAGCACCTTGTGGTGGTGGTGTACGCCTTTAATCCCAGCAGAGGAGGCAGAGGCAGGCAGATCTCTCTGAGTTCAAAGCCAGGCTGGTCTTAAAAAATCAAAAAGGCAAAAATGGAAGTTGCTAGGGATGCTAAAGACCTACCGACAGAAACCATGTTCCTGTAACTCTCCAGCATAACATCCCGATAAAGATTGCGCTGAACAGAGTCCAAACATCTCCATTCTTCCTGAGAGAAGGTCACCTCCACATCCTGGAAAGTCAAAGCTTCCTGAAAAAATAAAACTATGACTTAGAGCTGAGCAGAGGCCTAACACAGAGGTAACTAATACTGAATAAACTGGCAAAGGTGGAAGACCATCACCTAGCAGAAAGCTCTGGTCTCTGAATCTGAAGTCAAATGACAGCCCAGGATGAAGAAAGCTGCACTACCAATAAGGCAGCAATGCTTGAGACACCAAGAAAGCCCAAAGCCAGCTCACCTCCAGCTTGACTACCAAGGTCTTGCTGGTCATTACCTGGTATCCTTTGCCTTCTTCTACCTGGAAATGGGCAGGCACGGAGACAGTAGGAGAATCTGAAAGAGAAAGGAGCCAGGAGAAAGTTGTCCAGATCTAGACACCCAAGAAGCCCGCTCTCCTCAC
Source organism: Phyllotis vaccarum (assembly GCA_033318265.1). Taxonomy (NCBI): domain Eukaryota; kingdom Metazoa; phylum Chordata; class Mammalia; order Rodentia; family Cricetidae; genus Phyllotis; species Phyllotis vaccarum. Next base: position 88,016,393 of record JARWLC010000004.1, on the reverse strand, counting down.
TCCTAGAGGACTCCTGGACCTACAAGCAGGCAGACTGCATTCCAGATGCATAGACACATATGTCCTCAGTGTCTGTTGGGGACTGGAGAGGCAATGGAAGAAGCCCACCAGACACGAATCAGAGCAGCATTCAAGAGAACACAGGGCTAGGTGATAAGATTCCTGTGAGGTAACAGACGGTAACAAAACAACAATATAGGAAACATAGGAAGCATAACATAAAGCTAGGGTCTAGGCAGTGAGTACCATCTTGACCATCCAGGAAGTTACAAACTGCTATTCCACATGGAGGCTCCAAGTGGTCCTCTAGAGCAGAACTGTTCCTGAGACGTGAAGTAGGGGACCATATCTGTGCAGACTGCAGAGCTCCAGTGCCTATCCAATGTACATCTGGCTTCTGAACAAGGCACGGATCCTGGCAAGAAGAAAATGTTATGAGAACATTCCAGTAGGAATCAGAAAGCAAAGGCAGAGAACAGTCACATGGCCGATCATAACAGGTATGGCCTACTAGGTCCTTTAATCATTTCCTGGCAAAAGGGCCCCAAAGAGAAAGGCAATAGAGAAACCTTTCACCCTTTGGCCTCCCTTTATCAGAGTCTTTAAGGTTAACAAAAGGATGCACTTGGCAAGTTAGTGTCAGAAATCCTCAGGAGCCACAATGAACCCCCGCACTACTACCCTACTTATAGCAAGTCATTACCTGGTGTCCTGGTCTAAAGATAAGAAATGAAGAACAGCAGTTTAGAGATCCAGATATTGAGACATACAATGACCTCAGAGAGAGCTAGCTTTCAAGCTGTAAACTGACAAAAGCTAATACCATTACAGAGACAATATTAATTTAAGGGTCAGCCTGGAAACAAATCACAAACAAAAGCTTTCCTACACTCATCCACACAGAGGACAGGAAGGAGGGCTTTGCCCTTGGACTTCAAACAGTTCTGTCTCTGAGACAAGGCTTTCCTTGATGTAGAAGTAAGGCACCAGCTAATGAACTTAGAGGAGCCTTCCTCCTGGCACAGTGGCTGACACTTTCCTGAGAATGAGGCCACTGAACACATGACAAAGACTGAAACCTAATATCTAGTTTACTCTTGTGAATGTTCTATCTTACATCATTTTATAAATTACTATCAGGCCCCTCTGAACATCCTAACATTTTTTTGTAAAAATGACAAACACACTTTCATATTTTTAAAAAGTCAGAAATGTTTTCTGTTTTAGTAAACATTATTTGTGCTGATTTATCACACCATTTATCAGTGGTAGACTATGATCAAATGTTACCTGATTTAATTTGTAATAAATTTGAAAGATAAACCAGAAATATTAGAAATTTTCAATGCATGAGTTATGCACATAAAATCAAGTTTTTATTTAAATAAAATTTGAAAGCCTAGAAAAGTATAAGTATTTAAAAAAAATTAAAAAAAAAAACCTCAAAAGGTACCAGATGTGGTGCCACACACCTTTAATCCCAGCACTCAGGAGACAGAAGCAGGTAGAACGCAGTGAATTCAATGCCAGCCTAGACTTCCAAGATCCAGAATACGTAGAGACCCTGTCTCAAAACCATCCAGCCAAACACACCCTCAAAAGACAAAGAACCAGTTTTCTGTGCAAAAGGCAGAAGAAATGCAAAGAGCCAGCACCGCTTTGCCCAGGGGCACACAGGAGTCGGGACCAGGCACATCATAAAGCGGTCTACATAATTAGATACATTTTTGCATTTCTTTCTCAATAAACTGAGGCCCTGAAAGGTTGACTATGGTGACTCCATTTTGGTATCTCAGATGAAATTTGTCTTACTAAATGCCAGTAATTCCAAGAAGAAAAACAACTGAAGGATATGGGTTCGTATCCTTAAAGGCTTCGTCTACCTGTGGTCCCAGCTGTAGACCTCTCTCTCAGCTCCTTCTGTGGTACGTCTGCCTGCACGCCACGCTTCCCACCACGGCCATCATAACGGCCTAAACCTTTGAAACTGTTTTTAAGATTTGGTATGGTTGTGATGTCTCTTCACAGCAACAGAAACCCTAAGACAGAAGTAGAGCTGAACTTTCTGTAATATAAACCACTATCAATGAGTCAACCTTAGGATTTATTAATACCTGCTGGCTCTATTCTAGAGGTGATCTTCCTGTGTAAAGTGAAGAGCACTCAAGCGCTCAGCTATGAAGAGAATTAACAAAGGGAGGTTTCCCTACTTCTCCCAAGCTCACATTTCTCATCTACAAAAGGCAAGCAGAACTGATATGTGTTACCTACCCTCAGTGGTATTCCCTCACGATCCTTCTGCAGTTCGTCCAGAAGGGCCACAACTTCAACGCCACTCTCAGGGCAATGGAGCTGCACCCATGTCCGGAGCTCTCCAGGCAGGATGCTCAGAAACTGCTCCAACACCAGCAACTCCAACATCTGTGCTTTGGAAAGAACATCAGGCCTCATCCACCAGCGGCAGAGCTCCTGGAGCCGGCTCAGAGTTTCTAGGGGCCCAGAAGACTCATGGTAGCGAAGCTGCCTGAAGAGCTGACGGAATAGCTCCTGGCCAGGGCGGTTAAGTGTCTGCGGCCTGGCAGTCTGCACTGAAGGATAGCCATCATCCTCCTCTTCCTTCTTTACCATACGAAGGTGCCTTTGTTCCCTTGAAGCCTGAGCTGAGTGGGCAGCATAACACCTGCCCGGAGGCATCACTCTTGTCCAGGGTCACCAGATAAACACAAAACAAGTTTGTTGCTTTCACCGATTCACTGTTATATCCTTGGAAATATCTTCTCAGCACAGCGGTGTACTAAGTCCTTACTAGGTCATCAGAAGCCACTGTTCAAAAGAAAATAGATGATGATGTCTACACATATGATGCAGCTAGGTCCTGTAAGTGGGAATCACTTGTGAGTATGAGAAGGCATATGCTCATGAGTACTTACAGACTGAGACCTAGGGTGGTAAGCTAATAAAGTATCCCCGAATACAGTTAAGATAGGCATAGGATTAGAAAATACAAGTGGCTGATTTTTAAAAAAAAAAAAGGTCAAAGAACATCTAAGTAAGTAGACAGTCACACCATATCTACATTCATGTATCAGAAGACAGAGCATGGAAAACTTTCAGCTCTCACATTGGTGTTTAGTTCAAGTCCTATTCAAATCTCAAGAAGATGGAAGGGAGAGAAGGTGGGGATGTGACTCAGTAGTAGAGCAATTGTCTAGCATGTACAAGTCCTGGGATTTAGTTCCCAGAACCACTGGGGAAAAAGAAAAAAGATATTTGGTAGAAGAGATACGTGATTATACTACAATTTATATTGAAAGGCAAAGGGATTAGATTAGTTAAAAATTACTCTGAAAATTGAAGTACAAGAAATAGGTATACCTGAACACATTACATTTTGTGTATCTGGGTGCTCACGTGTCACAACACGCATGCAGAGGTTGGAGAACAACTTACAGGAGTCCATTCTTTCCTTGAACCACACGGGTTTCCAAGCTCGGGTGCCTTTACCCACTAAATCATCTTGTCGGCTCTGAAGAACCAAAGCACCTTACCCCAGCTTGAAACAGGCCTGAGTTTCAATTCTCAGAACTACTGATATAGGTTCCAGGGACTTGAAAGTACAAAGTCAGGATGTCTGGAGGGCCATCTGGTAGCACCCGATTAACCACACAGTGTCCCAACACAGGAGACAGCCTATTAAAAAGGGGTTTGACAAACAACAGACAAACTGAAAACTAAGACAGCAGAGGAATTCTGGAAAGTCCCTAAAACTGAGCCAATCAGAACTGTACCCACACTAAGACCCTTAACTAGTGTAACCTTGTGGAACCTCCTCTGGCCCCCACTGTGTGTGTGTGTGGGGAGTGCTTGATGAGAGGTCCCTGCTGTGGCTTGTATGGCTTCCAATAAACCTTGCTTTTGCATTTCAGAGAGTTCATGTCTCTGGTGGTCTCTTCAGGGATCTCACAACCAGCTTAGTCTACCTGATCTCAAGATTTATAACCACAGATAGCTTCAGGAAGCAAGCCAGTGTGGTAATGGTGGAGAGTAAATAGATTAGGAAAAACATATAAGAAAACAGACCCCCCCCCCCCCCAAGTCTGGAAGAGGAGCAGGAAGAAGAAAGGAAGCGTTGGAACTCATATACTACAGTTTGGATCTCTAATTTCTTCCTCCTTCCTATTTTTGAGACAGCATTTTGCTATATGCCTCAACTGCTCTCAAATTCATGATTATCTTGCCTCAGCTTCTCAGGCATACAGTTTGCATTATGAGTGGCCTCCACAAGCCTATATATTGAAGGCTTGCTTCCAGCCTCTAATACTCCTGGAAGGTAAAATCTGTGGGAGGTAGAACCTTCATGGATTGCTTTAGTTACATGTTTAAAAATTCTTTAATAATATTGACATTGATGTAACAATTAAGTGGTAGGTAAGATTACATGGAACTGGAGAAATGCCTCATCGATCAAGAAATTTGCTATGCAATTATGAGGACTGAGGTTCTGAACTCATAACAAGCCGGATGTCATGCAAAATGTCTGTTAACTCCAGCTCTAAGGGATCACTGTTCTTCCAGACTCTGTATATATATATACACGCACACATAACCATACATCCTCATTTGCAATACTCAAACACAAATCTAAAAATAAGATAATGATCATCATACCAAGAGTAACCAAAACTTGGTTTCTAAATACCATTCTCTAATAAAAAGGGATCAGGGCTCTGTGAAGAAGTGGTTGATGTCACACTAGACAAAGAAAATACAAGTGTTTTGCAATATCAGAAATCAGCAAAAGACAACACTATATACTTAAGCAGGGCAGGCAGGAGCTCAGCAGATAAAAGTGCCCTCACCAGCAGCCTGAGTTCCATCCTCAGAACTCTATACCCATAAAACACAGCATGCATGCACACTAAATTTTAAAACAAAATATAATTTATGAAGACCAGATATGATAATGTACTTTTATCCCAGCACTTGGGAAGTGGAGGCAGAAGAATAAGGAATTCAAAGCTAGTTTGGACTGACTACTTAAAAACAAAACCAAAGAAGAGGAGTCAGAAGTAGGCACTGATATAAACAGATTGAATTTATAAAGCACGGACAAGCCAGCCAGGACTATGTGAGACACCTCAACAACTAAGCAAGGGGACATCAATCTTCTTCACAAGGCCTGCCAATAATAAATGTAAAAGAAAATGAAGAAAACACAGTACTCATCAATATAGGCAAAATGCTAACCAGGAAGAGAATGGGTTTGGGGGGATTTGGGGGCGTGGGAGGTGGGTTTGTGTGGCCTTGGCTGACCACTCCCCAACTAGGAAGTGAATTGAGGAGAAACAAGAGTGGAAAGCAGAACTCAAAATTCTTCCTCCACAAGACAGCAGAGATTACAAAACTAAACACAGAAATTTTAAAGTGGAGAAGATTGACAAATGCCAGTAACACAGACGCATCAACATTACCTAAGCACAAGAAAACATCAGATATACAAGAACATTCTAATATTGCAAATAACAAAATACTTCAAAAAAGTCAACACTTTGAGGGCTGGAGAGATTCAGTAGTTAAGATCACTTAACTGCCACGGCTATGCTTGGTAATGGCTGGTGCGACAAAGGACAATAAAGCAGGCTTACCAGGTAAAGTTTAATGTCAAGACTGCAGTTCAGGTGAACCTTAGTGGGGTTGCAGCAAACAAGGCAGCAAGAGATGCCCACAAGTTGCTCTCTGATCCCCACATGCTCACTGCCACAAGTATATACATAGACTCACACAAACGTAAGGACCAGGTGTGGTGACACACACAGCTTTTATCCCAGCTCTCCTGGAGCAAAAACAGATTTTCTAACAGTTCAAGGCCAGGTGTATCAGTGAGATTCTCCGACCTAAGGAAAGGCAGCTCCGGTCTTATGAAGCCAAAAACCACAATTGCATTTTATCGGGGGTTTCAAAGTTTCAAAATTTCTTTAGCATAGGTTTCCAAAGCTTAATTGATTTAATGAGTTGTATGCCTGGTCAAGAATGAAGCTCAGCCCGGCTGGGGAGCAGTTAAGCTCACAAAATGGAGTCAGCTAAAGCAAAATGGAGTTTCTCCACCCGTTCATTTCCCTCTTTTGATTATCTTACTCTGACATCAAAAATGCTTATAAACTAGTACTTCCTGGATATCAGAATCCACAGATGATTTGGGGTTGAGATTGTGAGCACACTTTTCAGTTTTCAAGTGCATATCAAAGCTTTTCAAAAGCGTCCTTTCACATTATAAAACATGTATGTGTTTTTTACTTTAAAATTTGAGAAAGGCTTATTAAATTGCCAGGCTCCAGGTCTTCCTATCTCAGCTTTCGTAGAAGCAGGGATTACAGCAGGCCTGAGCCACCAGACCAAACTGTCCCAAGCATTTTACCTCAGGCACTTTACCTTGCAACCATAGAACGAGTTTTGTTTTGTCTTTAAGGTGAAAGCATAACCAACCCGTTCGATTAGCCGTGCACCGACGTGCAGAGCTTCTGCAAAGAAGTCGGGACGCCAAGAGTCATAATGGCGGACACCGGACTTTTAGGGTTTCGGAGAAACGGAGGCGCTGGGCCGCACTGCTCGTAACCGTCCCGGATTCCCGGAGAGGCCACCCGGGCCGTGGCATCGCTATGGGGTCAGGAAACCAACCACAAACTGTGCCCCGCCGCCCGTTCGCGTACCTGCTCGCCACGCCGCTAACGCTCCCAAAAAGACGTCGGAACCTTCGCGTTACTCCCCGGACGTGGGTGCGGGCCGCTGGAGCCACACCGCCGTGGCCTCTCTAGGACAGCGGAAGTATACCTTCTGGGGACTCTCTAGGAAACCCGGAGGAATGCCATCTCAACTGCTCTCCCCTCCCACATCAGCCCAGGCTCGCTCAACGGCTCAGCTCGCTGGTAGGTTAGGCAGTGTTCCAGTATCTGTCTAAAGATAAGAACAGTATCTGGAAGAGTGGGTGTGACCTAGAGGCATTGGTGAGGTAATTCTTTTCTTCCTCTGTACTCAGGAAAAGGGTAAACCTCCTTCCTCAGTTTGGAAAACCTTTGTGCAGAAACTGAAGGATTCTTAACAGGAGCAAGTAGGGCAAACAGGCTCTGGCCAGGTCTTCTCCCTCCACCTTCTTTCTCCTTGCTAAAACCGTTAGGTTTTTGTTTAGGCACTTCCACATTCCTGAAACTAGCCACCAAGGTCGATTCCCTTATTTGACCTCTTTCTAATGCGGGACTTATTCCTGAAGCTGATCACTAAGGTCCAACGATCAAAACATCAAAGTCCAGCAGTCAAAATTTCCCATTGCCCTACCTACCCCCTCACGCCCTATACCGCCCCCTCACCCCCCCCCCCACACACACACGGCAGGAGCTCCAGTGAGGACATGTTCAATAAGATGGGATTTCTCTTTCCCTGTTGAGACCCCAAATATTGGTTTACCTGTGGTCCAGGAAAACTATCTTGGTCTAAAGTTAAGAATACTGTCCCATAACACCAGCTCCTCCCTACAGTCTCCTCCCACTAACAAAAAGTCAAATATGTGTTATGGGAGGTTCCTGGTAAACACTGCCTTAAGAGATCTAGGAACCTAAGATCTGGATGTCCTAGGTGGTTATCTTAGCATTTATTAAAACTGCTTTGTTTGTGTGGGACTTCCTCCAGCTGGGTAAGTGCTTATCTTAGCTTGTTAAAAGATTTGCTTTAAACTACTACCACTACTACTACTCATTCTATTGTGAAAATAGAAAAATCCTGTAACTCTCTCCCCCTCGACCCCTTCCTGAGGTCCCTGAAACTAGCCAAGGTTGAGATGGCTGTTTCTCAGAAAAGCTTTGTTTCCCCCATTGCCTGGCTGGGACTGCATTCCCAGCAACTGGTGAGACTGATTCCTCATTCCTGATCTAGCAACCTAGGTGGGGTCACCCAGGAAAGCCCTACCATGAAAACTGTTAACTGTTTGCCGAGGCAGGATCATGACCATTGCTCCAGGAAATGAATGTCTTCAGGTGACCCTATTGTTTCACAGGAAATAGCTTGCCTGCCTGCTTTCCTAAACTCTGTCTTAAACTGACCTTTGGCCCCGCCATGTTATGGTTCCAAGCCCACCCATACCCCCTCCCCTACCCAGAGTGGGGTATAAGAATTCTGCCCCCAAAATATTCGGGGCTCCAGGCTTTTCTGCAGTGCCTGGAGCCCACACATGTGTGTACCGGTATTCATATTCATATTCATTAAACTCTCTTTTTCTTTAATGTTAACAGTGGTCATTAGCCATGGTCTTGGGGTGTCTTGGGGTGTCTTGGGGCACTCTAGGAGTGCCCACCTATTATACTATGAAGTCCCCCCTTGCAGATGCTGAACAAGATACCTGGACAAGACCCTTTAAAACTCCATGTTCTGGACATCCAGGGCCACACTAGATCCCTGAACACATGGATGTGGCCCAGATAGCTGGAATAAAATATTTTCTGTTGGCTTAATCATATGTCTGAGTCGTCATCTCTGGCAAGCTCCCAATCACACTGACTGGCTGGGTTATTCAGTCACGGTCAGCTGGTTCAGCAGCAGGCTTGTCCATATCAGGAGTTGGTTCAGGCCCAGTGGGCTAATCGATGTCTGCTTCTATGGGCTGCAGTGGGTGCTCCAGATCCCTTTCCATTCTCTAGATCACTCCTAGTCAGACTGTTGCCTTGGCATGAATGTGATGAATCCACAGTTTTAGACCTGTGATTTGAGGGCTGAGGGGTCGGTTTCCCCACATAGGAACTTTTATCCAGACCCAAACTCCTGGGTTCCAAGGGTCGAAGGTCCCTGGTGACATTGGGAATAGCCTAGGAATGTTGACGTACTTGGAGATTTCAATAGAGACCTCGTCATACTGTAAAAGATGATCCCATACTTGTAGCAGCCTCCTACCTCCCATGGAAATAAGGGATATGGGTATTTGAAAAATGTCCTGTTCATTCTTTCTTCTTTCCATGACAATTAATGGTGATATGCGATGCAAAGGGTCTGAAAGTGTTTTGCAGAGGGCCTAAGGAATACCACAAAAGTTACACCATAAGTTATTGGGGAAAGGAGATGCAAAATGGCTTGTGGTGATATATTTTATATTTAATAAAATCAGCTTAAAATAAGTAATAGCTACCTGGCGACAGGCCAGGCCATGATGGTGGGTTTTATAGGAGTATGAAGCATGCCCATAGGAAAAGCATGGAGAAATGGAAATGTTCCAAATTGCCTATGCTGAGTCCTTTTTTGGCAGCTCTTTGTATGCCCAACATTCTCCCTTTTGTTTATTATAAAAGGTAAGCCAGTAGGAAGGGGTAAGAGCGACATAGAAGGTGGGAGTGAGGACACTATACTCTTTAGACCGCTTCCTGTTGTCTAGGGGTGACAACATCTTCAGTTACTGTTGTTCCTCACCATCAGGATATATGACAGGCATAAGTGTCTGGCTCTATGGCCAGGGTTTGGCATTCCCGTAATAACAACTGATTAGTTATTTGGTTAGATATTTTTAATTTGTCATTGAACATAGAGAAGAAATTGACAAAGCAAGGTGAAATTAGTAAAACCAGAAAATCAAGAAGGAGGTGGGTCAGGAAGAGTACTATGCAATTCCATATGGGATGTCAAAGACCCAAGGACGGAAGAAGGCATCAAGTTGTTCTTTGCATTTTTACAGGTCTGTTTGAAGTTGTTGGACTTTGTTTCTTACTATACCTGACTGGCTGTCAGAGGCTCAGCCTTCCTCTCAGAGGAAGAAAGGTCTTCCTTTTTCAGCTGTAAGGAGATCTAGTCCCCGCTGGTTTTGAAGTACCACTGCTGCCAAGGAGTCAGTTTGTCCTAGAATTGTGAGGATGGTTTGGGCCACCTGTTGGAGATCCTGGGTAATCAACTGGTGATATTGTTAATTCCACTGTTGAGGAAGACCATTATCACAATGTGAACCAAATTTGAAACAAGCTTGATTTTTATTGAGATGCATCCAAGAGCTGACCAGTGACTACCTCCTAAGTCAGGTTAAAGGGAGAAGTTCTGAATGCATCTCTTGAGTCCCTTTTAAAAAGTAAAATCATGAATAGTTGCAAAGCAGATTTACAGGAGAGACACAATGGGGCAATAAAAATATGCAGGAAAAAAACTCAAAAACAACCATGTGGTCACCATGTGACTAGGGAAGTTCAAGGAGAGTCAGGGAAGGTAGGGGTAAGTAAAGGTATTCTTAAAAACAAGTCAAGGTTATGGGTTGGGGAAGGTCAGGTTCCAGGAAACAGAGCAACTCAGCTCTCACAGTAAATAGAAGCACACTTTTAACAATACAGCACAATGACTCCTGCCTTCAAGGTGGGGTCAGGCAGGTTCCTCACTCTCCCCAGGACTTAAATTTATTTTCTGGTCAAATCTTGCATAGGGAGATGTCTTAATAATATCATCAAGTAGCAGTGATTCTAGAATTGTTTATTTTAACTGGTGAGTGATCAAGATAGTGACACACAGCCCGATTATGATAACTAGCAGAAATAGAGGGCCAAGAAAAGGGGAGAACCATCTTAGCCGTATTGGCCAGGCTAAATTTATTTGAGAGGTTTTGTTTATTTCTTTATGTAGATTATCAGTTTGGCTGTCAATGGTATTAAAGAAGTCAGAAATGATGAAACCACACATTTTAGTAAATTGTTGACTAACGGAATTGTGTAACAGGTACTGTATAGTAGGTCTATTCTGAAGATCGGTTATTCTCAGTTCTCCCATTTCATGATTAATTTTTGCTAGTACTTCTGTAGTTTCTAAAATTAGACAAGCTATTTCGGAAATCTTTCTGTGTAGTCTAACAAGTCCTGGGACAGGTAACAGAAAGGCTACAGGAGCAGTATCTACAGTGGGATCTAATAGATGTAAGAAATCATTGCAATTTTCAGAAAGATCTCTTGTTTTACAGATTATAAAGATTTGCTGAGTAACAGAGGTGGCACAGCATGTCCTATTCCACCTAAGCCCTTATATTCTGCAGGGAGCACAGGATAGCTCTTATTTTTGCAGAAAAAAAGTTCACCCTATGGGCAATTGTTTACTAAAGGGTAGGATGTGATGAGAAGTGGAATTACAATAAAAAGGGAAGTTAGGGGAATAGAGGGATCGGGATCGCCTCTGCCACAGAAGGAGTTTTCTATTGGCATTTTAGTGCTAGATGGACCCAGAGATTATATTCCACATTATTAGTTACAGAGAGGGTTACTCTGGGCATGTTAAGTTCAATAGAAATGGTTAGGGAGTCCTTCCTCCCCTTACAGAACACCTGTGATTTCTACTATGAGTAACTTTTAAAGAATATTTGATTATGCTGAAGTTTGAATTATTACATTGGGACTGGTCAGTTAGATCAGTCTATCCCATGTTTCCTCTATCCATCTGACTACAAACTATGTTTTCCCTACTTTTGCCCCTGGTAGATTAAGACAGTCTTTTGCATGTGAAGACAGTATCAGGGTGTTTCTTATGATAGAGACTGCCTCTTATTTCCCATCAAGATGCATTTAGGTTTTGTTTGCATAAGTTGCAAACAAAACAAAAATTGTTAACCACAGGACAATCCTGATACAAATTTCATTAGTTATGTTACAATGAGGTGTCCGGGCAAAGGTCCAGACCCACAGACCTGCCAACTCAGACCAATTCACTGCACACCACTACTTAGGCCCCCAAAATGACTCAGAAGCTTATATTAACTTCATGTTGTTTGGCCTATGGCTCAGGAACATTGCTAGCTAGCTATTTCATCTTAACTCAACCCATTTTCATTAAACTGTCTGCCATGGCCCGTGGCTCACCTGTGTTACCTTATATGTTTCTTCTTCGGGCATCTGGCTTGATCTGTCTGTGTCTCTGACTTCCTCCTACCTATGCTGATTTCCCCACCTACTTTTTCTACAGTGCCTGCCATGCCATTTATTTAAATAAATAAATATTTATTTAGAGATTGATATTCACAGCATACAGAAAGATATTCCCACATCACCATTATGTTAAGACAGTCAAACCTTTAAAAGCTTAATTTTTGTTAATGTTGTTTTGGTTTTTTGAGAGAGGGTTACTCTGTCTAGTCCTGGCAGTTCTAGAACTCACTCCATGGTCAAGGCTGGCCTCAAACTCAGAGATCCACCTGTCTCTGCCTCTCAGTGTCAAAATTAAAGGCCTACACCAACACCACCTGGCAAAAGTATAATTTTTAAAAAAGATTCATTTATTTTATTATGAGTACTCTGTCTGAATTTATGGCTTTATGACAGAAAACGGCATTGGATATCATTTTAGATGATTGTGAGGCACCATGTGGTTTCTGGGAATTGAACTTAGGTCCTCTGGAAGAGCAGAGCCATTTCTCCTGCCCCACCATTTGATTTTTACAGACCCTGTTTCAGTCACTTTGCAGCTCTAGGGGTTGAGCTTCTATGGGTTCCTCAGGTATCTTCTTGAGGTGTGAGTGATGAACCCAGGCAGAAATACCATCAACTTTAACAACAGTAGGTATCCAGACAATCACAATGTAGGTCCTTTCTATCCAGGTTCAAGCTTGTCAGTTTTGAAGTCGTAGACTGATACAGCATCTCCAGGCTGGAGCAGTTGATCAGGTGGATGGTACCCAACTGGTCAAGCAGTCTAGACCATCAGGAAAAACTTATCCAAAGCTAATTGTAATTCTTTTAAGGACTCAGAGATTGGAGTGGAGCAATCTCATAGTGGGCTTGACCCAAGGGATTGTGGTATGCTATTTCATATGAGGTGAGGGTACATGAGACTCTGAGAAGGGCATAAAGTGAGAGGTCATCCCAGTTACCACCAGTTTCAAGATTATATTTAGTTAAAATCTCCTTTAAAATTTTATTTATTCTCTCTACTTTTCCTGAGCTCTGAGGATGATACAACAAAGTTTCCAATTTATTTTAAGGGCCACAGAGAGCAATTGAGATAACTTGGCAATAAAGGCCCGACCATTGTTAGATTCCAGAGACATGGGGAAGCCAAATCTGGAAATAATTTTCATTATTATTTTCTTAGCTACCACTTGGGGTGTTTCCCTTTGGGATAGAAAGGCTTCTATCCAGCCTGTGGTGCTATCAATAAAAATAAATAAATAAATATTTGTAGCCATTCCTGGCTTGACTTCAGTGAAGTCCAACTCCCAAAACTGATCAGGTACTGTAACTGGGGGAAGTGTGTTCTTCATTGCATTACCTGGGCACAGGTCAGGCAGTGGTCTGAATGGTCTGAAGTTTTTCTCCAATGTCCAGGTAGCCAGACCCAAGGGGAGATGAGTTCTGAAATTTTCTTAGGTGGCAAGTGCATGGCATGATGCAAAGCAGTTAGCCAGTTTTGACCTTGTACCATTGGATGCAGATTCCTCCATCAGGCAAGACCCACCACCTGCTGCAGCTCCCCTGAGCCCCCAAGTCAGAACATGACTTGGTCTCTTCTGGATCAACACCTTCCCCAAATCTCCAGCGTGGGGATGAGGGTTAAACAAAGACAAGGTAGCAGGTCGTTCTTTTCAAGAGAATGCCATTTATCAACAGAAAGTCAGAGGCTTATATACAGACTTACAGCACAGTGGAAAAACCCCAGTCAGATTCAGGTTCTCACAATGTTTACAAAACAGGAACGCAGAATGGGGAAGCTGTGGTTGGACATGGCATGGCTAGAACAGGATGTAAACAGGCATGGTCAGCAAGCAGGCAAACCGACACCCATGGGGGCTGGGATGGATCCCAACATCTTCTACAGGCCCTCAACTAGCCTTATTAGCCACTGTCCATCACTTCAGTCACCCCAAGTCCAACATAAAACAATTGTGGTCTGAAAGAGTAGCTATTAGGAGGTGTGGCTTTGTTGGAAAAAGTGTGCCACTATAAAGGCGGGCTTTGAGGTCTCATAAATGCTCAAGCTGCACTCAGAACTGTTCTACCTTGTCTTGGCAAATTTGCTAATCACTCTTTTGTGTGTCCTACTGCTCCCGTTTGTACAGTAACTGCCAACAATTGAAGCAAGGGAAGTTCCTTTGCCAACATGGCTAGCTTGTGCCACAAAAAACCTAAATTCCATATATAAAGTTTCTCCAGTGCCCATCATCCACTTTTAAGTAACTGGTGCTCCAGGAGCAGATTGTCTCACTGTTGAAAAAAGCTTAAGTTCTTAAAACATTTTAATGCCATATTCTCTAGATCTTTGAAGTGTTTGAAGACTGCCTATCTATCTGAAATGTATCTCTGAATGACTTTGAAAACCAGCAAACAGAGCCCACTGGAAAAAACAGTTACCAAGAAGCCAAGTTTAACTGTGTGTGTATGTGTTTTTTTTTAATGTGTTTAGAATCCTTTTTAAAGCTTTCTCGGGTTTTGTGTAGAAAATTTTCCAAACACTTCAGTGCTACATGTTTCTGTTCCACCAGCAACTCCCAAATACCCAGCATCTGCCTCTCAAATAATTGACTGAGAAGCTCAATATTACTTATAAATACTTGACTGTTAGCGCAGGCTTATTTTAACTAGCTCTTACACCTAAATTAGCTCATCTAGCCACGTGACTTGGTAACATTTCTCAGTACAACATTCTCATCATCCTTCTTCTGCATCTAGCTGGCTATTCCTTGACTTCACCCTTCCTCTTCCCAGAATTCTCCTTGTCTGGATGCCCGACCTATACCTCCTGCCTACCTACTGGCCAATCAGTGTTTTATTAGTACAATTCAAGTGACATATCTTTACAGTGTACAAGAGCATTACCACACAACAAGGGAACTGTGGATTTCTGAGTCTGCTTCATTCCGTTTTTAGACCGTTAATTCCTGATACCATGTATTTATTAATATTTCTCAAAGGCTCTATGGGTTAGAATAGTTATGCAAATATGTAATATTAAACTTCATGAGCTACTGTGACTCTTTTAGGCCAGCAGTATGGCTGTCATGATGAAAGCAGGGAAAGCAAATAGCACATATGCTCTCCGGGTCATGCTCGTAATTGTGCAGCAAACTGTCCACAGTGTTCCCCGCCTCTTCTCGCCAGCAAGAATGACGCGTCACACAGGATCCTTCTGCAGCAAAGCTTTAGTGCATCTTGAGGGAGAGCATCAGCTTACAGAAAATGGAGACCCCAAGAGAGGCAATCCCAGCCCTTAAATAGGCCAACGACTTTCGCTTAGGATGTGTCAGCTCCTGATTGGCTGCCGCTCATCACCCCATCTGACGCCACGGGAGAGGCGAAGAGACCAAGTGTGGAAAATTACCAGGGACATGCACAGTACCTTGTTGACCAGCCTAATCATGCAGGACTTAGCCGGAAGCCGGCGCCATCTTAGCAATAGTTGGGGCAGCTCTCTACATCTCCCCCTTTTCTTTTATAAAAGCAAAATTGGCCAAATCCTGTAAGAGGGCAGAAGCATAGGTCATCCCCCAGGCTAGAATAAAGACCTGCTCGTGAGCCCTCCCTAGATCCGGTCTGGTCCGGGATAGCCACGGCCCATCCTCTGCCTTTCAGTGGGAAGGGAAAGTTTGGCAGGAACCCTTATGCTGGATGACGTACTTCTCAGGGAGCTATGGCTTCCTGTGTAATGCGTATTGCTCTACATCCCTCTCAGGACAGAATGAACATTCCACCACGTGCAATGGGCAGAGCCCCGGGTGTGCAGGAACTGTTCATAACAAAACTTGGCCTATTGATTTAGCATGGTCAACCAAACATTTAAAGAGGCACCCTGATCCAGGGCAATCAAGGCTTGCGCAATAGCCACCTTGTCTCTTTGACCTTGGTTTCTTGGCTTGCAAACCAACCAGAGAGTAATGATCAATCTACTGCATAAAACCAGGCCAAATAATCTCACCCCCACCCACTCTTTAAAATAAGAAAAGGCTGAAGAAATCCACATCGACAGGCCCTCCATAAGAGATAAATCCAGGTGGGTGGAGTTAATCTGGACAATGGCAACTTGAAGATCTCGAAGGGTCTGTTCAAATTCTGAGGACCAATTCTGCAATAAAAAACGGGAGAGACTCTTCGAAAGATTAGCTGCTTTAGAAAACTCTTCATATTGAATGGATGTAACACAGAGCCCAGAAAGTTTTTGTTCACATCCCAGTTGGGACAGTTGCCATAAAATATCTAGTTGTTCTTGTACAAGGTCAATGCGTTGATTAACCAGCATAAGGCCTCCTTGAATCTGCGTATTAGCAGATGCCTGTTTGTCTAATGCCATGGATACTGAGGCGGACAAATCATTAACCGCCTGCGCAGTCTGCACTGTCCCTGAAAGTGCAAGAGCTGAGGCAGTCACCGATCCCCCCATGGCAGCTGCAGCAACAATCCCTACAATAACAGCAGAGATTCCAAAATCTCTTTTTTGTCTAAATAGCTACAAGCTACTGGGGGGGTCTCTACTGGTATGGGCACAAATCGTGGCATGCGGGCCACTACTGCAAAGAAATAAAGCTGAGCATCCCAGCATAAGGCATAAAAGCAATTATCAAATTTGCATCTCAATTCATCTATAATTCCTGAAGCATTGCTAACAATCTAAATAAATGGTGGCCATACACATACTGGGGCGGGACTAAAACTTTGTTGTTTAAATGCCTTATAGGCAACATCTTTACTCTGCCAGGAGCCAGAACCCTCTCTTAGACCTGAGCTCACATGGTCTTCTATTCTCTTGCTCCAATCATATTCCAATTGTCCCAGCTCAACTTGTCCTCCACCTGTCATGGCCATGGGTGTCAAATCTGTGCAACTTCCATTTACCCCACAAAGCAACCACTGATCAAACGGATTATCATTAACTTCCTTTTCATCAAACTTTCTAAAATCAGTGACCAAATTGGGAGAAAATGAAAAGGCCCAACCTATACTCCTGGATTGGCAACCAGTCCATGGTAAAATTGAATCTTTATCCGGCCTGCCTGAGCAAAAGGGGGCCAATTTTGGTTGCTGAGGAGGCGCTTTTCCTTTTTGCCCCAACATATTTGGCCGCCATCCATAAAGGACGGTGGCATTGGCCACAATTTTGGTTTTATCAAACTCTGCTTCTTTTTGCCAGGCTGCCGAGAAATTTTTTAGTAATACACATGAACTATTTTCAACTTCTAAATTAAAACTAAAACATAAACTTCCCTTTAACCCCAAACTTCTATTTTCTTTAAAGCCTTCAAATTGTTCATCTTTTGGCAAAAATGCTAGGCCTAAATCCTTATCAGTGGTAAAAAATCGAGGGAAAACTTGTGCATTATACATCACCGGCATTGGCAGAGGGAAGGTGGACATTATCCCCCCACCGCTGTTCTCCCCGGGTGTGATATGTTAGTATCACCCAACACATCAACTGGAGAAGGCGAGGACTCTTGCTCTTGCAATATCTTCCTGGTGAGGCACTCTGGGACCCAAACCGGATTTCCTTCATCCTGTGGAAAAACACAAACAGATCCCCTGGATCTTATTAAAATAGGATCCATGCCTTTCCATTTATTCTCCAAAATATCTTTCCATTTTACTAGCTCTCTTGGCCGTTGTGGTTCCGAGCAATGCCGCTCAGCAGCATTTTGATAATTATCATCAATATTTAAAAAATTTATGGTAAGCAATGCCAGGGCAATGGACACTCTTGGTGTTGGGGGCAGCCCTATTCCCCCTTTTTGTTTTAACAAATAGGATTTTAAGGTTCGATGTGCACGTTCAATAATGCCTTGTCCTTGAGGGTTGTATGATAACCCGGTAAGATGTGTTACTTGCATTTGTGCACAAAATTGGGCGAATTTTTGGGAGATGTAAGCTGGCCCATTATCAGTCTTGAGGTAAGCTGGTTTACCCCAGGCGCTCCATGCCTCTAAGCAATGTTGAATAACATGTATGGTCTTTTCTCTTGTAAGTGGTGTGGCATGAATAATACCTGAACATGTATCAATAGAAACATGTATAAATTGAAGCTTTCCAAAGGATGGAACATGTGTCACATCCATCTGCCATATTTGTAATGGTGAAATGCCTCTTGGGTTAACCCCAACAGTTTTGGCAGGGAGGAATTGACAGCAGTTTTGACATTGTGTCACAATCTTGCGAGCTTGTTGTCTAGTAAGTGAAAAACGCTTGCGTAAAGTCTCTGCTGTAACATGAAACTTTGTATGAAAATCTTTTGCAGCTTGCAATGGGTCAGCAAGGGCAGCCGTGACCAGGCGTGTGGTTTGGTCAGCCAAATCATTTCCCCTGCTCATAGGGCCCGGGAGTCCCGAATGTGCCCGTATATGGGTAATATAAAAAGGCTCATGGCATTGCAGCAAACAATCTTGTATGGTGCAAAACAGGGCAGACACTGTACTGGAAGGATTAATAACACCGGCTGTTTCAAGTAATTGAAGGGCATTTACCACATAATGGGAATCAGACACAATATTAAGTGGACAATCAAACCTTTGTAAAACTTCTAACACAATTAGACATTCAACAATCTGGGGTGATCTTTGACCAAAATCTTTAAAAAATGTCTGTGAATTTATAACATAAGCACCCCTTCCATTTCTTGAGCCATCAGTATATACAATTAAGCCATCTTTTAAAGGTACTGAGGAAGTAACTCGTGGATATATCACAGGGTGATAGGCCACAAACTGTAACAAAGGATGTTTAGGATAATGATTATCAATTTTTCCAGGAAACATAGCAGTTAATATGGCCCAATCATCATTGGTAGCAGCTAGGACCTGAACCTGATGGGTGGTATAGGGTAAGATCATCAAAGTGGGATAAGTACCAAAATACTCAGCCGAGGCCCTCAAGCCCTTCTGAGCTAACTGGGCAACGGCGGCTGGATACCAGGCAATAATCTTCTGGGGTGAGGCCGGGGGATGAATCCACAATAAGGGGCCTGCCTGCCATAATACAGTAGTAGGCAATATTCTTGTTTTAAAAACACATAGGGAAAATGGCTTATCATAATCGATCCGAGCTAATTGGGCCTTCATTATCTCATATTTAGCCGCCTCTTCCTCTAGGTCATCTTCCTCATCAGGGCTCAACTCATCATCTCCCAAATGCTCCGATGTATCAGAGCCACTCGAGGAGCCAAACTTTAAATTTAAAATTTCAAGTTCCCGTACAGGGTACAAGGTGGGGGGGACCAGGCTCTAGTTTCTGGTTCCCCAACTCCCCCTTATTCTTTACTTTACAGGGGGGGGTCCCTTTTCCTTATTGAGTATTGTTACTTTACGGTGTGCGCCTAACCTCACATCGCGCTCGGTTTCTGACATGCTGTCCTGAACTTCTTCCATCACATCTTGCCCTTCAGCTACCAGATCTTTACAGGCTTCATCTTCTAAGCAATTTTTAATCATTTTCCAGATAGCCCTAGTTCCCTGCCTCAAGTCCCCTTCCGTAATTTTTCGATCTAAATCTTTTCCGAGCTTGTTCCATGAGGCAAGGGTGAGAGACCCTGAGCAAATGTACCAGGGGGCGACCCGGTCTATTTCTTTTACAAAGTTCTTTAGGGTACGCTGTGCCATCTTAATATCACGCTGCTTAAGCAGGGAGTCTAGTGCTGTTATGATAGACTGGGAGGATCCCACGGACCGGTGGAAGCAAAAGGCAACCACGAAGAAAATCAACAGCACTGCCAAGACAAGCACCAAGGCCTCGAAAAATCCTTTCCAGGGTGGCGAAAGTCCCAAACCAAAGTCCAGTTCAGACATACCTCTCCGAGCAACCTACCTGCAGTTCTGAATCCACCTCGTCTCCAAGGGGTTTCCGACGGTGCTAATGGTGTTCAGTTCCCGGGTTTTGGCACCAGTTGTTCCCCGCCTCTTCTCGCCAGCAAGAATGACATGTCACACAGGATCCTTCTGCAGCAAAGCTTTAATGCATCTTGAGGGAGAGCATCAGCTTACAGAAAATGGAGACCCCAAGAGAGGCAATCCCAGCCCTTAAATAGGCCAACGACTTTCGCTTAGGATGTGTCAGCTCCTGATTAGCTGCCACTCATCACCCCATCTGACGCCACGGGAGAGGCGAAGAGACCAAGTGTGGAAAATTACCAGGGACATGCACAGTACCTTGTTGACCAGCCTAATCATGCAGGACTTAGCCGGAAGCCGGCGCCATCTTAGCAATAGTTGGGGCAGCTCTCTACACCACAGGTCTTTGCCAAATGGGCCAACATCTCCAGGGTTGTGCAGTACAGAGAACCATCCATGCTGTTCTTGATGACATATTAAATGTCAAGCATGAAGAAGAAGAAAGAGCGAAAGAAGATAGTCATTTTTTCTGCCCCCTCCAGGCTGTGGGTGAGGGATGGCAGCAATGGCAGGGTCTTTAGGAGAAAGGGACAGCAGGATTGTATTGGATTGGCATAAGAAGGCCTGGCATTTCTGTGCACAGACCAGGTTTCTAGGTGGCAGCATTAGGGCCTCCACCTAAAAGGGCTGTATACCCCAAGCTCATGGTACAAACCTGAAGCCTGTGAACCTGAGAGTCATGGCAGCATCAGGCATAAAAAGATGTGACAAAGGCCAAAGGTAGCTTCCTAGTCCTCTGGGTGGTGTGTTAGCACCTGTATCAATACTAATTCTGGCCTCCTGGAGGAAAACCTTTTCCAGTATGCCCAAGGGGGGAGCAAGCAGGCAGTGAAGGATTCAGCCCTCTCCTGCAGTACCTATGGCAGCCTACCCCATGTACAAGAAGCAAGAACATGGTGCTCTCTGCCCTAGAATAATGGCTCCTCCCCGGTCCTGAGGCCTTGCTCCCCAAAGAAGTCACATGGCTCCCACCATGTGACTATTTTCTTTGGATATTAACTGTGAACACCTGATGCCAGGAGCTGAAGGAAAGGTAGCTCTAATCAGTAATACCTGCTTCCCACCTAATAACCCATGAGTCCACAATGTAGAAAAAAAGGGTCTCATTTTTTTTTAAGAGAAAAGAGACTCAGAGTGAGGATACCCATGGCTCATGGGCATTGGCAAGACCAATATGGCAACCTCCATATACATACGGCCATTCTTTAAAATAGCTTTCTATCCACTCATAGAGAAAACACGTGAAAGGTTCACAGAACCTACAATGAGGGATGGATACAGGGAAGATGGGAATTGTGATTGGATCTTGACTATGAACAATTTCCCAACTCTGTTTGGAAGGATTGTTTGCTAGAAGTGAGGGTTTCCTGAAACTCAAATTTTCATATGTGAGAGTTGTCCTGGACAGAAACAGCCAGGAAAAAAGTGTCTAATCAAGTGGGCCAAGCTTTGCTGCAGACGTGGAACTTCATTCTTCTGGAACCAAGGACATGGTGGTTGATCTCTGCATCCTCTGAAACCTATGGGAACAGGATCCTGGTGAGGTTGATAGATACGAAGGGAAGTTATCTTGAGGCAGAGGAATATAGAGCTTGAGGTGGAATAGGTGAATTCAATGAGGGAGACTCTAAAGCTTAGGGGCTGTGGGAGTTACAACAATTACCTAAAGGGGGCCCTTCCATTTAGGAGGAATGGGTGAGAGACATTGGTCCAGAGAGGAGGGAAGGACCAGACCCCCAGTGTTGATTGGTGATGAACAGGAGTTAGCATATGGCTGGAGAGTGGAAGTGACAGAGTAAAGGGTAAAGGATTGGGTGAAAGACAAGGAATCAGAACTGGTCATCCATACACCAGCTCAAATGGCAAGATGGAAAGAAGTTGCTTGGGGAGAGCCTGTAGCTGCAGAAGGGTTACTGGCAGGGGCTTTAACCTACCAAGATGAAATTCTTGACAAGGATGTTTATATTAGGGGGGGTGTTGTTTTCCTTGGTCTTCAAGACAGGGTTTCTCTATGTCCTGGCTGAGTCAGAACTAGCTCCATAGACCTGGCTGACCTCAAACTCACAGAGCTCCACCTGCCTCTGCTTCCTGAGTACTAGGATTAAAGGCGCAGGCTACCACCACCCAGATGTCAAGGCTTTTTTTTTTTTTTTAAAGGAGTGGTTAGCTTGTTCAATCTGGAATGGTATGAACGTGGAACTACCTCAGGATGTGGAACATTTTAAATAAGGTTTAGGAAATCTAGAAGGTGAATTCAGAGCCATTGTCTGGCTTGAGGGAGGTGGGGATTTCAAAATGGGAGATGATCTCTCAGAAGAGAAGGTCAGAGACAGCCCTTTCATTTGTGGTGGGGAATTCTTCCACCTACCCTGAAAATTTCTCCACCAAGAACAAGAGATAATTGATTCATTTGACTGTGGGCATGTGGATACAATCAGGTTGCCAGTCAGTACCTGCAGCCCCCGCACTGCAATACCTTTCTCAAATCTTCAGTGTGGGGCTGGGGATTAAGCAAAGACAGACCAGACAGTGAGTCATTCATTTCAAGAGAATGCCCTTTACTAACAGAAAGTCAGAGGCTTAGATACAGGCTTACAACACAGTGGAAAAACCCCAGAGTCAAAAGTTCAGGTTCTCACAATGCTATGTTTATAAAACAGGAACACGGAATGAGGAAGCTGCAGTTGGGTGTTCTGGTGGGGGGGGGGCGTGTCTAGAACAAGATGTAATCAGGCATGGTCAGCAAGCAAGCAAACAGACACCCACGGGGACTGGGATGGATCTTAACAGCTCTCCTGTTTTTACTAACACAAATGAGCTCCTGTCTTAGGTCATCAAGGACATCAATATATACCTTACCCGTCATGGAGGAGTCTGTCCAGGACACACAGACCCTCTGTCTTAGGGTGATGCCCACCCCCTCAATGTTGCTCATCCCTGGAAACTCACTTATCCATAATACTCAACTATATTTGAACAGTGGAATTATCTGTCGCCAAGGACATAAGGATTTGCTTAGTCCTGAGCTGGACCTGGGCTTGCAGAGGAGGACTAGAGCCACAACTCCCCCAATGGTGATAACACCAAGGGTGAGTGAGCCACTCCATTCCTTGATGAGCCTTCCCACAAGTTTAATTTTCTGCAACATGTGTCCCCTGACATGGGGGGGAGACCCGTGTCTCATTAACCTTAATAATCGCCATGGCCAAATGATGAGTAAAATTACGATTCCAAGGTTCTTGCAAGTACTTATTTAAAATTGTCACCCACTGGGAGAGATTATGCACTTTAGCAGGCATAACACAAATGTGATACAGCATGGGTGAGCATGTAACCAAGTGCATATCCCGTAACATCTCAACCTGTTTGTTAAAATGAGGTTTCCTTGGCCAGAGGTTCAGAACCACAGACCTGCAGTCCCAGACTGCTTAGCCGCCTGCTGCTGCCCCCCAAAATGACTCAGACATTTATATCAAGTTCATGCTGTTTGGCCCATGGCTCAGGCACATTGCTAACTAGCTCTTTCATCTTAACTCATTTCCATTAATCTGTCTTCCATGTGGCCGTGGCTCACCTGTGTTCCTTACATGTTTCTTCTTTAGGTGTCTGGCTCCACCCTCTTTCTCATACCTATGCTCTGATTCCTCAGCCTACCTCTACAGTGTCTGCCATGGCCAAAACAATCCTTTATTTAAAAAAATTATATTCACAACATACAAAAAGACATTCCCACATGCAAAAAGGTTGGTTTGTTGGTTGAGATTAAGCATGCCAACTTACATCAGGAAATTAATTTGGTTTTGTGTGCTAAGAGCTTCAGCTACTCTTCCTGAAAGGGTATCCACTGTGCTCACTGCAGCTACACTTTGGGAGAATGCTATCCCAGACACTGTAGCAGCTATAGTAGCCACGGCAATCACAGTCACAATTGCGGCCATAATTCTGAAGGCTCATTTCTGGTGGGTCAAAATCCAGGATCTCTCCCCAGTGTACTTGACTGGCATCAGGACTACACCAAGAACTTGGACCACAAGTGCCCATTTTTCACTTCAACATTGCTTCAACCTGCAGGCTTGGGAAGAACAATTCAAGACTCGTTAAAAAAAAAAAAAAAAAAAAAAGAAGGGTGACAGAACACAAGCAGAACTAGCAAAGGTCTTAGTGTGGCTCCATTTAATGGCTTTAAGATGTAATGAATCCTCAAAAAAAATCAGAAGTATTCCAAGTGACAGTGCTTCTATGAAAATATTGTACACCTCGTACTGCCAAGGACAGGGCATTTAGGCAAGTATGGCTATTACATAGTGCCATACCAGAAAATGTAGGCATCACTCCAGCCTGCAAGGGATCCCCAAAATGAAACTCTGCATTGGGTGTTGCGGAATTTACAAAGGGAGGTGTGTGACCACACCAGTAAACATCTGGAGCACCCTTCAAGAGCCAGGCAGGTTGCACAGTGCAGTCTCCCCACAACAGGGGCAGGTCCACTCATAACTTAAAACTCCAGGCCAGCATCTGTAGCTGGGTTGGGCCGCAGTCTCACTGATTTTATTATCCTTATTAACGGGGCCCCAAATATTAGACAATCCAACCACTGAGGCATTGGTGAATTGGGCTGAAAATCTGCTGCAGACCATGGATGTAGTACTATACACTCTTACAAATAACTAGTGCCATTCAAAAGGGTATACTGTCTTTCCACTACAAAGCACAGAGTTTTATTTACAGCAAATGTGGATGTAATATTCACTTCCTCAACAGCTTCTCTAATAGCTGCAGTGCCTGCACCTACATTGGTGTTAAGTAAAGCCGACCATACTCGACTGTCAATCCCCACTGGCATCAGGCCGGGTAATGACAGAAGGACAGGGCACACACAGCACTTAGCAACCCAAATAGGGGACTCATGATCAGTGGGAAGATACAAATGGACCCTCGGCCCACACTAGTACTGGGTCAGGGCTCACCCATTTTCCCAAGGAGAGACCCCTCCAGCGGACAGAGGGGCGGCCAGCGGTGGATAACCGCCAATGTCTATCAGCGGTAGTCTTGCCATTAGCATCCACAATTAAAAATTTTAAATATATATGGCAAAGGACAAAATAGACTGTGGAGAGGACATTACCTTACGAACATCTTTAAAGTATCATGGCAGCATTTCACAATGGCTTGTCCTTGGGGGTTGAGGAATCCCTGTTTTATGTACAACAGAAAAATCTTGACAGAATTTTTGGAACCCCAAACTGCTATATGCAGGCCCATTATCTGTTTTATACTGTTTTGGATTGCCCATATAAGCAAATGCTCGCAAACAACGGGCTTTTACATCTTTGACTTTCTTCCTGGAGTGAACAGAGGTGAAAATGGAAACATGGACATATTGCAGCTTCCCAAAAGATGAAATGTGTGTAATATCCATTTGCCATACATGATTAGGGGCAAGACCTCTAGGGTTTACTACATAATGTATTACTGGTAAAAATTCAGCACATGTAGCATATTTTTTTACAGTTTGTGTGGCCTGTTCCCTAGTTATGTTAGTATGGTATTGAAGTGAACCAGCATTTAGATGGTAACGGGCATGCAGCCAATGGGCTTCCTCAAATTTATTACAGAGGAAAATCCTGGTAGCCTCATCGGCTCACTGGTTGCCCTCACTGAGGGGACAAAGTAGGTGAGTATGCCCCCCTTATGTGGCCAACAAAAAGAAAATGACTACAGGCCCAAGTGAGCATCTGTACTTGCAACAGGTACTCATAAATGGTAGAAACAGGAGGAATATAGGCAGCAGTTTCTAAGGGGACAACCTGATGTAGGAATGTCTTTCTGCATGCTGTGATTATCAGTCTTTAAATAAAGGAGCTGTTTTGGCCCATGACAGGCATCATAGAAAAAGTAGGCAGGGGAAATCAGAGCATAGGTAGGAGAAGGGTGGAGTCAGATCAGATCGAGCCAGCCACCCAAAGAAGAAACAGGTAAGGAACACAGGTGAGCCACGAGCCACGTGGCAGACAGATTAATGGAAATGGGTTGATTTAAGATGTAAGAGCTAACTAGCAATGTGCCTGAGCCACAGACCAAACAGCAGAAGTTAATATAAGTGCCTGAGTCATTTTTGCGGGTCTAAGCAGCAGCGGGTGGCTAAGGGGTCTGAACCTCTGGCTGCCTGGGGCCAAGAAACCTATTGTAACAGCAATCACCCTGGCCACATACTGTCTATCTGTATAAACACTTAGAGGTTCATCAGGAAACATTTGCAGGGCTAAGGGTAGCACTTTAACTTCTGCCATTTGTGCCGAGGTGGTAGAAATTCTCAATTGTTATCACCAGACACCACAGCGGCAGTGCCATGAAAGGTACCATCTGTGAATACCACTCTTGCCCCATCTATGGGTTGTTGCCTAACCATCTTGGAAAAATAATATGGTAGAGTCTAAAAAACTGGCATAAAGTATCTGCAGGATAATGAGTATCAAAATTTCCCTGCAAAGTGCATGTCAACATTGCCCAAATGTACATGTGGGTCTGTAACCATTCAATTTGAGAAGGAGTATAAGGGAGCACAATAGTATCAGGCTGCTTACCAAAAATCTGTTCACTAACTTTAATGCCTTTATAAATAATGAAAGCCACACTCTCAGGGTAAGCGGTAATGATCTTTCTAGGAGACGCGGAGGAATGTACCCAATATATAGGTGCTGTTGGACAAATAACTCCCGAAGAGGATTGGGCAAAAGTAAAAATCAAAAATAAAGGGGCTTATCAATATCTATAAATTGCACATGGGTGTCTTCTAATGCCTGAATTACTTATTGCAGAGCAAAGCATCCTTGTTTGTGCAGGCATTTCTGTAAATCTGTCTTAACTTGTTCCCAATCAGGAATATTCAATCCTCCTGAAACTAAAAACCAGGGACTTACCCTTTTTAATGCTTGCAGAAATTCTCTAGCTGTCCTGTTTTTTATGTCGGTGCCCTGCTGTTTGAGCAGCTCAATCAATTGCTCCTCTACGAGGGACTAAGAAGTAGAGGCACTCATTACAATTCACCTGATTCTTACCTTAGGTGGCCAGCCTCTTTCGGGTGGTCTTTCAGCGGTTCCCATCTTTCCAGATCTCAGTGGAACCTCCACTGCAGTGCCCGTGCTTTCCCGACTCTCAACGTGGGGCTGAGGATTAAATAAAGACCAGACAGTGAGTCATTCATTTCAAGAGAATGCCATTCATTAACAGAAAGTCAGAGACTTATATACAGGCTTACAACACAGTGTGAAAACCCCAGAGTCAAAAGTTCAGGTTCTCACAATGCTATGTTTACAAAACAGGAACACGGAATAGGGAAGCTGTGGCTGGGCAATCTCCGGCATGGCTAGAACAGGATGTAAACAGGCATGGTCAGCAAGCAGGCAGACAGACACCCATGAGAGCTAGGGTGGATCCCAACAGGTACCAGGGAGAGAGCCTCTGGCCTTATAATTAGGTGAAGGGGGGCTGTGATAACTGGAGTTGGGGTCTGACATTTGACCGATTTTACAAGAGGCATTAATAGGCCTTAAGAAAGACAGGTGGGCCTTATGGAAGTATGCCAAGGCTTGACTGTTAGGATGATAGAGCTGGTGTAGATAGCACAGAATTTGTCAAGTGTCAGGGGTAGAGGGGGGTAGTGAAGATGTAAGTTGTAATACAAGGATGTCCTGCAATGGGTGAGACAGATCAGGCCTCCAAGGGCTGCACCTCTAGCCACCTCTTTGACTCAGTTATTTCCCATAGAAATAATGAAATTGTTAATCTGATTAAACCAGCAGGGGACAAATTCTACATCTGTGGGGAGATGGGAGGCCTTTAGCATGGCCATGGTTTGGTCTGAGTTGGTTATCCATCCTTTGTATTGTTATAAGCAGTCTATGCTCTTTCTGGAGGGCAGTGTGGGATAGGAGGGTGTGGAAGGCATAGTTGGAGTCTGTGTAGATGTTTAGAGATTGTCCTTTTGCCAAGGGCACAGACAGAGCTTTTAGTTCAGCCTGTTGTTGAGTGGTGTGAGCAGAGAAATCCTCAGTATCTGACACTATGGCATAGCTTGATTTGGGGGCCCTGTCATGTAAAAAGTGAGCTGCCACCTGCATACCACATATAGATAGGCTGATGTAATGTGACCTCCTATGTGTGTGAGGGATGGAACAGCAGTTCCCTTAAGGCTTCAATGCAAGAATGAGATAGGGAATGGTCTGTTTTGTTGGGGTAGAAGATTTGAGATGTTAAGAGCGTAATTGAAAGTGAGTGTGGCATCTTCCACTAGTACCACCTGGAGAACCTGCAAGGGAAGCAGAGTTTGTCAGCCTTTATACATGAAGAGGAAATAAGGCACATTGTGGGAGGAGATGAGACTAGTATGTGACCCTTAAGTTTCTTTGATCCATGAATGAGGAGATCTTGAACTAGGTGGTAGGCCCTATTGGGCTTTTTCCCTGCAAGTATAGGGGTGTTAAAGGTGGACGATATGGAATGAAGTACTATTTTTTTTCTTAGGAGGTCAGAGATGACAGGCTTAAGTCTCCTAAGTCTCTGGAGCAAGAGTGGGTACCGGGCTCTGGTTATGTGCTGGGTAGGGCTTTGTAATTAGATGATTAGTGGAAAATGATGTTTGGCAACAGCAGGGTTTGGGTATCTCAGACTCGGCAGTGCACATGTGAGGATGGCAAGGGAAGCAGTATGTTAGAGACGGTGGGTTAGGAGGTTGAGAGCAGAGGAGCTGCTGCCCAGCTTGGCTGAATGTGGAGAGAGAAGGGAATAGAGGCTTCCACTTTGGGTAGATCTCTTCCCAACAAGGGGACAGAAGAGAGTGGCACCACCAGGAAGGAATGAGTGAGAAGGACACCCTTGAACATGCAACTGAGTGGAGGGGTTTAGCAAGGTTTGTAAAGCTGCTCCCCTACCTTGACAATAGGGAAAGGAACACATTGGCACAGGAGACCGCTTCTTAAATAGAACACCAGTAGCACAGACACTAAGAAGAAGGACATGGTCAATAAAAACAAAATGACAGCCTACAGAATAGGAAAAGATCTTCACTAACCCTATACTAGACAGAACACTGATCTCTAAAATATACAGAGAACTCAAGAAACTAGAGGTCAAAAACCAACGAACCCAATTGGAAAATAGGGTTCAAGGATATTTCCCAATTTTTTCCATCAGGTTCAGTGTAACTGGGTTTATGTTGAGGCGCTTGATCCACTTGGACTTGACTTTTATACAAGGCGATGGATATGGATCTATTTGCTTTCTCCTACGTATCCTCCAGTTATATCAGCACCGTTGTTGAAGATGCTATCTTTTTTTTCCCATTGTATATTGTTAACCTCTTTGTAAAAAACCAGGTGTTCATAGGTGTGTGGATTAATGTCAGGGTCATTGATTTGATTCCATTGATCCACGGGTCTGTTTCTATGCCAGTACAGTTTTATTACTGGAGCTCTATAGTATAGCTTTAAGCCAGGGATGTTGATGCCTCCTGAAGTTCTTACTCAACAGGATTGCTTTGGCAATCATTGTTTTGTTACTTCATATGAGGCTGTCATATAGGTCTTTATTGCATGAATAAAGGAAACTCAGAGCCAGATAATCAGGGAAAGGCTGAGATATCAGAGAGGAAACACCACAGTCAGATCTCACCCAGCTGTCTTCCAGCTTCCTCAGCCTGCTCCTTGTGGCTTCTTCTGCCTGCTCTGTCTTCCTACACCTGCCTTAAATACTCTCTTCACCCAGTTGTTTCACATCCAGGTTAAGATTAATGGCGTGACACTACCACTGCCTTCCTGGGAACCTGGAACTCCCTCTGTAAACTAAACTGGCCTCAAACTCAGATCTCATGGGATTAAGGCATAGGTCACCACTTCCAGATATTCCCTGTGCTGTGATTAAAGGTATAAATCCCCACTCTCTGGCCCTCCTGGATTGATTTTTGGTAGATCCCTCTGATATTTCAGACTTTTTTTTATTAAATATGAACCATATCCCCACATATCCCCCTTTGTGTCAAAATTAAAAAGGTTATAGCTAACATAATAAAAACCATATACAATAGGTACAATAATTATATACAATGTATACAAACAATAAATGAGTAATGTCCAGTCCATTAACAATTAACAATTCAAAGAAAATATTCCATTAATTATCCTATTTTGGTGAGCCCAAAGGATTATACCTAATTCACTTTCTAACTTGTATTACTAACTAAAAACTATTACTTGGATGTCTCTCAAACTTATGCACTTTAACTTCAAAGTTTCTTTTCTAAAACTGTCACTAGAAAACTATAACTACCGAGTGGGTCTCGGTTATGACCTCCACTTACCGCGTCCGGTTTCTTTGTGGTCCGAGTTTTGTCCCAGGCGAGGAGCGTCAAGATTAATTAAGTCTACACTCAGGAGTCGTTTAGGTTCCATCATTCAGGCTCTCCATACACTGAGAGACCTGAGCTTTATTCAGTATATCTTATCTCTTAGACCTGTCTGTCCCTTAGCCATGCTTCTGTCTTGCCACTGCATCTCGCCTAGCTTTTTCCCCTCTAGCTTCCCGCCATGCTGGATTCCTTCTGCTCCTGCTCACACACACTGACTCTAATCCATGCTTGTCCCCAGCTTCTGCCTGCTCTCCAGCTTCTGCCTGTGTCTCTCCTCGTGTCTCTTTTTGTCTCAGCTCTCTGTCACCTTAACTCTCTTACACACCCTGCCTCCTCATCTGGGCACGCCCAAGGTCATAGAGGATCCCAAGAGACTAGCACTCAGCAGGTGGCAGCGATAAGGAGATTTGTAGTTCCTTTTTCCCCCCCTGTAAACAAGGTTTTAGTCCTTAGGGGAAGAGGATGGGCCATAAGGCCCAGAATGGCACTTATTCGGGAGACAACATCTCACTCCCCTTTATTAAACAAAAAAATATAGAGAAGGAAACCCCTGTCTTAGGATCGACCCCTAGCCCCTGCTACAGAACCCGTCATTGGATGTGCCAACTCCTGTCTTAGGTAGATATAGCAGGCGGGGAAGTTGCCCGTCTTTGGGTGAGTCCTTCTAACATTGATATGCATATCTGAGCATCAGTCAGGAGTTACAAGGCCAGAAGCCTGTTTTGTTATTTTCTGCTGATGACCTTGCTGCTTTTGCAGCATATTAGAATGAAAAGACAGCATGCCAACCTTTGAGGCAAAATATTAAGAAGGGATATAAATCTAGACCATTGGGAAGCCACTAGTCAGGGTATTCTATAAGCCACTAGTCTCAAGGGGTATAAAGATATATGCTAACTGCAAGGTGTAATTTAAAAATTGCATTCTAGGGACCCCAAAAGCACTGGTTTAACAATATGCAACTGCTGACTTAACATTTTCTATCTTGCTTGAGGTAACACAAATATCAGAATATCCAAAGTTACACAATAGCAATTATTACATATGCAAAATGTCAATAGCGCAGTTTGTTGGTTGACGGATAAATTTTTAAATGTATTTGTCCATAAAAGTCTCTGGAATTTCAAAGGCAGTCACCACTCTGGCTGATAGCTGGTTCAGCAAGGATGCAGCTCTGGCTGTCTGGCTCAATGCATTTTCCGAGGCTGTAGCTCCAAAAGCAGCAGGGTGACTGTGTAGTTATTCGAGTTTCTCTTTTGCATCTGGGGGATGGATCTTGGTCGGAAGAAACGCTACTGGCATCACTGCAGCTGGAACTCGTACCAACAGGGTACTGGGATGTTCTTTACTCCAATCAGTTGCTTAAGCTGAAATTTAGAGCTGAACAGTTTAAAGAGAAACCCTCCCCACCCTCCAGGGTTTGAATCTGTGTGAAGTGACCAAGAGGTATGGGGTAGCTAAAAAATGAGTGCTGGCATTCTACTTAGCAGTGCTATTAAAAGCAACTGCCTCAATCATATGTTATGAAAGCTTTTTGTATGGTCACCGTATTGGCAGCCGTGTCAGTGGCCTAAATTGAAGGCAAAAACAGTAGAAAACAAAGGGCTTTTTTTTTTTTTTTTTAAACATACTTACTTATTTACTGGCCTCACCAGAAGCTTCAGGAACCACAATCTTTTCATGTTGAACAGGACGCACACACCTCTCAGGTATCCAGATTGGCTTTTCAGCACCTGGTGGATAAACACAGACAGCCCCCCTAACTCTGGCCAGGACAGGTGCTGGCGGTTGCCATTGTCCAGAGGATAAATTTTTCCATCGAACCATAGCTTCTGTGGAGGGGGGAACAGAATAGTGTCGCTGGGCAGCACTATATCCTTCATAATCCAGCAGCAAAAAATTTAAAGTGAATAAGGTAAGAGAAAGAAGGGCCTGTGGGCCCTGACAGTTTTGGTATATGTCACCCTCTTTTAATTTTTTTAAATAAGTTTTGATGTGCTGGTGGGTCCTCTCAACAATAGCTTGTCCTTGTGGATTATAAGGGATACCAGTACTGTGTTTAATATCCCAGAGTTCACAAAACCGGGAAAATTTTCTGCTAGTATATGCTGGACCATTGTCAGTTTTAATTTGTTTAGGCACTCCCATAACGGCAAAAGAAGCTAGCAAATGTTCAATTACTTGTTTAGTTTTCTCTCCTGAATGTAAGGTAGCCACGATCATTTTTGAATAAGTGTCTACAGCCACGTGTAAAAAATGTTTGGTTCCCAAACCATTGACATGAGTGACATCTATTTGCCATATATCATTTGGTCTGAGACCTCTAGGATTTACTCCAAAGGATGGAACATGAATAAAAGGAGCACAAGTGGCACATGTGGAAACTATAGAAAGGGCCTCTGTTTTGGTGCATTGTGTCTGATGTCTTAACGTTTGAGCATTGAGATGAAATTTTTTATGTAATTGTAAAGCCAAAATTATTTGGGTAGCTTTATCTGCCCACGCATTGCCTTTGGCCAGTGGTCTAGGCAAGCCAGAATGTTCTCTAATGTGTCCTACAAACACAGATTGTTTTCTGTACCATATCAAAATCTGTAAGCTTTGTAACTGGGTAACAATTTTTGATGATTCTCTCACATGAGGGGCCACTTCTAGTTGGGGCATAATATTGGCCATATAGACACTATCAGTATAAATATTAAGGGGCTCTTCAGGATATAACTGAAAGGCAAGTATCATAGCAGTAATTTCTATCAACTGAGCAGAGGCCTGAGGCACTACTACGCTTTCTATATGATCCCCATCCACAACTACTGCTTTTCCAGTCTTGGAGCCATCAGTGAAAAGTAGACGTGCCCCAGTTATAGGTTGAGTCTTTATTATCTTGGGAAAGATAAAAGGGCATAATTTAAAACTCTGAATGATTTTATGTTTAGGATAAGCTTGAACTATCTGTCCTTTAAAGGTGCACAAAAACAAACACCAGGAATCATCATTTTGAATTAAATTAGCAACCATTTCTTGGGTATAGGGCAAAACTATTATATCTGCATCTTTGGCAAATAAAGCCCACCCCAAGCATCTACCCTTCCATAACAATTGAACTATTAATTCAGGATAAGGAATAACTGTGCGCCCAGGTGATGCAGAAAGATGTACCCAATAAATGGGACCCTTTTGCCAAAAAACACCAGTAGGTGCAAAATTAGAAGCCAAGACTAAAAATTGCAAAGGCTGTTCATAATCTATCTGTTGTATTGACATATCTTGTAATGCCTGTTCTATTTTAGTAAGGGCCTTCTTGGCCTCAGGAGTTAAAATCCGGGTAGATGTGGGTTCAGCATCTCCCTTTAGGAGTTCAAAAAGAGGCTTAAGTTCCCCTGTAGAAATTGAGAAAGAGGGCCTTAGCCATTGGATTTCTCCTAGGAATTGTTGCCACTGATGTAAGGTTTTTAACTGGGAGGTGGCCAACTGTATCTTTTGAGGGGCAATACCCACTCTTTGAATAACATAACCCAAATAACTATAAGGAGGTATCAATTGAACCTTTTCAGGAGCTATAACGAGACCCACTGATTTTAATCCTTTTTGTAATCTATCATACAATTCCATCAATGCCTCTTGAGAAGAATGTGCCAGAAGTAAATCATCCATGTAATGAATTATATAGGCTTCAGGAAACTGGCTTCTAATTGGCTCTAAGGCTGCAGAAACATACATTTGACATAATGTGGGGCTATTAGCCATGCCTTGGGGTAAAACTATCCAATGATATCTCTTATAAGGTTCCTTATAGTTTGGTGAGGGGACAGAAAAGGCAAAACGCTGGCAATCTTGAGGAGCAAGAGGAATGGTAAAAAAGCAATCTTTTAAATCTAAAACAATCAAATGCCAATCTTTAGGTATAGCAGCAGGATGAGGAAGTCCAGGCTGCAGCGCCCCCATAATTTGCATGGTGGCATTAACTGCTCTAAGATCTTGTAACAGCCTCCATTTTCCTGACTTCTTTTTTATAACAAATATAGGAGTATTCCAAGGTGACGTGGAAGGAACTATATGTCCCATTGACAGTTGTTCTTTGACAAGATTTTGTGCGGCCTGTAATTTCTCCTTAGTCAAGGGCCACTGTTCTACCCACACTGGGGAATCTGATTTCCATGTTATAGGTGTGGGTTCAGGCCTAATCACAGTGGCCCCTAGGAAAAAGGTTCTTCACCGAGCCCTCTTCTATCCCCAGGCCTCCTAGTAACTTCATCCCAAGGTTGTAATGCTTTAGGGCGCCCCTGTTGTAAACGGCCAAGCCCTTTGCCTGGAGTCCATCCCATGTCTAACATCTTATCGGTCACAAAAGGGTTACTGTTCCCAAGAGCCTGAGTAGTAAGCACTGCCCCCATAGCAGCTAGCACATCCCGTCCCCATAAATTAGTGGGCAAATCGGGAACTATATAAGGTTGAAATTTTCCTGAATGCTCTCCGTCATTCCAGTCAAGAATTTGGGAGCTGCGGGCTGGCCTTACTTGTCCCAAACCTTGGAGTATAGCAGTAGCTTCGTCCTTTGGCCATTTCTTGGGCCAGTAGAGGGTAGAAATAACCGAAACGTCAGCCCCAGAATCCAGAATTCCTAAGAATTCTTTACCATTCACCTTAAGGGTGAGCTGAGGTCGCGAGGACATCTGAGCAACCCAATAAACTTGGGCCCCTCCCGAGGAGCCAAAACCCCTATCACCTCGCATAGGCGCTGTGCTAGAGGCATTAGTATTTAAATAAGGAAGAAGTAACAGCTGGGCCACTCTTTGTCCTTCCTCAATCACTGCCACTCCCCTTTTGGATTCCATCATGATTTTTATCTCTCCAGTAAAGTCAGAGTCAATTACTCCAGGATGTACGATTATGCCCTGCATAGTGATGCTACCTCTTCCTAACAACAGTCCTACTGACCCCGTGGGAAGTGGGCCAGAAACTCCTGTGGGTACTGCCTGAGGCCCCATGGAGGGGGTTAATATCGTCCTGGCGGAGGCACTGAGGTCCAATCCTGCGCTACCTGGGGTTGCTCGGCAGAGATCTCTGACAAAAAAGGATTGTTGGCCTGATTGTTTATTGGAATGTGATGCAGTCTGCCACTGTCTGGAAGGGGTGCTGTAGTTCTCAAAACTCCGTACGCATTGGCTTTCGGGGCCCGGAGCGGCCCCCTCACCCCGTTTCCCGACTGGATGGGGTTTCCCTGAATGTCCCATCTAGAGCGACATTCACTACTCCGGTGCTGTCCCTTTTTACAACGAGGACAAATTCCAGGGGCATGCCTTGCCTTAGCAGGTGAACCGTTTGGACAATCAAATTTTAAATGTCCAGGCTGTCCACATTGAAAACAACCTCTTCTCCTCATTTGATTTTCTGCTCTTCCTGCCCTCAATCCTTTGCTAATCGCAGCAGCCATAACCTGTGCCTGCACAAAGCTTGCATCAATATCTCTACAGACCTTAATCATAAAATCAAGACTCTTTCCTTTGTGAGGTCTCAGGGCTTCTTTACAATGCTTGTTGGCATTTTCAAATGCCAGCTGTTTAACTACTGGCATAGCTGCTTTAACATCTCCAAGTATTTTTTCTGCTAATTGCAACAGTCGAGAAACAAAATCTGCATAGGGCTCTGAAGGACCTTGTAGGACCTTAGTTAATTGTTGACCAGCCGCAGTATTAGGCAGGGCTTTCCATGCTTTGTTTGCTGCAGCAGCAATCTGGGCATAAGTGCCGGCATCATACTGAATCTGTGCTTGTATACTAGCATACGCTCCAGTGCCAGTCAGCAGCTCTACGTTAACTTCAGGTTTTCCAGCCTGGGCGTTTAAGTGGGCAATTTCAATGCATTTTTCCTGAAATTCTCCTTTCCATATTAAATAATCTCCGCCCGATAGAGCAGCCCTAGTCAATTGTTGCCAGTCACTAGGAGTCAAAAACGACCCTTGGTAAGATTCAAAAAGAGATTGGGTGAAAGGGGCATGAGGGCCGTAACTGGAAACAGCCTCTTTGAGCTGCTTCAGGTCTTTAAAGGTGAGCGGCTCATGCTGCCGAATAGTCTGGCCCTGGGCATCTTGTATCTCGGTAACCGGGTAAGCTTGCAATTCTGGGAAAACTACTCCCTTAGGGCTATTTTCTTCCCTGTCCTGTCTCCACCGCATCAGCCGCTTTTCTGGTCTGTCCCAATTATATGGGGGCGGTGGAGGCGCAGAGGGAGTGACTGGCTCCTTCGCCTCAGTCACTTCTAAATGCCTTAATTTTCGAGTCAATTTGTGAGTGTCTTTAACAAGGGAGCGCTCCTCAAAATGTCTCTCCCCTTCATTGTCTGAATCATAACTATTAGCCTCCGTCCATCCATTACTCTTACTGGATGAGGCAGTGGAAACCCCCTTCTCCGATTCAAGATCAGACAAATCTGAATCTGAGGCTTCTTTAAATGATTCCTGGGTCCCTATTTCCTGTTCCTCTCCAAACGTACGCTCTAGGTCAGCCAGTTGCTGTTTTATTTTAACCTGATTGGAGAGCAGCGCGTCTTTTACAAATCTCCAGAGAGAGAAAGTAAACATTGGAAGAGATTTGGGACCCTGATCTCTCAATGTCTTTTGTAAGTCTATCTTAACTTGTTCCCAATCAGAAACGTTGAAACTTCCTCCCGTCAAGAACCATGGGCTAATCTCCCCTATCGTCTTTATAAAAGCGAGTGCGGTCTGACTTTTTATTAAAAGTCCCTGTTGCTTTAATAACTCTCGGAGTTCGGAAGCCAGCCGAACTTGCGAGGTTGAGTTTCCCATATTTCTATATTTCTATTTATAATCTATTATCTATTAGGCGCCTAACCCTGGGTATTCTTTTCCCAGATTTCCTTCCGGTCTCTGTACCGTGAGTCTTATTCACTTCTTAATCCTACTTTCCTGGACCTCAGTGGGACCTCCATTTACCGAGTGGGTCTCGGTTATGACCTCCACTTACCGCGTCCGGTTTCTTTGTGGTCCGAGTTTTGTCCCAGGCGAGGAGCGTCAAGATTAATTAAGTCTACACTCAGGAGTCGTTTAGGTTCCATCATTCAGGCTCTCCATACACTGAGAGACCTGAGCTTTATTCAGTATATCTTATCTCTTAGACCTGTCTGTCCCTTAGCCATGCTTCTGTCTTGCCACTGCATCTCGCCTAGCTTTTTCCCCTCTAGCTTCCCGCCATGCTGGATTCCTTCTGCTCCTGCTCACACACACTGACTCTAATCCATGCTTGTCCCCAGCTTCTGCCTGCTCTCCAGCTTCTGCCTGTGTCTCTCCTCGTGTCTCTTTTTGTCTCAGCTCTCTGTCACCTTAACTCTCTTACACACCCTGCCTCCTCATCTGGGCACGCCCAAGGTCATAGAGGATCCCAAGAGACTAGCACTCAGCAGGTGGCAGCGATAAGGAGATTTGTAGTTCCTTTTCCCCCCTGTAAACAAGGTTTTAGTCCTTAGGGGAAGAGGATGGGCCATAAGGCCCAGAATGGCACTTATTCGGGAGACAACATATAACTATAATGATCTCATCTTCAACTACCTCAGAGACCCAAGAAGGAAATCATATTAACTAACTAAACAGCATGGGCAAGCAAGCAACTCTCTCCCAAAAATGTAAAAAATAAAACATCTGGCTGCCTGGACAGTCACCCAAGGTTCTTCTGTATCATTGAAGCATCCATCTTCAGCCTACAGGCCTAACATGTCTGACAGACTTCTCTGTGAAGCAGGATATTCTCAAAGACCTTCCTACCTTGTCTTGCAAGGTCCAGCAATTCTCTTGTGGGTGTGTCTCCTGCTTGTCCAACTTGAACATCATACCGTTAGCAGTCAAAGCCAGAGTACCATCTTGCCCAGTCACTAACTTTCATTACAAAGAAGGTCAATGGTGTATGGACTTTCTCTGGTGTCCATAATCTTCTCTGAAGTAGACTGGTGCTGCCAGGAGCAGTTGTCCCATTGTTATAAAAAATAATAAGAACCTATGTTATTAAATGCAATAGTCTATGGATCTCTGAAGTGTTTGAAGACCTGTTCATCTAAAATATATTTGTTTGATTTTGAAAACATATCTAATATGACTATGTTTGAATGTAATGTCTAACTACTAACTTGCATTGATTTATATTCTAATTAGTTGGTAATAAAAACTTTCATGGACTAGCAATGTGTATTACAATGTTAGATGAACTGAATAAATATAGTACCTTGAACCAGCATAGAGACATATGAATAGTAACAAAATTAATCTCAATATATACAATTTGTATACAATATACAAAAATCTAATCAATGTAA
Organism: Phyllotis vaccarum; assembly: GCA_033318265.1. NCBI lineage: Eukaryota > Metazoa > Chordata > Mammalia > Rodentia > Cricetidae > Phyllotis > Phyllotis vaccarum. The sequence goes on along the minus strand of JARWLC010000004.1, from coordinate 87,977,823 downwards.
AATATTTAAAGATAGTAAATCCTTTTAAAAGAAGATTCAATAGTCTATCCTTATATCCTATATATCTGTATCGCCTTTTTCTTTCTATTTTTTTTAACACAAATCTTGAATCTAATTGTTCTTATTTAACTTTTTTCTAACCATAACCATGAACAATTTTTAACCAATTAACCTAAATAAACTATGACAATCATCCATAACCCATTGAAGGACCAAAACCAACCGACCCCACCATTTGGGAGTGTGGGCACTGGTTCCTAAATTTACTTCCTGCTGACTGGGGGGCGATGGCATCTTCTGGGAAAGTTTTATTAATTGTCAAGTCCTGAAATAAGTAGCTGTGTCATTTGTTGTCCAGTCTCTGCATAACAGGAAAGTGCACAGCTTGTCTCAAGTCTTAACTATAGTAGTCTGTGAAGCTGGTTCATCTCAACGAGCTGCCTCAAAATTGTTCTGAGCAGTTTGTAGTCCAAATCTGATCTTTGGTTGGTGTTTGTCAGCCTAATGGCTTTGTCATAGTCTATGTGAAATCATCGTTGTGGGGCCCCATCTTCCTTTTGGATACTTCAAGTTTGTAATTAGGCATTGTCATGAATCACTGCAGAAAACTGATATGAGACTAAAACCTAATACAATGTGCAGGAAGCTAAATATATAAGTATTTATTCAGCATGGGATTAGTAACACTACAATAATTCCTTATTTTTAGTTATTCTTCTGTTTCACATCAGGTAGATCTTCTGATATGATATAGAGATTTTGTATTTTCCTTTAACAAGTATGCATGAGTTTAGAGAAGGAGAGAGCCACACTACAACTCTAAAGCCAGCTTTAAATTATAATTAAACTGGAACTTCAACTTACAAAAAAAGATATATAGAGATTAAGCAATGATATTTTAGCCTATAGAGTATACTGGTACCAATAGGTCTGATATTCTTTTGCTTGTAAATTTTTCTGGATAGCCTCCCTTCTGCTTTAGATGTCTAGATTCCAGAGCCTTTTAACTTCTTGAAGATGGGTATTTATAGTTTTCCATAAAGACAAAAACAAAAACCTGTCCCAACCCCTTGTTTTTTCTTACAACTTAAATAATTGTAATATAGGTGGATGAGCCATCAATTTTTATTTTTAAGAAGTTTCCTTGGTTCAAATCGAGTCTTTATTAATTTTTATGGTATCCATAACTTTTCTTCACCTGTGGAAACAAAAGCAAACCCCCTTCCCCAATAAAGCACATACCCTGGCTTCCATTTGGAGATCAGTACATATTTGAAGTAGATAGGCTGATTTAGTTCAACTGTTTTTTCTATGGTCCAATGCCTTTCAGCAGCTGTTGTTCCTTTCTCATTAGCACTGAGAAAATTCAAAGTTAATAAAGCACTATGTAGTCTATCTCTAGGGGCCTTTGTTATTCCTTTCTGTTTATTTAGCATATCCTTTAGAGTTTGATTTGATCTCTCTATGACTGCTTGCCTTGTAAGATTGTGTGGTATTCCTGAAATATGCTTTATATTATAATAAACAAACAACTGTTTTATTTTACTAGAGACATATGCTGGAGCATTGTCAGTCTTAATTTGTATAGGTATTCCCATGATGGCCATAACTTCTAGCAAATGTGTGATTACAGAATCAGCCTTTTCTGAACTCAAAGTAGTTACCCACTGAAATACTGAGAACGTATCTATTGTATGATGGTCATATCTTAATTTTGAAATCCTGTATAATGAAATACAGCCATCTGCCAGATTTCATTTCTATGTGTATCTTTAGGATTACTTCCTGCTGGCAATGGAGTTTTGATGTATAGAACAACTCTTTCTGCATACTGAGAGTCAGTGACTATGTTAAGTGGTTCTGTAAAGTACATTAATACCATCACAATAGCATATAATTCTGACTTAGAATTATAAGGACTTTGAGCGACTTTACTTATGTGTTCTGATTCGTAACCTGCCTTTCCTGATTTATTTGCATTGGTATAAAATGTAGGGGCTCCAGAAACTGGCTTATCTCGTACAATACGAGGAAGAATCCAAGTAGTTTTCTTTAGAAATTCAATTATTTTGCTTTGAGGATATTTGTTGTTTCACCCATTTGTTTTCTTGTTGTTGGTTTTCTTTATTTTCTCTCAGGGATTTGCTCATCTCTTCCAATTTTTTGTTTGTATTTTTTTCTATTTCGTCAAGGGAACTTTTTATATCTTCTTTTAAAGCTTCTATTATCTTCATAAAGTTGTTTTTAAGGTTGTTTTCTTCTGTTTCCTCTTCATTGTTATGCCTGGTTGTTGATGTTGTAGAACCACAAACTTCTCCTGGGGATGTCTTGTTGTTTTTTACATTCTTATATGTGTTCTTGCCCTGGCGTCTGCCCATTGCTTCCTCGGTTCACTGTCAGCTCTCAGTCAGTCATGAACCTGGGGGCTCTTAGTCAGCTCTTAGTCAGCTCTTAGTCAGCTCTTAGCTGTTAGCTATGGGCCAGGAGGGAGGCTTCTGAGTATCCAGTTGTTGGTGGGTGATGATGTAGATTGTGGTTTGGGTGTAGTTTGGCCTGTGGGATGTCCCTAGAGCTGTGTTTTGCTGGGGATTGGGCTGGGGGGCTCTCCCAGATTTCTTTGGCTTAGGGCAGAGTTGGGTTTAGATGGGGTTCTGAGGACAGTGTCCCTAGACCAGGGTTCAGAGACCATGGATTCCACTTGGCCTGAGGGTCAGGGTGCTACTCACCTCTTAGTTATCTGTGGACAAGGAGGGAGGCTTCTGGTTATTCAATTGTCAGTAGGTCTTCATTGAGTTCTAGAAAGTCTTTAATTTCTTCATTTCTTCCTCAACCCAGAGGTGGCTCAGTTGAGAGCTCTGTTTGTAGTCTCTCTGTGGTTTGATTGCTGTTGAACTCTAACTTCAGGCCATGGTCACCTGATCCAATGTAGTAGGACAGGCCCATAGGGTGGAGGAAACTGGCTCAAACCAGTTGCTGAGGCATGCACATAATGTACTTTTTTATAAGCCAACCTAAATTTTTTCTGAGGGCCTAGTCACAGCTGCTTGTCTAGTGTTCCCAGTCACTTGGAATCTGCCTAGAATCAGAGGCTGTCAAATCTCCTGATCATGACGAGCCAATGAGGAATGGCCACACAATATCACCAAATTGTGACACTGCCTGGGTTCTGGGAGGAGGGTATATAAGGCATTGATTCCACACCTTCTTACCCCCTCCCCAAGGGAACTGTCAGGACCAGAAACAATAGGAATCAAGGGGTTATTCTCATTTGGGGGGTATCTATTTAGACTTAATTTTAGACTGAGTGTGTAGTCAATTTTAGAGAAGGTTCTGTGGACTACTAAGAAGGCATATTCCTTTGTGTTTATGTGGTAGCATATTCAATAAAAATTGACTATGTTTTTGTGAGTGCATCTTCTAACTTCCTTAGCTTGAGATTTTTCTTCTAGTCCTTTCTGTAGGGCTAGATTTGTGGATATGTATTGTTTAAATCTGGTTCCAACATAGAATATTTTGTTTACTCTGTTTAGGGTGATTGAGAGTTTTGCTGGGTATAGTAGTCTGGGTTAGTATCTATGGTCTCTTGGTGTCTGTGCTGTAAGGACTTCTGGCATGAAGCAGCTATGTGGTAAACATGCTAGTCTGGTAACCCAATATGGCACTGGGTGAGATAAGAATTCCTGGCATGTAGAGGCCACATGATAAATCCAACATGGCGCCAGAAGAACTCACTGTTACAGAGGGCACACTCCTAGGCATGGCTACAGAAATCTGGGCCGACCCATTCTCCAGGTGAAAGTATGTCTTTTTCTCTTCTGCTTCTCTCCCTCATACCTGCTCAGCAACTTCCCTGAATAAACTCTAGTGTGGTACTGGTAGTATGTGTGATCTCATGCACAAAACCAACATATATAACATCTGTTCAGGGCCTTCTGGCTTTCATAGTCTTCATTGAAAACCTGAGTGTTATTATGATGGTTCAGCCTTTATAAGTTACTTGGACTTTTATCCTTTGCAGTCATAATAATTTTTTTATTTTGTGTGTTTAGTATTTTGATTATTATATGGTGAGCAGACTTTTGGGGGAGTCTAGTCTATTTTGTATTCTGTAAGCTTCTTGTATCTTCATAGACATTTTCTTCTTTAGATTAGAAAATTTTTCTTTTATGATTTTGTTGAATATATTTTCTGTGCGTTTGAGCTAATATTGTTCTTCTTCTGTTTCTATTATCTTTACGTTTGGTGTTTTCATGCTATCTCAGATTTCCTGGACGTTTTATGTTTTGACTTTTTTTTCTGTTTTAATGTGGGGTTTTTCTGACTGATAAATCTATTTTTTCTGCTTTAGCTTCCATGCCAGAGATTCTGTCTTCTATCTTTTGCATTATGTTGGTTATACTTGCATCTGTAGTTCCTGTTTGTTTATTCACATTTTCCATTGCCAGCATTACTGCAGTTTGTGTCCTTTTTAATTTTCAAGTCTTGAACTGTCTCTTTCACCAGTTTTTTATTGGTTTTTTCTTTAAAGGATTTATTGATTTCTTCCAATTTTTGTCTGTCTTTTCCTCTATTCCTTTAAGAGAGTTTTTTTTCCCCCTTTAATTTCCTCCTTAAAGGCTTCTATCATCTTCATACAGTTATTTTTAAGGTAAATTTCCTCTGCTTCTTCTATATTGAAATGCTCAGGTCTTACTGTTGTAGAACCACTAGGTTATGGTGGTACCATATTCTTGTGTTGTTGACGTATTTTTACACTGGCATCCACTCATCTCATCCTCCAGTTGGTGCATTGTCTGTGTTTCTGGGAGTTGTTCTTGGCCCAATGGGTGCTCTTGGTGCAATTGGAGCCAGTAGAGTCTATCTATATATCAGGGAACGTGAGATTTCCATGAAATAGATGAGTTTGGGGGATGGAGTAGGGCTTGTAGGTTAGAAGGTCTGATGAGGGGTGGTGATAGTCAGGCTTGTCTGCATGGGGTCCTCCTTGCTTACCTGAAACTAGAGCTTCAGTGAGATTGGGGGGCACAGATTATGCCCTACTGCACTGACCTGGCTGGCTTGCTGGAGGAGGGTAATTCACGTCTTGTGATGAAGCTCTCTCGAGTCTGTGTCTCAGGAAGCCAGTGAGGTTGAGGAGGTGGGTGGGTTTGCAGAATGGAGTGGGGCTTAGAGCCCAGAGGATCTGACAAGGGCCAATGATAGTCAGATTTGCCGGTAGGAGTCCCGGTTGCTTCCCTGTAGCTAGAGCTGCAGTGAGGCACAGTTTTTGCCATATTGCTCAAATCTGAAGTCTGACTTGGCTGGCCAACTGGGGGGAGCGTGATTCACCTCTTGTGATCTCCAGGAACATTTTAAAGGAAGTAAGAGGACTATTAACTAGGCCCATGATTTGCAATGTTCAAATCACTCTAGCCACCACACTAATGGGACAAACACAAGAAAACTCACACAGATAAGAATGAACAATACAGTTGGCTATACACAGACTTCAAAATAAGAAATAAGACACTGGACTAATGTTCTTCAGTCACAACTCTCTTAGGTCTTCAGAGGTATCAGGGGGATCCATTCCTCCTCAGAAGGGTCTCCTGACTCACCCTCAGGGTCCTGTGATATCTCCCAGTACCCCAGCCTGTTATCCACCAGTGTATCAGCTTAGATCACCTACAGAAAGAGCTCTATAACCAGATATAGAAGCCAGACTTTACCCAGGCAAATACAGAAAGTTAGCTACTGATGGGTGACTTGAGACTCAATGGAGGGTAGTTGTGGTTGGCTTTGGGATTATGGACAATCCCCTAAATGTTGTGTTCAGAGTCCAGACTCCCCCCCCCTAATAAAAACTACAAAAAGACTGGGTCCCACACAACAGCAAAGAGTCTCTTTATTGAATATCTACCTAATGTCACCCTGTTTACTTGACACAGTGGCGAAGTAGGAGAGACCCTGAGCAGCATGAGCAAGGCTTTTTATTGAGGGGAGGCTGATGTGGGGTGTCTTTCTGTATGCTGTGAATATGCTTTATTACCATTGGTTCATAATGAAGCTGTTTGTGTCTATGGCGAGGCAGCATAGACGCAGGTGAGAAAACCAAGCAGTGATAAAGACAAAGGAAGGTGGAGTCAGAGGGAGATGCCAGAAGATGCTGAGGAAGGAAGGTGCTCTGAGAAAAGGTACCAAGTCATGTGGCTAGATGTAAGGAAGGAGTGTGGGTTAACTTAAAGTATAAGTGTTAGATAGTAGTATGTCTGAACAATAGGCCAAACTGGCATGTAATTAATATAAGCCTTTGTGTGATTGTTTAGAATTAATCTGTGGGACTGTGAAGCTGTACCTCTGGGCTAGGCCTGGGCCAGAAACTTTTGACTACAGGGGGCTTTAGGGGCTTCAGAACTGTGGGGTTACAGTCCTGGGATTGGTCCATGCTTGGGATAGGTATACCTGTAATAAATTTACTGGCTTCTCCGAATTCTAGGGATATTTCACCATTTAGCAGGGATCACTAAGGTTTATCTCTATCAGCAGATCAGCAGATAGTGTGCCTGGAGATTGTCTGTTTGATTGCTAATTGAGCCTTCCCAGGAAGGGAACATGTGTGGGTTTTCTATTAACTCAGGGTTGACTGGGTCTAAGGTCAGAAGTTAGGAATTGTGTCATATCCTGCTGAATCAGGGTCCTGCAGCTTGTCATGGCTGCAGTCTCAGTTTATCCAGGGAAAAAGCTCTGAGCCAGGGACTATTTAAGCCAGGGCTCCTCAGGGCAGCAGCAAAGGCTTTGGACCATGCCTGGGATTATATTGAGCACACTGGATATAGCCCAGCTTTCCTGTTGGGTGAGGGCTGATAGCCCAGAGGTTTCCAAATATTTCTGCAGGAGTCTCTGTATGACCATTTCCCTGTCTCTTATAAGAATTTTAATAGTGCGCTATAGTCCCGGGTGCTCTGTAGTCTCAAGTGGGGTTGGCAAGTAGAAGATCATCCATACATTACAATAAGGTTCAGTCTTTGGGGTGGTGGCAATTTTCTAAGGCTTTCCAGAAGAGTGTGGGAAGTTTTTAAACTCGTGTGGGAGGTTGATCCAAATCAATTGTCCCTTCACCCCTGTTTATGGATCTTCCTATCTGAAAGCAAACTGAGGTTAAATTCAGTTAGTCTTAAGCAGAAGACATATTTGAGGTCAAAGCAAGGTTGGAATCAATCAGCCTTCACAGTGTGTATAGATTCAGGACCGTGGGTGTCAATGTATCTGTGACTTCACTGACTCTCCAAAGATCCTGAACCAGCAGTTCGTCATTCCTTCTTGTCTTCCTTACTGGGAGCAGAAGTGCTTTCTAGGGGTACTAGACCTCCCATAGAATCCCTTTAACTTTTAAATTTTCATTTGGTGAGCAATGCCTATCCAGGCCTTGTAGTAGGACTATGTTCTAGTACCTTGTCCCTCCTACTGGTTTAATGATGTTGGAACATTCTGTAGTGTTCTCTTATGTTCTGGTCCATTTCCCAACAGGGCACCATATGTGAGATGTGAGAAAGGTTACAGAGAAGAGGCTGAAAAACAAGTAACCCCAGGCTGAGGGTTAAAATAGGTCAGTGGGCTATGAAAGCCCTTGCAAAGCTTCAATAAAGTGGCATTCTTTGTTCCAGAGTGGCCCACGTCTCTTGGGTTTTTCTTAATCCCCAGACCCTTGCCTAACTTGTGGTTGCTGTTCAGGTGACACAGACATCACAGGTGGAGGCCCCAGTGAGATTAGGAACCAGGGATTTTCCAAGAGACCACTCTCAGGATGCTGACCAGCAGGTAAGAAATTAATAGGAGGTGCAACATCAGTTTCCCTATCAATATTTGGGGCACAAATTATTACAGAAAGGGGTACACCCTCAAAGGGTACAGTTAAGATTATACCAACTGAAAACTCTTAATGATTTCCAAAATGTTTTAGGGGATATTAATTGGATTCAACCTAATTTAGGCTTCACTACAAAGGACAGCTTAAGCCACTATTTGAAACTCTACAGAGAGATTCAAATTCCACCTCTCCTTAGAAGCTAACTGATGCAGGGCAACACTGCTTACAACTGATAGAAGAGCATACTGCTAAGGCCCATACTCGGTATAATGATATGCTCAACCTTTGCTTTTCTTGATTTTTACATCAAAGCATCACCTTTTGGCAGACCAGACCCATCCTTTGGGGTTATGATCATGCCTCTCCGGTCAAGGTAGTTCAATCATACCCTTCTACAGTATAGGGAATTGTTCAAAAGGCTTATCAAGGGGCTTCGCACATTTGGAAAGATTCCTGACCAGGTTATTCCTGCCTATACCTGAGAACAAGTTCAGTGGTTACAGGCCTTTGGTCCAGAATGGAAGCTGTTTTTTATGTACTCATTTAGTAAGTAACTTTTGACAACCATTATCCCAGTTAATTATTACAATTATTTCTTAATCACCCTGTGTGCTTTCCTAAAGTTATTTTTTCAGCAGCCTATAGTTGGGATGGTGAATTGTTTACAGATCATTTTTCTAATGGGATGGCTGCAGTCTTTGTTATTTTAAAGGAGAAGATTAATAGGCTATACAAGTTGCCGAATTGTCTGCAGTATTTATAGCTTTACAATTTTTTTAGATGCCCCTGTTAATTTATATAGATAGTGTCTATGTTAGTAGGGTTTTGGGACCCTTAGAAACAACTGGAAGCATTGCTGCTCTCTCTACAGTAGAGTTGCCTCTTACAGATACACACTCCGCTCTGGCACTGCAAACATTCCTGTTTTGTGTATCATCTTAGAGCACATTTGGACTTTGTAGGATCTCCAGGCTATGGTAACCAGTGAGCTGAAGAGGCTACTAAATTGGTCCTACTGATGGGTAAATCACAATCGGAAGCTGCACAACAAGCTAATCAAAAATTTCATCTTAATCCTGGAACCTCAAAATTTAGATACAAACTTTCTAAAGATCAACCTGTTGCCACTGTCAAGAGTTGCCCTTCTTGCATGGAGTTTCTTCCTGTACCCACTATGGAGTTAATCCCAAGGGTTTATTGTAGTGGATTTATGATGTTACATTGTAAATAATTGTCCCGCCTACGAGTTTAATAAAAAGTGCTGATTGGCCAAAGGCTGACAGGAAATGTGGGTGGGGCTACCAGACTAAGAAAACTCTGGGAACAGGAAGAACAGAGCAGAGATGCCACAGACAAGGCAGAAGAAGCAGAGGACAACTGTGCTGCTCTGAGAAAGGTACGGAGCTGCATGGCTGAACAGGGGAAGAGTCACGGGTTAGGCTAAGAGTAAGAGCTAGCGAGTCATATGTGTGGCCCCAGGTCAATCAGCATACAATTAATGTAAGCATCTGTGGGACTGTGGGACTGCAGGTCTGAGGGTCTGAGGATCTGCAGGTCTGTGGGTCTGCAGGTCTACGGGTCTGCAGATTCAAACCTGCAGGTCCAAAAACATCATACTACAGTTTATCACTCAGTTATATTTGGCAAATGGATGTTACTCATGTCGTCTCTTTTAGGAAATTACAATTTTTTCATGTTACTGTTGATACCTTTTCTGAAATTCTTTTTGCCTCCGCCCATTCTGGAGCAAAGGTTAAGGATGTAAAAAGTCATTGTCTACAAGACTTTGCCTATTTGGGCATGCCAAAAATAGTTAAAACTGATCATGGATCTGTGTACACTAGTGTTTGGTTTATCCTATTGTTCATAAGATAGGTATATCCTATAGTCCTCTAGGTCAACCTATTATCAAAAGAACACATTGTACCCTGAAGGCATATCTTCATAAAATAAAGGGGGAGTATAATACTCCCAAGGATCAGTTATCATTTATTATCTATATTTAAATTTTTTAAACAGTGGATAATCAGGGTAGGTCGGCTGCTGAGCACCAATAGTAACCTAATTACTCCACTTATCCTCAAGTAAAATGAAGGGATGTGATTTCCAGACAATGGTGTGGACCAGACCCTGTGCTGATGAGGTGGTAAGGTAGTGTCTGTGTGTGTCTTTCCCCAGAATGCTGAATCTGCAGTCTGGATTCTGGAATGGCTGGTGCGTGCTGTGGGTGACTTTGTTGGGAATGAGCCTGGTACTACAAGTCCACTGGGCACTGGTAAAGAATCGCCCATTATTGATGGTGGTGGGTCTTGATAGTCTAGTATGGCCCTATTTCGTACCTACTGACTGGAAGATGGGCACCCCATTGGCACCTATGAATTGGGAAAGAGCTAATATCCCTGATGCTTGGAATCTTACTGAGAGCCTCTACAATGAGGAGGTGCTGGATAAGAGCCAGGTCCCCAATAATTCCCTTGCTCATAGTAGGTGTATTGCAATACACAATGCTTAAATTACAGACTTTGGGCAGAACTCCTCCAACGCTTCTGTTGTAGGCTTAAAAAATGTATTCATGCCAATAAATAAGTCTCAGAATCACACTGGCTGCAGTCATTTGGCTAATTGTTGCTGGCCTGATCACCTGACTACCAACTGGTCAGTCCATGATTATAGGCTAAATGTATTACAAATTCTCCATATTAGCTAAAAATTATTAGTAGCCCTGTATGGTGCTGGGGACTACAGCCCCCTGCTAAGGATGCGGTACACTCCCTAGAGTTTCATTTTAGAGATCCTGCACAGCACGGCTGAGAACCTACCTTTAGTGGATGGTATTTGTGTGGACGGCATACGTGCCTTGACTTCACTTCTCTGACAGTTATGCAGGTGACCTATTTTAGGGGACTGCTTCTTAGAATTCAAGTGTGGGGTTTGAAAACCCCCCTGTCCCTTAAATTTAGCAAGAACGAGACCTTTACAGCAAGGATCTGTGTCACCCCTCCTTTTGTTCTTTGTGATGACAAAACTCCGAATGTGTCTAGCAGTTTGAATTGTTCTAGAGAATCCTGTTTCCTGACTGGCTGCTGGAAAAATCAGATACTCGCATTGGTGGTTTGAGTTCCAGGCATTGTGCTGATGCCAGTGAATGTCACTCATGGTGATCAGCTGACTATTGTTAGGTCTAAGAGAGGTTCTGGCATTACCGAAGCTGTAGTTACTGCCATAGTTGCAGCCTCAGTGAGTGCAGCAGCAGCTGGGATAGCCCTTAGTCAGTCAGCAGCCAGTACCCTGGATACATTATCAGGAAAAGTGGCTTCAGCCTTAGAAACCCAGAATAGCATTAATGAGCATATTAGGCAAGGAGTACTCCAATTCAATGTACAAACTGCCCTCCTGCAAGAGCAGCTGGATCTTTTATGGGAAGCCCGTATGCCTACCTGCTCTCCTAGTTACAATTTGCCCACTCAACTTAAGGAGCTTAATAAAAGGCCTAAGGGTCCATGGGATGCACAGTTTCTCAATTACATGCAGCACCTGGCCAGAAAAGTCAAAGATATTAATGAGGTGAGGGTTCCTAGGAGTGATTTTAATCAGTTAGTGGTTGGAATATATAAGGACCTCAAGGTCCTTAAAGATTGGCAGGCACCACCTTGTTGGCGGCTATGCTTGTAGGAGGAACGGTTGTTTAGTTATTATACTCAGAAGGCAGCACCGCCAACAAGCACAAGTTAATCCTGCCACACCACAAACCCTTTGTTCCCTTACCCGTGATATACCTCCTAGTGAGGCATGGATTGACGTGCTTAAAATTGGCTGACAAGTCAATGATGGGTAAGGTATGGGGGGGACTTCAGTCAACCTACACAGGAGGTGGTGCCTTGTGCTGCAGAAGTCTCTTATGACGGGTAAGATGCAATCTAATGTCCCATGTCACCTCAGACAGGCCTAGTAGGATATTCTGTTGTAAACTGAAGGAAAGGGGGACCTGTAGGGGACTGCAGACCCTCACCCCCCCATGGAAAATACTGAAAGGTACACAGGGTAACATAAGTCACAAGAAAGTGGCCTTGAGATGGCTGTTGGAATATTCCATACTATTCTCTCTGGTCCATTTCCCAACAGGATGCTGCATATAACAGGACGTGAGGAAGGTTATAGGGAAGAGGCTGCAAAACAAGTAACCCCAGGCTTAAGGGTTAAGATAGGTCAGTGGGCTATGAAAGCCCTTGCAAAGCTTCAATAAAGTGGCATTCTTCAAGAGTGGCCCGCGTCTCTGGTGTCTTTCTTAATCTCTAGACCCTTGCCCGACTTGTGGTTCATTCAGGTGTCACAGGCATCACATGCAGTGGTGAGCTTCTCTCTGGAAAAGGTTAACATGGAGATGGCTGCTCCTATGTCCAAGAAAAGTTCATTTCTTGGGCCCTGCCATCTGTTTTGGCCATGGACTCATGGCTGATCTTGATTGAGCCCCTTGCTCTCAATCTGAGTTAGGTCTCCTAGGTGCAAGCCTCAGCACAGTGGAGACCTTTTTTTTCCCACTGAGATTACTGTGGAGGCCATACACTTTTCCTTTTGGGATTTATCTTCCTTGGCATTTGGCATCCTCCTGGGGTATTCATGCTTCAAGTGTCTCTTTTTCCTTAGAGTAGGTACTAATGGCGTTTGTCATCCTCCCTTCTTTGAAGTTTCCGGCTGCCTACATTTTCTCTAGCCCACCATGTGAGCCATCATTTCTGCCTTTGTCTCTACATACTTTTCATTTTCTTTTTTTGCAGCCTTATCCCTGTAAGCAATCACTTTGATGGTGATGTTTATGAAATGAAAAATATTCATGTCTGTGAGCCTATCTAGCTTTTGGAACTTTTGGCGAACATCTGATACAGCTTGTTGGACAAAAGCAGTGTTGATCATTGATTAGGCCTCTGGTTTGAAATGAATATGATCCCTGGAAGCATCACAGAACCATCTGGCCAGGTTTTTGGCTCCACCAACTCCATTCCAAAAATCCCTCAAATGACGTTCCTGGGTTGGGCTTTCCAGACCTTGGGCTTAGCTGGGCCAGAAACTCATACAACACTCAGGCATGGCTAACCCCATTCTAAGTATGTCCTGGGGTCCCATCAAGAAGGGTGGTATCATCAATTGCTCCAGGTTATTAGTATGGGGGCCATTGAGTGATCATCCAGACGTGTGCTGCCTGGTAAATCCTGTGCCGCTTTTTCTCTAGGTTAAAAGGGCAGTCAGGAGCAGTCAGCAGTATTTCCAAATAGGCGAGTAGCTATATGTAACCTTAGTTGATCATGGTTTGCGGCTGGTCTGAGTATGATGAAATGTGATGCCTCCAGTTTATGAGGTCATTAATAGGAAGGGCTAGTGATCTGAATATCATGTTCTCCTGGAAAGTGGCTGGCCCTAGAATTTGACGCAATCAGCACAGGGCTACTGGACAACAGAGCACTGAGAAGCCTTCAAGATCTGGAACTTAAGATCTCTTCTCCAGTGGTCTGTGGGGAAAGGGGCCTTCAGGTTTGCAGGATGTAAGGATGTAAAGCAGATTGTGGAGCTTAGGGTTCTTGACTCTTTAGAGAAGGTGGCTGTATGCAGGAGGGGGTACTGTGGGAGGTTCAGATCTTGATCCCCTGCCAGGAGGATGGGTGACTTTTCCAGAGTGGAAACTGGCTTAGAGATCAGGACTCCCACAGACTCTCATAGGGCATGGAAGCAAAGCCAGTCTTGCAGATAGAGGGTCATACCCAAAATCAATGTAAAGAAACTAGTTGGGTAGACAGGGTTTCCAGGGCAGGTCCCACATTCTTCAAGGCCAGGGTTCTTTCTGAAGGCCAGTTGACATCAAAAGAGTATCCTCAATCTGTAGGGCTTCATTCTCATACCTTAAGTCTCCAGAGAACTCTGCCTTGAGGTTTGCCAACACCATTTGAAGCACCATAAGTTGCTTTGAGTGAGAGGAACTCATGGTTTGATTTTGTCTGAAGCACCTTGGGACAGTTAAGATCCAGGTCCCTTGAAGACTGCCCAGGGCTCAATTGTCCAGTGCTTCTGTGCCATTTTGTCAAATTCTGGGGCCAGCCACTATCCAGGAGGGACTTTAAGAGCAGGCCCAGAGCCTGGACTATATGTAGCACATGCATAAGGAGGACTGGGAGCCCAGATGTCTTCCCTTCATTCTGGTGCTGCCTGGCCACCTGCCACAGCGATATAAGAGGCATTTTTATAGGGTGAGTTGACATCCTGGGGTGATTTTGAGGTTAAAAATGTGTGCTTGCAGCCGATTGGGCCATGGCTAGGGGATTGTTTCTAGACAGTTGCTTAACTCCCCTCAGGTTTAGGAGGGAGGTTATCTATGTTCTTATCAGCTGGCCTCTGAATAAGGACATTCCATGGTTAGGAAGTTAACATTCCCCCGTCCCTCAGTTAGGGTCAAGGTCCAGATGTTCCCACGATAACAGGTCTGAACTTTTAGTGACCTGTTTGTTTAACATGGCCATTTGGCCTAAAGTGAGAGAGCTCGGGCTCTTCATCTAAACATAAGGTACACAGTCCTTGACTTGAAAGCTGCTTTTTTCAGCCTTCCACTTGCCCCAGGCAGCTAAGCCTACTTTGCTTTTGAATGGCACAATCCAGAGATAGGCACGAGTGGGCAGCTAACCTGGACCAGACTGCCACAGGAGTTTAAGAACTTGCCCACCATTTTTCATGAGGCTCTACGTGAAGACATGGGTGAGTATGGAGCAAATTACCCACATGTCTCCCTCCTGCAGTATGTGAACATCTTATTGGCCACATGGACAGATGGAGGAAGAATGCCTGTCTGGAACCAGAGACCTCCTAGACATTCTGGGGGCATTAGTCTATCAGACTTCAGCTAAGGCTCAAATCTACAGAACGCAAGTAACTAACCTTGGGTATATGTTAGAAGGGGGGTAATGGTGGCTCTTGGAGTCCAGGAAAGAAAGTGCTAAAGATCCCGGTGCCCAAGACAGTCAAACAGGCTAGAGAATTCCTGGGTTCAGCGGGCTTCTGCTGACTCTGGATTCCAGGATATACCGAAGTTGCCTGACCTCTCTATGAGACCACAAAGAACCAACCCTAACCTGGAGCTAGGAGAGACAGGTTGCCTTTATCACCATCAAGCAGAGACTGCTAGAAGCCACGGCCCTGGGGCTCCCAGATGTTAATAAACCCTTCCTCCTTTTTTGTGGATGAAAAGAAAGGACTAGCAAAAGGAGTCCAGACACAAGATATTGGGCCATGGAAAAGACCAGTGACCTACTTGTCAAAGAGATTAGACCCCGTGGCAACTGGGTGGCCCCGTGTCTCTGCATTATTGTGGCAGTGGCATTGCTCATTAAAGACAAACTAGCTCTAGGACAAAACCTAGTGGTGGCCACCCCCACGCCCTAGAGGCAGTCCTGAAGCAACCCCCCACCCGACCGATGGATGAGCAATACCCAAATAACCCATTTCCAGACCCTGCTCTTGAACCCTGATAGGAAAACATTTCAGGTACCAACTACCCTGAACCCAGCCACTCTGCTACCAGATCCTGACTTGGAGACTCCCTTCCATAGCTGTGTTGACAGCCTAGCCCAGGTGCACTGTGTCCCACCCAACCTCCAAGATAGACCCTTGGCTGATGCAGAGGAGACCTGGTTCACCAATGGCAGCAGTTTTATGCGGGACAGCTGTAGGTATGCTGGGGCTGCAGTAAGACAGCAGACACGTGGTTTGGGTGGAAGCTTTGCCTCCAGGTACCTCAGCACAGAAAGTGGAGCTGGTGGCTCTGACAAAAGCCTTAAACCTGGGCAAAGGAAAATGAGTCAACATCTATACGGACAGCAAGTATGACTTTATCACTTTACATGTTTATGGGGCAATATGCATGAGGAGGGGACTCTTAACTGCTGAAGGAAAGACTGTCAAAACCAAGCAAGAAATACTAGACCTATTACGAGCCCTCTGCCAAGAAACTAGCAGTTATACACTGCCCGGGCCATCAGAGGCGGGCAGAAACTGTCCCGAGAGGAAACAATTTGGCAGACCAAGCCGCAAAGGAGGCATCCCTATCTGGGGCAGCGGTAGCCTTGCCAGTTCTAACAGACTTGGGTCCCCGCGACTTGTCCCCAATACCACATCATGACTCCAATAAGGAAACTTGGGCCACCCAAACAAAAGGGGCATACAAGCAGGACGAATGGTGGTGGTTGCCCGAAGAAAAGATACTCCTCCCAAGACAGCTCGGAAAACGCATGATCTGGGGGATACACAAGACTTCTCATTTGGGGACACACAAATTAAGAGAACTGATGTCCAGGTCACCGTTAAAACTCCAGCAAGCCAGCCACATAATTGATTGGATTGTGGCTGAATAAAAAACTTGTCAGGTGGTGATTGCATACCAAACCAAAGGAGAAGAGGCACCCGCCTTAGGGGCACCTGCCCAGAGGCATACTTGAAAGTAGACTTCACTGAAATTAAGCCAGGCAAGTATAGATATAAATATTTGTTATTCTTTATAGATACCTTTTCAGGATGGCTGAGGCCTTCCCCTCCAAATATGAAACAGAACATCTGGTGGCCAAGAAGCTACTCAAGGAAATTCTACCCAGGTGTGGTTCCCCGTATATGATCAGGTCAGATAACACCCAGCCTTTGTCTCTCAGGTAAGTCAGGGAGTAGCCACTGGAGCCAAATGGAAATTACATTGTGCTTACAGGCCCCAGAGCTCAGGATAGGTCGAGAGAATAAATCAGACTCTAAAAGAAATTCTTACCGAATTATCTCTAGAAACTGCCAGCAACCGGGTGACACTCCTCCCCTTTGCCCTGTTCCGGGTCTGGAACTTCCCTTACCAACTAGAGCTTACCCCATTTGAGATAATGTATGGATAACCACCCCTCTCATTCCCAGCCTTCAAACAGAGTTGATAATGCAGCTAAAAGATGTGGATCTCATTAAGGAAATGAGACTCCTGTCTCCAACACAAGCTAAGATTTGGCCTCAGTTACAGGCTATATACTCATCAGTCTCTTCCAGCCTGGGGACTGGGTCAATGCTGGAGTCTGGAACCCAGGTAGAAAGGGCCATTCCTAGTCCTCCTCATGACCCCCACTGCATTCAAAGTCAACGGGATAGCCCCCTGGATCCACCACTCCCACATCCAACCCATTTCCAAACCTACAGGCCTGGACCAGTGGAACACATGCCCAGACCTGGACAACCCCTTGAGGCCAGAGCCATGGGCTGCCTCAGCACCAACCTCCTACCAGGGATACTGATATTGTTCCAAGTGTCTCTCGCCCTGGTGGCTGTCAACCCTCACCAGACGCTAAATGTGACCTAGCAGTTGACAATCACAGGGACTGATAAGATGCTGGTGAGTGCAAGCAAGGTGATCCCTCCCTCCACCTGGTTCCCCAATAGCCTCGAATTTGATCTTCAGATACTCTGACATGAAGCTGGGCTGTCTCTGGAAGGGGCATAGAGGGTGATTGGTATGTTTGTCTGGAGAAACATAAGCCTTAGAAATAGACAAACTGTGAGAAAGCACGTGACATGAAGTATGTGAGTTGGGGATGTGAGACCAGCACCTTCTCATGGGATGTCAGTCGGCCAGATGGCTTGATAACCATCAGGTAGAAAGAAACTAGCCCATACCACTGTGGCCTGCTGGCAGTCCTTATGTTCACCCCCTTGGAAAAACAGGAACCATGGGACATGCCTCTGCATTGGGGCATTCGGTTTTACAATCCCACAGGGCCAGACTATGGGGTCCTTCTGACCTTGAAAAAATACTTGGGGTTCCCAAGAACCCGACAAGCAATAGGACTAAATTTGATTTAGAATCCACAGCTAATTAACACCCTGCTAAGAGAGTTTCAGGTGATCCCCCCCAACTAGGGACAGCCACACCAGTGTCTGCCAACTCCCCAAGACCAGACCCCCCCCCCCGTTGCTTGTCCCCAAAGACAAGGATCCCTTGTTCTCCATACTCCAAAGATCCTTTTCACTTTTGAAGAACACAAGGCCTGACCTGAAAGCCTCCTGGTAGCTCTGCTATGAGTTGCAACCTCCCTTCTATGCGGGAATAGCAGTTCAGGGTGAGTATGAGGCTACCACAAACCCCCAAGGGTGCCACCAGAACACCACGGCTTCCTTGACCCTACAGCAAGTAGAGGGCCAGGGGTTAGGTATAAGACAAGTTCCACCAAACTATCAAGCCTACTGCAATTGCACCCAGACCCTAGGTGACCTCACTGGCTACCTTGTGCCCTTGAATGACACCTGGTGGGCATGCTCCTCTGGGCTGACTCCGTGTTTGCATACCACGGTTCTTAACAAGACCCAAGGATTCTGTATACTGGTTAGGTTGGTACCCTGACTGATATATCATAACACAGAGGAACTGCATAGCTTAAGTGAGCCCATCCATTCTAGCTGCTATAAGGGAGAGCCAGTCACCACTTTAACCTTATCTGTACTTCTGGGGGCTTGTCTTGCTGGCCTAGGACAGGTGACGCATCCCTAATTACCCAGCAACAATATTACTCTAGCCTTTGCTTATTAATTGATGAAGAAATACAAAAGTTTGAAACTTCCATCTCCCATCTGCAAGAGTCTCTTTCTCCCCTAGCAGAAGTAGTCTTGCAGAATAGAAGGGGCTTAGATTTCCTGTTTCTGAAAGAAAGAGGATTATGCAGTGCACTAGAAGAATGTTGTTCTTATGCAGATAATTTGGGTGTAGTAAAAGAATCAATGGCTAAGGTACGGGAAGGACTTGCCTAGAGAAAGCAAGAACCTGAAGACACTCAAAGCTGGTTCAAAAGCTGGCATTCCAGGTCCCCATGGGTCCCTACCTTGATTTCCAGTTTACTGGGCCCATTTGTAATACTCATTTTGCTGCTCGCCTTCAGACCATGTATCTTAAATAAATCAGTCCAGTTTATGAAGCAGTGGCTAGGGACCATAGAGATCATGGTCCAGAGAGGGTACACCCCCATCACTAACACCTGAAGCATACCAGAAGTTCTTCCTAGGTTCTTTATACCTGCCAGCTGGGGTCATAGCTCTTGCAGCAGTCTTGACCCCAGCTTGCGTCTCTCCCCTTTCTCATCTCTCTAACCCTTTCCTCTAAGTCTCAGAAACCCGGGAGGAACTGCTGGTATGCTTCAGTTGAGGTGAGAGGCATATCCTATATGCTACTGGTCCATTCCCAATCTAACAGGAAAATAAGGTCCACAACACCTGCTGGACTACAGGCTGTACATCGGCTAAGCCTAACAATCGAGTTAACCTTAACTATTTTTCAGTTGGTTTTCTTACAGATCCACTCAAGGAAATTACAGACTATCATACTTATTAAGCAAATTAGAAATAAGGATATTCCTTAATTACCTAGTGTCTTAGTTAGGGTAAACCATGGCCGTGACAACTCTTACATGTAAGCCAGTTACTGTCCAGAGGTTCAGTCCATTGTTATCTTAGCAGGTAGCACAGTGACATGGAGGTAGACATGGTGCTATAGAGGTAACTGAGAGTTAAACACCTGGACCCAAAGGCAGCAGGAGTAACAGCCAATGAGCCTGGGTTGAGCTTCTGAAACCGTAAAGCCCATCCCCAGTGACATATTTTCTCCAACGAGACCACACCAACTCCAGTAAGGCCACAACTCCTAATACTACCATTCTCTATGGGCTTCTGAGGGCCATTTTTATTCAAACCACCACATTCCACTCCCTGGCCCCCATAAGCTTATAACAAGATCATAATACAAAATGCATTTAGTCCAACTTCAAAAGTCCCCATAGTCTATCACAATTCAAACTTGTTTAGAAGTCCAAGGTTCAAAGTCTCTTCTGAGATTTGAGCAATCTCTTAACTGTAACTCCTGTAAAGTTATGATGAAAAAGCAGATCTCTGTGGAGCTGGAAGAAGCAAGTAGAAAGCACACTTTGGAGGTGGACAGCTAGACATAACAAAGAAGTCTGAAGAGAATGAGTCGTACGGTGGCCTGTGTTCTCAGAAAAAGCATTCTCACCTTCATCCACACTTACTTAAACTGCCAAAGTTCCAGGTCCATAGGAAAATGGAAAACCTGGCTAAGGTTTAGTAAGAGTGTTTTCTCCCACTGGATCAATGGAATGGGCAAGTAGGTAAATAATGAGAAATCTGGGAAGTTGGAGGGTTTTCTTTGCTACTCAGAAAATCTATGAGTCCTACCTAAGCAGTCTGGGGATGGTGGTCCTTTGAAGTAAGCCATTTTCTGAAACAAAGAGAATAGTTTTCCTTGTTTTGTGGAGTTTTGTTTCCAGATGGTCGGTTATCCCAGGTCCCTCTACCTCACTGTACAGTTGAGAATATACTTGAACTTTTGATTTCTCCTGCTACTAAGCTTAAATAAAGGCATTTTTAACATTCACTCTTTACTTGAATCATAAGGCTCAGGAGAAATTCAGCACCATCAAAATTGAAAATAGAAGGCTAGAGATATGGGTCAGTGAGGAAAAGAATGCTTGCTGTTCTTTCAGAGGGCCTGAGTTCAGATCCCAGCACACACATTAGGCAGCCACAACTGTCTACAACTCCAGCTTCAGGGGATCTGATGCCTTCTTCTGGCCTCCAAGGGTCCCTGTACCCATACAACACTACAACAATAACAACAACAACAACAACACACATACACACACACAATTAGTACAGTACCTATATACAATATATACAGGCAATAATTACATCAACTATGTCTATAAATGTCTAGTCTATAAACATTTGACAAATTCAGAGAAAATACTTTATTGTTTATCCCATCTTGGTGAGTCAAAAAAGTTGTACCTATTTTACCTTCTATCCTAATTTGTATTACAACCCCAAACTATTTTTTATGTCTCTCAACATTTACACCTCACACCTCTTTGGTGAGTTACTTTTCTGAATTTGTTAACAGGGAAAACTAAAATTATAACTATATAGTCTTCAACTCCATCAGAGACCTGGGAAGAAAATGTTACCTGAATAAGTAGGAAATGCAAGCAAGGGACTTCCAAAAAATGTGAGAGATGACAGAAACAGCTGGCTTCCTGGACAGTCACCCAAGGTTTTTCTGCATTGTTGGGGCATCCATCTTCAGCCTACAGCCCTAGAATGTGACAGGCTTTTCTTTGAAGCAGGATACTTTGGAGGGCTGTCCTAACTTGTCTTGACAAGGTTCAGCAGTCAATTTCTTTTGTGTCCTGTTTGTCCAATTTGGACAGCATACTGTCAGTAATTGCAGCAGGGGCAGTTTCTTGTCCATTGGCTAATTTTTGCAACAAAGAAAGTAAACTCCATAAGGAGTTTCTTTGACGCCCGTCCTCTTCTCTGAAATAGATTGTTGCTGCCAAGAACAGAAATGTCACATTGTCATAAAAATAACTCTTTGTTATTAAGACATCGTAAATGCTATATTCTATGGATATCTAAAGTGTTTGAAGATATGTCAATCTAAGACATATCTCTGTTTGACATTGAAAACATACCTAACATGACTAAAGCTTGTTTGTAATGACCTGTATTCATTTACTATCCTAAATGTTTTTAATAATACCTTATGAAGACTAGAAATTTGCATTACATTGTTAAATGGGCTGTATAGGTACAATACTTTCAACAAGAGTAGAAATGTATGTACAGTATGCACTAACAAAAATAACCTTAAATTTGTATCATTATACAAAAATCCATATCAATGTAAAATATTTAAAACTAGCAGTTGCTTTTTGGTTTAAAAGTAGATTCAATAATTACCTCTTTTATCCCATCTTATCTATAGCCTCCTTTATCTTTTCAGAATAGATCCAATAACATACCCTTTTATCTATCATTTCTACATCCCTTTTTTTCTTTGCAAAAAAGAAACCCTGAATCTGATCTCCTTTGCCCACTCTTTTCCTCACCATTGCCAATAACAATGTAACCACCCATCCTAAACAATGACAAATATCCCTAACTCACTGCCCTACCTCCATTGCCAAGTCCTGGGAGAGGACTGTATTACTTGTTTTCCAGTCTCTGCCTCATGAGGAAACGCAGGGCTTACCTTAAGTCCTGACTAGAGTATTCTTGAGTCTGGACCATCTTAATTAGCCACCATGAAATTGTCCTGAGCAGTTTGTAGTTAAATGCTGATCTTTGGGTGGTGTTTCTTAGCTTAGTGGCATTATTATAGTCCTGGGAAAAACATCATGGTGGGGCCCCATCCTCCTTTTAAAGATGGTCATGGTTCATTGCCAAAAGCTTAAACATTAAACGTTTTATGCAGCAAATCTCAAAGAGGTTAAAGGATAAATATTTGTTATTTACACCCAGAGTACAAAACTTAATTCCTAGTTACCTGATAGAGACTCAAACCTGAAACCATATACAGGAAGCTAAATTAAGCCTTTCTAAGAATTAGTTAGTATATGACAAAAAGTTATATATATATATATATATATATATATATATATATATATATATAGTGGTTTTCTATATCAAACTCTGAGGTCTCCAGCATATTTCCTATCAATAGTTAATCAATTTCATCATTACCTTGGGCTAGAGGGCCTGGCAGACCCATATGGAATCTGATGCGTATTATATATAATGGATGATTCCTGCTCCTGATTATTTCTTGTAACTGAATAAATAATAATATCATCTGATTTAAATTAAGCAATTTCAATGTGTAAATCAACTCTGTCTGCATACTGTGAGTCAACTATATTAAGAGGGTCTGCAAATTCCATTAAAACCACAAGAATATAATTCTGACTTTTAGATAGAATCGAAAGGTCTTTGAGCCCCTTTACTTACATTTTTCTAATTTGTAACCTGCTTTTATTGATGTTTTTGCGTTAGTATAAAAGGTGGGAGCTTCAAAAATTGGTATTTCCCATATTTTGAGAGGGAGAATCCAGTTAGTGTTCTTTATAAATGAATTCTCTTGCTTTTGAGATATATGTTTTTAATTTCTCTAAAAAAAATTACTGCAAGCTCTTTGCCAAGGTTCACTTTCTGCCAATATTTGTCAATTTCAACATTAGCAAAAAGTACTACAATTTTTTCTGTGTCTATTCCTGCTAATTGATAAATTCTCAATTTTCCTTTTAGAATCAACTCAGAAATATCTTCTACATAAGTTTTTAATTTTTACTCTGTTTATGTAGTAAAAATATCCATTGTTATATAATATCATCCCTCTACATTAAAATCCCTGTGTGGGAATGTGTACAGAGTAAAATAACCAGATTGCAATCAAACCCCTGATCCAAGTGACCTACATGTGCATCCTGCAATTTCTTTTCCACCAAAGCCAATGCTCTCTCAGTTCCTGCTGATAATTCTTTTCAACTATTTAAATGCTTGTCAACTTTTAAGGTTTGAAACAAATTACTCCATTGTTGAATTTTTTTCTCTAATAATGGGTTGTAGATAGGTAATGTCTTCCAGCAATTTTTGAGTTATTAAGACTCTGAAATTGATCTCCTGATGTGTACCTTTTGTGGTTGAACTGTTGTAGGCATATTTTATATCCTAAGTGGTTAATAGAATCTATTTGTATTTTCTGAGGACCAATTTGTAACCCACAACAGGGCACAATTTTCTTTGCTTCTTCAAACATTCTTTCTAAAATATCTACATTTGAATCAGCTAGTAAAATATCATCCATATAATGGTAAATTATAGATTTACATATAATTTCCAATGGCTGTCATACAAAATATTGGCTCAGAGTGGGACTGATTAACATTCCCTGTGGGAGAATCTACCATGGATATCTTGTAACAGGCTGAGAGTTATTATAAGTCAAATTTTTCTGTATTTTTCCTGTAAAGATATAGTGAAGAAACAGTCTTTTAAATCAATAACTATAAAAAGACATCCTTTAGGTAACAGAGAAGGCAAAGGGATTGTGGGCTGTAGAGAGTTCATTGGCTGAATCACCTTATTAACAGCTCTTAGATCTATGACCATTCTTAATTTTCCATATTTTTGTTTAATAACAAATACAGAAGAATTCCAAGGGTTTGTGCATTCAGCTCCTGTACCAGCTGTTCTAAAAGCCTGAATTTTCTCTGCTGGTAATGACCATTGCTCATACAGGTTTGTCCATTAAGCATTTTAAGGTAGGACTGTTAGTACTCTGGAAAGATCAGCAGCTACCAGGGTGGTGGTTGTACATGCCTTTGATCCTAGCACTTGGAAGGCAGAGGTAGGAAGGTCTCTATGAGTTTGAGGTCATCCTGATCTGCAGAGTGAGTTACAGGTTAGGGTTTACACAGATTTACATAGCCACACCTAGGGGTGTGCCCTCTGTACAAGGGATGTGTTCTGCCAGTGCCATGTCCAGTTTACCATGTGGCTGCTATGTGCTGGGAATCCTTACATCTCATCTTTATGCTTATTATAAAAAGAAAGATGGGTTTTTTGTAGGGGGAAAAGGAATATGTGGATTGGACCAGAATATGGTAGAAGATCTCTCAATGAGAGCTGCATCTTCTGGTGGTCAGTCTTCTGGTTTTGTGGTTCATTTCCTGCAGTCTAGGTGAGTTTAAGGCATGGGATGATGAGTTCTGATTTTCTGGAGCTCAGGAAAAAAACTATGAGTTAGTAAGAGACCCTTGGGAAATAATACATATAGTGAGGGTCTCTGCTACTACGGGGTCTGGAGTCAGATTAAGGGAAAAGAAAAAAGGGAGAGAAAGGTTTGAAATTGGGCTGTGTGTAACATCAAGTTAGGCTTTGTCCATCCTTTAAATAAACCTAAGGTAGCTGTTTTGTGTTTCTTCTAGGGGACTCTAGTGGCTACTGGCTGCACAATAAAGTTTGTGGATCCTTGATAAGTCTGGGGATGGAGTAAGGTTAAAATGTCTCATGTTTTTTGTCTACCTGAGGTTCTTCTGGATCCTTTTCTTTGGTCCTGGGGGTGGAGGGGAACAATCTTTGCCTTACCTGTGTTAGAGAGAATCTTGTTAAACTCTGTATAACTGATGAATCACCGAGTAGGGACCTTAGAGGTATATGTTATCTGCTACCTGCATTCCTGCACATAGCAGCCCCCATGACCTAGCTCCTGGAAAGTTAGTCCACAGGATGTATGTTATCTGCCCACTGTATTCTTTCACATAGCCACATTCCTGCATGTAGCAACCCTCCCTTAAGCTATGCCTGAACTTCTTTGTCTAAACACCCTATAAAAGCTTTGTTCAAATTTATCTCGGGGCTCTCTGTTCTTCAGTGAGTCCTATGCCTGTGGAATAAAAATCCTCTCGCTTGATTGCATGAGAGAGCGTCTCTTGGAGTCTTCTTTCATGTGGCGTGTTTTTCGACCGTAGCATTTGAAGGTCCCACTGAGATCTCTGCCCATATAGGAGACTCCAACAGTGTCCCTAGGGGTAAGAAAGGCCTTTTTCTTTTGAAGCGCGATTGCCTAGGGTATCAGGCTGACTATGCCTTTTGGGGAGACACATGAGCTTTCCCCGACTGCAGCTGTGGCTGACAGATGTGTCCAAGAGCCGCTAGCCATGACTCTGGGGGACACTCCAGAGTGGGAGGACCTCTGGGGACGCCTGGATGGTCCTATCTGGTTGACTCTGACTCAGTAACTTTAGGTTCAGAGATCTGGTAGGTTTAGGCCAGTCAAAACCATTTGTGTTGTGTTTTGTGAGTCTGAGGCCATTCTGTGTCTTTGTTTCTTGTCTTAGTGTGTGTGTATGTGTGTGTGTGTGTGTGTGTTTGTGTTTTAATTTCATTCAACTTGGCAGGCATGGGACAGACAACCTCAACACCCCTTTCCCTGACTCTGAGTCATTGGTCCGAGGTCAGGGATAGAGCTCATAATCTCTCCCTGATTATAAAGAAGGGAAAGTGGCAGACATTTTGTTCGGTGGAATGGCCATCCTGACCAGCAACCTTACATCATGGTATGGCAGGACTATGTGAAGACCCTCCTGAGTGAGTAATGCCTTTTCTTTTCCCAGACTACCCTGGACCTACCATAATCCTACCTGCCAAGGCGCAGGCACAATCTTTGGCACACACCCAGCCTCCACCCACCTGCACCTATGATTCTGCCGGATTCCCAGTCTGACCTGATTGTTTTGGACTCGGATATTTCACGTCCTTCCTACCCCCCAGAGCAGCCCATCCCTCCTCCTCCTTTACCCATCCCTTCCCCTTCTCTTGACTCCCAGCCACAGGAGCAAGGGCCGGTCCAAGGGACGCAGAGCAGATGGGCCCAGAGCCCTCAAGACATGGTGGTGACTCTCCCCCTCCGGCCCTATGGATCACTGGTTGACAACGGACAAGGGGGTGAGATGCCTGCCCTTCAGTATTGACCCTTTATCTCCTCTGACTTATATAATTGGAAAAATAACAACCCTCCTTTCTCTGAAGACCCCTCTAGGTTAACTGGATTGGTAGAATCCCTCATGTTCTCTCATCAGCCCACTTAGGATGACTGTCAACAGCTACTAGGAACTCTCTTTACCACAGAGGAATGGGGCAGAATCCTTTTAGAAGCCAGAAAGCAGGCTCCTGGACAGGACGGGAGACCCACCCAACTCCAGAATGTCATCGATAATATGTTTCCGCTGCGCTGCCCCAATTAGGACCCGAATACTCCTGAAGGTAGGGAGCATCTGTACATCTGTCCATCTATTGCCAGACTCTGGTAGCGGATCTCCAAGCGGCTGCACATCAGCCCACTAATTTGGCCAAGGTAAGAGAGGTTGTTCAGGGACTTGATGAGTTGCCTTCGATATTTTTAGAGAGACTAATGGAGGCCTATCGTAGATTTACTCCCTTTGACCCTCGAGCTGAGGAACAGAGGGCATCGGTTGCCATGGCCTTCATTGGTCAGTCAGTCCCAGATATTAGCCGCAAGTTACAGCATCTAGATGGGTTGCAGGACTTAACTTTGAGGAATCTGGTAAAAGAAGCAGAGAAAGTCTTTCATAAGAGAGAGAGATGGAGGAAGAGAAGGGACAGAGAAGAGAAAGAGAAAGAGAAGAGAGAGAGAGAGATAATTAGGGAAAAGCAGAGAACAAAGGAATTAACAAAAATCCTGGCCACAGTAGTTGAAGGAACCACGGAGGAAAAGAAAAGTTTAAGAGAGGCAGTAGAGGGAATGACCTGGGTCCATGTCTCCATCCTCACCTTTGTTTGTTTTTGAATGGGTAGACCCAGAGATGGGGATCTCTGGCCAGCTAACCTGGACATGCTCACCTCAGGGGTTTAAAAACTCTCCCACTGTCCTTGATGAGGCCCTCCATAAAGACTGGAGCTTTTTTAGGGTTCAGCATCCTGAAGTTACCCTACAGCAGTATGTGGATAATTTATTGTTAGCAGCAAATACCAAAGAGGACTGTGAGTTTGGAACCCAAGAGTTGTTAAGTGAACTAGCAAAATGGGGTACTGAGCCTCAGCTAAGAAGGCCCAGATTTATAAGAAAGAAGTGATTTTCCTAAGATACACTTTCAAAGATAGAAAGCACTGGCTCACTGAAGCCAGAAAGAAAACTGTGATACAGATACCTCCACCCACAAACCGAAGGCAGCTACGCGAGTTCTTGGGGAGCAGAGTTGGCTGCAGCCTCACCCCGTGGGCTCACTACTCCCATGTCACTGGAGAGGCCGACGCTCTGGGCTGGCATCTCTGACCTGAAGGAGAGCTGTGGTGTGAGGCAGGGAGAAAGCAGGAGGAAGACGTGCGGGGAAACCAGAGGAAAGGAAGACCTGATTCCGCCCTGTTGCAGCCCTAGCACTCCCAGATCCTTAAACCCCGCTACTCTGCTACTGGATGAGACCATGGGACCTGTGCTACACACTGGTCAAAAGATCTAAGTGGAAGAGACTGGAGACTGGAATCGGTCAGGACTTGAGAGACCAGCCGCTGCCCAATTCAGAGGTAACCTGGTTCTCGGATGGGAATAGCTTCCTCCAGGATGGTAAGAGACGAGCAGGAGCAGCAGTAGTCAGTGGGACTAAAATTATCTGGTCCTCTGGACTCCCAGAAGGAACATCTGCCCAGAAGGCCCTGGAGTTGGCAGAAGAGAAGAGGGTAACCATCTATACTGACAGCCGTTATGCCTTTGCCACAGCCCATGTTTATGGGGCCATTTATCAATAGAGGGGACTGCTAACCTCTGCTGGCAAAGAAATTAAACACAAAGAAGAAATCCTTAGACTTTTAGCTGTGGTGATACTCCCCAAAGAGCTAGCCATTGTCCACTGTGCTAGCCACCAGAGAGGCTCGGACCCAGTAACATTGGGTAACAGGCAAGCAGACAAAGAAGCAAGAGCAGCAGCATTAAGGGACACGAAAGAACTGTTCCTAGTAACCAAAGAACATTGGCAGTTTCCTGAGATGACACCTGAAGTTTCCCCACTAGGGGAATCAGAAGCCCTGCCCTATATACAACAGGTTCATCAATTTACCCACTTGGGGACAAAGAAGTTGCAGTAGCTTTTACAAGACCAAGATAGACTATATCCACTATCAGCCTCTACGAGGAAAGAACTGGCAGACCCCGTGACTAAAGAATGCCGAGCTTGTCAGATTGTGAATGCCTACCCCTCCAAAACACCTGAGGGAAAAAGATGGAGGGGGACTTGGCCCGGGCAATTTTGGGAAGTCGACTTTACGGAAGTGAAGCCTCAAAGATATGGACTTAAGTATTTGCTAGTTTTTGTGGACACTTTTTCATGTTGCGTAGAAGCCTTCCCCACCAAAAGAGAGACAGCCCAGGTAGTAGTCAAGAAGATCATGGAAGAATACTTTCCTTGGTTTGGTCTGCCAAAGGTAATAGGGTCTGATAACGGACTGGCGTTTGTGCCCCAGGTAAGCCAGGGTGTGGTCAGGGTACTGGGGACTGATTGGAAGTTGCATAGTGCATACAGACCCCAAAGTCCAGGACAGGTAAAAAGAATGAATAGAACAATCAAGGAGACTCTAACCAAATTAGCTATAGAGACTGGCTTAAAAGATTGGACCATGCTCCTACCTTATGCTCTATTTAGAGCCAGGATTACCCCCTCCTCTCTTATATGTAACCTAACCCCTTATGAAGCTAATGACTCCTTTCACACCCCCTTGCTTGACTTCTAGGAATGGGTGTCATGGCTAGTGTAGGAACTGGGGCCAGAGCATTGGTACAAGGACCATAAGAAGTAGCTCAGCTGCAGGTTGCTGTCAACCAAGACTTAAAAGCTATAGAAACCTCGGTGACAGCTCTACAAGGCTCTCTAACCTCCTTGTCAGAAATAGTATTACAAAACAGATGTGGGCTAGACTTACTGTTCATGAAAGAGGGAGGCCTGTGTGCGGCCTTAAAGGAAGAATGTTGCTTTTATGCAGACCATTCGGAAGTAGTTAAAGAATCTATGACCAAACTCAGAGAGCGCCTCTGTGAGAGACAGAAAGAACGGGAGGCGCAACAGGGGTGGCTTGAATCTTGGTTTGCTAAGTCTCCGTGGCTCACTACACTGCTGTCTGCTCTAGCTGGGCCATTAATTGTGTTGCATTTAATAATAACTATGGGACCATGTGTTCTAAATAGGGTAGTAGCTTTCTGCAAGAACAAATTGGAAATGTCAAATTAATGCTTATTAGGCAACAATATTCAGTCTTAAATAGCCAAGAAATTCTCTAAGATTAGAGATTTGCGCAAAAGGAAGTGGGGAATGTTAGAATCTTGTTAAACTCTATATACTGATGGATCACTGAGTAGGGACCTTAGAGGTATATGTTATCTGCTACCTGCATTTCTGCACGTAGCAGCCCCCCATGACCTAGCTCCCGAAATGTTAGTCCACAGGATATGTTATCCACCCACTGCATTCTTTCACGTAGCCATATTCTTGCATGTAGCAACCCTCCCTTAAGCTATGCCTGAACTTCTTTGTCTAAACACCCTATAAAAGCTTTGTTCAAATTCATCTCGGGTCTCTCTGTTCTTCGAGATCAGTGAGTCCCATGCCTGTGGAATAAAAATCCTCTCACTTGATTGCATGAGAGAGCGTCTCTTGGAGTCTTCTTTCACATGGCGTGTTTCTTGACCCTTACACCTGTTATTAGCTTTAAAAATTTCTCCTGGCTCCCTTTCTCTAGTCTTCCAGGGCTTTTCCATTCTCCAGGAGTGGCAACTGGAGAGTTAATATGGGGAGGGGAAAGGCGAGGTGAAATACCGCAGAGTCTTTTGTTTACAGGGTAACCATCGACTTTGGTTCCGAGGAGCTAGAATGGAAAACTCATAGAGGAAAATTTGGGGAAAGGTAAACATGAAAGTTTTATCCTTCTGGGATTGGGGACAGCAGTGCTGGTCTCTTGTGGGATCTGAGGGTGCAGAGATGGTTATCTTGGGACAGGGGAGGGATGGAGCGTTAAAGTTTAGACAGATGGATCCAATGGGGGAAGCCTTCAAGTTTGGCAGCTGTGGGAATTACTTCATAGGTTCAGGGCACTGGTCTGGAGGAGAGACTAGGGCTTGATCCCCAAAGCTGATTTGGGTGGACATGGGTTAGGACACGGCTCGGGCAGTGAGTAGTCTGCAAAATCCCACAGTAGAGAATAAAGGTGGTGGAGGAGGGGGAAGTAGGTGGTCAGGGAGGGGTGAAGCTTTAGGAGATACTCCCGGAGGGAGAACTGGCTTTCTGTGTAGAAGTTCAAAAGGTGAGATGCCTGGAGGTTTCTTTGGAAGGGCTCTAATCCTGAAAAGAGGTAGCAACTTTACCCAGTCTAGGTAAAGTTTCGACAAGAATATTTTTAATTCATCCCACCTTGTCTGGAGACTGGAGGATATATGGAATATGAAAGTGCCAGGGAATATTAAGGGCTCTAGATAATTTTTGAGAAATTTGTGAGGTAAACTCGGGACCATTATCAGATTGAAGAGGCAGGAATCCCAAACCAGGGAATTATCTCCCGAAGGAGGACATCAGAGACTACCTGAGTTTTATTACCACTGGCATATGCTTCTGTCCAGCCAGAAAATATATCTACAAGGACTAGAAGGTATTTGGCTCATCTGACCATGGGAGAAGTCTAACTGCTAGCTTGTACCTGGAATGGACCCTCTGGCTTGGTGGGTGGGGAAGGGGTTGCTATGGTGTTTGGAATTAGGGTCTGACTTTTGACCAATTGTACAAGAGGCAGTGATAGATTTTAAGCATTTCGGATCTTCAGAAGTGGAGGCGGACCTTAACAAAGTGAGTGAGAGCCTGGCTTTTAGGGCAGAAAAGCTGATCCAGATGGGTCAGAGTTTCTATTATTAGGTGACTGTGTGGGTTGCAGTGTATGGATTCCCTGAGGTAAAGTGATGAGACAGCTCCCTGAATGGCTGCTGTTCTGGCTGCCTGATCAGCTCTGTTGTTTCCCTTAGAGACAGTGGGACCAACAGTGAATAACTCCTATGGCTTCATGGAGGTTGGGGGCCTTTAACAGGGCCATAATTTGGCTCGAATTTAAAATTGAGCCTCCTTTTGCCATAAGGAGCCCACAGTCCTTCCAGATGGCAGTGTGGAACATTTGGAGTCTGTATAAACATTTAGGGACTGTCCCTCTGCCAACTGGAAGGCTGTGTAAGAGCCTGTTGGTTTGTGGTGTGTGAATGCACTGCTCCTGTCTCTGTGTCCAATACTATACCACAGCCTTCCTTTCGGGCCCCTTGGTGTGGAAATGAACTGCCATCTGTATGCCAGGTATAAGTGTCTGGGGCAGTGCAGCCTCTTGTATGTGTGACGGGTGGGGCAATAGTTCTAAAGTTTCACTACATGAATGAGAGAGAGTGTGTTTGTTACTAGGGCTGGGAAGAAGGTTAGAGATATTCAGTGAAGGACAAGGTTGAAAGGTGAGTGTGGGGTCTTCAACTAACACCACTTAGAGAGAAAGGACTCGGGAAGGGGCTAAAGTCTGTAAGTACTTATAGGTAAGTAGGCGGGACAGGTTATGATGGGTAAGGGCAGTGATGGATGACCCAAAGGTTCATTTCTTTGACTCTCAGATGAGGAGCTCAGCAGCAGCTAGGGCATGTACGCATGGTGCCCATCCCTGATTGGTAAGATCTAATCTTTTTGGTAGATATGCTACTGGAACAAAGGAGGGTCCTAGCTGGTGACCTAAGACACCAAGAGCAAAGCCCTCTTTTTTGTCGCATAAAGGGTGAAGGGAAGAGTTAAATCTGGAAGATGAAGATCTGGAGCAGAGTCTACTGGAGCCTTTGAAAGGGTTTGGGTGAAGAAGGGGTTCTTGGGGATTCCTAGCACTGCATTGTATAAGGGACAAGCTAGGAGGGAGAAGGAGGCTATCCAAGATCTTAGGAAGCTGGCTATTCCCGGAAATGATAGGATTGCTTCCTTCCTTTGTGGTAGGGGCTCTCAGGGACTGAATTAGCTGCTTCCTGTCTACAGTAATACTCATACCTAAATAGGTGACCTGGGGGTTGGACAGCTGGACTTTGGAGGGTGAAACCCTGTAGCCCCTACTGGACAAAAAGTTTGAGAGGGCAGAGGTGTTAGCTTGGCTATCCTGTAATGCCAGACTGCAGACAAGGATGTTGTCCACATATTGTATAATTTTTGATTTGGAGAGAGACAGAGAATGTATGTCAGAAGCTAGTCCCTGACCAAATAAATATAGGCTGTCTCTAAATCCCTGTGGTAATACAGTCCAAGTGAGCTGTGTGGATAGGTAAGTGTCAGGATCAGTCCAGGTGAAAGCAGATATTTTGAGACTGAGCGCTAAGAGGTATAGAAAAAAAGGGCATCCTTTAGGTCTAGGCCTGAGAAGTGGGAGGTTCCTGGAGGGATGGTAGACAGCAAAGTAGAAGGGTTAAACACTATCGGATGGATAGGAGCCACCATTGATTTAATAAGCCTGAGGCCTTGAACTAGGTGATAGGCTCCATTAGGCTTTTTAATTGCAAGAATGGAGGTGTTGAAATAAAAAGAAATAGGTCAGAGTAGCTGATTCCTTAAAGGACCAGAGATAATAGGTGTGAGTCCCTGGGAGGCTTTCCAGTGACAGTGGATACTGCGCTTGTGGCGATGTACCAGGTAGGATCCTGCAATTGGATCACACTTGGTGGATGGTGTCTAGCGACAGAAGGATTCTGGGTGTCCCACACCTGGGAGTCTGGTACTGACAGACTGAGCAGGTGGCAGGAGAAGCAAGGGAGCACCTGGAGCGGCTGGTGAGGCTGGATTCAGGCGAATGTGGTGACTAAAAGAAATGGAAGATCATACTTTAGATTTAAAAAAATCCCTTCCCACTAGAGGTATTGGGCAGGTTAGCATGACTAACAATGAGTGGGTGGTGGAGATATCTCATCAAAAATACAATTAAGTGGCAGTATCTGATGAGGCTGAAATTGTTTGCCTCCCACCCTAACAATGAAGAGGCTAGAAAGAGAGGTAGACCCCCAAAACTTCTGCAGGACTGAGTATGTGTCCTCAGTGTCCACAAGGAAGGAGATGTACTGCCCTGATACCATTATGACTACCTGAGGCTCCCTTTTCGTGATGATGGTGGTTGGGTAGGGAAGCCTGGGTGGCATCAATCATCCACGGCCAGGCCTAGGAGATCAGCCGAGGAGTGGTCCATGTGTACTGCCTCCTCCCTGCCACTTGGGTCTTGGAAACAGTCACTGGACCAGTGTTTCTTATGTCACCTAGGGCAAGGCTTGGATGACCTTCTCGAGACGGGGCAAGAGCACGACCAATGGCCGCACCTAAAGCACGCACCAGGAGATCTAGGTCTGTTTACCATGGGAGGAGGCGAAGGAGCTGGTCACATAGCTTTGGCCAGAAGGAGGTATTTTTCCTGGTGTTGTTATAAAAGGAGTAAATAGTATAATTTTGTAGAATTTTTTTTGGCCTGATGCTGAGTGATGGGAAAGTTCTTTTTTAGTCTTTTGTTATTAACATGATGTCTTTTTTGAAATTTTGAGGCCTCTAATATGTATGTTTTTTATTAATATCTGGTCAGTTTTATCATTATCTTGTGCCAGAGAACTAGGGATACCATGTGAGATTTGATATTTATAGGATAAGTTTTATTTTTAATGATATCTTGTAGTTATATAAATAATGAGGTTAATTTTGTATCATCAGGAATGAAATTAGCAATTTCAATATGTAAAACAACTTTTTTGCATACCAAAAATCAGTTCTTATGTTAAGAGGTTTGGTAAAATATAACATTTGCATATAGTTTTCACTTTTGAACAGTGTTATAAGGGCTTTGAGACACTTTAATTAAATTTTTTGATTTGTAACTTGTTTTTTTTATTTGTTTGAATCAGTATAAAATGTAGGAACTTTAGAAATAGATTCATCCTGTACCACACGAGAGAAGATCTAGTTAGTCAGTTTTTATATATATATATAAATTGAATCATTTTGTTTGAGGGATATTTGTTATTAATCTCCCTCAAAAAAATTACTACAGGCTTTTTGCCAAGGTTCACCGTCTGTCCATAATTGACCAATTTCTTCATTAGTCAAAGGTACAACAATTTCTGCTGGCCACACTCCATTCAGGCTCCTAGTACTCCAGAGACACGCCTCCATGCTTTGTCAGCTAACACCTGAATCCCACTACACTGGAGTGTTGTTCACATCTCTCCCATGACACACCTTAAAAGCCAGCAGTAAGACTTCTGCCTGTGGAGTCAGTGGTCCCCTCTCAAGAGATGTAGGTTTAGCTCTGATGTCAGGGTAGCTCTGGGTTAAAAAAAAAAGAAAGAAAGAAAGAAAGAAAGAAAGAAAGAAAATGAAGAGAGGGGGTCATGAGGAGTTGCCTGCCCTCAGCACTCTTAGGATCTAAGTTAGTATATTGTGAGAGTGCATTTGTGAGGCGTTCTAAAATCTAGGACAGATTCTCTTGTTTATCCTGTACTATCTCTTGCATTTTTTCAAAATTGACAGGCTACAGAGCAAATCTACACAGACCTGCCAGTAAGCAGGTCACAAAATTGTCTCTGGCTAAGACACTTCTGTTTGGTCTATTGTAATTCCAGTGGGGGTCTACATCTAGAACAGCCTCTGCTCCTGGAAGATGTGCTACATTTGTCCAATGAACCTCATCTGCATGAATTCTGGCCTGTTCCCAAACTCACGTTCACTCTTTGAGGAAAGAGATTATTTGTCTGAATATTATATATATAAAATGAAAAGTGAGATCATAGGATTGAGTGATATAATGGAATTTCTTTATAAAGACAGAGTTAGAACTATAAGAGAGAGTCCAATTATTTTGCCACCTGAGAAATCTCTCACAGTGGGAACAGGGTATAAACTTTCACTATCCCATCTGAAGAGGGAGAAATGAGTCAGGATCCTTAGAAGCAGGAAAGCAAGTGACTGGTGGTGTAAATATAGGCACCAGGTTTGGAGTTCCTGGAAAGGAGGGGTTGGAGGAGCTGCAGGTGAGTGTTGAGATTTGAAGGGTGGGATGTCACTAGCAGGATCTATAGAAGGAGTATGAGATTCTTCAGGGTCTGGTTGTATGGTTAGAAGTAGGTGGGCAGGGGAGCAGGAAGCTAGAAGAGAATGTTTAGAGCTGAGATAAGAAAAGAATTGTATATAGGGAAACCCTTTCCATCTGCCTGTACACTGGCAAAAGTTAGAGAACTCCCATAAAATATCAGGGTCCAGCGAGCCGTTAGGCAGTCATTTTGAAATATTATATAAGGGGTACTTAGGCCATTTCTTTGTACAATAGCAAATAAGCTTGCTGGTGTCTAAATAAGCCATAAGGCTAAGCAGCTTGAGAGTCTCAAGAACACATCCTAGAGGTGAGGACAGAGAGAGATTTTTGCTGGCTTATTATCCAGGCGGGGCTTCAATAGCAGGGAAAGGCAGAAATGAGTGTCAGGCAAAAAGGAATGGCTGTGACCCATGAAGATCTTGGCTGGGCGTGTTCCTCCGAGAGGCTAGAGAAATACCAGAAAGCCGGACAGTCAATCAGTGGTCTTTTCTGGAGACACTAGTTCATGTTTATGCCGACTGGAAAGGGAAGACTTAACCAGTTGAGGCTGGTGGTGTTTGCATAAGCTGCACTGGGGGCAGATGGAAGGTGGCCTGGTAGAGGGCCCAGTCAGGGTCTCCTGGCCTATGTGTGCCTGGGCCCAGGAGAGAGTCACAGCACCGAAATGTTGATTTCACACGAGATCAGAAACACACAACCAGATACTACACTAGAATTTATTCAGGGGAGTTGCTGAGCAGGTTCAAGAGAGAGAAGCAGAAGAGAAAGAGGCTGGCTTTCACGGGGTGTCTCCTTTTAGGAGAACCGGTGGGCAGAGATTTACATAAACACATCTAGGGGTGCCCTCTGTTATAATAAGTTTTTGATTTTGGGTGGCTAGAGGTCTAGATTTATAAATTAGTTGTTTTAGACTGATTTGTTGTTGTTTAGGCTTTAAAAATGATTTAGACGTTTATATTAATTTTATGTTGATTGGCTTATGGCTTGGATATATTGTTAGTTTTTTATTTTAATTTAATTTACTTTTATTAATATGTTTTGTTATGTGGTTTGTGGTTTATTTGTGGGTTTTTTTATATGTTTTTTGTGGGTGTTTGGCTTGATTTGTGTTAGACTTTATTTTTTGTATTTATGATTTGATTTTTTTATTTTTATGGTGTTTGTTGTGGTTAAAATAGTTTTTTATTTAAAGATTGATAACTATAGTATATAGAAAGATATTTTAATATTACTTTTAAAATAACTAAGAAAAATTATATTTATAATTATTTAATTTTTAATTATATTAAAGATTATAGAAAGATATAATTTTTTAAGTAAATAGGAAGTGTAAGTAATTTTTAAAATCTAGAAATGATAAAGATGATATTTATTTGTTTGGACAGTTATTTAAAGTTTTTTTTATAAAGTTGGGGCATCTATCTTCAGCCTGCAGGCCCAGAGTGTCTGGCATATTTAATGAAGTAGAGAAACTTGAAGGACTGTTTTGTTTATTTTCACAGGGTCTGTCGGTTGTTTTTTGTGTTTTGAAGAATGTTTGATAGTTTTTATTGTAAAGTAGGAACTTGAAGGATTACTTTGGCTTGTTTGTTAAAGTTTAGAGGGTTTTTTTTTTAATGAAATTTGTATGTTTAGTTTAAATAGTATATTGCTAAGTAGTTAATATAAGAACAGGTTCTCATTTCATGGCTAATTGTTGTTATAAAGAAAGTAAATTTTATATGGAGTTTTAAAAATTTTTCTTGAAGTATATTGGAATTGTTAGGAGTAGATTTGTTTTATTGTTTAGAAAAGTTTAAGTTTTTAAAATAATTTAAATGTTATATTTTGTAGGTTTTAGAAGTCTTTGAAGATTATTTATTTAATTGAAATATATTTTTGTTATTTAAAATTTTAATTAATATGTATTTTTAAATTACATATTATAATTTTAAATTACTAATATAAGCATTATATTTTAAGCAAGAGTAGAAAAATATAGTATAATAAAGTTGACTTTAAATGTATATTAATAAACTAAAATGTATATCAATTTAAAATATTTTAAGATTAATAGTTGATTTTTGGATTAAAGTAAATTTAGTAATTATTTTTTAAAAATATTATTTTAATTAAAATAATTTATATATTAATACAAATTTAAATATAAAAATATTTTATATGTCCAAAATAACTTATACAGTAATATAAACTGAAATCTATAATTACCATATTTTACATACACTTCTAAATATTTAAAATATTTACACATTATTATCATTTCCACTATACAATTACTACCTCCATTTAACTATATTAAACATAATATATAATACTAGTCATAATATATACACAAAATATTTTATATATCTCTATTTAAATAATTTATATATAATATATATCTTGTAAGACCCCCCTCCCTTTTTGCTTAAGCAGCCCCCCCTGTTTTAGCAATTCCATGTCAACACCAGGTGCCTTGGCCCAAGAACAAAGGAAAACTGCAGTCAGGGGCCTGCCAGACATTCCCCAACCTAGGACAAACTGATTCCTTTGTAAACTATATAAAACTTTAACAATGTATGTCAGCAGGGCAGAGGGGGAGAGAGGGGTGATAATTACTTGACTACGTGGTCTGGCCCCGTCACAGACCAGAGGAATTCCAGGAAGAGATAAAAGACAAAGGGTTCCAAGAAAAACAAACAGCAGGCCTGAGATAACCGGAGCCTGCAGTCAGGCGCCAGATGGTGACCTGGCCCTCACCCCCTCAATGGATGATTTCGTGTAAATCAGCCAACAAGAGCCTTGCTATGCCTCCCCAACCCTATAAAAAGGCCCTAGACAAAGGACTGGCGGGCAAGTCCTCCCGAATGGCTTGGTCGCCCACAGGTACCTGTGCCTATTCAATAAACCTCGTGCTGTTTGCATCTAATCTGTGGTCGTGGCTCGGTCCTTGGGTCCCGGGGTCTCCTCCTGAGGAAAGGTCCATTTTGGGGGTCCCTCACCCCTGTGGGTCTTTCAATCTAAAATAATATTATCATTTTACATAATATGTATATACCTCTGACTAATATTTATATAATAGTCATACTAAAAATCATTATTTAAAAATTATACACCCCTTTATAAATAACCTAATTTTACAATACACACTTCAATC
This sequence comes from Phyllotis vaccarum, assembly GCA_033318265.1. Classification (NCBI taxonomy): domain Eukaryota; kingdom Metazoa; phylum Chordata; class Mammalia; order Rodentia; family Cricetidae; genus Phyllotis; species Phyllotis vaccarum. The sequence continues at coordinate 87,939,322 of JARWLC010000004.1, read as the reverse complement.
CTTAAAATAATAAAAAATACAGTCAACTTTACTTAAGTTTATTATATAACAGTCATATTACCTAAACTTCCCAAATACATACTAAAATATATTAAATAAACAAAAATCTTCAACCATTTCATAAACCCCAAAATATAGCATTTTACATTTTACTATTCAAAATTCAGCCATAAAAAACACAACAACTCCTAAGGTCACTATTCCTTTCCCTAAATAATATTAAACATCAAAAACACTCCTTTAAAATGTATCCTCTTAACATAAAAATAACCAATTAAACAAAAAACTACCCTTGCCTCAACTACTAACAATACACACAATGTCCAATCTAAATAAACAAAATAATAAATAAAAACTAATAAACCCTACCTAAACAAAATAAAACAATCCTTCCAAAAATATCTACTTCTAAAAACATCTATCAAATATCCTAAGCCTATAGCCAAAATAATAAATACTCCAATAAAACAAAAAAACATAAATAATTATCCAAATAACTAAATGTCACTATCCTCTCCCAAATTTTAAAAACCATTCTCATATACTTCCAACTTTCAAATAATATATTTTCCTTCTCAAACCTTAATAAAATTAAAAAATAAATAATTAAAATTACTATCTTATCATCTCTTAACAAAAACATTCAAATATTAAACTTTTACTATCCCAAATAAACAATTTTAAAATAATTTGTATGCCTCACCACTTACCAATATTCTAAAAATATGTAATATACCTTATATATTAATTTTAATTATAATTTAACCATACTTATATTTTGCCTTTTCCTCCCCCAAACATTACCTTATAGTAATTTCTATTATATATAGTCTTAACTTAAAACTTTTTTAATTAAACAAAAAATAATCAAATTCAAATATTAACTAACAAAACTAGCATGTCTCTAAAATTCTAATAGCTAAAACAAAATATAACCAACCCCATTTAAAAAAACCCACTAAAATCTGAAACAAGCTTTTTAATTCCTACATTCTCAAAAACCAAAGATTAGCAGTTGTTTTGCCTTGTTTTTGTACAGCTTGGATGGTCAGTGACTATTGTTTATAATACCTTTTATTATTTATCCTAGAAACAGACATTAGTTTATGGTTTGTCTCTGAGATTTCGGGAATGTTAATCTAAGTATTCCTTTGCTGTAACAAATCACACTCTCATAAATTCATTACTATGTTAGTCACATATGGCTTTAACTTTACCCTCTGTCCTTTTGGCTCTATACATTCAACCTATCTCGTACTCTGTTTTATCTGAGATAATGTTCTAATTCCTAAAAGCTCAACAGTAACTTCCGGAAGAGGACAATCTGGATGTCATGATTCTGGTGCAATTATTGTTACATCTGCACCTGTGCTATAAGACCTTCAATGACGACGTCATTTATTCATATTTTTAACTTTGATATTTTCTCATTTATGGAAGTTCACCAAAATAATTGCTTTATGTTTTTTCCTGAAATTTTTGTTTTATCTTCTATGGCTGTTTTATTGTCCAGAAGAAACTACCAAACTCACTCAGAAGCTTGGGAATAAAAGAAAACCCAGCCAGTGGTATTGACTGGCCACATGCTGCTCTAGCCTTTGCCAGTAGCTGAAAAGCCATAGGTAAATGGATTTTTCATGAATTAGTGCCCCAAAGATGTATAATGAACCCTAATTTGTCTTAATTAAAAACCCAGAGTCACATATTAGGGTGGAAGCTGAAAGACCAGAGAAGGAAAGGAGCAAAGGAGCAGCCACAGTCACCTCTATGAGTCCTCAGACCAAAAAATGGTCCAGCTTCTGTCTCCACTTCACCTTACAGCTTCCTGTCTCCTATCTGTACAGACCACAGACCTCCTTGGATAACTAGTAACTAGCTCTGCCTTCTGATCTTCAGGCAAGCTTCATTTGTTAGAAGAAAACAAAACACCACAACATTTTATAATACTTCATTCCTGACATAATAGTTACAAGCTGGTATCGACATAAAACCACTACTCTTCCCTTAAAGGTGATAAGAGACTATTTTTTGAAGCCAAATATGAGTGACTATGGCCAAGAAATACAGATCTGGGTCACCCCAAATTTCATATCCCACTGTGGTAAACTGATGAACTGTTCATACTAATAATACAAAGAAAGCCATAAATCAGGCATCTTTCAACTACATTGGCAAAAATTTTAAGTAGGTGATTAGAGCAAAGCATAGAATATTCTGACTAGACCTTTAAAAATTGTGGAGTGGTTAGAATGTTGCAGGTCCAGAGTCCAATTGCAATTTAGCTTAGCCTATCCTTACCAGTCTTAACCATCTCTTCCCACCTCTGTGCTTGATCTAAAATCCATGTGAAGAAATGAAACCTTTTAAAAATGTCCCCATGTAACAGATGTTTCCACTATCCTGGAAGTTATTCCTGTCCTTAGACAGCGGGTATGGAGCAAAGAGGCCTTAACAATAATCTGAAAGTAGACAGGATGAAGTAGAGCAAAGAGGTAAACACATGAGCAAAAACCTGTAGTCTTTTTTATAGCAAACTAGGCAACAGTCTTACTGCTTTTTATGGGGTCTTGGGGGGGGGAGGTTGGAGCTTTTGTTGCTGTTTTGTGGGTTTTGTTTTGTTCATTTGTTTAGTTTGTGCTTTTTCAAGACAGATCTGGCTGTCCTGGATCTCACAGAGATCCACGAGCCTCCGCCTCCCGAGTATTGGAATTAAAGGCGGTGTGCAGCTATGCCCAGCACACTTCGATGTTTTATCTAATCTAATATTCACAATCACTCTGCATTCTGGTACCATTTTAATCTTCATATTACAGATGAGCAAATTTCCTCACAGAGAGGCTAAGTAACTGGTTCATGATCACTCAGATCATGTATTTAACATCTGCAGCCTATTCTGTGCACAGCGGTGTTCAGTTATAGTAATAGCCATTTGGAAGGCTGCTCTAAGGCAGGACGATTGATTAGGGGGTAGAGGAGATATGAGACGGGAAACAGCTCTTTCATTCTCCTAGTTCTAAGACCCAGAAATTTTGACAAGATTAACCAGGCCTCCTGGAAAGGAAGCGTTAAAAGTGGCTAATAAAGGATCTTTGTGAGTCCAAAGCCAGCCTACATAGTGAGTTCCAGGCCAGTCAGAGCTACACAAAACAATGACAAGAAGAAAAGGAGGAGGAGAATTACCCATTACAGCATCTACTACTTAAGCTGCACCTAAATACAGCTAGTCACCACCTAGACTGTGAGGAGGGGACGCACCAGGCTGCACAACAGGAACAGCATAGGAAGCTAAGTAATTTTCCCACAGTAAGTTAGGTCATAAATTTAACACAGAGAATTTACTTTGGGCCCCTGGCTGAAAGGCAGTGTCTTTTCAAGTACATTGTATCTAAGCTAAGTGGGGTTCACTTAAGAGTTACAGCTATTCTGAAGCCCAAGACAGGAGACTCATCCAAGCCAGAGAGTTCAAAGTACAGTATGGATAACTGTATTAATCAGGGTTCCCTAGAGGGACAGAATGGCTAGAATTGTTGTGCCCAAGGCAGGACCCCCAGAGAGACCACCGAAGACCAAGGCTGTCCAGATGCAAAAGCAAGGTTTATTGCGGGAGCTCAGTACAAGTCGACAGGGAACTCGTCACACACACTTGGCAGTGAGAGGGCGGAGGAGTCGCAAGGGTTGGGATACAGCTGGTAGTATGAGGTTTCGGGCTGGACTTTTGGGCCTAACCTCAAGGTTTAGGCCTGCAGACCCACAGACCCTCAGAGACACACAGACGCTTACAATAGTTTTAGGCTGATCAGCCTAAGGCCCAGGCATATAACTTGCTAACTCTTTACCCTTAATCTAACCCATGACTCATCCTGTTCAGCCATGCAGCTCAGTACCTTTTCTCAGAGCAGCATAGTTGTCCTCTGTTTTTTCTGGCTTCTCTCTGGCCTTCTCTCTGTTCTGCCTGTTTCTAGAGTCTTCTTAGTCTGGTAGCCCCGCCCATATTTCCTGTATGCCTTTGGCCAATCAGCACTTTTTATTAAACTCATAGGTGGGGACAATTATTTACAATGGAACAACCTAATCCCCCTTCAACTGCTGGTTTTTATAAGTAAAAAACATAAGCTGGGTGACAGGGTCCCGGTCACTTTTGGATTGGTGGGTGGCAGCTGTTGCCGAGAGGAGCAGGGAAACCTGGCAGGGGAAGCAGGGTGAGGGTGGTTTATCTGTTCTTGTCATTGGTTGGCTTATTCTCAGGGACTTTTCACAGTCTCTACAGGACATCAGCCTGTTCTCAGGGATTTTTCAGACCACAGACCACCAGGACTTTCTGCCCTTAGAGACTTCCCATGGCCAGCCACAAGGCCAACATGTTATTGCAAGATATCTTGTTTATGTGACTAATGGAGAATGGTGGGATTTTTCCACTGCTATTCTAAAGTTAGGAGCTTTACTGGAATCTGCTCTTTTACTGAAATCTGCTCTTTTATTTATTTCAGAATGTATGAGAGAGAGAGAGAGAGAGAGAGAGAGAGAGAGAGAGAGAGAGAGAGAGAGAGAATTATGTACATTATTTGGCTAGTCCAATAGTAGCCATCTGCATACTGGAAAAGCTAAAAACCTAGAACCTGTTCATTCCATGTACTGGATGCCTCTGCAGTCCTGATCTGAGCATGATGGCCTGGGAAATTCAGAGTAGGGTCATTCACTAGGAGGTGTGAAGGCCTCCATCTATCTAGGCTCCTACCTGAAGGTGCCATTCGCTCTGAGGAGTGTCTTCCAGGAAAACCTCTATCCCAGAAGCATGTGTCTTAGTTAATTCTGGTCCTCATCATGTTGTGCACTCCTGGGGAAGCATAGTCCATCTCTGTTTTCCATCTGAACAATGCAAATCGTGGGGCTTGTGGGTCTATGAGCAATACCTGTTTACATAGACACTACTATACTAAAGGCCTTTATATACTACTATACTAAAGGCATTACCTCATGTGTAATGAACCATCTGTGAGTCAAAAAAAGCAAGCAGAAGGCATCTAACTTTACATACAAAAAAGCAGGCCCGCGGACTGTGTCATTTGGATCCATAAATGTGTATTTGATAAACCCAAAGCACAGGAGTAAAACTGTTTAGGAAACACTTGTAGTTAAATAAAGAGTATATGCTGTGTGACAAATAGAATCACACAAAACAGTTTGACTTCTTGGAAAATCATCCTCTGAGAGGGACCAACTCTTTTATAGTAAATGAGGTTCGCTATCTTTTTAGTTAGCAAATTTTGTTACACTATATCATCCTGAGCAGTTAGAAATTGGGCTCTAATCGCATCATCGTCAAGACTGATGGTTGGATAGCATAGATTTTGCCTTTTTTGTATTCGGCCTTTTTGCGTCAATAATGAGGTCCCTGGATTATGAATGTCCTGAAATAAAGTGTGATGCCCGCTTGTGTCCCAGATGTGTCCAGGACAAGGTCCTAGCGTCCAACTTCGTGCTCACCTTGGCAACGGGCACTTCCGGAATCCAAGAGATACCGGAAATGACTCTCCTGATTTCCTGGCGGTCTGGGGGCCGTCTCGCCTGGGGTCGGCCGAGGAGGGCGGCCAGGGCCCGGGTACGTGTCCTAGGCGGGGTCGCCTCCTCGTCCTCGGCTGCTTGGCTCGGGGTCGGCTCGGTCTGTGCAGCAGGGGGCAGCCCGGCCAGGTGAGCGGTGCCTCCGGAATGGGCCCCAGCAGCGCTCACGCTACAGAGGAGCAGCGAGGTCTCCTGCTGAGCATTCAGGACTGTAAAGACCGTGTGAAAGTGCCCTGTGCTTAACCTGTGTGCCCTCGGGTCACAGATTAGTCTTTAAAGAAAAAAAAAAGACAGGCTCAGCTGGGCAGTGGTGACATACCCTTTTAATTCCAGCACTCGGGACAGCCAAGGCTACACACGGAAACCCTATCTCCGATAAAAGACAAAGGAAAAGGCCTAACCCTGGGATCTCCAGTGCCTGGGATATCCAGCACAAACCCTAGTTACCCTTGAGGAGCTGGTTTTCAAATGGCCTGCATAAATGGGAAAATTTTCCCCCCAAACTTTGTCAGCTAATTTAATCACAATCGTTTGCTGTATCTCTGCCCTTGTGTAACACAAATACACACGTGCACGTCTTCCCAGAAAATGGAGCCCACGTCTGTGTAAGTTGCAGGGTTGCATCAAGAGAAGTGCCTGGGAAATGGCCCGTGGTATTACTAAAGCTAAAACTACCATTGTGCCTGGAGAGACCAGAAAGGCTAGAGCTAAGTAGAAAGATCTCCAGAGTTGTTTATCTAGTTCCCTCCTTTTGTGTAGCCCTCCAGTAGTCTGTCTAGTGAATTCTGCATAAACCAGTTTGAGAGTACACTGTGATAGTATGAGGTACAGCAAAGGAAAACAGACCCTTTATTGTTCATCTGGGGAAAACTGCCTTAAAGGAGTGGCAGATGCTTGAAAGTTTGTCAGAAATGAAGAAAATGAAGGGGGACCGTGCAAAAAGGAAACGTGTGTGTGTGTGTGTGTGTGTGTGTGTGTGTGTGTGTGTCAGTCCCAAACTTGTACATCTTTACTAGTTGAAGCGTTTTGAGCCTCTACTCCCAGCATAAGTTTATTCAAATGTTAATGATACATACTATTTGAATTTCAGTGCTCGCAGTACATACTAAATGGGAGTTGAGTAGTTTAGTATTTTCTTTAACATCTTGTTTTTTGCATATCCTACGTGGGAAACTGTCGCCTTCCCTGTAATTTGGGTACCTGGTTGGAGGTGTCAGTGAAAAGCTATGACTGTTAAGCACAGACATTCAGTTAGGTTTTCCCCTGTAGGTCACTTGGAGTCGTTCCTCTGTTTTTATTCTTTTTTCTCTCCCAAAAGCTTTGTTATTAACTGCAGAGTCTCTCACCAGCCAAGGGCTAAGCACTCTAGGACTCTGACTGTTCTTTCTATGTTTCTATAGGTGACACTTCTGCATTTCCTGTCTTGACTGTGAAAAACAGCTCCTGCAATTTGAAGCAGAGACTCATTTTCAGTGTGCCTGCTGTAGCTGGAACTAGCTTCTCCTTGGGATCACAGTGACCATGGAAGGCAGGGGAACATTAGGTCTCATCCCCAGAACAGTTGGGTACCAGAAGCAGGAAGGGGGCTTGACTGTGAATCAGGAACAAGGAAGCCAGACCTGGGGACAGAGCTGCAGTTTCCAGAAGAACTACCCTCCTGTCTGTGAAATCTTCCGGCTGCACTTCAGGCACTTATGTTACCACGAGATGTCTGGGCCTCAGGAGACACTGAGCAGGCTCAGGGAGCTCTGCCACTGGTGGCTGATGCCAGAGGTCCACAGCAAGGAGCAGATCCTGGAGCTGCTGGTGCTGGAGCAGTTCCTGAGCATCCTGCCCAGGGAGATCCAGGCATGGGTACAGCTTCGTCACCCAGAAACTGGCGAGGAGGCTGTGGCTGTGGTGGAGGATTTTCAGAGAAACCTTAGTGACTCAAGGGAGGTAAGCAGTCGAGTTTACAATGGGATGTTGTAGATGCTTCTGGAGCCATTCTCTAGACTTGGGCTAACCTGGGAAGAAGCATCCTTCATTCACCACACTTTAGGCTGGTTTGCCTTTAGGATTCCCAAATCTGCCCCATTGATAGATGGGAAATAGTTCTGTGCTGCATGCCATGAGCTAAAATATAAATTCCAACTGTCTTAGTTGCTGTTCTATTGTACTGAAGAGACACCATGATCAAAGCAACTCTTATAAAAGCATTTAATTGTGGGCTTGCTTACATTTTCAGAAATTAGTCTGTTATCATGTCAGTGAGCATGGTGGCACACAGCCTTATATGGTGCTGGAGAAGTAGCTCAGCTCTACAATCTGAGTTTGGGGAGGTAGCAGGGAGACTGGGCAACCTCAAAGATCACCCCTGTGGAATTCTCTAACAAGGCCACACTTTCTAATCCTTTTAAGTAATGCCACTTCCCAATGACTAAGCAATCAAATCTATGAGCCTATGGGGGCCACTCTTATGCAAACCACCATGTTCCACTCCCTGGCCCTTATATGCTTATAGCCATATCTACTGCAAAATGTATTCAGGCTGACTTCAAAAGTCCCCATGGTCTATCCTAGTCTCAACAATGTTTAAAAGTTCAAAGTCTCTTCTGAGACTCTTAATATTTTAACTATAACCTTTCTGTAAAATAAAAAAAGCAGGTCACACACTTCTAACCTATACTGGCGCAGAATATGCACTCCAATTCCAAAACAGGGGAAAGGGGCCTGTAGTGAGGAAATACTGGACTGAAGGAAAACTAAAAAAACCAGCTGGGAAAATTCTAAACTCTGCATCTCTGTGTCTAATGTCAAAGCACTCTTCAGATCTCCACAACACACTTCTTTCTCTAAAATTTCTTGAGGTGGGGCTCTTCATTTGAAGCTGCCTCAGCACTGTCGTCTGTGCTCCCACGAGGATGGCCCATTAAGCCCTGATGAAAGCATCCAACTGCTTTTCTAGTCCAGAGTCCAAAAGTCTTCTATATCCCTCAAACAAATAGCATAGTCAGGCCTGTCACGGCAACACCTGAGTCCCCGGTACTAACTTCTGTCTTAGTCAGTGTTCTGTTTGTTTGTTCTGAAGAGACACTGTGATCAAGGCACTGAATCTATAGGCAAATAGAGACAGAGATGGCGCCTGTCACTCCCTGTGACACACTTCCTCTAATAAGATGATTACCCTCTAACCTTTCCTTCTTTCAAATAGCTACATTCCCTGATAGCTAAACATTCAAAGCTATGAGCCTGTGGGATCCATTTGTATTCAAACCACCACACCATCCAAGCTCCGAGAGAGAGAGAGAGAGAGAGAGAGAGAGAGAGAGAGAGAGAGAGAGAGAGAGAGAGAGAGAGAGAGAGAAAGAGAGAGAGAGAGAGAGGAGAGAGAGAGTGTGTATGTGTAGGCTGTAGAACAACCTCGGGTGTTGTTCCTCAGGTGCTGCTCACCTTGGCTTTGAGGCAAGATCTCCCTGACCTGGCAGCCAGTGGTTAGGCCAGGCTCCTGGCCTATGAGCATACTGTGATTGTATATGCCTCTCCAGGGCTGGGATTACAAGCAAGTGCTATCAGGCCCAACTTCTTTTACATTGATTCTGGGAATTCCAACCTAGGTTGTCATGACTGCATGGAAAGCACCGTGTTGACTGAGCCATCTCCCCAGTGCTCTGGTTAGTTCTTATAAGTGCAGATAAATGCTCTTCAGTACAGTTGCTGTGGATATGGGCAGAAGATATACTTCAGTACATGGTAGTAACCTAACTTTGTGATCCTCTGGCAGTTAAACCCTGCCAAAGTTTTAGTACTTTACCCAGGACTAGGGCACATGGTTTTCCTGTCCTTCAACCACCACATTGGCCATTTATAGGCAATAAATCTCATTAGAGACACACCTCTTGCTGCTTCTGCTGTCCTGCTTAAACGTGTGCATATGACCACCTTGGACTTTGAGACAGGATTTCCCAACACAGAAATGAATGGTTTGGCTAGGTCATCTTAGGATTTCTATTGATGTGAAGAGACACCATGACAACTCTTATAAAAGAAAATATAACTGTAGTGATTCTCTTATAGTTTCAGAGGTTTAGTCCACTGTTGTCATGGTGGGAAGCAAGGCAGCATGCAGGGTGACATGGTGCTAAAGAAGGAGATGAGGGTTCTTACATCTTGACTCACAGGCAACAGGAAGTGGTCTGAGACACTGGATATGGCTCGAGCATATATGAGACCTCAAAGTCCACCTCCACAGTGCCACACTTCCTCCAACAAAGCTACACTCAGTAGTGCCATTCCCTTTGAGGGCCATTTTATTTTAAAGTACCTCTAAGTTCCTCATCCATGAGTCTAAGGGAGTCTGAAGTAGGCCTAAGTAGGTCTAAGTACACCACTTAGCTCTATGTTTCTTAGGCAGATTTTTACAATGTGTCATAGTTCTTGTGCATAGGCATATGTGTACACATACATAAAAGTGGGTGGTACTTGAGCAAAAAAGACAGCTGAAGTTGTCCTCTGGCTTCTGCACACTTGCGCATGTATACCTGCACTCGTGCAAACCCGCATATAGACACACAAAGGACTCTCCAATGGACAACTTGGAAACTGGTCTTCGCTCAGGTCCACAGGATTAGCAGTATCTGTCATCTGGGCTATCTTGATAGCTTTGCATAGCTCTTCTTTATTAAATGTGTCAAAGGTCTGCCACAGTGGAGCTGATAGAATCTGTTCCCCAAGCTCCCAGCAGGAGGGTTAAGAGAGGGGTGGCAGGGAAGAGTACAAGCTTTGCAGTTGGCCAGTTGACTTTTTTGGTAGTACTAGAAAGATAGACGGGTTCTTCATTTCCTTGGCTTTTTTCCTGTATGGGGTGTCTTAGAGGTGCACTTTTGAGCCCAGTTCTCTTTCTTCTCTCTAGGTTTTACCTCCAGTTCAGGAACAGGATATGCATTTAAAGAAGATGGTATCTCTGAGTGCAGTAGACCAGTCTCCTGCCTCAGTCTCCAGTAAGGGCTCAGCCCATGAAGCCCACTTGAATTCTCCTTATGACCCAGGAGCACATCAAGTCCCTCATGGACACTTCGGTACTTGTCTTCCCAGTTCTGTCCTCAAGTCATTCCTCCTTCCGTCCTCTGGGGTCAGTTCCTATCACCAGCCAAACGTGTATCCCACTGAAATCAGACTACCCTTATAGCTGGCCTCCTTAGTGCCTATATCTGACCCCTTTGTCTATTCCCTTATCATACAGATATTTATCAAGTTTCCCCCCCCCCCCCGCATAACAACATTGGAAACACCACTGAGTCCCAGAGACATACAATATACTATGATTATTTTCAAGTGTTCTTATCTAGGTGGCAGGGAGTCAGTCATATACATAAAAAGAAGCAACTTCATAAGATACATTTGGGTGAAGCTGAGCATGGTGGATGACACCTGTCATTCCAGTACTTGGAAAGCTAATACTAGAGAATTTCTGAGAGCTGAAGGTCAGTCTGGACTACTTCGTAGGATATCCTGTGCTTCAGATTAATATCCTGTGTCAAACAAACCCCTCAAAACCAATGACCACAAACAAAGGAGACACAGGGATGGTATCTGTCTCCAGTCATGACACTAGCATTGTAAGAGGGGATTATTGGATAAAGTGCATTATGAGGCAGGGTAGGATTAGGGGACTGGAGGAACTAGAAAGAGATTTAACAGCTAAAAAGTGGAGGGTGGAGGCTGGGTACAGTGGTACATGACTTTAATCCTAGCACTTGGGAGGCAGAGGTAGGACATCTCTATGAGTTTGAAGACAGCCTGATTTACATAGCAAGCTCCAGGCCAGTGAAGGCTACATAGTGAAATCCTGTCTTAAAAAACAAAGTGAAACACGGTCCTGGAGCAATGGCTCTGGTTAAGAGCACTAGCTGTTCTTCTAGAGGACCCGGGTTCAATTCCCGGCATCCACATGGCAGCTCACATCTGTCTGTAACTCCATTTCTAGAGATTCTGACAACTCTTACACAGACATGCATATGGGCAAAACACCAACGAACATAAAATAAATTATTAAAACAGCAAGAAAGGAAAGACAAGAAACTGAACATACTGTCAAGCGTGCAGTAATGTGAGAGAGGCTGGGGAGGGCGGAGGGACCACAGAGCTGGGCTTCCAGAAGTTTCAGGTGGCAGGAGGCTGTCTGGAGATCTGCTTTTTCAGGTTTAGTTTCCAGCACCTACATGGTGGCTCATCTCCACCTATAACTCCAGTTCCATGGGATCCAACACCTTATGGTCTATACTAGGCACACAGGTAGTGCACAGACAAAACACCCATACACATAGAATAAATAAGGTATTTTTTAAGGTATCAGGGTAATTCAATCTTGGAAGTGGTAAGGAAATTAAGGCAGAGAGAATGTAATCAGACGTAGACAGGTTGAAGAGGGATCTGGGAGGAACCTCCAGTTCTCAGTTTGACCAAATATCACCTGCTGTGACCTCTGAAGAACATTTCCAGCACACTTAGGATGAGGTCTCTGGAAGAAGCTAAGAGACAATGTATGTAGAGTTTCCTGGATCCTCATAAATCCCACCTTCTTGGACCTTAGGGAGTTGAGAGCAGGGTTTGATCCACTGAGTTCACCTTTCACCCCAGGTCCAGCTTTCCTTGAAGTGAGGAATGCCGGGGGCCAGGCTACTGTGCTTAGGATGGTGAGTGTAGCTGTTTTTCTTATCCCATGTCTGCGGGTGGGGAAGCGGATGGACTTAGCTCCAGACCACCTACTTGAGGTGGCCCCTCTAGCTCCTGCCCTGTGCTTTCCCCTGGAGCGAGGTCCCAACCCTGGTTGTGATGGGTCCATTTAGCCCCATTGTGTTCCTTTGTATGTATTGACCCAGGTCTTTCCTACCCTTTTGTTCTCTGTGACTTCTGTACTCTTGAGAACTCTTCTCTTTTGACCGAGACTGTTTCTGAACAGTAGGAGATTGTCATTCCAGGAGATGACAGCAAATAGGGACCGTGTGCAGAAAAAGCGGGAAAGCCTGGCACTCAGTCAGAAGGCGCTGTACCGGAACGTGATGGAGAAGAATGAGCATGGCATGGCCTCACTGGGTAATGATTCTCATCCCCAGTAACTAGCAGTCTGTCCTCTGTTCACCACATCACTGTATTCTTTTGACTTGATTTAACTTTTTGTTAGGAATATTTGCAAGCATAAAGTAGATGCATATAGTGAACTTCCCTGCCTCCATCCACCAGCCTAACGGTGGTCATCATTTTACTTGTTTAATCACTGATCAACAGTAGGGAGCTAACTCGGTTTTTCTTGGCCATAAGTAAGAGTCCCTTGAGTTTTGGAAATGATGATCTTGGTATTTGAGGGGTGGCATGAGTGGGGACCCAGATCAAAGCAGTCAGATTAGGCAGTGGGCAGGGCAAGAACATGAGTTTTACACCAGTGTCCCCAAGTGACTGACGCAGCTGCTCTCTGGATGTTTGTTTTTTGTGCTTTTCCTTCCACTGACACTCATTTTCAAATTCGGAAGCCGTGGCTTCCTCTCAGCTCTGCGTTCGATCCTTTCATTCTTAAGGTGACTTCACCTGGCTCTTCAGATCTTACTAGCCATTCTGTCTCGTTTGGGGTCAGAACTGCCCAAGAGTGGATTCGGGCTGAGGCTGTTTAGCCTCCTCTTTGTTTAGAAAGTCACTGGCCCAGGCTACAGCAGATGCTGATGACAAGCTACATGTAAGCTAAACTTGGGTCTTTCTAGTACCTGTCACCGTTGGACATGTCCAGGGTTACTTGACCGAAAGTGTAATATGAGATTCCCTCTGTAAAGCCTGAGGCCTCTCCTGGTGATTAGCAAACTCAGGGCAGTAGACAGTTTAACGAAGGGTGGACATGGAAGTTACTAACCTAAATACTCTAAAGTTTCATTTGCTAAAGATATGCTAGCCTTGGCCTCATTGCAACATGATTTAAAAAAACCAACATTCTGGTATTTGTTGATAACCATGAGTGACTATGGCATCTTTCCTCAGAGTTTGCATTTGAATCTCCAAAACTGCAGACTAATGTTTCACTATTTAATTTCTTTATTACTTTGGAGACAAGATCACATGAACATGCTTTAATTTATACTTCAAATCACTGATGCTTTTAATTTGTATAGGAAATTCTCATCAGCTCATTGCCATCTTTGCCTTTTTTCTCTTTTATCAACCTTCCCCCACAGCTCTTACTGTGGAACTCTGTCCGGCCTGGAACACTATGTAGACCAGGCTAACCTTGATCTCATGGAGATCTACCTGCCTATACCTCCCAAGAGCTGAGATTGAAGGCACCACCACACAAAAATATGGCCCAACATATTTTGGAGATATGTGGAATGGCACAATATCATGGTGGATAGCCACCTAATTTAGCCATTCACTAAGGAGACAGCATCACGATGATGCTAGAAGGCTTTCTCCTACCAATGCTGTACGAGCTTAGTGTCATCCATGTTCTTCTCTATGGACCATTGTCCCTCTGTGTTTAATATCCCCGAAGAAGAAAGGGAAGTATTTTCTCTCTGCTTCTCAATATGTTGTCTCATTCCTTAATATGAGGGTTTTTTCAGGTACAAAACAAAAAAATGTGTAAAAATTGTTTTCTTCTTTCTTTTAACAACAGGTAAGGATAGGATGGAAAGTTGTGAGTACATGCCGAAACATGACATTTCCAAAGGATCAGGTTCATTTGACACATCCTCAGAGGGACTCTTTGGAGTGGCCTTGGTAGAACCGGAGTCTAGAGCTATCTATGAAGATCCTTTAGTGCAGGTGGAGGAGCAGCCATCAGATGAAGAAGGGAGTGAACTGGAAAGTGATTTCTTGGAAAAGAAAGATAAGAATATTTCCACAGAAGACAGAAATGAGGAATGTAAGGATGTAGGGGAGCATCCAGACCTTCCCTCTAGTTCTTTTGATCGTCATCGAGAAGCAAAGAGACAAAAGTTCAATCAATGTGATGAATGTGACAAAGTTTGTAACCAGAGCTCACACCTCCCAGGACATTGGAGAATCCACATTAGGGAGAAACTCTATGACTGTAATGAGTGTGGGAAGACCTTCCGACAGACATCTCAGTTAATTGTTCACCTCAGAACACATACAGAGGAAAAACCCTGTGAATGTAATGAGGGCGGGAAGACTTACAATCACAGTTCCCATCTTATTCAGCACCAGAGATTCCATAATGAGGAAAAACCTTATAAATGTAATGAATATACCAACATTTTCACTCAGAGTTCCCAGCTCATTGACCACAAGAGAACCCATACTGGAGAAAAACCTTATGAATGCAATGACTGTGGGGAGGCATTCATTTGGAGAAAAAGTCTTATCCGACCTCACTTTGGTAAGAAGCCTTATGAGTGTAATGAGTGTGGGAAAACCTTCTGTTCCAAGAAAAATCTTACTGACCACCAGAGAATTCATACTGGGGAGAAACCTTATGAATGTACTGAGTGTGGCAAGGCCTTTAGTCAGAGTAAATGCCATATTCGACACCAGAGTCTCCATACTGGGGGAAAACCGTACAAATGTAGTGAATGTGGGAAAGCCTTCAGTCAGAGCTCCCAGCTCATTGACCATGAACATATTCATACTGGAGAAAAACCTTTCGAATGCCATGAGTGTGGCAAGAAATTCAGTTTAAGTAAATGCCTTATTCGGCATCAGAGACTTCACACTGGAGAAAAGCCCTATACATGCAGTAAGTGTGGAAAATCCTTTAATCAAAACTCTCACCTCCTTATACATCAGAGAATTCACACTGGCGAGAAACCTTATGAATGTAATGAGTGTGGGAAAGTTTTCAGTTACAGTTCTAGCCTATGGTTCATCAAAGAACCCATACTAGTGAAAAGCCCTATAAATGTAAAGATTGCATGAAAGCCTTTAGTGACAGTTCACAGCTTATTGTGCACCAGAGAGTTCACACTGGTGAGAAGCCTTATGAATGTATTGAATGTGGGAAAGCTTTTAGTCAGCGGTCCACTTTTAATCACCATCAGCGAACTCACAATGTGGAGAAGCCCTCAAGTCTGCTCTAGACTGTATCTTAAGGCATAGTTCCCTGAGACAGACTATAAGAAGGATATTTATCATGTTCTCTTGGGAGTATTAATCAAATGACCATTTCTTAGTGTTTTCCATTATTTGGCCACTGTGGAAGGAGAGTAATAATAACTTAGTATAGTCTTTCCTTCCTCACTATTGGAAAGTAAGAACCACATATTTTATTTACTCCTAGTTTTTATTTTTTAAATTATCTTAAAATATATCTCACTTTTTAGCTTTGTAATCCACAATTTGTGATTTTTTTCAAACACATAAACAATACCTCTACTTCATTCTAACTTCCCCATTTCGCCACTTACTCAAAGGCATCACTTACTTTGTGGCTATACATCTCTTCATTTACTTTGCCCCCCCCTTACATATTTTTTAATGTGTATGAGTATTTTACCTACATTTATGTCTGTGTACCACTTCAGTGTCAGGTGCCTATAGAGGCTGGAATATGTCATCAGACTCTCTGGAACCAGTTACAGTTGTCAGCCATCATGTGGATGAGGGAGGTGTGACCTTTGGCAGAGCAACCCAGGGCTCTTAACCAATGAACCATCTCTCCAACCTTTACATTTGTTTTTTAAAGTTAGTCCAATAATAGCTCCTTATCATTTCAGTTCCCCACCGCTGGTTACTTGCTAATTTATGTATATTTGTGTGTGATTGTACATGTGAGTGCTTTTAGGGACAGAAGAGGGCATTGACTCTTAGAGCTCGTGCTTATGAGGTAACTGACATGGGTACTGGGAATTGAGTTTGGGTTCTCTGCAGGGACAGTATATATTTTAAGCCCTGAGCCATCTCTCTAAGCCCAGGACATTCCCCCCATGTTTTCCTTCTTAAACCTATGTTGATCTGATTTCAACATGCTTTGATTTAGCTATATGGCACAACTGTTATTTTCCCTTACATGTATTACATACCAACATGGGGCTCTTTGTGGGTATACATTTTCATACATATAGTTATCTATATTAATTGCTAAGTAAATAATTTTTAATATCCCCTTAAATAATTCTTAAATTATGGACAATCCCCTCTCCCCTAAGCTTTTGAAGTTGGGAATGCATCTCTATGTCACATACAATATACTTATTACTATATTGTAGCTACTAGTTTATCGTCCTTAAAAAGCTAATTGTATGTGAGAGACAGAGCACATTTTTGTTATCTAGTTAGTTAGCTATCATGTCCCACTCAAATGTGCATTGTGCTGTATAAGGATTTGATATCTCCATTCTGGCTCTTCAGTGAGTACGTTGAGATAGATCATAATCATAAAACTACAAAGGCTGGTTGATATTCATGGCCGCACTGGGGTCACTAACCTATACCACCATGAATTTCTGTGTGTATGCTGAAGATCTGAACTCAGGTCCTCATGCATGTGTGGCAAGTATATTGCCTGCTGAGCCATCTCTCCAGACCCACTGGGCACACATTTCTGGAAAACATCCTTGAAGAAAATACAAGAAACGTTCTATTCTAACATACAATTATAGGCCCCTCGGGAATTCATAATGTAGAAAAAAGGTTTTCATCTGGGTGTGGTTGCACATGCCTGGAGGCCCAGCAAGTGGGAAGCAGAAACAGACCTTTATAAATTCAAGGTCAGCTTGGATTACATAGCAAGTTCAGGCTAGCCAGTGTTGAATCACTGTCTTAAGGGGAGGAGGGGAGATGAATAAACAAAGTGAAAGAACTTCTATTTTACTTAGGTATCTTTTAAATTTACATTTCATGTACATTTACTCATGGAGGTTACAGGACAGTTTGTGGGAGTTGGTTCTCCCACTAAGTAAATCGAGTAGCTCAAAGTCAGAAGTCATATTGTCTTGCTTGGTAATAAGTGTTTTTTCCTGCTTAGCCATTTCACTGATCCTCAGTTTAATTTTTATAAACTACACTCTCTCTGTCTCTGTTTTTGTCTCTCTGTCTCTTCCCCTGTGTGTGTGTGTGTCACAGCATGTAGTACAAGGTTTCTGGCCCGGACTTTTGGGCCTAACCTCAAGGTTTAGGACCCACTGACCCACAGACCCACAGACTCGCAGTCCCACAGTCCCACAGAGACACACAGATGCTTTCAATAGTTTTTGGCTGATCAGCCTCAGGCCCAGGCATATAACTTGCTAGCTCTCTACCTTTCATCTGACCCATGACTCTTCCTGTTCAGCCATGCAGCTCGGTACCTTTTCTCAGAGCAGCATAGTTGTCCTCTGCTTCTTCTGGCTTCTTTCTGGAGTTCTGCCCTGTGCTTCCTGTTCTCAGAGTTTTTCTTAGTCTGGTAGCCCTGCCCAAACTTCCTGCCTGCCTTTGGGCAATCAGCGCTTTTTATTAAATCAGTGAGTGGGACAATTATTTACAATGAAGCAACACAATACTATAAAAGCATGTGTGTAGAGATCAGAGAACAATTATTTTTGTGGAGTTGGTTTTCTCCTGCCTTTATGTGAGTTGCAGGGATTGAACTCAGGTCTCCAGGCTTGCTCAGAAAGCACCTTTAGCCACTGAGTCATCTTTGTTGGCCCCTGTATTAGTTACTTTTCTGTTGCTGTGGTGGCACATGCCTTTAATCTCAGCACTCAGGAGGCAGAGGCAGGAGTATCTCTGAATTTAAGTCCAGCCCAGTCTACAGAGCTAATTCTAGGGCAGCCAGATCTACACAGACAAACCCTGCCTTGAAAAATAGAAACAAAAAAGGAAAAGAAAAGAATTAGGCATCATGGTTCTAGCAAAAAGCTGGATGATCACATTTTATACACAAAAAGGAAAGGACATGAAATGGGGTGAGACTATAAATTCACAGTCTCTGGCAAAGCCCCACCTGCTAAAGGTTTTATAGCTTTCCCAAACAGCACCACCAACTGGAGGCAAGGTCTTCTCAACCACCACAGTCTGCACCCAATTTACCTCCCCCCCCCATTTTGTTTTTCAGAAATAGGGTTTATCTGAATATTAACTTTGGCTGTCCTGTAACTCACTTTGTAAACCAGACTGGCCGTAAACTCACAGAGATTCACCTTCTTCTGCACCCCCCTCGTTTACTTTTGGAACTAGTTCTGGTGTTCAAACATGATTGTGAAGAGAAGGAGATTTACAATGAACAGTTTGCCTCTGATATGTGTAAACAATACACACAGCTATATTCTGCAGCATAGTAAGGAAATCATAGTTATACTTTACCTTTATATGTATGGATGTGTTGCCTCCATTTATGCCTATGTACCACATGTGTGACTGGTGCCTGCAGAGGCCAGAAGAGGGTGCCAGATCTCCAAAAACAAGAGTAATAGATAGTTATAGACCACCATGTGGGTGCTTGGGATTGAACCCAAATGGCCTAGAAGAACAGGCAGTGCTCTTAACTGTTAAACCACCTCTCTAGTTCTGTGTATTATTATTAATAATATTTTATTATTTGGTTGCTGGTTTACTTAGAGGTTTGGTTTTTGGGAGGTTTTTGTTGTTGTTTTTGTTTTGTTTTGTTTTAAGACTGGACCTCACTTAGCTCTGGACACCCCGAAACTCACAATATGGACCAGGTTCATGTTGAACTCACAGAGATTCACCTACCTCTGCCTCCCAAATGCTGGAATTAAAGGTGTTTGACAACAAACTTGACACAAATCATGAGATTTTAAATTCCGACCTATGAGGGGCTAGAGAAGTGCCTCAAGAGTTAGGCTGGTACTGCCATGGTAAAGGACCCAAGTTCACTCCACACCACTCACAACAGGTGGCTCACAACTCAACTATATGTAACTCCGGCTCCAAGAGATCCAGTGCCCTTCCTGGTCTCCTTAGCTCACATGCACTCAACCACACAGACAAACATACACATAATTTAAAACAAATTTCTGACCTGTTTTAGAAGAGTTAACTTCTAGATAAATGTGTGGCACATGCATGCATTTAGTCCTAGCACTTGGGAGGCAAAGGCAGTCAGATTTCTGTGAGTTCAAGGCCAACCTAGTTTACATAGTGAGTTGCAGGACATCCAGGACTATGTAGAGAGACCGTCTCAAAAACAAACCAAAAAAAGTATTAGAGTATCAGAAAGAATGTGATCACGAAATTTTAAATTTATTAATTGTTAATACCCATGTAGTGGCTCTATCAGACAAAGTATACCATATACCTCTTATACCATTCTCTGTCCTGATGGAGCCCCGTGGAAGCATTTACTACATATGGTAAATGTTATGATGCCCAATAGCTCCAAAGCACCTCATTGTTTAAGTACTCAATTCACAAAGGAGGATTATAGATTTATCTTCATTGGATCAAACCAATCCTTCCACTAATAGATGCATAGGGCTGCTTTACAGGATGCCAGGCAGGGTGAGGGGCAGATTATGTTTTAAGGCATACAAATGTTTTGCTCCAAAACACAGTAGGAGACAAATGTATGATGGTCACTCCTTTTGCTCGGAGATGGGTATTCCTGAAATGATGCCTGAAGTTCTTAGGATTGGGTGTGCACCTGGCACAACATGATGATAGTCGATAAAGTTATTCCCCAAATTACTTCCAGTTGCATTGTCTTCCACATAGATATTGCATGTGTTAGGTGGTCAGCTTCCTAATGTGGTACTGTATGGATGATGGATAGAGTTTTCCAAGGACCAGCAGTCACTCAAAATTGGGTAAAAAGAAGCTCAGTACACAGAGTAACACCAGGACAAAATATATTTACCCTAGGCTGAATAAAAGATGGGGACCATAGCTGAATGGGATGTGTTTGGACCACGGGACACATTCATACTCATCCAGTCACAAGACTGAGTGCATTTTTTCATTTCTACTTTCAGAGATTGGAAAATGTTGTATTCCTTCCTGAAGGTGTACATGTAAGAATTCCTGGCACATAGCTACATGGTAAATGTGCTAGTCCAACAACCAGACATGGTGCCAGGTGAGAAATAAGAATTCCTGGTACATAGTAGCCACATGGTAAACATGGTAGTTCAGTAACCCAACATGGCACCAGCAGAAAATGCTGAGTGTGAAGGGCACGCCCTAGGCGTGGCTCTGTAAGTCTGTGCCTATCTCTTATAAGGAGAAGCCAAGGTTGTTCCTTTTTCTCTTCCTTTTCTCTTTCCTTGTACCCACCCGGCAGCTCTCCTGAATAAACTCAAGTGTAGCAGCTGGTGGTGTGTGTCTGTTCTCATGTGCGAAATCAACAGCACATGCAGCCCTCCAGAGCTGGGGATGCCAGTCTTGGAAAAATCCAGAACAGATTCTGATATCATGAAGAGGCCACAGTGAAACTTTTCCAGTCAGCATTAGGTTACCTCAGCAACGAACAAAAGCAAAACCAAACCAAACAGTGCCGCCCATTTTTTAACCAGGCACCCACATAGTGGTGTCCTCAAGCTGTGTACACATTTCCACCTAGAGGGAGTAGGAAAGTAGTATTGGGGACGTCAAACTCATAAGGCTCAGGAAGTAATACAAGATATTCCTGAAGTTATAAACCATGGCAGGGGACCCAAATTATGTTTGTAGCACCCACGTTGAGAGGTTCACAACCACCTGTAACTCCCGAGATCTGATGCCTTCTTTGGGCCTCCATGTCACCAACATATATGCATACATGGGGGGAGGGCACGTTTTTTAATCTTACAAGGCTCAAAAAGATCCTGAAATCTAGAAAGTTCATAAGGCTCTTCCTCAAGTTTGTAAATAATAGCTGGGGAGGGAATGGAAGGAGAGGAGGGAGGGGAAACTGCAGTTGGGATGTAAAATAAATGACTTTCTGACCAATCTAGATGCAAGTAGTGAAGGACTCTAGGGATGCAATATTTGTGAATACTCATCCATGCTGGGGTACGGTTTCCAGTGCGACCCTTGAGTCATCTATATTCTTAAAAGTAATCCCTTATGTATGTTCTTATAATTCTTTGGTCTGTCCTATATGAAGGGATGGAAAATCGTTTACATATTCCCTGGAAAATTACATAACACAACCGGCACAAGAAAAGGGATCCAAAGAAACCAAGATGTAAGTTTTAACACGAGCCTCTAGAAGACAGACACTCCAGATTTGGACAATGGTGACCAACATACTACAATTCATCAGTAAATCACTCTGCTCATTCCTTCAGAATATGGGGAGTCCCCATTCTTACCAGCTTGCAGTCCCAGACATCGTTTACCTTCTTCGCACAAACTGCAATACCTTCTTAATCTGTGCCTGCTCTCGACCCTCTCTTAGCCTCTTCCCCCAAGGGCAGGAAGTGCTAACTTTGGAAGACTAAGTCGAAGAGCTGACTTTCACACAGGTATTTTAGAATCCCTCCAGACACAGAGCAAGAAGTGACAGAATTTATAGGAACAGTTTTCTTGGCTTATTTCATATTTCATAGGCAACAAATATTGGAATATGTGGCAGGAGACAACAACAAGAATGCTCAGGTCTTGATCCCAAGTTCCTAACAGCTTCCACATAATTCCTTATTCGAGACTTTGACTTCTAATATTCCATTTCCATTAGATGTCTACATGCTTCCATCATTTCCTAAATACACTCCAATTATACAAACAGCCCCACCCTTCTCTCTTCCTCTTGTACTTCTCCCTCTCTCCCCCTCCACTAGCTAGTAGCTACGGGATATTTTCCTTTCGCCTCCTTTTACTTAAATGCCGCATACAGGAAAGGGAACCTCGTTTTCTTTACTACTTTATGTTCAGTTCTTAGAACAGCAACAGAGTAATCACCCACCAATACATATTTTACATAGTGCAGTTAAAAGGTAGCTGATCCTGGCTGTGAGGCTGGGGTTGTCTCTTGAAGAGGACTTTTAGTTCTGAAAGCCTCCATATTAGGTAGAGGCCTCACTGACCAGGTCATTGATTTTTGTCTCAGGTCCCACGGGGTTGCTTGTCTTTGGCTGATCTCCAAGTCTGTCCTGCCATCCAATAGTAATACTATCTGGAGGCCAGGGTACCTGCCAATCTTCAGGGCATCATCGGAACCTGGATAGCTCAAGCCTGGGGCACAGAGATGCCGAGACCTCCGGATGCCTAGAAGGGCCTGAGGGACGGAGGGGCGGGTCGGCTGGACGACTCAGCCCTGGGTACAGAGACGCGGAGACCTCCCGGTGCCTAGAAGGGCCGCATGCGCGAGGAAGGGGGTCCCTGGCTTTGTTCCGGCAGCGAGGGGCTCCGGGGGGTTCCTCCTTTGTCCAGCATCTGCTCTGCACCCCAAGGAGCCCTCCCAAGCCTACCCAACCACCGAGTGTTTAGCTGCCGCTGTGTCACCAGTGAGGACACTGGAGCCGGGAGGAGAGGGTGGGCTTGCCCAACAATATTCATCCATTTGTTCACTCAGCAAACGGCACCCATCACAGGAGTTTGCTGGACGCTGGGTATATAGTGTGAACAGGCGGACAGTATGAAAGGGGAGATATGGGGCAAGTTTAGAGGCTGACCCTGCCCTGCGCGTCACAGGGGAAACAGCATATTCCGAGGCTTAACAAAATTAACAAATGAATAATCAGGAAAACCTAGCATTCATTTAAGGTTTTATGTTTAATGTTTAATATTGTTATTATTACATTTGTTGTCATTTGAGATAGGGTCTTACTATATAACCCTGGCTGACTTGAAATTTGCCCTGCAGAGTTGTTTGCCCTTGAACTCACACAACCACACATGCCTCTGCTTCTTAAGTGCTGGGATTAAAAGCATATGTGGTCACCATGCCCAGCTACTGCTAGTCTTTTTGGGGAAAAAATTAATATTATTGTGTAATGTGTGTGTATAGGTGCCAACATCAGTGCCACAGCCTAGTGTGAAGATCAGAGGGCGTCTCTCCTTCCACTGTGGGAAGTGATCGAACTAAGATCGTCCATAGGTATGTGAGCTAAGGTAGGTAAACTAAGGTCACCAGCTAAACCAAGTTACACCCCAATTTTAGTCAAGCTCTCTTCTTAAAGAAATTATTTTATTAGTTGTGTGTGTGCACACAGAGGACAACTTTATAGAGAATTTCAGAGTAGCTTAGCAAGTACTTTCATACACTGAGCCATCTTGCCAACCTATAAACTTGTCTGTCTCTTTTTTAAAGATCTGTTTACATCTATATATGATGGGTGGTGGTGTGTGCACATAAGTACTTGTGCCAACAACATCTAGAAGAGGGTTGGAGTTCAGGTGGTTGTTAGCCACCTGATGTGGGTGCTGAAAACTGAACTTGGGTCTTCTGGAAGAACAGTATGAACTCTTAACCACTGAGCCACCTCTCTCCAGGCCTCTGTTGTGGTCTCCTTTAAAGACATTTAACAGCCAGTTTACTTGTTTTGTGTGAAAGCTAGACTTCATGGGAATTCTCAGTTGGAGTGCATTTTGCAAGTGAAGTGGGTGGAGAGTTTTCAATGTCCTCAGAAAAGGTGAAAAGGGGTGGCTTTGATGTGTTAGAAGGAGGATTTCTTTCAGAAGCAGTCTCTAGGAACCCCATTTCCTCTCTTTGAAATGAGGATGAGGGTGCTATTGCTCAGTTCCACAGGCAGGAAGTTAACAAAAGATGGGAAAGTACCCTGAGTGGACTATTGGAGTTGAGGTCTCAGAGAACTCTCTCATTGTGTCTGTTTACAGTGACTCAGGATCCTGTCAAGAACTTCTGCACTAACCCAATGAGGCAGTCAAGCTGGTCAGATCCTTTGGAGTGAAGCTGTGTATGAGGATGAAGGTGAGTTTCTCTCCTCTCTCCCGAAGAAGCCATAGCCAATGCCAGTGTGTAGCATTAGTCTAAGGACAGTAATCTTGCCTACCAGAGAAAATGAGAACCAGATTTTCCTTTCTTCTCCCTTCCATCTCCTTCCCCTTTATTTTTTAGATAAGGCCCTAGATACCAGGACCACCCACAAAATTGACATATAGCCAAGACTGACCTTGAACTCTGATCTTCCTGTCCCTACTTCCCAAGTGCTGGGGTTATATACTTACACTACTATGTCTGATAGACAGGGAGACTTTCTCAAGGATATTATCAGGTAATAGAAAACACATAAATGAGAGGGAAACTTCTGGACCTTGAGGGATAGAGTTTGTGGTGATGGGAAAGAATGATATGAAGGAACTCAGACTTGGGCGCCATGAGACTTAACTATGAATCATAGTATTCCTGTGAGGTGGAATTTTCCTACTTATCCATTTAGATGTAAGTCTCAGAGCTCAGTGTGTAGTCCCACCACATGAAATATGGAACAATGTTCAGGACTCAAGATTACTATGAGTTTGAGGTAAGCCTTGGCTACCTAGTAAGACCCTGTCTGAAAACCAAAGCAAAAAAAAAAAAAAAAAAAAGTCTGGTATGCTAATATGTCCCCTCTAGCCTCCAGCATTCTGTCAGGGTATAAATAATGTGACTGGTCAGTTTCCTAGGGAATGTAGACTCTTGGATGGTTCTGTTGAGAATAGTTGCTAATACTACAAATATATTGTCGTATTTATTTAGAATATGGAGTATTTTTAGAAAAATTATTGCAGCTTGGCATGGTGGTTTATACCTTTAATCCCAGTACTTTGGAGACAGAGGCAGGTGGATCTCTGTGAGTTCCAGGCTAGCCTGGTCTACTTAATAAGTTCCAAGACAGCTAGAGCTGTCTAACAGAGAGGGCTTTATTTTATGTATATGAGTGTTCACCTGCATGTATGTCTGTGCACTATGTGCATGCTTAGTGCCATAAAGGCCTAAAGACGATGTCTATGCCCCTAGAACTGGAGTTACAGATGGCTTCAAGCTACCCTGTGACTGCTGGGAATTGAACACAGGTCCTCTTGAAGAACAATAAGTGTTATTAACTTCTGATTTATCTCTCCAGCTTCTGGAAGAGGTGGAGGAAGGATGATGGTGTGATGTGTTGTGGACTCACTTTGTACCATCTCTAAGTGTACTTATTTTAGCTAAAATTATGACCATGTTCACTTAGCACTGAAGATAACATTTGCCAAGCTCTCTAGTTGATAGGTAGTGTATGTCACTCACAGGCACGTGTAATGAGCCCTGTGCTCTAGGGCTGTTGAGCATAAAGTGTACATGTGGGAGAAGGGAAGACATCACAGACCAGCAGTTGTATTTCAAGGTGACCTGTCATTATATTCCACGTTCCACGAAGGTTTTATGTAGTCGCCTCTCTCTGAGGTCAGGTAGACCCTTGATTTTTTCTGTTTGTTTTTAGCCTAAACATTTCTCTCATTTGTGTCTTGAGTTCTTAATTAGTAAATTAATCAATTTTTAAGATATTTTTTATTTCTAACTGCACTGTGGTTAATGACCAGCAGCCTCATGACCATTGCTCCAAGGCACTAAACAAGGAGATGACTGGTGGCGAGTCAGAGGAGTGGAGCATCCTTGGGAAAAGTTTCATTTTTCAATGCTTGCCTGAGCTCGTGCTTTGCACAGTATTTGTCTGGATACCCTTAGTGCCTTGCCGACCCCACAGCCTTATTTTTCTCTCCTCTGGCTTCTACAACCCTATCTTCAGAATGCCTGGGAATTCTAAGACATCTTGAGAGAATTGCTTATCCAATCAAGTACAGGATAGCAATAGTTAGATTTCCTTCTGGTCAAATCCTAAAAGTATCTCTATAGTTCAGTTTGTATTAATTAAAGCAATGTGTATAGGGTGCAGGATCATATCTTCTGTAGATTTAACTATTCAACAGTCAGTCTGATAGAGAGCTCAGTGAGAGGAAATATAGTCACTCAGTGCTATGGAGTCACCTTCAGTGTGCTTTCACAGTTCAGCACCTCAGATTTGAGGTTTTCTGAGGTTACCTCCAGTGGATTAGGAAAAAAAAAAATCCCTATTTATTCCTGAATCACGGTTTTATGTTTCAGTCCCTCTTCAGTCCCCTTACTCTCTTTACCATCTTTGGAACTTTTCTATTATACTTTGCATGGCCCTGGCAGAGATCCTCTGTTATTTTTAAACCCTTTCCCTCAATTTAGCCTTTCAAATTTATACAGATTTATTTTTCAGAATGATTAACATATTGAAAAATAGACACCAGAAATTAGCACAAAAAGCTGACTCCAGCCTCAGCTAAGCCCTGCAAGCTCTGCTGTGTCTGACTTCAGTATTATCATCAGTATTAGAAGGATGGTGTGACCAAGTAGCTTAAATACAGAGATATGAGCTTGTACCTAGTACCCAGATCTCAAGAAAAAGGTGAAACCTTAGTGGTGCCCTGATGCAATCTTAGTTCTGAGTGTTTGCTGTGTGCCAGCCACTGTGACACCATCGCTAAGGACGTGTTTGACAAGAACAACTAATGGAACCAGTAGAGCTTTCAGATTCCTTTTTCTCCATACTAGATTTACTTGGCTCTGCCATTTTTGCTCCTATTTTAGAGAGCTGAACGAGAGGAAAGCAGAGGGTTTTATACCATTCATTGCGTGTTCTGAGACTAGATCTGCTGTGTTCTTCATCTCTATCTCTTGAGTTTTTTCGTCTTTTGTCTAATTCACTTTTCTCATCATCTTGAACAGTTGTCTGCCTTTGACACTTGCCCTTCTACGTGAGACCTTGAGATCTACTACATCTTGTCTTCCTTGAATAATCTTACCCTATTACAGAGAAACCAGAACATGTACACTTTCACTTTGTCCTGTCAGGTGGTAAAGTTGACTGAGGAAGTATTAATTCCAAAGCATCATTCCTGAAAAATCAGAATCACATTTTACCCTTGAGAATTCCACATAAATGTTGCCAAGGAAGTCAAAAATTTGAACAGAAAAGACAAAACTAGAGGAGCCAGCAGAAGATGAGGAGAAAGACAAGAAAGTTCAAACTTAAGGCACTTGAAGATAGTAAATTCCCCACAGAAGGGAGCGACCAAGAATATGGAAATGATGGTAGTCAGTGCTGTGACTCTCCAACACATGAGAGAGGTCATGGTGAAAAGAAACAGTATGTGTGTCTCGAGTGTGGCAAAGCCTTTAGTCAGAGTGCCAACCTCACTGTGCATGAGCGGATCCACACGGGAGAGAAGCCGTATAAGTGTAAGGAATGTGGGAAAGCTTTCAGCCACAGCTCCAACCTTGTCGTCCATCAGAGAATTCACACTGGACTGAAGCCGTACACATGTAGTGAATGTGGGAAATCTTTCAGTGGTAAGTCACATCTCATTCGGCACCAGGGAATCCACAGTGGAGAGAAAACATATGAATGTAAAGAGTGTGGGAAAGCCTTTAGTCGGAGTTCAGGACTTATTTCTCATCACAGAGTTCACACTGGCGAGAAGCCCTACACTTGTATTGAGTGTGGGAAAGCATTTAGCAGGAGTTCAAACCTCACTCAACATCAGAGAATGCACAGAGGAAAAAAGGTTTACAAATGTAAAGAATGTGGGAAAACATGTGGTTCTAATACAAAGATTATGGACCATCAGAGAATTCACAGTGGAGAGAAGCCCTATGAGTGTGATGAGTGTGGGAAAGCTTTCATATTAAAGAAGGCTCTTAGTGAACACCAGAGACTTCATCGTAGAGAGAAACCTTATAAATGTAATGAGTGTGGGAAAGCTTTTACTTCTAATCGAAATCTTATTGATCATCAGAGAGTTCATACTGGAGAGAAGCCTTATAAATGTAATGAATGTGGAAAAACCTTCAGGCAGACATCTCAAGTTATTCTACATTTGAGAACCCATACTAAAGAGAAACCCTATAAGTGCAGTGAGTGTGGGAAAGCCTATCGCTATAGCTCACAGCTTATTCAACATCAAAGAAAACATAACAAAGAGAAAGAAACCTTATTGTTTATGGGTCAGGTGTGATGGCACATGCCTCTTATCCCAGCATGTATGAAGCAGAGGCAAGGAGATTTCTGTAAATTCTAGGCCAGCTGTGGCCACACAGTGATACCCTCCCTGTCTTAGAAAGAAGGAAAAACTGGCTAAAAGGCTATTTGCTACTTTTCTGAAAATTAGATTTTTAGTAACATTAAATTTAATTCTGCTTCTTAGAATCCATACAAGGAAAATAATAATTGTCTAAAGTTTATCAAAGGGGATGTTCATGCCAGCATTATACATAAGGAAAGGGAGGGGAATAAACTACCATAGATTATTACATGTGCAAGCTGAAGCAAACGATAGTCTATTCATATTATGTCTCTGTAGCCAGTTTGTTTTTAAAGAACTTTTAATGTGTGCCATGGGAAAAATGTTGAATAAAATAGAAAGTGAAAGAATGAAATATTCAGATAAGGTATTTATGCCTATCCAGGCACTGGTGGTGCACACCTTTAGTCTCTGTACTCAGGAGGTAGAGACAGATGGATCTCTGTGAGTTCAAGGCCAGTTTGGTCTACAGAGAGAGTTCTAAGATAATCTCCAAAAGCTACAGAGAAATCCTGTGTTGAAAAAAAAAATATACCTAGAAAAAATGGGAAAGAAGAAAGAGGGCCAAACCTAAATTTCAACAATTATCTCTGGGTAATAAATTATAGGTGATTTCTATTCTGTGTACTTTTCTATGCTTTCTAGATTTCTTATGAGAGTGTTACTTTTATAGTTAAGAAAAAAACTTTTTAAAATATGAGTACATCCTTATTTTTATTCAGTGATGGTGGGAGAAGTACCTATTATGTAGTCTTCAAAAGCTTGGGATTCACCCTAATACTGGAATTTCACTTCTTACCAGTAAAACAAGTGTTGCCTTTGTACTTTGAAATTTTAAGGTAAGTTGACTCTGTGATCACTGTTAGGTTAAAAGAATGCAGCAAAGGAAATTAATACACCTCTTTGGGGTAGTAGAATAATCAGCCATGATGAGCAGGTAGCCAAGCTCCATCTTTTCAGCAAAGGTCTAGACAATGGGGGGGGGGGGGAGAGATTCTCTTAATGAACTGGAGAAATGGTAGGTAGGCTCAAAATCTAGAAAGTGGAGAATTTTGCCTTCATCATGCTACTTGTGTCTGAGTGGGTGAAATGAGGTTAGGTTGAGAGGCCTGTGTCCTGATCCACTTGCTGAGTACCAGCATACCTACTTTGAACAAATGACTTCACTGCTCAGACTTCTGGTTTACCTCACAGGGTTGCTGTGAGGATTCAGTGAGATGATGCCAGTGATATATGCTAAGACTGATAATACACGGCAGAAACAAACAGCTCCAGTGAAGATAATGTTTCTAAACACTTCAGAAAGTAAATAGAGTTGTTTAGCACTTAGGATATTTTCAGGCCCAATTGACAGGATTAAGTAATAATAATTTACATTTTTAAAAATTGTTGTTTCTGAAGAGATATTAAGCAACTCATACTTTGTTTTTGTAACTCAGCGATTATCAGATTTGCAATAACTCCATAGTTTTTCATCAGATTTCTTTTGTTTCTCATTGTCTCATGGTTGCAAGCCACCAGCCACAGCTGCATGCTTCTTCACACAGCTTCTCCAAAGATAGGACAGGAGGAAAGGAGCAGAACATTCATCTATACGTTATTACTATTGAAAAAAAATGTTTCTCCAGAGTGGGGACAGAATGCTGATTAAAGTAACTAATGCAACCTGTTTCCCAACCCCTGGGGATTGAACCTTGGACCTTACATGTCACCAAGCACTATACTACTCATTTATGGCAAGCTTTCAGGAAGGTATTAGCCTATCTTTAGTCAGTATCAAAACTTTTAATTCTTTAGTTCAAACTCCATCTAACTATATTTAGAATTTCTCCATTATTAACTCTTCTTTATACAATATATTCTTTAAGTCAATACTGTTTGCCTAATGTACATAGATAGTCCTTATAGAAATTTCATTTAATTTTGTCTATAATTGTATAGGAGAATTGAATTTCTATGATGTTAAGTAAATGGCTAGTTAGTGGTTGGAGCTAGGATTTGATATCAAATTTTGTCTTTGAATTTCATGTTTTCCTAATTATACCAAAGAACCTCTGCTAGCTGTGGTGATTCCATGTGTGAAAGAGAACGGGTTCTCCTGGAAAGCCACCTCTATGAAAAGTGATTACATGTGGACAATTACTTAGCTGAGGTTTTATAAGGAAAATGCTCTTCTCTGAAATTCATAGCTTGTTTTTGTGCCTCATAATTTAATTTTCAGGTTTATATGTTTCTTGTAATGAAGGAATTTGGGGAGTGTATGTTTGTTTCAAAAAGGATTATTGGTTTTGTTCTATTTTGCTAAGATAGTAGCTTACATATAATTTTATGATACAATACTCCCTCTGCCTACTTATTCAAAGCAGAGTTTTCAGGGTCCAGAACAGAATTGCTGCATTCAGGAGCATGCATCATTGAGCAGGGTTGCTGATGCCTTCTATATGGCTGAGCAGATTGTCTCTAATCAGCATATCTTCATTTTTCTATCTATGGCATAGCATCTGAAATCACTTCAAATCGATCATTTTCATGTAAAGAGCTTGTTATATTTAAACTATTTCCTAGAAAGGGTTGTGTGCCCTCCCATCCTGAAGGTCTGAATACTGAACATCTTTGTGTTTCCTGCTTCAGGAAAACTGAGATTGCTCTCTTGAAGCCCTACTCATCTTGGCCAGTATCTGCCTTGAGCTTTAGGAGTAAATGTCAACAGCAGTTTTTACAAGGACCTGTCAGATAAATATGCTGCTCTACAAGTTGAACTAGCCACATATTTTCCTCTTAAAACTTATACCCCTCCAGCTTGAACATGCAGTCTTGATTACTCTTTCACAATAAGCTGTGAGTTTAGGGACCGCCTGAACGTATCTTCTTTGCCTTGTGGAACCCTGTGCACTCCCTAAGGACAGAAATTCCTGCACAGTTCTTTGGTTTCTAGGTTTGGTCTTTTTCAACTTACACACCCCTCTTTTGTTAGTCTCCATTTTCCATCAGAAATGAGTTCTGTTGAAGTAGGCATCATGAGACTGCTGTGCATTGCTTAACTTGGCTTCATTTCTAGCTTCCCAGTGCCAGCCCCTAAAGAATATGAAGAGGCAGCATTCTGGGACACAAATGTCCTGATTGTATAGAATCACTATATGGAATAAAAGTATATATGCTTGTCTGAATTGAGAAGAAAGTGGATAACAAAATATCACTTTAAATGGCTTTAACTAAAGGGATATCTGTGAAACAAAGCTCAGATGTGTGCTTAGAGATGTTTTAGGTGGTGCATACTCTATGCCTTACTTGGAAGAAGGGCTGAATAATTGTGTCAATTACATGGGGTTGGGTTTCATTGTTGTTCTTCATCCTCAGTGACAAACCTTCATTCTAAAGTGTTCAGTGTAAACTTAAAAAGTGCTCACATGCTGTGGGATAGATAATCTTGTACACTGTAAAGATTTGTCATTGGTATTGGTTTAATAAAACATCAATTGGCCAGTAGCAGGCAGGAAGTGTAGGTGTGGAGACCAGACTAGGAGAATTCTGGGAAGAAAGGCAGAGAATCAGTCAACAGCCAGATGCAGGGGAAGCAAGGTGAGACGCCTTACTGAGGAAAGGTACCAGGTCACTTGGTTAATTAATTAACCTTAATTAGATAAGAATTAAGGTTAATTTAAGTTTAAGAGCTAGTTAGTAATATGGTTGAACTACTGGTCCAGCATTTACTATAATATTATGCCTCCGAGTCAGTTACTTGGGAAGTGGCTGCTGGGTATTTGAGAGTTTCTGGTGGGACACAAACTTCTGACTACACTCACATTGTTATTAGAGTTTTTTGTTTTTTTTTTTTTTTTTAGATATCTTTAATGTTATAAAATCAGAGTTGTAACATTCTTGCAGGAAGTAGTAGTGATTCCTTCAATAAACATTTTTTTCTTAGAAGTCATCACCTGGTCCTCTTCTTTTTGCCCCATTAGGAATGGAAAGAAATCAACTGGAGCCACTTTAAGGAGCTGGCTGTTCTTAGAATAAAGAAGCATTTGCTCCAATACAAAGTCACTTTTTATAGTTAGCTGATACAGCTATTAAGTCATTAGATAAAGCCATCTTCCCACTGCCATCTCAGTCTTATGTGGGTAGAGCTAACTATAGTACAGGCCTTGGGGTATCTGTGTATAAAATATACTTCAATTACAGCCCCCCCCCCCCCGTAGCTACTGTTTCATTGTTTTCCTGGTACCCAAAAGTAAAGTATAGGTGAAATGTTTTGGATTGGGAAGGTCCTCAATACCATTTCACAGGAAATAAAAGAAAACCAGAAAACCCAAAGCCAAACTAGTTTGGGGCCTCTCCAGTAGTTTCTAGAGCTATGCCCAATAATGTCAGTCCAGTTGGCACAAGTCAGGGTGACAGGCCTGCTTTCCGCCACATCAGGTTATGGGATTCAGTGTATTCTCAGCACCTCAGCATATGTGTGTTAGTTTGAATGCAAGCTGCCATTGTTAGATCCTAGTTAGCAGCAGAAACTTCCTTTTGTTCCAGTCTACCATTCTTCCCCGAGATGCTACCCACAATTTCCTGAGGCTAGGCTGCCGTCCAACAACTCCCTCCCCTCACACACACGTAGGCTCTGATTGGTTGACTCAGAGTCTCTGAACCACCAAACCACAGAAATCTCTGATAGGTTGAAAGTGTGTCACCATGAAAAGTTCCTAACGGAGAGTGTATCCCTGTACTATGATTAGATGGAACTCAGGAGCTGTCACACTGTGGTTTTTTAACACTGGCTGCTGTCCTTGCCTTGGGGACCTGGTTTGGAGATCAAACCCTGCTCCCTCTGTGACATATCAGTTTTTCTAATACATTTTTGACTTGCTTGAATTCTGGATTATTTCTGAATTATCAGATCCTAACAACATGACTGGTCCAAGACCTGTTCGTGGATAAACATTCACACAGTGAAAAGAAGATCCCCTCCAAACCAAGTCTTGGCTCTACCAGCCCACTTTTTCCCTGAATCTGAACTCAATGTTAGGATTCTGCTTTAGCATCTAAAGTCACTGCACTGAGTTCTGATGTCAAGCCCCACTTAAGAATTCCTGACACCTTCTTTTGCTTTTATTCTACTGGGATCTCTCTCTCTCTTATTAATTGTTTATAATAATAAAGTTTTTCTAAGTAGAAACAGCCTAAGTGTCTACTGCCTCTCGTCCATCATCCACATCTATGGGGCATGAGGCCTCTCCATTCACAGTCACCTGCAACCAGCTAACCAGGTAGTTATCATGTCGGGTCAAACATATGATCCCAACATTTGATGCTGTAACTCAGCAGGGATTCTTGTGTTCTTTTACACAGCGACAATTCCCTGAAAGAACTTTCAAAACTCTAAGTGACCCCTCTGGGGGATTCCATTACCATCCACCTTTCATTTCTGAAAATAATTGAGGTCTTGGTTGTTCAGGTCACTGGACTTCCAGGTTGCCTACCAGTTCCAAACCCCTCTGAGCTTTTAGGCCTTCCAAGCAATGCCTCCTGACCTCTGTGCACTTCCCTCTAACAAGCAAGTATGACAGCTTGGTCATTGTTGTCAGCTCATGCATTTCTCTTTGGGACCCCAAGAGAAAAATTATTTGAGACCTCACACAGGGACCCAGCTTCACCTAACACATAGGTGTTTTTTTTAGGCCCTGCCTTCCCCTCCCCACTACCTGTCAGAGTCTTGGCTGGCCACCCAGACTTTTAAGTGGGCAGTTGTTTTTGCAGAAGAGGCTGTCTGCTCAAAGTGGTGAGACAGAGCAAACATATTCCTGGCACTGAGTCAGAAAAAAAAAAAAAATGGGTCATATGGTCAGAAGTCAGGCAGTTTCCATTTTTGATTTGGGCGGAAGCTAACCTTTAATTTTGGTGGAAGCCAGACAATTGCCATCTTTGATCTTGGTGGAAGTAAGATGACTGCCATCTTTGCTCTGGATCAGCCTTGGACAATCTATCACTGTTGGCAGGAGCCAGCCACTGGCAACTGTGCCTCAAGAAAAATTTATTCAAGTGTAGTTAGACACCACAGTCTCGCAGCTCTGTATGAATTGTTGTGGTCCCTGTCACAAGACAAGAAACTAAGTCATAAGTAACTTGCTCTGCCTATAGCAGTATCCAGGACTCTTGGTCAGTATTGGGTAAGTAGAACTTTTGATAATAAAGTCAGAAGCCATTTCATGTGGGACCTGAAAAGGGGAGGGAGGATTGAGAAAAAACAGAGACACAAAATAGAGTCAGGAGGGCTCTCAGTAAATACTGAAGCAGCTCCAAGTTTATTTCTCATTGCCTTTTTATACACACCTCAAAGGGGGCAAAAAGACTTCCTTATCATTGGCTCAAGGAATAAACAAGTGTAAACACTTCCTTAATCTAGTAGCCATGACTTTTGCTAAATATCCTGTTATTTGCCCTTGAGAAGTAAGACACTTGGTAACCATATCATTGACCAAACATTCTGTTATTTAGCCTTAAGGAGTAAAATAAGCTTGAACTCTCTGACCTTAAGTCAACATGGTATCAAGTCACAACCTGGAGTCACTGTGGGCTCCCACAGTTTCAGATATATCTGCATACAGGGATAGCGACTTTTGTCAAAGGAACTACTCTATAGAGCCTTGCATTCCAGAAGATTCTATTTATTATTGGAGATGACTGGGCTCTATAGGTCTTGGCTTTGGAGGCTGGAGAGATGCTCAGAGGTTAAGAGAATTGACTACTTTCCAGAGGTCCGGAGTTTAATTTCCAGTAACCACATGGTGGCTCCCAAGAATCTATGATGAGATCTGATGCCCTCCTCCAGCGTGCAAGCAAACATGCAGAGAGAACACTGTATACATAATAAATAAAATAAGTCTTGGCTTTTTCTCTAGGCTGTTATGCTAGTATCGTATAGTCAACACGATACAGTCTTGAGTCACTTGGGAAGAGGGACCTTAATTGAAGAGTTGCCTTAATCAGATTGGCTTGTGGCCACATCTGTGAGAGAATGTCTCAACAGATAACTGTGGGAAGGCCCAAAACCAATTCCTATGTCTGCTTTGTCTGAGAAAGCTAGCTCAGCATGGGCATGAGAATAAGCCAACAAGCAGCATTCTTCTGTGACTTTTGTTTGAGTTCTGGCCCTGATTCCATACAATGATGAACTATTGCCTGGAAGTATAAGCCAAGTAATGTAGTCAGAAGTCTCTGGCCCAGCCTAGCCCTGGGGTCCAGACCCACAGTCCCATAGCCATTTAATCCCAAATAATCACACAAAGGCTTATATTAATTACAAATGTTTTGGCCTATGGCTCAGGCTTGTTACTTGCTAACTCTTATACATAAATTAACCCTGTGATTCTATTTATGTTTGGTCATGTGGCTTGGTACATTTACTCAATGCAACATTCTCATCTTGCTCTCTCTGCTTCTGGCTGGCATCTACTACTCTGCCTTTCCTCCTCTCAGAATTCTCCTAGTCTGGTTGCCTCCCCATACTTCCTGTCTGGCTACTGGCCAATCAGCATTTACTAAACCAATACAAGAGACAAATCTTTATAGTGAACAAGAGTATTATCCCACAGGAGGCTGTGGCTCTGGTAGACAAGGTGAGGCTGGCCATATAGTGAAGGAAGGAAAGAATTGAGGTTGAGCTAGTTGGTGATCCTGTGATTTTCTTTAATCATGGCATACTAGCAACCTAATGCTAATTAAAGCAGGTTTGTGAGCTATTAGGAATTTTTAGAATTCTCATACACACACTGACTCCACCTTGTCCTCCAGGATGAGGATGGCAATGTTCAATGAGTGTAGTTTTGCACTTGGAGATGATGATCATAAGTGTTCTAAGCCAGCAGTTCTCAATCTGTGAGTCTTGACTCCTATGTGGGTTCTATGCCATATATTTACATTGTGATTCATAACAGTAGTAAAATTACAGTTATGAAATAGGAATGAAATGATTCTATGGTTGGAGTTCACCATAACATGAGGAACTGTATTGCACAAATCTTAATTTGTCTTACAATAAAAATGCAGAGTCAGATATTGGAGGAAAAGCTGAAAGATTAGAGAGACCGAGGAACAAGCCACAGCCACTTCTCACTCAGCCAACCCCTCAGGCCTGTCTTCCTGAATCATCAGACTGAATGCCTCTGAGTCCACAGCTGAAAGGTAAGGGGTATTGCACAAATTTATTTAGTATTATAATAGAAACCCAGAGCCAGGTATTGGGGGAAAGATGAACTATCCAAAAGACAGAGGAAAAACCACAGCTAATGCTCAACCAGCCAACTTCAAAGGCCAAATGGGGCATGTGCTGTCTTCATAGGTCCTCAGACTGACTAGTTACACAGACAGAATGCTGAACTTCTGCCTTCTTCTGCCTTAGATTTCTTTCCCCACTTCCTGGTTCAACTCTCCTAGAGCTAGGATTAAAGGTGTGTGCTACCACTGCCTGCTGTTAGGCCTGGAACTCTCTCTGTCTCCTGAGTGATAGGATCTGAGCATGGGTCTCTACTCCCTGATATCCATGGCTTGTCTGTGGGTGGCTCTGTCCTATGACATTCCAGACTATTTTTATTAAATATATAATATATCACCACAAAAAGGGATGCAGGCGAAGGGCTGAACTGCTTCCTCCTGCCTTATATTTCTTTCTCCTATCAGCTGTCTCACTTCCTGGTTCAGACTTCCTAGTGCTGGGATTAAAGGCCTGTGTGTTTCTCAAGAACTGAGAGCAGAGGCATTGGATCCAAAGTGCTGGAATTAAAGGTGGGTACCACCACTGCCTGGCTCTGTTTGCCCTTGAACTCAGAGATCCAGACAGATCTCTGCCTCTGCTTCCTGGTTGATAGGATTACAGGTGTGAGTCACAACCCCCTGACCTGCTAACTCTATGGGTAGCTCTGTCTTCTGATCTTCAGGAGAACTTTGCTAAGGGTGTGTTCTTCTGGCACTATGTTGGGTCTACCATGTGGCTGCTACGTGCCAGGAATCCTTACAACATATGCGAAAACCTGAGTTCCATCTCTAAAACTAGAAAAGCAACAACAAATTATCTTTTCAAATATATAATAACTTGGTAACTTTGCATTTCTTTTACCATTACCAAGAATGAAGAAGTGATGTCAAAGCTCAGTATTTTCTAAAGAGCAGACTATAATAAAGAAATATCAAAAAGACTTCAAGAACTTATTTTCCAGGTCTTTGGTTTTAAAAGACAAGTGTGAATAGCAAGTTTTGCCAAGTCAGTCAGGAAATGAGACAGGGGAAAGAGCAAATATACTGAAGGAAGGTTTCCTTTGAATGAGAGAAGAAAAAGACCCCACCAGAAAAATGAGGTCAGGAGTCAAGGAAATTTGAAAAAAGTTTGACCTTGGATTCAGCTACTTGTGAATGTTTAACAGGCACTGAAGAAAAGAAGCTTTAGAAATGTGATATATGTTGTATAACTCCCATCTTATGAACCACCAGGGAATCCACATTGGTGAGAGCCTCATAAATGTAAGGAGTGTGGAAAAGACTGTTTGATGATCAACCTCCTTCAGATGCACTTAGGGAACCATTCTGGATAGAAACCTTTCAAATGCAATGAATGTGGGAAAGCATTCCCTCAAAGGGTTTATCTACTAAACTACCAGAAAATTCACAGCAGGAAGAAACCTTATAAATGTAAACAGTGTGGAAAGGGCTTCTATAGACAGTCAGGCCTTTTTATACGTCCACAATGCCATTCCG
The DNA here is from genome assembly GCA_033318265.1 of Phyllotis vaccarum. Classification (NCBI taxonomy): domain Eukaryota; kingdom Metazoa; phylum Chordata; class Mammalia; order Rodentia; family Cricetidae; genus Phyllotis; species Phyllotis vaccarum. Next base: position 87,901,090 of record JARWLC010000004.1, on the reverse strand, counting down.
GAGAGAGACCATATAAAGGTGATATAGTCAATAGAAATAGCCTGAATTTCAGAGCCAAGACATGAAGGTTAGGGAGTGGTAACTCATGCCTTTAATTCCAGCACTTAGGAGATGGACAGAGCCAAGCAGTGATGGCACCCACCTTAAATCCTAGATCTAGGAATGTTGAGTGATATACGTGTGGGGAAAGAAATATAAGGCAGGAGAAGGTAGAAGTTCAGCCCTTTTTGCCTACACTTTATGTAAATTTATGGTCCCCACATTAAAAGTTTGGAAGTTGATCCCAATCTGTCATTGCATCACCTCCAGGGGGTGCTCTTGGATGGTAGCTGCCTTAGGATGTTTGGCTCTTAGTCTTTGAAGGCCCCTTGCACGCGCGCACACACACACACACACACACACACACACACACACACACACACACACACACACACACACATACACACACAAAAGGCTGGAGGAGAGGACCCTTGATCTTGCATACTTATAAGATGGCACTTCAGTAGCTCATACTACCTAACCCTGCTGAGGTGAGTTCTGAGAATCCCTGATTTGGAGCCCAGCCATTGTCATTGACCCTGGTGGAACTCAGAAGCACTCTGGGCTGACTTGTAAGCAAGTGGCTTAATTAACTCACAAAGCCCTTTAGACATTAATATTTATTTATTGTTTGGTTTTATATAGGTATTACCAAGTATCTCTTTTTGATAAGTGACTTTGGGAAAATGAGTTTCTCTCAAACAAGGTACCATATTCCACCAGATGGAATATGGCTGTGGATTTGGAGAACAGGGTGTAACTATGAGAGAATGTACCTATATTTTTAGGATATAAAATGGGTCTACAAAAATTTAGACACCAAAAGATGCAAATTAGGAGAAATAGATTGCAGACTCTTAATGATTTCCACAGATTGCTAGGAGATATTTCCAATATATGGCACATTTTTGTTTTCAGGAAATGCCCTGAGTGAGCATTGGCAGGCACCTATATCAAAATCCAGTTCAGTCTTATCCTGTCATCGTGAAGGAAGCACCTTCCCAGAGCAATTAAAGAACCTAAAGCCTATTCTAAGAAACCATACTGCTCTGAACAATAGAACAGGTACAAAAAGGAGAATTAAAAATTCAGAAAAAAACCATAAAGTCACTATTTTGGCAAACTTCTATAAATGAACAAAGGCCCAACAAAGCGAACCTTGGCAAAGATCCTGCAGTAATAGTTTGGGAGAGATAAATAATAGATATCCCCAAAGCAAAAGAATTCAATTTGCAAAGGGAAATAACTGGATTCTTGCTCATATTGTATGGGGAACATCAGTTTCTGGAGCCCCTACATTTTATACTGATGCAAATAAATCAGGAAAGGCAGGTTACAAATCAGAAAATGTAAGTGACTCAAAGCTCCATAATGCTGCCCAAAAAGTCAATAGCACTATATGCTATAGTGATAGTATTAATGGAGTTTACAGAACCTCTTAATATTATCACTGATTCTCAATATGCAGAGTTTTTTACATATCCAAACTGCTGTCTTTATTCCTGATGAGTCAGAACTAACTTTATTATTTATTTTGTTATAAGAAATAATCAGGACTAGGAATCATACTTCCTATATAATGCACATCCCATCCACATACAGGCCTTCCAGGCCCTCTAGCACAAGGTAATGAAGAAATTGATAAATTATTAATAGGAAATGTGTTAGAGGTCATGCCAATAGCAAAGGTTTCTCCATCACTTGGCAACAAGACAAAGAAGCTGTAAGATGTCCCACCTGTTCCTTCTATAACCAAACTCCATTGCCAGCAGGAAGTAATCCTAAAGGTATATATAGAAATGAAATTTGGCATATGGATGTGTTTCATTTTATAGAATTTAGAAAATTGAAATATGTACACCATACAATAGATACTTTTTTTAGGATTTCAATGGGCAACTGCTTTGAGTTCAGAAAAGGCTGATTCTTTAATCATACATTTGCTAGAAGCTATGTCCATCATGGGAATACCTGTACCAATTATACTATATTATAGGAATACTACACAGTCCTACAGGGCAAGCAGTCATAGAAAGATCAAACTCTAAAGAATATGCTAAAGAAACAGAAAAGGGTAGCAAAGACCTCCAGAAATAGACCACATAATGCTTTATTAAGTTTCCATTTTCCCAATGCTAATAAGAAAGAAACAATATCTGGCAAAATGCATTGGACTATAGAGCTAAGTCAACCTGTCTGCTTCAAAAATGTGTTGACCTCAGCATGGAAACAAAGAGGTGTGCTACACTGGGAATGGGTTTAACTTTTGTTTCTGAAGGTGAAGAAAATCAATGGATACCATCAAAAACTAAGAAAGACTAAATTCAAACAGGAGAAACTTCTTGATAAGGAGAAATGATGGCTCCACTCATGTGGGAATGTCTTTCTGTATGCTGTGAATGTCAGTCTTTAAATAAAGAAGCTGTTTTGACCCTTGGCCAACACTGTAGCCATAGACAGGGAAATCAGCATAGGTAGGAGAAGGAGGGCAGAGTTGACAGAGATCAAGCCAGACCCCAAAGAAGAACCATGTAAGGAACACAGGTGAGCCATGGGCCATGTGGCAGACAGATTAATGAGAGTGGGTTGAGTTAAGATTAAGGAGCTAGCTAGCAATGTGCCTAGTCCACAGGCCAAGCAGCATGAAGTTAACATAAGTGTCTGTGTGTTTCTTTGGAACTTGGAGATTGGTGGTCCAGATGAGCGGTGGCAGGTGGACCAAACCATGGGGTTAGTAGTCCAGGCCAGAAACCTCTTTGTTACACTCTATCACTGTGACAATTCTTTAACTTGTAAAAACAAAACAAAACAAAACAACACCTTACCAAACAAGGATCTGGCAGGGTTTTGTTTTTATCTTCACAGAAAATTAGAAATACCTATTGTTGTGATCTTATAGGGTACATGCTTTACTGGGGGTGACTAGCAGATGGCTATAGAGGCCTCATGCTTCACGCCCCATGTGGTGGGAGGCAACACGGCAGGACACTTAGGCAAGGTATAAGTAGAAAGACTGTATTATTATAAAGAAATAGAGAGAAGGAAGGGAGGGGGAAGGCTGAGAGCACGCTCCCTCTGGCAAAGTAAGAAAAGGGAAGGAGACAGAGTTTGAGGTCATCTTAGTTTACAGAAAGAGTTCCAGGCTCTCAGGCAGGCAGTGGTGGTGCCATGCCTTAACTGAGCAGAGGAAGTATTTAAGGCAGACATAGAAAGACAGAGCAGGCAGAAGAAGCCAGGAGGAGTGAGGCTGAGGAAGCTGGAAGACAGCTGGGTGAGATCTGACTGTGGTGTTTCTTCTCTGATATCTCTGCCTTTCCCAGAGATTTGGCCCTGAGTTTCCCTTATTTGTGCAACAGATGATAATGGAATCCTTTGGAGTGGTGGTTTACCCGTTTGAAGGATTTTCAGTGAATTATAGCAAATAGTAGTAAGAGAATCCCTGGAGGTCGAGGCACCAAATGCCATGATTATGTTGTGATTGGATGTGATATGTGGTTTATCTGATGTGACTGATGGATGGCTAGAGAGACCTCATGCTCCATATGGTGGGCAGGACACTTAGGCAAGGTATACATAGAAAGACTATATTATTATAAAGAAATAGAGAGAGGGAAAGTGAAGAGAGAGACAGAGAAGAGAGGGAGGGAAGGGGAGAAGGAAGGGGTTGAGGGCGTGCTCCCTCTGGCAAATGAAAAAAAGGGAAGATTGTAGAGAGCCGTGTGGCCGCACCTTAAAGATGGTGCTGGCTTCCGCCTTCCACCTTCCCAACACTGAGAGCTCTCTGAGATAAACAACTCCTCATTTGGCAAAGGCTAAGCTCGTGGCTTGCTTCCAGGTGTGGCTTGCTTCCGTGCACCCGGGTCTATTGGCATGGCCCACATGGCGCCCCATGAGTAGCAGTCCAGAGGGTATATAGCTGGGAGCGGGTTTTCCCCAGTAGGAGAGGCAGTGGCAGAAGTGGCAGAAGAGGCAGAAGAAGTTTCAAGGTCCTGAATAAACCACTGAAAGAAGAGCCTGGTGTCCGTCGTCCTTGCGGGTGAGGGTGCGCGTGACAGAAGATGAAGGAGAAAGTGAGGGGGTGGGAATCCTTCTTAAATGGAGTTTGACATCAGAACTCATGGCTGGGTGTGGCTTCAGGAGCTAGAAGGGAATCCTAACACCTGTGTTCTTTTGCCTTCTGGACATCTAAAGCAGAAGGGGAGACTATCAAGAAAGTGTTTACAAGCAAAGACAAATCAGACCTATTGGTACCAATATACCCCGCAGGTTAATATCTCACTGCCGAACATCTATATCTTTTTAAGTCTAAGAAAAGTTGATGTCCTCATTTAATTATAATTTAAAACTGGCTTTGGAGTTGGAATGTGGCTCCCTCCTTCTCTAAACCCAAGCATGCTTGTTAAAGGAAAGTGCAAAATCTCTGTATCATATCAGAAGGGACACCTGATACAGGACAGAAGAAAACCCAAAATTAAGGGACTACTCTATTGCTACTAATCTCATGATCTTTTAGTATAAATTTTATTTCAATTTGTAAGAATAACATATATATGTGTTTTCAACATTTTGTTATGATATTAATGTTCATATAGAGTACTAATTAATTCTAGAAAAAGGCTTTACTTAGTTTCTTGGACATTGTTTTGGATTTGAGTCTCTTATCAGTTTTGTGCAATGAACCATGATAATGACATGAAAACTTGAAGTCTCCAAAAGGAAGATGGGGTGTGGTGATATAAATTTAATAAAATTAGTCTAGAATAGCAGAGTCAACCATGGGACTAAGCTGTGAATTTCAGGGAGTGGTGACCTATACCTTTGATCCTAGCTTTAAGAATGTGAAAAGAGGAAATTAGATAGCTGGGCAGAGGAAGGGAAGAGAGACTTTTCCAGCTTTCCCAGATACTTCTTGGTGGGCTGAGAAGAGAAAGATTGGAATCGGAGGATTTTGTGGAGACAGACCTGAGAAATTGGGGGATGAGAAGTAGCTGTGCGCTCTCTCTCTCTCTCTCTCTCTCTCTCTCTCTCTCTCTCTCTCTCTCTCTCTCTCTCTCTCTCTCATATGCTAGCTTTTTTTTCAATATGTGGCTCTGGGTTTTTATTATATACCAAATAGAATTTGAACAATAATGGGGCCCCACAATGATGATTTCACATGGAGTATGGCAAGGCCACTAGACTGACAAACACCAACCAGAGATCAGCTTTAGACTAAAAACTGCTAGGACAATTTCAAGGTGACTTGCTGAGATGAACCAGCCTCACAGTTACTCTAGACAAGATTTGAGTCAAGCCGTGCACTTTGCCATTACACAGAGACTGGACAACAAATGATACAGCTACCTATTCCACAACTTGAAAATTAACAAAAATTTTCTTTTCAGGATCCTCTAAAGATACCATCACCCTCAGACAGCAGGAAGTAAATTTAAGTACATGACACCCACATTCCAAGAGATGAGGTGGGTATTTCTTGGTCTTATAATGGGTTATGGATAATTGTCATTATTTAGGAATATTTACCAAATTGTTATTGGTAATGGTTAGGAAAAAAACTTAAAAAGATTAGATTCAGGGTTCTTGTTTGAAAAGAAAAAGGGAAAAGGGGGATATAGATATGACAGAATAAGAAAAAAAGGAATATGGATATGATAGGATAGGATATAAGGGTATATTATTGAATCTATTTTTAAAAGCAACTACTAGTTTAAAATAATTTATATTGAATTTGATTTTTGTTTATTGTATATGAATTGTGTGTTAATACAGAGTTAATATTAATTTTGTTACTGTACATATATTTCTACTCTGGTTCAAAGCTAATAAAAATTTCTAGTCCTTGAAAGTTATAATTACCAACCAATTAGGATATAAAGAAATGCAGCTTTATAGTTAGTCATTACAATCAAACATACAGTCATATTAGATATGTTTTCAAGGTCAAACATATATTTTAGGTAGACGGTCATCTTCAAACACTTCATAGATCTACAGAATATGGCATTTAAGATATTTTAATAACATAGATTCTTTTTATGACAATGAGACATGTCTGTTCCTGGCAACACCAGTCTACTTCAGAGAAGATGTTGGACATCAAAGAAACTCCATATGGAGTTGACCTTCTTTGTGGCAAAAGTTAGCCACTGGGCAAGAAAGTGCTCTTGTCTTGATTATGATGCCTAAAACACACAAGCAGGACACACAAGAAAGAACTGTCAAACCTTGCCAAGGTGAGGTAGGTAGACCTTTAAGAATATCCTTGGGTGACTATACAGGCAGCCAGGTGTTTCTGTCATTTTCACATTGTTTTGGAAGTTGCTGGCCCTTCCCGTTTACTTAGTTAAAATTATTTCCTTCTTAATTCTCAGGGAGTTGAAGATGAAATAGTTTTCTAGTTACAGTTTCAGAAAAGAAACTCACTAAGAGGAGGAAAGTGGAAAAGTTTGGGAGACGTCAAGAAATAGTTTCAGTTGGTAATACAAGTTAGATAAAAAGTGAATTAGATACAATCTTTTAGACTCACAAAATAGGATAAATAATGCAATATTTTCTTTGAATTTTTCAATTGTTAATTGACTGGACATTATTGATTTAATTATTGCTTGTATATAATGTATATAGTTATCATACCTATTGTATACAGTCTTTCTTATTTTTGACACAAAAGGGGAAATGTGCTAGTATATTCAATACAAATAGCCTGAAATATCAGAGGACGCATGGAGCCATGTCATGAAGTTCAAGGAGTGGTGACTCACACCTTTAGTCCCAGCCCTTGAGTTTAAGGCCAAAAAGAGCCAGGTGGTAAAGGTCCAGATCTTTCCTTCTAGCTCTAGGAATGATGAAGGAGAAAGTAAGATGGATGGGAAGGGAAAGAAATACAAGGCCGGAGAGGGCAGAAGTTCAGCCCTTTCGCCTGCATGAAGGTGTTTTTGAAGAATGCTTACCTTATCGACCGTCAGAAGCTCCAAAAAGGGGAAGAACTTTATAAATGCAGCAAGTGTCAAAAAAGCTTTCATTCTCAAGAAGAGCCTTATTCTGCAGAGAATCCACTCTGGGGAAAAAACCCTATAAATGTGATGAATGTGGGAAAACATTTGCTCAAACCACCTACCTTATTTTGACCATCAATGATTTCACAGTGCAGAGGACCCTTACAAATATAAGGAATGTGGAAATTTTTCATTCAAAGCAAAAAGCCTCTTCTTACACTGGTGTCCACATGGAAAAGAAACACTTTGGTGGTAAAAAGTGTGGGAACATTTTCAGTTCTGAGTCACTCACTGGCCATAAAAGGATACATTTCAGAGAGAAACCTTCCAAATGCAACAATTGTGCCAAAGCCTTTACTCAGGGTGCTGTAATCATGGAGAAATCCTGTTGAACTCTTTCCCACTTAACTCTCTAGTGTCACCATAGCTGTTTGCCCACCAAGCCGAAACCCCCTCGCCCCTCCCTGAGGCCCCTGAAGCTAACTGAGGTTGATAGAGTTTCAGTGACTGTCTGCTCAAGGACTCAGAGTCTTGGGAAAAGCTTTGTTTACAGGATTTCCCAGCTGCATGCAGGATGTGCAGTCTAAACAAAGCTTGCTTCTTGCATTCTTGGGACACATCACCCAGTCAGCCTGACCTGCACATAGTAACTCAGGTGAGACCACCCTGAGTAACCATGAGAACCATTGCAACTTCCCCCTCCCCTACCTAGAGTGCTGTATAAAACCTCTACCCTGAGAGCATTCCGGGCTCTTGGCTATCTTCTTGCCCTGAGCCCACTCATGGATGAAATAAACTTTTTCATTTTGTCTTGCAAGAAATCTTGGTCTGGGGTCTTCTTAGTTCCAGTCGTTAACAGTACTTACCTGTTTGACCATCTGAACCTCCACAATGGAGAAAAGCCTTATAAATATAATGAGTATTGGAAAGTTTCTATTCTGAAAAAAAAAAAGACTTATTTTGAATCCAAAGTTGCATATTGGAGGGAATCTCTATGAATACTGACTGTGGTAAAGTCTTTGAATTTAACAGAAACCTTCTTAACCATGAGAGACTACATGATGGGGAGAGTGTGGGGAAACCTTTATTATGAGCAAAAGCGTCATGGTCCATCAGAAACTTCATACCCAGGAGAATGTTTAAAAGTGTGAGGACTGTGGGAAGGCTTTTGGCTATAATTCATGCATGCTTGTACACTGGAGAATCCACACTAGAAAAAAGCCCTTTGAATGTAGTGAGTGTGGGAGAGTTTTTAGTTGAAACAGGAACCTCAGTGAACTTGAGAGAATCCAATAGTGATGAAAAGCCCTATGAATGTAATGAGTATGGAGAGTGCTTCATTCTAAAGAAAAGCCTCATTTGGGTTTCAGGGGTTTCACATAAAGAACAAAATCCTACAATGCAGTGACTGTGGAAAAGTCTTCAATTACTGCTCAAACCTGGTAGCCCATCAGAAAATCCACACTGGTGAGAAGGCCTATGAGTGGAATGAGTGTTGGAAAGGCTTTACCTACAACAGAAACCTTATTGAACATAAAAGAATTCACTTATTAATGACATGCATGCAAAGAAGAGCTGGGAACACAGGTGTGAAACATTAATCTTTGATTTGATATTGTAAGATTATTTAAGATGTACCCCTTGAGGGGATCTGAGTGAAGGGTGCTGTCTTGGTTATTTATGCATTTATCATTTCAAACACACAACATTAAAAAAGCCATAACTATAGTGTGGTGAGACTAATTTGGAGGTGAAACACAATTTTGAAGTGTTTGTTAAGGGTTTGGGGGGTTGGTTTGGGCTTTTGTTAGATTTGACTCTTGTTTTTGAGACTCGGTCTCTCTGTGTAGCCCTAGCTAACCTGGAACTCACTTTGTAGACCAGGCTAACCTCCAGTGCACAGAGATCCACCAGATTCTGCCTCCTAGGTGCTGGGATTAATGGTGTGCACCACCATTCCTGGCAATTTTGAAATTTTTATAAACAGTTGGATAAATCTGAATATGAATGGTTGTAATTTTTCTTATTTGGCAATGATGGTGTTATTTGGAGAACATTCTTAAGGGATACATATTGAATACCCGAAACAAAGCTTTTTGATGTTTATAATTTCCAAAGTTGATCTTAATTAAATATGAGAATTAAGGCAAATATTGTCCATAAAAATGGTGGGGTATTCACTGTTACTGCACGAAATCTATTTGGTATTATAATAAAAACCCAGAACCAGATATTGGGAAAAAGCTGAAATACCAGAAGGATAGAGAAACAAACCACAGCCACTTTTCACCCAGCCAAGTTTCAGGCCAGAGTATTTCTACCTTCAGGGGTCCTCTGACTGGCTGGGCACTCAGGCTGAAATAAGGATGAGCCTTCTCCTTCTGCTTTGTATTTCATTCCCGGCCCAGCTATTTTACTTCCTCATTCAACATTCCTAGAGTTAGGATTAAAAGCGGGTGCCACCAGCGCCTGACTCTGGATGGCCTTGAACTCCAGTGATCCATATACCACCACACACTGTATCATTCCTTCGATTTTCTGTACCGGTTGATATTTTGAAAATAAACATCTTCCCTACAGTCAGTCAGGGTGTTCTAGTTTGGTAGGTGCGCGCCTTACAAGGACGCCCTGTCCGCCAATACCCTGCCCTCCCCAGTATCAGGGCTGTTTGGAAATGCACCGAGCAGGACGACCTCCTAGATTCCTAGAGAGATCGGCCTGTCGACTGGGGAGCCGGAAGCCCTTCCCAAGGCACTTCCTGTCCGGTCATTGTTCCCGCCCGGTTATTGCAGAAACGCTCTATAGTCTCAGTTCGCAAAACTGGCGATCGCTGGCTGGGCCGCAGCGGTGAGCGACGCTGGGGCGGGCGGGCGGGGAGAGGGGCAGGATCCTCGAGGGCCGGGAGGCCGGGGGACAGTTCGGAGCGGGCCGGGGTCGGGCGGGGCGGGGGCTGGCGATGGAGGAGGAGGCCTGTGCAGACGGCTGAGGGCCTGCTGGGGCGCGAGGGTCTGGCCAGAAGCCTCAAAGTAGACAACCTAGAGTGTGCACCTAGGGGAACGAACCTCAAAGGCGTCCCTGACCTCCAGAATTATGACGTGGCGCAGTGAAAAGCGTGGCATTACTTGAAAATTCAGTGTGCACAATAAAGTTAACGTTGGAAAAAATAGTATGATTACTTCCAGAAGCAGCAAAAGGTGATTTAGTAAAAATTAGCACCAGTTTTTAGTAACAGAACCAAAGAGGAATAATAGAACCAACTAAACAAGTATCAATCTCCTTATATCTAGCTAAAATAAAATAGTAAGATTATTTGACTAAGTTAACGTTTACCCAAAAAAGGCAGCTTGTCTGGGATAAAGGGTCCTGTTAATTAATATTTGTGTACCTGACTTTTTGTGATGTTTTAGTAAGCAATGTGACATTAAATATAAACCCTTAAGCTAATGACCTCGAAGTTCATTCTAAAGGAATAATGCAACAGAACAAAAGAATGATTTGTACAGGAAACAACTATTACCAAATTAAGCAATAAAGCCCATGTTTGTTAAAGAAAATGTTAACGGTAAAGTTAAGTAAGTTTAAAATACTCTACCAGATGAGGCATTTATTGTTTTATTGTATATATTGAAATACTATTAAGACTGTTGTCAAACAGTAATTGAGTCAAGAAATGGCTTTCGCTGAGGGTGCACCTCAGAGGTAGATCATCTGTGTGCACAAGACCTTTGGATGGATTCACAGCATTGCAGAAACAACAGCAAAAACGACCAGTATGATGTGCAAGTGCACTCGGGGCCAAGCCACCCCCAGCCTAGTGACTACGTATTCTCTACCCGGGTTTATATAGGTGTATGTATAGGACATTTATTCTCTACCCGAGTTTATATAGGTGTATGTATAGGACATTTAATCTCTACCGGAGTTTATATAGGTGTATGTATAGGACATTCTCTACCCGGGTTCATATAAGTGTATGTATAGGACATTTAATCTCTTCAGATTATAGGTTATTCATAATCGTAGCTTATTGTACAATCATAAAAACTAAGGATAAACAATGTTAACATGAATAATTTTGTTTTAGGACCAAAGTTTGGTCTTGGAAACATTTGGAAGAAGTGGGAAATATAAAAAACAAACCGAATGTCAAAAATACTTGTGATTATACCCTTTGAGACAATCATTCTTTTTTATTTATTAAAAGAAGTGTTCCTTCTTTTAAAAAAAAACAGTCTGGGGTTGGGGATTTAGCTCAGTGCTAGAACCTTAGGTTTGGCCCTCAGCTCTGAAAGAAAAAGAAAATCAATTTAATTCTGAAAATACCCGTCCCCATAGTCAAAACAGCAAAAAACAAACTATAAGTAAAATGATTACCACTGGATTGGAGTTTTCTACATTCTTAAAGCTTTTACAGTTAAAATATTATCTCCTCCCTCCCTCCCTCCCTTCCTTCCTTTCCCTCTCTCTGTCCAGTCTTTTCTTTCTTTCTTTTTTCTTTTTTCTTTTTCTTTCTTTCTTTTTTTTTTTTTTTTTGAGGTAGCATCTCACTACTCAGCCCTGGATGGCCTGTGTAGACAAGGCCTCTGCTTCTCAAGTGCTGGGATTAAAGCTGTGCACCACAGCACCAGGAAAATTGTTACTTTTTAATCAAATAAAAATACATTTGTGCATTTCTATTGTAATCGTATAACAATAGGCAGCAAATCAGAACATAGGTGAGAAGAGGACAGAGTCAGACAAAAGATGATCAAAACATCCACCCCCAAAATCATGTCAGTAACACGGGTGAGCCACATGAAGACAAAATAATAAAAATGAGTTCAATTTAAGATGAAAGAGCTAGTTAGCAATATGCCTAAGCCATAGGCCAAACAGCATAAAATTAATAAGCGTCTTAGTCATTTTTTGAGGGCCTAAGCAGGCGGCTAGGCTCTCTGAGACTACAAGTCTATAAGTCTAGACCTCTGGCCAAATGAAGTCCAAAACCTCATGTTTTATATACATATATTTACAATTTACTCCTGTCATTTGAAGGAGTTCAGACCACTACTGTTTACTGTAGCTACTAGCCAGGATCTGGTCTCATCCATGGGCTGAGTGTTATGCATACAAAGCTATCTGATGTTAACTGTGTTTTCTGGTTTGGCAGTAAACAGTACTCACCTGGACAGAAACTTGAAGGTTAGATGGGGTGTGACCAATACTGGGCCTCCCTCAGCTGTTCAAGATCCCCCACTGAACAGAGATGACTGCAGAATTGAAAAAGACTGTGGGCCCAGTGAAGGTCAAAGAGGAAGAGGATGAGGATGAAAGTCAGGCCTCCATTCAACAAGTGTACCCGGAGAATGTCAAGGTCTGGGCCTCAGGGGAAGGTCCTTATTTAAGCATTGATGTATCAGAGGAGGAAAAGGTAAGTGATGATCTAAGCAGAAGGAAGAGATCTAAGCGTATCTCAGACAGTTTCTCTTTTTCCTGATGCAGCCTCTTGCTTTTATTCCTCTGGAACATTGTGAGATATTCCCTTCGATTGCTACATTAATACTGTTCTATAAGTCTGTGGCTCCCAACCATTGTCGCATAGAACTTGGGGAGCTTTACAACATCTTGTTACCCACATTATAGTCTGTTCTAATCAGACCTGGTACTGGGGATTAAGACCTGAGCTTTTTAAATGAAGTGTTTCATTTGGGGTTTATCAGTGCTTTCCCGTGCTCTGCCATAGTTATGTCTGCCTCCTTAGGTCTCACTAAAGTGTAATTTGGGTTTGGGAGGTCTGGAATGTTGCTACAGATACTGCTCATCAGTAGACAGATAGTTCAGGCGGACTGAATTCCTGAGCCTTTGCCTTCACTACCCACGTATTGGAATTAAGGGATTAGATCACCATACTTTGGCTTGTCCTTAATGGTTTCAAACTCAGTCCAGTTCATTCAAAAGTTTTCCCAGAGCTCTCTGTGAAAATATGATCAGAACTTTGGTTGGTTTGATCATTGGGCCCCAGAAATTCTGCTGAAAAATTTGTCCAGGTACAGCCCTCAAACCCCGATTAACCAAGGATGACCTTAGAACTATGATCCCCAGCAGTGGTTTCCCGAAAGCTATGGTTACAGGTCTGTGATGTGAAGCAAACACTGTGTTACCTAGTGAGTTAGGGCTCACTAACAGAATTATGCTGTAGAATTCAATGAGTTACAATTTGTAGGTGTGGGGGGGGAGGGGCTTGCACACCCTTAATCCCAGCACTTGGGAGACAGAGGCAGGCAGGATTCTGAGTTCAAGGCCACTCTGGTCTATAGAGCAAGTTCCAGGACAGCCAGGGCTACACAGAGAAACCTTGTCATGAAAAATTAAAAAAAAAAAAAAAAAAAATCAAAGTGATAGCCTAACTTCTCCATCCAGGTCTCCTGGGGAGTTGGGAAGACTCCTACCTAGTTTTGTGACCTCCAAAAATGTGTTCTCATCCACAGTGCTGTAATCACAGTGCTTCAGTCTTCAGTTCCCTCAAACAAACTATGTCCACTTGTTTCTAGGGTCAGAAAATGTTCTGGGACATGGCAGTGGTCTTAAAAGCAACACAGGAGGCTGCTGCTGCTGCACCCCTTGGGAGCTACTCATTACCAAGGACTCTGGCCAAGAGTGAAATCATGGAGTCTCATGGGAACCCAATCCAGATAGGTAAAGTTCAGCTCCCTAACCTCGGTCACATTAAAATGTGTGAGTGAGCATCTGGTTTTCCTTCTTAAATCATATAGTATGAAGAGAGATGCCTCTATGGTTGCCAGTGAGTTTTTTTGTTTTTTATACAATCTAAAGACCAAACAGGTAAATTTTAAATTTCACTTTTTATCATGTTCATCCCTTAGCACTTTCATATCTCTGTACACATATCTCTGTACCCATGTCTTCATGTGTTTTATTTACAAATAGCAAGTAAAGGACAGTAGGCTCTGCATTTTTTTGCTTTTGTTTTGTTTGTTTTCTTTGTTGAGATAGTCTCATAACTCTATATTCTGGGGATATGTTTCAGATTTAATAAAAACAGCCTGAGATATCATAGGATAGATCTACCTCTTTGTGGAGATATGTTTCAAAATAATAAAAACAGTCGGAGATATCAGAGGGATCTGCCCACAGTCAGCCTAGGAGGATCAGACAGTGGTAACTCACACTTATAATTCCAGCACAGGGAATATCCAGGAGTGGTGACCTATGCCCTTAATCCAATCAAATCTGAGTTTGAAATCATTTTAGTTTAGCTTACAGGAGTTCCAGGCTCCCAGGCAGGCAGTGTTGGGACCATGCCTTAACTGAGCAAAGAAAGTATTTAAGACAGGTGTAGAAGAAGCCATGGCTCACACTGTTAGTCCCAGCACTTGGGAAGCAGAGGCAAGAGAATCTCTGTGAGTTCAAAGCCAGCCTGTCTTCAAAGCAAGTTCCAGGACAGCCAGAAATGTCTTGAAAATAAATGAATGAATGAATGAATGAATGAATGAATGAATGAATGAATGAATGAAAGAAACAAAGACTGGAAGAGATGGATCTGTCTTCTGAATATCTCAGGCTGTTTTTTATTAAATTTGAAACATATCCCCACACTATATAACCAAGATTGTAAGGGGTATTGTGTTGTTTCATGGTAAATAATTGTCCCACCCACTGGTTTAATAAAAATCGCTGATGGGCCAAAGGCAGGCAGGAAGTGTGGGTGGGGCTACCAGACTAAAAAACTCTGAGAACAGGAAGAACAGAGCAGGATGCTGGAGAGAAGCCAGAAGAAGCAGAGGACAACCATGCTGCTCTAAGCAAAGGTACTGAGCTGCATGGCTGAATAAGAGACATGGGTTAGATGAAGGGTAGAGAGCTAGCAAGTGATATGCCTGAGCCTGAGGCTGATCAGCCTAAAACTTGAAAGCATCTGTGTGTCTCTGTGGGACTGCAAGTCTGTGGGTCCTAAACCTTGAGGCTAGACCCGAAACTCCGGGCCAGAAACCTCCTACTACACAAGATTGACTGTGAACTTTGAATTTCTAATCCTCCTGCTTTTGCCTCCTAAGCGATAGGATGACAAGCATGTGCCACCATACGTGGTGCATGTGTGCTGGGGATTAAGCCCAAGGTTTTATACATGCAAGGCAAGCACTTTACAACTCGAGTTAGAGCCTCAGTTTCTATTTTTTAAAACAAAGAAAAACCAACCAACCAAACAACAACAACAGAAAAATACCTATAGGCTGGAGAGATGGTTGTTTAGCAGTTAGTAACACTGGCTGCTATTCCAGAGGATCAGGGTTCAATTCCCAGCACCCATGTGGCAGCTCATAACTGTCTTTAAGCCCAGTTTCAGTTGTTGTAATGAGGTTTCTTGGTCCCGGGCAGCCAGAGGTCCAGACCCACAGACCTGCCACGCTAGACCTCTTAGCTACCCGCTGTTGCTCAGGCCCCAGATATGACTCAGATGCTTATATTATCTTCATGCTGTTTGGCCTATGGTTCAGGCACATTGCTAGCTTGCTCTTACATCTTAAATCAACCCATTTCCATTAATCTGTCTGCCACATGGCCTGTGGCTCACCTGTGTTCCTTACATGTTGCTCCTTTGGGCTTCGGGCTTGGTCTGACTGACTCCGTCCTACTTCTACCTATGCTCTGATTTCTCCTATTTTTTCTATGGTGCCTGTCACGGGCCAAAACAGCTCCTTTATTTAAAGATTGATATTCACATCATACAGAAAGGCATTCCCACATCATTCAGTGGATGAGACACTTATACAGATATACTTACAGGCTAAACACCAATGCACATAAAATAAAAAGGAATCATTTAAAAAAGTAACTTTAGGGCTAGTGATATAGCTCAATAGGTAAAGTGTCTAATGACCTAAGTTCCATCCCCGAGACCCACATAATGGAAAAGAAGCACTATTTTGACTCCCAAAAGTTGACCTCTGATCTCTATACATGTACTTTGGCATGCTACCTTCATCCCCCAGTAAATGTAATTTTAAAATTCTTAAAAGTTACCTTTAGCTTGCTATCATGACCTTTAATCCCAGCACTCTAGAAACAGGCAGTTATGTCTCTCTACATAGCTGGTCCAGACCAGCCAGGGCTGCATAATAAGACTCTGTCTCAAAACAAACAGAAAATACCCTCTACATGTAAGGAATATGAAAAGCCATCTAAAGGAGTTATTCAGGGCTATCAGATTGCTTAGTGGTAAAAAGAAGCTGGGAAGCTTGTTGACCTGAGTTCACTCCCAAGGAATCCCAAATTCAAGGAGAGAATCAACTCTTGCAAGTTGTCCTCTGACTTCCACATGCACACTGTGGTATATGTGCACATACAAACAAATGTTTTTTAAAGGGGGACTGGTAATTTAAATGTATAGAAATTTTTTTAAAAAATACAAGAAGCAGAATGGAAATGTTCAGCTTTACTGATTGTAAGAGACAATGAATGCAGACTAAAAACAATAAGATGTTATCCTCACTTAATTAAATCATTTGTTACTATTATTATTATTGCTTATTTGCTTTGATTTGTTGTTTTGCTCTGAGACAGGGTCTCTCTACATAGCCCCTGACTATCCTGGAAGTCATTATGTAGACCAGGCTGACCTTGAACTCATAGAGATCCACCTGCTTCTGCCAAGTGCTGGGATTAAAGGCTCATACCACTACAATTGGCCCATCAAATCAGTCTTGATTGGCTGTGAAAGAATCCTGTTTGTGCAGGAGTGACCTGTAAATGAGGGTCAGAATGTGTTTAGATGGGTCAGAAATGTGTGTGGGGAGGTGGGATTGTATGCTTCATATCTCAAGAATACAAAAACCAGTTGAGAGGGCCAACAGCATAGATTTCAAATTTGTTTTTGTTTGGGTGTGTTTTTGGTTTGGTTTTTGACTTTTGAGTCAGTGTCTCTCTTTAGTCCAGACTGGCCTTAAACATAGGAATGCCATGCCTCTAATTCCCAGATTGGGATCATATGTGTATACTATCATGTCCACTTGAGATCATTTTCTGATTAAATTTTACTTATTAAATCACTGTGTGTATATGCATGTGTGCACCTGCATGACAATACACATGTAGAGGTTAGAGGACTATTTTGTGGAGTCAGTTCTGCCCTTCTACTTTCACATGGGTACCAGGGTTGTGTGGCAAGTACTTGTACCAGCCAAGTCATCATCATACAGATCTTAAATCTCTTTTGAAAAAGTAAAACAGGTTTATAGTTCAAAATGTAGAATGCATATTTAACAATGTAAGGACTTTTATTCAATCCTCTGCACCAAGAAAAAAAGAGTAAAAGGAAGAAAGATATTGATAGAAAATACATAGTGGGGCTCGATGTAGTTTGGGGATAGAATATGTTTATGTGTCATTTTAAGTCCCAAGTCCTTTGGAAGAACAGTACTCTTAACTGCTGAGCCATCTATCTAGTCTTGGTGGGTTTTTTTGTTGGTTGGTTGGTTTTGTTTTGTTTTGTTTTTGAGTTAAGCAGGTCTTGTTTAACCCTGACAGTCCTGGAACTTGTTATAGACCAGGCTGACCTCAGACTCACAGCAATTTTCCTGCCTCTGCTATTCAAGAGCTAGAATTACAGGTGTATGTCACCATGCACAGATTTTTATCCTTCCTTTTCTATCTAGTACTCTCACAGAAAAAGCCCAAGTTGGAAGGTCTTTTGTTTATGGATAATTTCCATAATTAACTGACAAGTTCTGTGCTAACCCACACTAATGGCTCAAGAAAAAAGGTAAATTTAGGCATGGCTGGTATCCTTCATAACTAGTCACAGTTGTGAGATTGGTCTTTGAGTTACCAGGAGTGTTGTGTAGAGCATGGGCCTGTTATTCTGGCCAAGTGTC
Source organism: Phyllotis vaccarum (assembly GCA_033318265.1). Taxonomy (NCBI): domain Eukaryota; kingdom Metazoa; phylum Chordata; class Mammalia; order Rodentia; family Cricetidae; genus Phyllotis; species Phyllotis vaccarum. The sequence continues at coordinate 87,883,185 of JARWLC010000004.1, read as the reverse complement.
TGTGTTGCTGACAGATATAAGGAGGGAAAAGTTTCTTTTAGCTTAAAATGACAGAGGCTTCAGTTCAGAGTACTTTGCAGAACACGATAGCAGGAATATGTGGAAGATGAAGAGGGATCAGGGCCTCACGTTTCCATAACTTCCCTCAAAACACTACTAGCTAGGAGCCAGCCATTGAGCACATGACCTTACAGGTGACACTCATACTAGAACATAATAGAATCTGGTGACGGCAAGTGTGACAGGCACAGACACAGCATAAGAATCTACAGATAGGTCATTGGAAAGGTAGAGTTATTCTGACCTTGATGAGCCTGTTCTTTTTCTAGGTCAGAGGAGACTAACACTTTATTTTCTGTTTCTTGGTACAGGTACTGAAACCAAGAACCTACAGTTACTGCTTCCTAAAACAGAGATATATGATGGAGCAGAAGAGTCCCCCAGGATTTTAGGAAGAATACAGAAAGGTGACCTTCAAAGACCTGAGTTAGGAGAATGTTGTGAAAAGGGAAATGTGTTCAAAAGGCAGAAAGGAAGGAGGGGAAAAAGTGATGTAAGAAAAGTGACAGTGGAGGACTGTCTGTTGTCTGAAAGCTTCAGAGATGAAGACCAGAAGTCTAAGAAGTCTGGGAGGAAATACAGCCTTACTTCTTGCCCAGTTAAAAATCAGAAAATACAGCCTGGGCAAAAGCCTTTTACCTGTAGTGAGTGTGGGAAAGGCTTTAGCCAGAGTGCAAACCTTGTTGTGCATCAACGAATCCATACTGGGGAGAAGCCCTTTGAGTGTCACGAATGTGGGAAGGCCTTCATTCAGAGTGCAAACCTTGTTGTGCATCAGAGGATCCACACTGGACAGAAACCCTATGTTTGTGCAAAATGTGGGAAGGCTTTCACTCAGAGTTCAAATCTGACTGTACATCAAAAAATCCACTCTTTAGAAAAAATCTTTAAGTGTGGTGAATGTGAGAAAGCCTTTAGTTACAGTTCACAACTTGCTCGGCACCAGAAAGTCCATATAACTGAAAAATGTTATGAATGCAATGAATGTGGGAAAACATTTACTAGAAGCTCTAACCTCATTGTCCATCAGAGGATCCACACTGGGGAGAAGCCTTTCGCCTGTAATGATTGTGGCAAAGCCTTTACCCAGAGTGCAAATCTTATTGTGCATCAGCGAAGCCATACTGGTGAGAAGCCATATGAGTGTAAAGATTGTGGAAAAGCCTTTAGTTGTTTCTCTCACCTTATCGTGCATCAGAGAATTCACACTGCAGAGAAACCTTATGACTGCAGTGAATGTGGGAAAGCCTTCAGTCAACTCTCTTGCCTTATTGTCCACCAGAGAATTCACAGTGGAGATCTCCCTTATGTGTGTAATGAGTGTGGGAAAGCCTTCACTTGTAGCTCATACCTACTCATTCATCAGAGAATCCATAATGGGGAAAAACCTTATACATGTAATGAATGTGGTAAGGCCTTCAGACAGAGGTCGAGCCTCACTGTCCACCAACGAACTCACACAGGGGAGAAGCCCTATCAATGTGCAAAATGTGGTGCAGCTTTTATTTCTAACTCACACCTCATGCGACACCACAGAACCCATCTTGCTGAGTAGCAAGGAAGGATATGTTTTCCTGCTGTTGGTTATTACCTACTGCTGTCAATAGTAGGCACCTTTGTTTTATTCTGTTTGTTAAAACAAAGCCTATACTCTTTAAAATTATTTTTGTGGAAGGGAAAGTAAACACAAGCATTTCAGAGGCTAATTTAAAGAAAATAAAACTTAAACATCTAAAAGGCAAGGACTTTATATTAACTGTAGCCTAAGCAGTCATATTTTCTGAAATGGAATGTGGCTTTTTTCCCCCCATGCATGAAACCATGGTCCCAATCTTGCCAATCTGAGATCAGATGAAGTCTTGCATTGTGGGTGGTGTGAAGGCATATACATTCTGTCTTTTTATAGAAATGGGTCCCGATATATATGAAATGCACTTATTTGGGGAAAGGTTTTTGTTTCATACTCATTTTTTAGAAACTATGAATCAACTGAGCAATAAGCAAGTTGTCCTGGCTGAATTCTGGAGCTTTAAACATCTGTAGTATTCTAAGTGAAGCAATGACTAGTTAAGTAACCACTGACAGCATTCACCAACTCAGCTGTAAACACTTCATAAGCTTTCCCATCCCTAAAGTCTTAAGACCAAGCCCTTAACAGTCTGCTCCTTTGAAGTGACAGTAGAAAATACCCCTTTTCCTTTACCTACCAAAAATTGACATTGCAAAGTTCTGTGGGCCCCTGACATACCTGTTCTTCCGCAGTCTAAATGGCCAGGTGATTAGAGACTGATGGAGACACCAAATTCCAGCTACTTTGGTTTACTAAGATTGAGAACTGTCACTAAAAGGCTCCACTCCCCAAACTCCTATCATATTCCTTTGGGTGAAGTGCTACTAACACCCCTAGTAAGGAGTCAGTACCACTTGTTGAGACATGCCCAAGTTGTCTCTGATCTCATTCTCACCAAGCTGAGTATCAGTGGATTTCATTCTCACATTCTGGATGGTATTTAGAAAAAGTGGAAAACTAGCTCTGAGAACAATGAGGAGGAAGCACAGTGGAATTCCTGATTTTAATTTGGTTTTGAGGATTTAAAAGGTTATTGGAATATGAAGACTTAGTTAGGATGAAAAAACTGGCTAGGGTGAAATTCTTACTACTATTGAACCTTGATCCCTGGGGAAATCATTTGTAAAAGTATGCAGCAGGTAATTTCTGTAATACTGCCTTGTATTTAGATCGGTCTTTGTTGTGTACCTGCATGTGTAGGAGCATGGTGCCTGGCAGTTCTCGTACCTTCTCACAGATTCTTATAACACTGAAGAGGGGTTTATCATGTACTTGAGAGCTCGAATGTAAGGCCAAAATACCTGACAGCTTACTTACAAATCACCTAGCCAGATGTTAACCTTGTCAGACTTAAGGATGATCCTGAAGAAGGTATGAACATGGAAGCTTTAGGTGATAGGCTTTGGAGCCTACCTTAGGCATCTAAGTCTGAAATTTGGACACTCTCACTTTTGAGCCTGTCTATCATGTACTGAAGGCTCTGAGCATGTATTCAAGAGCATTTGTTGCTAATGCTCAGCTTAATGATAAGTACTATGGAACTCCTATGCAAAAGTCCATGGGCTTGCCTCATTTATATAAAACTAATCACATAATGTCTTCTAGCTTAAGGGTTAATTTCACATGAAATAAGCTTACTGTTTCCTCAATCTTTTCATTTTCTTACCAGTCTTCATTAAAATATATGTAACTTTATTTCCTTGGTTTCACGATATTCATAGAGATGAAAGAACTGAAAATGGAAATATCAAGAATGCTCAGGACAGGCGATGGTGGCACATTCCTTTAATTCCAGCACATGGGAGGCAGAGGCAGATGGATCTTTGAGTTGAAGACCACCCAGGTCTACAGTTCCAGGACAGCCAGGATTACACAGGAAACCATCTCAGGAAAAAACAAAACAAAAAGCTCACTGTTGGAAGAGCAAGTCAGAGGTATCAGGCTAGTGCTGTGAACTTGACCCACTAAGAGACCCACTAAGTACTTACATGAGCTGAAAATATAGCTGATTGATGGAACACTTGAGTAGAATGTTAAGACCTTGGTTTTGATCCCCAACTACTGCAAAAAGAAAGTCTGTGTGGAGTGCTCAGCAAAAATGCACATTTCATGGGCTGTACTAATTGCCCTTCAGGGTCTTCTAATACTTAGGCATTTTGGTTCTATGACCTAATTTACTTTGCCAATTTTACATAACATTTTTATGTTTGTAGTGTGAGTTTCTGTATTTCTGTTTGTACTTTATCTCTGGGTCCAAATTTTTCAGAAATTCCAAGAGAAGTCTTGGTGGTGAGCTGGAGAAATGGCTCACTAGTTAAGAGCACTTAATGCAGTTGTGGAGGACCCAGTACAGCTCCCAGCACCCACATCTGACCACATTTGTCACCTTTATCCTCTTCTGGCTTTCTTGGGCTTTGGGCATGGACATGGTACACATACATGCAGACCAAACACTCAAAAGGAGAAAAACAAAATCTTAATACAAACTAAAATCTGTACATGGTGGCACACATCTATAACCACAACACAAAGGTAGGAGGCAGTGGAGAACATGGTTGGGACATAGATGGACCCCTCAAAATCAGTGGCAGGTCAGACTAGTTTTATCAACAAACAACCTCAGTGACTGACCCTGTCTCCAAAGGTGGAGGGCAATCAAGGGAGTTTCCCAAAGTTGACCTCTGCCCCCAATCCCCACCACACCCCCACACAAATACAGAGTAGAGCCAGGAAATTCATTCCTGCTTTCAAATGAGGACAAGAACTGAAGTAAAACACTATATTGCAAAAATAAGAAGTCATGCTCAGATGTTTTGGCAACACTATTTTAGTCCTGAAATTAACCTGGTTTGGGGAGTGTCCTTGGGCACTTGTTTTTCCCACATGTCATTTCTCTATTGGCTCCTAGCTCCTCTCCTAAGGTTCCCGTGGTTGTACCTCCTCTGGGAAACTCAGAGACATGAATATTCTTCCTCAGGATCGAACACTGTAGCAAACTGGTGTTTGGGAGGTCATTCTCAAGGCCATCATGTGGTACTGGAAATTGGAGTCTGGTCTCCTAGGAAAGCAGCTGATTTTTTTTTTCTTTCTAATGAAGGTAAGGTTACAGCCTCTCAGGATTCTTCCCCAAGTACACACCTTTAGATCTTCTCCTGATTGCCTCCCTCACCAAATGGTGCCATTTCATCTACTACTGAAATACTATTTGGTTAGGTGTGGTCTAAAAATATTGCTACTGCTTAGGGGGAAAATAAATTCTCAGAACGTAGTGAGTTACAATTGTTCTCATGAGGTCAACAGTCTTCTTGATTTGCTATTCCTAAAATCTAGAATTTGGAACAATTCACCCTATGCTTTCAGCATGCCTTAAGTCACTAATAGATGGTAAAAACAAAGATTATATTTTTTTTAAATCAAAGTAATTGCTTATAGTTTCTCTGATTGCATCAGGCTTCTAATTAAGAAACCTGACTTAGGCTGGGCACAGTGGATTAAGGCCAACCTCGTCTACATAGCGAGTTCCAAGACAGCCAGAGCTACATAGTGAGAACCCTGTCTTGAAAAATCAGAAACAAAAAACTCAGAAGTCAAGAAACCCAATTTAAGATTTAAAAATTGATCTGTGTGAAGCTTTATCCAATTGCTATACAACAGTTACGTTTTAAAGCAGTTTCCTGTTCAGTGCATTTATAACTGACCTGGGTGTTAGCTTCATAATCATACTCAAAGGTTTACACTGATGTGGACAAGTGATCAGAATATCAGTATTTGGCCACTATCCCTAGGTTAGCTCAGTCCCAGGGACTTTTGACACCCTCAAAAGGTCCTACAGCTATGTTGTCACCTGTCTTCTTGGTCAGAGGAGTCATGGGGGCCCAATGCCACAGCCAGAGGTTATAGTCTACCCAGTGTACATAGTGCAAAGAAGAGAGTCAATATAAACAGAAATGTCCTCAGTGTTTCCAAGCAACATCACCTGGTCAGTAACATCCCAACAGATATAACTGGTGATTTTACTAATCTGGCTAAAGGAGACAGGATCTCTCCCAAGTCTCCAGTAATCAGAAAACTAACTAAAATTGGCCTAAACAACAGGGCGTGGGGGGAGTTAATTTTGGCTACCTACACTCCTACACTGTCTTAAATACCAACAAAGTATGACAAACTAAAAATAACAAAAACTTTAAAAAATACAAGCAATGAGTTGGGCTTTACAGGTTTTTGCATGGGTTGCTGTAACACACCAGACAGAGTACTCACAGATTCACTAGTTGTAATCAGTTTAAAAGACTGCCCAATGCCCTTCCTAACTATATGCAAAATGCTGTTTGGATAGTTTTGATAATTTTAATTTCTTTGCTTTGCAAGATCTCAAAATCAGATGGAAACTGCTGCCAAAAACCACCATTGTTATTTTTGTTAGACTGTACTGTACCTATGTTCCTACTCTTGCTTAAGGTAGTGTACCTGTGCAGCTCATCTAATAATGTAATATAAATTCCTAGTCCTTGAAAGTTTTTTATTACAAACTAGGATAATAAGTGTAGGTCACCTATAACAATCAACCTTATAGCCATGTTAGATATTTGCTCAAGATCAAATCATCTTAGGTAGACAGATGGTCTTCAAACACTTCAGAGAACTACAGAATATGACACTTGAGGTGTTTGAATAACATAAGGCTTTTCATAACAATGAGACACATCTGCTTCTAGGAGCACCAATCTATTTCAGAGATTATGGATATGGAAAGAGTTTGCTTTCTTTGTGGCAAAAGATAGCCACTTGGCAAGAAACTGCTGATAGTATGCTGTCCAAATTAGACAAAAGGAAAAACCTGCCAAACTTTGCCAAGACAAAGTGAGACAGTCCTTCAAAATTCTTGCTTCACACATCTGTCAGATATTCTAGGCCTGTGGGTCAAAGATGGATGCCCTAACATTACAAAGGAACCTTGGTAGACTGTCCTGGCAGCCAGGTGTTTCTGTCATTTCTATAATTTTGAAGTTGCTTGCTCTTCATTTCCTGTTTCAAGTAATATTTTATCCTTCTTGGGTCTCCACTGGAGACTAAAGACTAGATATAGTTTTACACTTTTCCTTGTTACCAAATTCAGAAAACTTAGAGATGTAAAGTGTATAAGGCTGAGAGACATAAAAGCTTAAATTTTGTATCTAAGAAAATGTTTTGAGGTCTTAAAAAAATTAGTTTGGGACTAGTAATACAAGTTAGGAGAGAAGGTAAATTGGGTACAAAACTTTAGACTCACCAAGATGAAAAGAAGCCTAAGTCAATGACCATTTATGTAGCCAGAAGCTTCTGGCCCTGCCTACCCCAAGGACTGTACCTACAATCCCAAATAATCACACAGAGGCTTATGTTAATATAAATTGCTCGGACTATGGCTCTGGCTCATTACTTTCCAACTTTTACACTTTAAGTCAACCCATATTTCTATCTATGCTTAGCCATGTTGCTTGGTAGCTTTTTGCTCAGTGCAGCATCTCATCAGCTTTGTCTGTCACTGTTGTCTCCTGCTCTGCTCTTCTGCTTCCCAGAATTCTCCTAGCCTGGTGCCCCACCTCTACTTCTTGTCTGGCTATTTGACAAATAAGCATTTTCTTAAACCAATAGGAATTGACAAATTGTTACAATGTACAAGAGCATAGTCCCACAGCACAATCAGCATTTTATTAAACTTATCTGAATGACACATCTTCAGTGTATTAAAAAACTATTCCACAACATCTTAACATCAAGATTTTTAGCCTCAGCATCTCAAGACTATTATGGAAGTGAGTTGTGTGTTTTTGCTTGTTTGTTTTGAGATGCGATATTCCTGTGTAGCTCAGGGTAACCTGGTAATCCCTATGTAGTGCAGGCTAGCCTTCAACTGTGATAAATCTCCCTGCCCAGCTACTGGAGTACTTTTAGGGATGCATCATCATATCTAAGAATGAGAATTTACATTTTGACCTTTTCTTCCTATAATAAGGCAGATCCCTTGACCAGGGCAATGCCCCCATCTTGTGTTCAATGGTTTTTGGAGCCCTACTGTACCATAAATTTTCTACCACACTGCAAGAAATTTATCCCTGAGCTGGGCATAGAGCTACATACCTTTAATCCCAGCATTTAGGATGTAGAGATCTCTGAGCTCAAGGTCAGCCTAATTTACAGGGTGAGTTCTAGAACAGCCAGGGCTACATAGAGAAACCATCTCAAAAAAAAAAAAAAAAGCCACACCACCCCCTTTAAAAAAAAATCATATCAAACTGCGGACTGGTATTCCCATTAATAGTACTTTTAAAAAAAAAAATATATGGGAAGGCATGTTGCATCATTCTGGAGCTGGGACATTGGCAGAAAACCCTCAACCTTCCAGCTCTCCTGGAGGAACCAAGTAAAGCTACCAGGCTCCCTAGAGTGGTGTGGAGGTGGTTTGGTCTCAGAATCATGATATGGATGCACTAACTGTTGCTTCTCTGATAATCCAATCCAGTTCATACTTCCTTTACTCCTAGCACTTGGGAGGCAGAAGCAGGCAGATCTGAGTTTGAGGCAGGCCTGGTCTACAATGGTGAGTTCTAGGAGAGCCAGACCTACTCAAAGAAACCCTGTCAAAAAAACCAAACCAAACAAACAAAAAGCAGAAAAAGCCTATGCCAATCCCAATCTATCTCAGTGTTGTGTCCTGTCTCCCCCTACCATCCACGCCCACTGTGGATCAGGATGTAGCTCTCAGGTACTTCTCCAGCACCATGCCTGTCTTGTTGCCATGATGACAATGGACTAAGCTGAACTGCAAGAAAGCTCTCAACTAAATGTTTCCTTTTATAAGTGTCTTGGTCATGGTGTCTCTTTACATCAATAGAACAATGATTAAGGCAGGCCTATTTATTATAAAATTCTCTGTGAGCTATTAATGTTAAATTCTTAAAAAATGCAAATTCAAGAAATTCTAACAATGTAATTCTAAGAAGCGTGTCAAAGAATATATACAACAATCCCAGTTTTGTTTAAAAATGTAATTTACATATATACATATTACAGATGAGAGGTAATAACAATGTTTACAGTAGTAAATATCTATAATTTCCAGTCAAAAAGGCATTATTTTATTGGATGGGTTTTATTTCATGGATTTGTTTCCTGTATTTTTAGACTTTCTATAACAAACCTGTAATAGTCGGAGAAAATCTACTTTACCATATAGCAAAAATAATGTTTTTAAAAACACCTCACTGCTTTCAAAGGAAAGCAAGTCCACAACGTTTATACTTACTCATTTTCATCTTCATTGTCAAAAGAAAGGAGACTACTGTTCCTCACTTGTTTTTGTGAGTTTTTTCTGACTGAATCCTGCTTGTTTACATCATCTTCATTTGTTCTCTTTTTTTTGGAGCTCGCTGTTAAACCTGAACACTTGTCATCTGGAGAACGCTTAACTGGTTTTCTGTACATGATTCTTCCATCGGCTGGAGGTGGTTCTTCATCTGTGACTCCCCCCCAAAAAAAGCTGAATAAGTTTCTCCTCATTATTTTGCTGTTAACAAAGAGTCAACTGGCAAGAAAATCATATACTGTACTTAAGGGTGTCCTTGAATAAATTCAGTCTCCTCTACTGCTTCTAGTTATACCTTACCCAACACATGCAGTCACTCAACAAAATCTTACGAAAGTGTCCCGTAATATTATTAGTCCCCAACTGTTACAGTAAAGATGATGAAGGTGATGGCCTGGACTTAGGATCTCTTATATTATCAGCTGGTGCTCTACCACCAAGCTGTATTTCCACTTCATCAGGTTGTATTTTGAACCATAATATTTCTCCCTAAAACAATGTAACAGATGTTTAGGAATAACATAAGTGCACTATATAACCCACTACACTCCAGGCACTTTAGATACACAGATCTTTGTTGACTGGTTGACCTATTTTGTTAATACAAACACTACACTAAGGAAGGCCCATTTATTGTTTCTATTTCACTGACTGGGAACTTGAGGCAGAGTGATCACTTGCTGAAGGTTATACATATGGTACCATAGCCAATGCTTGAACCAAAAACCACATTCTTCAAACAAATCATTCTATTCAATTAAAAAAAAAACAACAACAACAACAAAAAACCTACTTTATACTCAAATCTTTTAAAAAAAAAAAAAAAGACAATTTTTGGACATACCTGTTTTGGCAGCCTTTATTTCTGCTTTAATTTTCATGACTTCCTCAGCTGTTAGGTCTCCCTTTTTTAAAACCACCACTTGAGGCTGTTCATCTTCTTTGTCACTTTGATTACCATCATCATCTGGAAGCTGAGGCTGGATTTTCTACAGAAAATATAAGTAATATGTGTCGGTAACTAACCATTAACCAAACAACCACTGCTATTGTGAGCAACTATAATTATTAATGTGAAATGGGTAACTATCCATGATATGAATATAAAATGAATTAACACCAAAGAGCTTAGCTTCACCTAAGCAGAAAACAGGTCTGCCTGTTGTTCACTCTGGGGCACTTGTCCAGTAGCATCCATTTCTACTAGCCTACTCGGGGCAGTGCCAAACTACCTTGGTTCTTTGTTCCTAATCAACATTTTTCATTTCTGTCTTGTCTGAATTTGATAAAATCAAAACAACAAACAATCAACAACCCCACCTCACCTTTCAAGCTACCAATGTTCGGAAAATGACAAGTAAAAGTTATTTCCTCCTACCTCTGCTCATCTAATATCCTAATAGCTTCAGTTTAGTAGATATATTATCAGCTGGTTTTCAAAGGCACACAAATAATTATGTAAAAGGTTTTGTACATAAATGAAATTTCTCAAGCAGAAACACTGTACTTATGTACACATGTAACAAATGTAGTATTTTGTCAGCTAAATCAGATTTTTCCAAAAGCTAAGCACCATATTCTTTTAACTAAAAAAAAAAAAAAAAAAAAAAAAAAAACACTTTATATAATGCTTTGAGAATCACCTAATTTTTCAAATTACTGCCCAATATTTAATTTGTTTACAGTTATCTTGTTATGCTATGCAATACCGTACTTGCTTGGCATTGGCCCACAGCCATACTTTATCCCACATCAGTTTCACACCCTCTAGATTCTAAGTTTGAGTACTTAACAGTTCATGACCATATCCACTCCTCTGCCTCCTTCGTCTCTCAAACTGTGTCTAGGAAGCCCCGCTGCCAACTCTTACTAAAGTAGCCTTCAAGACTAAAGAGTTTCTAGACGTGCTTTTGAAGAGTGACCCGTGCATAGCAAGACACCGTTTACAATCTTAATAAACAAACTCCTTTGAGAAGTTCAGTTTCATCCCCCTATCCGGAGACACACAACCCGGACAAACAGTAGGGATGCTCCTTCTAATCCTGGATGCTTCCCCCAAAGACTCCAGATTCGAGTCATTTAACCGAGCGGCCTCCGTTTCCCTGGGTTCCGCAAGTGAGAAACAAAGGGCAGGAAAGCTGTCTCAACCGGCTACTAAGGGCGAAGTCATCTCCCAACCTGGAGCCGGAAGCGGCGTCCCGACCGTGGGCCCGACGCGCGCGACTCCCGCTGACTCACCTTGGTTTCCACCGTGGGCCCCTCCCTGTAGCCGACTCGCTCCTTGAAGCGGGACAGGAAGGCGGGCTCGGCCGGCCGTACGTACGACACCTGGTTCCGCTTGCTCATGGCGGTTCTGACCGACAAGCCCTCGCAACGCTCCCGCGGGGTAACACGCTCCGTCGCTCGCGCCGACTTATGACGTGCGCGTGCTCCGACGTCACCCGACGCGGCTGTCGGGGGGGCGTGGCACGTGGGCGGCGCCAAATTTAAATCCGCAGCCATTTTGGCGGGAGGATCCCGGTGACGGTCGTCATGGGCCCGGGCGGCAAAGGTAAGTTTTGATCGCGCCCTGTGAGCTCATCGCCGCTGGCAAATGCTGGTGTTAGGGGACGGCGGCGCACACGGTGGGACCCCGAGTCCGGCCGCTGCACGCCCCGCGCCTTCTCCTCTGCTGCGGACCCGGCTGTTTCCTTGCTAGCTTCTCGTGTGGGTGTCCTGAGGGCGGGCCCTTGCGCTCCGCACTTGCTGCTTGCTTCCACATTTCTGACTTTCTTGAAGGGAAGGGGTGTCCGTTCCCTTCGGTGGCCTGCCCTCGGAGGAGGATATTTTAAAGCGAATTGCAACCGTGTGTTTACAATAGTTCCGCTCTTCATTCTCCAAGACTTCGTGAATTGCATCGTAGTACAGAGCCCCATACATTTAGTGTACTCAGAGATAAGCTAATAATAAATTACAGCAGTCACAGTATTATACAGTGATGCGTTCTAGTCGTTGACAGTTTCTTAGCATACACGTCTTTCCTTCTGTCGTAGGAGATGCTACGTGGGGAGAGAAATTGCTATAGAAAGTTTGTCACTCGAACACGACATATAGCTAGTTGACCTGATAACAAAAAGCTGAGACTATTAGGAAAGTAGCATATATACTGTGGATAAGACCCTGGCTAATAGGAGTTGTGTAGCAGGACATGCTACTGAGAATAGGCTGTTTGAGGCCAGTCTTCATATTGCGATCTTGTCTCAGAAAAAGAAAAGGATTTATGATCTGTTTAGTTCTTAATTTTCTGTCTCGTGGTTTTGGACTGTGGATGAAAATACTACAGAAAAAAAGGACTTCGGATTATGAGTAGACTGTTATCTATTCTCACTCTGTTTTCTTTCTGAAGAGACTGATTTAACTCCCCACTTACACTGTGTGTGTGTGAGTGCTATCTCTTGTATTGCCTAATCCTGTAAATTGTCTTTCTTAAATTCTTGTAAATGACTTTTGTGAAATTTTGTGCCTGTGGGTACCCATGATAGGCAGCAGAAAATTGCTCTTTTTCATTGCTATGTGGTGTTCTTTTGGGTAAGCATATTACAATTTGTTCTGTTTTTTGGTGGACATTTAGTTTTTCCTTTCTCCTTTTGAACTTGGGTTTTTGAGTTGAATTATCATGAATAATTCATCTGTGAATAGTCTTTAACGTGTTTGATGACCTCAGTGTTGAAATTTTTACAGAGAATGTACAGAGAGGATTTCCTTGTAGCATGAGAAGACTGGTTCTGTTAACCTTGGCTCGTGGACATCAACTCGGAATGCCTGAGTTCAATCTTAGCGCTCCTCAAAACATCTTTCTTGTTTGAGACAGGATCGCTCTGTAGTTCTTGCTGTCCTTGTGCTTGCTATGTAACTAACATGAACTCAGATTTCAGCTTTCATAACATGGAAGCCTTCCTTGTATATCCCGGCGCTGTTCCAGATACAAAGGTGCTATATCACCCACACTTGAGAGGACTGTGAAAGGCGGTGTAGGGGTGTGGTGGGTTGGTAGTCTTGTAGTTTCCTGCTTTGCAGTGTTGATTTGAAGTAAAGGTGGAAATATAATCTCCAGAAATCAAGTTCTGTGTTAACATGGAGTAGAATTTATAATTTATTGCTCTGGTCTCATTCATTCAGAGATAGTTCCTGTGTGCTTACTATGGGTCAGGCACTCTTAGGTATGCTTTATAAGGTGGAAGAAGAATATTTATGAAGATGAATGCAGCCAAGAAAGGTGTTGTGGGAATTTTGTCTGTGTTGTGATCTGACATTCAACGGAGTCAGGCATTGGTTTGAGAAGCAGGATTCACATGCGGCTGGTCAGAATGGATCACAGGAGTCTCTAGGAGCTAGAACATTTCTGTTCTACAGCTCCAGTCATTCTCTCTTAGCCTGGGATCAATTGTGGAATCAAGATTATAGTGAGAGATTTACAGTGGTGGGGAGAGCTTGAAGCATAGCTTACCTAACTTCCAAGTAGGGATTATCAAATAAGTAGTTTAATATTAGGACTCTGGAAGCAGAGAGTTTGTGATCATCAGGAACCAGTGAGTCCCTGTCTTTAATTAATTAATTAGCTAATTAGAAAATCATCAATATATACCTAGCATTTAAACTCACAAGACTGAATATGATATATTAAGATGGGATAGGGAGAAGAATTGAGGCCAAGATTTGGATGTAGTTGTGAGGGATCCGAGAAAGCTGAAGAGTATCAATAACTGAGGAAAAATTATTCATAGTGAATTTTTCTTTTTGTTGGTCGCCCAGCCTGGGTTCTGCACTTAGTGCATAATGTAATTATAATTACCTCACCTCTAATGACCTTATTATATGAAGTGGTACAGAGAAGAAATGTGAGACAGGTAGTAAGTTTACCCAGCTCACAAAACACAAGCGGAGAAGTCCTTTAGACCCACTGCAGGAAGACAAGCATGTTAGCTCCCTACACCAGATTTTAGAGGAGACCAAGGTGAGAGAGGGTAGAAGTTTTATAGTAGCTGATGGAAAGTTACTTAGTTTTGTGGGCAATTTCTGTAGGGTCCAGATTGGGATGGATAAGCAGGTATCTCACTATCTTATTAACTAGGAAATTTTACAACGTGAATCATTTTTATTGGGACTTGCCATTTGTTCTGTACTGTAAGTCGTGAGCTGGCTCCAGATGTCTGTGTAAGATACGGTAAGTCCCTGAGGTCAGGCTCCAAGTAATCATGGCCTAATTGCTGAAGTGAGACTTTTGCTTGACGCCTTAATCCCGCCACATCTTTTGCTTTTTATCTTTATTCTTTTATCCTTACAGACCTCTTATCTTCTCTTTCTAGCTGAGTTAAGAAACATGACAAATTCTCATTCTACCCAGTCAAGGTAAGAAAAAGTCTTGCTGAAGAGAAAAATTTAAAATGTAGTATTTCTAAGACTGTTTAGTATGGCCAGAGATGCTTATTTCAAAATTTAGCTTGTCTTGAACCAGCTGGAAGTAGAGGAAGTTTGCATGCTTCGTCATATCTTCCCAAGTCCCAGTGAAAATATGGAGTGAATTGCCATTGATAATTCCTTAGGAAGACTTATTAGTACTAGTAAGAGGGAAATAACAGAAAAGTAATGTTGAGTTCCTTAAAATAACTGCCCTTGATTTTATTTGCAGCAAAGGTTTGTGAAGATACTACTGGGAATAAATTTGTAAAGGGTGTGAGTTATGTGAAAATTTGAAGGGAATAAATGTCAGTGGGTAGGTCTAGGACTTGGACTCACTGCTCCAGGTAATTTGAGATTGAGTTCTTTTACAGTCTCCTTACCTATTGCTTTCTGTTTTGGTCTTTAGTAATGAAGGTGATGCCATCAAAGTTTTTGTGAGAATCCGTCCTCCTGCAGAGGGCAGTAGATCAACGGATGGAGAGCACAGCTTATGCTTATCTCTGCTCTCCCAGACTACACTCCGGCTGCACTCCAACCCAGACCCCAAGACCTTTGTATTTGATTATGTTGCAGGCATGGACACCACTCAGGTAGTGGTCATTGGAAACTTACCCCTCCATTTGGGATATATGAGGCTATGTTTGTTGGGATGTAGTTTCTGATCACATTTTAGTGGGTAGATTTCAGAGAAGGAAGCTAAAACTTCCATAAATATTTTAACCTAATTTTAGTAGGTAGTTGTCTTCTTTGTTCTTTAAACTTTGCCCCACAATCACACAAACCTGCTTTTTCATGTTTCTTTTTATTCATAATGATGAAGATAAATGAAGATTTCAGATCCATTCAAACAACCACTAGATATAGTTGGCTTTGTAGTCACAGTACGAACTTACCCCACAGTTATCCCGATGCTGCATCTGTGCCCCCACACAGTTATCCCGATGCTGCATCTGTGCCCCCACACAGTTATCCTGATGCTGCATCTGTGCCCCCCCAGAGTTATCCTGATGCTGCATCTATGCCCCCACACAGTTATCCTGATTGCTGCATCTATGCCCCCCACACCATTATCCTGATGCTGCATCTGTGCCCCCCCAGAGTTATCCTGATGCTGCATCTATGCCCCCCCCAACAGTTATCCTGATTGCTGCATCTATGCATGCCCTCCCCCCACACAGTTATCCTGATGCTGCATCTATGCCCCCCCCACAGTTATCCTGATTGCTGCATCTATGCATGCCCTTCCCCCACACAGTTCTCCTGATGCTGCATCTATGCATGCCCTCCCCACACACAGTTATCCTGATGCTGCATCTGTGCCCCTCCACAGTTCTCCTGATGCTGCATCTATGCCCCCCACACACAGTTATCCTGATGCTGCATCTGTGCCCCACCCACAGTTATCCTGATGCTGCATCTATGCCCCCCACAGTTATCCTGATGCTGCATCTATGCCCCCCACACAGTTATCCTGATGCTGCATCTGTGCCCCCACACAGTTATCCTGATGCTGCATCTATGCCCCCCACACAGTTATCCTGATGCTGCATCTATGCATGCCCTCCCCCACACAGTTATCCTGATGCTGCATCTATCCCCCCCCACACACAGTTATCCTGATGCTGCATCTATCCCCCCCCACACAGTTATCCTGATGCTGCATCTATGCCCCCCCCACAGTTATCCCGATGCTGCATCTATGCCCCCCACACAGTTATCCTGATGCTGCATCTATGCCCCCCCACACAGTTATCCTGATGCTGCATCTATGCCCCTCCACAGTTATCCTGATGCTGCATCTATGCCCCCCACAGTTATCCTGATGCTGCATCTATGCCCCCCCACACAGTTATCCTGATGCTGCATCTATCCCCCCCCACACAGTTATCCTGATGCTGCATCTATCCCCCCCTCCACAGTTATCCTGATGCTGCATCTATCCCCCCCCACACAGTTATCCTGATGCTGCATCTATGCCCCCCACAGTTATCCTGATGCTGCATCTATGCCCCCCCACACAGTTATCCTGATGCTGCATCTATGCCCCCACACAGTTATCCTGATGCTGCATCTATGCCCCCCCACACAGTTATCCTGATGCTGCATCTATGCCCCCCACAGTTATCCTGATGCTGCATCTATGCCCCCCCACACAGTTATCCTGATGCTGCATCTATGCCCCCACACAGTTATCCTGATGCTGCATCTATGCCCCCCCACACAGTTATCCTGATGCTGCATCTATGCCCCCCCACAGTTATCCTGATGCTGCATCTATGCATGCCCTCCCCCCACACAGTTATCCTGATGCTGCATCTATGCCCCCCCCCCAGTTATCCTGATGCTGCATCTATGCCCCCACACAGTTATCCTGATGCTGCATCTGTGCCCCCACACAGTTATCCTGATGCTGCATCTATGCCCCCCCCACAGTTATCCTGATGCTGCATCTATGCCCCCACACAGTTATCCTGATGCTGCATCTATGCCCCCCCCCCACAGTTATCCTGATGCTGCATCTATGCCCCCCCCACAGTTATCCTGATGCTGCATCTATGCCCCCACACACAGTTCTCCTGATGCTGCATCTATGCCTCCCCCCCACAGTTATCCTGATGCTGCATCTATGCCCCCACCACACACACACACACACACACACACACACACACACACAATTCTTTAAAAAATTACTGTATCAGTAACTGCTTTTCTTTCTTTGGGGGGATGGGGAGGGGGCTGGATTTTTTCTTTTGGTTTTTTGTTTGGTTGTTTTCTGAGACAGAGTTTTTCAGTGTGGTCCTGGCTGTCCTGGAACTCTGTAGACCAGGCTGGCCTTGAACTCATAGAGATCCACCACCTCTGCCTCTTGAGTACTGGAATTAAAGGTGTATGCAACTACTGCCCTTTGATAACTGCTTTTATAATTAAATCCAATTTAATCAAACATTTAATACTATTGTCTAATAAAACTTTCTGCAGTGATGGAAATATTTACTATTTGACCTAATATAGTAACCTTTCTCCATATAGTGAATTAAATTTAAGTTAATTAGAACTAAATAAAATGTAAAATTTGATTCCTTGGGTGCATAGGCCATTCATGCCTCTTAAACATTGAATATGTTGGATGATCCAAGTTAGTCACGTGTCGCTAATGATCACTGTCTCAGATGTCATAGTTCCCCCCCCCCCCCCCTTGAGATAGGGTCTTGTGTATCTCCGTCTAGTCTGGAGCACACTGTGTTGCCAAAAATGACCTTAGACTTCAGATCAGCTTGCCTCCAACTCCTGAGTGCTCTGAGATACTGGAGTATGCAGTGCTGGGGACTGAACTAGGCAAGCACTCAGCAGAATGAATTGAATCCCCAGCCTCTCACAGGTCTTTATTATACACGTGATATTTGTTTGTTTGTTTTGTAAAATATTTAGATTTTTTCAGCTAAGGAGTTGCTAGTCAATGAAAATATAAAGTAAGCTACACTTATAATTCAAAATATCTTATAGACACAGTGAGAAGTAAAATTATCATGTATATCATTTAACTCAATGTGTCTAAAATGTTATCTAGTATGTAATTAATGTAACTATTATTGAGGTATTTCTTGTCCAGGCAGTGGTGGTACATGCTTTAATTCCAGGACTTGGGAGTCAGAGGCAGGCAGATCTCTGAGTTCAAGGGCAGCCTAATCCAAGACAGCCAGGGCTACGCAGAAAAACCCTGTTCCCCCCAAAAAAAGATGCTTCTCATTTGAAGAAAATTTATATATTTTACACCTGTACAATATCTCTGTTTAGTAACTGTAGTAGTGGGGTTTCTTGGGTCCCGGGCGGCCAAGACCCACAGACCTGCCGCCCAAGACCGCTTAGTCGCCCAGCAGTCCGCTGCTCAGGTCCCCAGAAATGACTCAGACACTTATATTAACTTCATGCTGTTTGGCCTATGGCTCAGGCACATTGCTAGCTAGCTCTTACATCTTAAACCAACCCATTTCTATTAATCTGTCTGCCACGTGGCCCGTGGCTCACCTGTGTTTCTTACATGTTGCTCCTTGGGCGGCTTGCTCGATCTGCTTCTGACTCCGCCCTTCCTTTCCTACCTATTCTGATTCCTCCTCCTACTTCTTCTATGGTGCCTGTCATGGCCCAAAACAGCTCCTTTATTTAAAGATTGAGATTCACAGCACACAGAAAGGCATTCCCACATCAAGTAACCAACATTAGGCTTTCAATAGCCACATGTAGCTTATGGACATCGTTATTTTAGGAATTCTTGCATTGTTGATAAACTGCATCTGCCTGTAAGTAAAAATAAAAATGCTTTTAGTGTGAACTAGTGACAAAGTAAGTAAAGAAAATATAGAATATGAAATTTGTGCTGATACATAATATTTATAGTAAGATAAAATTTAAATGCATGTATTTAAAATGTTTATTTTATATGTATTGAGTGTTTTGCCTACACGTATGTACCTATGTGTGTCCTTGGAGGTCAGAAGAGGGTGTCAGATGCCCTGGAACTGGAGTGATGGATAGTTGTGAGCCACCATGTACATACTGGGAACCAAATGCAGGTGCTACACAAAAGCAATGAGTGTTCCTAATCACTGAGCCAACTCTCCAGCCCCATGTACATTTTAAAAAATCATGTTATGTGTATGGGTATTTTGCCTGCATATATATCTGCACACCACAAATTTGCCCACAAAATTGCCTTTTGAGACTAGAAGATGATGTCAGATCTCTTAGAACTAGAGTTCACTGTGTGGGTGCTGAGAATCAAACCAGAGTTCTCTAGAAGAGCAGCCAGTAGTGTTCCTAACCATTGGGCTATGTCTCCAGGCACCTGCATGCCACCCCCTGACCCCACCCCAGAGAGGGTCTTACTATGTAACTCTGACTGTGTAGTCCAGACTGCCTTGAACTTTTGCCTACCTCTGCATCCAGGTACTGGGATTAAAGGTGTTCACCACTGTGCCCTACTTGATCTTTCTTTTTCTTTTCTTTTTTTTTAAGATAATTTTTTACTAAAAAAAATGAGATGGTTGGGAGATAGTGGAATCACTAAAGTACCAAGGAACCAAGTTTGATCCCTAGATCCCATGTGTAAGTAAAGTCAGGATTGGTGGCCTATACTTGTAATCTCAGTGGTGGGAAGGCAGAAGACTCACTGGTCAGCCTACCTAGTCTACTTGCTGAGTTGACTTTGTCTCAAAATTAAATCAAATTTTAAAAAAAACTACATTGGATATAGTACCTGAGGAACAAAAGCCACAGTGTCATTTACACTCCCTACATATGCGCGCATGCACACACATACACACACACACACACATATACATACACATATACATACACACGCACACACATATACACACATACACACACGCACATACACATACCATACATATCATATAACTACATGTATGTGTGTGTATGTATACCCTAAGAATTGAAATACACTTATAAACAATATCAACACTTTGAAAAGTAATAAAATGTATTATAGAAATTGATAAGGTTGACACTAGATTGGGTTTCTCAGTTGATGCCAAGTGGTTGGATATGTTTGTTTGTTTGTTCCTTTTTCTGGCCATATTTCTCCAAAGCAATCTATGACTGTGTGGAAGACTTTTTACCATCTTTTATGGTTTAGCCACTTTCATTAAGTAGATGTAGCCTTCAGGTAATTATGGATCTTAAAGTCTAAGCACTCAGTTTTTATTACATGAGATGAAGGTTAGAATTATTTTTATTTAACGTGTTTGGTGCTTACATTTGTAGGAGTCTGTATTCTCAACAGTGGCTAAAAGCATTGTGGAGTCTTGTATGAGCGGTTATAACGGGACCATCTTTGCATAGTAAGTTGTTGTCTGTCTACATATAAAGATGTGAATGTGCTTGTATTAGTTCCTACTTATTGCTGCATTAATAAGTCACCCCAAATTTAGCAGCATAAAATAGCATTTTACAATCTCTTCAGTTAAAAGCAGACTCAGCTATTGCTGGAGCCTCGTTCTTTCTGGAAGTTTTCCCTCTAAGCTAGACGTCATGCACCTTACTTGGCCCAGGGCCATCTCTTCTGTCTTCACGCTAGCAGTGCAGTGACTCTTCCTGCTGTTTATTCCTCAGAAAGGGGGTTTGGATTCTTAGAGACACCTGTTAATAGGTCAGCCTCACCTAGGTAATCAAGCTAAGTGGATTTGAGATCCATTTCTTGGAGAGGAGAACAGCATTTGAAATTTTTCTGAAAAATGATTTGTCTGTGTCAATCGCTTGTCTGTTTATATGATACACAGTCATGCATATTTATCTTATACTTTGGGCTATAGTCCAGCCCTAGAGTCATGTTTCATCCTTGGTCGCTGGGGGCTCTTTGAAGTTCCTGTGCCCCTTTGACACATTGTGTTCTTGGGTTTTCAGCACTTCCTTTATCGTGCTACATGGTTTCCCAGGTTCTTACATTTCCCTAAACTAGTTCTAGAACCGTTAAAACGCTGGTTCTTTTTGCTGGAAAATAGTAATGAAAAACCAAGATGTAGCCCCTTAGATGTATTTATTACTTTTGGAGAGGGACTGTTTTGAAGATTTCTTAGCAGACAGGGCTAGGAAATGTATGTAAATACCCTTGTGTCTAAAGAAAGATCTGGAATTGTTTCTGTATCTGTATTGTTCATGTAGATATCATGCTATACACAAGTTTATACTGATACTCATCCACTTAATCTAGTTTAAAGGGTTAATTCTACTCCCCTTGCCTTGATAAGCCTTTTACTGTCTATCATCCTTTTATTATTCAACCTTAGGGTACATGTAAAGCAGTTTCAGAAGTAGTATGTATCACTGTGAGTGAAGTATTTGTATATAGTCCTTTTTTCATGAAAACTAGTCTGGATCCACCTTAGGGATCTCTGGGCCTGTTATAAAGTGCATGGTGTTGTCAGCAATTGGGGTTTACCTTCCATCTCTTGGAGGGCAACCAAGGGCAACAGAAATAGGCTGAACGTTCTTGGGGTCTCTCGGACAGCCTGGCCCAACAACTCAAAAGAGGTCTGCTACTAGGATTTTTGTTAGGTGGTCTTTGACCCAGATGATTTTAAAAAAAATTTATGTATATCTTATGGCATGACGTGTATTTTATAGCCCTTTAAGTAAATACTTCCTCGTATGACTCCTTACGGCTTTTTCAGGTTCCTATTGTTATTTTCCTTTCCTGCTCCTGTGTTTACCTCCATCCTGCTGCCCAAAGAGCCTGCCCTCTCCCATTTCCCAAATCAAACCGCCTGTCCCTGCGATTCTCTCTCTTGCCCTCTAGTCCTGGTAACTGTCCTGGTTTCTGAAGATTTGGAGCTATGAGCCTTTAAATGTTTCCTTTTAAGGCACAAGGTAGAAAGCTATCCTATCATGTCTTCTCAGAGCAGCAAGAAGTTTCCCCATAGATTATTTTGAATGGTGAAATTCAAAATTGACTTTGAAATAGCCACAGTAGTCACAGATTGCATATCTTTAGAACTGTTTTTTCTAGAGACTCTGTAGGTGGCTTGCTTGCTTATATACTTATGTGTTTGCTATTTATTTATTTAGAGGAAGGGTCTCTCTGTGCAGCTCTGGCTATCCTGGAACTTGGCATATAGATCTTGAACTGAACTCAGAATTCTCCTTACCTCTGCCTCCTAGTGCTGGGATTAAAGGCCTGCGCCACTGTGTCCACCTCTGTAGGAATACTTAACCTAAGGTTCATTTATTAATATATTAATTTAAATTCCTTTCTATGTTTTGGGGTAACACTTGGAGATAAACAAGTGATTCATTGGTTGGGTGATCATATAGATCTCAGAAATCTCCCCATCTCTGCCTCATACTGGGATTAAAGGTCAATTTCTACCAAGTGCAGCCCTTAAACTTACTTTAAAATAAAGACATTTAAATGTCTTTTCCAAGAGAACCCTTAGCCCTGTCTGCTAAGAAATCTTCAAAACAGTCCCTCTCCAAAAGTAATAAATACATCTAAGGGGCTACATCTTGGTTTTTCATTACTATTTTCCAGCAAAAAGAACCTGAACTTCAAAATTATTGCATTATTTAGCAATAATTAGAAACAAATCTACTTAATTCTGGTTGAATAAATTATGCTAGATTATGTATCAAAAATAGTTGTAGCTATTTATAAGAAATGAAGTAGGCATCTACTTCCTGATTGAGATAAGTGAGGTACAGTTAAAGGGAAATGAAATTTCAGAGCAGTTTGGAGAGGATCATCCCATTATATCCTTGTAGACTGCATTATATTAGAAGGGTAGTCTGAATTTTATGTGTTAAAATAATACATAAAATTTTCTTTTTTGCAGTGGGCAGACTGGCTCAGGGAAGACATTTACAATGATGGGTATGTAAAGACCGGTGTCTGCTGTCCAACTATACTTTCTGTGGTGACCACTTGGAACATGTTTTAGGGGAAGGCATTATTTCTTTGTATGATGTTGCTTTTATTAAAAAAAAGGATGTTTCTCATGTTTCTACCAGTTTGTGAATTCCTAGGCAGTCTGTTTGTTAATCCTTATTATAACTGTCTTCTTCAGCTCAAAGCTTGGCATAGACTAGGTATAGATTAAGTGCTAGACACAATTGTGAGTGTATTCACAAATACATATACGTGTGTATATATGTCTGCATAAATACTATCAAGGTCCAGATTCTTGGTTTATGACTCTTGTCCTAACCCCTACAGCAGCTGACATAAGGTTATTACCTTCATTACGTTTGCATGCTTTGGAATGTCTACAAGTAAAATTTTATAGAATAATAATGTAAGATCACTCATATATCTGATGTGTTTTGTTTTGGGGTTTTGACTCTTTCGGTTGGGGCTTTTGGGGGGCTGTGTGTGTGTCGAGACAGGGTCTTACAGTAGCCCTAGCTCAATTGGAATTTGCCTTGAACTCACATTCCTCTGCCTCTGCCTCCTCTGGATGTTGGGGCTCATGGTATACAGCACCATGCTTCGCTCCATCTTTCTTTTCTTTCTGCGTAATTCCTTCCTCAGGGATGCCCCCACAAGATAAAAAGGTTCTCATGTAGCCTAGGCTGATCTCAAAATCACTGTGTAGCCATGGGTGAAGTTGAACTTCATCTACCTGTCTCCAGCTCCCAAGTGCAAAGATTACAAGTGTGCCCTCCACACCCAGCCTATATCTTTAAAGTACAGTTTACAAAAACCCAGGAAAGAAAGAAAGGAAGGAAGGAAGGAAGGAAGGAAGGAAGGAAGGAAGGAAGGAAGGAAGGAAGGAAGGAAGGAAAAGAAAGCCAGACAAGCAAAAGATCAATAAGACAAAAATACTCGAACAAAACAGTAAGTTTGTTGTGTTAGCCAACTGCTCCTGGGCACAGGGCCTGTCCTGAAGTGTGGTGGATATCCCCAGTGACAGACACTCCATTGGAGAAAGCTAATTTTCCCCTGCAAATACCTTCTTTGTTAGGGATGGGATTCCACGTCAGCTTCTTCCTTCTCATTGCTGGGACCCTGTTTAGCTTGATAAATACTGCTATAGATGTCTATAGGAAAACAAACTTTTTATCTTTTATCTGGTATCAACCCACTGTTTTGGCTTTTTCTACTCAGAAATTATAGGTAGGCAAGAGAAACTGTAGAGGTACATCAGTGCATGAATAACATATCTCACGCTTATGAGAGCATTGCTTACAGCTCTTACACATTTGTCCTTCCCTGTAGAGGTACATCAGTGCATGAATAACATCTCACGCTTACCACTTACGAGAGCATTGCTTACAGCTCTTACACATTTGTCCTTCCCCAGCTGTTTCCTAGGAATCTGTGAAGGCGTCATTACTGTGTTTCTACTACTGGTGTGGCTTTTACTGCCCAACTAAAAAATGGTAGCAAATCCTAACTTTTGTCATTTAATGTGCTTGATGTACAGCTATAATTTATTTGCAGACTTTTCAATTCTTTCAACTATGCTCTGGTTATTGACATTTTTATCCCCATTTTGTAGCTGAAATCTGAAGCTTAGACTCACTTAAGACACACACAGTGTGGATCCCCAGCTTAGAGAATACATCAATCCATGTTTTAGTCACTTCTTTTCCTGTGAAGGGACGTCATATCCAAGGCTGCTTATAAAATCAAGAGTTAATAGGGCCTTACAGTGTTAGAGGGTGAGTCTGTGAGTCTCAAGGCTGGAGCATGGCAGCAGGCAGGCAGGTATGGTGCTGGAGCAGTAGCTGAGCCCTCACATCTGATCCACAGCAGGAGGCCTAGAGAGTCACTTAGCTGGGAATGGCATGGGCTTTTGAAACCATAAAACCCCATCACCTCCTCCTCCAAGAGATCCACACCTTCTAATCCTTTCAAACAGTTCCTTCCACCAACTGCAAAGTAGGTGTTTGGATATAGGAGCCTGTGGGCACAATTCTCATTGTGAAAACACAAGTCACCTCATAAATGGAGTACAGGCATGTCAGTCCCTGACAGTGGAAGGATGACAGCTTAGCACGAGGATAGCTCACACCTGTCTTTAGAACTGGTTGGTGGCCACTACGGGTCTTCCCTTCAGTCCACTGATGGACGGTTTTATTATTTAGTCTTTCACAGATGTAAAGTTCACTTGCTTGAAACAGAACTAGAAAGATGATTATACTGACTGCCTTTGGAGATTGCCGTTTTTAAGGGTTCTCAGAAATAAGGGGTTTGTTTGCTCTTCTCTCTCAGGACCATCAGACTCTGATAATTTTTCTCATAATCTGAGAGGAGTAATCCCACGAAGTTTTGAATATTTGTTCTCCTTGATTGATCGTGAAAAGGAAAAGGTAAAGCTTACTGTAAAAATAAAATGTTCAAGGCTGAGGGGGCTGGAGAGGTGGCTCAGCTATAAAAGAGCCGCCGGTTGCTCTTCCAGAGGACCTGCATTCACAACTGTCTCTAACTCGAGGGGATCTGATGCCTTCGTCTAGCCTCTGTGGGTACCAGACATGCACATGGTGAACAACACATGTGGGCAAAATACCCACATCAATAAGTTAAAAACAAGATGTTGATAGGCTGCTTGCCTAGAATGTAATAGAATGTTTGTTTGTTTTGTTGTTGTTTTAAAGCTGAGTGTGTTAATGCACATCTGTAATCCCAGCACGGAAGCAGGAGGATCAGAATTCTAAGGTCAAGGCTAGCCTAATTGCTAGTGTACACAAAAGAACTGATGGTTTCTGCTGCTCTCAGATTTTTATGAGAGAAAAGTATACAGAAAATACAGTGCAGTGATTTAAATGAGAAATGTCCACCATAGTCTCAGGCTTTTAAATTCTTGGTCTCCACTTGGTTGCACTTTTTGGGGAGTCTTAGGGAGTGTGACCGTGTTGGAAGGAGTATTTCATTGAAAGTGGGCTTTGGAGAAAGTCTCAAAACCATTTTAAGTTCACTCTGTGTCCTGCTTGGTTTTGAGATCATTTATTTGTTCTGCCAGTTGCTCCCTTCTTTCTGCTATCGTGGACTCTTACCTCCGTGGAAGCCCTTCCTTCTGAGGTACACTAGAAGTCCTCATAATGTACATTAACAGTGGACCCATCCGTGTGTTCCAAGGAAACTGAAATATCCCTAACATTGCAGATAGACATACAAATTGCATGACAATAAAAATTTTATTCCATGTGTTTCTGTGGTTACACTTTTTAAAAATTATTTCATTTTTATGAATATTGGATGTTTTGCTGGCATGTATGTCTGTGTGCCCAAGGCCAGAAGAACACGTTGGATCCCCTGGGTCTGGAGGTACAGATGATTGTGAGCCTCCATGTGTATGATGAGAATCTAATGAGGACCCTCTGGGAAGCAGTCAGTGCTCTTAACCAGTGAGCCATCTCTCCAGCCCATACTTAGTTTTTGCTTTGTTTTGTTGTAAATTTTTTTTTTTTAGGATTTTATTTTTAAGTGTATGACTGTTTTAACTGCTCATAAGTGCACTATATGTTCACAGTGCTTATACAGACCAAAAGGTGGCTATAGATATGGAATTGATGCATAAATATCTATGTGGGTGTTGAAAACCAGGACCAAGTCTTGTAAGAGCTGCAGATGCTTTTAACCATGGAGCCATCTTTCTAGCGCCCAACTTTTTTTTATAGGATGAATCAGTTTCAGTCTTATAAAGAGCATGAATCTTGCTTCAAATAAAACTATCTGGGGCTGGTGATATGGTTCAGTAGATAAAGAGACTTGTCACCAAGCCTAATGTTTTGAGTTCAGTCCCTGGGACCCAGATGACAGAATGAAATAACTGACTCCAAACGTTATCCTCTGATCTGCACATGCACGCCATGCTGAGACTGCCTATACATACAAACACAATAAATAAATGCATGAGAACTAAAAGGAAGTAAGATATGGAAGACAGTGGAAACCCATTTGAACTGCTCAATTCCCATCTCCGCAAGCAGGTTCTGTGGTACCTCTCCACTGGACTTCTGGTACTGCAGTGATGATGTTTTGAGATTACTTTTCCAGATTATTTTCACTGACTTTTTAATGTCTTACATGGTATTAAAGGGTAATGGGAAAACACTCCTGAAATAGTTCATGGAAACTGAGAATAGATGTATAATTGGAGCTTTTCTTTACAGGCTGGAGCTGGGAAGACTTTCCTGTGTAAGTGTTCCTTTATTGAGGTCTACAATGAGCAGATCTATGACCTGCTGGACTCGGCTTCAGTTGGACTGTACCTACGGGAGCACATAAAGAAGGGAGTCTTTGTCGTTGGCGCGGTGGAGCAGGTAGTCACATCAGCTGCGGAAGCCTATCAGGTACCCTGCCGTGAGGGTGTGTGTGGTGAGATATTGTATATTTAGTATCAGCCTGGACTATCAGAGAACAGAGCCACCGGCAGTCAGGCCATGAAAGTCAGAGAGTGGTGACCTAGACCTTTAATCCCATCACTTGAGAGACAGATCTTTCTGGATTTCTCTTGAGTTCAAGGCCTAACAACCAAACAGTAGTTAATCCTAACTCTAGGATTATGATGCAGAGTTCAACCAGGAAGTGAAGCAGCTGGGCGGGGAAGATATTTGAGGCAGGAGGAGGCAGACTTTCAGGCATTCCGTAAAAGCCACCAGTCGTGCTAAGGACCCTTGCAGAGAGCATTTACTCTGGCCTGACAAGTTGACTGGGTGAGAATTGTGCTTGATGTTTAGTCAAGAACATCCCTTGAAAGTACCCTGGTCCTCAGAGAATCAAGAATTGAGTCTTATAATAAGACATAGCATGAATTTTTCTGAGAAGTGAAGAAAAGAATGTAGCATTATTTTCTAGATTTCTCCAACTTTGGGGCTGGGCACGGAGGTTGTATAGCTGTACTCATAGCACTTGGGAGGCCGAGAGAGGAAGGAAGAATGGTGAGTTTGAGGCTAGCCTTGGCTATGTGGTAAGATCCTTTCTCAGAAAGCGGGGAGAGTCTTAGACTGCTTTGGTGGTATTTGTTCTAATAGCACAACAATTTGTCAGCATCTGATGCTCTAGGAAGACTTGTCTTGCTCTGTTGTCCTGTTGTGAGGTTGCGAACACAGTGAAGGAAATTCTGAAAACAGCCTGATGTGGCTAGTTGATTTCAAATATGGGTTTTTTCCTTTATTTTCTTCTCTGTGGAGGAGTGTTTTGCCTGTGTGTATATCTGTGTACCATGAGTATACAGTGCCTCCAAAAGACAGCAGCGGATCTTCTGGGACTGGAGCTAACAAAGTTGTGTGTTACTAAGTGGGTGTTGGGAATTGAACCTGGATCCTCTGGAAGAGCAGCCAATGTTCTTATCTGAGTCATCTTATCAACCTTAGATAAGCTTTATATTGTAATAAAAATATTGTCACATGCACATAAGTTACGGCATGTAATGTTAATGTGAACACTCAAGGACCCATCAAACAATTTAGACCATATGTCACTACTAATGGGAATCTATTTACCTGCTTGTTCTTCTCTGTTGAAGATCACTAGCTCTTCTCAAAAGAAGCTCATGCCGAATGTCGTTATCATTCTACCTCATCCATAATTATTTATCTTGTTTGTTTGGCTGTAGTTTTTTGAGACATGGACTCTGTAGCTCTGGCTGGCCTGGAACTCACAGAAATCCACCTGCTCTGCCTCCTGAGTGCTAGGATGGAAGGCGTGGGGCACCACACCCCGTTGTGTTTGGATCTGTGCATTTGTTTTTGAGACAGTGTCTCATTAAGTAGCCCAGGCCCTCTTACCTCAGCCTCCAAGTATTTTAGCACAGAGTTATTCTGTGTCTAACTCTTTAACTTTCTTTTTTATTTATTCTTTGTGTCTTTCATCATGCATCCCAATCCCACATATCTTCCGTCCCCTTCTGGCCTCTGCCCCTGCAAACCCCCCCTAATAAAACAAAATGAATTTTAAGATAGAACAGGAAAGAAAAGAAGAAAGGGAAAACTGGCCCTGGAGCTGCAGTGTCATACAGTGAGTCGCACAGTAAACCCTTTATCCACGCGTAATGACATGTGTTTATCACAAGGAATCATTGACTTGGTTTGAGGCCCCTGCTCTGTGCTACACTATCAGTGATAGGCTCTCTGGGAGTCTTCCTATAGGGGACCCACAGGACCACCCCACTACCACCACCGCCTGTGTTCCAGCAGATCACAGCTGGGATGGGATAACAGTTAGCCCTGGTTCTGGGCCTAGTAAGCACCTAGTGTTTAAAGTTAGCATACAAAAAAGCCAGCATGAAGTACATTAGGTAATGTAATGTTTTTGCTGTTGGTGGTGGTAGTTTTTTTTAAAGAGTTAAGTATTCAAACAAATGTGCTTGTGTTGCTTTTAGAATTTGTCCTGTTTGAGAGAATTTGTTTGTTTGTATGTGTGTGTTTGTTTTGAGACAGGGTTTCTCTGTGTAATGGTCCTGGCTGTTGTAACTCACTCTTTAGGCTGGCCTCCAGCTCAGAGATCCTACCTCTGTTCCTGAGTGTTGGGATTAAATGTACACTGTCCGTTTTTAAAGCTATGCAAATACATAGCTGACCTAATGTTAAATATATTTACCTAATACTATGAGAACTCTAAAAGCTACAAATAATTTCAGTTTTAAAAGGTTATAGGTCAGCAGCAAAGAGGTTGCGTAGGTTTTCTAAGGTCCTCTGTTCAGTCTATGGCACTGACAGAAACAATTCAGTTTTATATTGTATTTTGTTAATGGTGTTTTAGTAGGTAGCATTTATTGCATTTAATGCCAAGTACTGTGATGATTTTTACTTAATTTGAAGTAACTTTACCCATTTCTCTATTTTAACCTCACACGTTGTGACTGTGTTCTGCATGTTGTATTTCTCAGGTCATTAGTGTCACCTAAAGGCCTATTAGCAACCTTAGTTTAGGCCAAATATGGTAGTGTACTCTTTTAATCCCTGCACCGGGAGGCACAGGCAGTTCCAGAACAGCCAGGGTTATATAAGAGAGACCTTGTCACAAGCCACCACAGGCCATCACTCCTCCCCAAAAGAAAACACCTTTGCCCAAGGTTTGACATACTAAGCATCCTTCTAAAGTAATGCCTCATCTCAATACTCACGTGATGTTGAGCCACAATCTAAATTCTAGTAACATCCCAAGGTAGAAATATGCATATTGAACTTAGATCTTCTGCCCTGTGAGGTAGTGCCCACCTACTCTGCTCTGTTTTCTAGACAGGGTTCTTGCATAGCTCCAACTGCCCTGGAACTCGATTTTAGATCAGGCTGGTCTTGAACTCACAAAGATTTGCCTGCCTCTGCTTTCCTGTGTTGGGATTAAAGGCATGCATGTGCCTTGCTCTCTATGCTCATTTTTAAATACAGAAGCAGAACTTTTTTTTTATAGCCACACCTTGTAAACAGTACAGTCAGGCTTGGACTTGCCTACCTGAGCCCCTATGGTCAGAACATTGATGTATTTTCTTGTCAGAATGGAAAGAAGAAGAAGAAAAAAAACCTACTTTGCAGGAAAGAAAGGTGCCAAAATGTTAGACTAAGGATAACTCAAAACTCCTTTTGGTTTGAGTTTTTAATATCTAAGCTAAAGAAAGGGATGCACATCTGTAGTCACAGTGTTGGGAAGTAGAAGCAAAAGGATAAAAGCTTGAACTACCAGGAAGTCCCGGCAGCCTGGGCACCTGTTTCTGTCTGTGACATAAAGAGGTAAAGAAAGGAATTATTAGATGGGCAGTAAACCATCTCACCATTCTTTGTAGCTTTCCTACCGGTGTTGTTACCTGTAGTCGGATGTTTCTGCCCTTCCGGAAACTCTCAAATACCCAGTAGCCACTTCCCCAATAGTTGGCTTGGAGGCTTAATATTACTCATAAGCTGTTTGGCATATGACTCGGGCTTATTACTTGATAACTCTAACACTGTAAGTTAACCTACATTTCTATCTATGTTTAGCCATGTGCCATGCATGGTACTTTTACCCGGCACAGCATTCTCATCCTATTTCTCCACATCTGACTGATAACTGCTGATTCTGCCTTTCCTTTTCCCAGAATTCTCCTACTCTGTTCATCCCACCTGTATTTCCTGCCTGGCATGGCCAGTCAGTGTTTTATTAATCTAATACAAGTGAGAAATAGTCACAGCATTATCCCACAGCACTTCCCATTTTTCTCTTTTCAAAACAAACCTGAATCTAGTCTCCTTTATTTAGCTTTTTTTCTGACCATTATCCATAATAACTTGTAACCAACACTTTAAACAAAGACAAGCATCCATAATCCATTTTTGGGGGGAATATGGTCATCGTTCTCTAGGCTACTTCATAAAGATTGGGGGCACTGGCAATCTTATGGGGACCCAAAGAAAATTTAGGATTATGGTCAAGTCCTGGATACAGGACTCAGAGGAAACTGCCACAGAGGTGCTCTGAAACATTGGATCATCTGGGCTATCCATTTCTACAGGAGATTTTTCAGGGAGTTTTGCTTTATCAAACCTGGTTTTTCTTAACCCAGGTGAATCTACAGCCTCTCATTTTCTGTAGAAACAAAAGCATGATTTCTTCTCCAAAGTAACATATCTTTTGACTTAATTTTGAACTCAAGAAATTTTCAATATATATAGGTTGGATTAATCCAGCAGCATTTATAATCAAATGTCCCTTAGTGCCTCTTGCTCAAAAACCTCAGATAACACAGTAACATACAGTAACCAGACTCTCTATATTCCATCTTTACATGGCTTATTTTTTATTATCCAATTTCTTTAAGGACCTATTCTATCCTTTTTCTTTTCTCTCTCAAGCCTACGTATACTTTTAAAACACACTATAAACCATTTAGAGGTTTTCTTTATTTCTTATTCTGTCTTTACTATATATCTTTTTTCTGGCCACACAAGACTTTTAACTGTTAGGATGTGTGGCTAGGATTAAAGCCATGGAGTCTGCTCCACACAGCTCCTTGGTCTGTAAGAGCTTAGCTTCATGGCAGAAGTATTAGAAAGAGTCACATTTACCATCTCAGCTCTGGGGAATTTTAGGGTTCATACTGCCACTAAGTGGAGCACTGCCACCCTCACTGCTCATGAACCTCATTTAAGTTATTGGCAGCAGGGTCTCTTAAAAAAAGTCTTATGGTTTTTGCTAAGGCTGAGTCAAGAAGTCTCTCTTAAAGGAGCTGCACCTTGACTCTCCACCAAAAAAAACAGAGCCCATCCGAGAAAACACTGCCATCAAGAGGCTATGCTTGACTCTGTTCCCTTTTTGTCTGTATGAGAAGTAACCTTAAATCCTCCATCATATGCAGCTCAAGCTGCAGACCACAAGCCCACTGTACTGTAGCTCAAGTCCACAGGCCATGACATCTCTGTACCATAGCCCACTTGAGAGATTCACCTAGGAAGCTGCTTTTGGCTCGTGTCTGTCTTCTAGAGTCCTTTTTATGCTTTCTCAGCTTTATGTGGATATACATGCACATAAAGAGTTGGAATGCTGTTTATGGTTGGAAGTTTCTGTCCTGGCCAGAAACTCAAATGCCTAGCAGCTAGTTCACAAATAATTGACTTGGATACTTAATATTATAGTAAATGCTGGC
The DNA here is from genome assembly GCA_033318265.1 of Phyllotis vaccarum. Lineage (NCBI taxonomy): Eukaryota > Metazoa > Chordata > Mammalia > Rodentia > Cricetidae > Phyllotis > Phyllotis vaccarum. The sequence goes on along the minus strand of JARWLC010000004.1, from coordinate 87,850,697 downwards.
TGAGTAGCTCAAGAATATTACTAACTAGCTCTTACATTTAAATTAACCCATAATCCTTATCTATGTTTAGCCGCGTGGCTTGGTACCTTTTCTCAGTCCGGCATTCGTTCACCTTGCTTCCCTGCATCCAGCTGGCAACTGCTGACTCTACCTTTCCTCTTCCCAGAATTCTCCTAGTCTGGTTGCCTGCCTATACTTCCTGCCTGGCTACTGGCCAATCAGCATTTTATTAAACCAATACGACTAACAAATATTTACAGTGTACAAGAGCACTGTCCCACAGCAGGTATCTAAATATATACTATTTAGAACTTGTGATACTATAAATTCTCACAAAGCTAGATAACAATGGAAAGGCTGTGTTTCCACCCCCACTCCCGTTCCATAGGGAAATTACTGTTATGAGGGTGGAAAATTACCTGTGTTGTTATTTTTCATGTTATACAGTGAGATTATGTGTTGTAAAAGTGTCTAGCCTTATCTCACTCCAGACCTCTCCGCAGCTGCTTTGCCCCCCAAAATGACACAGATGTTTATATTAGTTACATGCTGTTCAACTATGGTCCAGGCTTATTGTAGGCTAGTTCTCTCTTCTAATTCAATCTATTTCCATTAATCTGTCTTGCCACGTGGCTCATGGCTCACCTGAATTCCTTTACATATTGCTCCTTAGGCAGCTGGATTGCATTTCCCCCAATTCTGCCCTCCCTTGACCTATGCTCAGATTTCTTGCCTGCTTCTAAGATGCCCTGCCATAGGCCCAAGCAGTCCCTGTATTAACCAATGATATTCACAGCAGACAGAAAGACATCCCACATCAATTATAAGTGCTGCTTCTTATAATAGTTTCCTCTTTCCCTAGGTCTTATCTAGAGGGTGGAGAAACAGGCGTGTAGCATCAACATCTATGAACAGAGAATCCTCGAGGTCTCATGCGGTCTTTACAATCACAATAGAATCAATGGAGAAAAGCAGCGAAACTGTGAATATCCGGACCTCCCTACTCAACCTAGTGGATTTAGCAGGATCTGAGAGGCAAAAAGATACCCATGCAGAAGGGATGAGGTTGAAGGTAGGAATTGAAGTGTGAACTCCTACTAAAAGTAAGTGCCACGAAACTATAGTGAAGAGCTGAGAAGAAATAAAATTGTTCCTGGCCAAAGGAGCAAAGATTCTGTGAGGTCACGGCAGTGAGTCTCTTAGGTGCAAGACTACTTAGGATGGTGAGGAGGGACCCTTGGAAAGAAATCTGGGAAGAAGTTGTCATAGAAACTAGGTTTCCTTGGAGGTAACACCACAATAAGTCGAGGAGCACCTGTACAAACACGTTCCTTTCTCGACAGAAACATGAGGAGCCTTTTGCTGACTGTAAGCTCAGCTTAAACACCACCCCCCCCCCACCCTCCCCACCCCCCCCCCCCACTTTCTCTCTCTTAGGTTACATTCCTAAACTACATCACACTGAGTTTCTGTCCCACCGACAGTAGCTCACTCCCTGCTGAGTGATTTCTCAAGGTTTGCTGGGCCTTGCAAAGTAAATATGCATTGGATAATTTCACTGTGTGTCAGTGAATAGATCAATTATAAAGCAAGAAAGCCCAGGTCAGTTAGGACCAGAAGCGCCAGGCCAAGTTTGTACTCAGCCTTGTAAATCCCTGGAAAACATTTTTAAAGTTTAGAGCAAATGTGTGATTTTATGTAGAAAGCCTATTTATAACCACTTAGATCTTTTTTTTTTTTAAATCACTTAGATCCCTTAAGCCTTCACTGTCAGAGTCCAGGAGAGAGCAGTCATGTATAATCTTTGAGGTAGGAAGGTACCGAGCCTGAGCTATTGTCAGTGGGACAGAAACTCAGTGTGATGTAGTTTAGGAATGTAACCTAAGAGAGAGAAAGTATGGGGGGGGAGGGGGATTTAAGCTGAGCTTACAGTCAGCAAAAGGCTCATGTTTCTGCTCCTCGACTTATTGTGGTGTTACCTTCAAGGAAACCTGGTTAAGATGAAATATCCTAAATCAGAAGTGCATTCAACATTTCTAACCTGCTAAACATCCCACCTCAGTAATATCTCAGCTGCCTAGAGCTGCATCTTGCTGCTGCTGACAAGTATTATGTCACTGTTGATTTGCTGGGAGAAATAAAAATTCAAATCCCAAGTACAGTGCATTTGCACGGTTGTAGCTTTCTGCAGTTACAGTGCACATGACATAGGAAATGGGGATAATCGACCATATTGTTTTAACTTAGACGTTGTCATTTTATCTGTCCTTTGCTTTTCCTCTCCTGGGTTGTCACTTCCCTGCTTAGGTTTTAGCTCAGGACACCGAAGGGTGACTTTGCACTTCTATCTTTTCTTTTCTCCTAATTTCACAGGAAGCAGGTAATATAAACCGATCTCTGAGTTGCCTGGGCCAAGTCATCACTGCACTTGTTGATGTGGGCAATGGGAAACAGAGGCATGTCTGCTACAGAGACTCCAAACTTACTTTCCTACTTCGGGTAAAGCTGTTCACTGACTCCTGCGACCTGCGTTATGGTCGCTAAACTAATGGGGAGATTTATTTTCTGAAAAAGATCTTAGGACTTTTATCTAAAACATGCACCACTGATGTCATTAAACAGGACTCCCTGGGTGGAAACGCCAAAACAGCCATAATTGCAAATGTTCACCCAGGATCCAGGTGTTTTGGGGAAACGCTGTCAACACTTAATTTTGCTCAAAGAGCCAAGCTGATTAAAAACAAGGTAAAATACTGTAGTAGTTAATACGTCAAGTAAATTACAAAAATATCTGTGATTGTCCTGATGTTACCACTGATCTCAATCCTGCACAAGTCATCTTCTTTCTTCCCTCCTTTCTTAAGGTGGGTTTTCCTTGTGTTGTTGAGATGGAGAGTAATTAGCCTAAGCCACGCTATCAGAGTTGGTGCTTGGGATGGTGCATGCACATGGGTTTGCATGCTTGTGCCTGCCCTGTGCCCATATGTGATGTGATGGTAGCAAAGGGTAATGCTATAAAAATTACTTGATATAATGAAATTGCTTTTTAGCTTGTGTATTATTTTATATCAAGAAGTGTCTTGAATATTGGTATACTCCTCAGGAAGCTTTTCCTGTAATGTACTTGTTGATAAACTACTTAATGCTTCTTGTACCATATGGTCCATTTCAAACTACTCAGTTCTTCCTTTGTAGTAAAAAAGCAGCTATAGACAGTATATAAACAATGGCAGTTGCTGTGTCCCACTGCACCTTGCCACACAAAGAGGCAACAGTCTATATTTTGCCTGTGGACAGCACTGTAGCAATTCTTAATTCAGACTGAAAAGATCAACACGACACCTAATTATTTTGGAGAGTTGAACATTTCTTTGGTTTCAGACAAAACAACTGTTCCATGAATTGGTAGATTAATTTCTTACCCCCAGGTTATCTGGCATAGTTAATCATGCCGTGTTACTCCCTCCCCTCCCTCTGAGAAGAGCGTAAATCTTGTGTTTTAGATTTCTTTGGGCACCATCCCCTGCTTACATGAATGTTAGCAGTATGAGGAAGAAACATCAGTAGAACTTCCAGACTCTCAGCTTCCCAGAAGTCTTTCCGAGTAGAGCCATGTTAATGATTGCAGTTATGATGTCACTGATATAATAGTGATGTCAGAAAGCCTCATAATGAGGCTCGCTATATGAATCAAAAGCAATTGAAAATGGCTTTTAAACATGAACAACAAACTCAGCAGCCTTGTAGTAGTTTCTCCCGATGGTGAGTGTTCTTTAGCCTGTCAGTGGGAAGAGCTGAGGTGTCCAGGACTGTTTAGGTCTTGGTGGTCAGGGTGAACCTAAGACAAGAACACAGGAGACTTGGGATGTCACAGGGCATTTTTCCTTGCTGGAGTAGTTAAGTATTTCACACATAGGCCTCTGGTCTGTTGGCATTTGTAATTACCCTTCAGTTTTATAACTCTTTTTAAAAATTATCTAATAATAAACTTTACTATGTTTGTTTGTTTGTGTTTGAGACAGGATTTTTCTGTGTAGTCCTGGCTGTCCTGGAACTAACTCTGTAGACCAGGCTGGCCTCGAACTCAGAGATCTCCCAAGTGCTGGGATTAAATGTGTACATCACTACTGCCTGGCAATAAACTTTACTTTTTAGATTTATAGCAGAATTGTACAGAACTTTTATTGTCCCTGCCCCCACACATGTGACCACCCCACTACTGACATCCCACACCAGAGTGATGCATTTGTTGGTAGGTTTGGATTTTTTTAGGTTTTTTTTTTTTTTTTTTTTTTTTTTTAGGTTTTGGTTTTGTTTTGTTTTTTTTTTTAGAGGTTGTCTTAAATAAGACCATCAAGAAATTGAGAAGACTATTTAGTCACCACGGTAATAACATTTGTTTATAATTGTTTTGACCTTTTAGAGAATATTACTTTAAGAAAGTGAAGGTGATGTTTGCTATGGTGGTAGCAAACTGAGGTAGACTGTGAAACCAATCCCCCCTTCCAGGCCAGCTTTAGAAACAAAGTCTCTCTCTATGAAGGGGCAGTTTCTCCTCAGGCTAGTTCTGTCACCAAAGGGTGTTGAACAAAGGGGAAATGGCCTTGCTGGGAAGTTTGAAGCCTCCCTTCTTTGAAAGGGTTCTTAAGTCAGGGCAATATACTCAAATCTGAAGGTGACCCAGCCTATGATGCCTCGCACTGAGGTAGATCGGATCAGTGGGAACCTGGTGAGGAGCTGGTAAGGGGAAGAGAGTCGAGCCCTGTCTGCTGCCTGGACTCTTGGTATATAGGACAGGAAGGGAACTTCCCATCTCACTGTACCATTTTGGTGGCCTTTTGACTGTTGGCAAGACACACGTGAAGTTTTGTTTGGTTTTTCTCACGCCTACAAAAAAACAGGATTATACAACTTGAAAATCATCAATTCAGTGCTCTATTAATTCTTGTCCAGGCTGTGGTGAATGAAGACACCCAAGGAAATGTCAGCCAGCTACAAGCTGAGGTGAAGAGGCTCAAAGATCTGCTATCTCGATTTTCTTCTGAGCAGATGTTACCAGAAAACTTGCTGGCCAGAGGTAGGACGGGGTCCTTGCTCTTTATCCTGGGAAGACGTGATGGGAATGTTAGTCTAAGAACAGGAAGGCTCTCCCGAATGTGTCACTGTCCCTCCTGTTCACCTGGTAAGGGGATCATTCTTTGACTCAGACGTTTTGTGAGGTGCAGTAGGATGATGGTTTGAGTAATTCACCCCTAATAACTGCTAGAAAGATTCATGAGAATTTAGAAAAATGAAATTATTTTTCTGCTTAACTGATTTTATTCAATCACTCCCGAGATTATGTCCAAGCATATACAATTTATATATGTTCATTAGGACAGGAAATGTTTCTTTAAAGATTAACTAGTAGTTTCCAGGTGGTGGTGGCACACCCCTTTAATCCCAGCACCCCAGAGGCAGAAGCAGGCAGATGTCTGAGTTCCAAGACACCCAAGCTGCACAGAGAAACCCTGTCTTGTAAAAACCAAAAAAGATTAAACAAACAAATAAAAAGAATAGCTAGTAGAATTAACTTGAGATCTATAAAACTGTAAGAAAAAAAATCTGGGGCTGGGAATGTGTTTTGATAGTAGACACTTGCCCAGCGTGTCTGAAGCCCTCGGTTTGCTTTCCAGTACTTTACAAAACTAAACCAGCAAACAAAAATCAAAAATGTGCATTATACTAAGCATAATCTATATACCTGACTTCCAGAACTCAGAACTCAGGAAACTGAGGCAAGATTGTGAAATTTGGACTAGCCTAGGCTATAGAATGGATTTTAGGCCAGCCTATCCTACAGAGCTACAGACTTAGACGCTCGATAAATAAATAGATTGACATTGGATCTCAAGAAGCACCTGTGGATCTCCCCCACATTCCTTAAAGACTCATTTCTGAACTAGTTCTGATGGCTCATGCCTGTAATTCCAGCATTTAAGAGGCTTAGGCAGGGTTACCATGAATGAGTTCAAGAACTACAGTTTTTAGGCTACAGTTTTATGGGTTTTTTTTTTTTTTTTTTTACATATTTTACATATTTCTGTTTTTTCACCACAGATATATGAATGAATGAAACCTGTTTTCTTTGTAGAACAGCCAATTTGCTGAGAGAGAATGAGAGTCTGCGCTTTTAGATCAGTTGGCAGAAGGAAAAGCTGTTTTAGTTTTGAGAAACGAACGTTTCTCCCTTTTCCCTTTTTAGACAAAGAGAAGCCCAATTACATAGAACATTTCCTGGAAGCAATGCTCTTCTTTAAGAAATCTGAACAGGAAAAGAAGGTAGGAAATTGAACTGGGAAAAGGGATTTAGGACTCTTGGACTTCCATGTTATGGTTGGTTTTCTTACTTCAGTTAGTGACACATAGTACCTAAGATGTGTAAGGAAAATGCTTTACCTTTGAGTTTAGAGTTGGCACTCCTGCTGTGTTTATAAGAATTTAGCAGAGTTGAATTATCTTTCATGTTTAACAGAATCATAAATGTCTTAAGTCTCTGGCAGAAAAAGTTACCCAACTAGAAGACCTCACCCTCAAAAAGGAAAAGTTTATTCAGTCTAATAAAATGATTGTGAAGTTCCGAGAAGACCAAATAACACGTCTAGAGAGGCTCCAGAAGGAGGCACGGGGCAGCTTTCTGCCTGAGGAACAGGACCGCCTGCTGTCTGAACTGAGGGATGAGATTCAGACTCTTAGAGAGCAAGTGAGTGTAATATACCTGCTGTCTATCTAGGAAGGTGCTAAAGTGTGTATAATGTTCACCAATAGCTTGTGCTTTAAGTGAATTGACTGGCATGATGAGCTGCATAATTTCTTTCCCCTTTTGCAAGTTTTAAGCTGAAGACAAAAAGAAGGACCCAGTGATTTGTACTCTGCAGCATCTGTCCTTTGTGTGTCCAGTATGTTTTTAATACATGTCCAATCAATAGGCTAAATATGTTTTACTTCCATTTACTTTGTGTACTTTCTTGCACTGATAGTTAATGGATTTTGGAGGACAGTTCAGTCTTAATAGACAGGAGTTCTTCTTATTCTCTCTCTTTAAAGATTTATTTACTTGTATTTTATGTGTGTGAGTGTTTTACTTGGATGTATGTTTGTGTAGTATGCGCGTGCCTGGTGCCCAGGGAAGCCAGCAGAGGATGTTGGATCTCCTGGAACTGGAGTTACCCCAGTGTGGGTGCTGGAAGTTAAACCCAGGTCCTCTGAAAAAGCAGTCGGTGTTCTGAACTGCTGAGACATCTCTCCATCCCTTATTCTTTTTATTATCTATTTTTCTGTGCTGGGGATCAAACCCAGAACCTTTCTGTGTGCTAGGTTCTTGCTGTGCCACTGAGCTATATCGTAAAGTATGTTTATTTAGCCTTCCCCTGTGTGATGAGGTTCCCCCTATTATATACTTCCAGGCTTCTGTCCTGGGTGGCCAGGGTGGAAGTTTCAAGCAACTTAACATAAACATTTCAGTATACACATCACTACCAAGTCATTTTCTGTGGAGACTGTAGTAGAGTATAACCATGATAGCTGTGCTCTAGAATTTATGAATAGCTATTAGGAAATTTTGTGAATACATGAAGTGTGTAATTTCTCAATGTCACAGGTGGAGCACCACCCCAGAGTTGCAAAGTATGCTATGGAAAATCATTCCCTCAGGGAAGAGAATAGAAGACTGAAGTTGTTAGAGCCTGTGAAAAGAGCCCATGAAATAGATGCCCAATCTATCGCAAGACTAGAAAAGGCTTTCTCTGAAGTGTCTAGCAAAGAGAAAAATGACAAAGGTAAGCAGTGATGTCAGTGGTTGAAAGCACTGGCTGCTCTTCGAGAGGACCCAAGTTCAATTCCAAGTACCTCTGTGGGAGCTTAGCAGTTTCTGTAACTTCATTCTCAGAGAGAGTCTGATGCTCTTCTGACCTTCATGGGCACCAGGCATACACCAGGCATACATGCAGGAAAAACATCCATACACATAGGATTAAAAAAAATCAAAAAAACTAAAGAAAGACTCTAGGACTGGAAAGATCATGTCAGTAAAGTGCTTGCTGTGTAAACCTGAGGAACTGAGTTCCTAGAATCCCATTGAAAAGGTAGACTTGGGAGACCTAGACAGGTTATGTTAGCTCCGACCGGCCTGCAGCACACCAGGAGGAGGTGGTAGTTCATCATCACTGTTAACTTCCCTGTGTAACACATGCCCATTAAAAAGGCTTGTCTGTCACATCTTCTTTTGCTCCCTTGCCTCTCTTCCTGTTCTGTCTGTCTCTGTCTCCCTCCCTCTCTCTCTCCTCTCTCTTGTCCCCTCTCCAAGATGACCTTTCTCTCTTTCCCCTCCTCCAATAGCTCTTTTGCACTAGATCTCAGCCTCATGTCTGGCTGGAGCAGCAGAGTTACCAGCTTTCCACCCTTTATCCTCTCAGGGTGACCCTGGGTTCTCTGGGTACAGCCTACTAGGAAGACTCCTCAGCCAGTTAGAGGAAGTCAAGGTGGCTGACACCTGAGGAAGAGCATCTGTGTCAGGGTGTATGGGTGATGCACAGCTGGAAGCACAGCTGGAAGCACAGCTGGAAGCACAGCTGGAAGCACAGCTGGAATCCAAGCACTGAGGAGGTTGAAACTGGAAATAGTGAGTTCTAGACTAACCTGGGCTATGAAGTGAGACCCAGGCCCACCTCAGAAAATAAACCAAAAAGAAAAGAGAGAGAGAAAGAAAAGCAGGGTTGGAGAGACGGCTGGGTGATTGAGAGCAGTGTACTGTTCTTCCATAGAACCTGAGTCTGGTTCCCAACACACCTGAGGCAGCTCACAATCTCTTATAACTCCAGCTTCAGGAGATCCATCATTTCAGGCATTTTTGGGGCACCTGCACTCACATGCATACACCCAAACACAGGCACACCCATGTACACATAATCTTAAACATTTAAAAAATAATCTTTAAAAGAATTCAGAGCTGCTGGGTGGTTGGTGGAGAATGCTCTTAATCCCGGCACTCAGGAGGCAGAGGCAGGTGATCTCTGAATTCAAGGCCAGCCTGGTCTACAGAGTAAGTTCCAGGACAGCCAGGGCTACACAGAGAAACCCTGTCTCAAAACAAAACAAAAACAAACCCCCCAAAAGTTCTAAGACGGATTGTAGGTTGGCACTTGGCCCCTGCTCTATGACAGCTTGTCTCAGAACCATAAAGAAACATCTGTAGGGTCTTACAGCTTTTCACTTGTTCCTAGCCTGACGGGCTGATTCATTGAAATGCATGTGTTTCTTTATATCGTAAAAAGAATTTACCATGGTTTTTTTTTCCACTTCACAAGATAATAAAATATTCAGGCTAGCCACTATGCCAAGGAAATGCCTGTTATATTTGTTGTTTTGATAAAAAGTTTATTCAGATATTAATTTTTATATTTGGTCATGGCCAAAAGGCTGAAAAGTGATAAATTCCAGTTTTTATTTAGTGTGTTAGCTTTCCATTCCTGTGGCATTTTAAATCCTAATCATAATTTATATATTTGGAGTATAGGAAATTGTAAGTTTTTAACTATCAAACATAAATAGTTGAAGTCTTTGTCTGTACACTGTGAGAAATGTCCATGGGTCTGATTCAAGTTTCACTAGTAATTCTGGTATTCTAGTTACAATGTACATACTCTGTAGTGATATGTTATTTCCATAATTATTGCCTGAAAAGTGGCGTAGTATCTTTGAAAACACTGATTTCCACAGTGGCTGTACTAGCTGCTGTACTAGCTGACACTCCCATCAACTCTAAATAAAGGCCCCTTATTCCTGAAGAGAGAGAGAGAAAAGTGGCTTAGTACTAAATCTAACTTTTATGTAGCAGTTACTGCTGTGAATTCACTGGAATTTAGTAACAAATTCTGTTTGTCCAGCTCCCAAAGGCAGTATTTAATAGTCACTCATCACACTAAATCTCTCTTTAAATTAACAAAATTCTGTGTATTTTGAATTATTTGCCTCTGCTTTTTATTTTCTTTCATTTTATGTTGCTGGGAATCAAACTCAGGGTTGGGTCTCAGGTAATAAGCATCTACTATGCCACGGAGTGCTATCCCCAATCCCTTCTCTTGCTTTTTATTTTATTTATCTATCATCTGTCTATCATTTTTTATTTATTTTTTTTTTTAGGCAGGGTTTCTATGTATGCCCTGGCTGTTCTAGAAGTCACTCTCTAGATCATGCTAGCCTTGAATGCAGAGATCTGCCTTTCTCTGCCTCTAAGTGCTGGGATTAAAGGTTGTGTGCTACTTCTGCCCAGCGTTTTTGTTTGCTTGGGTTTGGTCTGGTTTGATTTGGTGTCAGGAGTTAGTGTTGTGTCCCATCCCCCCCCATCCCCGCTTTTTATGTTTCCCTTGTCTAAGTCTCCTATTATTCAGTTATGACTCAGTAAAAGAACGTTCACCATTATTTGGGTGTGGAGAAACTCACGATTTTATATGCAGTTAGGATTATCCTTATCAATTTTCTCTTCTAAATAATTCACTGCCTATTCACTATAGCTAGTTGCATCAGTTTTTACAAGTCACCTGTGTACGTGTTGTCTAGCACCATCCATGTTGCTCATTAGGCACTGTTGGCTCTTTATCCCAGGGAACAGCATGCTACCTTAATTACACTTCTCCATCTTGTGGTCTCTGCTTCTTGAACACAGCTTTCAATGCCCTGTGGATACACTGTTGTTACAATAAGGTTTCTTGGTCCTGGGCGGCCAGAGGTCCAGACCCACAGACCTGCCATCCCAGACTGCTTAGCCTCCCACCGCTGCTTAGGCTCCCAGAAATGACTCAGATGCTTATATTAAGTTCATGCTGTTTGGCCTATGGCTCAGGCACATTGCTAGCTAGCTCTTACATCTTAACTCAACTCATTTTCATTAATCTGTCCGCTGCGTGGCCTGTGGCTCCCGTGTTCCTTACATATTTCTTCTTTCCTCACATGCTTGATCTGTCTCTGACTCCGCCTTTCCTTTCCTACCTATTCTGATTCCCCTCCTACTTCTTCTATGGTGTCTGCCATGGCCAAAACAGCCCTTTATTTAAAGATTGATACGCACAGCATACAGAAAGACATTCCCACATCACATTGTCATATCTTGTCTCCTGCTGATGTCTCTGTTCTCACATTTCTAGGACTCACCTTCCAATCCATTCTGTATTTATCCTTGTGCCTCAAAACAAACCTGGAAGAGAGCTTAGAAAAATGGCTTGTTATTTTTTATCTTTCAAGAATGAAGTGGTTTCCTTCTTAATAGGTCTGCAAGGATTTTCTCCCAAAGCACTAAAAGAACCAAATTTCTTCACAAACACTGAGAAGTTAAAAGCACAACTCCTGAAGATTCAAACTGAGCTGAATAATTCAAAGCAAGAATATGAAGAATTCAAAGAGCTAACTCGGTAAAGTGCAAATACACATACTCATCGCCTGTTTTTTTAATATGTTATATTAATAATTTAGGATGTTACTTTATATATGAAACTTGCTAGCAACTAGTTTTATTGCACAGGAAAAGCACTTTTTTCTTGTAGTTCTTTACTATATATTTGATAGTAGGTCATACAAATATGTTAAGCAGTGCTCACTATTGAGTGTCAATTGAACTGCAGAGTAAATTCATTACCAAATCTAAATTTTAGTTACAAACTAAGTCAAAATTTTTTTTAAAAAACAAATATTTATTAATAGTCTTATTTGGTGCTCATTGTAAAATGATAAACTGTGTTGATACTATAACCAAGGTCAATCCTAACCTAAAATATAGAAAAGTGTTCATTTTGAAAGGGACCATTATACTGACTTGACCTTGAGCTCTGTGAGAGCATAAACTGAATGTACTTGAAAGTGTTTAACATTACTCATCACCTGAAGGAACTAAGTCTTAACAACATCTCTTAGGAAAAAGCAGCTAGAACTGGAATCTGAGCTTCAGTCTTTGCAAAAAGCAAACCTCAATCTTGAAAACCTTTTAGAAGCAACAAAAGCTTGTAAGCGCCAGGAAGTTTCTCAGCTGAATAAAATTCACGCTGAAACACTCAAGGTGGGTTATTTGTGCTTCTACTTAAATTGAACCTGTCTCTTCTCTTTTATTAATAAACATTATTAATAACGACTCCAGTGACAAGGCCAAGGAGGCAGAATAAAACATTTGACATCAAATTCTCCTTGTTCTTTAACTTTAGACGGTGTTTCATAGCCTTTTTTTCTTTCCTTTGAGACAGGGTCTCATGATAGATAAGGCTGTGTAAATGATGGAAGTTTTCCTGTGCCCCACAGACACTCTCAAATACTCAGCAGCCGCTTCCCAAATAATAATTGATTCGGAGGCTTATTAGTATTACTTATAAATTCTGGGCCATTTGCTCTGGCTTATTACTAGCTAACTCTTCTTATATTAACTCATATTTCTAATTATGTTTTACCATGTGGCTTATGGCTCGTTAGTTCATTTTTGCACTTCTGCATGCTCAGCAGCTGGCTAGTGTCTCCTGACCCCCTCTTCCCATAATCCTTAGTGCTTCCTGTGTGACTGCAGTGTACAGGAGGGTTATTCCACAGCAAGGCTGCCTGTGCTTCCTGTGTGACTGCAGTGTACAGGAGGGTTATTCCACAGCAAGGCTGTCTTCAAACTCACTCTGTAGCCTAAACTGACCTTCAACTTTTGATTCTCCTGTCTCCACCCCATGAGTACTTGGATTACAGGCCTCACAGATCTTCAGATTACAGTCATATATCACCAGCCCAGCTTCAAATTCCAGTTTTTAAACTTTATTTGATGTGTTTATTTCTGTTTGATCATTTCCATCCAGTGCTTCAAGAACACATCCTCTTTTGATAAATTTATGAATACAATTTAAATTTTTTCCTATTCATAAAATCTCTAGATATTTCTCTTTGAATTAATGATTCTTTCCACAATCATTGTTCTCCAGATAATTACCACTCCGACAAAGGCTTATCAACTCTGTTCTAGACTGGTACCAAAATCAAGCCCTGAAATGGGGAGGTTTGGCTTTCTACATACCCAGAGTTCTAGCAGTTTAGGTAATGATATATTAAGTGAGCCAGTGCCGCCTGAGATGAATGAGCAAGCTTTGGAGGCCATTTCTGAAGAGCTTCGAACTGTGCAGGTAATACTTTAATTTTAGAAAAAAATAACTGTGTTCATTTAAGTAAAATTGTCTACTAGTTTAACTCCGTATAATTTGTTTGGTTTTGCTTTTCCAGACAGGGTTTCTCTGTTCTGTGCCCTGGCTGTCTTGAAACTAGCCCTGTAGCACAGGCTGGGCTGGAACTCACAGAGATCCTTCCCGAGTGCTGGGATCAAAGGCGTGCACCACCACTGCCCAACAACTCCCTATAGTTTTTCTTTATGTATACAAAGGTTTATGTCTGTCTGTTTTTTAAAGTTCATTTTTTAATTTTTGACCAGAGATCAAATATTAGGGAGGTTTTGATATATTTGAAATAATTTGAGATTTGATTACATTTGGATCCTATTAGTTTGTTAATTAAAATTTACCCCTTTGTCTAGTAAAACTTGGAATGAAACCTCACATCTGATTTTTTTTTTTCCTGTTCTAGGCCAGAGAGGCCTTTGTGATGAAATAACCCCAGGCAGCACTGAGGAAGCTTCTTAAAAGAATCTAAGAATTGGGCTGGAGAGATGGCCCAGTGGTTAGGAGCACTGGCTATTTTTTCAGAGGACCTAGGTTCAACTCCCAGCACCCACATGGCATTTCACAGCTGTCTGTTATTTTAGTTCTGGACACCCTATGCCCTCACATAGACGTATGTGTAAGCAAATCACCAGTGTACATAAAATAAAAATAAATTATTTTTTATAAAAAGAATTATTAAAAAGGGCTCAATGGTTAAGTGTAAAATTTAAAAAGCTCTCTGGAGGTCTCTATAGTTTATTTCACACATGCATTTTACATACATAGATGCATATATATGTACATACCCACCAAGCCATCTCTCCAGCTCCTACACCCACTTTTTTCTGTCTGTCTGTCTATTTGTCTGTTTTGATTTTTGAGACATGGTTTACCTGTGTAGACTAAGCTGGCCTCAAACCTAAGAGATCAGCCTGCCTCTACCTCCCTAGCACTGGGTGGGGCTTTGTCATTTAATTCAGGGTTCAATATTAACCACTTCTTTGTGTCTGAATTTATCTGTTTTAATCATTCACAGATACCGTTTGAGACATGGGCATGATTAGAAAAGCATTTTGAAGATTTCTAGCTCCAGCAGTTCTTTGCTGTGTTTGCTTCTATAAGGTCTTGAGCCTATTTGCTTTGGTTTCTTGTCTCTTGTGTCAAAAAGAAAAAGGGTAGGCAGGTTCTCTCAGTAGTGAGGCTGCTTTTCTAGAGGACTTAGGTTGGATCCGAGCACCCACTCAGTGGCTGACAGCGTTCTGGAATTCCAGTTGCAGATGATCCAACGCCCTCTCCTGGCACCTGTGGGCACCAGACATGCCATTGGCATTGAGACATACATTCAAGCAAAACACCCATACATAAAAATTTTAAAGTTTAAAAAAATCTATTAAAGCCATTTTTGGTGACTGGAATATGTCTAATGCAGGAACAACGGAGTGCTCTTCAAGCAAAGCTGGACGAAGAAGAGCATAAAAACCTGAAGCTTCAACAGCAGGTTGACAAGCTAGAGCACCATTCTACACAAATGCAAGAGGTGAGGGCCAGAGCATAGGCTCAGAAAATGTTCAGATGTCCTGTGAGGTGAGGGCCTTCCCCCCTTTCATTTTCCTTAATCTATATTCACTCTGACCCTGTTCCCTCCCCCAAAGCAACATTGCCAGATGAAAATTCTATTTCCAAGCACTAGTCAACCCTTCATAATTCTCTGATAATGATACAGAGATTCAGTGTCTGGGTTGTGGACGAGTAAGGCATCCACGTGGACTGTTTGTTTAGAAGAAAGCAAAATGGTTTGTCCACATGTTGTTCTAATCTTGGACTGTGTCCGTCATCTTCATAGTTTGTAAACAACCAGTTTTGTTCCGTCATTGACTTTAGAGCTCGACATTAAATATAGAAATAATTGAACGTCACTCTTTCCCAAAGCTTTTTTCATCAGAAAGAAGTGATTGGACCAAGCAGCAGCAAGACCATCTTGCACAATTGAATGACCTTAAGAAACAGCTTCAGGACACTCAGACTAAGAATGACTGTAAGTTTGGACAACTGACCCTTTTTTTTTTCTATTCTAAGAGGTTGCGTGTTTTGTTTGCTGTTAGTTAATTAGTCCCAAATTTTCATGATAAAGGTATAATAAATAAAAAGGATTATACGACATAACTTCAAGATTACTCACAAATAAATGTTACAAGTATTTACTTAAACATTTTTTTAAGAGCTAGGAGATGACTGCATTGCTTCACAAGATTGAGGACCTGAATTTAGAATCTGGAACCCACATAAAAAGCTGGGCATGGTATCATCTGAAAATCTGGTATCCCAGTGATGTCAAGATGGAGGGTTCAGGATTTCAGTTCACTGGACAGCTAATGAAGCTGCAGGCAGTGAAAGATGTCATCTCAAACAGAGAAAAGCACCTGAGCAGTTTTACCCAGGTTCATGTATATACATAGGTACACAAATATACACGAACAAGCATATTTGAATGTGTACAAACACATACACACACAAAGTTTAAGATGCTTTAAAAATGAAGCATCTTTAATTTGAAAGTTGAGTTGCATTAATATTGACAGAATAAAGCATAAATTATTTATATACATTTATAGGTGCAGAGCATCATTCCTACTTTTTCCCATTGATTTTTGTCTTCAAAGCCTTCTCAGATAAGCCAGGAAATCCATCACTTCGTAGGTGAAATGAAGTCAGGAGGTTCAGACACAGCAAGTTGTAGGTCAGCCTGGGGTGCATGAGACTCTGTCTTTAAAATATTTTCAATAGTTTGTAGGGAAACTAGAAAGTCACTTAATGTAGTTTATAGTTGGAGTTTCCTTTTGAGACTAGAAATGTTAATGTTAAATGTTGAAAAGCTCTGGTATATTACTAAAGCATTTTCAGCAGCTAAGAGTACACTTAAACATCACAAGTTTTTCTTTATATTAATAGATTTGTTGCATGTTCTACAAGAAAAAAATTCTTAAAAATGTCAAGTGGCCTAAAAACCGAGGAACAGATGTTTAACTCTTCCTGTCTCAGCAGAAATGTTGGAACAGTTGGGTGTGGTAGCTTATGCCTGTAATCCCAGGACTCAGGAAGTGGAGGCAGGAAAGTGAGGCTCTCAGGGCTGTCTTTGTACCTAGTAGAGAAATGGAGGTGCAGCCATGACCTAAGGAGAGTGCTCACGTGTTGATGCTTTCCTTGCAATGGTAAAGGTCATGTCTATCTGCTTGCCTCATGAATGATATGATTGTACTCATTTGCCTCCTTTATACAAAGCACTGGTAAAGGGACCTGTTGAGACCTTGTTTCTTTGTTTTCCAGTTTTGAAATGTGAGGTACATGACTTGCGAATTGTTCTTCATTCTGCTGACAAAGAGCTTTCTCTGGCAAAACAGGAGTACAGCGCATTCAAAGAGAGCCAAGAGAAAGAAAGAAACCAGCTTTCTGAAAGACATGTACAGATCCAGCTCCAGCTGGACACCACCAGGTGCAGTTGTCCACTATGTTTTCATAAATTATGTCCAGTCGGCTTCACTACGACTGGCTTTGTGGGTTTTATGGTTTTGGAGACAGGATCTCACTATGTAGCTTTGGCTGGCCTCGAACTCATTCTGCTTCCTAAGTGCTGCTTGTGAAGGCATGTGCCACCACATCTTGTCTAATTTCATTAAATCTTAATTTCCTTTGTTTATTTGTGAGACTAGAACTAGATCAGAAGTATAAGGAATCTACTGAGCAGTGTATTTAAGTGCTTTCTTAAAGGCAATGATTATCCTAGCCTTCAAAATGTAATTAATTGTTCTTCGTGTCTCTGGTTCTACAGTGAGCCACATAATGGATTGCTTATTCTCTGACACGCAGGGCTGTTCAGGCTCTGTATGGTAGAGCATAGCTCTGCTAGTTGTTTATCTTCCTACTTAACATGCTTTACACCGTGAACACACGTACATGTAGTTTGTTTCTTCATGTGGTTAGCTGTGTATGAGCCAAGACACCTGTTTTGCAGAGTTCAGAGATGAGATTGTTGGCTGTTTTTGACGACTGCTGGATGCTGCACATGATGAGTGTGTTGAGAAAAGGAACATGGTGGTGTAACTGAGTGAGCAACAAGTAGTTCTTGGCTGAGGTTATGCTCTCTCTTAGGAAGAAGACCAACATAAAACGTCTTTTTAGAGTTAGACTTCATTATATATGGCTGGGGTTGGATTGTTGACAAAATGTGGAAGTTAATGAGTGGCTAGTGCCTGGTTGGAACACTCAAATGAGCCTCATCACCGATTGTCAGCTAGGTAATAAATTGCCGACTAGTTAAGCACATGAGTAAGGATGTGCAAGAGATGCTTCAGGCTAACACTCCCTTCCCATCCTTACCTTCTGGTTCAGTGTTCCTCCCTTGAGTACCAAAGGTATTCATTCCACACAAGACCACGACAGCTCTCCGACAAATGTAATTGGTTTGTGATAGAAAAACTTGAACTTTAGAAAATCTGACTTAAAGAAACAAATACTTATACTTTCTGTCTCAAAATATCTTCTGGTAAAGATTAGAAAATGAAAAGCTTCTTGAGAGCCAAGCCTGCCTACAGGATTCTTATGATAACTTGCAAGAAGTAATGAAATTTGAAATTGACCAGCTTTCAAAAACACTCCAAAACTGCAAGCAAGAAAATGAAACACTGAAGTCTGATCTGCATGTAAGTGATGAACATTGTTGTGACTGATGGATGTACCCTGGCTCTGTGGTTCCTGTCCTATGTCCTTTGACTTCCTGCACCAACCACAGTGCTTGATATTTATTAACTGCCTGATACTCATAACTGTCACTTCAACCTAATATCCAGTTGTCTTTTAGAACTTGATGGAGCTTTTTGAGGCAGAAAAAGAACGGAACAACAAATTATCATTACAATTTGAAGAAGATAAGGAAAATACCTCTAAGTGAGTGCTGTTAATTCTTCCCATGGATTAGAATATTGTTCAATACTACCTTCTTTATTTTGCTTTGGGGAACTTTAGGATCTGCCTGTCTAGAGAAGGCTGACTTTAATCCCACAATCCTCCTGCATGGGTCAATATACACGTGCACCACTGTGCCAGCTTCCAACCTGTGCTTTTCTTATTAACACCCTGTGGAGAGTTCTTTTCATTTGAAGATGTAGCTAACTAGCTGTGATACTTGTACACAAGTAGCTGATAGTGATCAGAGTCAGGGCCATCTGTAGGTGTAAGTTTCAGTGTGAATTATATGACTATTCTTTTCTTTTGGGGATGGTTGTTTGTTGATTGGTTGGGTTTTTTTGAGACAGGGTCTCACTATATAGTCCTGGATGCCTCTGCTTCCTTAGTGCTGAGATTAGTATACACACCAGGCTTCTGAATATCTTTTTTTTTTTTTTTTTTATTGCACCGTGGGGGACGACTTTTATTTCTGTCTTTATAACTTTTTTCTGTTCTTTTTTCCCCCAGACTCCATTAAGTCTCTCCAAGTTCTTTTTTTTTTTTTTTTTTTTTTTTAATTACTGTTTTACTGAGTCTCTGTTAGCAACCTCAGGGCCACACTGGAGAGAATGTTTACAGTGTTCTCTTAGGAGTGTTCTTGGCCCTGATAAGGTGAAGGTAAAGTAGGCCCCTCCTCATACTATAGACGACAAACATTTGGTCTGTGCTGAAGGCGCTAGAATAGAACGAAACAACAAATGTCCTTCCACTTTGTCTCAGACAGATGGCGGAAATACTGAGCGCTGTGTAGAAAAGCAGAGTTACGGCACAAAAGGAATTCTTTAAGTAGCTGTTAACAAATACATCACCTTTCTGGCTTCTGTGGGAATATGCTCTCTAGCCCAGGATTTGCCTAGTGACTTTATTTGTGTGGCATTTAATTTCTGGGTTTGCACACTCAGTTCATGTTTATAATTCTTCTTTTCTAGAGAAATCTTAAAGGTTCTTGAGACTGTACGTCAGGAGAAACAGAAAGAGATGGCCAAATGTGAGCAGCAGGTCAGCTCCTTTTCTTGAAGCTAGAATTTTAAATTTGTAACCTTTATTCCTAAAGTCTAAAAAAGAAAGTGTTCAGCTTTAGTGTCAGAAAAAAGACTGAAATTTTGACTGGTTTTTGTTGTTATTGTTAAGGTTTAATTGACTTAGGCTTCTACAGTGAAGTGCATCCCTAGCTAGACCTTGTCTGCTGGTTTTGTTTGTTTGTGTGTTTGTGTGTTTCTGAGACAGGGTATCTTTGTATAATCCTGGCTGGCCTGGAGCTTGGTCTCCAGCTCACAGAGTGCTGGGATTACAGGCATGTGTTGCCACATTTGGTCACACTTGGTTTTTTAAGGTAGGGTTAAGCTGTGGCTACCTGGAAATTCACGTTATAACCCAAATTTGCCCTGAACTCAAGATCTTCCTGGCCCTGCCTTCCAAGTGCTAGGATTGTGTCGTGCAGCATGACATCTAGCTATTTCTGTTAGTATTTTGAGTTTTCCTTTATTATTGTGTGCTGCCCCCTACCCTGTGTGTGTGTGTCTTTCTGTCTGACGCCCCGCTGGCAATAACAGTAGCTGCTGGTGCTCACTTAGAAGAGACCACAAAACCAGCCCAGGCTTTGTTGTACAGATTCTGTAGTGTGCAGAGCATCTATCAGCTTGGTTTTGTTGTTTTAAATGTTTGTGATTTTGTTATTTTCTAAAACTGCTTGTTTTTCCCCATAGACGGCAAAAATACAGAAACTAGAAGAAAGCTTGCTTGCTGCTGAAAATGTGATCAGTTCTTTGGAAAAGTCTAGAGATTCTGACAAGGTAAATACAGTGTGAGTTTTATGCTTCTGCATTTTGTTTCTTTATTTTTGTTGATGGTGCTATATGTTTAATTTTAGAGCCATGGTTTTTCTATGTAGCCTGATCTGGCTTTGAGAGCACAGTCCTTTTACCTAAGCTTCTGGGATAAGCCTGTCTCCTGCACCATTTCTCCCTCCAGGATGACTTACAAACCATCTGGTCCATGTTACACTTAGGCGATTTTTTTCTTTTTTTTAAAGACCGGTCTCACTTTGTAGTCCTGAATGGCTTGGAAGTTACTATGTACACTAGGCTGGCCTCACACTCACAGAGATCTACCTATCTTTGTCTCCCTGGCACTGAGGTGAAAGTGTGCACCACCATGCTGTTCCTCTAGAGAACTCGTGACACAGCGTCCTTAGCTAGAAGCTGATACTCTGACACTTTTTCACTGACTGTGAGTTCGTGATACAGTCTCAAAATCTTATTGTTGGCCTCACCAGAATAATGAAAGAGCATAATGGTCTGCACCTATACCACCAGCTCTTAGATGACTGAGTCAGGAAGGACAGTAGTTGAGAGGCCAGCCTCAGCTACATAAAGATTGGAAAGCTAACCTGAGCTATGTGGTGAAACCCTACCTCAATAAATAAATAAATAAACTTGTGAGAGGTATAGTATTATATATTAAAGTAAACTGACTTTCTTTGTTGCATTAGGAAACAGAAGTGGTTTGTGTGTTAGCTTTTTTATTTTTACTTATGTGACCAAACAACATTTATGCTCACCTATGAGGGCAAGGAAGCACAGAGAGCTTGGGTAGGAAGTAGGGCTGACTATGACCCTAGTACCCACTTCCTCCAGCAAGGCCTCACCTCTGAAGTGGTCCACAAGCTCCCAGAACTAGGGGTTCAAGTGTTCCGATGAGACTGAGGGCTTCACATTAAACTGCAGCAGTTCAACTTTGAAAATAACCTTTATGATATCACTGGTTTTGAAGATAATGTTTTTGTCCTTGTCAGGAACTTGTCACTAATCTCATGAACCAAATCCAGGAGTTTAGAACGTCAGCTGGTGAAAAAGCAGAAACCATAGACACCCTGAAACAAGAGCTAGAAGACATGAATGTAAGTGCAGTCACGGGGTGCAGAGGTCACGGGGTGCACAGCCCACAAGCTCTTCTCGGGGCTGGGAGCTGTTCCTGTGGAAGAGTAAGCTTGACTGTAGAAGTTAACACCCAGAGGACCTGTGAGATGTGCACATTTTTGGACAGCAGCATTTCTGTGCCAGATGTTCTCTGCACCATCAGGACCGCTGATTAGAAACAAACTGGGAGTTGGGAGTAACTGAGGACTAACGTGGAGGCTCCTTATTTGCCTCATGAAAAACAGTGACAAGTTTCAGTTCAATATGGAATTGTGTTCCTGAACTAGCTCTTCTTACAGTGATTGTGCTTCCTTTGCTTGGGTTAAGGTGGGGATTTTCATCTATATTTGTTCTGCTCCAAAGATGCTTGCTTCACTCCATATTTTTCTCCAAAAGCAGTCTCTGATGAGATTATCTCTAACCCTATCAGAACTGTCTTTTTTTACCATTTACATTAGTTCTTAATTTCCTCTTAATAAGGGTTTGTCAGGTTGGAGAGATGGTGTAGTGGTAAGAGCAACTGCTGCTGTTCCAAAGGACCTGGCCCATTCCTCACAACCGCCTATCACTCCAGCTGCATGGGACTTGATACCCTCCCTCTATGGGTACCTGCACACACTTGGCATGCAAGTGCACTTGCACACACACATAAAAATAAACTCATAAAAACCATAAGTAACCACCTGGTCCCCCAGAACTGAGATCACTTCTAAGTTGCTTTGGTGTGCCAAGGAGCAGAAGTCCAGCAGAAAGGTCCTGTCTGTGACTTTATTTCCTACAGTGCAAATACAATGCTGCTGTGGCAGACAAAGAAGAGAGCAAAGAGTTGATGAGGAACCAGGAAGTGGATATCCTGGAACTGAAAGAAACTCTTAGACTGAGAATCCTCTCAGAGGACATTGAGGTGAGCGTTGTTAGTGGGACATGTTACTTTTCTTTGTTTCCCTCCCTCCTTCCTTGCCTTCCTCTCTTCTTTAGGACAGGACCCTCTGTGTGCCCCTGGCGTCTGACCTTGAACTCACAGAACCCACACACACACTTCTCAAGTGCTGCACTGTACTAGGCATTTCCATTTCCTTTAGTGCCTTATTACTTGGCAGTGTGCTTATTTGTATAGAGATGTTTTTAAGAAATAACTGGAGGACTCTTTTTAAAGGGAATAACTGATAGTTAGGGACTGGCAGGATGACTGAGGGTAAAGTTACTCTCCATTGATTTTAATCCCCAGAACCCACATGGTGGAAGGAAGGAGAGAGCTTTATACTGTTGAAAAATCAGCAGTAAAAGTTGTTAAATCTTATTCACAAAAACATTGTATCAGAATCTTAAGGAGAAAATTTAGCAAGTTTTAGAATATCAGAGAGATTCCAAGCTCTGTAAAGGAAGACTTGGAGAGGAAAATACAGAATTATTGTAGGCATAAAAATTTATGTATTTTTATATATATATGTATATATATATATATTGAATTTCCAATTCAAATCCCAGTTCTTAGAAACTGATGAGATCTGAGCAGGGTGGCATTTGTGTTTCGCCCCACTATTTGGGAATCCAAGATACGCCTTTATAGGAAGTTCCAGGTCACCCAGGGTTGCATAGTGAGACCTTGTCTTAAAAGGAAGGGAGAGAGAGAGAATCCAGATATATGAAATACATATAATAAAAACTACAAGTCAACTAACATATTTAGTTGTATATCCAGTTAGGATGAATGTAAAGGAAAGAGTGAGTGCATGGGAGGATTGTGATAGCAAGTTCCTCTGTGTGCACATTCTGGGGTGGGGACGGGCCAGTATCTCTACCTTCTAGGCGCCAGGATTAGAGGCATGCCATTATGCCCAGCCTTTTACACGAGTGTTGGGAGCTGACTCCAGTCTTTATGATTGCATTCATTTCCTTTCTGTTGATTGAAAACAAGTTAGACAGGAAAGTTTGTTTGTCTTACACTTTAGGATCACACTCCATCACTGAGGGAAGCAGAAATCATAGAGGAATGTGACATGGTAGCTAACTCACAGGCTCAGGATTAGCTAGCGTGAGCTTGCCTGATGACACCCACAGGCACTCTAATCTAGGCCAGTTCTTCACTTGAGCTTTTCTCTTAGATGACTCTGCATCAAATTAGCAAGCTAACTAGGGTACGGGGAAGGTTTTATTGACTGAGCTATCTTTCCAGCACTAGTGGGCAGAGACAGACAGATCCAGGGTTCTTGCTGACCAGCCAGTCTAGCCAAAATGGTTTGTTCCAGGTTTAGTGAGAAATCTTGTTGCACACAAAATAAGCTGGAGAATACTAAATATGCCTGGCATTATTTCTAGCATCTATACATGTCAGGTAGGCATGTACACCACACACACATGCACGCACAAGCACACGGATGTATGCGAATATACACACATAGAGGCCCATAAAACTCAATTAGTGGGACATTAAATAGAAAAGATCAGCTCTAAAGCCCTGAGTGAAAAGAGACTACTAATACTTAACCTCACCCAGGAGACTGAATCTGCCAAAATTACACCTAGGCCTGTTCACGTATGTATCTGCTGCTTGAGTTGTCTTGGAATTGTTTAGCACATAAGCCAAAGGGGAAAAAACTTTTTATAAAAAAGATTTTTATATACAACTTTCCTAACTTTTAAAAATTTTAGCAATGTAGTAATGATTTGCAAAACAAATGACATAGTTAAGAAATATTTCCTTTGGGACATTGTCCCCTAACAGAGGGATATGCTGTGTGAAGATCTGGCCCATGCCACCGAGCAGCTGAACAAGCTCACAGAAGCATCAAAAAAGCATTCTGGGCTCCTGCAGTCTGCCCAGGAAGAGCTGACCAAGAAGGAGGCGCTTATCCAGGAACTTCAGCAGAAGGTGAGTGGTGCACTGAGCCACTCAGACACCAGCAGCGAACAGCATGGTGCAGGTTGTCCTGACTTTCCTGCTTGGCTAAGTTCTCTACGTACAGAAAGTCGGCAAGCAGATTGGTTAGAGACTTGCATTCCACCACGGATTGTGAACTTGGGTTTCCTTGTATGAGTCTTACTTAGTCACTTCCCTCCTTGCCCTGGTCTTTGACACATGACAGCAGTATCTGCAATGAAGTTCTAGCTGAAAACAGTAAGATATTAAAATAAAACTATAACCTTCTTCAAAGTAACAAACTGTACACACATGACGTTTAAGTAACACCTTTTTTTATTGTTGTTTGTCCTAGGTTGGCTTTAAGCTCATGGTTCTCTTGCTTCCACCTCCTAGAGTGCTGAGAGCATAGGCATATGCCACTAGACCCACAGTAAAATATCTTTTTTACATAACAAATAATTGGATACATTTATGAGGTTCATATTGATATGTTGTACTGGAGTGGGTTGAGACAATTTTGCTTTGTAGCTCTGGCTTGCCTGGTCAGGCAGCCCAGACTGGCCTCTCATCTGGGGCTCTTTAATTCCTCCGTCTCTAAGTAACTACTGTTCTACTCAACACATCTGAGATAGGCTGTTTTGGATTCCACATAGAAGCTAAATCATTGTGTTTCTACACTTGGTTTCTAAAAATTATGTGACATCAATCTAGGTTCATCCATTTTATTGCAGATGACAGAGTTTGCCTTGTCTTACAGTGTATCCAGAAGTTTCTGGCCTGAACTAGCCCCAAGGTCTAGACCAGCAGTCCCACAGCTGCTTGGTTCCAAAAAGTCACACAAAGGCTTACATTAATTACAAATTATTGCCTGTGGCTCAGGCTCATTACCACTAGCTCTTACAACTCAACCCCTTATTAATCTATTGTATTGCCGCATGGCTTGTGGCTTACCTGTACTTTTGCTTCTTAATTGGGTCCTTTTTCTCCACCCTTTTCCTCCTTACCTCCACTTGGATTTCCCGCCTGCCTCCAAGCTGCCTTGACACAGGCCAAAACAGCCTCTTCATTAACCAATGGTAACAAAGTATCTTCACACAGTACAGAAAGACATCCCACATCATTACAGGCTGGCCAGTGTTCTTTTTGTACTACCCAGTTTCTCTTTTCATCTGTTGGTGGATAATTAGGTTTACTATAAACTTTGGCTATTGTGAACAAGGGTGTAGTTACCGTAGGGATGCAGCCATCTCTTCAAATATAATATCACAAACTGGGAAGATGGTTCAGTAGATGGAGCAGTTGCCAGGCAAGCCTAAGTCCTGGAGTTTAGATTGCAGAAGTCACATAAGAGCCGGGTAGGCACTGTGGCCTATTTGTAATCTTAGTATGTAGAAAGCAGAACCAAAGAATCCCCTGAGCAAACTGATTAGCTGAAGCAGCGACTGAGTAACTGCCTCCACAGGCCATATACATGAGTGTGTACTCACTCCCACACATATGCGAGTACACACATGCACAATTTCATCTCCTTCAAATATAACCCAGAACTGAAATGGCTGACCATGTAAGAGTTCTGGTTTGTTTTAGGGGTGATCGTTCCCCCTCTTCCATGGGTTTGTACTAATTAACATACTAATAGCAGTACAGTCTCTGTGCCCTCAACTAGTGCATCTCTTTCAACTTAACAAGGATAAAACACTGTGATGTTGATTTGCTTTTCTCTGACTGGACCGTGTGTTCTGAATTGTTTTATAAACTGCAACCTTTTATCTGTTTAATTTGCTCAGTTAAACCAAAACAAAGAGGAAGTAGAGCAGAAGAAGAATGAATATAATCTCAAAATGAGACAGCTGGAGCATGTGATGGATTCTGCTACTGAGTATCCACAGGTATTTTCCAAAAAGTGCATTTCAGAATAATCAGTTTTTCAAATGAGAAAAATGTATAATTAATGTTATTCCTTGAAATTCAAAAAGAAAAAAAAGACTCTTCATTAATACCCGTTTGTTTTACTTGGAGAGGAATTTTACAAAACAAGCTAAACGGCCTTTCTCAACATGCTATACTCCAGGGTCTTGGCACATTCATAAAAATGCTCATTTTATCAGTTAGGTGCATAGGCTACAAATGAAATCTTCATAGCATCACATAATCAAGCATTTGGATGAAGTATGATTTTTGTTTCAGAGTCCCAAAACACCACCCCATTTTCAAGTTCATTTGGCAAAACTCTTGGAAACACAAGAACAAGAGATAGAAGATGGACGAGCCTCTAAGACTTTTTTGCAATGCCTTGTGACAAAGCTCAATGAAGAAAGAGAAGTTAAAAACGCTGAAATCCTCAGAATGAAGGTACAGTGAACTTTATTTTAAAAGGTAGCAGGTTCTTCCTAACTGCAATGATCCAAGGTCAAAAAGCCATAACATTTTTGTGGATAGTCTTCCTCCCACCTTTGGCCTCTTGGGAGCTCCCAGTTTCCTTACTTAAGTCTGTAGGCGCACTTTCCCTGCCCTGTGTGGTTTTACACAATGCTATCAGAGTGTCTGCCAACCAACCACATTGTCGTGAGCCATGAATAAGAGGCCTGATTCCTTTGACTTCACCTCATAGTGTTGTCCAACTTCTGAATCTGCCAGCTTAACAGCTGCTACAGCGCATTGTCTCAACACAGTTTCAAATGTGTGCACGCGTGTGTTAGGTGCATGTGCTTGTGGAGGCCAGGGGCCAATATCACGTTTTCTCTATCACTTTCCACCTTAATTTTTGAAACAAGGTGAGAGGGCACTGTACTGAGCCATCTTCCCATACCCTAAATGTAGTTTTAGATTTACCTTTCCATTGCTTCTTGTGTGTGTTTATATATGGTACAGCAGGTTATTTTTGTGTATGTTCAATGTGAGTGAGGACATGTATACCACAGAATATATGTGAAGTTGAAGGGCAGCCTCAGGTGTGTTGTTTAAGAGCATTGTAATTATGGACATGTATCACTGCACCAGGCGGCTGTGGATTCTGGGGATTTGAGCTCCTTATCCACTAAGTCACCTCCGCAGCTGACTTTCATCTTAGTGAGATAGGGTTTCACTGTATAACTATATAAGCCAAGCTGGCTTTGAACTCATGGTCCTCCTTTTCCTCTGCCTCTTGAATGCTGTGTTGGCTCTAAGTGAGGTTCTAATTTGAGCGTGTGCTATGACATAAGTTCTTAATATGCTTAAACTGTTTGAGACACTCAACATGTTTGTGAGTCACAGTTCTAAAACTCCAAGAGCTTGTCGAAAATTGTGTTCAACACTCATTGCTGTACTTGTAAGAGTAATGTAAAAAGGAATACCTGTTTCAGTCACAACCTTTTCTTTGGGGGAAGTGGGGGGTGACTCATGGTCTCACTTAAAAGAGGCCTGGCTGTCCTGGGACTCCTTATGTCCAGCAAACTCACAGACTTTTGCCCACCTGACTCAAGTGCTGGAATTAAAGGTGTGTGCCATCCTAACCAACTTCAGTCACAACCTGAAGAAGCAGAATATCTCCCAGTCTGGTGTTTCTTTAGAAAAGTTATGTGGTCTGTTCTCAGGATCAGTTGTGTGAAATGGAAAATCTGCGCCTGGAGTCTCAGCAGTTAAGAGAGAAAAACTGGCTCCTGAAAAGTCAGCTGGATGATGTTAAAAGGCAGAAAGACAGTGGGTGAGTAAGAGCCAAAAGTCCTCCAGCTGGACGTGGTCAGTTTGCACATCCATAAGTGCATGAGGTTAACATGGCCTTTACCAGACATAGGACACCCCCCTCCCCCGACCTTGGAAGTGCTTGGTTGGTTTTGAGTTGCCTGGTGAGAATGTGACTTTTTCTAGCTCTGAAGGATAAGACATCTAACACCTGCCTCCTGTGAACTAAGCATTTGGAATATATTTGGAAAATGCGAAATATTTGAACCAAATTATTTCCATTTTAAAACGTTTTTGGTTTGTTTTAGCAAAGGGAGTTGGGGGGGGGCGGGGTTTGGAGTTCCAGACAAGGTCTCACTATGTACCTCTGGCTGCCCTGGAACTTATATGTAGACTAGGCTGGCCATGAACTCATGGAGATCTACCTGCCTCTGCTTCCTATTAAAGGTATGAGCCACTACATGTGGCTTTTTCTTTTGGTTTTCTGAGACTGGTTTTCTCTGGGTAGCCTTGGCTCTTGAAACTTGCTCTGTAGACCAGGCTGGCCTGGAACTCACAGAGACCCACCTGCTTCTGTTGTGTTCTCACATACTAGTCATATGCAATACTACTTAGCTGTAGCCTAAAATCTAGCATTTTTATTTTTAAGTACGTGTCTTGGGGTTTCTGTGTTGTGAAGAGACACCATGACTACAACAACTCTTACTCTGGAAAACATTTCATTGAGTGGCTTACATTTTCAGAGGTTTAGTCTATTATCATCATGGCAAGACATGGCGGCTTACAGGCAGACATGGTGCTGGAGAAGGAGCTGAGTTCTACTTGAAGGCAACAGGATGTGAACTGAGATACTGGATGTGGCTTAAGCACTGCCTCTGTAAATGACATTCTTCCTCCAGGACCACACCACTCAGAAAAGCCACACCTCCTACTAGTGCCACTCCCTCTGGAGGCCACCACATTCCACTCCTTGTCCTCCAAAGCCTTGTAGCCATATCATAATGCAAAAATGCAGTCAATCCAACTTCAAAAGTCCCCTGATCTATCCCACTATCAACAGCACTTAAAAGTCTAAAGTTCAAAGTCTCTTCTGAGATTCATGCAGTCTCTTAACTATAATACCCTACAAAAATCAAAATTAAAAAAAAAATGACACGCTCTCCACATATAATGGCTCAGGATATACATTATTGTTCCATAGCATAGGAAGTGATCATAGCGAGGAGATACTGAAACACAGCAGCACCAAATATCAGCTCATCCAGTTCCAAACCCTGCATCTCTATGCCAGATTTTGAAACGCTCTTCAGATCTCCAGCTCCTTTCAGCTTTGTTGACTACAGCACACTTCTTTCTCCAGGGCAGGTTCAGCTCCCTATTAGCTGTACCCATGACTCAAATCTCCATCATCCTGGAGTCTCCAAGCCAATCTGGGTTTCAATTTCACAACCTCATACAGTGACCTCTCTAGGCCTCCATTCAGGAATACCCCTGACACGTGGTCTCAGCAGCTTTCCTTAGTCACAGAGGTTCCATGGCCCTTTTCTTCTGTCTCTAATTCTAAAGCCAGAACCACGTGGCTGATGCGGCTGGAGCATGGCCCCTCATTCTATTACATCTTCATCAGCTTTCTGGTCTAGATGGTTTCCTTCACTGCCTAAGCTTGGCTGTCCTGAAACTTGATCTGTAAACCAGGTTGGCCTCAAACTCAGAGATCTGCCTGCCTGTCTCCAGAGTGCTGGGGTTAAAGGACGCACCACTACACTCATCGGCTCTAAGCTTTTCTTTAGTTCCTTTTCACAAATTAGACATTTAGCTGGTGGGCTCTTGCCCCAAGCTCACCACTCCCTTTATTTCATTTCTTAATCTGTTTATCTCCTTGAACAAGGATTTAGCTCCATCCCACTCTCTTGTCATTATAAATCTTTATTAGAGTCGCCACTAATCACCAAACAAGAGTCTATACTAGGCTGTTTCGAGATTTCTTCTGCCAACAAAGTTAATCCAAATCTCTTCACTTTAGTCTTAGGCATTCTCTTCCGACAGAGGCATAAGCAGCCACATTCTTCACTGAAATATTCCAAGAACAATCTCTAAGCCACATATTAACGTTCTTCTCCAAATTCTCTTGATCTCAGGCACCCACAGTTCAAATCATTCTTAACATTATTGTTTTCTATACTCCTACTAGATGGCCCTTTAAACTGTGCTCAAAGTATTCTTCTGTTTTCCTAATCCAAAATACCAAAGTTCAAATTCCTCCCAAAAAAAACATGGTCAAGCCTATCAGAGTAATACCTCACTCCTGCCACCAGCTTCTGTCTTTGTTGGGGTTTCTGTTGGTGTGAAGAGACACCATGACCACAGTAAGTCTTATAAAGGAAAACATTTAATTGAGTGAGTTACAGTTTCAGAGGTCAGTCCATTATCATGGTGGGACCTGGTCAAATGCAGGCAGATGTGCTGGAGAAGGAGCTGAGACGACTTCTATATCTTGTCGGCAACAGCAAATGAACTGAAACACTAGGTGTGGCTTGAGCACATATGAGACCTCAAATCCCATCTCCACAATGTTGCACAAATCCTAATTGGTCTTATAATAAAAACCAAGAGCCAGAAGCAGGGGAACAAGCCACTAGAGAAAGTTCTCACCACTACTGAGTCCTCCTGTTTCTTTGAATCCTCAGACTGAGCCAACAAGGGAAGGAAGCAAACAGGAGCTGAGCTCCTCCTCCTCCTGCCTTATAGTCCTCTCTCTGCCCAGCCATAGCACTTCCTGTCTCCACCTCCCTAGTGCTAGGGTTAAAGGCATGTGCTTCCCAAGTACTGGGAGCAAAGCCATTGAGATCCTAAATGCTGGGATTAAAGGTGTCCTCCACCACTGCCTACCTCTTGTTTCTCTTTCTGACTGGATTAATCTCATGTAGCCGGGTGTGGCCTTGAACCCACAGAGATCCACAGGGATCTCTGCCTCTGGAGTGCTAGAATTAAAGATATGTGCCACCAGTGCTTGACCTCAACAACTAACTATGTGGCTGGCACTGTTCTCTGATCTTCAGCCAGGTTTTATTTCTCAGAGGTCAAACAGAATATCACACCACAGTAACACACTTCCTCCACAACAAAACCACCAGTTTCTAGGTAGATAAGCTCCAAGATGCAGAAGAAAAGGAGTTTTCTACCGCTGGCTCTGCTTTGCAGTATTAGGGAAAGCAACCAGGGCAGACCAAGAATTGTCAGCATCTTCCTAGGCTTGGTATCTAATACCACAAACACAATCAAACAAAGTAAGGCACAGAGTGTGATGAGTTTAATCCTTCAATAACTAGTTGTTAGGTGTACAGTCTAGAATTATGATGTTGTCTGTTTACTTTGTACAAGAGGATTAGCAACAGGTGGGACTATTTACAAACCTAGTGTAGTTGTACATGCCTGCCCATAGCCCTACTCAAGATGTTCAAGGCCATCTTCAGCAGCATATCAATTCAAAGCCAGCTTGTGCTACATGAGGCTGTCTCCAATAGCAACAAAAAGGCAGGGAGGTGAATTGGGCCAGAAAGAATTCCCTGGGATTGGGCCCTTAACTGAATTTCACTCCCCAGATTGAGTCCATGCTTTTTTAAGAGAATCTTAGAAGCTTGCCAACTGTCTAAACATTTTCAGAATCTGTCCTGAGACTGTCTAAAATATATGAAATAACAAAAATGTCAAAGTATTAAAGGCAGCTCTGTTGCACGAATAAAGGAAACTCAGGGCCAGATCTCTGGGAAAGGCCAAGATATTAGAGTAAACACCACAGAGATTTCAGCCTGGCTCCTCCTGGCTTCTTCTTTCCTGTCTTTCTATACCTGCCTGTAAACTAAGATGACCTGGAACTCAGATTGGAATAAGGGTGTAGGTCACCACTCCCAGGATATTCCCTGTGCTGGGATTAAAGGTGTAAGTTACCACTCTCTGATCTTCCTAAACTGACTGTGGTTAGATCCCTCTGATATCTCCGACTTTTTATTATATTACAAAATATCCCCACACAGCTCTGCTGACAGTATAAATGTTTCTTCACAGCTCAGTGAAGACAATACAACTGTCTTGGAGTAAGAGTAAGTCATTAGTTATAAACTGCCCCTTTCAGGGTTAGCAGTTCTCAATTTATGGGTCGTAACCCCTTTGGGAATCACATATAAAATAGTTACAACTTATAACAGATATGAAAGAAGGAAAGAAACCTTACTGTATTAAGCCAAGATTCCTAGTGAAGCCCACAGCAGTAAGCAGGTTCTCTAGTGAGGTCTTGATGGCCCACTGAACTACATTTACTTTCCCAGCCCAGGCAAACTTGCAGAGATGCACATGCCATCCAGACTGTGGTACCTTGATTTGTTGATAGAATGTTTGTTTTCTGTGAAGAGATCCATATAATACGTTCAGGTTCACATACATGTTATTAGGAACTATTAACTAACTAACTACTCAAGAAAGGGAGAATCGAGTTCTAAGAGGCCAGGCTAATGGGGATCCAGGCCACCCCTCCTGTCCCTTCTCGCTCCTGAAGAACCCTCTTCTGCTGACCGTCTGCCCCCTTTATATCCTTGAATATACTTGACAGTGTTTCCCTCTCATTTCCTAATCTTTACAGGAATCAGAGTCATCCAGACAGTCAACAGCTGAAGAATGAACATGAGGAGGAAATTGTCAAAGAAAGACTTGCTAAAGTATGGCCTTTTTAGCACAGGTTTCTTCTGTGAGAATTGCTTTCATACTTAACATTTATGGTTATTTATTTCAGGAACTACTTTGCTATTGAAATCATTCTGTACTGTATTCCCACTGATTGCCATGTTATTTACTATCAGTATTAATATATAACTGAGAAAGGTGTATCTGTTAGCCAGGCATGGTGCTGAAGACCTGTTCCAGTACTTGGGAGATGGTGCCTAACAATTGCCATAGGTCTGAGGCCCTAGCCATAGACAGAAACAACAGACGGAGAAAAGTATCTGCCTTTGTGATTCTGTAGGAAGCACTACATTTCCCACATACAGTTATGTACTTAAATCCAAGTGTGGTGTCTGTGTGCACAGTGCAGGAATGCTTGTAAACCAGAACCTTTTGTACATATAGATGAGACTGTGAAAATGAACATTGGTTTGATTTTATTAGCACAAAGGAAAACACATGTTTCTGTCTTATTTTTAGTAAAGGTATTAAAGAACCTAACCATCTCTCTCCTTTTAATTTTAGAATAAACTTATTGAGGAAATGCTGAAAATGAAGACAGAGTAAGTGTCCCATCTTAGAGTTCACATCTCCTTTTTTATTATTTCTAAAACTTTATTATGGGGGAGTGCATCACACCGTGCCAGGTATGTGGAGCTCTGAGGAACGATGTGGGACCTGGTTGTCTTCTTCCTCATTGGATGTCAGTCTTGTATAGCAAGTGTGCCTGCTGAGCCATCTTGCCAGGCTCCTCCTCTTGTTTTTTTTTTTTAAATTCCTGTGTGGGGCATTTTGCTTTGCCTGTATATATGTTTGTGCACGTTTTCCCCGGTACCTACAGAGGCCAAAAGAGGGCAGCAGATCCCCTGCAACTGGGGTTAGAAAGTTATGAACTGTCCTGTGGATGAAATTCTCCTCTGAAAGGAAAATACATCCATACGATAACTTCTTCCCTTCTGTGGTATATGTGGATATCATTGATGTTTATCAAAGTCTTTTTTAAGATTTAAAAATTTTTATTTTATATGCATGTATGGGTATCCACATATGCATGCAGAGGCCTGCAGAGACCAGGAGAGAATATTGGATCCCCGGCAGCTAGTTATAGGCACTTGTGACCTGCTCTTTAAAGGTGCTTGGAACTGAACTCCAGTTCTCTGACAGAACAAGAGTTCTTAATTGCTGAGTATCTCTCTGGCCTGAAAATTATTTTTCTTAATGCCATTTGCTCAATGGGATTTTCATGTAAAACCACTTTTAACAAAAGAATAGCACATGGGCAATCACTGGTTTCCTCCTCGTGGATAGTGAGAGCAGTTTAGCAGGATTCCAGCTGGTAGTTAAACTGACTTACAGCATGGGGAGGAATCCAGCTAAGAGTCTAGAACTGCCGCCAATTTAGATTTTCCTTTGGGATATAGCCTTGTCACTGTGTGGCATGTATTTCTTTTGGTGGCAGAAGTCCTAAGAGATATGTGGTCCTTGAAGCATACAGAGCTCACATTGTGCTATGGGCGTGCGCATGTGTACATACACACGCATACACACACACAAACACACACACACTTTCTTAGATGCTGAGGGAATTAGGTATCAAACTGCGGCAGCATATGTATACAGGAGATATTTAATTTCACGTGGTTGGGACTTGGTGACACCATCAGGAACTGAGACTTTCCCAATTCTGCTGTTGGTCCTTTTGGCTACAATATACCTACTGCAGTTCCAATATCATGTTTCCATGGGGAGGGGCTACTGCTCCCTTCCCTCCTCTCCCCCTAGGTCTTATCTTGTAGCCCTGGCTGGACAGAAATTTGTTATGTAGACCAGACATCCTCGGGGCTTAGAAGATAGAGATCACCATGTCACCACGCTCAGCTTCCGGCAGGCATCATCCTCTGTGGGGAAGTGGATGGCTAATGTTCTTTTCTCCTCATAAAACTGAATTTCATAAACAAGAAGTCATGTCTTCATTTGTCATTGTTTTAATACAATGCTGACAAAAGAAAGCAAACATGTTTGTTTTGATTCATAGTTCCAGGAGGACACAGATCATCATGGTGATGAGTGGCATGGTGGCAAGAACAGGAAGCTAACTGTCACCCGGCATCTTCAGTCAGGAATGGGGGGACGGGGGAATACAGCTTGATAGTGCACACCCTTAGTCCCTGCAGAGGCAGGTGGGCCTAGAGTTCAAGGCTAGCCTGGGCTACATAGTAAATACCACAGTAACCAAAGCTACATAGAGAGACTCTGTCTCAAACAAAATAAAAACCCTCAATGCATGGGCCCTAGAGGGATGCACTTCCTCCAGAAAGTCTCCAAAATACCTCCAGTCAGCTGGGAACAAGTGTTAAAAATACATGTGCCCAAAGGAACTTTCCACATTCAAGCCATAACACCCGACTGACAGTAAGGCAGGCACAGCATCTGAGTTTTTTATTCAACCAAAGCAGAGGCAGAGCACTTCCTTCATTGTCTTTGTGGGTGTTCCTGACCATGCTCTGGAAACACTTCGCCTAGATTGAGCTGGACTTTGGGAAGGTTTAGATCCTGTATATCATCTCATTCCATCAGTCAGTATTACATTCCACATGCATTGTGGCAAATGGTGTTTCCAATAAATAGAAAGACTGTAAGACTAAAACAGTCTTACAGCATGGGTGATGTCCTATACTTTTTTAATTGAGTTATATAAAATGGGTAAACTAACATGCACACCCCCAAGGGAAGAACTAATGTTCCATTGTCTGAGGCTCGGTAGGTTTTTAAATCAGAAATCCTTATTCTGAGATTGGAGACATGAAAAGCATACATCCATCTCCACTTTGGCAAACAAAGTTACTAAATGTTTATTATTTGAAAAAAGTTTGAAGCCAATCATTGTGGAATACGCATATAATCCCACCACTTGGGTAAGGGAAGTAGGTCATCCTCAGCTACATGACTTTATGGCCATCCTGAGCTACATAAGAGTATGGCTCCAAATAATAAATAAAATGGTTTGAAGAGTTTTTCTCAGGATTAATTTACTGACCTAACAAAGCAATCACATCTGATATTCAGTACTATCTCTCTTCCATGTTGAGGAGGATGGAGCCCAGAACCTGGGCCATTGTCCAGAGTGTGTGCTATCACCTAGCTCCACCCCAATTCTAGCCTGTCCTCTGTTTGTTCTCAAGACAAAGTTTTCTAGGTAGAAGCCATGGTTGTCCTGGAACTCACTTTGTAGACCAGGCTGGCCTTGTACTCTGGAGGGCTGGGATTAAGGGTGTGTGCCACCACCTCCCCATAAGTCTTTCTTCTTTTGACAGCTATACAGAAGACCTAACGATTACTAATACTTTCAAACCAGAATTCTAAATTTCGAAGAAAAAACCTAGTTTGAGTCCTGTTTTATAAGTATATTCTCTTGAACTACCATAAAGTAATGCTATTCTTCCAGTCTAGAAGAAGTGCAAAGTGCCCTTGAGAATAAGGAGAGAGTCTGCCACAGAATGGGTGAGGAAATTGAGCGAACCAGAACTCTGGAGTCCAGGGCATTTCAGGAAAAGGAGCAGCTACGGTCAAAACTGGAAGAAATGTATGAAGAAAGAGAGAGAACTTTTCAGGTGTGTTGGGTTTTCTGTGCCAGGTAGGATACGTAATGAAATTAGCCAAACCATGTCCCCAGTTCAGTTTCTCTGGTGTGCAGAGTGCCTACAGAAGCTTGGCTCCCCTCTCAATTGGTGCTTTTGAAAAGGATACATAATGTGATCTTCCCATCCTTGGATTGACAGGAAATGGAAATCTTGAGAAAGCAACTCGAGTATCTTGCTGCAGAAAATGGAAAATTGATAGGTCATCAAAACCTACATCAGAAGATTCAATATGTAGTACGACTCAAGAAGGAAAACATAAGGCTTGCTGAGGTAAACTGAAACTATTGTAAATAAGTTTATAGTGGTTTTAAAGTGATTATTTTAGTAAAATAAATTGGTCATTGCTATTTTACCTTTTTGTTTTTTGAGACAGGTCACACTCTGAAATCTCATAAGTACCAGAGTTTATTTAATATTTACAAATTGTAGCTTTAATTTAAATATATACTTAAGTCAAGAAGTAGCTTTTCCTATAAGTTAGAAACCTAATTTTTTTAATTACAGGAAACAGAAAAGTTGCGTGCTGAAAATGTATTTTTGAAAGAAAAGAAAAGGAATGAATGCTAAAGATCCTTCCGACCTCCGTACCCATCACTTTGTTTAGATTAATTCTTTAAAAGTGAGCTAAAGAAAAGGCCTTAACTGTGAATCATGGTGCACAGTAATCCTTGGTATTCTGATGGATCTTCGTGTGCGCACAAGACTGCTAAGGGGAACAGTGCATCTCCAGGTTTCAGGTCACTTGTAAGGTCTGGATGACCCTTTAAAATAAAAGCGTATAGTTGAGGTCTCTGAATGTTGGTCAGATCCTTTTCTCCTTGGATTCACCTTTGATAACCTTGGTGTGGATTTGATAGCTGGCTGATTTTGTAGTAAACTTTTTCATATTTTTGTTTGTTTATAACTATCGTCATGAGCATTTTCTACTTGTCTAATTTTACAAATAAAAATTTAAAGCCAAAATATATACTTATGTGTCTAAGTATTTTGCCTACATGTATGTACCATGTGTGCCTGAGGTCCTTGTAGGTCAGAAGAGGGTGTCAGATCTAGAACTAGTTACTGATGGTTTTAAGCCACCCAAATCCAGGCCTTCTGCAAGAGCAAGTACTCTTAAACTCTAAGCTAACTCTGCAGCCCTAGTTTTGAGTTTTTTGACTCGGCTCACAGGGTGTCACGTGACCCAGGCTGGCCTTGAACTTACTATGTAGGCAAAGATGCTCTTGAATTCCTGATCGTCCTGCCTCTACCTACAAAGTCCTCCAGTCACGCCCAGATTACATAAATAGCAAACTAAATCAACCTTACAGCTTTACTTGAAATCACTAATTTTGGGGTCACACAGCCAAACAGTACAGTTTCCCACTATTTCTCTACATACCACACATAAGATGAGCCGTTGTTTACTCTGCCGTGAAGACCGCTTCTGCTAAACAGCGTGGTACTAATCTATTTTCTGGGATGAAAACCCTGACAGAAGCAACTCAGGTTTGTGTTAGCTTTTCTTGCCTTTTGTTATCACAATCTAAGATCTGTTTCCACTATCAAGTGGGGTAACACAATAAGGATTCTCTGAGTCTCAATTTCCTCGTGTGCAAAATGGAATGCTTTTTACTACTTACAACTACTTGGGATAATCTATGCTTTTTTTATTTATTTTCTTTTGTGTATCTGTGTTCGGGTATGTATACATAAGTGCGGTAACTATGGAAACAAAACAAAAAAAACCCACTGGATCTGGAGCTATGAAGTTGTGAGGAGCTGTGAGGTTGTGAGCTGCCTAAACTGGTAGCTGGGCACCAAACTACCAGTTAGCCCTCTTAACTGCTAAGCCATCTATCTCTCCAGCCTCCCATAATCCATTCTATTTCAGCAACAAAATTAGCTGCATAAGAAGCAATGTGGCATGTTAAGAATGCCCGTGAAGAGTTAACAGGAAATAGTGTGCTGAACAGAGTGTACTGTGAGTTTGTTGTTGTTTTATCAAAGTTCCATACAAATATATTATTTGTATTTTATATATCTACAAAACAAAGAAGTCTTATGTACCAAAGGCTGACCTGGTATTATGTAAATCAGGCTGCTCTCAAACTTACAGAGATGGTCTTGCCTCTGCTTCCGGAGGTGCACCTCACACTTTGTATACTTCTAAAGCACTTTATAAAAAAAAAAAAAAAAAAAAAAAAAGGGAAATGTATCCTCAACATACATTGCCAGGGATTGAACAAAGGACTTTCCATGTGTTAGGAAAGCACTAAGCTGACCCTCCTTTTTTTTTAAAAAAAAAAAAAAAAAAAAAAAAAAAAAAAAAAAAAAAGCGAACAAAAACAAACCACATCTTTTTGAGATAGTCTTAAAGTCCTTGGCTAGCCTAATACTTGCTGTGTTGGCCAAGCTGGTCTCAAACCCACCATAATCCTGCCTCAGCCTCAGTAATACTAGGATTACAGGCCTGTGCCACCAACCATGCCAGGCTGCCCACCTCATAAATCGCCTAGGATTACTTGTAATATTACTGACAGTAGGTGATTTTAGTTTTTTGGACAACTTTACATGAATTTAGAAGCGACTGCGGTTCTGGTGGTACCGGCAGAGTGATTAACAAGCGACATTTCCCTTAGTTCGTTTCCCAAGCAGTGTCTGTCCCGCATCCACGAGGGAACAAGAGAGGCAGCGGGGGCATCTTAAGGTGCAGATTCGCTTCACGAACTTTAAAGCCAGGAATCAGCCTTTTAGGTGCTCATCCATGCCACGGAGCAGAGAACCCGGTCTTCTCAGCAGCAGGTTCGCCTCAGACAAATTCCCTCTGCACGAACTGACTTCAGCACTGACAGATTCGTCTCCGCAGCAGATTCGCTTCCTCCTCAACCCTAGCCCCGCCTCCTCCAGGCTCCGCCCTCGCCGGGCTCCCGGAGGGTCGCAGCGGGCCTCATGGCGTCCCCGCCGCGGTCCTCGGGTGCCGCCGTATCGGCAGCCACTTACCCCGACTCGCCCGTGGACGTCCCCGCTCGCCTGCAGGCCGGAGCGATGCGGCGCCGCTTCTGGGGAGTGTTCAACTGTCTGTGCGCCGGCGCGTTCGGGGCCCTGGCCGCCGCCTCCGCCAAGCTGGCCTTCGGCAGCCAGGTGTGGTTCCGGGCGCCGCCGGAGCGCGGGGAAGAGGGGCGGGGGGGGGGGGGGGGGGGACGGGAGCCGGGAGCGCGGGGGGCGGGGCGCCGCCGGGAACGAGGGGGAGAGGGGCGGGGCGACGGTGAGGGGGCGGGGCCGCCCGGCCTCTGCGGGCCCTCTGGGGAGGACGTCCCACCCTCCCACTTGAAGCCCCTTGTGTCCCCTTGCCCTCTCTCTGGGGCACTCTTCCTGTCTTTGGCAGGAGCTCAGCACCTGAGGTGAGCTAATGGCTCTCTCACCTGTCCAGCCTCCGCTTCATAGAGAGGTCCAGGTCAGCAGCAGCCTAGAGCTCAGCCCTGAACGGGGAACTGCTTGATTGAGAGCCAACCGTGTGGCTGTTGCCAGGCTTGAAGCAGATATCTCTTTGGATGTTCATCTGTGTGGAATGAAGGATTCTAGACCATGAGAGTTTCCCTTAGTGTTTTCCAGTAATGATCAGGCTTTCATTATCCATTGTGTAAGCAGGCTGCCCTTGGTTCCTACGATGCCTTTATGTAAATCATCCCTTTCCAAAAGGCTACTCAGCTACAAGAAATGTGAGGTTTACACTGAGGAAAACTATACCCCTGCTTGCAGCCTCACTCTGTCAACAAGGTCTGCATAACCTTTGCAGGAGACTTGTAAAGATCCCCCAGCCTTTCAAGGTTCTGCCCATGGTGGTTGTGACTGCTTTCTCCTGCAGGTGAACATTGGCATGTGTGTCTTAGGCATTATCGCCATGGCAAGTACCAATTCTCTGATGTGGACCTTCTTTAGCCGGGGCCTCAGTTTCTCTATGTCTTCTGCCATTGCATCAGTCACAGTGACATTTTCGAACATACTCAGCTCGGTGAGTAGCCTGGTGACCTTGTTCTTACTCAGAGTTCTGGGTGAGTTGAGTTGTCCTTGGGGATCTCGGACAGGAAATAAAAGAGGTTGTATTGGTGCCAGTCAAGAGCAGTTAAACATGGGAAACTTAGATAGGAATGAAATCCGAGGGTCAATCTGGGATAACACCAGCCATGTTAAGTCCCTTGCCATAGAGGTTCTTTGTGTAAGTCCAAGGCCAGCAAGGTGGAGTAAACCCAGTCAGTCCCCAGGAAGGAAGACATCCTAGCTTGGTTTTATGATTACTGGTCCCAACTGCTGGTCTCTGCTGGGCCCCATTGCTCAGTTGGGATAACTCTTTCTCAGAGGAGACAAAAGTACATGGATTGATTTGATGAAGGTGGTAGCTGGATGTGAAATAGCATACTTTGGCCTCTGGCCCACTCAGGAAAAAATCTGCCACCAAGGAATGGTAGAGCCTACCAGAGTAGGCCAAATCTCTTAATAGCTGTCTCTCTCACAGGCCATCTTAGGCTACGTGCTGTATGGAGAGTGCCAGGAGATCTTGTGGTGGGGAGGGGTGTTCCTCATCCTCTGTGGGCTCACCCTGATCCACAGGAAGTTTCCACCCACCTGGAAGGCCAGCAAGCAGCAATGACACCAGTTGGTTGGATATACCCACTGTAAAGATGACCATTATGCCCGGCCATGGGTTGGCAGGTCGGACCTTTGGGAATGCAGCCTTTGACTACCAGTCAGAGGAGATGCCAGACCAACCACAGGCCTCTGACCACCTCATAGCGTGGAGGGTTGAAGCATTAGCTCCTGTAAGAGGAAGATAACCACCACAGCATGAGGCCAAGTCCTTCAGTAATGGTTCAGTGCTTTGATTCTTGTGCTCCAGGGCTACCTCAGAGACTCCTGGAAGACGCTATGATCTTGCCCAGCAACATGGCAAGTACCTGAGAAATGTGATTATGGTCCTCCTCCGTGACCATGGACCTTCATAAACCTGAAGAAAAACAAACGCAATGTGTCAGGGGGTCTGCCACACCCATGAATCCACAGCAAAAGACAGAAACTTGGGCCAATAAACACTTATTTATAAGTTAAAGCTACTGGGTGTGGAATCTTAATTCTTTCCAACTTTGGGGGTAAGAAATGTAGCCAGGTAGCTGAATTCTCAGAATTGGGGTAGTGAAGTAGTACACATGGAGATTGTGTACCCCTGCCTCCCCTCGTGTGTCCTTCCTAAACTGAGACCCCAGAGATGGAGATTTTCTGCCATACTCATATGAACAGGCAGCAGAAAGAGCGTACTGACATGGTTCCACTCCTCAACACTTCTAGGAGTTGCTGTCTTGACGTCTTTTCTGTTCCTACACTGCGGTCCCCAGTGGCCTGACATCTAGTATGGAAAGGTCTGCAAGTCCACAAGGTCCAGTTTGGTCTGTGCTTTAGTGTTTGCTCTTTCCTCTGTGTTAGACTCTCATTTGCTCCACTCCTGGCAACAACCTCTGCTCTTAGTCCCAAACTCCTTTAAAGTCTCTTGGGAGCCAAGGCTGGTACATTGCTTAGCCCACTTTGACATTAAAACTTGATGACCCATCCATGAATAAGATGCTCTAATATTCTCATTTAGGTGTGGGAACCAAGTCTCAAGAGCAGATAGAGTAACATGTCCAGCATCACAGAGCTGGTGAGTACTGGGAAGACTGTCAGCTCACTCTTTCTCTAAGCCTCATGCTTGATCCTCATCACAGACTCGCCTCCTACATCAACAAATCAAGACCAGATAGACCCAGTGGTAAAGAAACTCTATCAACTCTCAGAATCTTCTTGTTACTAACCACTTCCTTGTTTAAGAGGGCTTCATGTTCAGTGAAGGCTGATCCTCCATTCTACCAGCGAGAAAGAAAGCCATTTAAGGCCCCCTAAGGTGTGTTCCCATGTGGGCCAGGCACCAATCAGGACAAAGCATGAGGGCTGGAGAAATGGCTCAGCAGATAAGAGCACTTGCTGTTTTGCAGAGATCCCAGGTTCAGTTTCCAGCCCCACATGATGGCTTACACCTATCTGGAACTCTTAGTTCTGGTGCATCTGACATCCTCTGCTGGCACCAGGCATGAATATGTGCAGACAAAACAGTTATTTAAAAAAAAATTAAGCATTGAAGATTGCTGAGGGCCGCTGGTAGGCTCTCTCTGGACAAGTCATCACTCAGGTCAAAAGTTCATCTTGGCCCAGGCACTTTCCTGAAGGGACTCTGCCTTCCATCTAGACACCTCCTGACTTCATAGAGATGCCTGATACTGGCTAATCCACAGATATGGAAAAGCACAGGATCAAGATCTTTTTTTGTACAGGGAGAATGAATTGTTCTCTGGGAAGCAGAAACATACATCTCTGGCAGTGTTTGTATCTCCATTGCAGAGAGTGGTTCCTTTGCAAAGAGAATATATCACAAGACAATATTTGTCTTTCCGATGTGCATCATGGATTGTAGCTTGACTTGTTTGCTTCCGAGCTGGGAATTTGACATCAAGTTCTATAGCCTGTTGCCTTGATAGAGAAGTTACCATTTTCTGTTCTTTTTAATTTATATTTTAAAATGCTGTTTCTAAGGCTTGATATTAATGTTGCACATTTTAATACTTCATTGCACTCTGTGGCTCAATCCCATCCTACCTTGTAGGTAGACCATTTGATCTTGTCTTGGACAAGGTTGTTTCCACTCTGGGGCTCTTATAATATTGGTACAAATATTAGTATTCAAAATGTTTTATAGAAATGTGATTTCAACTCTGTTGAGTATATAACAAGAAATGGAATTACTGGGACATGTAATGAGCCATTTTAACTTGGTCTTTTAGTTTTATTGTTATTTTTGAGGCAAGGTTTCCATATGTAGCCCTCATTAGCTTGGAACTTGCTATTTAGACCTAGGTGACTTCAAGCTCACATAGATCCACCTGTCCCTGCCTCCTGGGTGCTGGGCTTCTCGTTCAACTTTTTGAGGATCAGCTGTAGCAACCACACCATTTTATAGTCTAACTGTTCAAGGGTGAGTACCCCCATCTCATCACTTCCTTGGCAACTTTATTGTTACCTTTTTAAGTTTTTGTGTTAATTGTACATTAATTGTGACATTTTAATATATGTAATACTTTGTTCATACTCAACTCGACCGTTGTCTTTTTGTTATATCAATTGCTTTCGTTTCTTTTCCTGTAATTGCGCTACTCTGAAAAGCATGATTCTGGCTCGTGTCCCCACCAGTCCATCACTCTGGGGAAGTCACAGCAATGAGTGGAAGCAGTTGGTCACATTGCATCTGTTCTAGGAAGAGAGAGTGATGAACGCTTGCTATTGCTCAAGTCCTCTTAACACAGCTGAGACTCCAGCCAGGGGAGGTGCTAACCACAGCACTACCATTCCCACCAGGCATTCCCAGACACTTATCTCCCTGCTGATTCAAGAATCTGTGGTGTTGACAATTAGCACTCTCACAGCCACGGTAGTGGTATCTTCTATGGCTTTATTTACAGTTCTGTGGCAAGTAACCGTATCAAGCATCTTTTGTGAGTCATTTGTGTATCTTCTTTGAGATCCTCAAATCCAATCCATGCTATAGTTTCTGCCTGAGGGGAGTGGCTCAGGCAGTGCTGGCCAGAGCCTCACACTCAGCCCTGCCTTGGTAGTGGTTCACTCGCCAGGGATACTTGTGATCTCTGCTCATACGCTGTGTCCACACCTGAACCCATCCTCAACTTGACACAAGCTGGAGCCATCAGAGAGGAGCCAAGCAGTGGTAACATATGAGAGTTCAAGGCCAGCCTGGTCTACAGAGCAAGTTCCAGGAAGGCTACAAAG
The DNA here is from genome assembly GCA_033318265.1 of Phyllotis vaccarum. Classification (NCBI taxonomy): domain Eukaryota; kingdom Metazoa; phylum Chordata; class Mammalia; order Rodentia; family Cricetidae; genus Phyllotis; species Phyllotis vaccarum. Next base: position 87,806,845 of record JARWLC010000004.1, on the reverse strand, counting down.
AGAAACCTGTCTCACAAAACCAGAGAGAAAGAGAGAGAGGATTCTTAGTGATTGATGCAGGAGAGCCCAGCCCACTATGAATGGGGCCATCCCTAGGCTGGTCATGAGCTCCAGTAAATAGGCCTCTGCATCAGCTCCTGCCTCCAGGTTCCTGTCTCATTTGAGTTTCTGTCCTAACTTCCTTCGATGATGAACATTAATACTGAAGTGTAAGCTAAATAAAACCATTGCTACGGTCATTGGGTTTCATCACAGGCATAGTATTCCTAACTAAGACAAAACATTTAGTCCTGGACACAGACAAAAGGAGGGAGGCCCATCTGGACCACAGCCCCTGCCTGAGTACCTTCCAGAGGTCTTTCTTCTATTGAAAGCTAGTCTCTGTCTTCAGCCCTCCGTAAAGAGTAAGAGAGAATGGCCTCAGTTTATACCACCAGCCATCTCTTACCAGGACTTCCCACCACCCTGTCCAAGCACAGCAACCAGCTTTGTGTTCTCTCTATCTATCTCTCTCTCTCCCTCCCTCCCTCCCTTCCTCGAACACACACACACACACATACAGTGAATACCATTCAATTTTTAAAGTGTTAAGAGGTAGGAGCACATAAGATAGGAAGCTCAAAAAGAAACCTCAGAGTCAGCGGCACAAAGAAGATACTTGAAGTCATGAGACCTTGAGAAGAGGCCTAGAGACTGACCTGGACACCAGAATGATGTGGCAGAAACGAGATGAACAGCTAGTGAGGTGGGATAACCAGGCAAGGGATCACCCAAACTAAAGCTGCTAAAGAGTAAACTTAGAAATGGCCCTGGATTATCAGATATGACTGACAGGAAGGGGCGGAGGATCATCTCCATCAATTCAGAAACTACATCTGATTTACTTCAGTTCCCTTACATAATAAACAAAAATAATGGGAAAATAATAGAATATAATACTACCTGGAATGATTGATTAGTCAACAAGAAGAAATCCAAAATACTTCAGTTGAAGAGAGAAGTAGAATGACCTCTTTCACAGGTGGAATAACAATGGGAAATCAGAAATTTATAAGCAATTTTACATACACATCATCAAAAAGACGGTGGGAAAATCAAATTTAACCAGGGTTATGAAACATTGCAGAGACATGTTCATGGATTGGAAAATTCTGCATTGTTAGGATGACAATACTACCTAAAATATATATGTAATCTTTAAAAAAAAATGTTTTAATATTTAATTTTATTTTATATGCATTGGTATTAATAACTAAAATTTTGAGATGATAATATTAATGGAGAAACATAAGGAGAGAGAGACTGAACCTAGACAGTAGGGCATGGATTATGTGGAAGAATACATCTCAAAACCAATGTGGAGGTCCTACATTCTAGGAAACATGGCTGAGAGAGCTCACCTTTTCCTACATCTACCACTTGGACATAGAAGGGGCGGAGAGCCATCCTGCTGCATTTCCTTGTCCCCTAGCTGACCTCCAACAGCATCCTGAGACCCATGACCATCAGTCCAGATGCACAGTCTCTCCCAGGCCGAGGAGTCAATCAAGTCTTCCTGGGATCCAGGCAGGTACAGCACGGAAAGCACAGGTCATCACTGTATGTCATGCAATGCACCAGCAGGGTTGATGGTGGAGAAATGTCTGAGCAAACATAGGGACTAACCCAGTCCTGTGAGCAGGGGTAACTCTGAGATCAGCATGTCCCAGGCAGCCTTACCACAATCAATTTGTCAAGCACTGGAATGGCTTGATGAGTATAGAGATTTTGTGGTTTATTGGAATCCTTTATATTCTCTTGTAAAGTTGTTTATATACATAAGAGTCTGAATAGAGATAAGCAGAGATTCAGATACAAGAAGAAAAGATGTTATTCATAGAGGTCTCTGGGTGCTGTTTACCAACTCCTCCCTGTCTCCATAGACAGGAGGTCCAAAGTACAAGAGGACATCTTTATGCTCCAGAACCAATGTGTGGCGCCAGGGCAGCTCCTGTGGCACTGGGATGGCTGCCAGGCCTATCTCTGCTCCTTTCTCAGAACTAGGAGGTGGGGGTAGAGGTTTGGTAAAAGAGCAGGCATGATTTCCCCAAAAGCATCCCTTCCCTGGATTTTCTTCTGGGAGGAGAGAACCTTGTGTCTCCAGCTGTAGAAGAAACTGGCTCACAAGCTCTCACTCAGGTGTCCCTATGTTCCCTCCCTTGTGTCCATCCTTGTGGACCGACTAAGCTCTATCCCCAGGCCCTGGCCAGGCATACAGTTGTCATGGCCCTGTGAGGCACATCCTCACACATTATCTTAGCAAATTCAGTCTTTTCACACACTCAGTCTGCCCAGAAATGGAGTAGATAGAGGCAAAAAGTGGACAAATTCCAATCCTGGATGGTAGTTTCATATCCAAGTGTGTTTTCCGTCTCCTACTTCTTACCTACAAGTTTCCAATTCTTACTGACCAGCTTCTGTCTCTCCTCCAAGACATTTCCATGTCTAGATTGAGAAGGTCAATGGTACCCATTTCCCAGGAAGTTACATTCAAAGCTTCTGTAACGTGGTGAAACCCATGCCTGGTCACCTCTATGAAGCAGAACAAAGGGTGTGGGATGGGCTGGTATCCTAAGCCCTATCACCAGACTCTGGTACAGCTGGAACAATTCTGGAAGGTAACAGCCCCTGTGAAATAACCAGCCGCTGTTTGCTGTGGAACAGATTGGGAAGATTAAAATAGGTGGTGGCCCTTAGCTCCAGCTAATAATGAAATGCCACAAAGCAAAGTAAAACCAAGCTCAGCAGAGGCAAGGGAGGGGAGCTGGCTGGGTTCCTTAGATAACACCGCACAGGGCAGTATCCTGTGGGATAACATAACCTTAACAGCCTTCCTACAGACATTCACTGTCTCCCAGTTTCTAGAGGTGGGAAACAAAAGCATAAAGAGGTTAAGCAGCTTGCTCAGGGTACAGTCTGTTCTCTGTGGATATGTCTGCTCGTGCACTGGCACCCTGGGTTTTTGGCCCAGGAGACACTGGAGACAGCTTATGCTTTCCAGGTCCCTCTTTTGCAAAACCAAGAGACTGAACACAGGCCCTGTGGTTTCTGGGCCAGGACTTTTCAAAGGCGTCACTCCATTTCAAATGGTCAACTGCTTAATTTTATGAAATGTATGTGCATGATCCTAAATTGTGATGCTATATGGAGAAAGAAAAATAAGTTTCTTGCTAGTCTTCTTGTCCTGAAAGCAGGGTGTGGAACCCTGCGGAGCAAGCCTGCCCATGCTCTTCCTTTGTCAGTTCAAGAGCAGTTTGGGACAGGTCTTAGAAGTTAAGTTCTGCAGATGCAGATTCTCAGCCTTTCTCTAGAAAGCTCTCTGATATCTGGGGACATGAAGGCCAGTGAGGGCAATTTCTGGTCCGTGGACTGTGTGACTCAGAAGGAACTCAGTCCCTCAGACAATCTTACAAGGATACAACAGCAGTTAGTAAATGTTGGGGCTCAGGAGGTCTGGGGCTTTTGTTGCTATATCAAACCAACTCTTTCTGTATAATTAACATCACTGAAAAAGTTACAAGTATGGGGAGATAGTTCAGTGGATTAAGTGCTTAACAAACATAAGAACCTGAGTTCAGAGCTCTAGAGCTGCATAAAAGCTGGGTATGGTAGTGCATTCTGTACCCCAGTGCTGGAGAGAATGGAGACAGTAAGATCCTCAAAATTTGCTGGTTAGCCAGCCTTGGTTAAACAGTGTGCCCCAGGTCAGTGAGGATCCTTGTCTCCAAATAATAATTATGGTTAGGCTGGACAGCTTCTGGGCAGCTAATAACACTTGCTGTTCTTACAGAGGATCTGAGTTTGGTTCCTAACATCGACACTTTGCGGCTCACAACTACCTATAACTCCATCTCCAGGGAACCCAACACCCTTTTCTGGCCTCTATGGTCACCTGCATATGTGTATATCCACATATACACATATACACATAAAAAAAGGTATATAATTTTATAACCTAATGTTAACCTCTGGCCTCCAGGCATATGTGCACAAGGACATGAGCCTGCACATAATATGTCTATATGAGTGTATCTACATACACGTGCACACATAAATACACACTAAATCAAACAAAAGACCTTATAGGTACCCCTAAGGAACACAGAGAATTAATGTCCATGAGACACACATCTGGGCATGTTTGGGCCAGTATTTTCACAAGGCCTGTGGTTCTTCCTATAGATACATGATAAGGATCGATGACCTGTGTGGAAAACCTTTCCCTACAGCACTGAAAGCAAGAGACTGACACTTACCCATGGGAAGAATGACACTTAGCCACATGTGGGCAGCAAAGTCTCCAGCACTCAGAACACATTGCTATGTGTATCTTGTGTAATGAATGCACATACTGTCTTCTCAGAGGACGCAGCATATCTTCCAAAGTCTAAAAAGAATGGTAATTGACAGCTGAGGACACTGGAAAAATCCTGAATCATGTGTGCATTATATGTTCAAAATATAATAAAGATATAAATATTTTGCATCCCGTATATTAAAAAAAATAAAGCCATGAAATAAAGGTATTCCTAACCTCCCTGGAGGTCATAGGATCCTGGCTTTTGGTGACTTGTTCCTAGGGTCACAGAAGATACATGGCGCCATTCTCTGTTGTCTGTCCTTTAAAGTCAGCTCATCTTGTCTCCTGATTTCCTCCTAGGGCTGATATGGGAGATGATTAAAGTTTTATTGTTTTTGATCGATATGGTCCTCAAGCCTCACCTCTTGGCAGCCACTGCAAGGTCACATCCACCCCAGGACCAAATAAAAAGGGGCCACATCCTACTCAGAGAATGACTCTGGCACTGCCATTGGCATCAGAGAGAGGCAGCAGCACCATGGACACCAGGAGTGGTGAGTGGGTCAAATCTTCACAATAGCATTTCAGCCGTCTGGGCACCTGCTGCTGTTCATCCACTCGCTTCAAGCAGGGTGTCTGGGCCTGTCTTCCTACCTAATCCATGATTTGCCATCGTATTCACTGAAGAAAGCCTAACTTTCAGATACACAATAATTTCAGATCCCCCCAAACACCTGCAAAAATACTGTTCACTTTTCACCCACACTGCCTCATGCTGACCACATTTAGCTTTTCATGGGTGTCTGTTAGTGTTCTATGTGAGCTTGGCTTGGCCAAGGCTCTGTATTCTAGGCAGGATCTGCTGAGAGATGATTCAGGTTGAAGTTTGCCATGCAGTGGTTAGCAGTATGGCTTTTGGTTTTCTCGGCCATAGTAAGAGCCAATCTGTGCACCTAAGGACAACTGTGCCAGCGTGTTTGTGTCCATTGACACAGGAACCACAACTGAGAAAATGTTTCCATCAAGTCAGTCTGCAGGCAGGCCTGTAAGCCATTTTTCTTAATCAATGATTGATGGGAAGCGCAGTCCATTGTGGATAGTGTCTCCCTGGTCAGGTGGTCTTGGGTTCTGTAAGAAGGCAGGTTGAACAAGCCATGAAGAGCAAGCCAGAAAATAGCATTTCTCCACAACCTCTGCATCAGCTTCTGCCTCCATCCTCCATGTTCCTGCCTTGGTTTCTCTAAGTGGGCTAGGACTGGGGATATGTAATCCAGATAAACCCTTACTCCCCAAGTTGCTTGGTCATGACATTTCATCACAGCAGTAGAAACCCTGCTGAGGGGCTGGAGATGTGGCTGTGGCTACTCTTGCAGGAGACCTGGGTTCAATTCTCAACACCCACATAGCAGCTCACAATTGTCTATAACTCCAGTTCCAGGGGATCCAGCATCCTCATACAGATATACATGTAGGTATACACCAATGCACATAAAATGAAAACAAGTAAGTCACGTTTAAAAAATAAGAAATCCTTACTAAGACAACAACTTCAAAAAAAAGTTGTAGTTTCCTGACCCAGCCAGCATGTTGAAGGGAGAAATCCTCAAGTAAATGGCCAAAGACTGCAAGTTCAGGGTCACCAGTGAAGGAATATTGTGAGAAGGGCCTAATGCACTTGAGATGTCCTTTCTGATGACCGAGGACTTTTCAGAATGGGTGAGTGAATGGGTCATTTTTTAGGAGCAAAAGAATCACAAACAAAACAAGTGATAACTGGTCATTGCACAATTAACCCTGTCCTATCCATGGCCCCACACTTTTCTCCAGAGTGTGTACCTCAGCAGTTGTGTCTGCATCAACGGTTGTTTGTTTCGAATCCTCTTTCTAGAACTAGGCTGACAGACACTTTCTCACCACCCCAGTAGGTCATGTATTCAAGTGCTGCGGTCTTTTGTCGATGAGCTCTCCCCACAGCTCCTGTTGTCCCTGCATATTGGGCTCTCTCACCCACTCACACATCTCTAACTCACACGTTGACTTCCATTTCTCAAGACTGAGTTATGTTCCCAGTCTGTTTCCTAGACCACAGTTCTCCTGGTCGTGTGTATGCCGTTTAAGCTTGTTTGTTGGGTTGTTAAGAGAGAGAGAGGGGGAGGAAGGGAGGACGAGGGAGAGTGAGAGGGCTCTCTCACATGTGGAAGTCAGAGGCAACTTACAGGCTATTCTCTCTTTCCATCATGGGGGTTCTGAGGTTGGAACTCAGGTTATCATGCTTGGAAGCGAGCGCCTTTAACCATTGAGCCATCTTGCCAGCCCTTCATTGTTTTGGTTTGTTTGGTTTTTGAATTTATTTATTTTATGTGTGTGTACCTGGTGCCCGTGGAAGGCAGAAGAGTGTGTTGGAAACCCTGGAACTGGAAGTATAGATAGTTGTGAGCTACCATGTGAGTGTGTGGAATTGAATTGTGGTCTTCTGCAAAAGTAGCCAGAAAATCTTAACTGTGAAGCCATCTCTCCAGCTCCCTTCATTGTGTATTTAATTTCAAGAACTTTCATTTTAAGTCTGTCTGGTTAATATTTCTTTAACTTTTATTATACATAAATGCAATATATATTACTGTATGTATAATATATATTACTGTAAGTTTTAATTTCTTTGGAGAGAATACTTGCATAATTTTTGTGCATAGTGAATAATTCTGTTTTTAAATCTGTGACTTCATCTGTGGAAATCCTGTAAAACTCTGGCTGAAACTAAGTTCCACTGATGAAGATTGATATGTGTTCTCTAAATCAGTGACAACGTTTTGACATATGTACCTAGGGCAACAGTTTATACTCCCAATTTGGAGGGGCCCCAGTCCTCTGCAGGAAGACATAATATTTAGAATGCTTAGCAATTGCTGTGTTCAGTGGAACTCATGTGCCCATAGCAGTTCCATACAGATTCCAGAAATGCCTGCTGGGAGCAGCTAGTAATGGCCTTAGAGGGCCAGTGAACACAGTGTCTTAGTTAAGGTTTCTATCACTGCGATAAAATACCATGACTGAAAGCAACTTTGAAAGAAATGAGTTTATTTCAGTCAACAGCTCTCAGGTTACACTCCTGCCACTCAGGAAAGTCAGGGCAGAAACTTTGAGACAAGAGCTGATGGAGAGGTATGGAGGAATGCTGCTTACTGGCTTGTTCCTCATGGCTTGCCCATCATGCCTTCTTATAGCACCCAAGATTACCTGCCTAGGGTTGTCACTGCCCACAGTCAGCTGAGACCTCATACATTGATCATTGATCAAGAAGCACCATTATAGTGAGAAGTTTATGGTCTAGCCTAGCTCCAAGGTCCAGGCCGCTTAGTCCCAAATAATCACACAAAGGCTTATATTAATGACATACTGGCCTATGGCTCAGGCTTATTACTACCAACTAGCTCTTACAACTTAACCCATTTTTATTCATCTGTGTATTGCCACCTAGCTCTGTGGTTTACTGGTACCTTCACATCTTGCTTCTTGGGTGGCTGAATCATATCTCCCAGACTCCACCTTTCTCCTTTATCTCTGCTTGGATTTCCTGCCTGCCTCTAAGCTACCCTGCTATAGGCCAAAACAGTTTCTTTATTAACCAATGGCAATAAAGCATATTCACAATATACAGAAAGACATCACACCATATCTATGTAGTTGGAAATTTCTGTCCTGCCAGAAACTCTTAAATACCTGTCAGCCACTTCCTAAGTAACTGACTTGGAGGCCTAATAGTACTTATAAATTCTCAAGCATGTTATTAACTTGTTATTACACTTAAAATAACTCTTAATTCTTATTTATGTTTAGTGGGTCGGTAGCTTTTCTCTGTCCAAAATTCTCATCTTTCTTCCTCTGTGTCTGGCTGGTGACTGAGACTCTGACTTTCCTCTTCCAGGATTCTCCTAGACTGGTTTCCCCACCTATACTTTCTGCCTGGCTACTGGACAATAGGCATTTTATCAAACCAATGTGACAAATCTTTACAGTGTACAAGAGCATTATCCCACAGCACATATGGGACTCATTCATGATCCTTTGAGTTCCAAAGCGCTTGAAAAATGTACTTTTTTGTCTACTATCCATCATACATATGGCCTGTTCTAGGCTCAGGCCAGCTCCACTCCACAGCTGCTGCTGTTTTTGGTGACTTTCCCATGCACTGGTCTCCAGTGCAACTAGGCTGGATTTTTGCCAATAGCCTCTCTGGGCTCTCTTCGTGGACTCTAACCCTGCCACGTGGCACAAACCTCAGTCTCTCTCCATGGCCCCTTCAATTCTGGGGTTTTCACTTCAACTGAGACTACATCTTCATCAGTGGCCAGTCCTGCCCTTCTGCTTTGACATGCCTGAGCTGAGCTCTGTGACCCTCTTATGCCTTCAAAACCATTAGATTCAGCTGCAAGAATGAGATGTGGTGTTGGTCCCCGGTGGATCACAGGTTCTATGTACGACCCTGAGGAGATAGATACTGCCAGAGTTATGCTCCTCTGTGATGCTGGTCTCCTTTTAATCACTGCTAATTTCTCAGCTCTAGGTAATGAGCAGCAATTATTCCAATAAAGCAAAACTTCACTTTAGTGGCTCTGGTCTCTTGTTAATCATAGATGATTCCTTAGCCCCCAGTGACCAAAAACACAGATTCTTGATTCAAAATATCCAATGTAGTCTTTGCTCCTTCCAAAGCTTTACAAGCGGAGCCCCGTCCATCTGCATTTCTTTTTGTCTTCCAACTTCTCCCAACAGCTAATACTCATCAAGCTTGGAACACTCAAGGGCCTTTCCTGCCCAAACTTCCAAAGTCCCTAAACAACTTTTCGACTGTCAGGTCTGTCTCATCTAACCCCCCACTCCTGGTACCAATTTGTGCCTTTGTTGTGGTTTCTGTTTCTGTGATAAAACACCATTACCACAAACAACTTGTGGAAGGGGGTGCTAATTTCAGCTTACAACCCATAGGTTACACCTTTAGGTCATCACTCAGGGAAATCATAGCAGGAACTCGGCGGCATGAACGGATGCAGGGGCCGTGGGAGAATGCTGTTTACTGACATGCTTCCCATTATGCTCACCCTGCCTTCTTATAGCACCCAGGACCACCAGCCCAAGGATGTCACTGCCCACAGTTGCCTGGGACCTCCTACATCAATCATCAGTCAAGAAAATGCAGGCTTGTCCACAGGCCAATCAATCTCAATTGAAGTTCAGTCTTCCAAAATGACTCTAATGCATGTCACATTGACATCAAACTGGCCAGCACACACAGGGTGGCAAACTGTTATACTCATGGCTGTGAATTCTTATGGTACAAGGTATATCAGTCATCAAAGGGAGGAGTGTGTGATAATGGCAGAAACTTCACTAGGGTCACACAGTCTGTGTCACATTACTCCCATTACATGTGATAACATTTAGGGAGTTAATGGCTTGAGTGTTCACTGTGGTCAGTCATGTAGCCTCCACAGAGCATAAGCCTAAATCTTGGGCTTCTAGGAAGAAATCGTGTGTGTCTGTGCAAACTGGGTGGTGTGCACCCTAGGATTCTCTAGAGAAACAGGACCTATATAATGAATATAATTTTTATTACATGGCTTACATAGATAGTCCAAGAATAGAGATTTTTCACATTGGAGAGGCTGAACACCCAATAGCTGCCTAGTCCAGGAGCCTAGATGCCTCAGTGTCCCAGGCTAGCACTCAGGCCTGGGTTCTCTGTCAGCCCAGAATGATGGCTGCTGCAGCTTCCCCTCAGACTTTGCTTTCATCTGGCTGTCACTGTACCATCCACATTTAGGGTGGGTCTGTCTCACCTTAAACAACATGATAAACAAGCAAAAAACCCAAACAAACAGTAATGACAAAGACAAAGACAAAAAACACCGGGCAGTGGTGGCACAGCCTTTAATCCAGGGTTAAGAAGGTATAGGCAGGCGGATCTCTGTGAGTTTGAGGCTAGCTTGGTCTACAGACTGGGATGACAGATACGGAGAGTAGTCAAGGGCTGCTCCTCTCCAGCATCCCTGCACCAGAGCTGGGAAGTTGAGCTGCTGCCAGCCAGAATGCTTGGCAGGGCTATGATGTCCATCTCCTAGCTCAACCCCTTATAATCTTATGAGACCAGTACGCACACACCCATATTTTAGATAGGAAACCATATCTCAGATTATTATAGTCTGCAGAGATATGGCGGGAGACCCCTCTTCTCTTCCATGAAGTGTCAAAGTTAGGAGTCAGCTCTTTGTCTTCCCACAAACTGTGTGTCAACAGTGCTGGTGGTTTACTCTGTGAACCTGGAGAAAAAAGAGAACGCTGCCGCCCACCACACATCAGAGTTCCAGACCAAGAAGCTTGTGATCAGACGTGGACAGACATTCAACATGAAGGTGGTGCTAAATCGACCTCTCCAACCTCAGGATGAACTAAAGATGGTATTCTCTACCGGTAAGGGTGGGACCGCAGGCTTAGAGTGTGCGATGGCCAAGGGTGGGAATGGACACTGAGTCCATAACTCTGCAACGGCCAAGGGTGGGAATGGACACTGAGTCCATAACTCTGCAATGGCCAAGGATGGGAATGGACACTGAGTCAATAACTCTGGCCCGGGTGGGGCCACAGGCTTAGAGTGTGCGATGGCCAAGGATGGGAATGGACACTGAGTCAATAACTCTGGCCCGGGTGGGGCCACAGGCTTAGAGTGTGCGATGGCCAAGGGTGGGAATGGACACTGAGTCAATAACTCTGCAATGGCCAAGGGTGGGACCACAGGCTTAGAGTGTGCAATGGCCAAGGATGGGAATGGACACTGAGTCAATAACTCTGGCCCAGGTGGGACCACAGGCTTAGAGTGTGCAATGGCCAAGGATGGGACTGGACACTGAGTCAATAACTCTGCAATGGCCAAGGATGGGACCACAGGCTTAGAGTGTGCAATGGCCAAGGATGGGAATGGACACTGAGTCCATAACTCTGGCCCGGGTGGGACCACAGGCTTACGGTGTGCAATGGCCAAGGATGGGAATGGACACTGAGTCCATAACTCTGCAATGGCCAAGGATGGGAATGGACACTGAGTCAATAACTCTGCAATGGCCAAGGATGGGAATGGACACTGAGTCAATAACTCTGGCCCGGGTGGGACCACAGGCTTAGGGTGTGCAATGGCCAAGGATGGGAATGGACACTGAGTCAATAACTCTGCAATGGCCAAGGATGGGAATGGACACTGAGTCAATAACTCTGCAATGGCCAAGGATGGGAATGGACACTGAGTCAATAACTCTGGCCCGGGTGGGACCACAGGCTTAGAGTGTGCAATGGCCAAGGATGGGAATGGACACTGAGTCCATAACTCTGGCCCAGTTGATGAAACCCTTGGCCAACCAATGGAGACAGGTAAGGGTGGGACCACAAGCCTTAGAGTGTGCAATGGCCAAGGATGAGAATGGACACTGAGTCAATAACTCTGGCCCGGGTGGGACCACAGGCTTAGAGTGTGCAATGGCCAAGGATGGGAATGGACACTGAGTCAATAACTCTGGCCCAGTTGATGAAACCCTTGGCCAACCAATGGAGACAGCCAGGGACATCAGAGCAGAGGACATCAACTGAGGCAGCTGTTCTAGAGGGGTCTGGAACACATTCTAGAGATGAATCACAGGACCGTGTGCTGTCACTGTAGCTGTGGGGTTGAGGTAAACCACAATAGTTATCAAAAGTACACATTTGGGAGCCTAAGGAGATAGTCCAGTCAGTGACATGCCTGTCACACACAAGCATGAGGATCTGAGTTTAGTCCCCAAACCCACGTGACAGCCAAGCAGTATGGTGTATATTTGGTGGTGCTGTAGACAAGCCATTCCTGGAGCTCACTGACTGGCCACCTTAGGCTAATTGGTGAGAGACCTTGTCTCAAAAAACAAAGTGGGAAGTAACTGAGGAAGACATTCAGTGTTGACTTATCACACACATACACATACACACACATACACACACACATACACATGCACACATACACACACATGCACACACATGCACACACATATACATGCACACATATACACACATACACACATACGCATGCACATACACACATACACACGCACACATATACACACATACACACACATACACATACACACACATACACACACACATACACATGCACACACATACACACATACACATGCACACATACACACACATGCACACACATACACACACATATACATGCACACATATACACACATACACACATACACATGCACATACACACATACACACGCACACATATACACACATACACACACATACACACGCACACATATACACACACATGCACACACATATACATGCACATACACACACATGCACACACATACACACACATATACATGCACATACACACATATACACATGCACATACACATGCACACATACACACACACTGCATCTTGGCAGGAAGATCATTAGTTTAATGCATGTTGAAGTGACTATACTGTCCAGGGCTAAACAGTTCAACAAAGTAGATAGACATGTAAGGGATGTAAGGGATGACTGGAGCTCTGGAGTTATAGGCAAGAGTGTAGACAGGAGATGGGGTAGCCTTGCCTAATTTGAGCAGACAGTAAAACCTAAATAGCCAAGGTGGAGGAAGACGCTGAGCCCTGTCAAGGCAGAGGGACCAACTATCAACTGAGGATTGTAGGAAGGGCAGGGACTTGGTAAGTGGGCAAAGATGGCCATCCTGGGGTTTATGTCAAGACTCACTTTCCTGTTGGTGTTTTCAGGAGTGAATTTCTCCATCTTTGTGGAGCTTGATCCGATGTCATCCTCCAGTTCTAAGGGCTGGCAGGTGAAAATTGCCAAACAGTCCGGCGTTGAGGTGAGGGCCATAGTGTTGGGTTCCTGGCTGGTGGCTTCTGGATAGTTCTGTCTCAACTGAGCTGTTCCTGTTTATCCCGTCCTTGCTTTCCGGTGTATAACGCTGCTTGCCACCAGTAACCATGGTTATGGGTACTTCAGCTTCTTGCTTATCCATAGCACACAGTAGCTCTGACTAGCCAGATATTACAAACTCTACTCGAGGAAAATGAGTAAGAATAACCCAACAGAGCCAGGCATGGTGGTGCCTGCCTTTATTCTAAGCACTCTTGGGAGACTGAGGCAGGCAGATCTCTGTGAGTTCCAGGGCAGCCAGGGATATATAGAGAGGCCCTGACTCAGAGAAAGTGGGGGGATGGAGATAGAAGGGGGAGAAGAGGGGAGAGTGGAGGGGAGAGGGGAGGGGAGGGGAGGGAGAGGAGGAGAGGAGAAATATTCATGCTTCTTCCTACAAATGCTGTTGTCCATTCTTCCCTCCAGGCTTTTCTTTTTAACTCAAAAGCAGATGGAAGCACTTTTTGCTTCTCATCTTGTCTTAACAGAGCATGACAGCTCCATCAGTGCTCCTTTGGCTAGGTTGCCAGCACAGCATGCAGCCTGATCAAGTGTGTTGGCTTGGGATGGCTTTTGTGAAACTGGATGTCTTTCCAGTGTTGGAAAGTCATGACTCTCAGCCCCTCCTAGCTCTGTCTCCAAACTAATTTACCTCCTTGGGACTTAGCCTGCAGATTCCATTGCTAAGCTCATTCCAAGATTTAGAAAGAGCAGTGATCTTCATGTTTTCTAGAAGCAGAATTTGCAGCTGGCAAATGAGTGAGTGGACCCTGGTCTTCAGCACCCCCACATGCCTCTCTTCCTTCCTTTCTTTCTGTCCAGAACCAGGGCTCCAATTCCTGCTTTGCAGCAGCATTTCCGTTGTCCGGGTACTTAGGACAGCGTGTCTAGGAGAAGGCTTTGGCTCGTCACCTTCTCCAGAATCTCAGTGTTGGTTTAGGAAACTGGTGGGAATAGCAGCTGCAGAGGTGGGATGGGTTAAAGGACCAGCTGAATTTCATCACCCAAAGATGCTGTTTAATATTTTTGTTTAAATTCTTTATTTTTATAGCACCATGAAAGAAGTGAATCTTTTTAATACCCATAGGAAAGTTTTTTTTTAAAAATATGTAATTATTTTTAATCAAGTGTGTGTGTGTGTGTGTGTGTGTGTGCCTGTGGTATTCCCTAGAGTTGGAGTTAAAGGCAGTTGCAAGCTGCCTGACATGGGTGCTGGGAATTGAACTTGGGTCCTCTGTAAGAGCAGTCAGTACATGTCTTTAACCAACGAGCCATCCCTCTAGCCTGTTTTTTAAAAAACATGTGAGCACACATGTAGGACCCTGTACAGGTCAGTATGTCTGACATCACCTATACCGTGGAAGTCTGGGCTTCCTGTGTTGCTTGGTAATAAATGATGAAGGTTCTAGTCTGTTCTGGGACACAAAGGAAAGACCTATCTTCCTTACTACCCTAGAGGAAGGGAAGTCCGCCAGAGACTTCGTCTCAACTGTTCTGTTGATGAACCAGCCCCTAATCAAGGCAGCCAAACGCCACTGTGGGCTGAGAGAGGAGACGTTCTGCCTTCTCAGAGGCTTACTCTCCTTACTGCCTTGTGTATGTGTTACTCATTTAATTTTTACAACCACCCCAGGGAAATGGAGGAGTTAGCAAGACATCAAGTGAGGAAACCGATGCCCATGAGAAATTAAGTAGCCAATGCCGTTCAGCTAGTATTGTTGGACCTGGCGGTCATTGCTCCTTGAAGATACCTTCTAATAACAAGTATCTCATAGATTTGAAAAACCCTGTGTTGTGTGTAATGAAGCGAAATAAAATTATTAGAAACTGTAGATGCAGCCGTGTCTATGTCCTAGTTTGTACCCAGTCACTACCTACCCTAGAGCACCGGATGGCAGTCTTGGTGTCCTTGAAGGTGTTTGAGGTACTGCAGGCTGGAATATGGTCTAGGATTTCCAGTAGGCAAGTGCTCTACATCTGGGCAGCCCTGTAGAGAACAGGAGCTGACACTCGCTTTGCCTCTTGAAGCTCTGGATGCTCGATCAGGCTCCTTACACCACAGCCATAGGATCTGCCCTGCGGTCTGGGAGGCAGCTGCAGGAATGAAGGGAACACAGTCGGAGATGAAATGCACCTTAGAGCTGCAAACCCAAGCTTATCTGCCACTTTGGGAGACTTTGTAGACCTTCCTGCCTGGTGGGTTCTCTCTTTTCCTATTAGGGTACCCTTGGTCACTGGGCCAATGGTAGACAGGCTGACTCATCAGACACCTCATAGGATTCAGACCTGAGTCAGGGAAGATTGTGTCCACCATGTCTTGTGTTTCATGCAGGTCACACTGTCTGTCATCAGCGCTGCTGACTCCATAGTGGGAAAGTACAGGCTGAATGTGAATGGCCATAAAGCTGGAATAATCTTCCTTCTCTTTAATCCGTGGTGTGCAGGTAACTCGGAATTTAGATCTGCTGTGAGTGTGTCCCCTCCACTCTCGGGTCTCAACAAGGAGTGCTTGCACCCAGTTTGCAGTGCAGAGTCCCTGAGCTGATCTTTGCTCTCAAAGTAGCTGAAGGATGTGAACCAGACACAGTTAGTGCAGGCCTGGAAGGTCCTCTGGTGGCCAAGCGCAAGACTGTGTCTCTTCTGCCATTCAGCTTATCCTCACTGCCTTGCCAAACCTAGCCAGCTTCGGCTTCCAGCCCTGTTTGGTGCTGCTGGGAGCCACAGGGGACTCCTTTGGGCTCTTCTGCTCACCCCTTCCTGGCTACCCTTGAGCCTTTATACGAATGTCACTCATTCTTAATTTTAAATTTAAATTTTATTTTCTCATTTTTATTAGTTCTTTGAGAGCCTTGTACAATCTGTTTTGATGATATTCACCCTCCTCCCCCAACTTCCTCCAGATCCACACACTTTCCTATCCACCCAACTGTACCCTCCTTTTTAAAATTCATCAGCCTTGTTCCAGAACACTGGAGCAGAGACACCTCAGATAAGCTCTGATCTTTCCTCCCGTTTGCAACCTTTTTGTTTGTTTGTTCTGATTTTTCAGCATTTGTGTGTGTGTGTGTGTGTGTGTGTGTGTGTGTGTGTGTGTGTGTGTGTGTGTGTGTAACTTGTCAAACTCAGGTCATCAGCCTTGGTGGCAAATAGCCATCTCACCCTCACACCTACCCTAGTCTTTTTTTGACGGTGATGGTTTAGGGCAGTGGTTGGTTCTCAACCTTTGGGAGTGAACATCAGCTATTTACACTATGATTAATAACAGCAGCAAAATTATAGTTATGAAGCAGTAATGAAATGATTTTATGGCTGGGGGTCACCATAACATGCAGTATTAGGACGGTTGAAAACTATTGTTCCAAGGGAACAAGCTCCTCTCCTCTTTAACAGAAAAATCATAATTTTTGTGATTTGTCTGGTCATTCATAATCCTTAGATTCAAGCCTCATGCTCCTGGCTGGCATAGTCTGTGAATTATGTTGAAAATCATCTGGAGGCATACCATATATCCTTGTCCCTTAATTGGAAAATATTAAACTTACATCATTTGATCTAGGTATTATCCAAAATTCCATATATCATGATGATGTTTCCTTTTATAACTAGTAAAAAGCTTATGTGGAAACACTTTACAACTGTGCAGATATGTACCCCTCATCAAAATCCCCCACTTCTGAATTCTGCTTGATCCAAGTAGTCTTCAGTGGGATGGTATGCAGATTTTCAAGCTTCAGCCCTCCATCTACTCTTACCAGATGGACCCTGGCATTCTCTTGCTTTAAGAGCTCCCTTCCAATCCATATCCATCCATATATCCATCCACCCATCCATCCACTTACCTATATCCATCATTAATCTGTCCATTCACAGCATCCATCAGTCCACATCCATTATCCATCCATCCATAATATACATTCACTCATATCCATTCATCTACATCTGTATATCTACAAATACCTACATCCCTCCATACCCATCTTTTCCTTTCTCCATCTTTCTACCTACCATACATCTATCCATCCATCCACCCATCCATTCATCATCTCTGTGAACTTAAGAATTCTCTTTTTCAATTTATTAATTTTATGTATATGAGTGTTTTTGTTTGACTGTGTGCCACGTGGGTGCCTGGTTCCTGAAGAGGTCAGAAGGGGTATTGAATCCCCTGGAACTGGAGTTAGAGATAGTTTATTAATGGTTTACAATTTATACTTCATCACAATTTTATGTTCAAATTTCCCCCTCATTTTTTCAGTTTAAAGAGCTTTACATCTGGCTCAGGATATCTTTTGGAAGTTCTTTGTTTTTGCTTTTGAGACAGAGTCTCTCTATGTAGCCTTGGCTATTCTAGAACTCTTAATATAATTTGAGGCTAGCCTTAAACTCATAGACCCACCTGCCTCTGCCTCTTAAGTGCTGGTGTCAAAGGCATGAGCCACTACATCTGGTTGTTTGTATTTTCAATGTACAGTGTGTTGCTGTGATTCTTGCTGATTCCTGTTCCCCCAACATTTGTTGTCCCAACCCTATGGTATACCTGCCTCTGTCTCAGGGGTAGTCAATAACCTTCATGTGTGGTCTTGTTCCAGATGACAGCGTTTACATGCCTAATGAGGAGGATCGGACAGAGTTCATCCTTAATGATACTGGCTACCTTTACATGGGTTTTGCCAAGCAAATTAAAGAGAAACCTTGGACTTTTGGTCAGGTAATGGATTGTCTTCATGTAGATGCACCATGCATATTTTTTTTTCCTCTAAAGGTTATTAAACTACAACTGGAGGACAGTGGGTTCACTTGAGCTGAAAAACTAGCCTCACAATGTTCACTGGCCTGAGAGGCCTAAGCTTCACAGTCCTCACAGGAGAAGAAGTTTGAGCCAGAGGCCCCTTGTTTAGAGCCCACCAGTCCCTTTATTATTCGCTGCTCTTTCTGATCCCCTATATTCCAGTGCATTTATCCATGAGCCATTCAACAAGTCCTTATGATGACACCCAGTGAAGTTAGTGTAGCCGGAAGACATTTAGAAGACGTGGGTGCAGAAGGCTCTAATGGGTGTCTTTGTGCAGTTGTGGGGAAGAGTGCCAACATGGTGAATACAAGTATGATGGTAACAAGTCTACCATGTCAGCTTCATGGTATCAGAAATTGCCAGTCTTCCTTTTGAGCTTCACAGAAAAAAGAATCCTCTGGAAAATGATAACTTCAAAACTGTCTGGGCTCTGACAGAGGACAGAACAGTGGAGGAACAGTCAGTCGGGTGTTTGCTTTGTGGGCAGCGTGGTGTGTCAGGTTGTACTGTGGCTGGAAGGTCGAGAAAGCAGTAGGAAAGGGGTAGGAATCAGCTTGGATGAAGATGGCGGGAACCTCCGCTGGAACTGTAGTGGGTTCCCTCAGGGCGTCACACTGAGGTTGTTGGCCCCTTCTGTCTTGCTGTCTTCCCATTCGGTTACAGTATAACCAGGATACATCATTACCAGGGACAGACTCAGACCACCGTGTTACCTTATGGGACATTCACTGTATCTTAGTAAACCTGCTTAAACAGGATTTAAAGGGCTGGACTGAGCTGGACTCCTCTGGTCTAACTTGTGTGAAGCCCTGGTTCTATCCCTAGTAAAAACTCATGGGCGAAGCTTGGTGGCACATGCCTGTGATAGGAACACAAGAGAAGGTGAATCTGAAGCCAGTGTAGGGTAAGCAGGACGAGACTGTCTCAATACACCAACATGAACCAGGCATTGTGGTCCAAGCTTTTAATCCTTGCACGCTGGAGACAGATGCAGGCAGATCTCTGTGAGAATGGAGCCTGCCTGTTCTTTATAGCAAGTTCCAGGACAGCCAAAGCTACATAGACCCTGTCTCAATAGAGCAACAAAACAGAAAGACCCACAGGAAACAGAGAGTGGGGAGGAGAAGGAGCAATAGACCACAGAATGTAAAACAGTTTTCCTTTACAGTTTAGCACATTCCACTCCTTTAAACATATCTTTTACATTTCTTGTGTGTGGGTACATCATAAGTGTTACATCTCTGAGGGAAAAGTCTTCCCCAATCAAGGTGTTGAAGCTCTGAGGGGAAAGGTGTCCTGGCAATCAGAGCCAAAGAATTCCATAAAGTCACACCACACAACAAACTTCACATAAGAGAGTGGCTGCCTCTGCTCAGGTGGGAAGCATTGAGAAGGAGACAGGTTTATATAGGGTTTCTTGGGGGGTGGAGTTTTCCAGGGTGGGGATTGGCGGGATCAAGCCAAGCCCAGGGATTGGTGAGTTTTGGTAGATTTTCAAACCTGGAAGTGGGCTCAGACCTTTTACCCTACATGCATGGCACAGAATGTGTGTGGAGGTCAGGACCACTTTTAAGAGTCATTTTTCTTTCTCCGTGGGATGGAGCCTGAGGATCAATCTCAGGTGTTTTTACCACTAAACCAACCTTCCTGCCTTAGTCTTTATTTTTAATGGATTTATTTACCTTATGTGTATTTTGCCTGTGTGTATGTCTGTGCACTATGTCCTTGCCTGGTGCCTGTGGAGGCTGGAGGAGGGCATTGGATCTCCTGGAACTGGCTATGAGCCACTCTGCGGGTGCTAGGAATTGAATCCAGGCCCTCTACAAGAACAAGTATTCTTAATCACTGAACCATTTCTCTCCCCACATACATTTTTATTACTAATACTAACCAAGTTGTACATGGCTTGGAAGCCTGTTTCATTTATTTAACTTGATTAACTGATTACAGAGGAATTTCCCCCATGGAACTAAAACCTCTTTGTGTACTTCTTTATATATGTGTGTGTCTCACCCACTGAGCCATCTTCCCAGTCTGTGATCATCTTTGGATGTACTTAACTGTTGTCATGTGTCTGGCAACTGTGGAGGATCTTTGGGTGACTGTGGGCAAGTTCCCTACTTGGAAGATGAGTTATCCTTCAAGGCAATGCAAATTAGATGGAGTGGGTTAGTGTCTGACCCAGGGAAGAATCCTGATTCCTCTTTCTCCATCTCCATGACAGTTTGAGAAATACATTCTGAACTGCTGCTTCTCCCTGTTATCCCACCTGGAGCCCAGTGAACTGCAGAGCCCGGTGTTTGTGTCCAGGGCCATTTGTACTATGGTATGTGGAGAGAGGCCAGACTCTACATCCAGCCTCCTAGAAGTCTATAGAGTAAATGCTGTTGGAATCCATCAACACCTGCTCAGCGGATTTAGGTTTTCCTGCAAACAGTAAGCTACTCTCCATGAAGCACACAGAGAGCTGTGGCTGAACAGTCAAAACTATCAAGGAATGTATTGTCTGCCGTTATCCTTCTGAGCACAGGTTCTTTGCCACTTCTAAGCTGACCTTAGGAAAATGGTTTTCCAGTCTATAAGATGGTGTAAATATTCAAGGTCCTCCCCGTAAGCCTGGCTGCAGCTTGGATGAGCATTATCAAGAGCGCACTGTGTAAGAATTTATTGAAAAACAACAGTTACACAAAGCTATGTCAGTTTCATTAGCAACAACATACCAAGTAGTCCTGATTTACTAGCCAAGGTGAACATAGGGTCTTTTATTTCGATCTTACTAACAGTAACTTTTGGATCACACATCCAATAGTATGTATGCATGTATGAATGTGCATATGTATGTACAGATGGAAGTGATAGAATGGTCACAAAAGGGTCAAAAGAAGCTGATAGGGATGCAAGAAGGGTCTCTATCATGTGTGTGTGTGTGTGTGTGTGTGTGTGTGTGTGAGAGAGAGAGAGAGAGAGAGAGAGAGAGAGAGAGAGAGAGAGAGAACACTAACACTGCTGAAATTCTATTGGAAAGTCTGAAGAGTAAAGCTGTGAGATTACAGGATTCCTCAGGGTCAAGTAAGGCTGTAGAAATTGAGATGTGAAATAGTGGAAGCTATTGAGGGAAGTGCAGGACAGGGCAGATTGACAGCAATATAAGTAGTCCATATTGGCAGTGAAGATAGACCAGAGCAGAGAGCCTGGGACAGTCAGTTCCCTTGTACATACAGATGCTCAGGTGACAGGTTGCCATTACAATGTTAATTGTCCTTCACTGCAGGGTCCAGATGGAGGTGTTTGGTAAGGTTCCTGCTAGAATTTAAGATAACCATGTGCTCTTATGGTTCTAACTTAATTTGATACATTTATAAGCTGATTTATTTTTTGTTGTTAGAGATGTCATGTATCAGTCTGTACCTCATAGGTATACTGACAAGTAGTGTCTATATACCTGAAAGACATCCTGCCTCTGCATTTACACTCTGAAGTCAAGTGCTACTTGTAAAATGGAGGTACTCAGAACAAGGCACAGCCTGCAAAACCAGTTTACACAATATGGGACAACTTAGGCAGGGCTTCCTGAGTTCAGTAAGTACACTGGTCCAGGGTCTTTGCTGCTGAGGATACCACTTGTCTTGGGTACACAGATGGTCTGCCACCCTTGTCCATTATATCCAAAAAAGCAGCTCTCAAACTTGGTGGTCTCATGATATTGTCAAAAAGTACCAAGGATCCGAAGTAGCTTGTATTTATATGATTTATGTCTACAAATGTGTAGAAGTTATACTTTATGATTATCTGAATATATACAATACATTACAGATACATAAACATATTTATAGCTTATATCATTTTTAAATATTACACGTACACACACAAATCTGTTTTCTTCTAAGAGAATAATAATAAATCTACATGTTAACACAATGCACTTTCTGTTTAAAAAAAACTTTCTGAAGCATAAAAGTATGTGGTAAAGAGAGTAGTATAGCTTGTATTTTTGCAAATCACTTTATTGCCTGGCTTAGTAGGTATCTGCTGCAGTTTGCATCCATAGGACCTTGTCACATCATTTTGGTTAACACAAGTGAAGACAGGCTGTCTGACATGAGCACATTGACACAGCCTTTTCAGATCATGGTAGCTACTCTTCTCTGTTCAATGAGTGGCAGTTTCTCTGGCAGAATATAGCAAGGGGAGGGAGACTGAGTCTCCCTTTGTAGCCAAAGCTAGTCTTAAACTTGGCCCTTGTTTCTTCTGGGTGTTCATCTGTCCTGAAGAACACATGCTAACCCTGCTCTGTCCTGGTCAGATGTGTGCTGTGAACAATGGTGTGCTGGTGGGCAACTGGTCAGGAGACTACAGCAATGGCACCGCCCCATACGCGTGGTCCAGCAGTGTGCCCATCCTGCAGCAGCACTACATCACCAAGGTGCCTGTATGCTTCGGCCAGTGCTGGGTTTTCTCTGGAATCCTGACTACAGGTAGGCTGCAGTTGGGGTAGGGGCCACTCAGGCCCCACAGAAGCTAACCATCCTGTCTGGGGTCATTTCAGCACTGAGAGCAGTGGGCATCCCAGCTCGCAGCGTGACTAACTTTGAGTCAGCCCATGATACAGGAAAGAATCTCTCAGTAGACATCTATCTGGATGAATCGGGCAAGACATTGGCACATCTGACCAAAGACTCTATCTGGTAGGCTCCCTCCTGGTTGGTCTGGGTCCTCTTCTGTTCTGTGGGCTTTGCAGCTTCCTCTGTAGACTGGTTCAAGTTGTAAGCAGTGTCAACTCCAGAAACCCACTTTGCATAGTCACCTTGTGTAACCCAGAACTTCTGAGAAGACTTGATAAGCATAAAGATCCCTGGGCTGTAGTCTTTGCCCCCATGGAGGCGTGGCCAAGAACTGGCCTTACTTCTGTCCTCTATCCCCAGAGACTGAGACAGGCTGTTATATGCCACCTTCTGATATAACTGGCACCAGTAATCAACAGGAGGCACTGTTTTCTCTGCTCTCTGACCCAGTTCACAGCACCTTGCAGGCTAAAAGTACAGCGATTCTTAAGGGAGGGAGAGTATCTGGAGGTTTGGGTGGGATCATTGTACCTACAGCTGGATATGTCAAGTCTTTCTCTTTGGCAGTATATGTTGGAGACACCAAGTTCTGTTAATTTATATGGTGTAACTGTCATAAAAATAGCAAGGTACAGGAAGGGTCACACCAATACATTGTACATTGAAAATATAAACAGCCAGATGTAGTGGCTCACATCTTTAATCCCAGCACTCGGGAGGCAGAGGCAGGCGGATTTCTGAGTTCAAGACCATCAATGTTAGCCTGGTCTACAGAGTGAGTTCCAGGATAGCCAGGGCTAAACAGAGAAACCACATCTTGAAAACTGAAAAAGAAAAAAAGATATTTCCCAGCTACAAAAATTATTCATCAGTAAAATCAGAATCTCTTTGAGCAGGAAAAAGGCTTCTAGTCATTTGGTCATTCATTCAGCAGAGGCCTAGGAAGTGTCTTCTGGGATCTTTGGGTCTCAGGATCTCCTCCATGGCCCATCTGCTCTAAGCTCTGCTTTCTACACAGCTCTTTCCACTCTCCTTGCCTTTGTTGACCCCAGAGGGCTGTGATGACAGGCTCTCTAACTGCATGGCTGGCTCTGGTGGGGCTGTTTCCACTGCCGCAGGAATTTCCATGTATGGACAGATGCTTGGATGAAAAGACAAGATCTACCCCAGGGCAACGATGGCTGGCAGGTCCTGGATTCTACACCCCAGGAAATTAGTGAGGGTGAGTTTGTACGGGGCGCCGGAGGAGCTGGGGATGAAGGCCACGTCTGGGAGCTCTTCTGACTAGTCTGTGGATCTTGGGTGACACTCACACATGACAGTCACATGATATAATAGTAAGTGCAGGTGCTTACTGGACGTACAGCTCATAACTCTTCAAAAGTTTTAGCATTATGTTTATTTACTTGTTTGTGCACGCACACATAAATCATGGTGTATGTGGAGGCATGAGGACAAGCTGGGACAGTCAGTTTTCTCCTTCCATCACATGGGATAGGGATTGGGTTAAGGCTGCCGGGCTTAGCTCTTTCACTAGCCCACAGCTAATCTTTCAAAGCGAGTTCTGTCATTATTTGCATCTTGCAAATCTAGGATCAGGGAGCTGAAGTGAATGTGGCTTTTCAGCCATAGGTCCCTGAGCACTTGATCCGCAAAGCCCAAGTTGGACAGGGTTGGGAGTGTCACACATTACTGTTTACCTTTTATCTGGTCCTGAGTGGGAAGGAGTTTGTGGAGTTTCTGGGCAGATGAAGTTCCTGAGGTTACCTGGGAAATCTATGGAATTGTTATAGGTTAACGTGCCTTACCAGTGGGGAACTGCCCAGCACGTTTAAAGGATTAGTAAAGGAAAGAGCTCTTTAAGAGTGTGAGACTATTTCTGGCTAATGCACAAAAGGGAACCAGCCTTGAAGACAAAAAAATTCAGGCTTATGTAGGCTAAGGCTTACACATTTCATCTCATTCTTCAATCTTTTATACATCTCAGCCCCAGGTTACACTTTGAGCAACTGAAACAAACAAGAGACTTCAAGTCTGGCTACTTGGGGAGATGGGAGGTTTACACAGCAAAGATATTCCCATAATTATTTCTTATGTATACCAATGCTGTTACTTTTGAATATTAGTTGGTACCCAAGTTTGTCTTGCCTACCTGGTCAGATTATGCTCTTTTAATGATGGTTGTGACCCTACACTGCCCCTGGAACTGCCCATATTAGAGGTCTGTTGCTTTATATGATAATGGGCCTCCTGGCCCGTTTTAAGTTGGGGTTATCTCCTTTTGTTATTAGAAAAGAGCCTAATTGGAGATAATCTTGAGGAACAAGCATCAACAGAAACTTTCTCAGTAACTCTAAACTTCAGTTTTGGCACAGAATTTTTGTTCCTGCCTTTTCTAACAAGCCTGGTTGGTATACTATCTTCTGGTCATATCAGACACAGGGATAAATTTTTTAGCCTTAGCTAAATTTTACTTTGTGTAACTTAATATTTCTTAAGCACATTACTAGTAAATCCTCCGTAGCATCAACTTCCACGCTTCTCCTGCATCAGAATCAAATTAACTTCATTAATTTATATTATTTATTTAAGATTTTTCAAACAGTGAAAAAAGAGGCCATGATTTTGAGAAAGAGCAAGGAACGGAATATAGGAGGATCTGGGGAGGAAAGAGAAAATAGAAATGTTGTAATTATGAGTGACCTCGTATGAGCTGCCTTTATACCCAGCATCCAGGAAACAGGCAGTGTGCTGGGATGAATGGAAAGCCTCCTTACTCCCAGGCCTGAGATTCCCGGGACATTTCAGTTCTAAGCTGGGATGTGTCCTTAATGATAGATAGCAGTTCGGGCAGCCTGGGAATCACCTGCCTTCTCCCTGCTTTGGTGGGATTTCTTAGGGCTACTGTGATGAATTTAAAAGCTAGGAGGCCGAGTGGGCAAGGAGACCCAGCAGCCATGCATCCTCTCTTCCTCAGGAGGCTTCCGCACTGGACCTTCTCCACTGAATGCCATCCGCCAGGGAGCGATCCACATCCAGTATGACACCAAGTTTGTCTTCACGGAGGTCAATGGCGATAAGTACATCTGGCTGGTGAAGCAGGAACTGGGGAGGGACAAGAACGTCCTTATAGCTGTGGAGACTGCAAGTATTGGCAAGAACATCAGCACCAAGATGGTGGGCGAGAACAAACGGGAGGACATTACCTTGCAGTACAAGTTCCCGGAAGGTAGCTGGACAGGGCTCCTAGGGTACTGGTCCTGAGCCAAGACATTCCGTGATAGACAGCAGATCTGGGACCCGCAGGACCCAATGGCAGAAATCTAGGGCATCATAGGCCTTAGGGTCCCCTGTCACAACAACCCAACCATATTGTCTTTGGCAAGTATGTGACAGCAGCATCCCAAGCAGTATGAGATGAGGGTGACCGTGTCCTCGAGAGGTTAGGCATAACAGTGTGTTCACTCCAGGGCAAGATGATGTAGCCAGGTGTGATGGCACACACTTGGAGGTCAGGGTAAGGGAATTGCTCTAAGTTTGAAGCCAGCCTTGACTACACTGTGATGCCCTATTCAAAACACTGATTTCATATTGCGGGGGCTCTTGGCATCCTTCATTCCTGTGACCCTTCAAAGTCTTGCAATGTTCTAAACATATTAGGACTCAGACTCAGGGTTCAGAGACGTTCTTATTAGCTTAGATTCGCTAGCTTAAAAGTGACTGAGTCAGGTTTCTGTTTTGTTTTAATTTTTTTGAGACAGAGTGTCTCTGTGTAACAGCTTTGGCTGTTCTAGAACTCGTTCTGTAGACCAGGATGGCCTCGAACTCACAAAGATCTGCCTGCCTCTGCCTCCTGAAAAGGCATGTACCACCACATGTGTATGCCCAGGCTGGCCTCGCATTCATGATTCTTCTGCCTGAGCCTCCTTCAGAAAATCCATCTGGCATGCACCACCACAGGATGGGTTTGTTTTGTTTTGTTTTGTTTTGTTTTGTTTTGTTTTGTTTTGTTTTGTTTTTTGAGACAGTCTCACTATGTAGTTCTAGCTGACCTGGAACCTACTGTGTGAACCTTGAAATCACAGAGAACAGCCTGCCTCTGCCTCCTGAGTGTTGGGATCAAAGGTGTAGGCCTCTGTGCCTGGCCTAGAGTTTTGTTTTTTAAAGTACTGGAGCTGGCAACCAGGGTTTTATGCAGGCTAGGCAAGCTCTCTGCCAGAACTATGCCCCAGTCCCAGGTCAGGCTTTGACATGGGAGGCTCTCTGCCTCGAGTCCAGGTCTGCCCCCACTATGCAGTAAATCTGTGCAGATTCCATCAAGCCAGGCTGCCTGGAGAATTACAGCCTGTAGGCCATGGGGCATCTGATGCTGAATGTACAATTTCTGTTCCTGAGCCACCAACAGTGGGTATTAGGTGGTCTCAAGGAAGAAGGTCCAGATATGGTGAGTGTTCCCTAGAGCACAACAGACTATTCCTGTGGGAGGCAGGCAGAATAGATGGCTTCAGGGGTTGTGTTGGTGTTGCCATAATCCTGAGACAGCAGTCAACTCCTGTATCTGGCCTTGCTCTGCTCACATAGGTCCGTTCCATGATGGTTGTGGGTAGCAAAGCACTCATCTACATCTGTGGACAACCCTGTTTTTAGGGACTCTTCTTTTCTTCAGCCCCTAATCTTTGCTGGCTGTAAATGTGGCTCAGATGGTAGTGTGCTTGCTTAGTTTAATATAAATCCTGTATTAAATCCCTAGTACCATAAAAACAGGGCATGGTAACACATGTGTTAGTCCTAGCAATGAAGAGGTAAAGGTA
Organism: Phyllotis vaccarum; assembly: GCA_033318265.1. Classification (NCBI taxonomy): domain Eukaryota; kingdom Metazoa; phylum Chordata; class Mammalia; order Rodentia; family Cricetidae; genus Phyllotis; species Phyllotis vaccarum. The sequence goes on along the minus strand of JARWLC010000004.1, from coordinate 87,779,383 downwards.
GTAGTATCAGAAGTTTAGGGTCATCATTCACAACACTGTGAGTTTGAGGCCGGCCCAGGATGCAGAATGCCAGATCTGGGGGAGGGGTTGGGAGAAAAAATAAGGAGGGTAGCCAGTGTAAAGAATGCAGGAGCTGCTTACTGCAGTGAGAGAGTAGGGAGCAGACTCCAAGAAGCTGAGCCCTCCTGTCCATCCCGTTCTGAACTTGTGGACAAGCATGTATGGGTAGAGCTCTGTACTACAGTGTCTGTACTCTGTAAATGGCTTGTAAGGCTTGGCAGTTGTTGTGGAATGTTATTTTATGGTGTGTTGCATTTTTTTCCTACTGCTTTTGTTAACGATGCAAAGACATGTTACATTTATTTGGTTAAATAGAATTAACCTGAGGTCAAGAAGCCGAGTCAGCAACTAGCTGACAGAAAGTGGTAGGAAGGAACTGTGTGCAGTGAGGGTTCTTGATGGTTCTTGAATCAGGGCAGAGCAAAAGGACAGGAGAGAAAGCTGGCTTTTGGCTATTCAGGCTCTCTGAGCAGCAGCATTTCACCTCGGCCTTTGAATTCTGTGTTCTACAGAAGGGTAAGGAGCTAGACAAGGTTTTTCCTTTGCTGCCTTGAGAGAGCCGGCTGTGCAGTGCTGTGGTAGCTGTGGAAGAAGAAACAGTAACAAAGAAAAACAGGCAGCAAAGTCCCTTTACCTTCTGAGCTATCTCACTGTCCTAGTAGATTTAAGAAAGAAAAAAATTCAGAGTGAGGGAGAGGGCTCAGTGTACTGCTGCTTTTTCCTTATGCTTTGAAGAGTAGATAATTTCAATTAACCTAACCTCAAATCTTCTGGTTCCTTGTGCAGTCTCTAAGCTGTTAGTGACTTTTAAACTATGACACGTTCTTTATTGATAGCCTGTGTTTGGTGATCCACTGTTTTCTCTGTCCTTTCAGTTCCTTGAATATAGTACAATGGTTTTGCATTTATTTGTGTATTGTGTGTGCATATGTGTGAGTGAGCACCCCACAGTGTGGAGGTCAGAGGACAGCCTGAGGGAGTCAGCTCTTTCCTTCCATCTGTGGGTCCTGTAGATTGAATTCATGTCACCAAATTTAAAGTAAGGGCCTTTTCTGGCTGAACCATCCCACCAGCCCCATGATTATATTTAAAATAGATAACTTAATGTTTTTCTTTAATAAGTTCTAAATCAGGCTTTTGCAGGAGTTGGTTTTCCTTGGAGGGGGGAGGGGGAGTTCATGCCTTGCTGAAAGCTATAAGCTTGGAGAATACACTGTGGCAGTTTGGAGACCAGACCCTGTTTGCTGCCCCTACTGTGTGCATTGACAACATGAAGAACATCTGTGCAGTCTGCCCCATGGTCAGTTGGGAACTGGTGTGCAGCTGCTTTTAATTGCCTGGGATACTTTCACTCCAACTTTGAAAAGTTCCACAGTCTTTAAAACTTCGGTCTCTTTAAGATAGCTAATGTCTCTTAACTATCAGCTCCTGTAAAATAAAAAAGAAGTTTCATATTTCTTATTCCAAGAAGGAAGATGCAGGGCGTAATTACAATCAAAGCAAATCAAACCCAGAATTAAAATTCAGTGTAAAACATTCAGTGTTTTACATCTGAGACCTACTCACAGTCCTATAGACTCAAGACACCTACATAGCTCTGCTTTACTGTTTCCAGCCATCTGTGGCATACACAGATTGTCTCCTAAGCTCAAGTTGGTTCCATGCCACATCTGCCATTGTCCCTGGTGGTCATCCCATAGTCTCTGCATTTCCAGTATGCTGGAGTCTCCATGACTGTACCTTCACCAGTGACCTCTTCTGGCTTCTCACAGTGCCACACTCCAGCTGATATCCACATCTTCATGCCTTCAAACCAGTACCACTTAGGAAACAGACTACACCAAGGTCAGCTGCTAGCATGAGATGCAGCCTTGGCCCTTTCTAAACCACAGTTTCTGTGTGCTGGTCTCTTAATCACATCTGATTTCTCAGTTCCAGTTGACCAGTGACCAATTGTCACATCAAGATTTCACTTTAGCGGTGCTGACTTTTTTTGTGTATGTGAGACAGGGTCTCACTATGTATCTCTGGCTGGGCTATGTTGACCAGACTAGCCTCAAGGAGATCTGCTTTTCTTTTCCTCTCAAATGCACAGCTGATTCTTCAACTTCAGCTGACCAGATACTACGGAGTCTTAATTTAAACGTATTACACAGATGGCTCTGATATTCTTTAAGGGACTCTCAAGATTCTCTTGAAACTTCCCAAGCCATGGCTCCATTTTTTGGCATTGCTCAACTCTGAATGCTCAACAGCTTTCCCGACCAAAGTTTCAAAGCCCTCCCATAATCCTCCTCCAAACAACATGGCCATTCTGCGTAGTAATACCCCACACCTGGTTCCAATTTGTTTTAGTTTGGTTTTTATTGCTGTGATAAAGATCATAGTGATGCTGGGTGGTGGTGATGCCCACCTTTAATCCCAGGACTTGGGAGGCAGAGGCAGACAGAGCTCAGTGAGTTCAAGACCGATCTGGTCTACAAAGCATGTTCCAGGACAGCCAGAACTGTTATACAGAGAAACTCTGTCTCAGGGAAAAAAATCATAGTGAAAAGCAAATTGGAAAGGAAAGGGTTTATTTAGTCTACTGGTCTGCATAACAGTCCACTGAGGGAAGCCAAGGCAGGAACTCAAAGCTCATACTGAAGCAGAAGCCATGGAGGAACACTTGCTACTGGCTTGCTCCTTGTGTCTTGCTCAACATTTCTTATGCAGCCCAGGCCTGTTTTCCCCAGGGGTGTTAGACCTACAGTGGAAAAGGCCTTTCTAAAGCAGTCACTAATTAAGAAAATGCCTCACAGATGTCTCTTTGGGCCAATTAAATGGAGGCATTTTCTCAGCTGAACTCCCCTCTTCTCAGGTGACTCTGGCTTGTGCCAAACTGATAAAAAAAAAAAAAAAAAAATCTAACCAGCACAAGAGAAAGCTCTCACAGACCCCAAGGGCAGGCTCAGACATTTGAGAGGTGAGCTCAGGAAATATTCTGTGTGGTGATATTTTGTATATGTGATAACAAAGTTTGCCTGAAGATCAGAGGGCAAGGCCAGCCACTAGTTAGCCTTAGGTGCAAGCAGTGGTGGCACACACCTTTAATTCCAGCATTGGGATCCCATGCCTTTGCTCTAAGTACTTGGGAGGCACACATGCCTTTAATCCCAACACTAGGAAGGTTGAGACAGGAAGTGATATGGCTGAGCAAAAAAGGAATATTAGGTGGGAAGAGAGCTTAGTCCTTTCTGCCTGAGGACTTGGTAGAGGGAGGAGGTTCCTTAGTGGCTGCTCCGCTTCTCTGATTTTTAGGCAAGCTTTATTTGTTAGCGTGTACACAAAATATTATCACAATTATATCTCTGCAGGCTCCCCAGAGGAGAGGAAGGTCATGGAAAAAGCCTCTGGTAAAAGCCCTGATGAGAAGCCTGGTTTTCACTTATCAAACAGCCTTCTTCAGATTAATGTTCTTCAGAACTCTGTGGAGCTGGGGCGTCCTATCATTTTGACGCTCGTTTTAAAAAGGAAAACGAGCGTCCCACAGAATGTCAACATTTCATGCTCCCTTGACCTCCAGACATATACAGGCAACAAGAAAACAAACCTGGGAAACATCCAGAAGGCGGTTCAGATCCAAGGTCAAGGTACCAGAACCAGGGGCAAAGGAGGCCTCAAGCCCCAAAGAGACGAGGATCCCCACTGTCTGATGTCTCTTTCCTCTCTGTGAATTACCCCTGCACTCTGTCCTTTTACGTCTGAATAGACGCAGCATTTACCAAGCACTTACATTTTGGTAGTGAGTGATAAGGAATCCAGGACAGTAGAAAAATGGGCCAAATAGATCAGTGGACAGGAGTCTGGGGTCTAGCACACAATCACAAATTAAGGGTGCTAATGGTGTCATGAAAAGTCTCTGCAACAGTAGAGACTTTGTTTGGAGTTACTATTCTCGATTACTATTCTTATCAATGGTCTGTGGTTACCCTCAGCATGAGCAGTGGGGGCCCAGACGGGCCTGGAGATCTCAGTTAATCATTAAGTCCATTTGTACCCTGGGTGCAGGCTCTCCGAAGAGAGGACAGGACTCTTCTAAGCCCAAGAAGCTCTGAACCCAGAGCTAATATAACCCTATGCTTGCCAAGAACACACATCTCCTCTCTTCCCCACCCTTTCACAGAAGCAGAAGTGGTTCTCAACATGGACGCCAACTCCTACATCTACAAACTGGGCATGGTTGATGATGAGCTGGTCATCAAAGGGTTCATCATTGCAGAAATCATGGAAACTGGTGACAAGGTGGCCACTGATCTGACCCTGTGCTTCCTGTACCCTGCTTTCTCTATTGAGGTGAGATGCCTGCAGGCCAGAAAGGGCTCCTATCTGGAACCTGACCTTGGAGAAGGGTGGTCCCCTTTTTGACTGTTAGGCAATTGTTCCCAAGGAAAACGGCACATCACTTTTCTATACGAGTATGTCTGAGGTGTGTCAAGAAGTCCCTCTTCTCTTGACTTCTGGCTAACTGGATTTAAATTTTATAAAGATGTGGTTTGCCTGTGCAGAGTAAAAATTATAATGATGCATTTGGCACAATGACAATTTCTTCCTATCTTCCTGAGATGCTCAGCTCCTTTTACCAGAAGCAATCCGTACCATCAGCTTGTCACAGGCCCACCCCCAACATGGGGTTAGACAAAGCTGGTGCCAGACCAACTTGGACTCTCTGCCTAGTTTTCCCCCAGCCAAGGGGGAAAAGACACCTTGCATAAGAGGCTCTGGTGTTGGTGACCTGTCAAAGACCTGATCCCAGATCCCTTTCCTGATGAGACCTGGCCTGTCCTAGGATTCATCATAGATATTTACACCTCAGCATGTGCACCTGCCATAGACTATTCAAACCAAGGACATGGCTCCTTTTGGAGACTGTGTATTGACATTACTGTGGCAGTGTGGTTGAGCAAGACATGAATCATTGACTCATCCCTAGCTATTGTGGGGCACTGTCCTGGCCCCCACTCAGTGAAGCAGAACTTTAATGCTTCACAGGACCCACTCAACTTGGAAGCATTTTCAGTGTACCTAACTCTGGCTAATTCATCAAGAATTTCTAATTAGGTGGTGGTGACATATACCTTTCATCCCAGCACTCAGGAGGCAAAGGCAGACAAGATCTCTGAGGCCAGCCTTGTCTACAGAGCTAGTTCCAGAACAGTCAAGACTACAGAGAAATCCTGTCCTGAACCCCCTACCACCACCAAATGAGGGGCTGGAGAGAGATGGGTCAGTGGTTAAGAGCACCTGTTGTTCTTACAGAGGAACCATGTTCAGTTCCCAGCACATACCTAATGGTTCATAGCCACCTATAACTACAGTTTAAGGGGTTCTTATGCCTACTTCTGATTTCTGTGGGTACTAGGCATGTATATGGCACACATACATACATGTAAGCAAAACATGTTTCTCTTGGGGGGTGGCTTCACAGATGTCTGTGGGCATCAGAAAATACTTGTCTCTGAGGCCAGACATGTATGGTTGGTGCTTCTGATGTCCTGAAAGTGAGCATTCTAGCTTTCTCAGGCCACACTTTTCTTTACTAAATTGACTGTACTTCAGGAACTAAAGTTAATACATCTATACTGTGACTGGATGGAGCTACCACATGGTGAGAGTGGGGATAAGGCACTGCTTAAGGAATCCAGGACATCTGGAGAATTACAGAATGAGATCAAGCCTGAATTATACAGGCAAAGATGTGAGCCCTGGGGTGTCCTGGGCAGAGGAGGCGGGGCTATGAGGAAAAAGATATAGGCAGTACAGGTATGGCAGGGGCACGTATAAGTTTTAATTGCTCTGGCTTTGGAGAGATGAGGGGTGGGACATATTCTGAAGGATGAACACAGCCTGTTTTTGGATGTGTTTCTCTGGGCAGTCCTATGAGGCAACTTGATATTTTGGGTCATGGGTGAAGTGACACCTTATAGCTTGAGGGCTCTAACAACTGTGTAGCTCCTGAGCAAAAGGGCATCCCAACTAGCTGGATGAGATCAGGATGTAGTTCACACTAGGACCTCTGGCTACCATGAGTATGTACCTTGAGTTCCTTAAAAATATCTGACAAAACTAAAGAGGTAAACACATGCAAATATATGAAGCCCTAGAGAGGCACAGGTGGGTCATATTCTCCTCCAGAGCCTCCCAAGTGAGTGCAGACCTACTGACACTCTAGGGTCCAAAACAGAACCAAGACCTGTCTTTACTGAATAGAACCTGTACTAAGCTCTCATCTTCAGATTGTCACACCTGTCTTTTTCCCACTGTCCCCTCTTAACAGATGCCTAACACAGCCAGGGTCAATGAGCCACTTCTCATCAACTGCACCTTCAAGAACACTCTGCCCATCCCTTTGACTGATATCAGGTTCTCAGTGGAAAGCCTGGCCCTCCATCACATGCAATCCTTGGACCAAGGGTGAGTCTGCCTGTTCTAATGATACATTCTGTACATGGCTCTCATACACATGTGCCACACCTCTAGGATGTAAACTTCTAATATGGGTTTTAGTCAAAATGTAGACACGTTGCTGGTGCACTAGTTAGCACTCTACCAATAATAGACCTTCCTGTTTCTTGTCTGATTGTCTTAATTTGTATTTCTATTTACAGCTCACGTTTTCTTGTTGGCTCTTTGCTGTAATCTACTTGTTGTTTCCTTTGCCTGCCCTCTGCCCACCCCCTGCCTGAGTCATTCCTTTATTAACCTGAGTGCAGCCTTTACTCAGTAAGAGATGCTGAGAAGTAATTTACGGTAGTTTATTTTGAGACAGTCTCACTCTATATAGTCCTAGCTAGCTTAAAACTTGATATATTGGCTAGGCTGGCCTTGAACTCAGAGATGCACCTGCCTCTGCCTCCTGAGTGCCAGGATCGAAGGTGTGAGCTGCCATGCCTGGCTTTGCAGTATTAGCTTTTTGAAGATGCCACCATGAAAATTGAGCACAGGGCCTTGTACATGAAAAGCAAGTGCCCTCCCACGGAGTATCTCAACCTAGACTTTAAAATCCTAAGATGCCTTCACCATTGGAACTCACATTAAGTTTTTAATCTTCTCCTCTGTGGATACTAAATTTCATGTCATTAACAAGAAAACAGGAATAGATGCCAGGTGGTGGTGGTACAAGCCTTTAATTCCAGCACACAGGAGGCAGAGGCAGGCAGATCTCTGAGTTTGAGGGCAGCCTGGTCTAGAGTTAGTTCCTGTCTTGAAAACCAATCAAACAAGAGAAATAGTATATACTTTTCCTGCAATTTATGGTTCTATTTAATGATTAACTATTACTGTGAATTTTAATTTGGGGGTGGAATATTGCAGAGCCCCAACTTTGCTAAGTAACCTATCATTTCTCCATTTTTCTGAAACATTGTGTATAATACAGGGAATCCCCAAATATGCCCGTCTCTGGACTAATGGGTGTTTCATTTGTCTGTTAGTGATCTTGTCATTTAAGTAGCTGCACTGGGAATCACACAATGCTATGTGGAAGGCAAATGCATTCCTCCCTCAGTTTCTTAAAGACAAAACTTTGAGAATCATCTTGGCTTGGGATTTAAACTAGAACAACACTGTGCCTAACAAATGGCAATGTTGGATCTCACCTTGCAGGGATGAGATATGTATCCACATATTTCTAGTGGGAGCCTCTGCTGCCTTTGTGCAGGGGATGCTTCTCATTGTTTTCTATCTAATGAACTAGATAGATGCTATTTATTGATTTTGGTATGTTGACATGCCCAGTACAGAATTTTATCTAACTCAGTGCTATTTCTTAGCAAGTGTCTAGATCTCCCAAGTAAATCCCAGAAGACTCCAGTTATTCTGAGACTAGGGGTTTTTTGTTTGTTTTATTTTTTTTAATTCTTCACAAATATACATAGTTCCTGGGAACGCTGTTAAAGAACAGATTTTTGTTGAGCAGTTCTGGCGTAGGGACTTGGAGTCTAACACATTCTCAGGTAATGCCACCTTGAGTACCCTGATTTAGACAACATCTTGTAGAATCAGGACCCCAGGGAAAGCAGCCATCTTGCCTTACAGCTGAGACAAGTGGCTGTGCTCTAGGTGGAGGCCTCTTTACTGGGGGCTCTGGAGCACAAGGCTTTTCCAAGAGCTGTACTGGAACCAGATGCCTGGCTCCTCATGCATTTTCCTTCGTGGCATCTTTGCTGATTGTCTGTTGTTAGTTGTTTTTGCTCTTGTGGGGGCCTGCCACCCAACTTCCAACAAATCACACACAGAGGCTTATTCTTAATTATAAACGCCTGGCCTTAGCTTGGCTTGTTTCTTGCTAGCTTTTCTTAAATTATTCCATCTACCTTTTGCCTCTGAGCCTTTTTCTTTCCTTACTTCTGTATTTTACTTTCACTCCTACTCCATGGCTGGCTGTGTGGCTGTGTGGCTGTTTGACTGTATGCTTGTGTGGCTGGGTGGCCGTTTGGCTGTGAGGGTCCCTAGTATATAGGTGGATTATGTTGTTCCATTGTAAATAATTGTCCCACCCACTGGTTTAATTAAAAAGCGCTGATTGGCCAAAGGCTGACAGGAAGTGTGGGCGGGGCTACCAGACTAAGAATACTCTAGGAACAGGCAGAACAGAACAGAATGTCAGAGAGAAGTCAGAAGATGCAGAGGACAGCTATGCTGCTGTGAGAAAAGGTACTGAGCCCCATGGCTGAACAGGACAAGAGTCATGGGTTAGATTAAGGGTAAAGAGTTAGCAAGTTATCTGCCTGGGCCTTAGGACAATCAGCCTAAAGCTAATGTAAGCACCTGTGTGTCTCTGCGGGTCTGTGGGTCTAAACCTGGAGGCTAGGCCCGAAAGTCCAGGACAGAAACCTCTTACTACACTAGTATCCTTCTCTCCTTGTTCTCTTGCTCTTCCTTCATTCTTTCCCTTCAAGATTTCTCCTCCCATTTATTCTCTCTGCCTTCCAGCCCCTCCCATCCTTTCTCCTGATTAGCTGTTGACCACTCAGCTCTTTGCTAGACCATCAGGTGTTTTAGACAGACACAGTAACACAGCTTCACAGAGTTAAACAAATGGAACATGAAAGAACGCAGCACATCTTTGCATTGTTAAACAGATGTTCCACAGCATAAACAAATGTAACACACCTTAAAATAATAATTGTCTGTGTGCATTTGAATTTTCTAGGACAGTGCCACCTGGGAAGTCCATCAATTTCCAAATAAAATGCACCCCAGTGAGAAGTGGAGCCAAGAAATTTATTGTCAAGTTTTCTTCCAGACAAGTGAAGGAGGTTCATGCCGAGAAGATCATTCTCATCAAAAAGTAGCCTAGCTGATACCATGGAGATAGGAGCAGGAGCCCTGATTGGCTCCGAGTCTTGGCTAGGCATGCTAGCATTTCCTAAATTGTACTTAGCTTTCAGGTCAGAGATGATTAGATTTAATTAATCATGTGAGGGCAGATTCAAGAGCCAGCCCTGCAAAAGGTAGAGCTCAAAGGCCAATGTAACCATAGGCAGGAGCCCCATGGGGCCAGCGCACCTCTCTACATCTTAAAGTACGTATCACAGGCTGACATCTCACACACATATTTAGGAGTCATGGCTTCAGAAAACAGTGCAACTGTCATCTGGTTCAGAACCATGTACAGAACCCAGAGCTGCTACTCAGAGATCTAAAGTGCTTATAGGCATCTTCCATCTGGACTATGGATTCTATCAAGTCCAGGGGTGCCTAGAGACTGGCTACACAGTCCTGTAGGAAAGCATCCTGAAGCTGGTTCTGGTACTACATGCTCATCTCAAGGCTCTAGCCTCTCACAAGCAGGCCCCACGCTGGCGTGAGGCCCTCTTGCTTTTAGGTGGGCCCTGGGAAGGAGACCCCACAGCCTGCATCCCTTTCAAGTAGGAGTCTATGGCCAATGATAACATCCGGGAAAGCAACTTATCCTGCTCTGCTCACTGGAGCCTGTGCTTTGCTCTGCCATCAAAGGATCTGCTCAGATGATCACTATGCTTTGAATTAAACTCTGGTGACTTTAAGATGGCTATGTGGTCCTGAGTTAATTTTTCTTTCATGCCAACATCCTGCTTAACATAACCTGGGGAGTATCATTGCCTCTGATCCAGGGGCAGTTTCCAGGGGTTGGCCTTCTTACTCTAGGCTGTCTTCCTGGTCATCCTCTGTTAAGGGCTGTAATTGCTAAGTGGACATACACTCCAGAGAGGCCAAGTACAGGTAACGGTCTCTGGAGGAAGCGAGGGAAGGAGCTAATGCTTTCCGTGGTTCACCCTTCCTGTTTTCTCATACTACCCAGGACCACCAGCCCAGGCCCTCCTACATCAATTAAGAACATGTATTATTTTGTTTTCAGTTTTTGTTTCTCTGTGTAACAGTCCTAGCTGCCTCCACCTGCTTCTGCCATTAAAGGTGACACCACCACCCAGCACTTCCTCAACCGATTCCCACTTCTCAAATGACTTCAGCTTGTGTCAAGTTGATATAAAACTACAATTGTCATGATCACCTTCATTTGTTCAGATTCCTTCTGCTCAGATGTCCACCTCCCTGTGGTACGCATGTGTGATGAGGATGCTGTCCAGGGCTTTGGGTTAGGATCGCCTGCTAAAGAGAGGCACCTCTAGCAACAGAGGTAGATCAAATAACTTATTCAAACAAGAGGCAGGTGTGCGACTGGCCTCCCTCCGAGACACCCTGGGCAGCCTCTTAGCAGGTGCAGAATCTTAGGAGTCACAGTGGACAGAAGGCCACTGTGCCCTGCTGTGAAGGCACACGGCTGGCTCGGGACAATCCAGTACTTCCGGGAGAGATGCAGCTGAGGCCTGTACATGATAATGGGCTTGTTGAAGGGGAGTGCTCTGGAAACAGATGGCTGCAGGGCTGGGAGGTACTTCTGCTGCTGGTCAAGCTGGCCCCAAGAAGGATGAGCTTCAGTGCCAGTATGCAAGGACACAACACAGACCCTGACTCTAAAACTTCTTCCTTCCCTTTAACTGCTGCTCCTTGGGGACTCAGTCACTAGCTTCTTTCTCCTTGGTGTGAAGTCTCTGGTATATGGTCTAACACATAGATCATCCAGGTCTCTTTGGCATTAGGGCCCCTGCAGCCGGAGGACTGTTCTCTCCAAATAGTGTCAGCAGTGGGGGCAAACCTGGGCTCCTCATGCTGGTGCTAATAAATATCAAACAAATTTGCTTGGAGAAAATGCACCTATAGTTGGGTGGGTAGGCTGTATCTGTAAATGCTGGAGTCCTGCTGCTACTCTGTGTGGGGTGCACTATAGAGGATCTGATGGATCTTTACCCTCCAGGGACTGCCTAGGATGTTGCCCAAGAATAAGGCCACTGTCTGACTTCCTACAGCTTTCCTTTCTCAGTGTCCTGAGGCATACCTCAAATAATACTGACTCATGCCACCAAGGCCACTGGTCCCTTTGGTCCAAGACTCATGTCCTTTCACCCAGGAAAAGGGATAAATACAGAATCCTCACCAGGGAATGAATGGTTCAGTCTGGGTTGGGGAGCTGGTGTTACTTCTTGAGACTATCTAACCGGTTATGTTGCAGAAACTGCTGCTTCAGCAACCACTATCAACTGAGGAGGAGGAGGAGGCTGCCCAGACTGTTAGTAAGATACCCCGGATTCACTGAGCAAACCAGGTTCAGCAGTCTGCATGCCCTGGCCACTATGCTGTTCTTTTCTGATGCTTTAAAGACAGGGCTTCACTGTATAGCCTGGAACTCTGTAGACTAGGTTGTCCTCAAATTCACATAGGTCTGGCTGCCTGCCCCAAGTGCTGGAAATAAAGGCATGTGTCACTAGGTCCAGCCATGCAGTTTTCTGTGAGGTGTCTTGGGAGCTGTTCTTAAATGCAAAGGTGGCCATTTCTGGTCATACCTGTCCTGTCTTACTAGACTTTCTCCAGGAGCTCAATATACGTCCTCTCCCAGCTTTTCTGGGAACACAAACTTAAAGGCTGACTCCATTGCTGTCCCAGAGAAGAGTCTAGCCTTTAAAGGATGGGAACTAATTTTGGGTGACACTATCATAACTCAGGCTCATTTCCATCTTGGCAGGCTCTGCACATGTGCATGCATGCATATGGGTGGGGTGCTCTTTTAACCAAGTCCAAGCCCTGGGGCAGCCTCAGCGGTCCCTCCTTTGTCCTGATTCCCACAGCCAGCCATGACTGTCAAGAAATCCCTCTGTAGGGAGGCTGGAGTATCTCTAGCCTTTCTGGCTAGTCATTCTTGATGTCAGTATACTTCCCCAAGGCCCTCGGCCTCCCCAAGGCAACCCATAAGAAGCAGAAGTGGCTTTCTTTCTTCAGGACATCCTGGTCACCATTTCCCTTCTGGGTAGAGACTAGGCAGCCTTCCCAGACCCGGAGAATGGCTCTGGACCATCCCTTTTGGCACACCCTCATAAGAGGAACTGGGACGAACTTCCTCCTCTTCTCTGCCCATGCTCCACCCCAAGTCCTAACTGGAGAAAGGGTGGGGTGACAGAGTTGGTAACACCAAGGGAGTGGCCCACGGAAGCCCAAGGAGCTAGGGAGTACTCATCAGGCCAGCAGCTACTGTTGGTGGATTATTCTCCACAGCTTCTATTCATCCAGCACCTCCACAGAGTCCCCGTCTTTCGTCTCCTCCAATTGGCTCTCAGTTGTTTCTATGTTTTCCATGTCTGACAGGGATGACACTTGCCGTACCAAGCCCTTGTCAATGGGTGTCTCTGGTTGACAAGGGCCAGTAAAAGGGTTGAACCAGTTCAGGGAGAAGTCCCCACCAAAAGCCTCCTGGACGGCCTTCCAGCTACCCGACTGCTGCCTGGGCTGTTTCTTTCTTTGGAGGCGTTCAATGCCCTGGAGGAGAATAGGCAAAAGGTCAGTGTGGTGTGACCTGTGTGCTATCTGAACACACCCTTTGGCAAGGCAGGGGAGTCCAATATGTGGTCCAGGCCATCCCAGAAGCCCCATAGGACGGTAGGAAGAGTTGAAACTGTAGAGCTCAATATGTAGGCATTGGACCTGCCTGTCACCCACATACCCCCAAAGGCAGAGGTCTGCTGCTGGGCAGGGAAATCCTGGATCCTATAGGCACGAGCTAGGCTATCCATCTGATGAAACCACTAAGAAAGGGGCCCCTTGCCCACAGTAGGATCAGCAAGCTTGGCATGGGGAAGGCTGAGGGGTGAGGATGCAGTACAGGACATAAACATGCGAGGGAAAGCAGCAGATGCCACATTCAGCAGGCACCAAAAGGTGCACTGGCCACTGTGGGTTGTGAGGGTTAGTGTCAGGCTTGATCATGCAGTGGATATTCCCCATGGCCTCTCCCAAGCTGACCACTCACCTGCGTGGGTGTTGGCTATAACTTAGCCACCAGGCCGCAGAAAGAAGGTGATGGGTAGGAAAAAGCCCAAATTGTTATAGATACAGCCAGATCAGGTCTCCAGACCCATAACATCCTTACAGAGGCTCTGGCCCCTACTGTGGCCTCTGCTTTCTCCAGCTCTTCTGGAAGCCAAGGGAAATTTACTGAGTTTGCCTGACAGATATGAATGTGTTTGCTCATTCATGACTCAAGACCCTCTTCTTCCAATGAAGACCTCTATGTTCCTAGTTCTACATCTTGTCTTCATGCAATCTTCTTCCCACAACTGGCACAATGGACACCCTTTTTGTTATGTTATGCAGACATCTGACCATGTCCTATATCAACACTTTAGCACTGTTCCCATGCCACTTCAGAGCTTCAAGCTTCTTGACTTCCGGTAAAAGCTGTCAGTTAAAGAATCTGATTTCAGCTGGGTGTGGTGCCACAGCCTTTAATCCTAGCACTTGGGAGGCAGAGGCAGAAGGATCTCTCGAGTTCCAGGACAGCCAGGGATGAAAAACAAAAACAACAAAATCATCTGATCTCATTCTTTCTTCACATGAGACATCCATCACCGAAGGACGTAATGGCCATTTTACAGCAGTGAAATGTTACAGGAACAGATTTAACACAATGTTCTAAGTCGGAACTGCCAAGACTGAAGTGGGTCAATGGCAAGTGCCCCAATTATAGAGAACCACAAATGTAACACGTGACACCCCTGCCCCAAGCCTCAGTCTAACCCAAAGACATAAAGGCTTCAACGGAGTGCTGATCCACAGTCTGCATGGAGTCAAGGCCTGTGGCGGAACCAGACAGAATTTATTCTGACTTATTCTGAATTTGATAAATGCCTCAGAACTAATTGTACATGATCCACATTACATTATATGAATTTATTCAATTTAAACATGTAGACTGTGGCAAATTTAAGACAGAGGGAAGGAACTGCTAGAAATGGGGTCAGAAAGCAAACAACAGAATGTGGACTCTGCGAAGGCAAAGGGGCATCACATCTATCACTGGGGAGCAGTACAGTGTGCACACAACTCCCCATGGAGTTGACTCTGCTGACTTTGCAAATGGTGCTATTTCTGGAGACTGGTAAACATTTCATGTTTTCACCATGAAGCAAACATTAGTTTTATACAACCGGAACAAGAATCAGGTGAGATCTGAGATTTAGCAAATCATGCACACAGGCATATTGGCAGCCCCTGGCTATACCTCTCTTGCAGAAGCAGCAACAGCAGAGGTAATACATTTTCAGGGACCCTATATCCACTGCCTGGTGATCACCTGTGGTCAGTCAAGAAGAGCAGAGGAACTACAATGTGATGATAGACTGGGTGTACCATACTTCCTTAGATTTACCCAAAGCCAAGGCCATAGGTTCAGACGCCCACCTTGTAAGAAAATGTCAGTCAGATACTCAGCAGTGGTCGGACAGGCTGAGTCAGCTGCCCAAGCTTGGTTGGAAGGTTATGTAGAAACAAGGCAAGTGCTTTTATTTCTTTGATAAAGCCTCACTTTGCCCATGTGGATCTCAATCAGGTGGAAGGGACAGAGCAAGGCAAGAAAGTCCCTGTCCAATGGTGCATTAGGATCAACTGGTCTGTGTGCTGATATTCCGTAGCAGCTAAGAGGACAGATATCAAGAATGTCAGCTTTGAGTCTAGAAAGGAAATATTCTAAATAAATTGATGCATAAAACAAGCCTGAGGGCTTCTTTTTCTAGGAATTTTGTGTAGACTTAAAAGTGTTCTGAAGGCTAAATTCTGCAGCCTGAGGTGCACAGGTGGACATACCCATGTCTCTGGCTCAAGAGAAAAGGGTGATTCAGTTAGCAAGCACTGAGCTTCACCCGCACCTCAGGTGGAGTGTGATCTGTGAACACTCACCAACACTCCAGCATGAATATGAGAACTAAGACTCCTAAGGAAGGCAGAGACACCAAGGCTTGTGAGACTTGTAAGACCCCAGTTCTAGTAGATGAGTTGGCCAGTATCTCCACAGCATGTTCTCTAGGGCTGGCCAGATGATACTAGCTCATACTCTTCTACTGTAATGCACAGTAGTAAACATCTTCCTGTTGTTACCTGCAATACACACATATTCACTACCAAAAGCCTTTGAAACATCACTTAGCAGGTAATGTATTAAAAATTGTTTTTTTACTGGGCATGGTGGCTCTCTGTAGGTTCAAGGCTAACTAGGGTTACACAGAAAGACCTCGTCTCAAATCTACCCCTTCAACAAGTAAAGTTTTTAAGAACACAGATGACCCAGACTGGGCATACCCAGCTCCAGTGCAGCTGTTACACACACAGCTGTTACAGAAACCAAACTCCATACCACTCTATCTCTGCATTTTTATCTAATGCTTACAGAAACCATGAGAGTGGATGCTCATGTTTTACAGAAACTATAGCTTAGGAAAACTGTCAAAATTCAGACTTTGGCAGTAAGTGGGCACACGGGTTGCAAGACACACTGGGGTTAGACAAGAGCTGCCACTAAATGATGTGGGAATGCCTTTCTGTATGCTGTGAATCTCAATCTTTAAATAAAGGAGCTGTTTTGGGCCATGACAGGCACCATAGAAGAAGTAGGAGGAGGAATCAGAATAGGTAGGAAAGGAAGGGTGGAGTCAGAGGCAGATTGAGCGGAAGCCGCCGAAGGAGCAACATGTAAGGAGCACGGGTGAGCCACTGGCCACGTGGCAGACAGATTAATAGAAATGGGTTGATTTAAGATGTAAGAGCAAGCTAGCAATGTGCCTGAGCCAGAGGCCAAACAGCATGAAGTTAATATAAGTGTCTGAGTCATTTCTGGGGGCCTGAGCGGGCGGTTGGGCGGCTAAAGGGTCTCAGGCGGCAGATCTGTGGGTTCAGGTCCCTGACCGACTGGGACTGAGAAACCGCACTACAACAACTAAATTCCATCACCTCAGGTGAAGGAATCCAGATGTCCTTTATTCTACAGGAGAGCTGGTGCCTTTCTCCACAGGGTTTCTGGCATGCCACCCCTGCAGTACTGACCATTATTCCTCTGCTTTTCATTGTCCCTAGGAGAGTAAAGAAGGACCTGAGGCCTCTCCTTCATGTGTACCAAGACTGAAGGACAGAGAGGGATCTGGGGCCTCTTCTTTGCTCAAGCGATAACTTTCTTTTGAGGCAAAGTAGGTAGCAAAGGTCCTGATTTTGGAGAGCATATTGCTCAGTGGGCTTCTTTAGGGTTTCATTGTACTGCCTAGGCTGAGCTTGAACTGAACTCAAGCCACACTTGCCCTAACTTCCTGAGTGCTGGATCTAGACACACACTACTGTCATCTGGTTCTTTATGAATTCTTTTTTCAGATAGGGTCTCAGGTTATCACAGGCTAATCTTGAGCTCTGTATATAGCCAAGAACGACCTTGAATTGACCCTCTTGCCTCTATTTCTGAACCTCCTGGGATTACAGATGTGTACTTCCACACTCAGTTTCATATAGTCAAGAATCAGTCCTGTTAGTAATGAAGTCACAGTTGAAAATGAAGACCAGGACACTGACTATGGCTGGGCTGCTCAAACACTGTGGATCTGGAGAACTCACTAGATGCTCCTCACAGGAGGGTTGGTCCCCTGGATTTACCCTTCTCTTGCTGGCTCTTCAACAAAGGTACCCTTGGTCAAGGCAGGCTTGAAATACATGTCTGGATCATTAGAGACTGTTTTATATATTCCAGGTCTCCTTAGCATTCATTTGTGGGAGAGGCCACACATAATAGAGTGGAACTGGTTGGTCAATGGCTGATCAGTGGAAGTACCTGCTGGTCTTGGATACCATGAACTGGGCAGCAAGAGCATCCATCACTACCACCAGCAAAGCTAACCTGAAGCCCCATCCCTGTAACTCAACCACTTGTGTCTTTTGGCTAGTTCAATCTTTGAAGCTGATGCACTTTGTTTCGAAAGAAATGGGAAACTTATTTGTCTGATTTGGAGAGTCTAAGCATGTTCCTAGAGTGAGGTGGTCTGTGATGGCAGGCATGCATGGGTATCCCTTAATAATTACTTAATAGTTTGTCTCATTTGGAAGGTTTCTCATGAGGATATGACAATAAGCAAAGGCTGACCATCCTTTAACTCTTGTAAGATCCAAGTGTTACACAGATAAGATGGCATGAAGGAGAGGCCTGGCACACATTTCTTCTTTGGAGTACCCTGTATACACGTCACCAAGCTCATGTAAATATGCAGATGTGACATCAGAGATGGACAAGAACATGGATCCCAGCCCAACTGGCCATGTCTTCTTTATGCTACTCTCCACGGTTCCCATTCTGAAAGACGGGATATGAAGGTTCCCTTACCAGTGGGGACCACTCAGAGAGCTTTTTACTGCCTCTGAAGAGACACACATGCCTTGGTCAACGTGCTCTCAGAAAAGTGTTCCTGGTCTCAGGGAAAGTGAAACAGGATGCACGGGCTACCCTGGTCTAGTCTCGTCTGCAGTTCCTTTTGCTCTGGTTTGAGCATTGGGACTTATAATAAAACAGGCAACCTCAAATGAAAGCTGGGAGCAAGCCTGCTTAGAGGGTGAGCTTTAGTTTCAGGCCTCAAACTCCTATACTGTCACCTAAAGCAATGCGCCACTCACTAAATGCCTTTGGCGGCTATTTCCTGAGTTTCAATCTTGAGAGGGAAAGTGAGTGTATGTGTGTGAGTGTGTATGCTGAGTGTGTAATGGGGGAGAGAGAGAATGGCAACAACAGAAACCATAACTGTAGTGTTGCTGCCTGTTGCCCAGTGGGTTCATCCTGAGTATTTGAGCAAGGCTAGATCCTTCTAACTGATAGAACCTGGAATAGGCCACACCTCTTTCATATATACCTAGAGAACTATAAATAAAAATTCAAAGGTACCTGGAGAACAAATCTCCACCTAGCAAAGCCAATGAGGTAGGAAAGGTGGTCAGGTCCTCATTGAACCCCCTAGGGTTGTCTCATCTGTCATCACTTGATACCATCAGCAAGACACCCTAACCTCCCCCCCCCCCCACCCCAGATAGCAGTAGCACTCTAGAACTGTGGGTAGGGGTGTTGTTGGCTCAGCTTTGCTCTTTGCTGGGTAGGCTCTGGCCTAGACTCCAGAGATATCAACCTCCTGGAGCCACAGAGCACTCATCCAATACACACAGCATTCTGATGGCGAAAGGCCATCAATACCCTTCAAGAACAAAACCAAAGTCCCTCACCTTGCAGTCTACCCTTCTGCACAGGCCTGAGGAGAGAGTGGAGCAGAAACAGAGGTTTGGAAAAGGTTTATTGCATTGTTTCCATGTGGAAGCACTGACAGAGTTGGGAAGAGGCAGCATGTCCCACTGACTTCTGAAAAATCACAGGGCTACACAACTTTCTTCCTACCCAGGACTAGAGTGAAAAATCTTATCCCTACCCCCACCCCAAGCAAAAGCTAAAAAGGGAGTTTTGTGGTGACCACTTTAAAACCCACTGGTGTAGAGGACTTCACGGTGCTCAGGGTCTAAGTGGGATGTAGTGTTCAAGAGTGGTCTTCTCTCAGCAACTCCTACATCGCCTGTTCCTTCCCCAGCTCAGGACCAGCTCTTTCCTGTGAGACTCTGCATAGGAAGTACCTCCTGATGGGAAAGCTAGTCTGTGTGGCAGGCTGAGGAGCAGGTTGAGTGGGAGGCTGGCTACCTGGAAACTCTAAGAATGTTGGCTAACATCTACAAACCACCTTCCAGGTTAAACATATGTAAGGTACAGGACTGTGCACATATGGAGCACTTTAAATTCCAAAAACATGATGCTCATGACAGACTTAAAAATGAGATGATAGCTGGCCTGCCTGTTTCCCTCAGAATGAACATAGCTTGATTGACATCTTGCTGGGAAAGGGCAGGAACTGGGGCAGGAAGTAGTTGTCACACAGGGAAATATAGCTTGCCTGAAATTGTGTTTTTCCTCTTGTGATTAGATAAGGCATTTTTGAACTGGCGAACATCTCTCCTTCATAGTCTTCCAGAAAGCCAGAGTGACATAATTGTTGATTCAGAACACAAAGACCCCTTACCTCTCCCTCCTCACCCAAACCATTTTGTGCATCCATGCCCATCAAGTACAAGGCAAACTGTGTTCACTTGGGCAGGAAGCCACTGTGTCAATGGCCCTTCTCAAAGTTCCAGCCCCAAACTTGCCATTCCTAGGCCTTGAGGACTTAGCATCATCTTCAGTGAGGTTCAGAGTCGCGTGGGTGGCTGTGCTGCCTTGTGGGCAGGTCAGGGCCCTCTTGGCTTTTTCATACTGGACCAGTTCATCCATACACAGCATCGGGGGGCATTCAATTAGTAGGAGGGGCAGGGCCTGGGCAGCACCCTCAACGTTAGTCATGCTGACAGACAGCAGAGAGGAAACAGAGGCCAGAAAAGTGATTTTAAAAGGAGTAATAGCAGCTTCACTCATCAAAAATTTGAAAAGATGATTTTAAAAAAAATGGGGATTTTTTTTTTTTCTCTGCAATGCTCAGCCATTTTTCTGGAGACATAAAAAATTTTAAGAGTAGTCACTTTGTTTTGCTTTTGGCCTAAACATTCACAAGAGCAGATGGGGCGGTGCCATGATGTGTTTGAGTGGCAATGCTGGTCAGGGTCCGTCAGACCACATACTGATATGGGTCTGCCTTCCCTTGGTCTGGCGTGGCAAAGGGGCTGGCCCAGCCTACAGAGAAGGGGTGGCCAAAGACAGCCTTCATGTTCATCCACTTTGTTTTTTTAGCCCATCTTCTCTCTTCCTTTTTCAATTGTTCTATCCCCTGAAAACAAAAACAATCACACTTTCAGTCAAGCTGAGGTTCCACTGCTGTGGCTCTGAGAGGGTGTCCACGCCTCCGGTGACCAGAGTCACCGATGCAGCTCTCTTCCGTCTCTCATAAGAAGCCTCACACATGTACAAGCCCCCAAGGAGAAAGGGGCGATGGCTTCCCAGCGGGCACCTGGGCCACGCCAGACCTGAGTCCTTGCTTCATCAGGAAGTGCTCCAAGGCACCTGTGTACGCAAAGGCTTTTGGTGCAGGAGCCTGAAATTCTGAGAAGCAGTGCTCCTGATGTGAAAAGCATGCACAGGAGCCCACTGTGCACGGTCCACTACAATGACCATTTGCAGAAAAAAAAAAGGAAAAGAAAAAAGAAGAGCAGCAGATAAAGGACTGCTCTGTGTCTCCCCAGCCCAGAGGACCCAGAGGACCGCGCAGCAGCAGCCTGGGCTGGGGAGACAGTGAGGGAGGGAGAGGGTTGTTGGAGGAGGAAGAAGGCATTAGTGCAGGTTAGAGGAAAGTGCCTTGCTTTCAGTCTCTGCCCGTGAGGAGGGAGGAGGCCCAGGGCTCCCTCAGGAGGGATACGGAGGCCAAGGCAGTTCTCACAGCTTGTGCCACTTTCCTTGTCAAGTCTCAGAGAAAACAAAACAAGAGAAACAGGAGCAGCAGAGGGCAGGGCTGCCCATGTTTCACAGCCTAGGGCCCTGGGAGGACATCAGTTAAAGAGGCCCTGAGTCTTCTGAACACAACTCTCTTTAGGGACAGTCTGGATAGTGAAAAACAGCTGCCAGAAGATGTTCTGGAGGACTGGAAGGGCTCCTCCAAAGGGCGGGGCCTAATAGTCACACTTGGGTTCCCTATAGGTCTTCTGTCACCAATTGGATATACAACTGAACATACACCAAGGCTACTATGTTTATTTTTCTGAACCTTTGCAATGACATGAATTCTTATAAATGAGACACAGTGGTCAAAAGCATCCGGAACAACCTGAAAACACAACAGCACTTTAATAGTGGACAGTACTGACCCCTTTTCTGTTTCTAGGTAAACAGAGTAGGAGCAGGTGCCATCTATTTAATACTGGTTACAGAAGACCACACCTGAAAAGTTTCTGTCTAGACAGGTGGGAGGGCAGCACTCACGAACACAGGAACAAGCAAGAGGTTAAACCCAGGTCCCCATGATTCTTCTGCACATTCACACCAAAGTGCCGCCCACCTCATCTTCCAGAACCCAAAGCACAAAAGTCAAAAAATGTGACATCACAGCCATTTCAAAGCTCCCAGCTATCTTTGGAAGGCCAGGAGTTGGCTATAGGACATGAGGTGAGTGCTTGAGAGGACAAGAGGATGGGATGGGCAAGGACCAGAATGTGCTGCCCTGGGAAGCTCAAGCACATCTGTCTCCTTGATCTAATCATGAGATCAGCTCTAGAAGCTGGTAGAATGCCCGATAGGGCGCAACGTGCAACCAAGATGCAACTGTGCTGAAGGTAACCTTCTGGCTAAGGCTGCAGATGGGCCATTCCCAAGTGACCCTGCACCCTGAGCCCTGACCTGGGTCCCCAAAGCCTAGCTTAGAGGAGGGAGGCACCCTGCTTACCGTCTCATCTGTGCAGATGGAGTGCACTTGGGTCCCAAACATCACTGATGTGAAAATGAGGAAGAGTAGAGCCTCAAAGCACAGCAGGATGAGCAGGATAACTGTCGTAGGTGGCGAGAAAGAGCTGCACTCTGTAAGGAAAGTGGCGTGGGGATTGTGATGGCTGCATAGTTCCCTCCTCCACCCCACCAGGCTCCCCACCTTGCCTCTGGGTCCTATTCTTTTTACCTCTTACTCCCTCAGGAAGTCCTCAAGAGACTGGGCCCAGTGGGGATTCCTCTTTCCCACAGTAGTTATACTGTGCCTCAGCTCATTACTCTCAGGCCACACAGTAGCCACCTTGGAAGAAGACTATTAGGCCTTATGACTTCTCAGGAGACCCCACTTCTCACTAGAGAGCATAGGGAATGTATGCATGCTCAGAAGCCTCCAGTCCTGGCCTGGTCTGGTCTTTCTTGGACAGGTACGCCCACTCCTAGCCAGGCCATGTTTCATTTGGGTCCCAGGTAAGAGACGAGGGTAGATCCAGGAGTAGCTGGTAGTCTGGGGACTTGAATGCAGACTACTTGCCAACAAGTGGCCTGACCAGTGTATGGAAATGCCTCTTCCTGCTGGGGATATCTGCGGAAGGCAGAACTGAGATGGCAATCTCTTGCTGGGGCTTTTACTGTTCTGCTCCTGACTGGGGTGGCCCCAGGCACTCACTCACCCTTTCACTGTAAAGCACTGGTGTGTGACTACAAATGTGGTTTCTGAGCAGTGGATTCCTCTGTCTGAACAAAGTCTAGCTCAAACACACAGTGCTCAAAGGTGATGGGGGAGTGTTCAAACAGGGAAGGAAAATAGGCCATACATGTGATATGTTCTGCCTAGCAACAGCACTGGTAATGTGGTGCAAGCCTCTTGGTTTGGCTTGTGCAGGTTTGGCCTACACCTCTGCTGGAGAGGCTGCATGAATCTTGACTATCTAGGGAGGTGGAATGTGGGAATGAACAGGAAGCGACACCATGTATATGTTAGGGGTTGATATGGAATGCCTCCCTTTTCTTTGGCTTCCTTAGAACTTGCACCTTCACATAAATTCTCCTATTTTATTTTATTTTTGTGTATGGAGTTCTGCCTGAATGTGTATCTATCTACTACTTGTATGCCTGATGCCTGTGTCATATCCACTGAAACTGGTCAATTCTCTTCTTGATGTCTAGATGGGCAGAATTTGGTCTTGGCAGCACACTAGACAGAGGAGCTGGCTGTGAGTAATCACAAGTAAAGTAACTACATTCCTGGCCCTGAGTGGTGAAGGGTTCTGGAGTAGGGCTCTCAAGTCTGACAGTCATGGGTAACGGACCAGAGCCTGACCATGAGCTCTAACTATGATGGGCCTGTCTTTCCCACCCCTTCCATGTGGAGTTAGAATTGTCCTTTTTTCCTTACCTGACACCTACTCAGACTCCAGGCAGCAAGTAACTTTGTTCTCTCACTGCTGTACAATCAGTTTTGAAGTGGTGCCCAACCAGAGGTCCCTTGGCATGAAGCTTAGGGATCTTCAGCCATGGGGTGTGGTGTGCGTGCGTGCGTGCGTGCGTGCGTGCGTGCGTGCGTGCGTGCGTGCGTGCGTGTGTGTGTGTGTGTGTGTGTGTGTGTGTGTGTGTGTGTACACATACAAGATAAGAGGTCACAACTAGGGGCAAAGCCAGGGAGGTTCACTATTTCCTTCCTTTTTGCTTTGGATCCTCTGAGAATTCCAATTAAGATTTGGAATGGCAGGATCCAGGCCCGAGGAATGTAGAACTCCCTCAGTATTCTCTGAATGTTAACTCAGAGTACTCATCCTAGGGCACAGTTCCTTGAGCCGTCTTCTACAAAATCTATTATGGACTTAACAGCTTAACCAGAGCCAAGCAAGGACAACACTAACTATCCCCACGGGCAATTTTCAAGTTTCTACATTAGGGTATGTCTTCCCAGCCTTGCTGCCCTAGGAATAGGTGGGTGTCTAGAGTCCATTCCACTAGGAATCTGACTGGAAGGACCCTGTGCATAGAAGGCAGCAGACAAAGTTTGACCTGCAGGCCCTCTTTTCAGGTAAGAGGTCTTGGTTCTATGCTCATACTCTGACCCCAGCTTTTGTACCATATAAATGAGGGGCATTCTTCTGTCCTGGGGCTTAGAGGGTTTAAAAAATGTTTAAAATATCCCCTGCATGTTGCCTGGATCCTAGAGGGTTCTAACCTTCCTGTCAGTACTACTACAAAGCAAAGGCAGCCAGTCACCTTTGTGACAGTCTACGTTATGCAATCTTTGCTCAAAATTAACCTGATACAGGAAGGAGGTTTGTGATGATAAAATGACCTTGTTGGACACCCTATTTCAAGTTGCCAAGGCCACACCAAAATTGAGCTGAATTGCCAGGGCTTGCAGAATACATGCACTTTCAAAATGCTCACCAAGCGAGCAGGAGCTGGTAGGACTTACTCAGTTCTGCAGATGGTGTCCTGTTTGGCCCTGTCCCTCTCAAAACTGACAGATACAGACAGAGACATGGACACTTGCCAATGGCAGAGTTGGAAAGCACTTTCCAGCGTGGGGCATCTGCCTTGCAGATTCCAAGTGTGAAGGACCTAGCGCAGCATGTGGCTGTTTTTCCACCCCCGTCTCTCCTCAGTTTGTCAGTCCTCTGGCTACACTTCCCTCCTCAGCATCCGCACATTAAATGGAACACTTGTGAAGTATGAAGACACTGTCTACAATCTAATCTAAGTATTATCAAGAGAAGTAATTTGAAAATAACCACTACACCACACACACACACACACACACACACACACACACACACACACACACACACACACACTTGCCTTATGTAGCCCCTGCTTTCTCCCCCAGCAGTGAAAGATAAAACAAGTGCCTTGCAGACCCAGACTCAAAGCTTTCTCTCCCTTCCCTTCTTAGGAGCTTGGCCTCTGTTCACTTGGGGCCTCTCGTCTCTCTTGGGACATGCTCAGTCTGGTACCTATCCAACTTATGATGTTGCCTGGCTAACCTGAAGGGGCTGCTTTTTGTCTCTTACAACCCGATCAGTCTCTAGTAAAATAAGGCTTGGTACTGCAAACGGCAAAGAGGTCCCTACCCCATTCAGGTCCTATATCCTCTTTACAACAGGAAGAGAAACCCTGGCAATACTTACTTGTCCAGTCTTCTTCAAAGCAATGCAGGAAGTGAAATCCCACCATGATGAGGGCGTGCAAGGAAATGAGAGCTATGTACATCTGAAACAGGAAAGCAATGCTGAGCCATTATTGGGATAATGTCCAGACTATGCAGTCTCCTGGAGCAGGCTACTCAGAATGTGTGGTATAGGAACATATTGGTAGGCTGAGGCCAGAAAAGTTACCTGTGATTCCTCCAGCCCACAAATCCCCGACTTCCTGTTGAGTGGGAAGTTGTCAGCTACTCTCTAGGAATATGTGGAAACAACACACAGCCTAAACACAACAATGACTCGGGCTGTGTGGGGCACAAAAACCTGCTGCTGCTTCTAGCTTAAAAGGTCAGAGTGCCAACTATTTTCTACCTACCTGCAGCTCAGATCCCGAGGTCACCAGCAACACTGCCTTCTTTAGCTATGAGACTATTGTTTGAGTGACACCTAACATAATACTTGCCTCTAGCTACTCAAACCAAATCAGCCTTCTACATGCACAAGCGAAGGAGACTTGTTGAATCAGAAAGATCCAGAGAGAGAAGGCAGAGAAGGCAGAGAATCACATGAGCAGGCACTGCTCTCAAAGCAGCAAAAACTGCTAAGAGTGCTGAGATTCTCCAGAGATTAGAGCTCCACTGCCTCAGAACCCCACTTACTGTAAACAGGACAAAGTACTTCTGGTTGTTCTCGCCGACACAGTTGTTAACCCAAGGACAGTGGTGGTCCATCTTGCGAATGCACCGTTTACAAACACTGAAATGACCATAATTCAGACTTTCAGTAGGAATTATCAACATACACAGTTTGAAACAACCACTACATGAGCAACAAAGCAGCAGGTGGTGGGGTGACCCAGGGGGAGACACCAGATCTGTTGTCCAGCTCCACAGCTCGGGGCACCAGGGGGAGACCCAGATCTGTTGTCCATCTCTACAGCTCGGGGCACCAGGGGGAGACACCAGATCTGTTGTCCAGCTCCACAGCTCGGGGCACCAGGGGGAGACCCAGATCTGTTGTCCAGCTCCACAGCTCTGGGCACCAGGGGGAGACACCAGATCTGTTGTCCAGCTCCACAGCTCTGGGCACCAGGGGGAGACACCAGATCTGTTGTCCAGCTCCACAGCTCTGGCACCAGCAGCAGTTGCACTGTGCTTGTGCTATAAGAAGTCTGGAAGGGAGCCAGGACCTTCAGGGTCAAGTCATTTCCTACAAGGAGTCAGAAGCTTTCAAGGCCTCTGCATACATAACAGGCTAGAACAGACCCAGGCAAGAGGCCTCATGAAACTTAGCTGGATTTCCTAAGGAGGCCAAGTAAGATGAGTCTGGGAAATGTTACTGTAAAGCAGGTCATGGCAGGGGGGAGGGAGAGGGAGGTATTGGCAAAAGTTCTAGAAGCTTTACAAAGCACTAGCTTTTTCAGGCTGTAGGAACTGCAGTAGCTTGGCTGATTTGGGCCTGCTGGGTTACCTTAGTCACAATGGTGGTTATCTATCAGTTTGTCTCAGATGAGCAGAGATTTCAGACTGTCCTATACTGCTCTTGCTGTTCCCCATCACCCGAGGGCTTATCACAACACAGGCATGCTGCCAACTGGCAACGCCCAGAGATGCTGGCCTAGTTCTAGAATCTCCAGGAGCAGGAAGACTTAAGTAAGAAAAGGAGGTTCTCCATGGACACAGAAGGAAACAGTCAAGACCAGCAACTCTACCACTGGTCTGCCTGTTCTGCTTCTTCTGTTACCAGTTCTAAAAATACACATGAGAACTATGTAAATGATACACTGATGAACACTCTTGACAAAAACCAAGGTTTCTCTATGTAGTCCTGGAACTTACTCTTAGACCAGACAGGCCTCAAACTCAGAGACCCACCTGCTGTTCCTCCCAAGTGCTGAGATTACATGAGATTACATTATGCCGCCACGCCTGGCCTTCCCATACACAATCTTAAAGCAGACAGGTGGTGCAGAGTGGTCTGTTTACTATGTGCCAGGCCTTTGCTCCTAACCTGTCCACACATCCTATTTCTTATCTTATAGGCACGTCTTCCCCATACAGTAAGATCTCGGGTCCTTAATGCTCTTTCATTTGAGGAACAAGCCCCTGAGTTAGAGGATGTGTTACACTGTAAATAATTGTCCCATCTATGGGTTTAGTAAAAAGCGCTGATTGGCCAAAGACAGACAGGAAGCGTGGGCGGGGCTACCAGACTAAGAAAACTCTGGGAACAGGAACAGAACAGAATGCCACAGAGAAGGCAGAAGCAGGACAATTATTTACAATGTAACATCATAAATCCACTACACATGGGAATATCTGTTCCTTGCCTCCGCTCCTGAGCAGGCCCTCTTCCACCCTACTTCTAGGGAGGCTTTCAAGTGCATGCTTGAGTCAGGGAGGGCTCCATGGTAGAGAGACACCAAGTGGCCTCTGGCTCTATGGGCTATGGAGATGTTAAACAGTTCTCAAAGAAAACTGTCCTTCACAGCTATGAAAGAGCAGGAAGCTGGCTTTTACAGGGGGTTTGGTGTGCTGGGCAACCAGGTTAGACAAAAACATACTTGAAGGAGCAGGGTTGCATAAGTGGGTGGGTCCAAAATGCTTCCTGTTTTCAAGGATATGAAGCGCCACAGCACACTTTTCTTCTCCTTGGCCAGAGTGCTGCAGACAGGGAAGGGAGGGAGGGCTCTAGAGACCGAGGCTGGAGAGACTGAGGGTGAAGCAGTCACCGAGCACAGCACACACACTCCATGTGGAGGTGTTTTCTGGTGCCTTCTAGATACCCCACTCCTATCTTTTATACCGTGTTTGAAAAAAAATCAATGTTTCTTCCCCTCCTTTCTACCACTTGCCACTTTTCAGCACCTAAATCTTAGGCGACATTTACAAGCTCTTTGGCTTATATTTACTAACAGCTCTACTCTTGGGTTCCATCTCTAGGAGGCATAAGGACCCACCTTTGGTGTGTGGCTTTTAAGCAGCTGTCCTGGGTGTTGGACCAATATTAATGACATATCATGTCTCAGAGGAACTAGCTCTCTCCTTATAGCACCACTTACCACACTGTCGTAAGTATGCTTGCCCTGCCTGGGTGAAGAGACTTTGGATTGGGGGCTATTTCTAACCCACACATTAAGCTAGAGTTGAGCCCAAGACTTAGCCTGGTTAGGTCTGAGCATGAAGGTTAGTGCCAAGCCAATATAAGCAGCCCTAGAAGATAGGTGGAGGGAGACATAGGGAGCCATGGCTTCATCTATAGGTTTTCATTACATGCCTCACTGACTGACAAAATTGTGGGCAAACTAACAGCCCTCCAAATAAATCTGGACCATCACCCTGTTCCTTAGGTGAACACCAGGTCACATTTAGATGTGTTTAGTGACTGTGGGGATTGGAATACTAAGCAAGAGGAGTCTCTCTGGGTTGTAGGAAGTTGAAGGACTCAGCCTCAGTGTATGTGATGGAAGGTGGTAGGGAGTATGTGGTGTGAGGCTTTGCCTCCCCTGGGAACCTATCACATAATCCCAAGGCCTTAGCTCTCCATTAATATAAACCCCTACAGGGTTTCCACATGCTTTCTTGGTCATTACAAATAGAACAACTCTTTAACAGAATGAAAGCAGCCTGGGGTTATAGGGCTTCTCATGGAAAGGCCCACATATAAATGTAAGGATAGAAAGCATACTCTAGTACCAGTGGTTCTCAACATGTGGTTTGCTACCGCTCAGAGGGGGCATCAACTTTTTCACAGGGATTGCATATCAGATATTTACATTAAGATTCACAAGTAGCAAAATTATAGTTATGAAGTAGCAATGAAAATAATATTATGGTTGGTATCAGCACACATGAGAACTTGTATTAAAGGAGGCAGCATTAGGAAGGCTGAGAACCACTGCTCTAGATGGAAAGTTTGTGTGCGGCTACAATCCCAGAGCTCTGGGAATGAAGACAATATCAACCTCTAAAGAGCTCACCAGGAACAGCACAATACAGAAATAGGTGTATGTGTGGACCTACCTGAGGACAAGACACACACAGCTCTCTCTAACCAGGACCAGGTAGCAGTCTCTGGGCTAACAGACCATCAAAAAGCCCAATGTGTGCCATGTTTTAGGGACCCTGGTTTTCCATCCCACACTCTGGGGCAGCCCGGGCCACCATGCATCACCCCAAACAGCAGCTGTCAGCACACATATTCTGGGGCAGACACAGGCAGTTCAGCACCCTCAGTAAGATACGCTTTGCTCAGACTGTTTCCTAGTACTTGGATACCCACTTTGGATCCCTATGGGGAGGAGGTGAAGAGACGTGGCAGCTGCAGCAAACAAAACACCAGTGCGAGGGCATGAAAGCTGTTTCCCAACAAAGTTAATCCTCTGGTTTCTGGCCCAGCTTTTAGAAATTGCCAATATCTCTAAGTCCTACATATGGTTGCTTTCACTTACTGCTGTCCATTCACAACTATTTACATTAAGTTCATACAATGAGGAAGGAACCACGGCTGTTAACAGAGGGAAAAGCGTGCCCCACAAAAACACAGACTTGGTCTGAGAACTGCACCGGATTTAAAACACTGACCTCTCCAGCTTCAAGGTCAGGCCTCCTGGTTAGCAGAGGGTAAATAAATGCCACCTCAGGTACAAGAAGCAAACCTCAGCAGACCTCAGAGGTATGACTGAAGTCCTCAGTAAAAGCAAAGTTTCTCAGTCAAACGCTTACACAGCTGCTATTGTGTGAGTCACTTTCAAACTGGAGTTTTAGGAAGCCAGAGGTTCACAAGGGCTGAGAACCACAACAGGCAGGGACTCCGAGCTGTCTCAAGT
Source organism: Phyllotis vaccarum (assembly GCA_033318265.1). Lineage (NCBI taxonomy): Eukaryota > Metazoa > Chordata > Mammalia > Rodentia > Cricetidae > Phyllotis > Phyllotis vaccarum. Next base: position 87,749,466 of record JARWLC010000004.1, on the reverse strand, counting down.
GTCCACTCGCTTCGTGACCTTAAATCAGTCACTCAACACCATGAGGCTAGCCTCCCCATCTGGGGCATCACCCATCAAACTACCTTATCTCCAAGGGTGACCAAGAAGAAGAAATAAGATTGGTGATGAGGAGAGAGGGTAGACAGTTTCCTGGAACACAGCAGGGGCTGGGAAGCTGACTGACATCTGGGTGATAGAAACAGATTGTTTCATACGGATGCACAGAAAAGACCTTGCAGCCACTAAGCAGCCTCTTGCTCACACACAATCTCTCTCCCTCCAGTATCTCAGGCTAGCAAAGCTCATTCCTCCAAATGCTCCTCACTCCAAACATATAGCATGTTGTAAAAGGGTCAAATGACATTGGAAGTCTCTGTAATTTGCCATTTACAGATCTGGGTAATAAGAAAATGTAATTTTGAGCAAATGTCTTCTTATCAACAAGACTCAAAGAACCTCGATACAAGAGAATACCTACATGTAACAGTTCAGAGGGAAAAGGACTTCAGCTTGACAGCTGTTCTTGTCACAATGTTGCCGTAAATGTTGCTTCAAGGAAAGCCTCAGAGATGCCCTTGTCTCAAGTACTATATGCTCACAAGTTTGCCAAAGCTGTGAGATTATCATGAAATCAGGAGTCCCTGCCCAATCAATTCCTTTTTCACCCTAGTGGTCACTCCTTGCCTGGGTGGGACACTCAGAAGTCCCGGTGATGGCCCGGTGCTTAGGAGAGTCCACGGTACCTGCAGTGGTGGGCCCGGTCAGGCTTGATGCTGCAGCACTTGGGACACTTGTACACCACCTGCCCAGGCTTCAACTGAAGGCTCTCGATGAACTCTTTAGTGGCATTTCCTTTGGGCACTGCCCCCTAAGAGAAGAGGAAAGGCATTAGAGACAGCTGTCATCAAAGCCCAAACACATGGGCTCTGTATTCCAAATCACTTCAATACACACAACTTTCCCAAGGAGTCACTACAAGACCACACTGACCCCATGATTACTTTCATGTGTTGATCTATCCCCCCCCCCCCGGGGGGGATATCATGGTAGCAGTTTGAGTCACTGACCATTCTGATTTCTGGGAAGAACACTGATTTTGGGAGGGTCCACTGGTGAGTGCCATATCCCACAGCTCACGTCTCCCATGCCATAACATGCTGTTTGATATTCAGTGGGTTTTGCTTTGCTTTCTCTTTCTCTCTTTCTCCTCTCCTCTCCTCTCCTCTCCTCTCCTCTCTCTCTCCTCTCTCCTCTCCTCTCCTCTCCTCTCTCTCTCCCTCTCCCTCCCTCTCCTCTCTCTCTCCTCTCTCTCTCCTCTCTCTCTCCCCTCTCTCTCTCTCTCTCTCTCTCTCTCTCTCTCTCTCTCTCTCTCTCTCTCTCTCTCTCTCTCTCTCTCTCGACTATTCTGAAGGACGGGCACTGTGTATTCAGTAATGGGAGCCATGGCCCTTGGGTATCTGACGTGTTATTCCATGCTTGTAATACACAAATACTTGGTACTCTGGTTCTAGTCTGTTTGGACTCTGCACCCATCTGGACAGAAGGACAGGCAGAATACCAACTTGAACAGAATCTCAATAGCCAGTGCCACCAAGTACCTACGTGGAGCTAAACTCTGGGCTCACCACTCATCCCTATGGACTTACACTCCAGGACTCTTCTTCCCATATGTATTCCTCCCGCTTACCTCCCTGACAGGCACAGGGGCTGGTGTGCTGTAGAAGTTACTGTGTTAAGAGATCAAGGGAAATAGGGAAGTGGTGGTGCACAACTTTAATCTCAGCACTTGGGAGGCAGAGGCAGGTGGATTATTGAGTTTAAGGCCATCTGGTCTACAGAGTGAGTTCCAGTATAGCCAGGGCTACCCAGAGAAACCCTGTCTTGAAAACCTAAAAAAAAAGAAGGGGGAGATGGGGAGGGAGAAGCAGCAGCCAGTAACTAAGAACTAGAGGACAGAACTTTAAGATACTGATGTCTATGGGCTGCTAGAAATGAAAGGGCATGTTCCAGGAAGAGCTATGGAAGAGGCCAGGCCAGGCCAGGCTGAGAGGGCCTGGAGTCTTCCGTGTTAACAGGCAGAAGGTTAGGCCCTTGTGCACTACTAAGGACACAGGCAAAGTGAAGGGGAAGCTCGGACACCAGGTATGACAAGGCATATACAACAGGACTAGCTTCAACTCTGGTGGGTGACGGAGAGTAAGGTGGGAAGGAGCTGCCAGGACAGCGGGTGTCAGGAGGATAACTGGGAACACAAGTCCAGAAGAAAAGAAGAGTGAGTGGCAGAGTAGAGCAGCACTAAGTTCCACACTTGACAGTGGTGTGGTAATGACAGGTGCTGTCATGTGCCTTTGCTTTCTAATAGTGAGCCGGAACCCACTATCCAATGCCTGGAATGGTGGCAAGGGCTACAGACACAGGAAGTGTAGAGGAGGCCCGTGGGTGGACTTTCCACAGCTCAGTGCTCCAGACAGTCCAGTACTGGACTAAAGCTGTGGAGCTCTGCAGTATGCAGATTCTAGGCAGGTCTGCTGTGCAAAGCCGGCAAGGAGCAAACAAAACAAAGCCCAGCACCTATGCTGCATAATTCCAATAGAGAGTTGAATGCTATGAGAATGTGGAGGAGGGGCTTCACACAGAGAACCACTTTCCCGCCTTCTAAGGCTGACAAACCTCAACAGGTTAGAGAGGCAGAAGAGACAAGGACTGATCATCAGGATCTATCCTATGAAAGAATTTTACTAAGTATCCTCTATCCCCTTCCACTTGAGAAATGCCAAGATGCATCCAAGTTGTAGTTTGCTTTTGCCAAGAAGGTATTTCATAGGGAACAGACTCCAGCTAGTGACTGCGGACACCGGCTAAGCCATTGTCTACAGTGTAAGCAGAGGCTATGGTGGAAGCTGTAGGGTACACAGACACAGATGATGCACTGAGGCAGGCCAAGAGATTATCTAGTGAAGGTACTAGCCCCCCCCCCCCTCCGAATTTGCTGTAAACTTTAGAGTCCACACACAGCTGCCAGAGGAAGCCCTTTTGTAAGGGTAATGGGAGCCTCGAGTAACATTCTTATTGTTATTTATTAGTCAGCTGGTAATTAAAGCCTTCCTGAAAGTGTGCCTCTCTGGTGTGCTTTCAATTGCATAACCTCCCAGAAGACTTGTTCCCATTAGCACAAGACCCCATCTGCCCAGGCACCTGAACCAGTCCCAGCCAAGGACCAGCTGCCCCCCCCTCCCCCCCCCAGAACTGGCTATTCCACAGTTGCCTGCTTTAGTCTCAGGACTGGAAACTGTTACTACCTCATGGAGAGTAATTCTGTGCTTTGCAGTCCTTGACTGGTGAAGGGCCTGGGCGGGAGTTCAGTGCCTGAGACATATTCAAACATACTGAGTTTTCCTCTCATTTCCACAGTGAGAAATACTTGTTTATGGTTTTTAAAAGGAAATACAGATAATTAAAGAAACACCCTTACTTGATCGTCCAAGAGAAGTATTACCTACACTGTGAAGTCTATATTGGAGTCTTCTCTTGGGACACAGTATACTGTAAACACTTCAAACCACAGTTGTGAAATATGCATCAAGCTCATCCCAAAGTCAGGGAAAACTGGCTGACTAAGTCCACAGGAAACACAGAGAAGCTGCTAGAAGTTTCCTGCCCTGAGCACAGCACAACCTTCTACCCTCTTGTTCAGTGGTATCCTGGTTGCCACATGTTATCCAGGCTAGAAGTCTCGAGGCCACCTTCAGGTCTTCCTAGTTTGCTACATCCTACATCCCCCCTAACTCCCTCTGATTACTTCCAGGGCAAACATTCTAAATTATAAATGATTCCTGGCATAAAGGCTTCATTAGCTCCCTAGTGACCATGGATCAGAGTCTGAACTCCTGGGCTGGGTACATAGGCCACACCTGACCCTGGCCTCAATCTAATTCTGGGTCCTTCCTGACAAAGTGCTGCCCTGTATATGCCTGGGCTTTTGTGAAAGCACTACATACATCTCAAGCTTCAGTTCTGACTCCAACATGTTAGCATCTGAAGCCTCTAAGAAGCTTGGCAGTCAGTATTCAAAGTCCTTTGTATCCATTCCAAAACCACTGGAGCCCCTTCTATCTTCTTCCTGACGGCCTGAAAGTGGAGCATCACCCACAGCAGGACCCACAGGCAGCCTTGATTTTCCCACAATCTAAACTAGTATTCTAACATACACTATAAAATTAAATACTGCATCTCCAATATGATGTGAATTCCCAAGAGGGCAGAGACAATGTCTTTCAAACTATAGCCTAACAAATTGCTCTGAGCCTGGCATTAGGTCGGCATTCAATACCCCCAGTCAGATAATGATGATACAACAGACATTATTGAGGTTTATACAGTTCAGGCACCATTCCAAATGCTTTGTGACTGTTATTATTTTGCTAGTTAATTCTGACAATAAATCTATAAGGCTGAGACTATGTGATCCTTCACTATATAGCAGAAGTGAGTGGAGCATAGTCAGTCAACTCCTAAGACAATGTGGTTAAGGGGTAGCAGATTAAGAACCCAGATCATGCAACAGTCAAGACACAAACATATTTAGTTCTGCTAAGAGACTTGAAAAGCTTTCTTTTACATTATTGTTTTGACACTATCACACTCTACTGCCAATGACTGTATTAACAGTACATGATTACAAAAATTAAAACAAGACAATAAGACTTGTTTCAATGTCTAGAATAGGGCACACAAAAGGAAAGCAGTGGAGATAAGCGATTGAATTTGAAGAAAGAAGAGGAACAGCAGCAGCAGCAGCAGCAGCAGCAGCACAGGCAATCTCTATGCGTTCAAAGCCACAGGTCTAAATATTGAGTCCCAGGCCAGCCAGGGCTACACAGTGAGACCCTATTGCAAAGGAGGAAAAATAGGAATGAGGCTAGAAGATGGCTCAGTGGTTAGAGGTATCTGGTGCTCTTACAGAGGACCTGAGTTCAGCACCCACAGGAAGTGGCTCACACTGCCTATTTACTCTAGTTATTGGGGAAATCCAACATCTCTGGCCTCCACAGGCACTGGCACAAATGTGTACATACCCACTCAGACATACATGCATACACATAATTGAAAATAGTAAATGCTTCTGAAAAGTAAGAATATGTATCATCAATTCTTTCAAATGATATAATATCAAGTATTTGGCATTGCTGTCCACTTCCAACAAGAAGAATGTGAGGTACTGTTGTTATCTCAAGGCTGGTGTTCATTCGCATACTCGATGGTCTGGGCAGAAGTGCCCCACTCACAGCTAGCACCCCCGGGAACACAAAAGTTAGAAGCAGGTGACCAACAGGTAGGATTCTTCTCCCCTCTCTGGGACAAGGAGGGCTTTCTTGTTTTGTAGATTACTCAGAGGCACGTGTGAAGAGCTCCTGGATACAAAGAAGACGTTGAAGGCCACACTGACCCTGGATGACTCCACCCAGTTAAGGGAACAAACACTTCACAAAGGAATATCAAGTAAATTAAATAGAGCTCAGTGATTTCACAGATGATTTGGACAGTGAAGACTACAGTGATTTGAGACAGTCAAAGGTTAGTTTATAGCAGTGTTCACAGGGTGGGGCTTGAAGGGGACACTAGCATGCAGGCAGATTAATTCTCTTCCTTAGAACTGAGGTCAAATTGCGTACATTGGGGGGGGGGGTCAATACAGGGTTTCTCTATGTAGCTTTATAGCCTGTCCTCTCTCTCCCCTCTCCCTCTCTGTAGACCAGGCTGGCCTCCAACTCACAGGAATCCATCTGCCTCTGCCTTCTGAGTGCTGGGATTAAAGGAACACACCACCACCGCCTGGCTAATTGAGCAGATTTATATTACATCTTTTCTCAGCTCTCAGATTTGATTTATGGGACTAATAAATGATTAAGCCCAATGCAAAGAGAGACAGAAATGAGCCAACCACAAGGAGTCATGCAATTGTATTAACTGTGCAATGTGTGGCTTTGAACTTCCTGGCAGTGGCAACTGTGTCTCAGTTTTCAGTGTTTTCTGGGAAAGACACTGTCCCAGAATATAGAACCAGAATGTATCTGAAGCTGGAAATGAAGTGGTAGAGAAAGCAAGGTGGGGGGAGGTAGAAAGGACTCCAAGACAGGAAGAGTTCCCAAGTCCTGTCTTCAAGGGTGCCTCCTTTAGAAACCATGGACACAGGGGCAACTTCTTCATGTAACTTGCTTGTGCTCCAGGACCTGCTTGGTCCCAGTCAACATATATATCACTTTCATTTGATAATGGATTGCTGCTGTGCGGTCCTACTTTATGACTTGGTGAGACAGAGAATACCCAACTCATGATAGGCAGCTCAGGTTGCATGATAACCTGGTAGCTCATTTAGTTAGGTTTTCTATTCCTGTGAGGAGACACCATGACTAAGGCAACTCTTATAGGGAAAACATTTAATTGGAGTGGCTCACTTACAGTTTAGATGTACATAATCGTCATGGTGGGACATGGAGGCATACAGGCAGACGTGGTACTGGAAAAGTAGCTTACAAGAAGTGGTCTGAGACACAGGGTGGTATCTTGAGCAAATATGAAACCTCAAAGTCCACCTCCTCATTGACACACTTCCTCCAACAAGGCTATACATATCTATTCCAATAAAGCCACACCTCCTAACATGCTACTCCCTTTGGTGGCCATTTTCTTTCAAACTACCACATCCACTGTCAAAAACATTCAGTTTCCACTAAGGCCCAATAAGCCAAGAGCTGTCTCTCAAAGGGAGAAGAGTTATCTACAAATGATGGTAGAGCCTCACTCCAAAATCCCAAAGGTTTCTTCTATGATTCACATATGGGGCCCTGCCAAAGGCCCAAAAAAACAAAATAAACAAACCAAAACCCTGTCTGCCACTGACACTTCAATTACCATAGAATCCACTGGATTATACGGCCCAAGTGGTAGAGCGGCCTGCATGGTATTCCAGGTTCCACTCAAAGCTAGCAACTTTCTGAGTCACTTAGTATACGGTTCTAGTAACAATGAAATGAGGACTCTGCACACTGTATACTGCATTTCTCTCTTGGTGGTAGGAGGGGCCAGGTGCAATACACTATCTCTATGTGCTCCACACCACCAGATTCCTAGAAATTTCACTAATATAGAAGGGCCTTGAATTTGGTTGGATTATTTTCTATCCTCTAATGTTCATATGTGTTACCAACAAATTCAAAGTGGTTGCTACGTCCTGCTTACTTGGTCCAATCAGCATATCATCAATACTTTTTGGACCAGTATGATATTTTGTGGAAAAACAAAACAAAACAAAACAGATAATCAAGCTCCTCTGAACTAAGTTACGACACAAGATGGAAAGTTAACACACCCTTGAGGTAAAACTGCAAAGGTATATTGCTGGTCTTGCCAACTGAAAGTCAATTGCTTCTCGTGGTCCTTAAAGACAGGTACCTGCTAGATCAGAAGCAGTTTACCACACACCAGGAGATGTGTTAATTGGCTCAGGTAAGGACACCACACGTGGTACAGCAGCCGCACACTTGCTAGCTCTCTACCCTTCATTTAACCCATGTCTCTTGTTCAGCCATGAGGCTCGGTACCTTTCTTTAGAGCTGCATGGTTGTCCTCTGCTTCCTGCGGCTTCTCTCTGGTGCTCTCTCTGGCATTCTGTTCTCAGAGATTTTCTTAGTCTGGTAGCCCCGCCTACACTTCCTGCCTGCCTTTGGCCAATCAGCTTCTTATTAAACCAGTGGGTGGGACAGTTATTTACCATGGAACAACACAATACCCCTACAGGAGATAACCACAGGATGAGTTCATGTGGAATCATTACAGATTTTCACAACATAAAAAAGTACTGTGGACGACAACACACCGGCTCAGAGTGGGCTAGAATAGAACACAGTGAGACCAGCTATCAGCATGGCCTGTTCTCGCTGCACACTTCCAGCCCAGAGGCTGAGCGAGGCGTCCATGTGCCTCTTAGTCCAGCTGTCCTCTCTCTTTTGAAAGGCCTATCTCTTCCCATCTCCGCTTTTCACACACTTGGAAGTAATTTCTCTCTTCCCCTTGCTGTGTGGACTCAACTACTGCTGTGCTGGAGTCAACAACTGATGAGTAGTCCGGAAAGTCATCATGGTTGAGCTACCCTAGTGTTACATCTGGAGTACAGTAGTTATCTAGTGGGAGAACATGATACCTTCCTTTTCTCCTGCCTCCCCTTCTCTTCTTTTTCTTCTCTTCACCCTCTCAATGCTAACCAAAATGATGTATAATGCAAATACTGTTTATAAAATCAGGGTAGAAGCTGTTCCTCCCAAATTATGGACAATAAGAATTCTTGAGATAGAAAATATCATATCCTATTATATCCTCTCCGTTAGGAAACTCCCCAGAACACACCATGACTGCTTGAGAGTCCATTTGCTGATTAACAGGAACCCCTAGCTGATCTGTGTTTGACCTAAGATCTGAACTCCTGAAAACATCCTAGGAGCTAGGGTGCCCTGGTGGTACCTTGCAGGCCTTATTTCTACCGCTTCACCTCACTGTTTTACATAAGGGTCTTCATAAGTCATCATGGGCTTCAGGCAGAGGCAAGAAGATCCTGTGATGGGGATTGGACACAGGACATGCTTTGAAATGCTTGCATCACTCATGGTAGCTCTATCACAGACTCTTCATTTCCATCTATGGGGAGCTACTTGATGCTCAGGACACTGGCTTTTGCCTACTGTGATAGTTAATTTTAAGTACCACAGTCTAGAATCACCTGGAAGAGAGTCCCAATTTGGAACTGTCTATATCTGGCTGACCTTTGAACATGTCTTGGGGAGGGAGGTAAGATAGCTTCTGATTACAATATTGATGTGTGAAGATCTAGTCCAAAGCAGACAGCATCATTCCTTGGTTCTGGGTCTTGAACTGTGTAAAGCAGAGAAAATAAGCTGGGCACAGCATAACGCATCCATTTAATGCTCTCTGCTTTGACTGTGGATGGACACTTCAACAGTCTACTGTATTGATCTCCCTGCTATGATGGGCCTTAACCTGAACTTTGAGCTAAAATAAATTCTTCCCCAAGTTTCTTTTGTCAGGGCATTTTATCACAGCAACAGGAGAGAAACCTAGGATGAGAAGCAAGATTAAAAACTGGGAAAAAAAACTGTGCTGCAGGGGCTACCCAATGAGGTCCCTGAGGCTTCCACGCAGTACAGAGAAAAACAGGCTTGTAAGGGTTGGAGCTTCCTGGTGACATCAAGGTCCTCAGCCTTCTATGCCTTCCACACAGTGAGTCCATCTTCCGCCCTCTGATCACCTAACGTAACGTCTCTCCTTACACCTAATATATGGCATCTATTTCTTACTAGCCTTTCTCACGTAATTAGTGGCTGAAAGTTTTCTCTGTCAACTTTTCTCAGCCCTGGTGGAATTCATGGGGCCCAGGGCCATTTTCAAGGGTTGATTAGAGTGGAACCCTTGAGGGCAGGGGCAGGCACCAGTGCTTTAGAGACCCTAAAGAATTCTCACTGTGTGCCAGACTTAAGGATGAATCAGTAGCTTATTTCCCACCATGATCCAGGCTGGTGGATATCTTGTGTACCCCACTGCCAATGCCCTCATCTCATTCTTCTGCAGCTCCTGCCCCAACCTCACTAAAAGCACATTACACCTACATCACCAAAGTTTTAAGGACCCACAAGGTCTGCCATGATCCTGACTCCGAGGCCCACTTCACTCTCCCTGTCTCATGCTTTAGTCTCATACTCCAAGCCCAGGTCTTTCTACTTTTCTCTTCTGCCTGAATCTGCTTACAGATCTTCTCATGCTCTGGCCTGCAGCTTCACACCATTCAAGTTAGAGCTAATGGAAAAGCCTTCTTGGATTTTCCTGGCCTAATGAGGGTGCCCCTTGAAAGCCCCCTACACTCTCCTGTTGCTGTTCTACTGTCCTTACAGCAATTACAATTTCAGACATCACCTCATTTGTCACTGGAATATAAAGTTCCAGAGGGCAGAAGTTCTGTTTGCCTTATTCTCATGAAGGAATCTTGGCAGGGCTGGCACCCAGTCAACACAACTGTTCACCTACCCATCAGTACCTAGCACATTATTCCTACAGCCATCCTTGTTTAGTGATACTCTGGTTTTGCCACTCTTCAGTTAAAAATCCTCACAGCCAGACTTGGTGGTGCACACCTTTAATCTCAGCAATTGGGAGGCAGAGGCAGGCAGACACCTGTGAATTTAAGACCAACTGGTCTACACAATGAGTTCTAGAGCTACAAAGTGAGACCCTGCCTACACACACACACACACCCCTACTGTGGTCTTCCCAACCCAACAAACAAATGTCCACTGCTTGTTTTTCTGTACAGAAGGCTCCCCTTGCCCTCTGCTCTCCACCTCTCACCACCAACCTCTGATTAACTGATGCCCTTTCTTGCTTGTCCACAGCAAGCTATACTTCTCTACCAAGGTTTTCCTCACCTATCTTTTCAACAGAGGCATCTTGATGGGAGAGCTGGTACCGAACTGTGAGTTGAGCAGAACAATGAAATTTCCTCCATTGTCTCCAACAGCAAGGGCATCACACAAATTTCTGAATAAATTTTTTTATACCCTTGTATATGGGGCATTTTCAAGAACCCAAGTGCTTCCTCCTCAAGTGTTGATCATTCCACTCTCTTGTAAGTAACCCTCTCCTGTAGGTCACGAAATGAAGCCTCAGGGGGTTCCATGGGGACCAGACACACATGTAACTGAGCCAGGAAGATGCCTTTCTTTGGGAGAGATTATCAATCTACCTTCAAGAAGGGAACTTCAAGAAGGCTCAGCCCTGTGGTCTGTGCTTTGCTTTTCTGGGACTCACAGAAATTGTGTGTGGCCATTAGCAGAGGGCTGGTTTCCCATAGAATACAACAAAAAGTCAGTGGGGCTTGATAGCAGGTTATAAAACACATTCAGGGGCTTTTGCTTTGCTTGATATTTATCTAAGTCACTAAATGAAACAAGTTTTATCCATAGATACTCAGAGGTGTCTGCTGTAGTGCCAGACAGGCCTGACCAGCTTTTCAGGAAAAGAAGACCCCCCTCACTCTCATTGCCCCCATCCCCGACAACAAGGTGTCTCATTATGCAGCCCTGGCTGGCCTCCAACTCACAGGCAACCTGCTTCTGCTTCCCCAAGATTAAGGTGTGCGCCACCCCACCCAACCTAAGACAGAAGGAATCTTGTGCAACCTAAGTGAAGGCTAAACTAATTCATGCAAGTCCTAAAACTGGATGTGGCTGTAACATGAGGCCAACCCAACTGTCCTTCTCTTTTTCCTCACTTCCCCTAGAATGCTTTCTGCTTTAACCATCTGACCCAGTCTCTCAAACAGAGGCTGGGCTTTCCTAGCTAGACCCCTGACACAGCAGGCTCAACAAATATATACAGCAGTATGTAGACAGTGCCATTCAACCTACCCCCATATGCTTTAATACAGGCATTGGCCCCTCTTCTCTGGTCAGAGTACCAAAAACTCTAACAAGAGGCAGCTCACTTTTCCACCCAGCCCTGGATGTCCTTCTTCACATTCCCAACATCCATGGGAATGTGATCCCAGCATGCAGGTTGTGGCCATGCCAGGGCCAGAGGGATTGAATGTGGGCTGGTCAAAACAAGCCCAGACATACTCACGGGGTCCGTCAGCATGGCCCGGCAGTGTGAGGCCAGGGCCAAGAAGGCCAGCAGATTGAACACAATTCCATTGATGACGCTGTACACGTAGTCTCTGGATGGAATCAGCATGACGAAGAGGACTACAAACTCCGCATAGAGGACCAGAAACCAGGTGACGATGGCACAGGCAATGCCACAGCCATCACGGATAAACCACATGGTTCCCACAGGACCAGGGAAGGGAGGTGGAGCACACTTCTCTGGTTGGAGGTATTCTGGTTTCCGCTCAATGTCTCGGAAATGATGGGTGGAGATAAGCATCATAAGCTATTCTGTCCATACTGGCATCTGAAAGGAAAGGGAACAGAAATATGGTGTTATCTTAGCAATAAGGAGACTTTACAAGTGAACTACAGTGTGTATGTGCAGATCTTGTACAAACGCTGCCTCAAAACCTTGTTCACTTAAAAGGTTGTCTTTCTGTCCTGCCATTTCCTAAGCCTTCATGCAGAAGATGAGAATTAAGAGACCTGACAGGGCAATACCTTGCCCAAGGGCAGTCAGATCAGGCAGTAATACAGCAACTAGAGGTGGGACTAGAGCCCAAGTCTCCTTCCCTGTGAGGGCACCACTGAACAAACAGTCCGTTAAGTTAAACCCGGGAGAGCAAATATTGGGGAGAATCTCTTGTAAAACAGAAGAACACTGAATTGAAATGGCTTGCTTTCTACGGCAAGTGGCTTTGAGTTCTGCTTTCTTTGTGCGCAGTAAGGAAAACAGTAGAGAAGTTGGAGAGTGTATTCAACAATTCCTATTACAAAAACTATTCTGCAAGGGTTGTTGGCTCCAGATCTTATGTTGAACATCCTGCATGGCTCACTGGCCATGCACAGGTATTCTCTTGGTAAGACATTTTTTCCATTGGAGAAGTGATGAGTAAGTAAATTTCTTCCTAAGAGCTACAGCCCTGGCCTCTGGAGATGCAATGGCTAAGAACTGTGGATGAAACAGAACAAAGTGTAAGTATAAAGAATAAGCATGAAAATGCTATAAGAAAACCTACTAGTTTTATTATTATTATTTATTATTTTGAGACAGGGTTTCTCTGTGTAATATAGCCCTGGCTGTCTGAAACTTGCTTTGTAAACTCTGCCTCCAGAGTGTTGGGATCAAAAGCATGAACCACCATGGCTGGCTAAATAATAATGATTATTTTTAAAGAAAAGTAACTAGAAAATCAATGTTGTATGTCTATCAATCAACAATGTGCTACAGGACAGGGGAAAGAGGGAGGGAAGGAGGGAGGGGGAGAGAGAGAGAGAGAGAGAGGGAGAGAGGGAGAGAGGGAGAGAGGGAACCCTCTTTATGTCAGCTGCTAGCTTGCTGCATCCCCAAACAGAAGTCTCAGTGAGAAACTGCGATGGCTCAGACCATTCTCCAACATAGAAACCACAGAAAGCCACATGTTGCATAAGTGGAGGGGCAGGCAAAAAATAACTCAGGCTTTGGACAGTAAATAACTCTACATTAGAAGAAATGACCCATTATCTTCTAAAGGCTCTGGGCTTCAAATGGCTTTGTTAGCCTATCCCAAACTCTTCCCTTATCAGAAAGAATGTCTGGATGGAACAGAACATGGCCATAAAAGACACAATGACTTTTGGTCATCAACTAGGATTTTCTAATAGAGCAATCTTGTGCTTGCTCTCCAGAGGAGAGTGACCATTCAGTGCTGTCTGAACAACATAAAGGAATTAAAAACTTAAGTTCACCTTCTGGAACACTGAACAGACACTAGGAAACTGCAGACCAAGAATGTCTGGAAATTGACTTGCCCAGCAAATTCTAAAACTCTAAATTCCATTCAACTACAACCTAAATAATAACTAATATGACACAAGGAGTCAACAGGCCAATAGAAGAGAAGCATTCTCCTGGGGCAAGCATTCTTCCACTGAGTGGATTTGCATGTTTATCACCTGTGCTCCAGTTACATTTACGCTCACCCCTAGACTGCCTCTGGTGGCTTCTGCTTGGTAATGGAGAGATGCCCAGCTAAGGTGGGGCTGTATCAACATGCAAGCCTCAATATTTTCTCTGAGTCTTTATAGAAAAGTTACTGAACCCTAACTGTCAACCATTAAGTAAGAAACAGACCATCATGACTCAGGTTCCTCTGCAATGGAGATGGTCAGTTACAAAACCCTCCAACCCCCTGACAGCACATCGCCCTGTCATCTCTGCTAGCATTCCAATTATCACAGGGTTGTAGTTTTCATAAATAAGAGACACAGGTAATTAACTTCATCCTTGCCCTTCAGAAGCTGTTCATTCTCAGTTGTATATGTAACAATGGTGTCAAGGACCCTAAAGTTTTGCCCCCCCCCCTTTTTTTACTAAGGCAACTGGAATTTCTTTCTTCCCTTTCTTGGGGGGGCCGGGGGGGGGGGGAGAAGGGGGATTGAGGTAAAGTCTTGCTATGTAGCCTTGGCTAGCCTGAAACTGGCAGAGATCCACCTGCCTCTGGACAAAAAGCCTGTACCACCATGCAAACTGGGACTTCTTGCAAAGCAGAAACACCCATCAATCATTTGGATGGTTAGATGAAAACCTTAAAACAAAATTTAAGAGAAAAAAGAAACAGAGAGAGGAGATCGAGTGCACATTAGAAGGAAATCTTTCTCCTTGTCTGAAGTCTCCTCTCTTCATTCAACTCAACTCAGCATGATCTTATAAGAGCAGCCACTGTGCAGAAAGAACTGTACAATACCCCCTGCCAACTCCTCTGGGTTGTGAGGGTAGAATGAGGGTACAGATCTGCTTGGCTCTCCCTCCACCGTCTGGAAAGACTGGGTTCATTTATTTTCTTCTGCTAACTTACAAACCCCATTTTGTTGAACTCTGCAGCCTGGCTGGCAGCAGGCACGAGATATGAGCTAAAATTCAAAGTTTTGGGGTGAATGAAGATGTCAAACAGGTGACTAATAAGTAGCAAACACAATATGGTGCAAGCAGTATCAAAACAGCAACAAAGCAAAAACCCTTATGCAGAGTGAGATGAACAGACTTGCTCTTGGTAAGGACTCATGAAGAGTAGAATGAGAAGACACAGGTGAGGAGCCATGTAGGTATGTGCATGAACATGCAGGTGCCTGGAGAGGCCAGAGAAGGGTGAGATCTCCAGAAGAACAAATATTCTTTCAGGCCCAAGCTAGCACACAGTCTCGATCAAGATACATATCAACGTCTACTTTGAAGACAGTGTGTGTATGTGTGTGTAAGAGAGGGAGTGTGTATAAGAGTGTGGGGGGGGGGGGGGAGAAGAATAGGGAAATTGGGTAAAAATGTCCTTCTTGAAGGCTTATAAACTAAAGCTAAAAGTGCTTCAAATTGGAGCTAACTTTCTAAGAAAACCAACCCAAACCACCTTCTTCTGGTACAGAGCCATGTATACAGCACAGATTTCACTGTACCTGACAGCAAGCACGTGCTTGTATCACAAGCTCGCAGACAGACAGACACAAACAAAAGCACTGAATGAAGTGGATCCTGCAGCCCAGAGTTCCTGGGTTTGAATGCTGGTTGCTTCCTGAGATGTGCTGCTCATTTTTCATAGATAGGCAGTTCCAGGGCTGAAAACAGCTGTCTGAAGGCCAGGTGCAGAGGCCCTGCCCACTGTGACCCACTAGTCAGGCTTGGACGGACTCATAGGGCAGAGTCCAGCTACCATGGCTGTGGATCTGTCTACTACTTGACCTAAAAAACCTTAGTCACAGTCTGTGCTTTAGGGATTGGAGTCAAAGGCATAAAACATACAAATTCTCAAAATACACTATAAGCATATGTGAACTTCTCAAGGTAGTGATAAAAATGTTATATTTAAATAATAACAAAAACAAAACAAAAAACCCAACATGCTACTGTTTCCATCCCAGTAAGTACCCTGGTCTTTTCTCCTTCATCTGCTCTCCTAGGACAGATCCAGTCCTGCAGCCATGAAATGCTTCAGACAGGTCTAATACCAAATCCTTTTGAAGCACTGTGTGAAGATTTTGTTTCTAAAACATTACACCCACTCTAGTTCTCCACCCACAAGTGCATTCCTTAACAGCATGAAAGTGGATTTGTTAAAGTAACACTTGGTAGCAAAAGCCAATGAGCCAAGCTGGTAAAGCCATCTCAAATCTTTTGCAATTCTTTTCCCTAGTCTTAAAGACAAGGATTATCTAAACATATGTGCAATGACAATAAAATGAACATCATGATTAAACCATTTAGGTCTCTACAGGTAGAAACTATATAAATCAATCTTTTTCATCCACTTATGCACATCAGCTACAGGAACTCCTAAATAGAAGCTTTAGGCTAGTTCCCATTCTGGATGCTGTGAGAAAGATAAGGCCTGGCTGCTATCCCCTTAAAGTCATTCTAAAAATTTAATTCCTGTTTAAACTTTATGAGTTAAGTGATTTAAAATGTCATCTCAAATACTGTGGCATCTTTTCATAACTCTCTTGAAATGTACCAAAAGAACTGACATCACTTCCAATGTTTAATGGAACTGATTTAGGAATATGGTATCATGGGCTGGAGAGATGGCTCTGATTAGGAGCACTGGTTGCTCTTCCAAAGGGCCTGGGTTCAATTCCCAGCACCCACATGGCAGCTCACAACTGTCTGCAACTCAAGTTCCAGGGGATCTGACACCTTCATTCACACAGATCTACATGTAGGCAAAACCCCAATACACAGAAAATTTATTTATCTGAGCTACACTTAAACTAAATTCGTATAAGGATCTCAAATGACTGTGAAATGTATGCCCATTTTCTGATGAGATTCCAAAATTCCCGTAATGAACAATGAACGTTTGAAACATTTCATTAACTTAATGAATCACTAAATTTTCCCCAAGGGTAAGGGTGTGACCACAGCCTGACAGGAGCAACAGTACCTTATCTGTTGCCTCCTGGCTGGCCTGGGTAGGTGTTCAGGCAGGTAGACCAGAACTCCACACAATCAGCACTTCTCTCCTGCCTGTCACTCAACCCTCAATGTTTACACACACACACACACACACACACACACACACACACACAAAATGAAGTAAACACAACACTGGTGTCCCAAACTTACATTAAAGTTTACTAAAACCCAGAAAATGGTAAGCCAAGTTTCCTATCTTGCCTCTATTTGCCATCTATTTGTCTGTTTTTGAGACAAGGTCTCACTATATATTTCTGGCTAGCCTTGAACTTACAAGGTTCACCTGCCCCTTCCTCTGAGTGCTAAAATTAAAAGTGTGCCATACAATACCCTGCCTTTACTCTTATCCAAACATTTCTTTCCAATGAGTTAACCATTATATTTCTGAATTTTAGAAACATCCAACAGATCATACAAAGATATTTCTTTAAGCCCAAACCAGCCTGGGTCTCAACACCTACCTTCACTCAATAGCAACAAAAAGCAAAGCAACAAAACAAAAGAACAAAGGAATCCTCCTTCCAGAAACCATGTTACAAGTTCTTCCAAGATTGGGCCAGTCTGTTCAGAGCTCAGAAAGGAAGATCAAGGAGTTGTTGGGTGTTTATGAAAGGACCAAGAGAGTAACTCATCTTCTGAGACTGGCCAACAGTACCTGTCGTAATCTGCTGGGACTGGCTGCTAGGGCACATGCCCTAAAGTAACCAACCCCTTGTAGGCAGTTTGTAATGCAGAAATTCTTCCTATTGGCAAAAATAAGTAAGTCATCTATCTAGTTACCTAAGAATATTTACCAATGGGTGAGATAAACCCACAGTCTGAAAAGCCCTTCATAACCAAGAGTATAAATCTATTTGATAAGGAAGTGTCTTCTGTCTCTCAGGGTAGCTTCCAAATGGCTAACCTGTTGCTAGATTTGGAGATGGGGAGCTGATGAAAGTAAGAAGGGGCTAGAACTCTTTCCAACCATTACTAACTGGCAGGCACCAGTGCAGTCCCATCCTCAAACATGGTCCATCCTGTAGGACCTGTATCCTTGAGAGATAAGGAAACTGAAGCATGGAAAATTCTGGCTAAGTTCTCATCTCTGGGAAGCAGGAGAAACAGGACCCACTCCCAGAGCTGGCTTTAACTGTTCACCACAATAAAACAAAGGAAGGGGAGAAACTCAATGTTGGCACCAAGGACCTGTTTACTTACAGTTTTGCCATCTTGCCCTCACATGGTATGAAGAGCAGGTGCTAGTGGGTGGGCTAGCCCCCCCCTGCAGAAGTGTTCAAAGCCATGGGCCTGAGCAAAAGCATTCTGGACTGGTGCAGGGTCCTGGAGGAACACCAAGTCAGCATCTAAAAGACTGATCCTACTCTAACCTAGGAGGTGGGAGGCCACGACACTTAAGCCAGTAGCCAGTCTAAAACTAAATCCCTACAATCTGCTGGAAACTACTTCCTATGGGGCCAGCGTCTGTACACAGCATGTCCTAAGAAAGCCCGCCCTGTCAGGCAAAGGTTCCCACCTGAGGTGCTGAGGATGAACCTGGCCTCACACTGTGCCATGTGCAGACAGACAGCTACTGTGACATCACCCAAGCAAAGGTCTGACTTTTGTTAAGTACTAAAAGCAGAAGCTTGCAAGGATCAGAAATAATAGTTTTTCAACTGCACTAGCCTTCAAATGCAGAGCTTAGCTTTCAAGTCTCTGCTGGTTCCCTTTATAGCAGACACGTGTGAGTAAACGCAAAGAAGAGCTTCATGGGGAACCTGAGACATCTGGACTGGCGTCAAACTCCTGCAACCCCCCTGCTTCAGCCTAGCCAGTACTAGACGTACAAAAAAGGAGGGGCAAAACTGAAGCTAACCACAAAAGTCCTTGTAGGGATTCAATCCTGAAATCTTCCTGTCAGGTGCAAATTTAACATTGTCTCTGCTGGTTTCTTAGATTTTTTGTTGTTGTTGTTTTAGGTCGTTTAGGGGGGCATATCACCCAGCTCCCAATAAATTACACATGGAGGCTTCCTCTTAATTATAAATGCCCAGCCTAGCCAGCTTTTCTTAACTTTAAATCATCCCATTTATCTTTTGCCTCTGGGCTTTTCCTTTTCTATTTCTGTATGTCTGTCTGTGTTTCTTCCTCAGTGGCTGGCTATGTGGCTGGCTGGCCCCTGGGTCTTCTTCTAGCTAGCTGTTCCTTCCAGATTTCTCCTTCAATATATTCTTTCTGTAACTCACCTTCTCTATCTTTCACTAATAGGCAAAAGAAACCCACTAGTAATTATGTTAGATTTTTCCAAGCATTTTTAGTTTATACAAGGGTAAACAGCATTACCAAACTACATCAAATAGGAGTTGCGGCATAGCTCAGTTGCTAGAGTATTTGTTCAGCATCCAGAAAGCCAATCCCCAGCACCTATACCCTTGTGTGCTGGGACAGGCCTGTAATCCCAGCATTTGAGAGGTACAGGCAGGAAGATCAGAAGGTCAAGATCATTCTAGGCCTGTTAGTGAGTTCCAGGACAACCCCAGGCTGCTGCACGTAATTGTCTCAAATAGCTTAACAACAGAAAAATAAAACAAACAAACAAAACCAACCCCCCCAAAAAACATCAAATATTACAAAATAATAAATGTGAGGGGGAAAAAAAGCTAAAAGTGAAGTTAAGCTGGGTGTAGCAGTATGTGAGTTTAATCTCAGCACCCAGGAAGCAGAAGCAGGCAGATCTCTGAGTTCAAGGCCAGCCTGGTCCATTAGAGTTCCAGGACAGCCAGAACTACTCAGAGAGACCCTGTCTCAAACAAACAAACAAACAAACAAACAAACAAGCACCTCAGGCATCATTTAGAGCCCCTTTTTCAGTATTTATTATTTCTGAGACAGAGTCTCACTGCCTCTTAGGCTCTGATGTGCATCTGTCCCTCTCTGTCTTGTCTTGGAAACTCTCTTTACTCTTTTTCTCTCCCTCTTTCTCTTTCTTCTTGCCTTCTCTGCCACTATAACCATAACCCCTGTTAATCACAATCATACAATAAAGCTCCTTCTACAAAGAAACAGCCATTAAGAGTCTCCTGCTATCCAGCGCTGCTTTCTGCTGAGTTTCCCTCGAAACCTATTCATAGAAACCTGCTGCCAGATAACTGGGTATATGTGAACCATGCCATTATATGCTCAAAACCCTAAAACTCACTAAATAGATCTGACTGATCTGTAACTCACTATGAATTCACAGAGGTCTGTCTGCTCAGTTTACTGTGTGCGTGAGCACATATCACGCATGATGCATGTAAAGGTCAGAGGACAACTTGTAGGAGTCATTTCTTTCCTTCTACCATGTAGATTCTGGAGGTCAAACAAGTTGTTAGGTTTGGTGGCTAGCACTGAACTATCTAAACAATATTTAAATCTTGGTACATCCAGTATCTAGCCTGAGTTTTACAACCTAGCAAGAAACTAGTTTGGGAGTAAAGTGAGGCCAAAAGGTTATAGACACAAAGCAAGTCATCAGCAAAGCCCAATCCACAGCATTAGAAGCCCAGTAGTCTGTTCATTATAGATCCATATCTTCCTAATCAACCTGTCTTTCTGGATTTTCTGGTACTGATTTGGTCTGGAAATAAACTTTATATGCCAAGGTCAAGACTTACTACAGCAAGATTGTGACTAGGTGGGTACTAGCTTTACTTTGTTAAGGTAAGGAATGAAACTCACCCAAAGGTATTCCAATGCTCCCTAACCCTGATGTGAGACAGCCAGTGTCCTCAGGCAGCAAAGAAAATCCAAACTTCAATGCAGCGTTTATGTATCTTGAAGGCTACGATTTGGAGAAGACTATAAAAATATGATTTCTGAAGTGTTGGGATGATGAAAGCAATATTTACCTCTAGCTTTCTCACCTGACCTGGCTAAGTGTCTCAGGAAATTTCCCAAGAGGAAAGCAAATAATTTTCAAAGGTGTAACTACAGGCAGCATGGTGTCAACCTCCTCTCCCTTCTAGGTCAATACTCAAGTATTACCCTTAGTTTAGACCTCAGGCTCTGAGCACAGCTCTTAAGTGTGTATGCTACACCTGGAAACCGGGATGCATGACTCAATTTTCTCACATATGACCTCATGAAGCTCAGACTGGGCAGCTTCTTAAAATGAAACATAACAGACCCCTCCTCTAATGAGGAATATCCATGGCTTGTGTATTGCTTTCAATTTTTCTATCACTATAATCCTATATCACAAGACGCACAGACCCATGGTTAGATTATGAAAGGCTGTTTTATCTACTATTCATACAAGGCTGGGTGGGACAAATGCAAAGTATGCAAAGGACTCTATCTTTAGGAAAAACAGTAGCTCACTTTGTGTTCTTCTGAGGCTGAAGTTTTATGTACAAAGGAAAATACCTAAAATCTGGCTGTGGTCAGCCTACAGATTGGGCTAAGTTTCTAAGAGTTCACAACAGTGCTCTAGGCTTTTTTAGAGTTTTAAAACCAAGGGTGGGTGGGACATATTTACTTCTGCTTTATATAATGTTATTGCTGTTAGCAGCGGCTCCTTCTCTCTTGCTTGTACTTGGTACCTGACCTGCACAATTAGCACCTTATTACAGACCTAATTACTAACCAGCTCAATTAAGCATTTCATTTTACTGTCTGGTTCATGCACTAGCTCAAGGGCCTGAACTCCTCTGCCACAATAAATCCTAAACTTCTTTTAAGCAAGTACCTGATTTTTTTTTTATGTGTTTAGATCCATGAGAATGTCAGGCATTCATGGGCTTAGAACACTTGCTGAATGTTCGGCTCTATAAACATGTACATTATACAATCAACTCTTCCCTTCATTCCAATTCTATCAGATTCTGCTCTGGAGGGCCCTCTTTTTAGCTACTTGGGGTTTAGCTTTACTCTGTTTGTATATAACTTTTTTCCTTTATCTGACAATGTGGGCTAAAATAGGCATAAGACTTACCAACACCATATTCTGTGTTCCTCTAGAAAGAGCAAAGTGAGTTCATGCTAGAACATCCATCCTTGCTTTTAAAATAAAACCTGTGGCCTGGGGTTATAACTTTACGATAGACAAACATGAGTTTTCTACATTAATTAGGTCCCCTGATGGATGACACAAAGCTGTGAGGGGCTATAGAAGGTGACCTTTCAGACTACAGGTTTTGGAGACACAAAGCCTCCACTCAAATTCTGCCTCTGCTACTTATTAGTTATGTGATCTGGACTTGGCTCAAACACATGTTTTCTGTGCCTGTTTCCCAAACTATAAGATTGTCCTCATATGACTATTTGGAGAACTGAATCTTTATTAAGTTTTTGACACACAAAAAGCATCGTAGTGTCATAGAAAAATAGAGCACATGGATTCTTTTTTTTTTTTTAAGGAACAAAACAGCATGAAACAAAGTAGAACAAAAAACCTAACAAATAGAAAAATAAACTGATATAATACAGTATAGTGTGTTGTCCATGGCTCTTTTATTTTTCAAATGTTCTTTGAATTGCTTCAATAAAAAAGAACTATGAGCTGATGAACTTAATGAATATAACGAACATGAATCTAGTGGCACATAGAAGAATAACTGATATTCTAGCAGAGAATATAAACCCATGTTTATATTTCCTTAGGCCTTCTGAATCTAATATCAGATATCATCCATAAAATTAGTCACCAAGTAAATAATACTGACCCTTCTTCACAAAACCTGTTGTTGGTTGTCGGGGTAAAGTGTATGTGTGGTACTGAGGACATGACAGTGTTCTACCAGTATTGTATTTTTTTAAAGACATGCTGAAAGATGCCCCCCCCCCCAACACACACACACAGGAAAAGGACTCCATGGTAGTCAGACTCAACTTTTCTCCCAGTGTCTTTTCTGACTTTCTTACCAATCTTCAGCTTGCCCACCATATACTATTAATAATCTCTAGCACAGGGTATCCTAACTAATAGCAGGAGTCCTTATTTATTTCACCAGTTCCTCACACAGAATCTAGTTGTCCAACCAAACACAGAGATAGGGTGTAGGTTCTATATTTGGTACTGCACCTGTTTCTCCACAAAAGAAAACCTTTCCAGCTTCGCTCTTCCCAGTTACCCTAGAGGGCAAAGTCTAACCCTGCAACAAATCTCTCAGGAGCACCTGTAGATTCAAGTCAGGTCTATCAGTGAGAAAAAGACCATGTATTTGAAGACTCAAGTCAACCCAGGAATATAGTCAGGCATTTCCTGTTACTTTTTCGACTCACCTGGCAACCCCAGTATAGCCACTAATCCACCATTACATCTCTAATCACCATGTTCTGTGGCTATGCTTACAGAAGCCTCCCCTTCTGCCCTGGATTATTCTTTGGTTAGAAGTTTTGGGTTTTTTGGTTAGCTGTGAAACCATAGTGAAGAAACGCCTTTGTTATTGTTCTTCGAGACAGGGTCTCACTATGCAGCTCTGGCTGTCTTGGAGCTGACCTTAAACTCACAGACTTCCACCTATTGCTGCCTCTCAAGCACTGGAGTTAAAGGCGAATGTGCCGCCCACCTATTGCTTCTTGATGATTAAGCTGTGAGGGTTTACTTATCTCGAATACAGAACATCAAGTAAGTGAAGTTTCAAACAAGCCCCCCCCCCATTTTCCCACAGTTCCTTTAAAACTCGGCTCATATTCTACCTCTCCTCCTTAAAGGGCTCCCACGACGACCCCAGCTTCACCTTGCAGGCATCCGTTCTGGATATCCAAGTCCCAGGAAGTTGTCCAACCACCTCCCTCAGCGATCCCCTGCATCCAGGCATTCCGAATTCAAAGCGGAAGACACTCTCCCTACCTTCTCTGGGACAATACTCCAGCAACCCATGAGGCAAGGGTAACTTACATAGCTCTGGATCACTATTTGATGATAGGCAGTAAGGGAGGAAGAGATAAGGGAAGAGACCACAGAGAAAAGATCGATTCCTGGAGTGGACGGAGGAGTGAGCAAACTGAGAAGCAGGCGTCCCACTCCTGGCTCAGACTCTTCCCAATCAGAGTGACCTAACGAGGGATCCATGATCTTTTCGGCCATCCTAGGGGCCAACTAAGGGGGTTTAGGAGATGATCCCTCATAGGCAGCACGACTTCCGCCTTCCTGAGGCGTTTCACGGGCGTGAGCTCCGCTACTTCCACTCCGGCCCCAGCGCGCAAGGGTGCTCGCATCTCACCGAGTCCCGGCTGGGGCCCCGCGCCTCCCTCCTTCTGGGGGCTTCCTCTCTCCGCACTGACCGTCAACCTGAAGGCAGCTCGCAGTCCCACGCCGCCAGCTGCTGCCCCTACCCCGGGGCCCAGCCTCCAGCGTCCGCGATGGCTCGGGCACCGGGCGCCGCGGCTTGCTGGACTCGGCCTCACACCGGGCGGCGCGCAGGAGAGGCCCATGGAGCTCCAGGCGGTGGCGGCAGCCGCGGCTGCGGGAGCGGCCGCCGCGCGGACTGATGACGCGCAGGCACCGTGAGGAGGGGCGCGGGCTGATGACGCACAAGCGCGCGGTGAGCTGAACGGCATGGCGTCGGTGGCGCTAAGCGAGGCGGAGAAGGTTTACATCGTTCACGGAGTGCAGGTAGCGGCGGCGGCTGCGGGTGCAGGCCATAGCGCTCAGGGAAGAGGTGCGGGGCGGCTGCGGGGCCGAGACCAACGCTCCGAGGCCTCGTGCGGCGTGCGGAGAGCGTGCATTCAGCGTGCCTTGTAGGAATGGAGATTCCCAGCCCAGCGGGGAACGGTGGGCATCGCCCAAGGCTGTTGCTTATCGGATGAATGTCCTTAAGGCTTCCCCGTGCTGAGGGACCTGCGCCTGAAATCCTGTAGCGGGAATCTGGGTCCGTGGATGGATATCTGCAGACTTTGTACCAAGAGAGGTAGAGGCCATGCGCCCGAGGGGGAAAGGCCTTCAAAATATAAACTAACTACAACCCCACTCCCAAAAAGGGGTCGGGGAGAAGGGAATGCAGGTCAGTAGTAGAGTGTTTGCATTCACGAGGACTTGGTGGCTGGCTTCTGTAATCCCAGCTCCTGGGAAGTGGAGACAAGAGAATCAAGAGTTCCAGACTAACCTGAGTTATAAAAACCCAGTCTCAAGAAAAATCACATCATGCATGTATATTGCTTACAAATAGAGAAGAGTGGGTGGTTGTTTTTCTTTTGGCGGTGCTAGGCAAGCATTCTACCACTGAGCCACTGTTCCCAGCCCTTCTTTTCTCTCTTTTTCTTTGGAGGTGGGGTATTTGTATCCCAGGCTGGTGTGGAATTTATTGTGTAAATGTCTGTCCTTCTGCCTTGGCAGGAGGCATGCCCATCACCACCTGGCTGAGAAGAGTTTTTTCAAAGCACAGGTAGACAGTGGTATAGTTGTTGACTTTCCTATTTTAGCTTAGATTTCTGGGTAGCTATAATGAATACTATAACGTGGACTCAGTGCCACTTTTGGACATTCAGGAGAAAGAGTTGAATAGCGTTAACCTGGCAACCATTTGTCTGATATTCTGCAGGCCTTCTTGTGCAGTTGAGCTTGTGATGTGGCCATCAGATTAAGGCAGCCTGACACCATTTAAACTCCATAAAGCAAGCGAAGGCCTTGGGTTAAAAATCATGACATAGTGTTATCTTCTGTTCTCCTTATAGAGTAGAAATGTTAGTATTTAGTCAGTAGGTTTCATACTAAACCTGATTAATAAAATCCAAACCATCCAAACCCAGAACTCATTAGCTTTTCAGTTCAAGATTAGGAATAGTGGGGTGGGTATATGCAGGATGGTATTGTGAGGAAGTGTTAAAGTGGTCAGCCCTGGGGTGGGAGGGAGGATGTTGCTTCTTTTTCTTTTTTCTTTTCCTGTCAGAAGTGTGGCTTTGTCCAAAGCCATTCATTCCACATACTAGTCTTCATGGTGACTGCTTTAAGAGGTGTTGAAATTTAAATTCTTCAGATTGAGGAAATATTAAATGACCTGAAGAAAAAGTGGGTTCAGGGATGGAGAGGTGGCTCAGAGCTTAAGAGCACTGGCTATTCTTTCACAGGTCCTGAGTTCAATTCCTAGAAACTACATGATGGCTCCCAATCATCTATAATTTGATCTGGTGCAGAACACTGTGTACATAGTAAATAAGTAAATGGGAGGGAGGGAGGGAGGGAGGGAGGGAGGGAGGGAGGGAGGGAGGGAGGGAGGGAGGGAGGGAGGGGTTCATTGTAAGATTGGAAAGCTTTCATACAGCTCAGAGTACCTCTTCTCATAATGATCATTATGATAACATAATGATCAGTGACTACCACTGGTGATTCATCTACTTTTCTTTGCCAAACTATATTCTTTCTCAGTGGGCACTTGCTGTCTGGCTTCCTTTCCTTCTTGGTGAAATCTGCCCCCCCCCCCCCAGCCCCTGTACCTTAATTTTTCATGGCTTCTTCATCCCTTCTATCTCATCATGGCCTAACAACTCTTTGACTTTTTGAGACAGCTATCAGTGTCTTGGCTATCCCAGAACTCATAGAGATCTACCTGCCTTTGACTCGTGAGTGCTGGGAATAAAGGGGTGTGTGACCATGTTGGACAAACTTAACTCTTAATTAGATCAGAGATCCAATTCTACTGAGAGAATTGGTCTGTGCTGCTATCGATTCATTACAAAAAGACCCGGTCACCCTCTGTGTGGCATGCTTTGTATTACACACCTACCTCCGTCCCTGTTGAGTGTGGGTGTGAACTTTTCTTGGTCTGTCCTATTGAGAGGTTTAACTGTGACCTCATGGCCAAACTAGGTCATAGCTGTTGGTTGTGCTTTCCTCTTGGGGTTCTGTCAGAACTATTTCATTGTCTTGTTCTTGGCTGTTGGAAGAAGACATAACTCAGCTATATTTTTCTCTATTTCTCCTTGTCTATGGCTTTATCTTTTAGCTTAATTTATATCTGAGTCAGGTCTTTAATGATAAGATGGAGAAGTCAGCCATCAATTGCTCAGTCTGACCATTCAGAACTGAAACTAGTCCCCAGCACATTTCCTACTTAGCCCTTTGCCCTTTCCATTTACAAACCCATGGCGCAGAAAGCCTGTGCCCCTGCTGTGACCTTATTGAGCCACATCTTTTCGAAGGGCTGCAAAGCCGCTCAGGAGTATTGGAAAGTGAAATAACAGTTGCTGTCTAGTTTTGTTTGCCGTTTCTTGGGCCTGATCCTGCAAAGCTGGGACAGATGAGGTTATTTTCTAGTAAGAAGACACTTAAATCTGCATTCTTCTCTAAGAAATGCTGAGGTACTGGACATATCAGAGCAAGGTAGATGAAGGGTTCACCTTTGAGAGCTACTTCCAGTCTGGAAACCTCCTGAGTATGTTGACTTAGGAACACCAGTTGCCTTTGCCACACCTAAGTTAGCAGAGTTTTTATAATGACATAAGCAGTAGCTATGCAAACCCCCAGGAGCTAGCCCAGCATCCAGAAGCCCTCAGTCTAAGATGCTCAGTCTCTGCTGGGAAGGACAGGGTCCATGCCATCCTGATACCCAGAAACTGTTTTTGTCCCTGTTGACTTTCAAACTGGAACCTTCAGTCTTGGGTAGCTGTCTTAAGTAGTCGATGTATAGATTGATCTCTTTAATCCTCAGACTGCAAATAAATAAATAAATAAAAAGTGTGGTAAGGCTTTGGGTGCCGAGCCAAACCAGGCAGGTCCAGACATTTTCCTCAGCATTTTATAAGAAAAACTAGATTTTTTTTTTAATTGCTCTCAGTTCGGTGATGCATGGACTAGTTGTTTCTAGGGTGGCTGCACATGGTCTTCCAAATGATTTAGGTGTTTAATTCCTCTCAGAAATTACTGAGTGTCAGTATCGTGCGGTGGGAGCATGCAGCAATGTGTTGGATTTTTTTCTGTTTAACTTCTCAAAATAAAACCAGATATAGACAGTTAGCCCAACAGTTTAAAGATAAGTTTTTGATAGTCACATATTTAAAAACAGTGGCCTTTGTTTCCCCCCCTTTCCTCCTTTGGAGAGCGTCAACTCCTTTGAGAACCTAATGAAGTTCATAATTGTTTTTAATTATATGTATGGTTATATACACAGGTACCAGCAGAAGCCAGAGTGTTGGATCCCTTGGAACTAGAGTTACAGGTGGTTGTGAGTCACCTGACATGGGTACTGGGAACCTTACTGACATCTAGAAAAGCAGTATGTGCTCTTAATCACTGGGCTTGGCCATCTCTCCAGTCTCTTGTTAATATTTTTATTTGACAAATAATAAAACAGTGCTAGAGAAGTGTCTCAGTGATTAAGATCACCTGTTTCTCTTGCAGAGTTCTATTCCCAACACCTACATGATAGTTCACAATCATTCATTACTTCAGTTCTAGGGGATCTGATGCCCTCTTCTGACCTCTGGCACCAAGCACACCTGGTGCACAGACAGACATACATGCAGGCAAAAGACTCACACATAAAATAAAATGATCTAATTTTTAAAAATGCAGATTAAAAAATGCTTTCATTTATGAAAAACGAGGAAGATATCAGTGAGATGGCTCATCGCATTTTATTGTGCACAATGTGGTTTTAAGAAAGAGAGGTGTAAAGCAAATATGTCAAGAAAAAAAAGTAGAAACGGGACTCATAGGCACTTGCTCCTCTTGCAGAGAACTCAGGTTAAGGCCCTAGCACTTACACAGCTGCTTACAACCATGTGTAACTCCACTTCCATGGGCACCAGGCTTGCATGTGGTACACATACAGGGAGGCAAGCCACTCATACACATAAAGTAACAATAAGTCTTTTTAAAAATAACTTGTAAAATAATATGCTACCCTTGATGTATGAAAAGGGGGATTACACGAAACGAAGTTGTTTCAATAGAGAGATCCAAATTCTAGACTTAAACAAGTGTGCTTTTTGTAATAATACTTAATTCTAAAAGAAAGGAGTTAAAAATATTTATCTGCTCATTTGAACAAATGAGATACAAGATAAACCAGATCTCAATAAGAGACCTATCGTTGAGCAGGGTGGATGGGAAAGAGGAGAGAAGGGACATTGGGAAGAGCACAGTGTATGTAGTTAAAGAGGAGATGGTGTTGCTCTGAGCTTATTTGACTGGTAGAATCATAGTGACAGTCTGTGTACACGGAAAACTACATGCGTAACTAAGAGTAACTAGGATTCGGTGGATCCAAACTGCAATACGAACAGTTAGGAAGAAAACTAAGAGCTTTGAGTCTAAGTGTATCCTACTGGAAAGTTTCCTTTTCTGTGTGGAAAATGGTTAGCAGCCCTGTGTATACTGAGAGATGAAATGACAGCCATGTTTCTTGATACCTCCACCTGTAGAGATTTGGTACTGGGACTCAGCAAAAAATGTTACAAATAAGAAAATAAAGTCTGGAATAAACTGTGGACATTAGATGGATGGAAAGTGAGCTATTAATTTGAACTCTTGGCTTCTTGATAGGTAGGGAACTAAATGAAGATGTGTTAACCACTGTTTGCTATAAATGTTTAGAAACAGTGAACTTAGCACCCAGATCCTGGTTTTTGAGTACTGTGTGCCAGTAAGAAGAACCAGGGCTCCTTGGGGAAAGAGCAGAAAAGACTAGCCAATGGCCAGAACATTTTGTGTTGTCAGAAATATGGAAGGGTTGAAAGAGCACAGAGCCAGCCTCAAGGTACTAACAAGCATGCTTTGAGTGACAGACATTAGATTAGAGTCCAGCGAAAATGACTATCTATGAGCTGTGCTGTTGTAAGGAAACAGATAGGCAGAAGGGACAGGCAGCACCTAGCCACTCTGGAAGCCATCCTATGCAGCAGGGGCTAATGAACTTCCGCTAGAAAGGACCAGGTGGGAGTCTGTAGGGTCCCCCTCAGCTAATGTTGGAAAAGTGGCGGAGTGCCTAAGAGAGTGGGCGTGGCTGTGTTGCCACCTGGGGTAGTTTCTCGACCCTGTTTCAGAAGATTGTGCTTTCAGGCTGTGCATAACAGGTCTTGTAAGCTGAATTTGGAGTGATCGGGACTCCAGTTGAGACAGTTGTGTCTGTAGCTCTAGCAAAGCAAACCCTGCAGATTTGGAGAGGAGTGACTTCTTTGTTGTCGATATGTTCATTTGTGCGTGTTTTCTGTACATCCAAATACAGCAGGTCTGTGGTCAGGCACTTCTGACATGAAATCAGTTTTGTCAGCATTAACTGACTGTAGGATTAATCACTCCAGTCTCTTCCTTATAGTAAGTGGTAGAAGGCAGAATTTGGGGTGACCCACTGAGAAAAATGGAGATTGACTGTATTTCTCTAGGGGAGGAAGGGAATGTGAGGAGTCTGTGTTTGGGATCATAACCTGAAACCTGTTGTTCCCTTAGGAAGACCTTCGGGTGGATGGCCGTGCCTGTGAAGATTACCGATGTGTTGAAGTGGAGACTGATGTAGTATCTAACACCAGTGGGTCTGCCAGGGTCAAACTGGTAAGTTCTATGGTCAGTTCATACACAGGTAGAGAGGTGGGTAAGCCTTAAGGGTTGGTTATAGCCCTGCTGGCTTTGGTAGGGTACACATGGGTCCTGGGAGACTCCAGTCCCTAAGCCAGACTGGGAGAATACATCTCTCCAGATCCAAAGTACCCCTCGTTCTAGGGTACTATATCCCAAAGCCGCAACACCATACCTTTCTGGAAGAGGAGTGTGGTCATTCCTGAGCAAGGACTCTTGTATGTGTCTACAGGGTCATACAGACATCTTGGTGGGAGTGAAAGCGGAAATGGGGACACCGAAGCTGGAGAAACCAAATGAAGGCTACCTGGAGTTCTTTGTAGACTGGTCAGTACTGGAGAGGTTGCTTTAAAGGAGAAGGTTCTGGGAATGTCACTTGTATAGTGTGTGAGAGACACCGGGATCAATCTGCCTCCCCCTGAAACATGAAAATTCAGAATGTGAACCGTGTCATGTCTGTTTACTCATTCATTTATCTAGGAGGTATTTACTCACTTGTAAAGTGCCAGGCAGTAGGAATACCTGTCCTTATTTTCATCACCTGTCTCTTGCTAAGGTTTTCTTTCTCTGTATGAAAAAGGCCATGAGCTTGGAAGCTCAACGTATGGTCATTGTGAGGGTTAAGTGAGATTGTAAATGGTAAGGTGCTTTGAAAAACACCCAGCAAGGGTAATATGCATCATTTGGTCCACAATACCCTGTGTCTCTTGGTCTGCAGAGAACACGTTTTCCTTGGCAAATGACTCTAGAATCAGCCAAACCTCCTAGAGAGCTGGGAAAGTGGCCATAGTGCACCAGGAGAACCAAGGCTCTGTGGTGTATGTGTCCAACCCTGGGCCAGATTGTGTGAATTCCTTCATCTAAAAGGATAGGTCTAACATGTGATGATAAAACAGGGCAGCTCCTAGACAGTGACTGACTCTTGTGAGATTCATAAACCTATGTCTTTTCCCCTCCTAGAATTGGGACTTTTTAATTTTTGATTTTATGTGTATGAGTGTTTTGCCCACATGTATATATCTGAGCACCACATACTTGCTAATGCCATTTGAGGCCAGAAGAGAACATTAGAGCCCTTGGAGCTGAAGTTACAAAGAGTTGTGGGTGCTGGAAATTGAACTTGAGTCCTCTGTAACAGCAGCAAGTGCTCTTAACCAAGTCTCTAGCCCCCAGGATTGGGACTTTTTTATTGTATGGCCTCATCACAACATTTGTCCCTGCTCTAGACGCTAGTGTTGACAACAGGAGGCCTTGAGCACAGTACAAGAATGGAGCCCTCTTCTGAGTGCTTGTGAGAAAATCTTAAGAAAACAAGTCTTATGACCTCAGTTTTTTAGAAACACAGGATTGTTCATTCCTCTAAGGTGTAGTGGATAAGAATATGTGTGCTTCAGATTATTCATTACAGCTGGGTATTGTTGTTTGCTTATATGACTATGGAAAAACAGGTACAGCTTGTCCTTGTGCTTATATGCAGCTTGAACTCATGAGAACTTTACTCAGTGACCTTTTTTAACCCTCAAGTTGTAAATTTTCTGATGATCTGAGTAAAGTTAGTGATCGCATGAGACTTTAGTCCACTCCATTTTTAAGCTCCATTCTCCCAGTTTCTACCACCTCTGGAGCAGTAAACATTATTAAAATCCCCTCCTGGCCTCTGCTAGGTGTAGGTGTGTGTATCCTATAGCCCCAAGACCTTCCCTACATTTGGAGGCTTGTTAGAAGGACCATAGGACTTGGCATATACACCTAGCTGAAATTTGTCGTAGTTTTGTAGGTGCAACAAATTGACTCAGAACATTTCCCCACTCAGATTCTTCATTCGGGACTTTTAGCAGGTGTTGTCCCATAGGCACCCTCTGCTGTTACGCAGCTCAGACTCCTAGAGGGAAAACGTGGAACCAGTTAGCAAAGTCTAGGCACAGTGGCCACTATAGCAGCCCTTTCTACACAGGTGGGCCCATGTTTCTATTGGTTAATTTTCCTTCAACTCCAAACACAAAAGTTGGTCCTCACTGGACCCCTGTGAGAAAAAGGCAAGTGAACTGTGTAGAGAGAAGTGCCTGACCAGGGTCAAGTGGCCAGAAGTACAGCTGGGTCTGTGTGACTCTGTGTCTTGCTCGTTCTGCACCTACATTATATAAGGGGTACCAGATGCTGTGGTGCGAAAGGGAAAGGTTTCAGTGAACTCTTTCCAGGAGATGTAAAAGTTTCTGCCCCTCCTCATTTCCTGGGATTCACAGTAGCAGCCCGAGAATGGCTTGTTCATGTTTATCCTAATGAGTAAAGTGAGTTTAATAGGGTTTGCTTAGGGAGTGGACGATGATTAGGGATGACTGCATTTTGCCCAAGTCACTAATGCTGTTCTTGCCAAGGTCCTGTTTTATCTTTATCTAAGTCTATGGCAAGACTGATAAAAAACCTGGGTTCAGAGAAATGCCTAATGTTGAGGTGACCGTGGGTTCACACAGCCTAGGTACAGAATGAAACCCGGTTCTGGTGGAGTTATGTTTGTGTATACACCATCCTTGCCCTTATCAGAGATTCTGCTGGTCTCCAGAAACATTGTTTAGCATTGGGAATATTTTTCCCAAAGTATGACATACCATGGCTTGCTACAGAGTGGAATTCCTCTGGCTGGAATTCAGAGAAGGAGGCTCACTGAAAGCTGTGTGTTTGCACGTAAGGATGTGACTCCAGGTAGCCTGCTGAGCTTGCCCCTTCATATCTTATTCTCATTGCAAGGTGACTCCCTCTTAAGATTTAGTTTATGAAGCAGCCTGACTGGCCTGGTTGAGAATGGATGCCTGCTGGTCTATTTTTCTCCTCACCAGGAGCTCTGGTTTCCGGGGAGTTCTGAAGCCTGTCAGGGTGAATCTTCACAAGGCTTGGCTAGCGTGGTTAGCCCTAGAGGCAGTCACACCCGCACTCTTGGGTGTGTCTTACTTTCCTCTCAGTCAGTCTTTTTTTCTTCTGATCCCCATGATTAAGCCTACAATGAAATGTTTTTAATAAAAAGGCTGATGCTGTAGCTCAGTGATAGGGTGCCTGCCTAGAATCTACGGTGAGGAATCTGTGTGGGTCAGTAAGTAGACCGATTGCCTCCTATGTGGGAGGTGCTAGGTTCCTTCCCTAGTCCCTCAAGAGGAAACAGAAGCAGAGAAGGGTCATGATACAAGTAAACTCATTCCTTGTACCCGCTTATCAATGCTTCTGGGGCTCCATAAGAGTCGCACAACCTCATTTGATGCAGAAGAGGAGTCTACTGGGCCCTGCAGGCTGCCATCTGTTCCAGAACCTCCGGGAGACTCTGAGGAAGCCAATCCTTTTCTTGCTGCCTTGAAAACAGAAACGGCTCTTGGGTGCCTGTGGATATGCCCAGCAGTATGTATACCACGCTGGAGAGCTCTGCTGGAGAGCTCCTATCTGCAGGCCATAACAGTTGCTCCCCACTAGGAGGAAGGAATTATAATTGGTGCTGGCATGGAGTCTCTCCTGCCACTCAGAGCCCAGTTTGATTTAATTCCTTATCAACAACTTGCAGGTTATTACTTTAGTGCTCAGTTGTACTGGTTTCTAAAGCTAATTGCTTTTCTGCTAACTCATCCTCTTCAGGTTTGTTTCCTTCTTACTGCCTCAGCCCATTGGAAGGAAACCAGCTACCCTGACCTAATCCACTCCAGCAATGCTAGGGTGAACTTGTAATGTGGAAGCAAAATGGACCTTAAGCCTTCTCACGGGCCTTTGCCTTGTTAGTAGATGAGAAAAGTCCATTTTAAATGAGAACTTTTAAACTTTTTTTTTTTTTTTTTTTTTTTTTAAAAAGCTGGTTTCCATCTAAAGGCAGGATGAAAAAATTCAGTAGTGTCACTCTTGAGCGGTCACTAGATGGCAGCCTATTGAGTCACTGCTCAGCTTCTGACTATGATCAGAGCTTTGGGACCAGGGAAAGGCTTGGCTTTTATTTAGGGAATCCAGGAGAACTTTTGTCATGCCTGGGTTTCAACATGCAAAGTGTCTGTTAGTTCTTTTGTGATCCTTTGCTGAGTTTTAGGATGATCATATGTATTTTTCCCTAGTACAGAACTAGACTTTGAAACCTGGTAGGTAGAACTGTTTATCTGTTCCTTGCCTCTCAGAAGAACACGGTCCTTGGCTGAAGGGCCAGGGACGGTGACAAAACAGAGAGGTGGCTTAGTTAGCTGTCTCGACTCTAGGGTTGGTGGCATAATTAACAGAAACTGATTATAAAGCAAGGTTGAAAATGAGCTGCTGTTCTTGCCACCCCATATGTCTAGAAGGTTCTTCCATCTCGGAACTGAGTGTATGCACACACAGGAGTCAGCCATTCTACAGTTGCTAGGCTGCATAGATTTTTACAAAGGAATTAACAGTGGGCTCAGAATCTGGAGTTTTACTACAGGTAGACATAGCTTTGATCTCACCTTAATCCAGTTAAGCAATAGATAGACCAGGCAGCGGGAGCAGGGTAGAGGGGATGAATCAGGAGAGTGGGTAGCTGGGAGGAGGACCCAATTTCTTCCAGCTGGTGAGCTGTTTGTCTTGCTCTGGGAGAGGGACTTGGAGCATGCTTTGTTAACTAATAGCATTTGGTTTTATGGTGTACTGTGATGATACACACAAACAGAAGCCTGGAATTAGCAGCCTTTGTATGTATGTTTGTTCTCTCTCTTTCAGAGGTTTTCATTAGACCTGCTTTCTTTGACTGTATCTGTGGCCTAATAATAGGTCCCATTACTAGAACACCCGTTCACTATCAGAGGCAAAACTAATATGAGATTAGCAAACTGTGCTGTATTGACACATCAAGGAGGCTGCTAGTGAGGCCTGTCTGAGTTAGACCCTTAGCTCCTTAGGCACTGCTCATATGACCTCCAGCAAGTTATACAACCTATCTGGCTCTGCTCATTATCTAAATTGTGTCAGAGGTTAAGGGTGTTAACTCCCTGGTAAAGAGCTTTCCTGGCATTTGTGAAGCCCCAGTTTTATTTCCCAGTATCACCATAAAATAAAGATACTATAGCTGGTACTTCCCTCTGAAGTGCTAAGGGGGTACATAGCACATAGTGAACATTTGTAAAATCGTGTTTGCTGCCTCTGGGCCTTACAGTGTCATCCTGTAGGTCACAGACCAACTTAAGGTTTTTGTTGTTGGTTTTTGTTTGTTTGTTTGTCTGTTTGTTTTAAGACAAGGTCTTGCCAGGCAGTGGTGGTGCACACCTAAGATTCTGAATTTGGGAGGTAGGGGCAGGCAGATCTCTGAGTTCAAGGCCAGCCTGGTCTACAGAGTGAGTTTTAGGACAGCCAGGGCTATACAGAGAAACCCTGTCTTGGAAAAACGGGGGGTGGGGAGGGGTGGGGGGGGGCTGGTCTGGAACCACTATGTCAATCAGGCTGATCATAAATCGCAGAGATTCACCTGCCTCTGCTTTCTTCGGTGCTGGTATTAAAGGTGTGCCCCAGTCAGACCTGGGAAATGCCGCTGTCTCCCTGTTGAAGCTGCTGCTCACTATTGTGTGGGCCCTTCGTTTGGGGGTCTCTGTTACCCTTTCCTCCCTGCCCAGCTGTTGCAGAGGGTTCCTTTTATGTTGGGACCCCACGATTGTAAGCAGCCATCTGTGTGCCTGTTGTTGTTTATTTGTTTTCTGAGACAGGGTTTCTCTGTATATTCTTGGCTGTCCTGAAATTCTCACTTTGTAGACCAGGCTAGCCTCAGAGATTCACGTACATCTACCTCCCAAGTGCTGGGATTAAAGGTATTTGCCACCGTGCCCAGTTATGCCCGGGCCTTGTGGAAGAGCAGCCAATGCTCTTAACCATCGAGTCATTTCTCCAGCCCCTCTCCGGATTTTTTATGCTGCCCAAAGCATGTGCTCTGTTTCCTATGCTGTTGGCCCCCACTGTATCACCCTACAACTAGAGACCATGTAGATAGTATTGGGCCATAGTTACAAAAGCCTCCAATCTTCCTTTCTGCCTGATTGTGAGCTATGTGAAAAGAATGATGTGTTTGAAATTAAATGGGTCAATTTTACTTTAAAGTAGCTTAGTCCTAAAGAAACAGTGGGGCCTAGCTTTGTGGGCAGATGAGCTGAACTGGAGAAGCTGAGAACAGCTTCCAGGGCTGTAGGGCTGTGGATTAAGTTGAAAGTGTGCCTGCTGCATTCGGTGAACATTACTGCTGAGGACAAGCATCTCTGATTGACTTGTGCACATAGAGACATCTGTGTGGTATGTTCTTAGGGACTTAATATTGGCTGTTTGATGTTGAAGTCAGAAACGGGCTGTATGTTGCTGGCTGTACATTCTGTGTAAAGTCCTTGGTCTGGACTGTTTTTAACAGCTGTTTTTCACTGTTGTAGCTGAGGATGGCAAGGAGTTTTGGAAGTTGCTTGAATGCAGGGAAACATCTCTTTTTAAATTTGGGTTCTGCTTGCTGATAATAAAAGGGAAGAGAAGGGAAGTTATACAGTAAATGCTGTCCTGTGGTTCACTCTTAGACTATCACTAAGTGAGATTCCTTTCACCATTAAATAGATACATGGGGCCCAGCTGTGGGCCACCATGCTGGCGTTGCTTTCCCACAGCAACTCTCTCCTCATACTGCTTTGATAGCTACTTTCCTGGGGTCTGAACTTCTTGACCCTTCAGGAATAACAGACATGTATCCACATATATTACCACCATCACCCCCACCCAACTTTCCCAGTCTCCAGCTTCCCATGCACTGATCCCTCCCAGCTTTTCAGCAGTCAGGATGCTGCTGTAGATGTCTTTGTAAAGTCTGAGCTGAAGCAGCTGGTCCTTTACCTTTCCTCCTACATAGAGAGTAATGTTGACTTAATAGGCTGGTGTGTGTTGGGGTAAAACTTTCAAAAGTAAAGCCTTTGAGTCATGTTGGAGTGACATGTGAACTCTTGTTCATTTGTTGTTGAGGTAATTAATTAGGCGTGAGTATTAAGAGTCCAAAAAGAATTTTTTTTCTCTCCAGAAAAAAACCATATTACATTAAATACAAATACTTAACAGGTCAACGGGTTTTCTCATGCTTTCATCCATTTTCCTTCTCAGTACACTGGTGACCTAGTTCCTGATCTCTGCCTTCCTATTCTATGTATCTTCTAAGAGTTCCAGAGGTTGACATTAGTACTGCTCTCAAAGCCGGGGCTGGTGTAGAGGGTCCAAGACCTCTCTGAGCCACACTTCACAGCCAGCCAGAGAAGAGTGTTTATTTTACTCTGAAGATAAGAGTTCATTATACCAGTTGAGGTTCACGTTACTGCCAGACTCTTCCTCCTGGCTGAAGAAGGCCGCCGCTTAAAGGTTTGTCACATCCACTGACAGGAGCAGGGCACGCACTGGGTAGGCCATGGCGTGTAGGTAGCTAATGCCATCCTTTTGTCATTTCAGTGACCTCACTTTTTCCCCTTTGCCATATGCCAACCAGGACAGCTCTTCAGCATTCCACAGAGATCAAGTTCTTTGTGTTTGTAGAGACTCACACAGCTTTTCTGTTGCTGTCTTGTGTAGTTCAGCCAATGCTACCCCAGAATTTGAAGGGCGAGGAGGTGATGACCTTGGCACAGAGATCGCTAACACCCTCTACCGGATATTTAACAACAAGAGCAGTGTAGACCTGACATCCCTGTGCATCAGTCCTCGGGAGCACTGCTGGGTTCTCTATGTGGACGTGCTGGTGAGTCGCCCAAACATTAACATGCAATACATAGAACACCATACTGTAATACAACATATTCATAGCAGAGTTGTACCTAAAATTACCCATAAAAACAAAGATCCGCTAGATGGTACCAGACAGATGTTAGAGTTTATCAAGTTCGCATTTTTGTGGGATGAGAAGTGCTTTTCATGCATTTTCAGATAAGCCTTCCAAACCTTCTGTGAGTAGACACTAGAGACCTAAAGAAGAAAAAAAACAGACTTTCATTTCTGATCAGTGGGGAAAGAGACCTACAGAAGTAAAGAACTCAGCCAGTTTGGGGCACTGCCAACAACACACTTGAACTCTCCGGGCATCACCTAAAAAGGAGGTCTTTCCAAGGGAGACTAGCACATACGATAGAATCTGAGTACCCAGTTCCTGTGTTTCTGATTAGAATGTAATCACCTGAAATCACTGCTGCTGAGTATTTTTGGATTACATGTACATATATATAGATGAGTGTGGCAGAAAACAGTAATAACAAGGCGTGTTTAGAGACTGCTGTGCTGTGTTGTCAGGAAGAACTGCGGGTTTATCTTCAGTGTAGCCTCTCAGAACTCACCCAGGGCTTAAGTGCAAGAGCTGACCCTTGGGAATGTATGCTGGGTGTTTTCAAAAACCTGAGAAAAGGACCCAATTTTTAATTCCAGAATTATACTTTCGTTTGGATCTTAAGTATGTGGCCAGCGATAGGCATTTCTGTACAGTTGGATGTTGTTAAGGGTCTTTCTTATGAGGGATGATGAATGCATAAGTACATAGAATGTCATGTCCATCAAAACCAGAAAGAGATTCATGACTTCTCAACCTGTGACTTCTCCATCTCCTATGGAGTCTGGTTGTTGGCTTTTTTTCCAGAACCACAGACAGAGGCTTCTTGGGAGGGTAGATTTGCAGCTTCCATGTGAAGTGTGCTCTGACCTCACCTGTGAGAATCTACCAGTGGTGATCCGGGCTTTTATAATTAATGTTCAATGTTTAGTGGTGCAGGTCTGAGCACTGAGTATGTGTCTTGTTAATCACATACTAGAGACGTCCCTGACTCTTTACAAGCAATATCCTTTGTCAGTCATCTGATAGCAAAGGCTGGAGAGAAGCTTCCAATGCAGTTGGGAGCCATCTAGGGCAAAATTAAGTCAGGTACTGATCTTACTACTTATGAGGACCTTGTCCCTTCAGTGGGGCAGCGGAGACCTTGCATGTGTGAACACAGCTATGGAGTTATCAGCACTGAAGATAGGAATCAATCACTTTCCTCATGGTTTGGCTAGCAAGGAGGGCAGCCCACCTTCTTGTCTTTATTTTAACTAATTGATTTATTCATGTTTTGCTTTGTTTTTTGAGACCTTGTCTCACTATTTGTCCTGGTTATCCTGGAACTCACTATGTAAACCAGGCTGGTCACCTGCCTCTGTCTCCTGGGTCCTGGGATTATAGATGAGCTATCCGGTTTCCGGTCTTTGTTTATTTTTTTTAATATACATTCAGCATGGTTTAGGAATCTATTTCTTAGCTCGGTTAATGCTTAGTGGTAGGTAATGCTGAGTTTTTCTTTCCTCTCTCAGTTGCTGGAATGTGGCGGGAATTTGTTTGACGCTATTTCCATTGCTGTAAAAGCTGCTCTCTTCAATACAAGGTGAGTCTCTCTGAAGACCAGTCTTATGGGCCTGTGTAGAACTTACCATGGAACACTGACAAAGACAAAAATGGTTTTAATGTTGAAAGGGATGCTATCTAATTGTTAAGATCCAGGAAAGAGAGTTTGTAAATTAAAACTAAGTAAGATGTGAATATGTTTGTGTTTATTTTTTATTGTTTCCACTGGTAGAACCTGTGTCATGTTAACATTATTAGGAAACCAGAGACACAAGAATGTACACCCTGGCTTCAGGTTGTCTGTCTGTTATTACAGGATGAACTCTGAAAATCGCCTTTCACTTTCTCTTGATCCATTTCTACCCATAGTATGTAGTGCACAGTAGGTGTTCTAGGAGAGGAGCAACTTGGTTTGGGTTAAGAACAATGGGTTCCATCACTGTGGTTTCCTTTCATAGATAGGCTGTGAGCACACACAGGGAGCTAAGATTTGTATTGACATTCCTTTGGTTATACCTGTGAAGAGAGTCTACCAGCTGAGTAAATGTGCGTGTGTTCCTTTCCTGAGGTACCCTAGGATAAAATGAGATTTAAAAACTTTTGATTGAGGCTATTAGGGTAGCTGAGTTGGTAAAGAGCTCCAAGAACTCACTAAAAAGCCAGGAGTAGTGGCACATGCCTGTAATCCTAGTGCTGGGGAGGCAGAGGTGGGAGGATCCCAGCCGGCCTGTCTGTCTGAGTCAGCAAGCTTACATTTCCAATGAGATACCCTGTCAGAAAAATAGAGCAGAGGTCAAGGCAGATACCGGAGGTCCTCTGACCTCTACACATGTATAAATAAGTGAGCAGATATGTTTTTCTGGAACATTCCTCATGTTTTAGCACGGGAGATGAAAATACACACAGCAGCTTTCACATCCCGTTAGAGGGCTGTTCTACTTGGATTGTGCTGTTGTTTGTTGTCTGAAGATCACTCAGATGGTCACTGTCTTTGGTTTTCATTGCTCATTATGGACAGTTTAACACACACAGAGATTGTTGGCTCTCTGTTATGTTGACTAGAGAACAAGTCTAACATAATGGGACTCATGAGACTGGTGCCCTCCACCCAACTGTGCTCCGAGAGGTAGTCCAGGGATTCATGAGACTGGTGCCCTCCACCCAACTGTGCTCCGAGAGGTAGAGGTAGTCCAGGCACTCCGCCATGATGAGCTCTTGCGTGCTATGTCCTACCAACCACAGCAGCCATCACCCAGGCTTTGTCACAAAAGGAAATGAGCCTCTGTGGCTGATCCCATGGGTGCCAGGGAGTTGGAAGCCGTTTTGCTGTGAGGGAATCAGCTTGTGAAGCCCAGCTGCCCAGGTCATGAATAGCTGTCGGTCTCACCCTGGAGCTGCAAGGATCGCAACCTCATGGTGCCTTGAATAGAGGAGAGACTTAGTACATCGGAGCCCTCCAGAAGAATTAGGAAATTACAGTTCTCCCTCTCCCTCCCTCTCCTCCTGAATGTACATGTGTACAGGTTTCTTTTTTAACATACAAATCCCATTTCAAACTGCTTAATGCCCAGTTCAAATAGGATATTACCCTGACATGGAAGCTCCAGCCTTGACTTTTGACAAGTGATGAGGATGGAATTAATGAAATTCCTGCTTGTGAAACAGTAATTTAATCTATTTTTCTCAAAAAAGGTTATGCTTCCTCCTTCCAGGAGATGAAAATTTTAATTAAACCCCTGTTTCCAGGATACCAAGGGTTCGTGTTCTAGAGGATGAAGAGGGAGCAAAGGACATCGAACTGTCTGATGACCCTTATGACTGCATTCGACTGAGCGTAGAGAACGTCCCCTGCATTGTCACCCTGTGCAAGGTGCGAGCTCACTCTTAGCATTTTTGCCTTCCGTGGGGAGGTGAGTCTCCTCTAACCATAGCCTGTTGGGATTACTTCATCGATTGAGAGGTTGTAATTGTACAAACCATGTAGATGGAACTTTAACAAAATCTAATAATTCAGTTACATTAGAAACCATCATCTGAGCAAAATGAGTCCCAAAAGAAGGCTCCTTCATTAGAGTGGGACTGTCACGCTCCTTCTGCAGACCCTATACTTTATTACACTGCTCATTTTTCATTAACTTCCTCTACCCTAGAGTCCAAGATAAATGAGCACTGATAGACTCTTAAATAGTATCCTCTTGGGACCTTGATGTCCACATACAGGAACTGAGCTTAGGTCCTAGGTGTCATATGCCAGGTATGGTTTTCACAGAGCCCAGAGGATTTCTAGCATAGCCTCAAGCCTGTGTTGGCTGGGATTGTGACTAATTCCACAAGAGACTCGTTATATAAAAATGAAACTGAGCCAGGTGTGGTGGCTCACGTCTGTAATTCAGAACTCAGTAGGAGGATTAGTGTAAGCTCAGACCAGCCTATATGTCAGGTACCTGGTCAGCAAGGCTGCACAGCAAGACCTTGTTTCAAAACAAAACAAACAAAAAAATTCAGTCGTTTAATTCCACTAAAGTCCTTTGAGAACTGTGATTTGTAAAGATGTTCACAGGGTGTTGGGACTGAATAGAGCTCTGGCATCATTTGCTCGTCCCTTAGCCTGGCTCTCAAGATGTAATGCAACCTCACATGCATTTCTTGCCTGTGTACCCTGTTAGAAAGCCTAGTAGCCTCTGTCCTGATGAGCTGCCCATGCCCCCAAGCCTCCTGTTCCCATTTTGAACCATGTTAATAATGTTGAACATTCCTTCCAGCATTTTCCAGATGAGAACAATGTAAAATAAGATCTGGAATGAGCAGTGTACAGTCTTTGTAGGCTTTGTGTCAGAGGAATCTGGGATCTCTGGTGTATTACTCACATGTGCTCTTACAGATTGGCTGCCGGCATGTGGTGGATGCCACACTTCAAGAGGAAGCCTGCTCCTTGGCCAGCTTGCTAGTGTCAGTGACCAGCAAGGGAGTTGTGACATGCATGAGAAAAGTGGGGAAGGGAAGCCTGGATCCTGAGAGCATCTTTGAGATGATGGAGGTAAATCCATGGTACTGGGGCAAGCTTGCCTAGAAGAGCTTGTGGCTTCTTCCCTCTTCATTCACACCCAGGACCCCAGCGTGGGACTGGGAGAGCAGTGGGAGAGTTTTGGGCTGGGAGTCAGGCATGAATAATCAGAATGCCTGTTTATAAAATTGGGCATCTTTCTAGTGTTGGGTGTGTGTGTGGGGGGGGGATTAATGCTCTTGCACAATGCAAAGATTTGTTATTCATATTGGTTTTAATAAAACGCTGATTATGGGCCAGTGGGTGGGCAACCAGATTAGGAGAAATCTGAGAAGAGACAGACACCAGCCAGATGCAGAGGAAGCAAGATGAGGATGCTGCATTGTGGCTAAACATAGATAAGAATTATGGGTTAAAAGCCTCTGAGTAAGCAGCTACCAAACTGCAGACCTAGAGGTCACGGCTAGGTGGGACACAGAGAGAGAGAGAGTTGTATGGGTGCACATGTAGAGAGGTGTTTGTTCATATGGGTGTGCATGCATGTGGAGACTAGAGACTGACACTGAATGTCTTACTCAGTCATTCTCCACCTTATGCACTGGAGCAGAATCCCTCACTGGAACCCAGTGCTCATCAGTCTGAGCCAATGTAGCCATGCAGCTTGTTCTAGGAATCCCTGTCTCTGGCTCCCTGAGAACTGAGGTCACAGGTGGGCTACCACATCTGCCCAACATAAGCTGTCATACCTGGAGGCTCACCTCACATGACAGTCAGGACCAGGATTGACACAAAGGTTGTGACTGGCCTGCTGCTGTGGTACAGGCCTGGTGTCTTTCTCTCTGACACTGAGATCCAGTGCAGTAGCAAAGTCATAGCCACAGGCTGTGGGAGTATCCAGTGCTTGCAGTGGAGATTTGGGGCTGGTGTTGTATTTTTTGTTTGTAGCAGCAGGAATACTGATTGTTGGGCAGGCTTTTCTGGCCCTTAGTGTTTTGTGTGTGTAGAGGATCTCCAAGTGTAACTGTGATGCTGTTGGGGTTTGTAGTTCATTTTGTACTAATTGAAAAATCCTTTGGTGAGCTAGGGTGTAGCTCAGTGTAGAGTGTGCCTAACTTGTAGGGAAAATGAAAGCTGCTTAAAGATTTTAGTGATGCCAACAGGTGTGTGTGTTGGACGGGCTGGCAGGCAGGTAGGGCTCACTAGCAGCTGACCTCTATTGTGCTTGTGCTTTTTGTTTGGTTGGTTTGTGTTGCTTTGGGGCCACCACTGTAACATGAGGTCTCTGCCCGACTAACCTCACGGTCCAGATCCACCTGTGGATCTGCCCCCCCCCCCCCCCCCCGTGACTCAGACACTTATATTAATTTCACACTGCTGACTCTTTACCCTTAAGCTAACCCATGATTCTTATCCTGTTCAGCCATGTGGCTTGGTACCTTTTCTCAGAGCAGCATAGTTGTCCTCTGCATCTTACGGCTTCTTTGGCTTCTCTCTGGCGTTCTGCTCTGTGCTTCCTGTTCTCAGAGTTTTCTTAGTCTGGTAGCTCCGCCCACACTTCCTGCCTGCCTTTGGCCAATCAGTGTTTTTATTAAACCAGTGGGTGGGACAATTATTTACTATGTAACAACATACACACCATCCAGCTCCCAAATAAATACACAGTCTTCTTACTTCCGAGTGCTTAGCTTTCGCTTGGCTTGTTTCTAGACACCTTGTCTACCTTGTGCCTCTGGACTTCTACTTTTCTCTATCCTTTGTTCCTTTCTCTACTTCTTTCCCAGTGGCTGGTTGTGCCCCGTCATCATCTTCTCCTTTTCTGATCCTCTTTTCTTACTCCTGTCAGCCATTGGCCATTCCGATCTTCATTAGACCAATCAGGT
Source organism: Phyllotis vaccarum (assembly GCA_033318265.1). Taxonomy (NCBI): domain Eukaryota; kingdom Metazoa; phylum Chordata; class Mammalia; order Rodentia; family Cricetidae; genus Phyllotis; species Phyllotis vaccarum. The sequence goes on along the minus strand of JARWLC010000004.1, from coordinate 87,705,112 downwards.
GTTTTAGACAGACAAAGCAACACAAAAGAATGCAGTTCATCTTTGCATCGTTAAACAAGTGTTCCAGAGCATAAACAAATGTTACACAACACTCTGACCTGTCCCTGTCATCCTGCAGAGCAGCAAACGAGTGGGCAAGGTGCTGCACATGTCCTTGCAGAGCCTTCTGCACAAGGAAGAAGGCCTGGGGCCCAAGAGGCCGAAAGTCGGGTTCCTGGGATGATGTGACATGGCTCCTGTGGTGCACTTTGCCTTTCCCTTACATTGAGACTGGTTTGTATATATTTTTATTGTTAAAATGGTACGTCAACCTTTGTACATGTAGAAATAAAGTCTATTTTCTGGTCTGCTTTGGTATTAACTAGCATCTGCAGCTTTATACCCTGATTCCTTCCAGTCTGCTGCCGAGAGTGGAACTGAAGGGTGTCATCTCCCAGGGAGCTGCCTGCTTCCCAGGTACAGGGAGGTGACAGCAAACCCTGAAATAAGGACCCTGTAGAAGCCAAGCATAGTGCCATTTACTTGTAATACTGGCATCGGGAAGGATTTCAGGCTTGAGGCTAGTTAACAAGACCTAGTCTCCGAAACAGATTCCTTGCAGAAAGTGATTTAAGGAAATGACTTGTGGCAAGTATTCTGTGAATAATTTTTGTCTCCATAAAGCTTCCACAGTAAGAATCACAAGGCTAGCACACACTTTTAATCCCAGCAGCACCTCACTTCTGTGAGGCAGAATTAGATTTCTATGAGTTTGAAGCCAGCCTAGTCTACATAGTGAGTTCCAGCCCAGCCAAGTATACATGGTGAGACCCTGTCTCAGAAAGGGAGGGAGGGAAGGAGGAAAAGAAGAAAGAAACCACAAAGTCATTCATTTTCCCTGCAGGTCAGGAATAAGGAAGCCCATGGCCACAAAGGAGGACCCAGGCCTCCGGCCTGTGTGCCTGCCGGGTTCTGCCAGCCAAGAAATCCAGGAGACCCTGCCTTGGCTCAGAGGCTACATGCCACTTGGATCCTTAGCTAGCCTCTCTTGACATTCTTAGATTTTTCCTGCTTTTATGTGGCCCGGTGATGTTTTCATCCTGCTGGAGATTAGGTTGCAGGCATGTTGTAGTGTATCTGATGCTGCTCATATTTTGAAATTCCTTTGTGTTTTATAACCCCTTCCTAATGTTGGCCCGTAAAATGGCCAAGTTTTATCAGCACCATAACGACTGTTTAAGGAATGTTGTTATTTGACTTTTATTCTCTGGGGATAGTAGCGAAGATACTCTACTCACAGTGCAGCATGATGGGATTAAGGCTTTGTGGATAAAGGTTTTTTTGTTTTGTTTTTCCAGAAGAACCAGAACTCCTAAATCTGCCTCATAGGGCCCTTGGGAAGTAGCTGAGTCATATGGGTGAGGTGTTAGGAATTCATTATCTAATGGAAAGAACATGGTGTGAGCTGCAGCCTTCATACATCACCTTCAGACTCCAGGGGTTGGGCACCTCCCTTCCTGTGACTAGCAAAGAAGTAGCTAGGCTTGTGTATCCCGAGGAAGCTGCTTACCTGCTGACAGCATAGTTGTCATATTTATGTTGTAATATATCATAGTTATATGCTGGGCTGTTATATTTTCCCAATACATGCTGCTGCAGATGCCATGACACTGTTCCCAACAGGACAGACAGCAGGCTTTGTCTTCTGCTCTGTGCCTAGTATGTACCCACAAATGATTGACAGTGGTGGTGCAGACATGTACCTCAAGTGTGAATAATGAACACAAGCCTTCAGTTCCAAGGAATGCTTTCACTAGATTACTTTGGGGGTGTGTGTAAATGACAGTTAGTGCTTTGTATTTGCCCATGGGCAATAAAAATGAACAAGGCACAAGCATGGAATAGGTCACCCAGATTCCTGTTTACATATATCTCTGGCTCATCTACCTCTGTCTCCATAGGAAAATAGCTTGAAGGAGGAAAACCCAGGTCCAGTTTGTGGGTAAATCAGGTCCACATGTTGGGACAGCAGTGAGGGAGCCAGACCTATAGAATACTTGGTAGCTTGTTTTTCATGAAGGGTATTTAGCTAGTAGAAACTTGTTTGGGTCAGTAGACAACATTCCCAAAGGTGAGCGTGATCAGAGAGAAGGAATGTTCCCTGGAAACAAAGAGTATGGATGGCATGGCCGAAAATCCTGGAAAAGAGAGGCCTTCTGCAAGAAGCAGTCTGTCACCAACTGGTCTTTTCCTGAAGGCATTTGTAGACTCGGGGAGATGTGGGATATGGATCAAGCCCTAGCAACACCTTTGATGCTAGCATGCTAGCATAATGGTTTTCAGGCTGCAGGATCCCCAAATATTACTGGGTTCACACCTGCCAAAATCCAAGACAGTGTTTGAGAAAGAGTGAATTGAGCAGACTGGAGTCAGAACATCTGGAGCACTGCAGGACTGAGCTCAGCACGCCTGTTTGTTTTTTCTGGAAACCACAATAAAGGAGAGCAGAGAAGACATCTTGTTCCTCAGCACTGTGCTCGTTCCCTTAACCTTGCTGGTTATCAGCTATCTTCCACAGGTGCCTCCCTTGTGCCCCTTGAAATGAGCCCACATGTACAGATGATGAATTTATGGAAGAGGAACATGTATCCAGAAGACGCAACAGCCAAGTGTCTCTCCAGATTTGGAACATAGGACCCCTGGTTCCCTTTCCATCCTCAAGTATTGAGTCCCATGAAACCTGAGACCAGGATGGGTAGTGTGTTTCTGTCCTCCCAAGGTCTACCCAACACAGGCCCTGAAACATTGGTCAAAGGCTGTTTGTGCTTGGTTTTGATTTTTGGGAATCTGTACTCTTACTGCTCTGGTGTTTGAAGAGGGTATGGAAAGTCGACCTCAGGCTAGGCCACACTGCTGCTGGCTCACAACAGGGATAGGTCTAAAAGGAAAACATCTGTGAGGGGTTGGGTGAGGGCCAGTTCATTGCTGGGCCAGAGTTTCCATGTTTGGGCAGATATGGGTGGGATCCCCAGACCTTGTTTTGTCTAATTCTGATTTTAAAAGTTTTCAAGGGATGGCAGGGCAAAAGTAGAACAGAAAAGCAAAACCTAACCCTGGAAAGCTGCAGTGCACCAGTAACCTCTTCACGGGTTTCTGCCACTAAGCTTGGTAAGATTATTCTCTGTGCAGAACATTATCACAAAAAGACTCTGCCTTGAGGGTGGGGGTCTTAGCACATGTTTCCATGGAGAAACATTATTCTATCTGTCCTGGCTTAAACCAGCCCTGCCTGCTCTCCGTACACATGATGGGATGATGGTATAGATGTGCAGTTGGTGGGGGATGGAAGTGGGGCTTCGGGTGGCCTGTCCAAATCCACTGCAGCTGGCTGTGCTAGTTAGTGATCCACACCTGGGTAGGGAGAAGTGGAATGGGCAAGAGGCTTTGGATGCTTTACCTGACCCATGGTCAGCATGGGTAACAGATGAACCAGGGTTGTTTATGGTTTGTGCACCGGTGGCTTTGTATAGAAGTCCAGGCGGTGCATAGAGGGCCCCATGTGTAGTCTATGCTCAGAGCTGCATCACTAAAGGTTAGAAAGGGAAAAAAATCCAGGAAATGGGGCTGTGGTGTGGAGTCCTTGCCTACTATATACAAGGTCTTGGGTTTAAGCCCAGTTCCATGGTGGGTTGGGCTGGAAGCAGGAAGCGTAGAGGAATAATAAGAAGAAAGGAGAGGAGGGACAGAAGAGATGATGTCCAGTTGTCAGTTGCTAATCTCCAGGATGACTGTTCAGGGACTAGTGCCAGGGCTCACTTGAGTAATACTTTGGAGGCCAACCTCAAGCCTTCAGGGTTATTAAACACCAAGAGCAGGCTGGGTGATCTTTTCTAATCCACCCCACCCCCCCGCCCTCCCTCCTCTCCTCCTCCCTCCTCCCTCTCTCTGCCCTCCCTCCTCCACTCTCTCTCTGCCCCCCCCCTTCTTTTAGATGGGGTTTTTCTATATGTAGTCTTGGCAGTCCTGGAATTTGCTCTGTAGACCAGGCTGGCCTCGAAGTGCTAGAACGGAAGGAGTTCACCACCACTGCCTGGCTCCCAACCTATTCTTTAAGGCAGACTTGTAACAGTGGGCCATTTCATCTGTAAAATCCACTGAGACAATTTAAAAAAAAAAAAAAAAAAAAAAAAAAGCAAAATGCAGAATAGGGCTGTAGTGTAGTTTCTGTTGCTGTGAAGAGACACCAGGACCATGGCAACTCTGGTTTTTCTAGACAGGGTTTCTCAGTGTAACAGCTCTGTTCTGGAATTCTCTGTAGACCAGACCAGCCTTGAACTCACAGAGATCCACCTCTGCCCTCCAAGTGCTGGGATTAAAGAAAACATGTGCCACCACTGCCCATTCCATGGGAAGTCTTATAAAGGAAACATTTCATTAGGGCTGGCTTACAGGTCAGGGGTTCAGTCCATTATCATCTTGGTGGGAAGAAAGCATGGTGGCCTGCAGGCAGATATGCTGGAGAGGAAGCTGAGAGTTGTACATCTGGGTCCAAAGGCAGCAAGGAGAGAGTGGCACTGGGTCTGGGTTGAGCATCTGAGACCTCACATTTCCTCCAGCAAGGCCACACCTAATAGTGCCCCTCCCTGGAGCCTGTGGGGCCATTTTCATTCAAAGCACTTACAAGAGCTACATAAAAAGTCGTGCTTGCTTACATTTAGCAAATGCCAGTTTGACACAGACAGACAGCACTGTGCTTTTTACAACATGGATTTGGGGGATTTTTGTTTGTAAATTGTTTTGAGCTCTTCCAGAGAACCTGAGTTCAGTTTCCAGCACCTATCCCAGGCAGCTCACAGGAGCTACGATGCCATCTCCTGGCCTCCATGGGCACATGTACAAACTCCATACACATAATACATCATTTAAGATAATGAATTGATTGACGTGTGTGAGTGTAAGACTGAGGACAACCCAAGGGAGCTGGTCTTCTCCTTCCACTGTTTGGGTTCTGGGAGTCACACTCAGGTCTTCAGGCTTGGAGACACCTGCCTTTACCTGCTGAGACTTGCGCTCCCCTAAAGACTGTAATTTCAAAATAGTCTTTAGATTACTCCCACACCTACTACTGCTCTCTCTCCCAACCCTTCTCCCAGTCCTCCCCCAGCCTCCCCCCCCCCCCCGCCTCAGCCTCTGGAGGCACCATTCCTGGCTTTGAAACATCCAGAGGTTGCCACACTTGCCACTGGTGGGCACAGGTTTAAAGCTGAGTGATAATCTGTCTTCCTTCAAAATAGCTGGAGTGTCTCCAGCTGTGCAGACCTTTCTGTGGGGAAGCCCCTAGCCAAGACACCCTTCCTGCTCTCCTAGTTCTAACAGCACAAATGGAGTACTTTATGCTCGTATGGAGCTCTGTGCAGTGTAAAGTCCTGCAGGTGAAATGACCAAGGATGTTGCATGTTGCTTACTGTAACCCCCAATGGGCTAACCTTAAAGGTTCGGGATTCACTTTCTAAATGAAGTAGGAAAGTGTTGCTCCTCAGGGCAGATGAAGCACTGATGTGGGATGTCTTTCTGTATGCTGTGAATATGTGTTCCTACCATTGGTTAATAAAGAAGCTGTTCTGGCCTACGGTAAGACAGGATATAAGCCAGGCAGGAAATCCAAGCAGAGGGAGAGGGAAAAGTCAGTCAAGGCAGATGCTGCCAGCTGCCAGAGGAGCAAGATGTGATGGAACACAGGTAAGCCATGAGCCACATGGCAAAACACAGATGAACAGAAATGGGTTAAGATGCAAGAGCTAGCTAGCAAGAAGCCTGAGCCATAGACCAAACAGTTTGTAGTTAATAAGCCTCTGTGTGTTTATCTGGGACCAAGTGGCTGTGGGAACACAGGAGCCAGGCAAGACAGGAAAATGTTGGGCTACAACTTTGAACTAATATTAGACAGACAGTCCCCATTGTGCCTCCCACTCATATTCTGATCCTAGCCTTCCCATGTGGCTTAGCCAAGACCTCCAGTCCTTTCACATAGCTTGCTACATCCATTTGCATTGCTAGCTTTCTGTCAGGCCCCTCCCTGTTCCCACAGGTGCTCAGGATTCAGGATGTGCCTTTTTTCAATCCCCACAGGACCACCATCCTGATTCCTTCTCTAGCCTGGCCAAGCCCCTGTTGGTTTTGTTCCCTCCTTGTCTACTCTGGCTGTGAAGTGACCAGTGATGTCCCCACTTGCCGCTAGTTCCCAGGACCTATTATGTCTATGAGGCACCATGGGTCTGCACAGGTGATATGCACTGGTTCGCTAAGGCTCTTCCATGGTTTGCATGTCTGGGACAACCTCCCCAGCAAACCTAAGGCAGGGTCTTAACATCCAGGCCCATTTTGGGAAACAGGTCTTGCACTAAGACATACTTAGGCACTCCCCCATTTCTTGTGTTGACTGTAGTGGTGTCAGGCCAAGGTGAGGAATTAGGAAATCAAAGGAGTTTTTGTCTGTTTTTTTTTTTTTTTTTTATTTTAAGTATTATCTTCCCCCTGCATTTTCTATCCACCCAGTTTTCCTGGAAGTAAGACTCTGTTAGGTTATGCAATCACCAGTCCCCAGATTACCTCACTGAGGCTCCAGCTGTGAGTATGAACCCTCTCCCACTTATGAAAGTGAGGGGTAGTACTCTTTCCATCAGATAAGAAACCCTACATATGTTCCTCTGCCAGCTGGGTGCCTCACCCTTGAAACCTTCACAAGGTCACTGGCTATCCATCTAGGTTCCTTTTCCTGAGCCTGGAACATGCCCCTCCCCAGCCAGATAATTAAATCTGGTCCCAAGAGCAGGAAAAAGCTGATGACATAGTACTGCAATTTTTTTGTCCTTTTTTTCTTTTGAGACTGGGACTTGTGGCCTCCTGAATCCTCCACTTCATATTCTCAAGTGCTGTGAGTACAAGTATGCACAATACCCTATTTATTCCCTGCTAAGGATCAAAGCCAGGGCTTTCTGTATGCTGGGCAAGCCCTCTACCAACTGAGCTACACTCCCAGCCCTGCATTTTATTTTTTGAAAGGTCAAATTCACAGAACAATTTAACTACTCTACAAAGGACTTTATCCCCAGAAGGCATTTTTGAATGAAGGTGAAAACACGATCATATATTGTTGGAGCTGGAACAGGAACATAGCTCTGCCACTGGTGCCTTGATTCCCTCATTTGTCAACTGTGTGCTTCAGTTCCCAAGGGTCCAGTCCAGGATTATTCGTGGTATTGAACTGTGTATCTCCTCCAGCCTGACAGTGTTGCTGGTGCTAATGTGATGGTTCTCAATCTACAGAAGCCCCCAGTACTGCTGGGTTTACAGCATGAGCAGCTCCTTCAGGCTGACCACTCCACTGGTGGATTCCAGCATTCTCTAAGTCTTCTTGCTTCCTGGCAGTGTGGCACGTTGGGTTCATTTCCTGCCCCTTTTGTAGAATGTTGTGTTCTATACTTACATACCAAGAAGACTCCAGGCTTTGAAGAATTTGCGGCTCCAAAGCGTTTCCAAAGACAGCTGGGAGGCAGATGTATCTACTGCATATGTCAACTTCACATATAGATTTCTCTAAATGTACTCATGTTCACAGGGGCTCACTGGTAATTCTGCTTTTAATCATATTCTGCAGGCTTCATTCCAATTTCCTCTTTCTACATGTTCATAAATCCCTTCTCTGAAATGAACCTTGGTTCCCACTATCTTTAGTAGGGTCTGCATATGCCATCAGTGTCCCGGGGGTCTCTGCCACCACTCTCCTGCTTGCACAGCTCTTCCCGGTTTTGGGCTCCCCACACTGTAGCAGGGCCTCCGCCTTTCTGGAAATGCCTCCCTCCATGCTGCAGAGCTTTGATGCACATCAAGGGGACGTGACTTCTGCTCTAAGGTCTTCTGGTTCCCGCCTCTGCTCTGGCTCCTCTTGCTTTGTCTCTCTTATGACTTCAGGACATATTGGGGCGGGAATATGTGAGGAAAGAAGGTCTATCTTGCATTTTTTTTAAAATAAAAAGAAGTAACAACGTTACAAAATAATCACAAGCATTCTGGACCATTCAGGTTCCAGCCTGGTCACTGTCCGTTACTGGCTGAGTATCTTGTAGACACTTTACCCCACTGAGCCTCAGTTTCCTCAACAAAATGGGAAAAGACAATCCTGTGGGTGCAGAGACTCATTGAACCAATGTCAGGCCCAACCTGGCTCCTGCCTGAAATATTCACTGGACGGATTGAGCAATGACAGCTATTGGCTGTCTTTTAGAGTCCCTTGAAATGCTGACTTTCTGGGAGGCTAGCCAGGCTGCTGGAAGGTTGTCCAGAGCAGAGTAGCTATGGCTCCCAAGCCCTTCTCCTTTGGCAGGCTTGCTTCACTTTTTTTTTTTTTTTTTTTCTGTTTTGCCTGTTCTCAGCCAAGTTTTCAGAGGGTTTCCAAGACAGAGGTCCTTGTATCCACAGCCTTAAGACGTGCAGCCCAGGCTGCTGTGACCACTGCTTTCTGATCCAGCCACTGCAACCAGAGGCAGCAGCATGGGATTTGGGGGCACGTATCTGCTCTTCTGCCTCTTTTCCATCTTGTCCCAGGTCACTACAGAGTCTCCCACCCCCAAGACGAAGAAGGCTGCAAATGTCAAGAAAGGTAAGCAGGGTGTTCCTTCCCTTCATACAATACTCTGATGAGTTCTCCTGAGACCTTTACGGAAAGACCCTCTGGTGGCTGGGCTGTTTCCACAGCAGGGATGATTGTCAGAACCGCAAGAGTCCCTGACTCTTAGAATGGAGAAGAACCTTATAGATTTTCTAAATTGCCATCTACCCCGCCCCAGTACCTAATATGTTAAAGAAACTGAATCTCCAGCTTGGAGATGGTCAGTTCCCACCAGAGAGCACCATCCTAGGTTTCCTCAACTGTGAGCCCAGGAGGGATAGAATTTGCTCAAAGACTTGCAGTCAGCATTTAATAATATAAAATATATAAAGTCCCCCCCCCCATACAAACTTTTGCTTGACACACAGAGGGAAAATGGGGGGTAAGTGGACTCTTACTTCCAAGGGGCCTTAGCCTTATCACTTCAGAGCCTCTCTGCTCTTCTCTGAAATGCCGATGAGCTAGCTCATCCTGGGATGGGTTGAGATGCAACAACAGAATGTTATGAAAATGACTGAGGTTGTCACCCCTACAGGACGGGGGGTGGGGGAGTAGTGGGTAGGGTGCATCAGAGATGGAGACTAAGGGAAATGTCACTGGAATCCAGCCAAAGGAAAGGGTGTGTAGACTCTACAGGCCTTCTGTACTTTGATAAAGCCACAAAGTTACAGCCAAGTACAGGCAGAACTTGCTAGGGTGCTTGCCTAGCATCTGCAAAGAACGGGTTGATTCCCAGTATCACACGGAACTGAGTGCTATACGCACTAATCCCAGCACTCCAAAGTGGAGGCAGGAGGGTTATACATTCAAGGTTATCTCCAATTATACAGGAAAATTTGAGGCCAGCAACAAAACTTCAGGGGTTAAAGCCGACAACTTCCTGTGTGCTCTGTTGAGAGTGTGTGCCTGGAATGCATAACATCTTTAGCACTTCAGACAACAACCAAACAAAGCTGGGTGTGATGGTACACATCTTTAGTGTCAGTACTCTGGAGGTAGAGGCAGCTGGATCTCTGTGAGTTTGATGCCAGCCTAGTGAGTTCTAGGCCAAACAAGGATGTACAGGGAGACCCTGTCTCAAAAACAACAAACAAAACCAAAATACCAAAGACTAAGTTTACAATGTGAACAAAATTCAAAATAAAATGGATACCATATTGACATCACTTTGACAAAGGAATTTATCATGAGCCATATGCATATGGAGATGAATCCCACTAACCTGAGCAGTTAATATGTCAATAATTATTTAGATAATTTGAATAGACTGACTAAAAGTAAGCATCTGTTGACTATATAGAACTATTCCAGAAAGATCTACAAATGTAACAGAGACTTCTGGAAAGAAGAGCAAGGAACAGTCTGGATTGGGAAGGAGAATTTTTGGTGGTTTTGATTTCTTCAATTAGATAAATATATAATAATTGTTTACAAAATGCTCATTTTAAAGCAGGAGGACAGAAAAGCCTGTGTGGTTCTGTCCATGAGCATCGCCAACACTGCCACCAGGGCATGTTGTGTGAGGGATTTAGATCCAAAGGCAAACAGGATTTCTGATTATGAAAAGTGATCATAGTTCCTCAGTCTTCTAAATCAGGTCAGTTGTGCTAAAGGGTCACAGTGGGGGGCTGCTTCAGCCTTCAATAATGGCCACACTCAAGCTCTCATCCTAGATTTGATCCAGTGGGAGCTGGTTCTGACTCACTTTATCTACAGGCTGCTCCATGTGATTGTGCACAGCTTCTGAGAACCCAGCGGTTCAAGCAGAGGTGCAGAGTGACCCTGGTTGTTGGCACCAACTCTATTGGCTCTGCTCTTGTATTTTCCTCACACTTGATAAGCTATATAACTGATTCTTGTACATTCAAGTCAATGTCTTTTTTTATTTGATATTTGGTGTGTTTGTTTTTAAGACAGGGTTTCTCTGTATGGCCCTGGCTGTCCTGGAACTCACTCTGTGGTCCAGGCTGGCCTTGAGATCTGCCTGCCTCTGCCTCCTGAATGCTGGAATTAAAGGCATACATCACCACCACCTGCAAGTCCATGACTTGGCCACAATTCCTTCTATGCTCTGAACTCATGAATGTGAACTTTCCATGAAGTAGCCCATGGAGGGACTACATACTTTTGCCTCAAGCCACACAGAGCTTTCCAAGGAACCCCTGAGACTTCAGAAAGATGGGGTCCACGACAGCTCTCAGCTCATAGACACACAAACACACACACACACAGACACACGAGTATCCCTTACCTACACCTGCTGATGCACATGTCATTCACTCATGCAGGCAGTCCCTATCAGAGATGTCATGTAGCCTGAAGCAGATAGGAAGAGCACGGCTCTGTGGCTACTTGGATCAGGGCTTTGGGCTAGCTGCTCTACCATCCTAGGCAGTCACTTAAATCTGGTCTCACTTTCCTTGTTTGTGAAGCGGTGAATATCCAGGATGTACTTGCCTGTGGCGTAGGGCTGGTTATGAGCATGGCTGAGGTGGTTCACAGCAAGCCCCAGTCCTTTCCTTCAGCTGCAGCTGGGTGGACACACACCCTGTGCTGTGTCATTTCTCCCGAGCTTCCTCAGAGTCATTTCAGATTTCTGTTGTCCTCTCAGTGTGTATATGAGAAGGTGGAACTGTGTGGGGGAACATGTGCCTCTGTCCACCATCCTGGAGGAATTGACCTCTGACTTTAAAACTGATGAGGTGGCTATTTCCCCAACCCCACCATGACACATGCGGGGTAGGGAAGTCTGAAGAGGAACTAGGAACAGGCACAAAGCTCCCACTGGAGCATCAGTTCCTTAGGCATGAGGCAGAGATGGAAGAAACATCAAGAGATCTAGGCTGGGGGATGTAATTTTCTCTTGCTTCTTTGGGGCTGGCAGGCGTGAAAGGGAGCATCTGCCTGTCTTGGGTTTTCATTGCCTTGTGCCTCTCTGTCCTAGATGTGGTGAGCCCAAAGATGTTTGAGGAGCTGAAGAGCAGGCTGGACAGCCTGGCCCAGGAGGTGGCCCTGCTGAAGGAGCAGCAGGCTTTACAGACAGGTGAGTGGAAGAATACACCGAGAAGGGGCCAGGCTAGTAATGGGCAGCATCAGGGAAAAAGGCTCAGTTTCTAGCCAGTGTCAAACTCAGGAGGCCCTGTCTCAGGAGGTCACATGAATCCTGGAGGAAGGTTGACTAACTTACATCTGTAAGACCCATCTAGTCAGGCACAGCTGGGTCTGGTCATAGCTGGAGGGTGTGGAGGTGGAGTGTTCCAGAAGCCAGAAGGTCCTCCCAGAAGAACCTACCACTGCTCAGTGGAAGTGAGAGCTCTTGATCAGGGCCAGGAATTGTAGTACAGCCTAAGCCAGCCACAGGGAACTGTATTTAAGAGTCTCACATCCCCGAGGCACATTGCCTCATGTCCTCAGTCCCCCACCCTTGTGCCTATAGCTTTACAGATGGTCTCTCAATTACAGAAACCAGGCCAGCATTTGTCAATCCCAATGTAAGGATATACCAGCTGGTAGGGGCTGGAAAGATGACATGGCAATTAAGAATACTATTGCTTTCACAGAGGACCAGAGTTTGATTCCAGCACCACATCTGGTGGCTCACAACTACCTACAACTCCATGAGCACTGCACTCAAGTGCATTAACTCTCTCTCTCTCTCCTTTATCTCTCTCTCTCTCTCTCTCTCTCTCTCTCTCTCTCTCTCTCTCTCTCTCTCTCTCTCTCACACACACACACACACACACACATTTTACAAATAAAAATAAGTCCAGGCATGGTACCACACACCTTTAATTCTGGCACTTGGTAGGCAGAGGCAGATGTCTGAGTTCAAAACCAGCTTGGTCTACAGAGTGAGTGAGTTCCAGGCCAGTCAGGGTCATACAAGGAGACTCTATCTCAAAGATAAAGCAAATAATAATATAAATAAAAAACAACATCTTGGAGCTGGAGAGATGTCTCAGTCATTAAGAGATCTAGCAGCAATTCCAGAGAACCTGGGTTCAGTCCCCAGCACCTACATGGTAACTCAGAGCCATCTATAATTCTAGCTCCAGGGATCCAGTGTCACCCTTTGCCCTGAGGGCAACCCCACACAGACATGGCATACATTCTCACAGATATACACATATTCACATAATTTTTTTAAAAAAAATACTCTAAAAAATAAAAAATGGACTAACTGAGGCAGATGGCGGCCCACAGTCACTCTGCTGGGGAGTAGCAAGGACCAAGGTCTCACTTTAAAGGCTGTTTTCTTGTTTGAGGTAGCCCAAGCAGGCACAGGGCTTTGGGGCCAGGCCAATCCTCCTTTGAGCTGGTTGTTCCTCATGGTTGTCATGAGGTGTCTCTATTCCCAAGGTCTCCCTGTGACCTTGCCTCAGCTCCAGGGGGTTTGGTGAGCATACGGTGTGTGTGCTTGACCCTGATCTAGGTAGACGATGCACCTGAGTGTGTGACAGATGTGCTACAGAATCTATGAATAAACAATTCTGAGAGGCCTAGTTGTGAAGTCCTTCAGAAGGATGGGAATGTTTCTCTTGAATATTCGCTGAGTGGACTGGCTAAGTGCATGGGGTAGGAACCAATATGTACTCTTACCATATGTGGCCCCACAAGTGACACATACCCCATCTGCCTGACGTTTAAGTTAGAAACCAAGCTCAGCACAAATACCTTCCTCCTAACCTAGGAGGCCAGTGTTCCACTGAGCACTCTAGTTCAGAAAGCCATTTCACACAGCCTGCCTTTTGTTGTGGTGTCTTCTGCTGCAAATCCCAGCTCCACTCATCCAGCCAGGGTCCTGGCCTGGGCAGAGGTCCTCTGTTGATCCTCTGTGGTGAAGTTTTCTGGCCCTCAGACAGGCATGGTAGATCCTAAGTACCTGGAGTGTGGTCTCCATTTGAAGTAGGCAGATGCCTGGCACTGTGAGAGAGTGGCTTGATCCTAGGGAGGGGCCTGGTGATTTAGCTCAGTCTGGGAGGCTCTAGCTAATTGAGGAAACTGCCTTTGAGATGCAGTGGACTGACGCACATGCCTGGGGAGGGTGAGGAAGGTAGCAAACCCAAGAGAGGCTAAGCTCGGAATAAGCATGGTGTCAGCTCTGTGGCTCAGGGAACTATCCTGCCCTGGGCAGAGACCAGGTGACTTTTGAACTTTGATCTCTGGAAGTCAGTGACCCTGGCTAAGGAGCCCATTGCAGCAGAGGGGTGGCCGTTCCTGGAGCAGGGTCCTCTTGAACTGGGTTCTTCAGTGTCTGCCACAGCAGGGTTCCGAAGCCGAGGCAAGCAAGTTTCAAACGATTAGATGGGATAGGATGGAGGCTGGGGGCGGTCTGGAAGAGGTCTCTTTGGCCTGGGGTGTCTGACACTTACTATCTCCCCCTTCAGTGTGCCTGAAGGGCACCAAGGTAAATTTGAAGTGTTTCCTGGCCTTCACCCAGCCGAAGACCTTCCACGAGGCGAGCGAGGACTGCATCTCGCGTGGGGGCACGCTGGGCACGCCGCAGTCCGGGCTAGAGAACGAGGCGCTGTTCGAGTATGCGCGCCAGAGCGCAGGGAGCGAGGTGGAGATCTGGATGGGTCTCAATGACATGGCAGCGGAAGGCACCTGGGTGGACATGACCGGCGGCCGCCTGGCCTACAAGAACTGGGAAACGGAGATCACGGCGCAGCCCGACGGCGGCAAAGCCGAGAACTGCGCCGCCCTGGCCGTAGCGGCCAACGGCAAGTGGTTTGACAAGCGATGCCGCGACCAGTTGCCCTACATCTGTCAGTTTGCCATCGTGTAACCTGGCCCCGAGCGAATAGGCACGGCCTGGGAGGGGCGGGACCACAAAGAGGCGGGGGCGGATGGTGGGTGGGGCTTATAGTTTGCTAAGGGGCGGAGCAAGGGTGGGCGGAGTCGAACGGCAGTGAGCGGGGCATGCGCGGTGCTTCCTGGTGGGAGACGCTGATGCAGGACCCTGAGAGGGGAGGGGCGGCTTTTCTGTCCTGACCTCCTCCTTGTCTGGTTTTTGCAAATAAAGTTGGTTCAGAAATACCTGAAGTTGACTGGCCCCAAACCCAGGAGAGCCTTAGTCACATTTCCAGCCTGCTCTTTGTAGAGGCCGCTTCCCTCTGTTAAAATACAACACAAACTCCAATTCTGGCGGGTGTGTTTGGGGGCATTAACCTTTCTCCTGCTGGAGATCCATCTGGGGATGCTGGAGATGCAGAGGCCTGCTGTGGGGTAAAGAATGAGTGGGTTGCCAAGGTTTCCCAGATTCCTGTCTGCTTCTATTCTCATTCCAGGGCCGGTGGTCCAGAAGCCAAATTTGACAGTTGCTAGCACTGCCTGACTAGTGTGTCCTTCCCCTTCCACTCCTTACAGCCAGCCAAGGATTCCACATTGTTCCATGTCAGCACGGCACATCACTGAACCCACCGTTTTTCAGGAACTTTATATATAGTCTGGTTTTATCCCACCCAGGACAGTATGTGTCATTGTCATACAATAAGGAAGTGCCAGCATAGGGAATCTCAGCGGCTGAGGAAAAGCTGGTGATTGCAAAGCAAGGGTTGATCCCACAGGCCTGAGCCTCCCTACTGCCTACTTACTGGACTCAGATGACTAGAACTCTCCAAAAATGAAGCAAGTAGTCCAGTGCCTCCCTTTCCCAAGTGGCTACTGATTAGCTTTTAGTGTGATCCAGCCTATGCCGTCTCTGTGGAGCCAGCTATGGTCCTTTCTACTTCCTGCAGGGACTTTCCCTGCCTTCTGGATAGGCCCATCGGTCCACACTAATGACTGTGCGACTTGATTGATGGGATGGGAGGCAGCTTGTAGTGAGTTGCGTACTTGACTGCCAGGGTTCCTGTCATGGACATATCCCCATATGGAATACAAGTCATGAGCAGGACGATGAGGGTCATAGCTGTTAGTTTAGGAACATTCAAGAGTGAATGTCCAAGCCTGTGCTCAGAATGGTCAGCAGGCAGGGCAGCAGAGTTCTGAGAGTCCAGGTCATATGTCCTTAATAGCATGCTGCCCCCAAGAAGCTGTGGGTCCCAGAGAAAGGCAATCTAGGCAGGCAATAAGTACTGCCTTTTTCCCCCAGACGATGGCAGTGTGGGAAGGGGAATAATTTCCTGCTCTTCATCTGCCTGGAATGTTCTTAGGTTTAGAGCACCTACACACTGCAAACTCCATCTACCTGTCCTCACAGCTCTGTTTGTCCAGGTGAACTTTTTGGCTTTGAGCTCCAGGTTCATTCAGGAAATCCTCCTGCCTCAAAAGGCCAACTCTTTACTACATCCCGATCTTCCCGTACGGAGTATGTTGCTCTAGGGAGGAATCAGAGGGCCACTTTGAAATAGGGGTGGAGTGAATGAAAGACTAAGATACATTTTGCTAATTTAACACTTTTTTCTTTTTTGGTTATTCAAGACAGGGTTTCTCTGTGTAGCCTCGGCTATTCTGCAACTCACAGAGATCTTCCTGCCTCTGGCTCCTGAGTGCTGGGATTGAGGGCAGGCACCGCTGCCTGGGTAATTTAGAACCTTAGACATCCAAGCATGAGCTCTCAACACGATAACCAAACTCTTTCCAACTCCACCAACTTTGTCATCTGAACAGTTTCAGTGCGCGCCTGTGTGTGTGTGTGTGTGTGTGTGTGTGTGTGTGTGTGTGTGTGTGTGTGTGTAGAGGTACCAGGTCTCCCGGAGATTTGAACAAGATCAGTATATACTTTTAACTACCGAGGCATCTCTCCAACTACCCACTTTAAACTCTAAAAGTAGAAATAGAAAAAATATTGGTGTCAAATTCAGCCATTAAAACAATAATACTTGTCTAAACCAGGAAGATGGTGACAAGTAAAAGCAGATGCCATACAAACCCGAGGACCTGAATTTGATCCCTGTGTCCCACAGTGTAAGGAGAGAGCCAGCTCCCCAGAGCTGTCCTCTGGCCTCCACATGTTTCCATGGTGCTCCCGTATGCATACAAAATCATCTTAGTCTGGTATTGGGGCTTGAAGCTGTAACCCTAGTGATTTGAGGCTGCGGCAGGAGGAATGCTGAGCATTCAAGATCGGACTAGACTGAGATGTAGACTCTATCTCAACAAAACAAAATGAAGTAAAGAACCGGCTGGGCATCGTGGCACATGCCTTCAATCCCAGCACTTTCAAAGCAGAGACAAGCAGATCACTCTGAGTTCCAGGACAACCAGGGCGACATTGAGAGACAGTCTCAACAACGAAAAGCTTCAGATCCTACCAAGGATACCTTATCTCTTTATCTGATTGGGAATACCACATTTGCTGGGGATGTAGCTCAGTGGTTACTTAGCATGCATAAGACTTGGGCTTAAGCTCCAGCAACACCCCCGCCACACACACACACACACACACACACACACACACACACACACACACACACACACACATAAATGAAACAAATTCAAAGGGGTGACAGCACTTGATGTTGATGTGTTTGTGACTGTGAGTACATAATTGTGTAAAAATACAATTCTATTCAGAATGTTTAGGGTTATTTCTGAGGCCTGATGTCAGATTCTTCCTCACCTGCTTTTCACGAGCCAGTGACTTGTGTAAGAGCATGGTTTATTAAGTTGAAAATCCTGGCCTAACCCTCAGAACACCTCCCTCCTTCTCCAGTAAAAAGCACTGCTGTATCAGGTACTGTGAACACACAGCTGAGGTAATACAATCATGAAATGAATTTGCCACAGTGGAAGTTAAGCCAGGGTCTCACAGTTAGCTGAAGATGAACTCTGAGAGTTACTGCTCACTGTGGAAAGCAGCTGGTGCAATGTGCTTCTCCAGACAGCCAATTAGCCTAAACCTGGGTTCTTTATGGCCAAATGCCCACCTTAGTCTCATTAACCCACCCAACTGACACTGTGTGGAGGAATACTTGGGTTTTGAAGTTTGGAGACCATAGGAAGTAGTTGGTTTTGGTCCCAAGAGTTGCTTTTGTGTTGTTAAGAGAAGAGCCAAACTGGGCTGGAGATACGGCTCAGTGGCTAAGAGCGTTGGCTGCTCTTCCAGGGGGCGTCTAAGTTCAATTCCCAGCACCCCTGACTGTTCATAGCTGCTTATAACTGTAGTTCCATGGGATCTGATGCCCTCTTCTGGGGTACAGCTGGAGATGCAGATAAAATACTCACATACATAAACGAGTGAGAGAGGGAGAGTGAGAGAGAGAGAGGGAGAGAGCTAAAATATATAGCCAGAAAGTTGTTTTCTGATATAGACAGGCAGGTTTAAACACCAGATCAATAGAAGAGGAAATTTGAGTTTGCTTCAAATGCTAGAGATTTCTTTTTTTCTTTCTTTTTTAAATTAAATTTTTTTGGGGGGTGGGGCGTCTTTTGAGACAAGGTTTTTCTGTTTAGCCTTGACTGTCCTGTAATTTGCTCTGTAGACCAGGCTGGTCTTGAACTCACAGAGACCTCCTCCCAAGTGTTAGGATTAAAGGCATGTGCCACCACTGCCGGGCAATGGAGTTTTCTTAACTAGGTAAGCAGTGAGTCAGACTTTCAGTTACTACACAATGGCTGCCCTGGGCTAGGAAGGAACCCTTGACTGAGTCCAGCTCTGCAGCTTTCTCCCCAAATGGCCCTGTGGCCTTGGGGAGACACAGTCACAAAACTAGCTTGTTTCTTCTGTATAATTTGAAGTAAAACACTGGGCTGCCAAAGGGAAAAGGTCTTCTGGCCTCTACACATGCAAGGAGTGGATCCACACGTGACACATCTGAGAAACCGCAGAATACACGTACAGAGTACAGAGGGGTGAGGAGGAAATATTCCCAGCACCTGCCTCCACCCACCTTCATGTGCTTCCCACAGGTGACCTATCCCCTGACTTCACAGGAGATCCCGGAAATGCTGTCTCACTGCCTGGTCAGTCTTCTGCATGACAGATTCCGCCTAAGAACAAAGTGGACAGAGTTGGAACAGGCTTCATCCAGTCCATGTAACACTCTGACAGTCACAGCATTCCACAATTCTTTGACAGCTAATGCTCATGTGGATGAGGACATAGAACACAAGTGTCAGAGGCGGTGGGGTGGTGGTGGGGGCAGGGAAGCAAGCAAGGTCTCCCCTCCAATCTGCGGTTCAAGCATCAATTATACTTTGTGTTTTGAGACACAGTTTCTCTGTTTAAGAGCCCTGGCTGTCTTGGAGCTCATTTTCTAGACCAGGCTGGCCTCGAACTCACAGAGTTCTGTCTTCCAAGTGCTGCTGGGATTAAAGGCATGTGCCACCACTGCCTGGCCATTCTTACTTTATAATGTCTGCAGGCCATACTTTCTAGGTACAACTATTTAGGGGTATTAATATTCTAGAATGTTCTCTCAGGATTTCTATCCAGTATATATGAGGAACATTTCTACTGACAGTTGAAAAAACTCAGTTTCTAAGTAAAGAAAGTTCAAATCACATTCCAAACTTAGCAGACAGGATGTCAGGACAGGCGTGGGCATGTCTCTTTTGGATGCCAATGTGTGCAAAGTATTTTGCATGGCATCAGGGCTCAAAGTACAATCTTTGTGACAACTGTTTCTGTAACTTTGCAAGGTGTGTGTTGAGGGTGTGGGGCATGTTATTTAACTAGGAAAGAGGTTATGATTCTGATGGCTCTGAGACTTCTGGGTTTTCATTCTTCAGGCAGCCTGACCCACTGCTCTGTGTTAATCAGAGTTGTCTCTATGTGGGAGCTCATATTGCGGATGTCTACCAACAGTCTGTCCAGAATGTCCCTCACTTTTCTCATTGTCCACTCAAGGTGCCTGTACTGCTGGCTTCCTTGCAAAAGGTCCTAGAAAATGAGGGAAGAGCTTCCTGACCTCAGAACTGTTGTCTGCAGAGTGGATGCTTAGATACAGGTCATCTTGTGTGTTGAAGGCTTTAAGCAGTGTCCCTGACCTCAGTACCAAGCCATCGGCACCCGATCAAATTGGGACAACTATGGCCAATGTGACCTGTGGTCCCAAGTCACCCCTAATGAGGTTGGAGGACTCCTGAAGAGTAGCCACAGCAGTACATAATTAAGATTTCATTCCATCTCTTAATAGTCATTATCAGGAAAGCACATTCCCACATTAAAACTCAAGATGTCCAATGAAGGCTCTAAAGAATCTCTTATACAGCCAGGCATGGTGGCATTCACCTTTAATTTCAGAAACTGGGAGGCAAAGGCAGAGCTCTGAGTTGGAGGCCAATGTGAAAAACAAGTAAGCACAGCCAGATACATACAGAGAAAACCTGTCTTGTAGGAGGAATAACCCTGTAACTTTATCATTTGGGACAGATATCAGAGGACTATAAGTTAGCATAAAGAGGCTTGTCTCAAAAGATGAAATAGACATCTCCACTCCCATGAATTTGATGCAAACTTTCTCTCTCCCTTTTCACGACTGATTCCCGTACAAAAATATCCCTCACATCTGACCCCAGCTCAGCACCTGCCTTTGACAGGTTCTGAACAGATTCAGTGATTAAGAACCTTGTACCAGAGGGAATGGAGAGATGGCTCAGCAGTTAAGACTACTCACCCAGGTTCAGTTCCCAGCATCTACATGGCAGCTCACAACTGTCTGTAACTCCAAGGTCTGACAGCATTCCACAGACATGCAGCAAAACACCAATTCAAGTAATAAATAATCATTAAGATGCTTGCTGCAGATCCTGAGACCTGAGTTCGATTCCTGGAACACACACAGTGGACAAAGAGAATGGACTCCAAGTTTGTCCTCTGATATTCACATAGGTGCTGTGGCACAGGCTCACCTAGTCCCACACCTTCACACAGATTAATAATAAATAATTTTAAAATAATAAAGATCAAAAGCTTGTACCACTGACTCAGGAAACTAAGTCCTTTTAGATTTCCTGGAGGGCACCTAACATCTGTGGCTGCTACCTCCAAGGCATGCCTTTGGGCTGCCTTTGGGCATGACTGAGTACAGCAGACTCATCAGCAGGGCCTTCCTGCCTGCGACACAGCTTCTGTGCGGTTGCAGATGAGAGCCGTCATCCAAGCCCATCCTAGTCTCCTTCTCTGTAATCTTAGCACATGGAAAGTGGAGCAAGTGGAGGCAGGAGCGAGAGTTCAAGACCATCCTTGACTACTATTAAATTCCAGACCAGGAGGCTGGAGAGTTGGCTCAGAGGTTAAGAGCACCGGCTGCTCTTCCAGAGGTCCTGAGTTCAATTCACAGTAACCACAAGGTGGCTCACAGCTATCTGTAATGAGATCAGGCACCTTCTTCTGGTGTGTAGGCATATATACACAGACAGAACACTGTGTACATAATAAATGCTTAAAAAAAATTCCAGGCAAGCCTGAGCTACATGAGACCCTGTCTCAGAAAAAAAAAATCAGTTAAGAACTCTCATAACATTTTACAACTGTCCCTCCAACCACAATCCTCATTTCTCTGGAATTAAGGTTGCCCACATTTTTTCAGGTAGAGCTGTGATCTTTACTGAAATGAAAGAAGAGTTTCAGGAGGAATTAGTTTGAAGGAAAGTTGGGACTTTATTAAGCCAAGCATGAGCTTGTTGAGGCTTATAAAGAAAAAGCTCGTACAGATTTGACACAGAAGTTGCTGAAGAGCTGTGGAGTTCTTTGGTTTTTTACATTTTCTCTTTTGGCTCTTTGTTCTTTGGGGCCCACAACCCAGATCCCAAATAAATCACTCATGGAGGCCTATTCTTAATTATAAATGCCTGGCTTTAGCTTGGCTTGTTTCTAGACAGCTTTTCTTAACTTTAAATGATCCTATCTTTTGCCTCCGGGCTTTTATCTTTCTCTTTTTCTATATACCTTTCTTTATTTCTTACTCCGTGGCTTGCTGTGTAGCTGAGTGGCTGGCACCAAACCCCCCTCTTTACTGTGTAGCTGAGTGGCTGGCACCAACCCCCTCTCCTCTCCTTGTTCTCTTGTTCCTTCTTGATTTTCTCTTCCCAGATTTTCCCTTCTATTTATTCTCTCAGTCTGCCAGCCCTGCTATCCACCCTTTTCCCCATTTGCTATTAGCCATTCAGATTAAGGATTAAGAAGTATGGCCTTATTGGAGAAAGTGTGTCACAGAGAGTGGATCTTGAGGTTTCAAGAGCTCAAGCCAGGCCCAGTGGCTCTCTCTCTTCCTGTTGCCCATGGATCCAGGGTAGAAGTCCAGTTCTACCTCCACACCAACCGTGTCCGCCTGCATGAGGACAACGAGCTAAACCTTTGAAACCATAAGCAAGCCCCAATTACATGCTTTCTTTTCCTAAGAGTTTCCATAGTCAATTGACACTAGTCAATCTTTTCACAGCAACAGGAGACTGACTAAGGTCTTCTGAGTTAGCTACATTGGTCCTAGCTGGTTTGGGATGGTCCTTCTGCAATATGACTCTGACATTATATTAACCTGTTAAACTGGGGATGTAGCTCAGTTGGTAGAGTGTTTGCCTTGCGTTTATGAGACTCTGGGTTATACCCTCCTCACTGCAGAAACAAACTATATGACAGACTATATGTAGATTGCTTCTTGTTTCTTATTAGCCTCATTAACGACTCAAGGAAAGTAGCTAGTTGAATGGAATCAGCTTTACCTTTGGGCCATTCTCAGGAAATGACATATGACAACTTCTCTATTGCTAACATATATCTTGGGTATTCAATAAGAGTGACTGGAAATAGCTGTATTGAATCAGATGCCCATAAGAATAATGTCCCTTGCTTTAGTGCTACCAACAATAAAACTCTTCACACAAACACAAGAAAATGTGAAGTCATGCTCAGGCCTTGGCAAGGATCTGAAGGTGAAGTTTGTTCAAGAAATCTATGTGGGCAGCAATTGTAGCAAAAGTGCAGATTTTTCATCTTAAAAAACAATGTCCTAGGCTTGGAGGATGTAAATACAACTTTATTCTTTAGACACAAAACAATGGCTTTATTATCTCAGAAAAACTTTGTTATCAATCCATGTCTAGGTCATTTAAAGTAACCTATCTGAACTCTAGAAGTGACTGGGAACTAGATTATGGCAATTTCATCTTTATTATTGGGAATTTCTGTTTGGCTATGTTTGTCAAAGATTATGTAATTACAGAAGTGTCGCTGGGTTATTTTGGAGCAGAATCGAGGATACTGAGGAAGAATCACCTCCACAGCACATATTTCCCAGCTCTCCTCCTTCAGCAGGCCTGAGAGATTATCAGTAAAATGGACAGTTTGATCATGAAGTAAATATTTGGCATGCTCTTTTATTTTAGATATTTACTCTCTAACTACATAAAAGGAAAGACAGTGTTACCTAATAGCAGATTCTGTCTTGTTTTATTTTCTCTCTTTTAATTTTATTTTAAATTATGTGCATCTATGTCTTTGTATGGGTATCTATGGGTGCAGGTGCTTGTGGAGGCCAGGAGAGGGCAGCAGATCCCATGGATTCCTAGGCACTTGCGAGCAACCTGACCCGATGCTTCCAAACAAGCTGCAGTCTTCGGCCAGAGCAGCAAGTGCTCTTGACCACTGAGCCATTTTTCTTCCCTCTTTGTTTTTAACTGGGGATCGATGTGTGCAAGGCAAGTGCTTTGCTGCGAGCAGTGAGCTATGAGCCCTGTTTTTGCTTTGAACTGATGATCCTGCCTCAGTTTACACCCACATAGCTAGGATTACTGGCTACTGTTGGTATGTTTGTTGTTACTTGTTTGATTTTTTTGTATGTTCTAGACTGTCCTGGAATGTTCTATGCAGCCCAAGCTGGTCTTGAACTTAATAAGGATTCTTTCACCTTAGCCTCCCAAGTGCTGGGTTTACAGTGTGAGCCCCCAGACTTGGCATTTGGTACTTTTTAGTTTTTCTGTCTTCTGCATATTCTCACAGTAAAATGTCTGTTATTCTTCTTATTATTATTGCCAACTTTTGACTTGAATTACGGCATTCATTTATATTTTTCAAGGAAGAGGGACTTCCTGTGTAACCCAAGCTGGCCTGGAACTCTATAGAGCCTAGGCTGGAGCGAGCAATCCTCTTGTGTCAGCCTCAAAAATGCTAGGGATTTTCTGCTAAGCTGAGATCGGGTCCTCTGCTTTGTCTGTCTATCTCCCAGGGTATTTTCTCCATCTAGTGCTCAGGATGATTCTTGGCTCTCAATCCAGACTTATTCCCTAAGGAACTTGGACGTCATGCAGATTTATTTGATTATCATTACTCATAGAGATTTCCCAACTTTTCTGTCATCCCAGATTTTGCTTTACAGCACTTACATAACACAATTCATTACCTATCAATTTGCTTTCTGTTACTTCTTCCAGTTTTCAACTCTACCAGAAGCCTGAAGCAAGCTTACTGCTTTATCTCCAGGGCCTAGTTAGCATTCAGTAATTAATCCATTGCCTGACAGGATGAAAGGGATGAATAACTGTAAACCTAAATGACAAACTTGCTTCTTGGTCAAGTGCTTATTCTGACTCTGAGCCTCTTAGGAAGCCAAGTGTGCTCAGAAACAAAGGTCATGAGTCAAAACTTCAGGGTGGGAAAAAAGGATGGTGGCCGTGAAGAGGCTGAAGAAGCCAGTGTGTTGTAAGAGGTTTCTGGCCCAGACTAGCCCCATGTTGGGCGCCATCGTGGCCTGTGGCTTACCTATGTTACCGTATGCGTTGATTCTTGAGCAACTGGATCACGTCTCTTCTGACTCCACCCTCCTTCCCCGTCTATACTCTGATTTCTCCGCCTACTTCTAAGATGTCTGTTATAGGCTGCTATATGCCATGTCACAGCATACAGAAAGACATTACCACATCACCAGTGTAGTAGTTAAATACTGGAATGTTCTTCCCTACAACAAGAACTTCCTGTGATTTCTATGTGTTAAAAGAGGGAAATCATTTGTTTCTCACTCATTGTGAATTCTCACTCTCTCTCTCTCTCTCTCTCTCTCTCTCTCTCTCTCTCTCTCTCTCTCTCTCTCTCTCTGATTTTTTATAACCTAGGCTGGATGTGAATTCCTGTCCTAACTTTCCAAATCCAGGAATTATTGGCACGTACGTCACCTGACTTCCTCATGAGTTCTTATATAGCCACACAGCCACAGCATTCAGTAAGGCCTGGTCATATATCTGGATACCTTACAGCTCAGTAAAGCTAAGACAAAATTAACCATCTTAACAACTTACCAAATGTCTTCAAACGAACATCTACTCTGGGGCTCGAGCAATAAGCCAAACAGGTGTCATTTCTTTTGCAGCTTTCATTGGTATCTGGAGTGGAAACAAATTCTTTCTTTTTTGTTTCTTTTTCTTTTGAAGGGGTATGGTTTCCAGACAGGGTTTCCTTTGTGTAACCGTGGCTATCCTGGAATTCATGGTGTAGACCAGGATGGCCTCAAACTCACAGAGACCCTCCTGACTGCCTCCTGAGTACTGGGCTCAAGGCCACAACACCTGGCCATGAATTCATATATCTTTGATAATTATAAATTTTACTTTAAGCCCAGCAGTAACTATATCTATAGTAAGTCATATGAACAAAACAATGGGAACAGGTTATCTCCCAGTTTCCGGACCCTTTGTTTCTATGCCATGTGCTTTGCTCTAAAGCTCTAAGAACTGAGGCCTCCAGGAGCTCCGAGTTACTGGGCTGAGAGACAAAAAGCACTGAATGTTTTCTAACTATACTTTGTAGTGATGTGTGGTGCTAGAGGAAGCTCATCGTCACCAGGGTTGATGCAGCAGGTTGGCATCTGCCACCAGCCTCCGACTTTCTTATTGTAATTGTCCTGGACTACCACTCCTTTTCCAGGGCTCTAAATTCCTGAGAAAAGCCAACCCTAAATGATTAAGATGTTAACTGGTAATCCCCAGTCTCTCTGGTGATGGATGTCCTGCTCTGAGTCAGCTAGCACAAACCAAGCACATTACTAAGAGGTCAGATGTGTATAAAATGCCCTAGGGAGTCAAGGTTAGTTGGAATGTTCCAGCCAAACGAAGGGTTGTGGTGATAAAGATCCCAGTAATGTGGTCTTCTTGCCCATTGCCCCAAGCTTCTTTCTGTCCTTATAAAAATCTCTTTGTGTCCCCGAGTCCCCTAAGATAACCTTTATGCTTACGTTACTCTCCTACCCCTGAGTTCTTACAGTGCTGACTCTTAAATATACCAGATTTCCTGCCCAGTAACACTTGGCAACACTTCAATACTTGGAGGTATTGGTCTTCAAGTGGTAAGCAGACGGACTTGGGTCTGACAACAGTTTTTAGATTTCCTTATACTGTATGGAAAGAAAGAGATGGCAAGGTGAGACAGGGGATAAATCTAGCTGTTTTTACTTCCCTGAGTTGGCAGGTGGTTCTAAGAACTTATTCAGTTCAGCATGTATTGAATTTTTATGTGCTCAGGGCTGAATGTAAGGTCAAATGAATGTTTTTGAATCTATTTTGCAAACTAAAAGAAAAAATACCAAATTTATCATACAATTATACAGTTGGTCTGGTTGAGATTAGGGACCAACTTATTCTCAAACCTATTCTTTTCCCAAAACACCAACTGGCTGACAGACAGCTATCCACAGCCCTGGCTGAACTGATCTGTAGGTTACATACCAGTAGGGCCTTCTAATGTGTCTGTGCTGATTCTCTTTACCCTCTTTATACTTCAAGGACTGTCCCACTCTGTATTCCAATCAGGCTGTAACTCCTCATGCACTCCTCCTGTTCCCAGCCATCACGAGACTACCCTGCAGGCGGTTTCATGGGAGCTTGCATTCAGTACACACACACACACCCACACACAACCACAGCACACACATACACATACAGCATACACACAACCACAGCACATACATACACACACACACAACCACAGCACACACATACACATACAGCATACACACAGTGCACACACAACCACAGCACATACACACATACATGCACACACACACAGCACACACAACCACAACACACATATACACACAACCACAGAACACACATATACACAAACAACCATAGCACACACATACACATACACACACAACCACAGCACACACACATACATGCACACACACACAGAACACACAACCACAGCACACACACACACACACACACAATCACAGCACACACATACATATACAGCATACACACAGCGCACACACACAACCACAGCACACACATACACACACATAACCACAGCACACACACAAGCACACACACATGTACACACACACACACACACACACACACACACACACACACACACACACACACACGCTAGACTGTAGGACACAGTACTGGAACTTCTCAGTTGCCTCTTGACAATACTGAGGTCCCATAACCCAAATACTAGGCTGGGTTGGGATAACTAAGCATACTCACCTTAGTCTAACTTGTTGCTTTTAACAGAATGACTAAGAACAATTATTTTGTAAAGAAGGGTTTATTTGGGGTATAGTTCTGAAGGCTGGGGAACCCCGGGTCACGGCACTGGCATCAGCTCAGCTTCTGGAGTATGTAAATGCATAAACTCATGCATATATGTGTGGAGGCCAGAAGATCATTCAGCTGGAGGGTGGAGCCAGAGAGAGACACTGCAGGCTGCCTCCCAGAAAGCAAGATGTAATGGAACATAGGTAAAGCCACTGAACACGTGGCAATACAATAGAATAATAGAAATGGGTTAAGTTTTAAGAGCTAGTTGGTAATGAGCTTGAACCATAAGCCAAAGAGTTTGTAATATAAACCTCTGAATAATTATTTTATAAGGGGCTATGGGACTGCAGGCCCAGATGGGTCAGAAAACTTCTGGCTAACAGCTTTTCTCAGGTGTTCCCTGCCTTTTGAGACAGGATCCTTCACTGGCCTGGAACTTGTCAAGTAGGCTAGGCTGGCTTGCCAGTGAGCTACAGGGATCCACCTGTCTCCACCTTATAGGTATTTGCCACCATGCCCAGATTAAAAATCTCCTCTTGCCAAATGCTGACTCTTAGGGCTGGGAAAATGGTTCAGTTGGCAAAATGCTTGCTGGGCGTTAAGGATCTGAGTTTGGATACCTGAACAGCAGCAGGGCTCAGGGGCTGGAGAGATGGTTCAGTGGGTTAAAGTACTCCCTGTTCTTGAAGAGGACCCTGGTTCATCATCCAGCACCCACATGACAGCGGACAGCCACCTATAACTTCAGTTACAGGAGATCTGACAGCTTCTAACCTCCATGGACAGTAGACATGCATGTGGTACAATACATACATTTAGTCGAAGCACTCATACACACTAAAAAAAGAGAAAGAAAGAAGCTCGGTAAGCAACAGGTGATATAATCCCAGCACTAGGGAGACCAGAGCGTCCCTGATTGCCCAACTAGTTTAGCCAAATCAGAAGTTCCACGTTCTGTGAGAAACCTTCCCTTCTGTGAGAGACCTGCATCTTTGACCTGACTCACCCACTGCCACAGACCTCAAAACGGATAGCAGAATATAAGACTTTTTCCCCTGCTATGTAGACCAGGCTAGCCTTAACCCACAAGTCTCTCTGATTCCTAGTGTGGGATTACATGTGTGTACTACCACGCCTGGCTAAGACTCATTTTTATTTCAAACAAAAATATTTGCTTCCCACAGGGCATGGCATCATATGAAGAGGAGATTGTAGCACAAAGCCTGTGCAGAAAAGCCTTGGTGAACGATGGGAAGCGTGTGGAGTCTGTCAAAAGAAATAGCTGTGAACAAGAACCTCCATGCAAACAGCACACAAACAGCAGAAGCATTAAATTAGGATATGCATTTACTTTGTATATTTTTATTTTAAAAAGTATAGAAAATGAGTAAGATGTTATTTAAAGTGTCTCTACATTAAATAAATTATTTTCATGTATGCATTGCAGATCCATAGAGACTGTCCCTCCAACCTGTACCGATGTTACAGTTGATGGACTTTGGCTTGTCCCATGAAAGAGCCTTTTATCTTCAGCCACAGGTCCAGCCAACCCAGGCACCAGCAAACCCAGGTGGAAAGGCACCAGGCTGATGCACAGCCTGTCTCCCCAAAGGGCACTTGGAAGGCAGAAGTCAATAGAGAGGAAGCATAGAAGGTCCCCACTCAGCAAGGTGATTCCAAGGGAAGTAAAGAGCCACGGCAACCCCTGAGCCTTCCTGGAGGATGGTCAGCACCTTGGGTAGCTGGGTTAGAGGAAAGCTTTCAGAAAGAAAATATGCATGAGCAGCACCCAGGATATAATAAAAAGTAAACCCTCCTTTCTGGAGAGATCTCAAGAAGTCTTGGAGTTCAAAACTTCCAGGAGATCCCAGAGTGTACCGTCTCGGAGGCTACATGGGCAAGATAATGAGATGCCTTCCCAAGGTCAACTCCCCAAACATTATGAACTCTGTAGTGTGCTAAACTACTCTACCATGTCTTTCTAGACCATGGCAGGAGGGACTTTCATTGTCTCCTCCCTCTATAAAGTGATGGGAGCTGCATTCTTTGCTTTTTGTATAATTCAGTGTATTTTACAGCCACAAGCACACAGCCTCAGAGTACAGACAGGGTTCCTCTGTGTAGATCAGGCAACTCACAGAGATCTGCCCGCCTCTGCCTCCCAAGTGCTGGGATTAAAGGTGTGTACCAACATTGCCTGGCTTATTCATATGTTTTTAAATAATCAAATTATTCTCAAAATTTGTTTAAATGTCAAAGTATTGCTGCAGCTGGGAGAGCCACACACCACAAGGGCAGCTCAAGAAAATGTCTCTTATTTCTAGGAGTAGAGGATGGAAGGATCTGTGGTAAATTCTGTAAGGGACAGCTGTATGCAGTATAAGAAAACTGGGAAGTCTCTTACCAAGTAAGAGATACACACATGCACACTCTTCTAGCTGGGTAGGTCATCAGTCACCCCAACCCTGCCACGGGTGCACATTTATCTAGTGCTCTTCAGAAATCAAAACACAGCTGTCCAAACCAGTTAGCATGAGGTCAAACTACTACACTAGATCAAAGAAGCTTTGCTTACTGAGCTATACCCTCAGCTCCACATCCAACTTTTTAAAACATAAAAGACCACCAAATAAATACAACTACTACTGTTACTAATAAAAAAGTACATTGTCATTTTCATCCAGAGGACTCCACTGAGAGCAGAGACCTCGAACACAGCTCCTGGGAATCCTCAAAGTCTCTGCTTATTATTGAGAATCCAGGGCTCATTGTAGTACTGTCTGGGTGGACCATGTCTCTCTTCTGTGACTGTGGCCAGCCCCACACAACCTGAGTTCAGGAAGACCTGAGCTGTTAGAATGGCATCCCCATCAGAAGCCATGATTTGCTTATCACTGGAAGGAGTCCATCAGGAAATCAGGATTTGGTGGCAGTTTGCAAAACCTACTCTTCCTTCTAGTTGATTGATCTGACTTCTGTTAGGCAGTTTTGCACGTACCAACACCTGGTGCCAGGCCTAGGCATCTCAGCAAAGTCTTTGGAATGGGGCCAAATTATTCTTCTGTCTCCACTGGCCCCTGGGTGTTGAGTAAGGGGATGTCTGTCTCCCTGACACCTACCTCCACCTTGTTGGGGTGTGAAAAAGTATAGGGTTCACTCTCAGAATCGGGAGGGCTACTAGTGGTTGGCTCATCTGCAGTGAACTTTGCAGTTGGAGTCCTGGAGAATATAGGGGGTGGGGAGGGGGGGCAATCCCCCATGGGGCCCTGGAAGGGCCGGTAGGTGTCCACTTCTGGCTGGATGAAGGATCCACCGGAGTCTTGTAGCAGGTGCCCATATACCATGGTGTCGTCAATGACTGCATACACATGAGAGTCATTGTCCTTCCGTCTTTTCTGGAACTTTTGAATCTGGGGCACTTGGGTATTGACATTGCCATTGTAGATACCCACAGCAGGACCCTTGTTGACCTTCTTCCTGTTTGTAGAGTGAAAACACAGAATAAGAAACAAAACTGTGTCGGATGAGTGACACACAGGAATCCTTGGGGTTCTGACTTTATCTCACCTGAGTCCTCAAAACCCATTAGCGTTTGAAACCAAAACTGTCCTAGGGACTACTCAGAAGCAACAGCCTTTGTCTCAGGCTTCCAAGGTGGAAATTGAGGGATCATAAATGGAAGAGGTGATTTGTTTTGACTCTGACAGACTTCAGGGGAACCAACAATGGAGATACTTTGTAACCCCTCCACTTCTTTCTTCCCAGTAACAGGGATGCACAAGACTTTCTAAACCACATCAGCTCAGTACGCTCAGGCCAGCCTTCTAGAACATTCAGTACTACCTTGTACTAATGCTGCCGATTCTCTAGCACAGAGCAAAACTGATTAGATAATTCCAGTTAATATCCACAACTCAGGAGGAAAGAATGGCACAAATGAGCTAATTTTCTGCTAGAGCTGAGGTCAGAACAGCTCATCATTAGCTGAGTGGCTCTGTCCATGTCCCATCAGCTAAAGAGCAGACAAAATCCAGGATTCAGTGAACCATTAACTTTGGGTGTATGGTATTCAGATGTGGACAGTTGGCATGCCTGCCTTGGACATACAGCTTTGCCTCCCGTGAACAAAGCAGCAGACTTGGACAATAGGTGACTCAGGGAGTCAGTCCAATTAGCATAATGGGCTGCAGAAGGCAAAGGCTGGCTGGCAGCTCACTAATCCTGGACTGCACTTTTGTGAGATAAAAATCCATCTGGTGTTGACAGGTTCCCCAGGCTCTTGCATGAGGCCTTTAACAGATGTCCCTCCTTCATGTTCTCACAGGGCCTGGCTTTTCCCTCTAGCCATGGACAGTAGAAAAGCTGTCTTGCCCCTGGTTTATCCCCAGTACATACGTTACATGGGTCCTATTGCCAAGGAGATTCTCAGCAAATACCTACAGCAGGAACAACTCCAGTGTCACTAATTCCGTTTTTTCTTTCAGAATCTGCCCTCCCACCCCATACAACTTAGGGGCTTCACACAGCACACCAGACAACAGCCTCATGCAGTTGAAGACCATAAAAAGACTTCCTGTGATGGCAAATGTCAGGTCAGTGGGGAACAGTTTGGAGAAGGAGGCATGATGGATGGCCGAACTCTTCCACTTAATCAAATCCTTCCTCTCCACGAGGCATCTGGGGGCTCGGTGTTAAATGCATGTGTTCCAACTGAGTGGGACATGCTGTGTACCTCCTTTCCTGTGTAGTAATGTGCATTTTACAAGAAAAGGATTCTCGGACCAGGAAGGAGCCTGGCATTCCAACAGTTGGACATTTAAAAAAAAATGTATGTGCACTGGTATTCTGCCATGCGTGTCCAGTCCCCTGGAACTACAGCTACAGTCAGTTGTGAGCTGCCATGTGGGTGCAGGAAATTGAACCTAGGTCCTCTGGAAGAGCAGTCAGTGCTCTTAACCAATGAGCCATCTCTCCAGCCCCCAGTTGGACATTTTAAAGAAGGTCAGTCCCACTGCATATCAGAAGTTTGCCCAGGGCTATAGTGAACTTGAAAAAAAAAAAAGTTTGGGGACTGAGGAGGTAGTTGGTAAAGCATCTTCTGTGCAAGCATGAGGACCGAGGTCAGATCCCCAGCATCCATGTAAAAAGCTGGGTTTGGAGGCATGCATCTGTGATCCCAGGGTTGGGCAGGCAGGCTCATTACTGAGCAAGCCTGGTGAGTGACCGAGCTGGATCCCCAGGACTCACATGTGGAAAGATAAGCAATTCTGCACACACTGTCCTCTGACCACCAAACATGGGTAGTATCATGTGCCCATGAGAATGCACGCATGTGCTCACACACACACACAAATAATGAAATATAATAAAAATTATAAAAAAGTTTTAAAAAATTAATTTTGAGGAACAACACCTGATATTGTCCTCTGGCCTCCACAATATGGCCAGAACACTCATGCGTACCACACATACCTGTACATACACACTCACAAACTTATTATGTTTTTAGAAGCTCCAAATTATGATAAAATAAGTGGAGATTTCTTCTCTAATCTTCATCAGATGTAGAATTAATGAAGTCTGATGTCAAAGCACACTTTATTTAAAAAGTCATTTACCTTTCAAACAATGCTGTCCTGGGGAAATGAAGAAGTTAACCAGGCCCTGCTTCCTCTTAACTCTAGGGCTACCTTTTGGCACTGGTCTTCGGTCCCCCAGAATGTATGTGCACTGGTGTTCTGCCATGCGTGTCCAGTCCCCTGGAACTAGCGTTACAACTAGTGTGTGTGTGTGTGTGTGTGTGTGTGTGTGTGTGTGTGTGTGTGTGTGTGTTTTATTGACCTAGGTATGTCTTCCCATCCTCTGAAAACCATAATTCATCCTTGGTAGGAATATTTAATATTGATCTTTTTAAGGAACTGGAAAACAAAAAAACCCAGCATCATTGTTGTGAATAAGCTTGGTGAGGTGACACATGCCTGTAATCATAGCGCTCAAGGAGACAGAAGGGGATCGGGAATTCAAGGCAGCTAGGGATATATAAGACTATGTCTAAATCCATTCATCCATTCTCCATCCATCCATCATCATCTATCCATTCATCACCCATCCTCCACCACCCACCCTTCCAGACATCCACCCATCTATTTCCATCTATCCATCCTCCATCCATCCACCCATCTATTCCCATCTATCCATCCTCCATCCATCCACCCACCATCCATCCACCCACCATCCATCCACCCATCAGTTAGTATGGATGGCATCAAGTCAGCCAAAGACAGAGAGACTCCACCTACTTCTTTTTCACAAAGCAGACGATGAGTACAAGGGCAAATAACAAGAGGGCTCCGCCTCCTACTGCTCCAATGATGGCAGCCAAATCTGTGAGGAGAGACAGGAAGGCACAAGAGGGTCAACGAGGAAAAACTTGATAAGTCTCCAGCCCCCAGCCTCTTCCCTTCAGAACAGAGAGGTGAAAATGAGGGTGACTGGATCTGTTCTGAGCCTGATCTTTTCCTGTGAGGAGGGGAAGGGTAGGGATGGGGAGGCTTAGAGACAGGGTTTCTCTGTGTAGCCTTGATTGCCCCAGAACTCCCACTGCTGGCCTCAAACTCAGAGATCCTCCTGCTTCTGCCTCCTGAGTGCTAGGACTAGAGGTGTGCACCACCACTGCCTGACCAGATACAATTTCCCCCCCCTTTGGGACAAGGTTTCTCCGTGAACTTAACTCTGTAGACCAGGCTGGCCTCAAACTCACATAGTTCTGCCTGCCTCCGTTTCCCGATTGCCGAGATTAAAGGTGCCGAGCCTGATCTTTAAGGGAACTGTCAGCTAGCATATTCTCTGGGAGAAAACTAGTCAATGTATAAAACATCCATGCAGCATAAAACTTACAAAACTTATACAGTCTCCATATAAAATTCAACTAAGCCAAGAGGGAAAACAGAGGCTGAGATGCATGTCTACAGTTGAATTATTCCATTGGAGTTGTTTGGTGCCTATGAACACTGTATTGTCTGAATTTCTGACCCCATAGTTATAAGCAAATAAAACAGTTACTATCTGAGCGAGTGTTTTCAACCCTCTTAACGCTGCGACCCTACAATAGTTCATGGTGTAGTGACCCCAACCATAAAATTACATTGTTGCTACTTCATAACTGTAATTTTGCTACTGTCAGAAATCATAATATGAATATCCGATGTACAGGGTATCTGATGTGTGACCCACAGGTTGTGAACCATTGGCTGAAGCCAACATAATCTGGATAATATTATAGTTTGTATGTAGCACTTAGATACATACAGATGTGTGTGGGGGAACGTCACCTACTATCTGCCTATTGGCTACTCTGGCTTCCAGCAGGTGTGTGTGGTCCCTGGTAACCAGGCTGTCGGGGAGAGAGGGACTCACACAACCATCAGTAGAGAAGGAAAATGGAAAAGGGGCACCGATCTGAGAAGGAACTCCACAGCAGACAGGGCTTAGGATCCTGGCTTGCTCGCCAAGAAACAAAGGGTAAGAGGCAGAGGACAAAGAAATAAGTGACAGAAAAGGAAAATAGCCCAAGTGGTAACCTCAGAGCCGGGAGTTCTTAACAGTGGCTGTGGTGAGCTCTCTCTCTCTTCCTCCCTCCCATTCCCCCTCCTTCCCAGGACCTCATATTTTAATCCCCATCACTGAACCCCTGTGACTATTCTTTTCCTTCACTCTACAGATGAAAATCACAGGAGTGAAGAGAATTCCCACATATCATGGAGTCAAGAGTGAAGACTGGTAGCAAATCGACAAAAAGAACCCAGGTGAGTCACAAGAACGTGGCAGAAGGTGTGGTGTGCACATTCCTCCTTCTATGCTTTCTTTGGTGTCTTGTGCGTTTCCCGACAACTATGCAGTAGACAGTCAAGTAAGCTCAGATGTCTCAGATGATTTTGGCTGGGACTTTTGTGAATAACGCTATACAGCCTAGATCAGCAAAGTCTTGCAATCAGCCTGTACTACCTGCAGATCAATGAATGAGTGAGTCTGATAAGTTCAGGACAGAACACACTTGTTCCATCAATGTCTGAACAACAATAATAAATGCTCTATGACAGCTCACCAATATACCAATAGCCAGCACTCAATCTGTTTTCTGACTTGCCGCCAAAACTTGTTCCCTGCCCCTCAAATGCCAACTTTCTTTCCTTCTCCATCTCTGAGAGACTCTGAAAGTTCTTACCCACAGTCCTTGGGCTAAGAGTCACCCAGAAGAGCAGATCTAGCTGCTTGCCGTTCATGGGGCTGCAGTTGGAGATGTTAACCCAGAAGCTGTGATGATGGAAACTAGGCTTAGGCAGTACTTCCTCCTCCAGGCCGAAGATCTCCTCTGCCCGGGTCTGCTGCTCCTGAATAATCATGTATGCACGCCCCGACTGGCAGACCACGCCAGAACGCTCTTTGAAGAAGGTCAGACAAGCCACCTGGTTGCTAGGGACACTGATGTTCCAAGATACAGAGGAGAGGGCAGGAAGGCCATGGTCCCAGTTGGGAGTCCTCAGGTAGACCTTGCTTTTTGGGTCCGGGGTCACCGTGAAAATGCCTTCCTCTGCAGGAAAGGGTAGAGATCCAGACAGATGTTGTTACACTCAACAAAATGGAAAGGAAAAGGGATGCTTAACAGTTTACCCCAGCGCTATGCAATAGAACTTTCTGTCATAAGTGGATATGTTCTGTGTTATGACTGTTTAGTAGCAGCCATTACTCATGTGCACCTGTTGAGCACCTACTATGTGCCCAGTGTGACCAAGTGGTATAGTCAGCATCTGGACTTACTACAAGCTCAGTCATCAATCTACTGGAAGGTGAGAAAACCTTTAAGGAGGAGGGTCAAGAAGGAAGTTAGATCACTGGTGGTGGGACTTTTAAAAAAGACAGGGTTTCTCTGCATAGCTCTGGCTGTCCTGGAACTCCCTCTTAGACCAGGCCAGCCATGAACTCACAGAGATCTGCCTGTCTCTGCATCCCAAGTGCTAGGATTAAAGGTGTGTGCTACTATGCCCAGCTTGCTGGTGGGACTTTTCAAGGGAGATGAAGTAGTAGAAAGTTAGGTCACTGGTGGTGGAAGTTTTAAGGGGGGAGGTTAAGTAGAAGAAAATTGGGTCACTGGGAACATACCCTTAAAGGGCTATTGGGAACCTGTCCTCTCTCTTTTTACTTTTGGTGGCCATGAGGTGAGAAGCCTTTCCCATTACACATTCTTACTATGATGTACTGCTCTAACACAGACCCTAAAGTTCCTGGAGCTACAAAGGATGGCCTTCACCATAAAACTGCGAACCAAAACAAACCCTTCCTGAATATAAGTTCATCATCTCACAGCACTGGAGAGACAGTCCAACAGACACTCATATTTTTCATTTATTTAGTATTGATTTTTGTTTACGTAATTACATGGAGTTACGGTACTGGTCAGTGAAGAACACATCTCTGTTAGACTAGGAGCCCAGGTTCTTTTCAAACATTAAAACATTTTGCCAAATGAGTGTTCTCAGTTTCTTTTCAGAAACGTTCCCAACAGGGCAATCCCCCTGCCCTGCTCTGCTGTGGGAGTAGCATCTATCGGTGTCTGCCTCAGAGAACAAAAACCTTGAGGTTTGAAAAGAAACCAGAATTGCAAAGTTGAAAGGGCTTCCAACATACCCACCCACAGGTGAGATTAAGACCCTACATTCTGACCTGATGAGAATGACCTTGATTTTTCAAAGACTTCCCCAAGGGGATTCCCTGGTGATCTTGGAGATGGTAGGCAGCCTGGGTTGACCTTACTCCATCACCAAGATCCATTTCTTTCCCACTATGCCACAGCAAAGTCTTATACCTCAAATAAATTTTAAGCCAATTTTAAAATGAGCTCTATCTAGTTTAACATAACCATTCTTTGAGCAACAAACAATCAACAGCATATAGGTCACCCCAGAGAGCCATTTAGACCCCATTCTCTACCTCAGAGCATGGTAGACCTTTCCATGCTCTGTTCTATCATACAGAACAGGACCCAAGCAGGCCACTAAGCTTCCCCAGTAATTTTCCCTCTGTGCTCTTCATGGTAGGCTCTTAGCTGTAAAAGCAGAGTTGTAACAACCCATAGCTGGGAAATTTCTCATTTTTCCCCTGTCAGCTTCCAGAAAAAAACTAGAACCTGGCACCCTACTGTCAGAAACTTTTTTTTTTTTTTTTTTAATTTCTAAGCTCTGGAAATTTCCATGGGAGACTGATGAAAAAGTCATTAGGACTCAATGTTCTGCAGCCTTCTGCTGTGGGTACCAACCTCTGCAACAATCCCTTCTCTCTAAATTGGCAACTTTGTATTGTTTTAATGTGAAAAGTCCCCCACAGGGCATGTTTGAAAGCTTGCTGTGTCTTGAGTAAAGCTGTTCAGAAAGTTGTAGAACCACAGGAAGTAGAGACTTGCTGGAGGAACTAGCTCATTTGTGCCCCCCCCCCCCCCCCCCCCCCGTTCTATAGCCCCACTTCCTGTCTACTCTCTGCTTCTGAAGTGCAGACACAGAGGCTCACACTGCTATAATTTCCTCACTGAGATGGACTGTACCTGTAAATTGTGAGCCAAAATAAACCTTCCTTAAGCTGCTTTTCTTATACATTTAGTCATGCAACAGAAAGTAACTGATATAGTGTAAAACAAGATGCAATGAATATCCAATAAGAATGGCTAAGAGGGTCTAGCGGTGGGTGAGCAAGGGACCACATACCTTTGAAATATGGTATGAGAGACACTGTCAGGCCTTGCCTGGAGATCTCTTGTTGGAAGTTGGAGGTATATATTCTAAGGGTCACAGAGCTGTTTTGCTTCACCTGGATCTTCTCAATAGAGCCTCCTGGACAGAAGGAGCCAAAGTACAGGTCCTGGTCAGGCGTGTTGCTGGCCACGAGGTAGCCGAAACTAGTGTTGCAGGCCCTCTCACGCGTATGCTGCTGTAGCTTTTGTCCGGGCACCAGCATAAGGCTGAGCCTGTCCTTGGGCACCAGCAGTTTCCAGGAGAAGTCGTGCAGCTGCACAGGCAGCTGGAGGATGTCCCTGGGCACCTGCAGGTGGAAGGTCTTCCTGTAACAGTATCGGTGGTC
The DNA here is from genome assembly GCA_033318265.1 of Phyllotis vaccarum. Taxonomy (NCBI): domain Eukaryota; kingdom Metazoa; phylum Chordata; class Mammalia; order Rodentia; family Cricetidae; genus Phyllotis; species Phyllotis vaccarum. The sequence continues at coordinate 87,666,915 of JARWLC010000004.1, read as the reverse complement.
CAGGCAGCCTGGAAGAGAGAGCCAGTAGTAGCCATTGTAGGGTGGGTGGGGGTAGAGAGCACGGCGCGCACAGTCCTTTGTATGCAGGCTGGCCTGAGGCCAGACACTGGGGCTGCCTGCTGTCCTTTCCACTTGTGACTCTTCACTAGTTTTCCCGTTCACTCTCCTCCTCTTGTCTACTAACCTTGCAGACAAGCTCCTGTGAGTTCTCAGGAGAGAAACACTCTCTTGTTGTATCTTCCTTTGTCTGGGGTGAGAAACGTCATGGCCATCTCAGTTTGCGTTATGTCCCATTGCTTCTAATTAGGCAGTTCTGTGCTAATCTAGCTCCTGTGACCCTCAGTTTATGCTTAGTGGATCCTCAGCTTTGTATAAGAGCATCAGCAGGAGATGACTAAGTTTTCTTTTCTTTGAGATAGGGTCTCTCTGTGCAGCCCTGGCTGTCCTGAAACTCTGTGTAGACCAGGCTAGTCTCAAACTCACATCTACCTGCCTTTGCCTTCTGAGGGCTGGGATTAAAGGCATGTACTACCACATCTGGTTTGGGGTTTTTTTTTGTTTTTGTTTTTTTTATTTTTAGGATAGGGTCTCATATAAATAGGCTGACCTGGAACTCTATGTAGCCAAAGAAGTTCTTGATTCTCCTGCCTTCACTTCCCAAGTACTAGATTATGGGGGTGTGTGTATGGTTCATACATTGCTGGGGATAACTGAGGGATTGTGAATGCCAGGATATCACTGTACCAGCTGAACTTCATTTCCAGTCTTGAGTATGAGTTGTGCTGTATTTGTTAAAAGACTCCCAAGCCACAGAAGGAGCCAAGCTAAGCTCATTCTGTTTGTATTGTAATACAGACTTTTATTTTTCCAAAGCCAGGATTCTATCAACTAAATTACATCTTCCTGTCCCCAGAGGCAGGGGTAGGCTGTGGAGATATAGGGATGGGGCATCTGAGCAAAGGAAAGGACTTCCCCGGGGACACTCTCCTGCTGTGGCCTTTTGAGGGATGAATGCTCAGCAGACACTGGTCCTAACAAGGCCTGTCAACACTTGCCACTTCTCTCTCTTTCTCCTGTTCATCTCGCCTCAGTGGTCATTTCAGACCATAACCGTTACAATCCACCTACTAAGCTCAACAAAGAGGAAGTGGCACACACCTTTAATTTCAGCACTCAGAGGCAGAGGCAGGCAGATCTCTGTGAGTTGGAGGCTAGCCTGGTCTACAAATCGAGTTCTAGGATGGCCAGGGCTCTTACACAGAAAAATTCTGTCCCCCCTTCCCCTCCCTGTGCCCCTAAAGATAGAAAAGACGGTTCACTGGGTGAAGACACACGCCATTGAACCAAACAACCTAAGTGTGATCCCTGGACCTACATGGCAAAAGGTGAAAATTGACTCCTATAAATTGTTCTCTGACTTCCTGCACACACACACACACAAACACACACACACAGAGACACACACACACACACACAGACACACACAGAGACACTCACACATACACAGACACTCACACATACACACACACAGACACACATATACACACAGACACACACACACAGACACATACACAGACACACATACACAGACACACACACAGACACACATATACACACAGACACACACACACAGACACACATACACAGACACACACACACAGACACACATATACACACATACACACACAGACACACACACAGACACACATACAGACACACACACAGACACACACAGAGACACACATACACAGACACACACACAGACACACATACACACACAGACACACACACAGACACACATACACACACAGACACACACACAGACACACATATACACACAGACACACACACACACAGACACACATACACAGACACACACAGACACACATATACACACATACACACACAGACACATACACACACACAGACACACACAGAGACACACATACACAGACACACACACACACACACACACACACACTGAATTTTTTCTTTTTAAAGAGGCTGAGGCAGGGGATGGGCAGAGCCTATGCTGTCTGGGCTTCTGGCTAAGAATATAGTCGGGGTATTTGGTAAGGACATACTTAGGGTTTTCTCCACATTCACCCACAGGCGTGTTAAATCATCGCACAGGAAGGAAATCTTGTGTTTGGAGCCAGCTGTCAGGGTGACATTGGTACTACAGGTCCGAGACTCAAGACATACGAAGCAGCCAGGAACAAACCTGCGGCCATGTTTGACTGGCCGTGGCTCTATGGTGAGGGACATGGTTCGCTCTTGACTCAGGTCCACCACGTAGGTTTTATCTGAAATCACAAAGACACAAGGTGTGAGGCATGGACAGGCAGCTACTATGTGAGGTAGCCCAAGTGACAAATCACCTGGTGGCATGACTTATCCAGGTGTCTCTCTCTCTTCTATGCTACTCTCTTCCTCTGACAGGCTCTAGGATCAGAGCTTGCTCTACTGCTGTTAAACTGTAAGACTCAAGGCTCATTCCACACTCCTTTGAATCTTCTGGTCCGTTTGGAATTAACTAAAACTACGTCATGTTTGGTATGTTTAGCACAGGCTTAAAAATGCAGTGAGTACAAAGTAAAGGGCTGTTCAGCCAAGAGTCATGATAGCTACTACCCCACTGTCATCGCTAATGATGCTGACTGACACTCTTGCTCTCTCTGCAGAGTCAAGACAAGAGGTCTTACAAAGCAACTTTGGGTCTAGAGAGATGGCTCAATGGTAAGAGCATTTGCTGCTGAGTTCAGTCCCCAACACCACATCAGGTGGCTCAGAACTGCTGGAAAGGCACTTAAACATACATGGTGCACCCCCCCCCCCCCATATTTACAAAACAAATCCAAAAACAAACCAGCCTAGGCCTGAGTGCACGACTATGCTAGCTTCTTACTGTCTAAAACTAAAGTGCCTACTCAGTGTCTACCAGTGAACCTGTCTCCATGCCTAGTAACCACTTCCTGAAACTTGCACTGTTCAGAGTCAGGCAGCCACCTCACCTAGGGAACACAGGAGGAGGGAGGGTGTGGATTACTCACTGCTTTCATTCTGTGGACGTTGGACCAGGACCTGAAACTGAAGCCGAAGGATCCCTGGGCTCTGGGCATCCTGGTCGCAGCCTTGCAGAGAGAGGTTGAAGCTCCCAGCCATGTTCCCTGGCTGCTTGTCCTTCAGCTTGAACACCTCCGGATTGGTGGTGGACCCTGGGATGTAGTACTCCACTCGTTCCTCCTTCCTCTCACAGTTGGAGACATTGAAGTTGAGGAAGGAGACACTGGCCCTCAGGTGTGCAGGGACAACGAACTGCCAGGTCATGAGCTCATCCTCAGGAAAGCCTCCTGGGTAGTTGGCGGACATCAGGGTTGCTGAGCCTTCACCCTCAAATACTGACTCGATGATACACAGGCCTGTTGAGATAGGAGAAGAGAAAAGAGTGCTGACACCTGTCCTCACTGTCCATGGCTAAGGGCAGGGAAAAATGAAGTGAGACCGTATATGATATATTTACATTGAGGTTGGGGATTAGGAGCAAAGACCCATGGCAGTGTATGAGCAAATGTTTAATACTGACTCTGTTGGGGAAAAGCCAGCTTGTTCAGAATACCCACCTCCTAGGGGTTAACACAGTCCCTAGGGCTTAGTTACAGCTCCCGACAGATCTGAATGTGGAACTGGGCAGTGTTCTGACATAACACACATAGACATATATCACCGAGAGCATTAGGCCATACCAGAATCACAAGGAAGTGATTAGCTATTACCTTTGCTTCTAAGATTATTTACTGCCGGTGGCTGCATCAGAGGAGAAGCAGAAACAAAAGACATTGTGGGTCTGTGGTTTCCGGGCTTTGCCCGTCTGAGACTAACCCATGAGAGAGTAAGCTGACACCTTGCCACCTGCTGCTCCTCCGACCCAACCACCAGCAATTTACTTAGCTAAAGTTTCTACAATCCTGTTTTTTGTAATGCTGAGCTATTGAACACTGGTTCCTTCAAGATTTACTCGACTCTCACAAAGCAGCATGAGTGAGCAAACAAACACAATAGTGATGAACTGACATGCTTGGAGAAGACAGAAGTCAGGGTGACAACAGAGACACGCTCCTTGACAGTGCATCTGTAAGAAGAAGCCCACACCATTTTGTGAACAAACATTGTGTGCAAAAGAGACAAAGAATCTGGACGTGCAAGTGTACATCTGTAATATCAATACTGGGGAAATGGAGGCAAGAATTTCAAAAGTTCAAGGCCAATCTGGGTTACGTGAGACTCTGTCTTTAAAAAATAAATAGCTGCCAGGTGGTGGTGGTACACACGTTTAATCCCAGCTCTCAGGAGGCAGGGGCAAGTGGATCTTTATGAGTTTGAGTCCAGCCTGGTATACAAATCAAGTTCTAGGACAACCAAAACCACACAGAAAAATCTTGTCCCAAATAAATAAAAAGCTGACATTGTATTTGGAATATCCTGGAAAATCATGTATATGTCCCTCCGTCCCTATCAGTAGAGATAGAAGGTGCATGCTCACGTTTTATAGATGACCGATTTGCGATACTGAAGCCTGAGATGTTCCTGGGTATGTTCCATGGCAGGTGTAAGGTCATTTTCACACCCTCTTGCATCTTGATCCGAGACACGGTGCCATTGCTGCAGAAAGTCCCAATCCTGACCTCAGTGGTGTCAATACGCCCACTGATGGAGTGCGTCACCCCATCTGCACAGCTCTCCCCTGGGCCAATCTGTCTCAGGCGAGGGGTTGAGAACTGCAGCTCCAGGCCGATGCTCTTATGAGCTCTGACGTCCCAGATGAAGGTTCTGTTGAGGGTGGGCAGCTCTGACGCGGATGGCTGAAGACGGACCTCCCCAAAAGGACACGGGCCTGACATGCAGTCTGTAACATAGATACAACACCATTTTGGTCATAGATACAAAACCACATGCTGCTCCTTCTCAGCCCCTAAAGCAGGCTTTTTAGGACTGCACTCAGGTGGTTTTATCAACCCTAATTGCTCCCTGGGAGCCTTTTGCTGGTCAGTGCCTCGATTGCAGTGTCATTTTGGATCAGAGAAGCCTAAGAGGCGGAGGCTTGGTTTTGTTCTCATTCTGACTTGGGCTGCAGGGCTGAGAAGGCATCACTTCCCGCTGTTTCCTCCTGGTCCCTCTTTTGCTTCTCTCTGGCTGGGCTGCTTCTGGGGGCATTCCTTTGTGGTGTGTAATCTAGACTGTCAGTTTGACAGGATTTGGAATCACCACAGAAACAACTCTCTGGACACATCTGTGAAAGATTGTTTTAGATCTGATAGGTTAAAGTGGGAAGACCATCCTGGGTGTGGGCAGCAGCATCGCTTGGGTCCTGAGCTCAGTGAAAAGTAATGAACACCAGCTTAGCCTCTGCTTCTTGACTAGAGAAACAATGTAACCAGCCATCTCCGGCTGTCCAGTCGGCTCCACTAGGACAGACAGGATTCCTGGGAACTGTGATCCAGACTGCCTTCCTAAGTCACTTTTCCAGGTTATAGTGTCACAACAATGAGGTGAGTGATAATATGGACATGCACACACACACACATTTACACACACACAGTAATACACACAGACACACACACCACACATACACACACACAGACACACACAAATATACACGCATACACACACATGCACACACACACACACAGTAATACACACAGACACACACACCACACATACACACACACAGACACACACACCACACATACACACACAAACACACACAAATATGCACACATACACACACTAATACACACACAAATATACACACACATACAACCATACAACACATACACACAAATACACACATACACACACATAAACACACATACTTACATACATACACACACACACTAATACATACACACACATACACATACACACACAAATATACACACATGTACAACACACATACACATACAAATACACACATACAACACACATATACAAATACACATACACACATACATATACACTTACACACATATACATATTACATACACACATACACACATGCACATAAACACACACATACACATATATGAACACACATGTATACACACTCACATACATACATATACACACACATTCACATACACACACCCACATCCATACATACACACAGACATACATACACACGCATACACACACCCACATACATACATACACACACATACACACACCCACATGCATATACACCCCCACATCCATACATACACACACACACATACATACTACACATACTACATATACACACATATACACATACCCACATCCATCCATATACACACACACACCCACATCCATACATACAACACAGACATACACACAGACATACACACACACATATATACACACCCACATCCATCCATACACACACATATACACACCCCCACATCCATACATACACACACAGACATACACACATACACATACACACACCCACATCCATATATACACACACTACATACACACACACACAGACACACACACCCCAACCATTCTTTGGACTGAAGACACTTGATGTTTCCCAGCACAATGCCTGGTATCTGGTCAGTTGTCCCTAACTGGCTTCTAAAGAGCTATAAGGAGCCTGCACCTTGGGACAACTTCCTTCCTCTACGTGAAGTTAATTTCATAGTTTTGAGGACATACTGCCAGGCTCCACCTTCTCAACTTCTTTTCCTTCTACGTCTCATTAATATGCTGGGCATATTCAGCACAGTTACCCTAACTGCTGATCCCAAGGCACAGCGAGCCTCTTACACTGAGGCTCTCTTGACTCCATTAACACTGCAGAGAATCGCTAATCACATCCTTTGATACATTTTGTTTCCTAAGCCTTTTAAAACAACATAATTGCTACTATAAATAAGGATTTATGAAAGTCTTAAATAGTAGAAGGCAGGTAAAGCCACTTTAGGGTTTTTGTGTTGGACATAGAGGATAGAAGATATGAAGGTACAATGGTCTAGTAATGCAAGTCTGTGTAAGTCTGTGGGTCCACTTGGGTGTTTGCAAGTGCCATTGATGGGGTTGAGGAAAGTGCTTGTAAGGTGAGCATGAGGACCTGAGTTCAAATCTTCAGAAACCCATAAAGCCCGGCATGGCAGTGCATTCCTGTAACCTCAGCGTTGAGGGCCAGAGAGACAAGTCGACCCAAGCTTTTAAAAGCTCAGTGAGACTCCCTGTTTCAAGGCCATAAGAGCAATGGAAGCCTGTGCATGCATGGATCTGTGTACCTGCACATTCATGTGCATATACTTCTTACTCACACACAGAAGTTGTAGTCACTGAACTGAGAGGCAGAGGTAGGAAGATCCTGGAGTCTTGAAGGCCATTGAACCTAGCTAATTGGTGAGTTCCAGGTTCAGTGAGAGATCAAATATAGTGGAGGGTACTAGAGGAAGACACTGGACATTGCTCTCTGGCTTTCACATGCATAGACATGGATGTGCCTACACACATGCGCGCACGCGCGCGCGTGCACACACACACACACACACACACACACACACACACACACACACACACACACACAGGCCAATGCCAAATAGAATTAGGAGAACTCAAGAGCAGTCTAAGACCTCTGAGATCATCCGCATCAAACCTCTTATTATTGCAAAGCAGCAGTGGGGTTCAGATGACTTGTATTTGGTCAGCTGCAGGAGCTGACCCAGCACTGAAGTTTGGCTTGTTTGTGGTCAACCTGCATTCATGTCAGGGCACTGCACAGTCAAACCAATAAAAAAGAATCAGATGAAGTGGTGATTAATGTGGCTAAAATTAGACTGTGTGTCGATAAAGATCGTAGCTATTTTAGGAGCTCGTAGAAACTTCACTGTGTGTATGGAAGCTCTAAGCTTCCCAGTTATGTTTGTGTGTGTGTGTTCCTGTGTGTGTGTGTGTGTGTGTGTGTGTGTGGGCATATGGAAGGAATTGATTCTCTCCTTCACCAAGTGGGTTCTAGGAATCAAACTCAGTTCATCAACTTGGCTACAAATGTCTTTACACTGAGCCATCTTGGCCCCCAGTCATTTCCCACAGTGCCAGGGCAGCAGCTAGTTCTTTCCACTGTGGGATCTTAGTCCCTACTGAGGCACAGCTCCTGGTGCTCTAGGCTTACCACAGCCTGAACTACTCTCAACAGCTTCTGGTTTGATTCTCTATGAAGAACTCAATCAAGAAGCCCGGTCTTGGCCTCAGCTCGGCTGCTAGACACAACACCGGGAGAGTCGCACATGAATGCAATTGTCCTTTGTTACCAAAAGCCTTAGCCACAGAGATGAAAGTGGTTGAGGGACAGGCCTGACTATAAATCTCCTGTGTTCTGCCCAGTGCAAAAACTCAGGTAAGTCAAACACTTCCTCTCCAGGGAGGAGCATGTCACTCAGAAATGATTCATAGCTCCTTCTTCCCAGCAGCACTCTACCTTCATACGTTTTCATGGAACTGCCGGAGAATGAGACTCCACTAAAGCTTCCAGATGTTTGTTGGGAAGGAAAACAAGGAGCAGGCACACCTCTGGACCCACTAGGCCTATAGCTATTATTTTTAGAGCTGATATTATATCACCTTGATATATGCATTTTCACTACCCTCAGATAATTCCAGCATCCTAGTACTGAAGGACTAAATGTGCTCAAATACTTTACTGGACTATTTGGTTATAAAGTAACAGAGACTTTTAAAAAGGTGAGTAGAGATGAACAGAAGGGAGGCCCAGGGTGTCCCACTTACCTCTGTGACATCTAAGTCTTTGTCTTCCATTCTGCTATGGTTTAGACGCTTGTGCACTCTCTAAGATCCATAGGCAAAAACCCAGTTCCCAGCAGGGCAACATTAGGATACGGTGCCAACAGGTGATAATCACATTATGATGTGGATGGCACTACTGCCTTTACACAAAACTCAAGTAGAAGGGATACTACCTTCTGTGCTCGGGCTTGTCAGGCTCTAAAACTGTGAGAAAAATACACACCTGGTCTTTATAAATACCCAACTTCAGGTATTGTGTTATAGTAGCAAAAATGTCCTGTAGGGAGCCCCTTGTTTTTTAGATCTTCTGAGCACATGAATCAAGAGCCTGGGGGATCTTTGGACCTGTAGCTTGGGGGTCTCTCCTGTGCTCTATGAAGAAACTGTGTTGCCAAGTAGCTAATAACAAAAGACTAAAGTTGGGTGTCTTGGTGTACACCTTTGCTCTTAGTACTTGGGCAGCAAAGGAAGGTAGGTCTCTGGGAGTTCCAGGACAGGTAAGGGAGGAAGGAAGGAAGAAGGGAGGGAAGGGGGGAGGGAGGAGGGAGGGAGGGAGGAGGGAGGGGGGAGGAGGGAGGGAGGAAGGAAGGAGGGAGGGAGGTAAGGAAGGAAGGAGGAAGGAAGGAAGGAGGGAAGGAAGGAAGGAGGGAAGGAAGGAAGTGCCCACCACAGGCAAGTCTACTCGGCTTTTCATGAGCTATGCTGGCCCAGACCAGCTCCTCTTTGGTCTGTCGCCCACGGGAAGAACATGGGCCTATGAGCAGCCGTGTAAGTAAGAGTCAAGCTGGGGAGCTGAGACTGTAGAGTGTACCTCTCTCCAGCACTAGAGCCTGGCACAGCCTATAAAAGGGCAGTGGTGGCAGGGACCTAGGCAGCAGCTCCTGAGAGCTAACTCACCGATATTCTTCTCAATCTCCAAGACAAAGTGCTTCTCCGGATTGATGCAGCTGAAGGAAAAAGACTTTCTTTCCCCAGGTTTGACAAGCAACTCAGTCAAACGCTGTCTAGACACGATAATGTAGCAGAGTTTCACAGGCAGGGCTGGGCTCGCCAGCCTGATGTGCACTGTAATGCCACTTCCATGGGGCAGAACAATCTCAGATGCTTCTGAAGGAAGAAACAAGAATGGCTTGAGCAAGATATAAGGCCTTTAAACTTACTGAGGCCCCCATGGGCTGGAAAGGGGGGCAGCATGAAGAGACAGCACTGACTTTCCCAATGGCAAAGATCCTGAACCTGCTGTCTGGGTAGGAATACAATACCACCTGTTGTTTGGGCTGTCAACTTTTTTTTCCCTATGCATTGCATTGGCATTTTGCCTGCATGTATGTCTGCATGAGACTGTCAGAGTCTCTGGAATTGGAGTTACAGACAGTGGCTAGCTGCCATGTGGGTACTAAGAAATGAGCCCCAGTCCTCTGGAAGAATAGCCAATGTTCTTAACCGCTGAGCCATCTCTCCAGCCCCTGGATTGTTAACTTTAATAAAAAATAAAAGCCACACGGCTGATCTCCTGGGTAGTGCATTTTCAGATCTCTATACGTGCAACATTAATGACAAGCAGAGATATTGTCCTGTTTCCTTTGTGACTGTGGGGGGGGGGGGTAGTGGTGATGGAGGGGGTAGGGAGGGTAGGGGTGGGGCACTACACAGATGCCATCTGTCTGCAGAGACACTTGTTTGCAAAGAGCTGCTACAGCTGCTTCTGGCTACAAATGATTTACAGGCCAAGAACATACATTTGTACCACAGGGCACAGGACATTTGCTAAAATTAGAGGTAAACCATCCTGGCCCAGACTAGTGGTGCAGGCTCATCAGCTCAGTTCCTTCGTAAGCTGAGGCAGGAGGATCAATGTAACCAGCTACTTTATGTTCTTACTGTCAAGCCTTCCCTACCGTGGTGGGCTATATATCTCTTCTTCAACTGTAACCTCAGAAAAACTTCCTCAAGATCCCTCATGTTAGGTATTTGGTCGCAGCAATAAGAAAAGTAACTAGCATTCCCATTCACACACAGCAGCTTTCTCTGACCAGCCTTCTGCAGTGCCTCACCCGGCGGTCCTGAGCTCTATCTGTTCCTCTGGCTCTAGTCTCTAGCCTGAGGGCACCCTGCCGTCTGCCCAAGTTGCCTTCTCTCACTACCAGCAGGCAAACTCCCACAGAGGACAGCAGTAGCCCGGGAACCCAGCTGGCACCATGTGCTTACAGGACACTTAAAACTTCAAGCCCCCAAATAATTCTAAATATAGGTACAGCCTTCAGGGCTTGTCTTCTTGTTTCTAATTGATCACAAATATATGATCACTCCCTTACATCAGTGAGAGCCAATAAATCTTTTTTGGGGTAACCATGGATGGGCAGATGGAGACACACACACACATACAGAGAAAGAGAGAGAGCATATTTCTGTTTTCTGAGGCTGAAATGTGTTTTCTCAAATGTTTTGTCCTGAAATAGTGTAACATTTGAACCTTCCAAAACAGACCCAAAGTTCAAGAAACTCTTTAAGACGTCAGATTGAGCTGAGATCCACATTCAGAATTGCGGTGGTCAGTTTTACAGCAGAGCTGTGTTATCTCAGCCCTTGTGTTGTTTCAGAAATTGTAAAAATGTCTTTCATGCTGATTATAAAAGCCTTGCCATGAATCCTCCCTAGGTTTGGTCTGCTTTCACAACAGCCTCCGACTCTGGGTAGCCAAGGCAAGCTAAGTCAGTGTTAAGGGCGATTAGGTTGTGATGTGACTTCTTTCCTTGGTTCTAACTTCTGTTTTTTTTCACCTTTTAGCTAAACCATAAGTGAAAATAATTATTATTGTTAATTAGTATCTTTTGTTGACAGGGTTTCTCTGTGTAGCCCTGTCTGTCCTGGAACTTGCTCTGTAGATCATGCTGGCCAGAACTCATCGCCTGCCTCTGCCTGCAGAGTGCTGGGATTAAAGGCATTGGCTACCACAGTCTTTGGCAATTAGTATCATTTTAATTGTTAGATACAAGGCAGCTAGATCAGCAGTTGTGGAGCTGGAGTAGGGGAGAGGGAGGGTACCAGAAGGCCCAGGAGACTCTGAAGGATGCAGAATCTGTTGCAGGTCTTGACTATGGTGATGATGGCCTGTGCTGTACTGATGCCAGTATCTATCAGTCTCTACCCTAGATGTGACAGCATTTTATGTTATAGCTTAATACATCAAAAAATGAGTTCAAATAATACATAAAAATAAATGTTTATAAAAAGTCACAAGTACATCTAGAATATAGTTTAATGGGTTTTTTTTGGGGGGGGTGCTATCTTTTTCCACTGTGTGTGTATAAACATTTCAAATCTCTTTAAACGAGATTCAGAAGACCAAAGCAGAGTTCACCAAAATCTCCCTCCCTGTTTTCAAGCAGGCCAGGACTCAAAGTAATTTTGGCAAGTACCATTCATTCTGTTATTAACAACCACCAAAGAAAAACATCTGAAACTTTAGAAATTTAGGTTTTTTGGAATTGTTGAAATCAGATGTTTACTCAAGAAACATTTTCTGGGTTGGAATATATTCCAAAGACTACACTTAATGCAAATAATTTACTGACAGGCTAGAGATGGTAGTACATATCTATAATCCCAGTACCTTGAAGGCAGAGGCAGGCTGATCTCTGTGAGTTCAAGGCCAGCCTGGTCTACATAGCAAGTTCAGGCCAATCAAGGCTGTACAGTGAGACTTTGGTCTAAACATTATTAATTAGTTAATTAATAGGAATATTCTGAGTTCCTGCTACCAGGGAGCTAATAGTCCAATTTGCCAATTTAAAAATTAACAACACTTCTAGATGGGCCTGACATGAATCTGTTCATCTGTACAGGAAGCACTTTTTAATAGGAGTAGGGATGTTCTGTCTGTGTGTGTGTGCCAACAGAATCTAGAAGATGGCATCAGATCCACTCTGGATGTGGAGTTAGAGACAGTTGAGTGCTTCCCTGTGGGTGCAGGGAATCGAACCTGGGTCCACTAAAGAATAAACCACTGCTCCTGCCCCTAGATGCTTGTTTGTGTTTTATAACACTTTGAGATTCTCTTTTGGTTACTTATTTTTCCATGTGAAGAGCCAACTCCCCCATCTAATAGTGAGAGAGCAGAGCAGCAGTTACTCCACAAAGCACAGCGTGTCCACTGCTGTCGACATCTCTCTATCTGGGTCTCAACAACCCAGATTTTCACATGAATCCATTATGATCTGACTCTCCACAGACCACCACCCTGCTCTACTGTCTGGTGTATTGTGTTGCTCAGCCACTGTGTCTTTGTTATAATTTGAATATGAAATGTTCTCGAAATTTCATGTGGCTTGGTCCCAGATAGATACTATTTTGGAAGGTTTAGGAAACTTTAGGAAGGTAGGATTTAGCGGGAGGAGTGGGAACATCTTGTTCCTGACCCCTTCTTGACTACATACACTTCCTGTCTACCATGAAGTGAAGAAGCCCTCACTACATCCTTCTGTTGCTGTGATGGTCTGCCCAAATATACACAGCCAAGCAGCCATGGCCTGACCCTCTGGAATTGTGAGCCAGAACAAATCTTTCTTTCTTTGAATCATTTTCTTGGGTGTTTTAGTAGTGGGAAAGGTAACATACACATTATCCACAGTGACCCAGATGTTAGAACCCCCAGGGAGCACTGAGTTAAAGATTTGTGTTCAGCGTTTGCAGGAGGAGGGAATTTAATTCACAGACTGTTTTCCAGAGTCACAACTAAGGGCTTTTCACTCACATGGCTTCTGTGTGCATCTGCCCCCCTCATTCTGAATGATACCCACTTCAATGCGGGTCATAGGAACAGAACTGCTTGTATAAAATAAATCAGAAGCTCATTTGATCACAGACACGTAGAATTTGAGAACATTTTGCTTATATGGTTTTTCCTTGTACCAACCCAACCATTTATCATATCTTAAAGTTGGAAAAACAACACTTGGAAGTGAACCCTCAGCCCTTCTCACCCACCCCTGTTGGGCCGGGCACACCAGGGTCCTTGGTGAAGTTTGGAGGAGAAGGAAGACATTTTTCTTCTACTGCATTTCTTTCTTCTCTACAAGGATTTTATATGTCACTGATGGAAAATGCAGAGGGTTTGTGATCCCAGTCCAGAGAAATGCACAAAACACTTCCAATACTGGTCTGATTTCAGGATCTTCTGGGCTGAAAGAAATCTAAGTCTACCTTCTTGGGCAAAGGTGTGGGGCCCTGGGCAAAGGTTCTGAGGCCCCAGGTTCAGCTCCTGAGTCACAGCTCTTTTTAGCTCCTCATTCTCCTTATTAGGACATCTTCACCCATCCCACCTTGCCTGTGCCTCTCAGAGGTGGGAATTTCCAATGTTTCTAATCATTGTTCATTATTCACAGCACAAGATACTTCACAGCTGTCTCTTGATATCCCCCAACACACACACACACACCCCACTGTCCTGTTTCATTTCAATTCTCTATGACAGGGATTTAAATGGTAGGGAACCATTTCCTCCCATATTTTTCAGTTCCTAAGATCGACACACACAACTTAAACACTTTTAGATGCGTCAGAACTAGCTGTCTTCATGTTTGGTGTGGTTTCCTCTGGGGCTTGGCTCACATTCACTTTCTCTATCTCATCATGAGGCACTAGGTAATATCCAGCCAGAGACAAGGCTAAGCCTAGGCACCCTCAGGCCTGGTGCCCTGGAGGAATACCTGGAATGGCAAGGGAGATGGACATGGAGTGTTAAATGTGAATCAGCACGAGGGATCAGTCACGGCTTGTGTGGGAGGCAGAGTCCAAAGCCAGTAAGGACACGAGAGGATGATGCTGATGAATGCTGCCCTCTCTTAGAAGACACCACATTATGGAGCAACCTCTTCACTCGATGAGTTCACCAGCTAGTGTTTCCTGCTTCCATGCCTCAGATCCAAGTTTCTTGGTTGAATACCAGGTAACTGAGTGATTTGCTTCTAGGACTGGGTTTGAAAAACACACCTCATTAACTGATTTGCTCAGAGGATGGGGTGCTTACACTACGAGGGCCCAGGGGAGTGGCATCCCAAAGTAACATTCACATCACATCAGTGTCTTCTCCCATCTTCATCTCTTGCACTGAGGAAAGATTCAGTGTGATCTTAGTGTGGCCAGAACTCTTTAGCGCCAGTAAGTGGAGGCCACCAGGCAAGTTCAAAATACTCTGAAGACACTTGAAGGCAGAAGTTTTTTTTTTTAAATATATTAATCTAAGATTAATATTTATTGAAATATAAGCCAACATTTATGATACAGGTAACAGCTTATATAGGCACCTGATAGACTGGATTATTTACGTGATGGTCGATGGATGCCGAACCGGTCTCTCTAGCAGTCAGGAACCAAAAAACGGGGCCCCAAGATCCCAGCAGCCTCTTTTTAATGAGGTTGGCCACTCCCCCTTCAAAAGCCCAAAACCCTAGATAAGCATCTTCAGACCTTATCAACTGACACCTGAATCCCACCACAGACACTGGGGCGTAGTCATCATCAGTTATTGTCTAGGATGCATGGTGACGGCATGGAGTTTGCGCTTCACTTGTTGGGGAGTTTGCGCTTCACTTGTTGGGACCAGAATGTCTTCACAACTGTGTGTTAGGGTGAAGAGAGTAGATTTAGAATTGGGTTGCTGTGTCTGCTTGGACCAACAGCTCGGGGATAAAAATGGAACTATCTTGAGGTCTTAATGAGTTAACTATTCATAAAGCACTTAAGAGGGTCTGGGAGACAATCGATATTCACTATGTTTACAATAGAACTTTTCACTGCCAGTGTTAGTGATGGGGACTAGGGAATGGCGTCCAGTATAGTCCAGTATAAGCCAGAATCACCAGTTTCCAAGTCCAGAGCCCAGAATCCTGGCTCGTGGGGCTGAGCCTGGTTAAGGCCAGGATAGCACATGCAGGACAACCTCCTGGTGTACTCTCACTCCGAGGCTGTGTAAATACAAGCAAAGCCTCACTGTCAGCTTTCACGCTCTGTTCACTACCTGTAAAGGCTTATACACCTGTTGACTCAGGTGACTCCAGAACTCCTGGAGACTCTGAGACATGACCTCACTTCTCTGCTTGTGTTATTCTCTGGAGTCAGTTGGAATACCCTACCTATCCTACTCAGGGACCACAAATGAGATGTCCTCTGCCAAGCTACCCAGAAAAGGGGTACTGCTGCCATTATTAGGAAGTAAATAGATTATTGGCTGCTGTCAAGAGCTGAGGCTGTCACCAACACGGCCCATTCTAACAGGACCCTCTGGGAGGGTGTGACTCTCCTGTCAGTCTCCAGCCTGAGGAAGTCACCCAGGCTTCTCCCCTATGACTAAGAGGAGAGAAGGCCAGGCCGATATCACTGGAGCCCAGGGCTTGCTGACTACTCACAGATTTAATTCTGTCCTAGGAATTCCACCACACAGCCAGGATGTGCTGATAAGAATGGTTTGTTCTCACTAATATGGTAAACCAAGGCAGAACGAAACATTTCTGAGAATAGGAAAAATTCCTCTTGTCCCCCCTCCCCTCTCTCTCCATGTTTTTAAGATAGGGTGATAAACATTCAATCAGTCCTCTGGTGTAGTCTGGCAGGAAATGTTCCTTCCAAGATCGGAGACTCCCGTCTATCCTGGTATCTGGACCATGAAACCCCTTGTCTAGCAGGACCTGACACAAGCCACACTAATCACCGTGCCCTGATCCCTTCTAACTCATTCTTAGAGGTGCTTAGAGACAGTGAACAAACCTCCCAATCTTCTCAAAACTCCAGATGGAACCAAAAGGCATCGGGTGGAGATGAGAGATCAAAAGGGGATAGTGACATTTAAAACTGCAACAGCAGCAGGACCAGAAACATGGGGACCTGCGGCTTCACTGTACATAATTCCCGATGACAGGCTACAGGGCTACGAGACTACGTCAATTCATCACAACACTCCATGAACGTCACTGAACTACACACATCAAGCAGGAAGAATCACAACGTGGCTCAAACAACCAATGGGCGTGTCAAACACGCCTGAAGTGCCCCTTCCCCACCTGCTTAGGTGTTTAGAGGCTTCTGGGTTTCCTGTTCTACTTTTCTTCTCTCCTGCTTGTTTGTTTGTTTGTTGTTTGTTTTAAACAGGGTCTTGTGATCAACTCAAGCTGACCCTGAGCTTGGTCTACTTATGCGTGGCTGGACTTTGGGCCACCAGACCTGGCAGAAGATAGCCTTTTAAACATCAAAATACTTCAGGACTACTGGTGATTAGTAACAGAGTTACCTCAGGGTCTCATACGTGGTTCCCTGTAGGCCTCAGACACGAGAACACCTTGTCTTCCTCCCTTTTTCTGATGATCGAGTTTTTTAAAAATGATATGTATATATGTGCATGTATGCATGTGTATTCACATACGTGTATATTGCAAGTGTGTGTGTGTGTGTGTGTGTGTGTGTGTGTGTGCGCGCGCGCGCATATGAGTACAAGTACCGGAGGAGCCCAGAAAAAGATAATCTGTTCTCTAGAGATAGTTATCAGTAGTTGTAAGCTGCGGATATAGGTGCTGAGGATTGAACTCAGGTCATCTAAAGAGTAGCACATGCTCGTAACTGTTGAACCGCCTCTCCATCTGATTACTGGTACTCTTAAATCATATCTTTGCTATACGTATCACACTGGACAGAGTCACAAGCTCAAATATAAAAGGCACAGTAGGGAAGAAGGATACTTGTTGAACACAGAGTAATTACTCTATCAGGTAATTTGCAACCCTGATTTTTTTTTTTTTCTAAAACACATCAATGTCGTTCCTAACCTCCCCCCTCCAACTTATAACTACTGGTTATGTATTTGGACCCACCTGGAAGGTAAACTGTGGGCGGCAAGAGGCCCCAGCACAGAGAACCTTCAGTCTGTAGGCTGAATGGACCTTGTTACAAAAATGACCTGGGGCTGGCCTGAATCTTTTCAAGACATTCCAAACAAAGCCAAATTTACTGAGTTGGCTCAGTACTAGGCCTTATAAAAGCAGATAAAGCTAAACCAAAACCCAAATGATATTCATCAAGTTGTTCCTTTAAGGGAAATTGCTCTGAGGAGTAAGAAAGATCTAGCTGGCCACCTTTTCTCAGTTCCTGGGAGCCCGACACTCTGTCCTTTCTACACAACCAAATTCTTTTTGTTAGCTCATTTTTTGAGACAGGGTCTATGTTGAGCAGGCTGTTCTTGACTCTGGATCCGCCTTTCTGACTCAAGAGGGCTGGAACCATAGGCATTTACTGGGCTCCACAACCAAACATTTTATTATTTTATTATTATTATTATTATTGAGACGAGGTCTCTCTCTGTAGCCCCTGCTGACCTGGAACTCATGGTGTGGCTCAAGATGACTTGGAACTCACAGAGATATATCTGCCTCTGCCTCTACACCTGTATTCTACAAACAAATTCTTGAGAAAGCAATCTCAGACTTTTTTTAAAAAGATAAAGCCATACTTCAGAAATTCATTTTAATGTAACAAAGTTACTGATTGCCACTAACTCTCAGCTTTGAATTTTTTTTAATTTAAGAGTATTTTAGCTGGGTGTGACAGCTCACACCTGTAATCCCAGAACTTGGAAGACAGAGGCAGTTCAAGGCCAGCCTTGGCTATAGTAAGTCTGAAACCTGCCTTGGCTACTAGGTTACTAGGCTACATGAGACCACACCTCAATTTTGTTGTGGTTGCTGTGTTAAAGGTGAAACTCTGGTAATAGAAAACAAATCAGTGGTTGCCACACACTTCACAATCTTGATTGTAATGAGATCAGGAATAACTTTTGTGAAAGTTTTTCAATGTGACATACATTCAGCAGGACCTAGACAAACAAGCAGTTGAGGTCGGTGAATTTTATGGCCACATGCCTCAGCAGTAGAGTTAACACAACAGCAAAAGCATCTTTTGCATTTAGATAAATAAAACATAAAGCATAAACTAGAAGGCTTGACCATCAAACATCTCTCTTCTTATTCTTATATCTGCTTCTTTCCCCCAGAGGAAAAACCACTACAGCCAGACCCAGTCTTCCTGAGCTAACCTACAGCCACGTCTGTACACCTGTACCACCTGCATTTACGTTCTGTTGCCAGAGGCTGCATGTCATAGCTGCTTTCTGGACCTCTGTTTTGTGCCTTGGCATCACTCCACAGCAGCTTACACAGTCACCTCATTCTTTGAAAGGCTGCCTGGCACTGCACTGGATATAGCAGAGCAGAATCCACCTACTTCTCTTCTAACAATGGACCTGGAGGCTGTTTCTAATCTCCAGCACGGGGCGAGTCTAAGATGCCTAGAGTTGGAAGGTTCCAATGGAACACACTTTCCCCAGCTTCTCTGGCTCAATGCTGGAAGAAGCTGCCACAGAGCTGAAGCCTGAGTTAATTGAAGACTCACCTAAAGAGGGTGGGGATGCAGATCAGATGGGAGAGCGCTCACCTAACAGGCATGAAGCCAAGAGTTCAGTCTCCAGCATGGCAAAGACAAACAAACACAAAAAACAAGCTGAAGGCACAGGTCTGTCATATTAGCATTTTGGAGGTAGAGGCAGGAGGCTCCAAAGTTCAAGGTCATTTTCAGCTACATAGAGAACTTGAGACCAACTTGAGTTTCAAGAGACACTACACTGAACTTCCACCCCTCAACAGCATCCTACATGCACACAACCACAAAAACCAAAGGATGGAACCCCAGTCTTCATGCATGGTAGGCCCTGTGCTGGCTTCTGAAAGATGACCCAAGTACTGTTTACTGTATGAGTCATGCTTTCATGTTCTGACAAGATAAGAGCTTGCCTCTGAAAAGCTTAACCCAAAAGCTAATGTCTGATAAAATGTCAGCATTCCAGGCCGGTTCTGGACTAATACCCCATCTTTCAGCAGGGAGGGATTAAAGATTAGGGCTTCAAGAGACAGCCAGCTCTGGTTTCACATGCAGCTTGCTCAGCCAAGCTTGGATCTGTGGCACTTGGTCATAAGGAAAGCTGCAGCCCTGGGAGACTAGTGGGGCATTCCAATTGAGTGTGCTGACTGAGCTATACGGAACCTGCCGGGTCAGTTCACTGGCTAACAGGAAATTCATGTGTGAGTAAACACTTAGACAGTGTTTAAGAACGTGCTCTGAGTGTCATTGGAAACAACTTAGAGCTTCTAATTTAGCAAGTTCACTTCTAGGAATTTCCCCTGGGAGCCTTTGTACATGCCCAAAGTGAGCTCCCATGGGCTGAAGCACATGTCTCAGTATTGAATCTCACAAGGCGAACTGTTTATGATGACCTAAACTGTTACTTTTTTGAGCAATGGAGGGATCTGCTATAGATCAGCAGAGCTGAGTGACTTATACACACCCTCACATTGGGACCTTGGCCAGTATCCAAGTATTGCTCTACGTTGTACCTCAGGTCAGTCTTAGGTAACCTGTCCAGATGACCTAGTTAATAAGCAGTGATGTCATGATTTAAACTCAATGTTGCTCAGTGACTGTGTAGATGAGACCTCCTGTCCTGGAGTAAAGACCCAGAAACCTTACTCGGCTCCAGAAACTCCGAAAGTTACAACTTCCATGAGCCCTCACCCCAAGGTTGTAAAGCAGGAAACATTGAATCTCTTCAATGTCCCTACAATTATAGAGAGAGCTCCATAGATTCAGCTTTAATGAGCCATTTCCCATGCTGGGGTGGGCTTTTCCAATGATGCACCTTCCTGAGTCATGTTCCTGTAAGTAACCCCAATAAGTTCACTGGCTCACTAAGCTAGAGCTGGGTGGAATCAGCTCTTTATTACTGATGTTATCTGGGATGAAGAGATATTTGTCCACATCTCCAACTCCAAAACTCAACAGCTGAGCAAAATGGTTTCCAGGAAGAGAGACAGGGCATTGCTACCATGTGAGATATTGTTCAAGGAAATGGGGATTACAGCAGTGAGCAAGACCCAAAAGCAAATACAGTGGTGACTGAGGAAGGCTGGTCATATGTACCCTGTGATGCTGAGCTAGATCTGTCAACTGGACCATGGAGAACAGATGGCCTATTGCCTCAGAATGAACCCTCCCAAGGTAGTTTCTGTTGCCTGGAGTCTCCAGCAGGACAGACTTCCAGTATGCACAGAGGCTGTGAGGCTTTTGAAGAGCAGCTCTCCACTCTGACTGTTTGGCCAATTTGCCAGGAGTCCAGGACTTTGCCTACGCCACAGGCCCCAAATCCTTCCAATTTAGGGGTTCTCCATCTCTCGGCAGGTGCATATCACAGTGGCATGGGGCCAAGTGTGTACAAGTTTT
The DNA here is from genome assembly GCA_033318265.1 of Phyllotis vaccarum. Classification (NCBI taxonomy): domain Eukaryota; kingdom Metazoa; phylum Chordata; class Mammalia; order Rodentia; family Cricetidae; genus Phyllotis; species Phyllotis vaccarum. Next base: position 87,645,801 of record JARWLC010000004.1, on the reverse strand, counting down.
CTGGAACCACACGTTTTCAGAGTTGCAATAGGCTGATATTTGTACATCGGGTTGAGAAAATAGTTCTGTTTAGATGAATACAGCTCACTTTGTTCACAACCCCCAATGAGAGCACATGGTGCCAAGAGCCAGAGGTACTCACACAGTCCTGGAGTTTTATGATATGGCAGATGGCTAGGCAGTGGACAGATCCTTCCTGACGCTTAAAGCAGATGAACACAGAAGCCATATGCTGAAGGTGGGAGAGCCAGAAAGTGGAAGAGGCCTGGGTCCCCTTATCCCTGCCTAGAGGACAGCCTGTTTAGTATTTTCTGTGAACAAGAATAAATATCCATGTCTGGTGAAATAGCTCAGAAGGTAAATGTCTGCCTTGCATGCATGAGGACCTTAGTTTGATTTCCCAGAACTCACATAAAGAAAAGAAAGAAAGAGAAAAAGAAAAAAACCGGGCATGGTGGCACACGCTTGCCTCCCAGCATTGGGGAGGCAGAGATGGATGTAGATTCCTGGCACTTGCTGGCCAGCCAACCTTGCCTACTTGGTGAGTTCCAGGTCAGTAAGAGACCCTGTCTCAAAAAACAAGATAGATGACTCCTAAGGAATGACACCTTAGATTGACCTCGTCTCCACACAAATGCAAAGTATACCTGTAGAAAAATACACACATACACCCCCATAAATACCCCCATTCACAAAGAAATGTGTGAGACAGGATGCATATTTGGTGTGAGTTTCAACAGTACAGGATGTACTTCACCTGAACATCAGACTTAGCTCAAAGCTAACTGTGCGTGGATGGAAATTCTAAGCCACTAGAGCCCCAGGTCTGAGCATAGCCTCCTGATACACAGTGATATCCTGAAATAGTCCAGAAAGATGAAGAACACACCAAGTGTGGCCATAAAGGACAATGAAGTATGAAGAAGCTAGGGAATCAAGATCAAGTTCAAACACTCTTTTTAGATACTTGTTAGGAGAACAAGAAGAGGTCGGCACACAGGGACACCAGTCCATGGGTGCTGGTGTAACGGAGAAGCGTGTAAGAAAGCAAACAGCCAGGGATGGGGAGAAGAATGGGATGTTAGGAATGAGTAATGTTCCTCACAGGGTCGTATATTTAATTACTTGGTCCTTAGTTGAAGGTGCTCTTTGGGGGACTGCACCTTTAGGATGTAGAGCCTCGCTGGAGGAAGTACATCGCTTGGGGAAGGGATGTGAGGATTTACATCCTGCACTCGCTCATTCTCTGTGTCTCTGCTTCCTAAGTGTGGATGAAAATTTGACTAGCCAGCGTCCTGCTCCTGCCTCCACACTTTCCCTGCCTGTTGACATGCCTTCCCTGCTCCAATGAGGCTGAGCTCTTTCTTCTAACCCCTATTTTGCACTGTGGTCACACATCTGGCAATGTCACTGTGGTGCTAATGTATAAGGTACAGAGCCACTGCTGGACCTGGTTCTTGATAAAATCGAGGGACATGATTAACAGGAGTGGCTGATGGTAGAACATGGATTGTACAGGAAAAATGAACAGTCTAAAGTGACAACACGTATAATAAACACACAAGCTCTTGTCTCATTGTTTACCACTGTATCCATCTTCTAGGCTACCCACACTCTATATTTACATAATGACAAGCAAGTTGCCTTTTATGCAAATTAGCACAAACATGAGTGATGAGTGACAGACGCTTTGCACTCCATAGTGGGGGGGGGGGGAGCTGTGACATCACTAGGCTACAGAAGTTTTTGCTTTGATTTGTTTGAGACAAGAATCTTGCACTCAGACTCTCCTGCCTCTACCTTCTGAGTGACAGTAACACTTCACTGTGATCTCAGGAGCTGGCTACTGCTTACATGGATGGCCTGTCATCAAACCAACTCTGTTTCTAAACAGTTTAAAAATTCTTGAATAAGAACAACGAAAAAAAAGCACACACACACACACTCAGACACAACTAGGTATAGTGTCACACATCTGTAATCCTAGTACTCAGGATGCAGAATCAGAAATATCACTGTAAGTTTGGGGCCAGCCTGGGCTACATAGGAGTTCCAGGCTAGCCAGGAATACAAAGTGAGATCCTAGCGGCAGGTAGCTAGAAGGCTGTGCACCAGGAGAGTTGGGAAAGTTGCATATTTCCATCATGGAGATTTCTCTTTCGGGCTAGCCCTTCTACCTGGTGTTTCTGAAATACTAATAGCAACATGGGCCATCACGGTTCTTACAGCAATGGAATAAACTGTATGCAGTTTCAAGAAAACCACCTGGAGATGTTCCTGCATCCAGGGCTTTCCTGATGACTTAGTAGGATTTAGAAAAGTTCTGCTGGGAAAGGTAAGGATGACTCACAAATCAATCACCTCAGCTAAACTTGGCAGGGCACACCTGTAACCCTCTACTTGGGAGATAATGGCGCACACCTTTAGTATCAGCAGGCAGAGGCAGATGGATCTCTGTAAGTCTGAGGCCAGCCTGGTCTATATAGGGAGTTCTAGGACAACAGGGTTAAGAACAGAGACCCTGTCTCAAAACCCAAAAGATAAAATTAAATTAAAATAAAAGAATTCTTAGAGAGAGAGAGAGAGAATTCTCAAAGCTGACCAAAAGTCCCAAGTATCACCTCAGTGTCCCTGTAACCCAGCTGGGTTAACTCAGGCAAGTTGCTTCAGCTCTCTGTGGCTCCCTCTTTGCTTTGGAACACATACCTCCTGCCTATATTTTCTCAGGAGAAAAAGAGTCTCATTTTTAATTGTTCAAACATTACGACCTTCTTTTTCTTCATCAAAGTTACTCTGACCAATGTCTGTTTTGGAAATGTGTTTATAACTCTAAGCAACACTTTAAAAGATATCTCTGCTGTGTTCCACGTATCAGTAGCCAAGGAAGTCAGAGCTGGTAGAGAACCTGAGTGCTCACAGAACCTGGAGGTGAAGTGGGTTACTCTATAGCAAGAGACCATCTGTGATGAATATCACATATGGCCTGCAGTCCCCAGTCAATGCTGTAAGAACTTCACATTTAATAATAATAGTGGTTGTTAATTACATGTATCTATCTGTTTCACTACACATTCAAAATCTGTTGGCGGTTCTGCATGTCCGAACAACAGGTTAATAACTGCCCCACCATGAAATGATGAGAAACCAAACACAAAGTGGCTTCCATAGAAAGTGCTTTATATGTATTTATGCCAGGAGGAGTGTCAGTAACCAGTAACTACAAACAAGGGATCTGCTCACTGAAGGCGGGGCCTCGAAGCAATGCTGATAATTAGAGCTTATTAAAACAAACAAAACAAAAATCTTCTCAACCAAATGCAAACAAAAGGCTGAGCCGGGATGAGGTGGGACTGAGTTCTTCTTGTCAGGTTGTCTAGAGTGTTTTCAGACTCTCAGAAGGTGATGGGCTAATTACAAGGTTGTGGTGAGTGGCTTGAAATAATTTGATTGTGGGATAATTTTTATAGTTTGGAGTTACAATTAAAGGGTGCAAACTTTTCCTAATTAACAAAGCTGAGGGCCTCAGCCACAAGTCCCTCCATCAGGGGCCTGGCTCCTCTCCACTACCTCACACGGTGACCTCACCCCTCCTTCCCATCTCCATTAGCACTGCTGGGCAGAAATGAATTGAGATTTGTGCCATAAATGAGTGTGTGTGTGTGTGTGTGTGTGTGTGTGTGTGTGTGTGTGTGTGTGTGTGTGTGTAAGTCAGAGGACAATTTGAGGAGTAGCCTTTTTATTACTGTGTGGGTCCTGGGGATTGAACTCAAGTTGTCAGACTTGGTAATAAATGTCTTATTAGCCAACAGAGGCATTTTTCTTGCCCTGTGCTATGTAATTCTGACCACTAAAAAGAACTACCGAATGAAAACTGTGACATGTGCATTCATTCATGTAGCTTAGTATAACTTGGGACTTGTTATATAGGATGACCTTAAACTTCTGATTCTCCTGCCTCATTTCCCAAGTGCTGGGTTAATATTTGTTCAACACCATGCCTTGTTTATGCGGTGCTGAGGATTAAAACCAGGGCTTTAATGGGCTGGGCAGTGGTTGAGCATGTATACCTTTACTCCCAGCACTCAGAAGGTAGAGGCAGGCAGGTAATCTGTGAGATAATTCTAGGACAGCCAAAGCTACACAAAAACCCTGGCTCAAAACAAAACAAAACAAAACAAAACAAAACAAAACAAAACAAAACAAAACAACCACAAACAAAACAGGGCTTTGTATGTGTCAGGCAAGAGCTCTGCCAACTGAGCTACACTCCCCAGCTCTAAAAGTTTGCGACACACACACACACACATAAGTGGAACAAAATATTATCTGTGAGCAAAGGTGAACTCTGAGGAGAGCCTGTGGATGATATGAAATCCTGAATGTCTCCTATGACTCAGCCCAGGGCAATTTGTGGGGTGTGGGGGGAGGGCCATGGAACTCCGCCTCCTACTAATAACACCTCCAGACAATCGTCAGAGTCCTCATTTGAATTTGATTCATTTATAGTTTTGGAAGAACAACGGCAGCAAGACAATGGGGTCACTGACATGGTCTCCGGTCTCTGGTAGTTCCTGGACGCAAGCAGCAGGTATTTTAAAAGGTTTTCATTCTAATCCAACCAGCACTTCCCTTCTGGCCAGGAAGGAGCTGGTGGAATACTAAGTACACCTTCTCCAATCTCAAGCTTTCCTTTACTCTTCGTCTTTACAGTGACACCAAGTTTACGCCCACTCTTTGCTGAGAGGTCAGAGCGTCACCATCCACTGTGCCTGGTTCTCAGAGGCCCCCACCAATTTAGATGGAGTCTGACTTCAGAAAACTGGGCACTGCTGAGTCAACCTGTTATGTGACCTCACTGGGCCCTGCTCCTGAGGTCATGGAGGAAGAAAGTGAGTTGGTAAAATTCCTGGTATTTATACAACTCAGCTAGCCCAGACCTTCCTGGAAGGAGTCTTGAGTGGAGCTTCTGGGAACTAAATGGCAGCCTCCTCACATCTGGTTGAGTGATACATTTGACATGTGAAATGAGGCGCTTTGAAGACACGCATCTATGCTGAAAATCCTACAGACTGGCAAGCTCGTTTGAACTTCCTAACTATGAGAGTTTGAATGTTGCAAATTGAGAGTTCAAATTATCTTGGACAATCTTTAGTTCCCTTAATAGTCAGTCATTCATCACCCACCTCTGTATATGACCTAACATCTTACTGTCAGGTAAAAACTCTGATTATTTTAACTTAGAAGATCCTTAGCTTTTGTGACCCCAACAGCCATGAATGTCATCAGACAGCATCTGAGACCTAAGCCCAGGGACCTCATCACTTGAAGTAACCCACTTACTGATATCCCCACCAATGTATTTAGAAAACATAACTTTCTTCTGTTCTGTGATTATGAAAGTTCATGTAATCACTCCACGAATCTGTGTGTCCACACTATGGTCACACCTATGGGTCTAAGAATAAACTTCTTATGTGATGTAGACAGACAGCAATCAGTTCACAGCAGACTTCAGATCTTATATTCAGTGATGACCCAACTTACACCATATTCTTACTGGAGAAGTTTTCACAATTATCATAGAAAGTCAGAAACAACTAAAAACAACATAGACAACATAGAGTGTCACTTCACTACAACAGTGCTGGCACACATATCTTACTTAATTTTTTTTTATTCTTCAAATATACTTTTAAGACAAAACTGTATACAGCCCAGGCCTGCCAAGAACTCACTATGTAGCTAATTCCTAATTCTCCTGCCTCAGTTTATAAACTGAGTTCATAAACCGCTACCATGCTCAGTTTATGCAGCACTGGGAACTAAACCCGGGCTCCATGCATACCAGGCAGGCACTCTACACACTGGGCTACATACTCAGCACTTTAAACTGATTGAAAATTTAGTCCTAAGAAAGTACAGTGGCTGCCCACATTTATAATAAACATAACACAGTGTGTGTGTGTGTGTGTGTGTGTGTGAGAGAGAGAGAGAGAGAGAGAGAGAGAGAGAGAGAGAGAGAGAGAGAGAGAGAGAGAGATTTTAAACGAGGTCTTACATTTTTTTTTCTATCTACTATACAGTAACATATCACGTAATATTGGAAAAAGGAACCAGGAAGTTTTTCTGAGGTTTACACGCAAGTTCACCCCACCATTTTAGTTTTATTCTTTAATTTATGCTAATTTAACTTGTCAAATACAAACATCCCCTAAGGCGCTGTAAAAGATATCACAGACCTCAATCAGTTTTGACAGCACTATTCAAAAACAAGCAAACAAACAGAAAAACAAAACACCCCCCACCCCCACCCCCACCCCCGTACTGTACAAGTCTGGGAAAGAGCCTCACATCAAGCTAGCTATTCACTGTATTCAGTTCGGGTTCTTTCCTGGAGTCGATCTCTGGGTCAGAGCAGCTTCTGCTCCCAACCGAAACTCGAAATTCACAGGCTCCAGCCTTCCACCAAGGAAGGGGCGGGGCACCCGTGGGCCCCGTAGCTAATGCCCGCCGCTGTCCACTTATAGCTGTCCTTTCGAGGTAAGGCGCCTGGACCCCAGGATAATGGGGCGCACGGAAAGGCAAAGAAATATCCCCAGCGGGAGGTCAAACCATAGTCTTGGTGCACTTCTCTGGCCCAGGTGGAGGGTGAGCCCAGAGAGGCAAGGTCTCCCACGCCCTAATCAGTGTCGCTCAGAGTCTCAGCAAAGTCCCCAGCGCACGACGCGCCACCTTGAGTGCATTCTCCTAAGGCTCGTTCCGCGCGCGCTTACCCGTTCCCGGGCCGGAGCTGAGCTCGCCCAGGTTCAGGACTCCCCCACGTGCCCGCGGGGAGAGTCGTCCCAAGACCCTCGCGACGCCAAAGCTCCCCGACGGTGCTACCGGGTCGGAATCCCACGCGCCACGGCGGGGCGCCTCCCTGGCCACAGCTTGCTCTTACCTGTCCCGTGCAACAGGCTCGCTGTATCCAGGAGCAGGACGCCCAGCAGCGCGACTGGGAACCCGCAGGCCAACATGGCCATGGCTCTGGGGGCACCTCGGCCTCCGTAGGGCACGACTGAGGCCTATGTCGGTTAGAGGCCTCAGCGGCACCTGGGCACCGAAACGCGGCTGCGCCCCGCCCTGCCCCGCTGCACACCTGCACGCCGGACCCCGCCCCGCCTGCTCAGCAGGAACGAGGGTGACCCAGGCTTCCTCTCTGGCCTCCTCCTCTTCCTGCTTCTGCTCAGGTAATACTCACCCATGCCCGGTAGCCTTGAGGCAAGTTTGTCCCCGCCTCCCTGGCTGCAGCTCCTTTCTCAGAGTCCAAAGGACCTTAGAGACAGCCAGCTCTTCCTTACTTCACTGACCCAGTGTGCCAGTTTAGAAGGGGAAATCTTCCTTCCTAAGGGGAAGTGTGCACGATGCTGCTGAGCTGGGAGTGGATGCGAAGGATCCTACCAATGTTGCTGGTATCCGATTCCTTCTCAGATGCAGCTGGGCCACCTACCTCTGCTTCCAGAGGTCCTGTGGGGTCTTCTTCCGTCCTCTAGGCCAGTGGTTCTCAACCTTCCTAATAGCTGCAACCCTTAAATACAGTTCCTCATGTTGTGGTGATCCCCAACCATAAAATTATTTTTGCTGCTATTTTATAACTGTAATTTTGCTACTGTTATGAATTGTAATGTAAACATCTGTGCTTTTTGATAGTCTTAGACGACCCCTTTGAAAAGGTAGACACCCTCCCCCAAAAGGTGTCGCGACCCACAGGTGAGAACCATGACCTGGATCACAGAGAATGCTGGTAGATGGTTCAGGAGCTCTTGGCTTGCAGACCAGGATTAGTACTCCACGGCCCCATGGGTCCACTGTGTCCACGGGTCAGGATTACTCAGACTTCTCAAGGAACCTAGGACAGGACCAGAAGCCCATGCCCCAGCATCAAAGTGTGACCCCAACTTCTCTTTAGCTCCTGGAGAAGCTGAGCCTGTCATACTTCCCCAACAGAGATGAAAAGTCACTTCTCCAGCTTCAACTACTTCCCTCCGTCCTCAATTTCCACTGAGGAATAAAGCAAATGCTCTCCAGCCCTGAGTAGCTGAGGCAGGGACCTCATCATAACTCGATCTACAGAAGAGCCTGTAAACTAAGGATTCTCAGACTTGGGGTTCTGGATTCACTTCCCTAGCTGGCAATTCTTGATTCTCCCGGATGAGTTGAGTACTAGTTCATTAACAGAAAGAAATGTGTTTGATAATGTTGTTTCCTTTCGAGTCAGTGTCTCTCAATGAAGTCCTGGATGGGAACTTACTATGTAGACCAAGCTGATTTCAACACAAAGAAATCAGCCTGTCTCTTGCCTTCTAAGTGCTGAGAAGGAAAGAAAAAAGAATTCTTGAGAAAAAAGCTAAGCTTTAAAAAAAAAAAAAGTTTAGGCTGCCAAACTATAAAAGCAGATTTTCATCTTTTCCCCCTTTTGGGGAGACTTGCACATCACTAAACAAACACATTGTTTCCCAGCTATCAAAAGTTGAGCCTAAGGAATAAATTATTTTATTGACAACCCATTTCTCCAACTTTTGGTTAAGTGACTTCATGGTTGGAACAGTGGACACTGACTTTCTGAAAATGAATTATTCCCAGATGTGAAGGTTCATGATGGTCCAGGAAACAGCAGCAAAGCCGAGAGGAAGCAAATGAGGAGACATTTGGTGACCAAGATGTCCTGAGGTGACATTTTGGTTCGTGGTGAGGGTGGGGTGTACTAACCAGATATGAGCTCTGTCTTCCTCAGTGGCTGAATGGGAGGGGAAGTCAAGAAAATTCAGGCAGCTAAATCTGCTTGCTGCATAAGAGAAACTGCAGACCGAGAGGTGAGCAGGTCACGGCCCTTGGCATCAGGCCTGATGATAAAGATTTGACCCCCAGGCCCACATTATGGACCCTGAGAACTGATACCTGCAAGTTGTCCTCTGACCCCCTTGTGTGCACTGTGACGTGTGTGCCACACAAAATAAATAAATACATGTATAATTTTTAAAAAAATTTAAAATAGACCCTGTGTCTAGCTGACAGTGGTGCAGGAGAGGATCACAGGTTTGAGGCTAGCCTGGGCTATACAGAGACTCTGTCTCAACAACAAAATAAGCAAAGTGATAAAAACAACATAGACTGCTGTTTCAAATCGGGACTAATGGCTGAGGTGCCTATTTAACATACCAAAGCAGACCTGGCTGCCAGGTTCTCCCAGTGTCCCTCAGCTCCTACCTGTTACCCCACACTCTATCCAGAACTCTTCAGCCCACGGGCTGGACAGCTCTTTCCTCAGAGGCTCCTCTCTATATAATCTAGATATTTTGGTTCTCCGCCCTTTTTGGACCTTTGACCTCCTGGCTGCTGTATGTGTTTTCCGTCTCTTCCTTCTAGGTCCAGCTTAGCCTGGTCATGTCTACTCTGGACTATCCCAGACATCCTGCTTCTACCCATACCCCACATGTTATCTAAAATAAACTTTCTCCCCACCATACCTAGGAGCAGTTATGCCCTTTTATTTTATTATTTCTTTTTTCCCCATTCAACTATTCCCCTCATTTTGACTTCTTTAGAAACTCTTTTACAAAGGCTAAAAGAACAGAGGTTTTAAAGGCACAGACGTTTACACAGATGGGACGGAGAAAAGACAGCAGTAGAGTTGATCCTGTGGCTGGAAAGAGAACAGGCTATAAATGCCTAGGGAGCCAAGAGAAAATGGAACCCTGCTCTAGCAAGGGATAACAGGATTTACACTGTGAAATCCTCAAAAGAAAAGAGCAGAATCCACAGCACTCAGGAAATGGCAGCTCCGGTTCCAAAATTGGGAGGTGAGGGGGTGTTTTCAGATGGAATTTCTGAACAAGGGGGCTGGGAGAGCCGGGAGCCCTGTAGTTAGCCAGGAGCCACTTCCTGCTTTCCTGGCCAAGCAACTGCTCCTGGAGATCTGAGCTCAGAGCCTGGGAAACGTTCTAAAGATAGATTCAGAAAACGTATGCATCCAGAATGCCGGGAGTCCATGGCTTGCCAACTGTTCATCCTTCTTGCTAGATGTGAAAGGATCTTCCAGGAATCCCAGGAGACCAAAAATGCCTACTCATCCCTCAAAGAACTGGCCAGCTCCTCCCATGAGGCTCCTAGCTTATTAGTCTAGTTAAAAGTAAAATCCTACAATGCGGCTCTCACTTCTAAGGGAAACATGAAAAAGTAACATGGTGGGGAAAGACTGTACAGGAGAAGATGAAAGCAAAGCCAGACAAAAATAATTGCCAACTTCGTTACAGAGATGAAGGCATCTGAGGGGCAGATACAGGTGGATCTCAGAGTTAGAGGCTAGTCTGGTCTACAGAGTGAGTTCCAGGACATCCAGAGCTACATAGAGAAACCTTATCTCAAAAAACAAAAACAGATTGGAAAAGAAATTCAATTATAGTAGACATTTTTAAAAACAAGCCCAGAGACTGGAGGTGTAGCTTAGTGGTAGAGGGACTACTTAGCACACACCAGACCCTGAGGGAAGAATATTGAGATGCAACTCATGAACTCTAGTAGAACATCATTTAATCCTGCCCAGGTAAGGGTGACATGAGTCTCCAGGTTTGACATCATATGGAGTGTCATGAACAGCAACAAATATCACACGTTCTCGTCATGGCACATTGTGGTGAGATTTTAGAAACCTCTGACAAACCGATTCTATAGCTTCCAGAAGCAAGAAATGGGCCTTAATCAAAGGAACAATCATGAAAATGGCTTGGATTTATTTTTCAAGAGCAACCCAAGAAGCTGGAAGAACTTTCCAAAACCTGAAGGAAGCTAACTTCTTAAAACTATAGGCCCAGAAAAACTACCCGTTGTGGTAAGACAGAAAAATGACAGGTCATGGAGGGGTGTCCTCATACACCTTATAGGAAATACTGGGGAACACATTCCATTAAAATAGGAAACACCGAAGGGCTGGCAAGGTGGCTCAGTGATAAAGGTGCTTGTTGACAAGCCAGACATCTGACTTGGCTCTCTAGAGCCCACATGGCAGAGGGAGAGAACCAGCTCCCCAAGGCTGTCCTCTTACCTCCACATGCCAAACGTGGTATACTTGTGCCCACCCCCCACACAAATAAGTGGAATAAATTTCCTTTAAAAGAAATAGATGGAGCTGGGCAGTGGTGGCACATCTTTAATCCAAGCAAGAAGAAATACATGGAAAATAGGCACTGATGTGAAAAATCGGAAAGCAACAGACAAAACCCTGACCAGCTTAAGAATATTTAAAATCAGGTATAAAAAGTAGTTATTTAGAATAAGGAAAGGAATTGTGACAAATTACAAACTTGAATTTTTTTTAAAAAAAGATTACAAATGTCTCCAAATCCAGAAAAGTAATATAGTATCTTTACCATACCTGCGTGTAAAGATCATTTTGCAAGGTACATCTTGTAAGAGGTCATTCATTTGTTGAGGTCCAAAAAAATGTTTCTTCATCAATGATGTATTTGTGATTCATATACCACTACATTCATGGATCTTATAAATTCTGTTTCTGTGATTCCTGTTAAATGTAAATATCAAAGCTTGGTGGTGCATAATCCCAGTGCTTGGGAGTGAACAAAGTAGGATCAGGAATCAGAGGTCAGACTCAGCCTGTATTACATTAAACCCCATCTAAACACCCCACCCTACTGTGTGTGTGTGTGTAAGACTAAAGCAGCGTGGTATGTTTATAATTATGTTGTAATGATATGGAAATTATCAGTTTATTTATAGTACAAAAAACTCTTTGATAAGGCATAGTGAGAACTGAGTACTATACTTAGATTTTTACTTTAAAAAAAAAACATTTATTTAATTTGTATGTGCAAGTTATCATCTGGGTCCTCAGGATCGAACTCAGACTGTCAGGTTTGGTGGTAAGAGCCCTTTCCTCTAAACCACTTTGCTGGTGATTTATTTATTTATTTATTTATTTTAGGAAGGTTTCACTATGCAGTCTTGGCTGTCCTGGGGTTTGCTATGTAGACAAGACTGGCGTTAAACTAACAAGAGATCTGCTGGCCTCTGCCTTGTGAGTACTTCCAATTAACCATGTTTTAATAAAAAAACAAAAAAAACCTCATGGACTGGCTGTTTCTGGCTCTGCCCATTTTGAGTTGTATTCATCTCCCGGAACTACCCACATACTTCTAATGTTGGCCAGGGTTGGGCAGGTTCATAAGGGGATGCTGCTCTGGGCTTGTTCCTGTGACTCAGCCCAGTGGGTGGATGGGAGACTCATTGAAGCCCTAACTATGATAGTAGGCCAAATGACAATTGAACTATACTGAGGCTGTGAATCAGGTAAGTATGTTTTGCCAAACCTCAGTGAAATGCATATTCAGGAATTTAATTCCCTTAGTCAGGTCCTAAAGTTCCTGAAGCCTCTCAATACTATATTCCATATGGAACTGTGTGGTTGTGCATGGAGGATGGATGGAGTTAAAATATATTCCTTTTCAAGTGTTACAGAGGTATATTCAGGGGCACCCAGCCTTTGGAAGGTTATGTCCAGTAATGCTTTTCCAGTTTCAAGGTGACTATAACCCTAGAAAGAAATTAGAGGTCCCACCCAAGGGAGAAGGATGGTACCCAGGATGATGTGCACCACAATAGTTGTAAAACAGATAGACAAGCTAGCTGGCATCCTAAATCCTGTATCTACTCTTCCATGTGAGTGCCCTGAGTGGAAAGAATAAAATCATACAGAGTGGTTGTTCTAGTGATGAACTCCTTAAACTAAAATGATGCTTGGATGAGACAAGCATGCTCACAACCCAGCATCCTGATGCTCTTCAGACACAGCTGAGCCTCCCAGGGAAGGAGCCAGCATTGAGTGTACCAGGCTTTTTATGGGGGGCCACCAAGCAGCTCCTAAATTATGATACAGAGACTTAATATTAGTTATGAATGCTCGGCCTTACACTCATTTCTTGCTCTTATAACTTAGCCTGTTTTTCTTTGTTTCCCTCAGGGCTTTTTGCCTTTTCTTTCTGTATATCTTGCTTTCCTGCTGCCTCTAAGACTTTCTGGTCTCAGGCATCTCCCTCCTTCTTTCCTCATTTCTAGATTTCTCCTCCTATTTATTTTCTCTGCTTAGCAGCCCTGTCTATCCCTCCCCTGCCTAGCTATTGGCTGTTCAGCTTTTTAATAGACCCATCAGGTGCCTTGGGCAGGCAAGGTGAAACAAATGTAACATATCATTAAACAAATACAGTGTAAACAAATGTAACACACCTTTACACAGGTAAAGTAATGATCTAAAGCAGAAACAAATGTAACACATCATTAAAGAAATACAGTGTAAACAAATGTAACACACCTTTACACAGGTAAAGTAATGATCTAAAGCAGAAACAAATGAACCACATCTTTACATAGTTGGATATTCCACAATTGAGGCTGCTCAGCATATCTACCAGAATATTATGTGAGAAAGCAATACTGGCCCCCCCCTCCAGAGTTCGCGAGTGTGTGTGTGTGTGTGTGTGTGTGTGTGTGTGTGTGTGTGTGTGTGTGCCCCACTTTATCCAGAAGAAAGCCTTACATGCCATTCAGTGTTTTCCTTGCTTTGCTTTGATATTTCTTTTTTTCCCTCCCTCCCTCCCTCTCTTTCTTTCCCTTCTTCCTCTTTCTCCCCCATTAGACAGGATTTCTCACTGATGTGGAACTCCTCAAGAAGGTTAGGCTGGCCGTCTACTTGTTTTCACCTCTCCAGCACTGGAACTTCATATGGGCATCACCGTGCCTGGTTTTTATTTAGTTTTATGACTAAGCTACCTCCTTTAAAGCCTGGAGTCTCTTTAAAAATGTATATTTCTTTTATTTATGTGTGCCTGAATGCATGTCTGTGCACTATATATATATACAGGAGTCTGCTATCAGAAGAACTGTCATATCTTCTGGAACTGGAGGTCCAGATGCCTGTGAGCCACCATGTCAATGCTGGGAACTGAACTCTGGTCCCCTGCAAGAATGGTAAGTGGTCTTAGGCACTGAGCCATCTCTCTAGCACCCCCTCCCCCATCTCCTTAAAGACTTACAGTGATTTGGAATTAAGCCTCAGACATGCACAGGAGATGCCACTAGTGCCGGGAGAACAGTCTCTAATCATCATATAGGGAAAGAATTTGATGGACATAAGAAGGGATGACTCAGCAGCTGTTAACATGGATGTTCCAGGTAGGTTCTTGAATTTTGAGGCTGGATCTGCAACTTCCTGGCTATGTAAACTCCTTTATCCATATGTCTCAGTTTCTTCATTTATGAGCATGGGCTATGAGAGGATGCCCTTTGCAGGGTGCTAGATAGATGAATGCAATTAGTGTATTCCCTTATTTGATGCCGTACTTGGTAAGAAGTCACACAGTGCAGCTGGCTGAGGTTACTGTTGCTATGGTAGCTGTCACATATGTGGATGAGTTTCATTTTTAAAGAGGATAGGGGCTGGGCTGGAGAGATGGCTCTGTGTTAAGAGCACTTACTGTTTCTTTAAAGGACTCAAGGTCACTCAACACCCATATTGGACAGTTCACAGCTACCTGTAACTCTAGCTCCAGGGGATCTGATACTCTGGCTTCTATACACACACACACACACACACACACACACACACACACACACACTGGGATTTAGTCAGGAGAGACACTGAATTTGCTCTCTGTATACACAGACACACAGACAGCAGGCAGACAGACAGACAGACAGACAGACAGACAGACACACACACACACACACACACACACACACACTGGGATTTAGTCAGGAGAGACACTGGATTTGTTCTCCATATCCCGTTCCCCAAAGGAAAGTAATTGAGCCCCTGGCTTCCACAACAAGGCCTTGGTGGTCCACTCTGGACCTTGACCTGTTGTATTGGTTGAAGGCACCTAGGCCAGGACTTAATACAGTTGGAAGGAAGAAAAGAGGGTATATCATTGTGAGCCAGGAAGTGTATCTGGGTGAAGTGGTTCAATCTGGTTAGCAGAGGGAAATTTTGTCGGGCAAAAATAGTTCTTAATGTTGCAAATGCACAATTAGGATGAGGGTCCTTTTGTGAGCTTGACACAGGAATTTGTTACATCTCAGGATAAGATAGGAGGTTCATGGCATTGACTTTGCAAGTAATTTGCCCCAGAGGAGCCACGTGGTGCAAGTCTTAGGATGAGTAAGACAGGTTAAAGAAAATCTTCCCTGAGCCTTGAATGCACTGTCATAGGCTGAGGGCTGAGTGAACTCATCCATGTGACTCAGTAACAAGGCAGCAAGCAGGGAGTACCTTCTGTGATCACCTCAGAATGACCCAAAGCCCAGAGATGCACACGACTCCCTGAATTGCACCATCCAAGAGGTCAGTGTACCAAGCCAGGGCCAGAACAGGGAGCAAAGAGCTGGCGATAACTCCCTTCTAAGCTTGTGCAACCAGCTCTCTCAGTCATTTGCCCGTGGGGGAGAGGAGACTAGGCCTGTTAGTCTGGAGACCACAACGCCCTCGGATATGACCCACAGCCTTGTCAAGCCCCAGCCTGCTAACCCCACTTCTTTGCTGCAGTTAAGCTGCATTTGGAAGGAAGATATCTTCTGAGTAAGTGTGTGGGACTTTCAGGGATTTTCCTCCTGGTAGAGAGTAAGTTAAGTAGTATAAAGGATGTGCCACCATTGTCCAGGGAGCACTGACTGGGAATGATTTTGGATGCTTGATATGTAGCCCTGACTACATAGAGATCTTATCTCCTTCAGCCTCTCCCAGGCAGGGAGTGTAGGTGTGCATTGCCATGCCTGGCTAGCTGGTGTTTTTCTTTTAGCTAGGCTAGAGTCTCTGACTTTGGTCCAGGAAGACTATCTAGGTCTCAGCTCATTTTGTCAGTGCATAAGCTATTAACATGGCATTGCCACCCAGCCAAGATGGTGTTTACTGGGAAGCTCTGCCTTCTCCATGGCAGTTTTGGGTAGGAATTTGCCATGCCTCTCTTCTGCTGGACCCCTTTTCTTTTTATAACTGGAAAGAATTTAGGGGGATCAAAGATAGGGTATAGGAAACCACCCTCTCTTCATTTTCATGCTTCTCTTCTAAAACTAATTTTGTTAGCATAAGATAAAGGGGTTTTGTATGATATTCTCTCCTCCTACTGTGTGGTCTGGGTTTGAACTTGGGCTGTTAGACTTAGCAGCAGGCCCTTTTGCGCACCACAGCATCGCACTTTCATCAATGTATGTTGATCATATTCTTCTTCCCAATTTCTTCCTAGTTCCTTTCCCCAAATGGTCTTCCTTCTGCTTTCATGTCATACATACACATACTTCTCTTTTGTTCTCCTGCCCCCCTCAGACCTCCTCATTACCCATAGACCCCTGTGAACTTCCACAGTAGAACTAGATGCAGTGTTGTGAAAGGTACACATTCAAGTCTTTATTTGCATGCCATTCTCAAACCGCCATACCTTCTCAGGTGTTCAACTCACTTTCTGAACAGCTGTGCTGAGGATGGACCAGCCTGCCTCCATTTTAGGCTTGAAAGCCATCTTAAAGACAGAGTAGGTTCTGTCTGTTTATGATTAAACCTATTTCTCAAGGATTGGGCTATGTTCTACCTGTGTGTAATCTTAACAAATGGTCTGTACTGCCTTTGTTTCAAAAAGTTATTATAACCTCTTGCAACCCCACCTTTGCTTCAAAAAGTTGTTATGGCTACCTTGTTATGTTCTGCTTCTGTAACCCTGACTGTTTTGCCCACCAAATCCCCCATTTGGAAACCTCCTACCCCTGAGATAAAAGCCCTGTCTTTCTCACATCCGATGCTGACTTCTTGAACCCTTCATTAGGGGGAGGCAGCTTGTGTACACACATAAAAGGCTGGCTTTCATTAATTGCCTGCTTTGACTAATCTGGCCATGATGATTTGGGTCAGTGGTCTTTCTCCTTGAATCTTAGGATTAACACTGTCCCTGTCTCTGAGTCTCATTTCCTGAATGGTCTTTGCTTGCCCACTTGAGATCTTCATCACGGGTAGAACTGGCTGAGCTGGTAACCCGAAGAGACAATGGTGGCAGAGACAACAGCAGAAAGGGTAGTAGAGGCACGCAGGTGCTGAAAAATTCCAGAGAGTGACTGGAGACAGAAATGGGGAAGCTGCTGAGTTGACATAAGAACAGAGGTAGGCAAGCAGGGGTGGGGAGCCATGACTGGGGAATGTGGAAGGTTGTGAGGAGCCAAAGCTGGTGTGGGAAGCTGGGGAAGCCCTGACTGAATGTGTGTTACTGACATAGGCACAGCCATGTCAAGGATCCTAGTCCAGACCAACTGGAAAATGGCAACGCCTTTTTAGGGGTCCCTGCCTAGATGTTGACAGTGTGAGCAAAAACTGTCTGCTATAGTTTTCTTAGATATTTATGGTCTAAAGATGGCTTCCCTACAGAGACTGCTCCGGCTGAGATTAGCTAAACCTATCTTTTTGATCCAGCTGTATGCCCTAACCCCCGCCACCTTGTTTATCTGTGTTTAATAACCCCACCTCCTTGTTCAGCTGTATGCAATTATCCTGCCTCTCTCTTCAACTGTAAACATGCTGAGCTTCCTGGATCCACTGTTTCTGTGTGTGTGCCTATCTTGTCTTTGTTCCCTTGCTACCATGCAAGAGCTGAGAGTCCTGATACCCAAAGACCCAGTGCTGTTAACACTAGCTGCTGTTAGGATTACCACAACAGTTCTATTACAGCCATAATGCTGCACTCTGCCTGATATCACCAAGGCCAGTACCTGTCACAAGTCCTGGATAGTTGGTTGCTGTGTGAGAGGGGCCACCCGCAGCTGTGACCCAGAGCTGAAAGCCTCTGAGCCTGTTAGTCTAGCCTGTGGGCCTTCAGAAATCTAATGCCTGAAACTATTAATCAAGGAAGCTATTTCTACCCAGATGGAGCAAACAAATCACAACACGTAGTTTGGAAAAAGAACTCAGGCCCTGGAGATTGACTGATCTCTGAGGCTGTGCTTCTATCATGGACATGGCCACTGAGCAGAACTTTATATCCAGGGGTGTCTCCCCACAGCTTTCTCTCCTTGCTATTCAGAACATCTGCTTCTTTCTTCTGAGTGTTCTGGCTAGCATAAAATTTCTGTCAGTGAAAGTGAATCCTGACAGAAAAAGTAACAACAGAAAACTATGAACCTTCCATGTCTAATCTTCCCTCAGAGACTAGAGGCTCTCCTCCAAGGCCTGGCACCCCAGGGGGTGAATTGGGAAGGCTTTTGTGCAGAGTTCAACTCAAGTCTTGGGGTCTCAGGACCTATTCTCAAGCTAGCCCAGTCCTAACTGAGGCTGTCAGGCTGCATGGGAAGCCAGGCCATAGCTGTCAAGATCAAAAGAAGCTTCTGAAAGTCAGGTTGCCTTAGGGGGGGAAAAAGC
Source organism: Phyllotis vaccarum (assembly GCA_033318265.1). NCBI lineage: Eukaryota > Metazoa > Chordata > Mammalia > Rodentia > Cricetidae > Phyllotis > Phyllotis vaccarum. The sequence goes on along the minus strand of JARWLC010000004.1, from coordinate 87,627,362 downwards.
CCATCTTAAGTGAGACATCAAATGACACCCCAAGATCTTTTTGGGTGTTCCAAAGATGGCTGGTCTTCTCTCTAGACCAGATGGAATTAAGAGGTCAGTGTCATAGTCACAGGCTAGCCTGGGGGACCTGGAAGGCGATGGGGGTGGGGAGCATCTGCCTTTCCTCCTGCTACCTGTTAGACACAGGCCTGCCCTTTTAGAACAGCGGTCACTCTTAAAAGACTTTACCCCAAAGATGAAGAGATCAGACCACACCTCCCAGCAGAGAGTTAGGAAGCAGTCTGTGCTTAATTTATGTTATGTTGAACTAATTCACACAAGGTGAAACTTCTAGCCCCTGCCCCTCCAGAACCCATAAGGTCTACTATTTCCTTTGCTCGTGGAATTTTGTTCTTGAATTTTCTCTAAAGAGGCTCCTCTGGCTTTACCGTCATCCCTTTCAAGACTATCATCTTTCTTCCCCTCTCTTCTTCTCCATAAGTCAGGTGTGACTATTTTTCATCTAGTGTTCTTCTCCCGCCGTGAGGCCCAATTATAGTTTTGAAATCCGTTCTTTTAATAATCCTTATTTATAAACCAGTTTCCCTTTCCTGGCTGCATGCTGCTTTCCTGTGTTACAGTAACATCATTTACTCACTGGCCACAGTGAGCAAAGCAGAAGTAAGCATGTAATTGGCCACAGGGATCTGGCACCTTTGCTGCTTTTTCCAAAACTGAGTTTTCTTTATCCACCCCTCATCCACTCACCCTTTCTTCATTTTTCTTTTGCTATTTGTGGTTTTGACTTCCTATTTTATCACACAAATGACAGCGCAGGACTTCCTTTGGCCCTCAGGGTATTTTGCTTGTTTGTCCGGTGGTGACTTTGTCTTTCAGTATAGAAAGCCTGCACTTATCTTCACATAGGAAGCATCACCACCTGCTTTGATTGGCTCCTTGGGGGAGGAAGAACATGTGAGTCCAGGTGAGGCAGCTAGCAGGTGGCAGTTTAAGAGAGGCTTGTGAGGAGAGTATTGAGAAAGCTGGTTACAGGGTGTGGGCAGCTGTAAGGAAATAGCCAGGAGGCCAGTCGTACCAGAGTTTACACCGTTTGAAATTTCCCCAGGGTCCTATTAAAAGTTAAATAATTACATAGTAATGAGATGGATGTGTTTGTTTATCTCACAAAATACAACCCAAAGATTATATTAATTTGATATTTACATGCTGAAGAATAAAGGCAGGAAAATATTAAGTCTTTATTTTCCATAATTAAGTCATTATACAAAATAACCTGCTCACTGCAAAGTCTGTACTTTGTGTGCCCAGAATCTAAGCTGCAATGAAGTTTTTGAGAGACAGTATTGGTGGGGACCACCAGAATCCTTTAGTTGGATGACCCATATGCTTTTAATTATCTTTTGTCCATATTATGTTCAGAAATCTTTTAGTGTTAACAAACCTCTCCCCATCCCAACACACACTGTTACTTTCTCCTAAGTGTGGTCATATATAACATGTGGTTGTTTGACTTGCCCGAGGCCATACAGTGAAAGTCAAAACTCACTCAAGGAGTGAGCCAGGGGCCAGAGCTCCTGGCTAGGATTCTCCCAGTATCGCCATTCCACTCACGAGTCCAGGAAAGAATCGAAATTAATCTTTTGCACAAACAACTCTTCCATTAAGGGTTTTCAGTTGGGCGATAGTGGTGCACAACTTTAATCTAGCACCGGGAATGCAGAGACAGGGAGGATCTCTGAGTTCGAGGCTAGCCTGGTCTATTACAGGTCAAGTTCCAGGACAATCAGACACACAGAGAAATCCTGTCTTGAAAAAAAAGTTTTCATTTTTATTTACTCAAAGCACAAATTATTTTTAAGCCCTAACTCCCAACTATGTTCATAGCAAGCCTTTTTAAAAACAAAAGTTTAGAGTCTCTTTAAGTCTCTTCAAATAAGATGATAGGAAACTAAGTATAAAACATTTATTCAAAGAAAATTGTGCTCTTCTTAATGCAGTATTTATGAAATGGAAAAGGCTTACTTAGCTGCTACATGCAAATTAAAGGTGATCTCTAACTTACTTAAAATATCATCATAGTTGCTTTAATTCGCACATGTACTAAAACTAACAGACAAAATTTTTCCAATACTGAATGGAAAGGAAATAACGTGTGTTGCTGATCACCTTTGAGTTGGTGAGATAGGGTGATTTTTACTTGTTTCTTACAACATTCCCAAAAATCCAATGCTTCCCTAACAATAACAGTATTTTCTCCAGCAAACAATGACAATTCACAGTTAAAAAAACCCAAAACATTATGAGGGCTGTAAAGGTGACTCAGTGGTTAAAAGCACTGACTGTTTTTCAGAGGACCTGGGTTCAGTTCCCAGCACCCACATGGCAGCTCACAGATGTCTGTAACTCCAGTCCTCAGGGATCAGACACCTTCACCTAGATGTACATGTAGGCAAAACTTCAATGCACTTAAGATAAAAATAGAACATTTTTTTTAAAGCCACTGAGCTCTTCCTACACACATGCTTCAAACCTATCCTTTCTCTTAGGAATCTGCCCCAAGGAAGTAATTCTATTCTCAGAAAAAACACACAGGTAGAAAGATGGTTCCTGTAGGGAAAAACAAAACCAACCACATCAGTGTTTAACAATACAGTGATTCAATAGTCTAGAGATGTAGCTTAGTTGGTCCAGTGCTTGTCCAGATGCAGGAAACCCTGGGTTTCCTCTATAATGCCACTTAAACTGGGTGTGGTGAATACATCTGTAATCCCAGCATTTAAGAGCTGGAGACAGTCAGATCAGAAGTTCAGGGTCATCCTATGTGACATAGTGAGTTTGTAAACTAACTTGGGTTACATGAGACCCTGTCTCGATAAAAAGATCAAATGAACAATGTTTTGACAAGTCAGTGCTACCATGTAGTCATTCAGAAAGAAAACTTTGACAAAGAAGAATAAATGGAAAACTCATTTTCCACAGCTGACTATAAAGTACTTCTAAAACTGGGTTTCAATCTGTGTATTGTGGAATATTATTTTAAAGTGTAGCAGATGGAAGCCAGGGAGCCCCAGGATGACAGTGAGGAAGACACACCATGCAGGATCCCTGCAGCAGTCCATTGCAACAGAGGTGGGGAGGTAGGGGTAGTGGGGTAGGGTGGTGGTGGCGTTGTGGAAAGAGACACGTCTTACAGGCTGTGTGCCTGTGGAAAGCCTTATTTAAGGCAGGGAGGGAAAAAGGGAGAACGAGAGGAAGAAAGGGAAGAGAGAGAAAAGAGAGAGGGTGGGAAGAGCACAGGATCTCTGGAAGGAAAGAGAGAAAGGGAGGGTCTTCTCTTATAGATAACCTTACTTAGAATGACATCAGACCCTGGGTGCTGGGACCGTCAGGGCACTACCTGCTTACTGCCCAGGACTTCAAAGATCAGAGAGTGCTAACAAAGTGTGTTGCATTTTTTCCTGGTGCTTTTGTTAACAATCCAAAGATGTGTTTTATTAAATAAAATTAACCAGGGAGCAGGAGGCTGAGTCAGCAAGTAGCTGACAGGAAGTGGTCCAGAGGAACCACATGTAGCAAGGGTTTTTTAAGTGAGGGCTGAAGAAGGCTGCTGAGGTGTTTTGGAAGATGCCAGCAAATGGAGGAGGTTACCTACTAATTATTCTGCCTCTCTGAGTGAGCATAAATCTACCCCAAACCTTGAATGGTGAGTTTGGTTAGGTTTAGATAAAGCTTCCCTTAGTAGTTTTGAAAAGAGTCAGGGTCTGAGAGAACAGAATCCCCTCAGGCTGCAGCCTTTACAGCCTACCCACTGATGTTATCAGCTGAGTTGCAGTCTCTGATTAGGACCGCCATTGCTTAAGGGGCGGCCGCTGTGGATAATGGAAAACAGAGAGAGATGAAGTTGTGTTCATCTTGCTTCCTTCTTTTTTTCAGTCTAAGACCCTAACCCAGGATGTGGTACTGCCCACATTTAAGGTGAGTCTTCCTGTGTCAACGAAGCTCATCAGTATGATCCCTCATAGAGTTGCCCAGAGACCAACCTAATCTAGATCATTTCTAATGGGTCTATCCAAAGCCTTTTAGATCCCATCAAATTGATAGCATTAACTAGCATACTGACAACCATTATTTTTCATTTATCCATCCAACAACCTTTACTTTGTGCTGGACTCTGGGAAAAGTTGTAATTGCTATGGGGTGAAGCTATCATAGACTGACCTGGTTGTTTCAGGATGGATGGATAAATAGGTAGGTAGGTAAATGGTTAAACAATAGAAAGATAGATGGGTAATAGATTGATAAATTGATTGATAGATTAGTAGGTATGTAAATAAAAATATACATAGATACATGGATAGGAGGTAGAAAAGTAGATAGATGATAGATAATGTATTATGGATGTATAGGCTGGTAGGTGGGCAGATAGCTAATAGATCACTTCCCTTTGCTAAGTGCTTGACACATTATTTAATTTGATCCTTACCATAATCTTCTGAGTAATCTTTGGCTCCATGTTACATATAAGAGCACCAAGGAAAGTTGGTTATCTTGACCATGTTCCCAAACTTATCCAATAGCAGAGTTGAGGCTGGAGCCCAAGACCCAGGGCTTGAGATCCTGGCCTCCAGCTGTCCGCCCCTTGTTGCACTGCCCTCTGTATAAACAATGATGTAGGGACTATTGCATAAGGAAGGACAGGGATGGAAGGTTATTGGAACAGCCCAAGCAAAGGCTCTGAGTGATACAGCTACTATGTCTGGGGTAATTGGAAGGCAGTTTGAAGGAGGTCACAAATATGAGGACGGGGCACATGGTCTGTCTGTGGGAATGTAGGTAAGATGAGAAGTTAGGGCAGCACCTTCTGGAAGTGGATGAGTTGGGACCTACATGGTTTCCTTTGAATGTGGCTGCTCCTGTAGGGCTCGAGGCAGTTCAGTCTCCTCTGCTACCACTGTCAGTAACTTCTGAGCAGGTGTGACCAGCTGCTCTTCCTGGGGCTGCCTCTTGTTGGGAATGTATGTGGCCACCGTTGTGATGGGACAAGTGTGTCTGCATTTCTGGGTTACAAAGGGAAGCGAGAAGACATTCCTAGCCAGAAGAGCAGGACCTGTTCCATTCAACTTGTGGCTTGGAAGCAGACCCCAGCTCCATCTCCATCCCCAGGCCCTCTTTTTCTGTATCACTTGGCTGTTATCTCATTTCCTGTAGCATGTTCATGTTTCCCAACCATGGACTAAGACTAGAACACTTCTATTGATAGCTAGAAACTCTGCCCACCATTGTCTTCCACTTCCCTGGGCTTCTTAGCTCCTATTTCTCAGCAATGCTTCAACACCTGTAGTACAAATCTCTTAGGGGAAAGGGAGTGTGGCACACTTGCGTCTGCCAAGGGCTATCAGAGCGTGTCTGTGTGAGACTAAGCTCACTCCATGCTCTACTACAGCTCTCTAGGAGCTTTGGCTAGACGAGGCCCACATCACCTTTTCGGAGAGTCTCCTTACCCTCTTGCCCTCATCTCAGCAGATCAGCAGATTTTCAGTGTCTGTGAGTTTAAGTGACCATAGACGTTTCTTCTGATCCCAGAACAGGTGTCCAGTGGCAGCTACTTTCGGGGGGTGGGGGGGTAGGGAGTGACCTTGGAGGGACAGTTAGGTGGTATGAGCGGACTCCTCAAAGGCCTCCACCTGCTGGCAGCTTACCTCACAGGGCCCAAACCCTGCTCTTAATTCCCTCTTCAGTTGGTTTAGAGGCCCATTGTCCCGCGCCTTCTTTGCCCGCAAACAAGACGCAGTACAACAGGATCCTTCTGCAGCAGGTTTATTGAAGCTTCACACACTGGGGCAAAGAACGGAAGACCCCAAGCCTCCCAGGCAAGCCGCTTTTATAGGCAATATTGTTTATCTCTGACGTGGGCCTTTCCCATTGGTCAGCACACCCTCACCCGATATGATGTATCTGTCTGGGGGCCAGGCTTCTTGCTGGAAAATTACAAGGTGTCATGCGCAGTGACTTGTTTACTAAGGAGCTTCCTTAAACTGCTTAGTCATAGGCCCGATACAAGCGCCATCTTTAGGGTGCGGCTGGCTCCCTACATCTCCCCCTTTTCTTATATTTAAAATGAGGGAGGCTATCCAGTGGATGGAAACAGAGGTTTGTCCTCCCAAAACTTCTGGGAACTATGTACAAAGGAGACATTCCTGATGCGTCCACCAGGTATACTTCCCGACCAGCCCGGCACCTTTGTGGGAGATGGGATTTGTGTGTCTTGCCCATATGCAGACAAACATGTTCCATGGAACCTCTCAAACTCTAAGGTGGAACCATTGCAGTGCTTAGCCTTACAATCCACATGGAAACTATAACAGGTATGCTCTAATGAGGTGCAATGACAATTAAGCCTCTCAGTGCAAGAGCCATACCTATACAGTATACACAATCAACCATGCTCAATTCCAAGCAATAGGCCAAAGCCTGCCCAAACTTCCTCACCAATCAGGGAGAGGCATACCTTCCGCAAGGTTAGGTGACCACAATCAGTCAAACTTAAAATTTTTGCTCATTCAGAGCTGTCAGCCAAATCGTAGGGGATTGTCTATCTTCAATAGCCATTAAGGCTTGGGTTAAAATTGTCCTTTCTCTCTTTCTGGATGCTCGCATCTGGCAAATCAGCCAAAGACTGCCTCCGAATCCCACGACCATGAGGATCCCAAGGGTTCTTATGCCAACCCATTCCTTCAGGTACGAAACGGCTGAGGAAATCCAGGTGGAAAGGCCCTCTGTTAAGGACAGGTCCAGACGGGTGGAATTAATCTGAACGATGGCAACGCGGAGCTCTCGTAGCGTCTGCTCAAACTCTGAAGACCAATTCTGTAAGATAAACTGAGAAAGGCTTTTCGACAAGTTAGCTGCCCTAGAAAATTTTTCATACTGAATGGAGGTAACACAAAGTCCAGGAAGCTTTTGTTCACATCTCAATTGGGCCATTTGCCATAAAATGTCTAATTGTTCTTGTACCAAATCAATACGCTGGTTAACCAGCATAAGTCCTTCTTGAACTTGGGTATTAGCAGATGCTTGCTTATCTAAGGCCATGGTTATGGAGGCTGATAAATTATTAATAGCCCGAGCAGTTTGCACAGTGTTGGAAAGGGCGAGGGCTGAAGCAGTTGCTGTGGCCCCTACAGCCGCGACCGCAACAATCCCAACAATTATAGCAGAAATGCCAAAATCTCTTTTAGGTCGAAACAAACTCATGCTGCTAGGAGCCTCAACCGGCACAGGCACAAATCGTGGCATGCGAGTCACCATCGCAAAGGAATACTTCTGAGCATCCCAACAAAGGGTATAAAAGCAGGTGCTCTGGGCACACTCTAAAACATCTTTATCTATAGAAACATTACTTACAATCCAAATAAAGGGTGGCCATACACACACAGGGGCAGCCGATATTGCTTGTTCAAAGACAAGTTGCTCTATAAAAGGAGCGACAGAGTCAGGGTCTCCAAAGATCTTTTCTGCTGCCTCCGTCATGCGTGCCACAAAGTCTGCAAATGGTTCATTTGGTCCCTGGATAATCTTAGTAAGCTGATTGCTACCCTCTCCTTTTTTAGAGAGTGCTTTCCAAGCACGAATGGCCGTAGCTGAAATTTGAGGGTAAATCTCCCAAGGAAATTGGGTCTGCTGTGTAGCATACTGTCCTTGCCCAGTCAACATCTCAAAGGTCCATTCCCTCTGTTCAGGGGTTATGGCCGCAGCATTTACTCTAGCCTGTTCTTGAGCTACCTCATGCCATAGAGCCTTCTACTCTAGATACTGACCCATGCTTGACAGGGAAGCTTTAGCCACCGTCTGCCAGTCTGATGGAGTCAGGTTCCATAAGGCAAGCCGATCAAGTTGTGTAACAGTGAAATTGGCATTTACACCAAACTTGCAGACAGATTCTGCAAGCTCTTTAATCTGACTAAATTCTACTGGGGCATAAACCCGATCATTATTTTGGCCCTCATATACCGGAAATGCTAAACTAAGTTGTCGCCTCGTGGCCTCCGGCAGAAAAGAAAAGTTTGTAGCACCGCTCACACCATAAGGAGGAGGAGCTGTAGGCGGAGGTCTGTGCATTCGCTGGCTTTCTGCCTTGTGCCTGTTCTTTCTGATTTGGTTACGAGGAGGATCATCAGGGTAGTATCTCTCTGCCTCATATTCGGCTGCCTCCTCTTCCAAATCAAATTCATCTCCTGGGTCTAGTGGGTCTTCCTCATCTACATGGCTGGATTTAGAGGAAGAAATGGAAGATTCTATTTCATCCCTGATCTCTAAATTAGCCAATTCTTTCCAGGGGAAGGTAAGTTTGGTCTCTTTCTTTCTTCTAACCTCTGAATTTTTCTCGGAATTTTTCTCGGAATTTTTCTCATAATTTTTCTCGAAACTTTTCTCCCCCATACCAGTACCGGGGGGTCCTTTTTCCTTTTTCTCCCCCATATCAGTACCGGGGGGTCCTTTTTCCTTTTTCTCCCCCATACCGGTACCAGGGGGTCCTTTTTCCTTATGTACAGTTTCCTTGGGGCGCGCTCCCAATCTCTCATCCCGCTCGGTTTCTGATAGGCTATCCTGAACCTCTCTCAACATTATCTGTCCCTCCATGACCACTGGCAAGCAGGACTCATCCTTTAGAACCAAACCTAATCCTGCCAAAACCTCCTGCCAGTAAGCACTAAAAACCAAACCTCAGTCAGGGACCATACCTCTCCGAGTGAACACTCTGCAGTTCTGAATCCTCCTCGTCACCGAGGGGTCTCCGCTGGTGCAGCTGATGTTGTCGTTCCCGGGTTTCGGCACCACTTGTCCCGCGCCTTCTTTGCCCGCAAACAAGACGCAGTACAACAGGATCCTTCTGCAGCAGGTTTATTGAAGCTTCACACACTGGGGCAAAGAACGGAAGACCCCAAGCCTCCCAGGCAAGCCGCTTTTATAGGCAACATTGTTTATCTCTGACGTGGGCCTTTCCCATTGGTCAGCACACCCTCACCCGATATGATGTATCTGTCTGGGGGCCAGGCTTCTTGCTGGAAAATTACAAGGTGTCATGCGCAGTGACTTGTTTACTAAGGAGCTTCCTTAAACCACTTAGTCATAGGCCCGATACAAGCGCCATCTTTAGGGTGCGGCTGGCTCCCTACAGCCCATGTTTATTAAGGTTCCATTATGTCTGAAAACAGGGTCTCCTGTTGGGATGGCAGGGTCTCCTTTGACTCCAGGACTCACCCTGTTACTGGAACATTTTAAGTCAAAGCCTGGAGTCTTGTAGGCTCAATATCCCAGGCTTAGCCATTTGTTATCAATATGCTGATTAAGGAGACAAGTAATAGCGAGAAGCAGAGAGAGATTTATTCAGTGTGGCCACGTAGGAAAAAGGAGAAAATAGAGGCTATTGGCCACACTCCCCTGAACCAAGCCCATCTTCAGAGTGAGTCCTAATATGAAGTAAGTTTAAGCAGAGGGCCTGAGACTGTATAGATAGCAGGTTTGGTTAAGGTGTGGTCCTGCCCATCATTGTCTGACCATCTGTCAAAACTGTATGAGATCTCTTCCTGGGAGGCAATTTCTGTCTTCACTAGCACGAGACTCCTGGGGGAGATTTTAATTCCCGGAGTGCATTATCTCATTAGTCTGACAATGTAAGTGTCTGATGTGGGATGTCTGTCTGTATGCTGTGAATTACCATTGGATAATAAAGGAACTGTTCTGGCCAATGGCAAAGCAGCTTTATAGGCAGGTAGGAATTCCAAGCATAGATAAAGGGGAAAGAGGGCAGAGTCAGGCAAAGATGCCGCAAGCTGCCACGGAGAGAGTAAGATGTAAAAGTGCAGGTAAAGCCACAAGCCATGTGGCAAAGCATCGATTAGTAGAAATGGGTTGATGAAGATGAGAGAGCTATCAAGTAATGAGTCTGAGCCATGGGCTGAACAGCTTGAATTAATATAAGACTTTGGGTGATTATTTGGGACTGCTGGTCTGAATCTTGGGGCTAGTCCAGGCCAGAAACTTTCTACTACAAGTGTCTCTTTAACACATCATCTTCCGTGCCTTTCTTTACACTCTCGTGGCTCTCCTGAGTTCCCTGCTCTGTATACTCTTGAAGTCAGAACTGCCATACAGCAGAGAGGAGAAATGCACAATCAATCCTTACAGTAATTACGTCCCAAACTGCGTATGCATTTTACATACAAACAATTGTTTATCTTAGACTTCTTTTTATTTGGGAATCTGGGCTATATATTTGTTAAATCTCGTGATCTTGGATGGGTCAGAGTCACACTCTAGGGTCTTGCTTCCTCTCAGCTTGGTTCACTGGCACCCGTGCATTTTTCCTGATCTTTCCTTGGTATGCTGGCCTTGGGGGAGTTGGATTAACACGAGGAGGAGTGAGAAGCAGGGTGTGAGCATGACTGACTTGCAAACTTTGAGTGTCCTGGAGCTGGCATGGTTCTGGAAGTGGCCTCTTTGGCTGCTCAGACTCATATCAGGAAGGGGGGGGGGAAACAACTAGTTTTTGTAGGCTCTGTTTTGGAATGCAGTTCCCGAGTATGGGGGACAATCTAAACCAATTCGCTGATTCCAGGACATGCAGAGGTCTGTGGGGTTACAAGGGAAAATGCATCTCCCTGCATCTTCCTTCCAGAGACCCAGGTTCTAAGGATGGTGGATGGAGACACTGCTCCAAGTGTCTGCCTGAGGAGCCCTTCACCTGACCTGAGGGCTCTTTTAGTTTTTATGATTCTGTGGAAGCACATAAGCTCTACTTGGCAGCAGTGAGGCTAAGTTGCCCTGGAAGGACTGGGCCCAGTGTATAGGGCAGAGAAAAACACAGATGTGTGTGAGAGAGAGACAGACACCTGCCCAGGGTGCTGGGATGGGTTCCGACTGAAAGCAGGCAGGTAAGTGAGTCAGAAGGAGGGAATGTGCAGACTCACCCATGTCTCAGTTTCTCTTAAGGTGGAGGGCTTCCCACAGGAACTGAGGGAATCGGGAAGAAAAAGACATAATGGAGCTTGGTTGGAAGACTTGGCAAGAGGGACCGGCTCCAGATGTTGTGTGGTCTCTGGCCAGCCACCCAGGTGCACAGAGAAGATTCTGTGGTGTTGTCTAGAGAATCTGAGATAACCTGAATCTGAGTATTCTCAGACCCTGTGGCTCTCATTGTTGGCAGCTTCCATCTGCCTGCAGAACTCGAGACTACTGTGTATCATGGGGTGGGGGTGGGGGAGACTGCTAGGTGCACTTTGGGAAACAAAGTCACAGATACAAGCGTACTCTTTAAAAGCTATCGTTTCAGAACATGCTAAAATTAAAGAACCCTGAACCCACCGTGTGGACATGTTTCTAGACACCTCCCATCCCGAGAAGGCAGACATGATTTTCAGTGTTTTTATTTAATTCAGTGACCAGTGGTGGGTAGATCTCTGCAGGAGTAACATTGAGTGAGGTCTGTAATTACGGTCAAGCCTTATATCGCTCAGCTCACAAATTGGCCCACATCCAAGTATTGTTCTTTCAGGGAAGAAATAAATGGGAGCATGAAGAGGCTTGTCAGTCATAGCAGGAAAGAGGACCCTTAGGCAAGCTCTTACCTGGAATGAAGCCCATCCATCACAAGTCTGTGTTGGGGAACTTAGTGGACCAGGGAAAGAATTCAGTTTAGATCAGGGTTAGGAAAAGGGCAAGCTTATTTAGTACACCGAAAAATCAGCCACAGCAATAATAGAATACAACAATGTGGGCTCTCCATTGTGGAGTGATCCTTGTTGGGCCAGGGTGAGATGTATCCATGCAAATGAGGGCAGGCTATGCCTGTGACTGCTCTCCAGGGCTAACAGGACTGACTGAAACATTCTGCTGTTTGCCATTCCACTGTTTGGGTGGAAGAGAGTCGGTTTTTGTTTTTGTTTGGGGAACATGCTTCCTGGATCTGGCTTGTTCTGGGGACACATTCCCTTTCTGATGGCGCAATTGTAGTGTTCTCATATGAACCCAACAACCTTTTGTCTTAATAGTGTGATACATTCGTAAAGCACAAGAAGGAAATGCATCCCTGTGACTATGGGGAAATGTGATGCCAGTCAGTATAGGACGAGTTTGGGCTCATGGCTGCTCCCGTGGGAAACGGGATGGAGGGAAGAGGCCATGTAATAGTTACTAATTTGTTACTGTGACCAAAAAAAAAAAAAAAAAAAAAAACCCCAAAAAACAAAAAAACAAAAAAACAATGCAGTAGGGTCTTTGAAAGAGGTCATCAGGTAAAATGCTTACTGCTGAGCCTGACAGCATCTCAGTCTGATTCCAGGATCCATATGGGAGAAAGAACTGATTCCAGCAAGTGGCCCTCTGACCGCACAGGCATGCCTGTGTTGTACTCATGTACCTTCCCCAAATAAAATGAATAAATGTAATTAAATAATTAAATAAAAGCAACATAAGGAAGGAAGGGGTTATTCTAGCTTATGGTTTGAAGATACCACCCTCATGTCAGGGAAAGCATGGCAGCAAGAGCAGGAGGCAGCTGGTCACATCGCATTCCAACCCAGAGTGGATAGAAAGGAGAAAGTGAGCTGAGCTCTGTAATTCATCTCTGTCTCCTTCCTGACATCAAACTTCTGCTTATTCTTGGTCATCATGGTCTTCCTTGGTCACATCTGTGATGGTTTTATTATGGGAGTCTTTTCTGGAGGCCTGGTTTGAAGGTCTTAGCTAAACAAAACAAAAACAAAACACCATACTCCATGGCAGCACAGGAACCAGAGGAAAATCCATCAAGGGAACAAAGGCAGGAGACCACAAATATCTGTCTTCCATTGCCAGCTCAGCCCATGTGCTTCTCTGCAGAAAACATTCTTCTCTTCATTCATTCATTCATTTATGCCTTCATTTTTCCTTCTGACTTCCTACTTTCTATTACCTTTTAAATTAAGTTAGCATACGAAGTGATAGGTTTTATTATGGGATTTTCACATATGTAATTTATAGTGTCTTGTTCTTAAATATTTACTTAATGCTTGTGTATGTGTGTGTATACAAGGTGTATGTGAAGAAATGTCTGTGCGTGGAGGTCCAAGAACAATCTCTGATGCTGGTCCTCACCTTCCACCTTGTTTCAGACAGGATCTTCAGGTTCTTTGCTATTGCACTAGGCACTTTGAGCTGGGTTGTGAGCTTCTGGAGGATTCATCTGTTCCCCACCTCCCATCTCATCACCAGAGTGCTGGGATCACAGACTCATACATCCCTGAGTCATTCCAGAGATCTGAATGCAGGTGTTAGGCTTTGGGGAGAGCGCTCTCTCTGGTGTACATATGTCGTTCTTATACGTCATCTGCCACAGCTGTCCTCTACTGTCTTTCTTGTCCTACCAGATACCTTCTACTTTCATATCACATAAATTTTATTAACCTTTTTTCCAGTATCTTCTCTTCCTAAGATCTGTTTATCCTTTTTCACCGTCCCCTTTCTAATTTTATACATCTAAATCCTTCATATAAGGAAAAACACGTAGAATTTTTTCTTTCTGAGCCCAATGATGGTCCATATCACAGGTCCTCCTGATACCTGTGAACCTTATCTTGCTCTTGGGAGGACCCTCCCAGGATTCAGTGTCTGCTGGGGGAGGGGCCTTTTCAGGCTCCCTCCTTATTCAGCTACTCCTAAGGAGTAAAACGCTGCATAGTTACATCTTGAGATACTACTCACAGGGCCATGATGTGGGAATGTCTTTCTGTGTGCTATGAATCTCAATCTTTAAATAAAGGACTGTTTTGGCCCATGACAGGCACCATAGAAAAAGTAGGTGGGGAATCAGAATAGGTAGGAGAAGGATGGCAGAGTCAGAGACAGACCGAGCCAGCCACCAAAGAAGAAACATGTAAGGAACACAGGTGAGCCACGGGCCACGTGGCAGACAGATTAATGAGAATGGGTTGAGTTAAGATGAAGGAATTAGCTAGCAATGGGCCTAAGTCATAGTCCAAACAGCATCAAGTTACTATAAGTGTCTGAATCATTTTGGGGGGCTACGGGCGGCTAAGGGGTCTGGACCTCTGGCACTCGGGCCAAGAAACCTTAACGAAACAGAGCCACATCACAGGAAGTGTTCTAGCCTTCCCTGCTCGTGGTCCGACGTGTGACTAACAAAGCTTGCTTTGCCAGTCAGTCAGCCAACCTTCTCTCTTTCACTTTCAATCCTATGCTGTGCACACACCTGGCCAGAGCTGCTTCTCCAAGTCTCCTTCCTCACCCATGCTAGTATCTGAGGATTTATGTCCCCAAGGTTCAGAGAAGTTTATCTTGTGAGTGAAAGTCAAACTTCTGATTATTTCTAACCTGAACTACCTTCTCTAAACAGGCAAGCTGAGTGTTGCGGTGCACACCTGTAATGCCAGCACTTAGGAGGCAGAGGCAGGAAGATCAAGAGTTCAAGGCCTGCCTTGTCTACATTTCAAATTCCTGGACAGCCTGAGATACAGGAGATACTGTCTCAAAACCAAACAAGCTTGTGCCCGAACTCCAAAGAGACAGCATTCACTATCCAAGCCAGGCATCTTGAGAGCTACAGGAGAGGTTACAAACACAGACACTGGGAAAACTGGAACATACTGGAACAAGTGACCGTTTTGTCGGCAGGCATGCCCTTTGTATTTCACAACAGCATCTTCTTTAATGATTTTTTAAGATACGGTTTCTCTGTGTTAACAGCCTTGGCTGTCTTAGAAGTTGATTTGTAGACTCGGCTGGCCTTGAACTCACAGAGATCCACCTGCCTCTGCCTCCTTAGTGCTGGGATTAAAGGTGTGCACCACACACCCAGCTCCTCACAGCAGCATTTTATTACCCATTTGCTTGACCTTCCTTTGTTGGTGAAGCAAGAGGATAGTCAGAATCTGAAAACTGGAGCCATCAGATTTGCAGCCTTGAGGATCGGACCCACCACTTTGATTTGGTCTCTCTCCAGGTTTTTAAAAGATTGTGTGTGTGTGTGTGTGTGTGTGTGTGTGTGTGTGTGTGTGTTTGTGCATGTGACTGGAAGCTAGGAGGGAAGTCAGATCCCTTGGAGTTACAGGCTTCTGTGAACCACCTACTGTGAGTGTTGTCATGAGAACTCTGACCCTATGATAAAATGCCTTTCTGTAGTTGGACGTTTCTATCTGGACAAAAACTCTCAAACACTCATCATTCACTTTCCAAACAATCTTATGGCAACTTTAACAGAGGTGCTCTGAAATGTTGGATCATCTTGGGCATCTGTTTCCATCAGAGATTTTTTAGGGAGTCTTCCTCTATCAAACCTTATTTCCTTTAACTCGGAATTAATCCATAGTCTCTCATTTTCTGTGGAAATCAAGCAAACAAACAAAAACCCCTCTTCTCCAAAGACTAAAATTTTAAAGTCAAGGCATTTTCAAAATGTACAGGTTGGATAATCCAACAGCATTATAATCAGTGTCTCTTAGTATCTTTTGCTCCTCCCTCTGCAATCAAAAACCTCAAAGGCAACACAATAACATACAGTATCCAGACTGTATCTATTCCATCTTTATGTGGCTCATTATTTTTTTTTTTACTCTATTTCTTTTAAAAGGACTTTTTAAAATCCTTTTTCTCTATGTTTATTTTTAATTAATTTTTTAAAAGGCTTTTTTTATGTATCCCCCTTCTTGACCTCCCTTCCCTTCTCCCAATTCCTCCCAGTCTGTCATCAGCCTGTGAGTTCTTGGAGGTTTCTCTAGCACCCGACCTCTTTCCAAGCCCACATTGGCTTCCTCTATCGAGATGTCCATCTCTTTTCTTTTCCTCCCTCTTTGTTGCTCCTCTCACTCAACCATCTCCTTCTCTCATGATTTGTTCCCATCTCTTCTTGGTTGCAACCTGTTATGATCCCAATTTGCTAAGGTGATCTTCTCTATTTTCTCTTCCTAGGGGAATCTCTGGATGTCTCTTTTAAATTCCTTCAGATCCCAAGCTGTTCAGGGGTTATGATTTACAGCTTGGGTATTCTTTATATTTCATCTAAAATACACTTATGAGTGAGTACCTCTGATGCCTATCTTTATGAGCTTATGATACCTCACTCAGGAGGATATTCTCTAAACCCATCCATTTCCCTGAAAATTTTAGGATGTCATCTTTATATTTTTTCTTTCTTTCTTATTTATTTATTTATTTATTTGTTTGTTTGTTTGTTTGTCTGTCTGTCTGTCTGTCTATCTATCTATCTATCTATTTTTAATTGGTGAGTGTAGATGTACCACAGTTTGTTAATCCGTTATTTAGTTGAGGAACATCTAGGTTGTTTCCAGGTTCTTGCTATTACAAATAATGATGCCATGAACATAGTTGAGCTAATGCCTTTGGGGTATGAATGTGCACCCTTTGAGTATATGCCCAATAGTGGTATTGCTGGATCCTTGGGGAGATTGATTCGCAGTTTTCTGAGGAACCGACATACGGCATTCCTGAGTGGCTGTACAAGTTTATACTCCCACCAACAATGAAGGAGTGTTGCCCTTGCTCTGCATCCTCACCAGCATAGGCTGGCATCTGTGCTTTTGATCTTAGCCATTCTGACAGGTGTAAGGTGGTATCTCAAAGTTGTTTTGATTTGCATTTCTCTGATGGCTAAAGATGCCAAGTAATTTTTTAGGTGCCTTTTAGCCATTTGTAATTCTTCTGTTGAGAATTATCTTTTTAGGTCTGAACCCCATTTTTAAATTGAGTTATCTAGGGTTTTAGGCTCTAGTTTCTTGAGTTCTCTATATATTTTAGAGATCAGTCCTCTGTTAGATGTAGGGTTGGTGAAGATCTTCCCCATTCTGTAGGCTGTCATTTTGTCTTGTTGACTGTGTCCTTTGCCTTACAGAAGCTTCTCAGTTTCAGGAGATCCCACTTATTAGTTGTTGTTCTTAGTGTCTGTGCTACTGGTGTTATATTTAGGAAGTGGTCACCTGGGCCAATGCGTTGGAGGTTCTTTCCCACTTTCTTTTCTACAAAGTTCAGTGTAGATAGGTTTATGTTGAGGTCTTTGATCCACTTGGATTTGAGTTTTGTGCGGGGTGATAGGTTTGGATCTATTTGCATTCTTCTACATACTACCATCCAGTTATGCCAACACTATTTGTTGAAGATACTATCTTTTTTCAATTGAATATTTTTGGCCTCTTTGGCAAAAATCAGACGTTCATAGGTGTGTGGGTTAATGTCTTTGATTCAATACCATTGAGCCACAAGCCTGTTTTTATGCCAGTACGAGGCTGTTTTTATTACTGTAGCTCTATAGTATATCTTAAAGTCAGGGATAGTGATTCCACCTGAAGTTCTTTTATTGAGCAGGATTGTTTTGACAATCCTGGGTTTCCTGATATTCCATATGAAGTTGAGTATTGTTCTTTCAAGGTCTGTAAGGAATTGTGTTGGGATTTTGATGGGAATTGCATTGAATCTGTAGATTGCTTTTGGTAAAATTTCCATTTTTACTATGCTGCTCCTTTCTATCCAGGAGCATGGGAGATCTTTCCATTTTCTGATATTCTCTTCAGTTTCTTTCTTCAGTGATTTAAAGTTTATGTCAAACACGTCTGCTACTTCTTTGGTTAGAGTTACACCAAGATATTTAATGCTATCTGCAGCTGTTATAAAGGCCGATGTTTCCCTTATTTCTTTTTCAGCCCTTTTGTCCTGAGTCAATAGGAGAGCTATTGATTTTTTTTTTTTTAGTTAATCTTGTACCCTGCTACATTGCTGTAGGAGTTCTCTGGTAGGATTTTGGGGCTCACTTATGTGTATGATCATGTCATCTGCAAATAGTGATAATTTGACTTCTTCCTTTCCAATTTGTATCCCCTTAATCTCCTTTTGTTCTCTTACTGCTTTAGCTAAATCTTCAAGAACTACATTGAATAGATAAGGAGAGAACAGCCTTGTCTTGTTCCTCAAGTTAGTGGGATTGCTTTGAGTGTTTCTCCATTTAGTTTGATGTTAGCTGTTGGCTTTCTATATATCGCCTTTATTATATTTAGGCATTTTCCCTGAACTCCTGATCTCTCCAGGACTTTTATCACGGAGGAGTGTTGGATTTTGTCTAAGTCTTTTTCAGCATCTAAGGAGATGATCATGTTGGATTTTTTCTTTCAGTTTGTTTATATGATGGATGACGTTCACAGTTTTTCATATGTTGAACCATCCCTGCATCTCTTGATCATGGTGGATCTTTTTTTTTTTTGATATTGGATTCAGTTTGTTAGAATTTTATTGAGTGCTTTTGCATTGATGTTCATGAGGGAGATTGGTCTGTAATTCTCTTTGTTGCTTCTTTGAGTAGCTTTGGAGTCAGGGTGATTGTGGTCTCATAAAGGGAGTTTGGCAATGTTCTTTCGGTCTCTACTGTATGGAACATTTTGAGAAGTATTGATATTAGTTCTTCTTTGAATGTCTGGTAGAATTCTGCACTGAAACCATGTGGTCCTGGGCTTTTTTTTTTTTTTTAACTTGGGAGACTTTTAATAACAACTTCAATTTCCTTTGGGGTTATAGTTCTGTTTGGGTCATTTATCTGATCTTGATTTAATTTTGGTAAGTGGTACCTGCCCAGAAATCTGCCCATTTCTTTTAGGTTTTCTATTTTAGTGGAGTATAGATTTTCAAAGTATGATCTTATAATTCTCTGGATTTCCTGGGTGTCTGTTGTTATGTCCCCCTTTTCATTTCTGATTCTGTTAATTTGTATTCTCTCTTTCTCTGCCTTTTGGTTAGTTTGGATAAGGGTTTGTCTATCTTGCTGACTTTCTCAAAGAACCAACTCTTTGATTCATTGATTCTTTATATTGTTTTCTTTGTTTCTATTGTATTGATTTCAGCCCTAAGTTTGATTGTTTCCTACCATATATTTCTTCTAGGTGAGTTTGCTTCTAATTATTCTAAAGCCTTCACCTGTTTTGTTACGTCAGGTTAGGGTGAGATGTCTCTAGGTTTTTCATATAGGCGCCCAGTGTTATGAGTTTTCTTCTTAACACTGCTTTTATTGTGTCCCAAAAGTGTAGGTATGTTGTGGATTCATTTTCATTAAATTATAGGAAGTCTTTGATTTCTTTCTTAATTTCTTCCTTGAACCAGAGGTGGTTCAATTGAGAGATGTTCAGTTTCCATGAATTTGTAGGCTTTCTGTGATTTTTGCTGTTGTTGAACTTTAGACCATGGTGCTCTGATATGATAGAAGGAGTTATTTCATTTTTTGTATCTATTGATATTATGACCGAGTATGTGGTCAGTTTTAGAGAGAGAGTTTCATGGGGAGCTCAGAAATACGTATATTCCTTTGTGTTTTGGTGGAAGGTTCTGTATATATCTATTAAGTCCATTTGGGTCATCACATCTGTTAGATTCCTTATTTCTCTGTTGAGTTTCTGTCTGGTTTACCCATTCAAGGGTGAAAGTGGGATGTTGAAGTCTCCCACTATTAGTGTGTGGGGTTTTGTGTGAGGTTTAAGCTTTAGTGGTGTTTCTTTTACAAATGTAGGTGCCCTTATGTTGGGGATTTAAATGTTCAGGATTAAGACTTCATCTTGGTAGGTTTTTCCTGATATGAATGAGTAATGTCCATCCTGGTCTCTTTTGATTGATTTTAGTTTGAAGTCTATTTTGTTAGACATTAGGATGGCTACACCAGCTTATTTCTTAGGACCATTTGATTGGAAAGTCTTTTCCCAACCTTTTACTCTGTCTGTCTTTGATGTTGAGGTATGTTTCTTATATTTAGCAGAAGGATGGCTTCTGTTTTGTATCCATTGTGTTAGAATGTGTCTTTTTATAGGTGAATTGAGTCCACTGATATTAAGGAATATTAATGACCAATGATTGTTATTTCCTGTTATTTTTTGGTGGTAGCATGAATGTATTTCCTTTCTTTGTGTTTTTTCTTCTGTGGGATTATTGATTGCTTGTGGTTTCATGGTTGTATCTAGTTTTCTTAGGTTGCAGTTTTCCCTCTAGTGCTTTCTATAGGGCCAGATTTGTGGATAGGTATTGTTTAAAACTAGATTTGTTGTGAAATATCTTGTTTACTCCATATATGGTCATTGATGGTTTTGCTAGGTATAATAGTCTGGGTTGGCAGCCATGCTCTTTTAGTGTCTGTATAACATCTGACCAGGACCTTCTTGCTTTCATTGTTTCCACTGAATAGTCTGGTGTTATTCTGATGGGTCTGCCTTTATAGGTAATTTGGCCTTTTTCCTTTTCAGTTCTTAGTATTTTTTCTTTGTTCTGTAGGTTTAATGGCTTGATTATTATGTGGTGAGCAGACTTTTTTGGAGGGGGTCTAGTCTATTTAGTGTTCTGTAAGCTTCTTGTATATTTATAGGCATTTCCTTCTTTAGGTTGGGAAAGGTTTTTATTCTATGATTTAAGTGAGCATATTTTCTGTACCTTTGAGCTGGTGTTCTCCTTTTTCGATTCTAATTATTTTCAGGTTTGGTCTTTTCATGGTGTCCTTTATATTATGACTTTTTATGGTTTTAGTGTTTTGTTTGACTGACATATCTACTTACACTATTGAATCTTCCACTCCAGAGATTCTGTCTTCCATCTCTTGCATTCTGTTAGTTATGCTGCATCTGTGGTTCTGGTTCATCTCTTCAGGTTTTCTATTTCCATCATTCCCTCGGTTTGTGCCTTTTTTATTACTTCTATTTCAATTTTAATTCCTGGAATGTTTCTTTCACCTGTTTGTTTTCTTTTTCTTGGTTTTCTTTATTTTCTTTCAGGGATTCATTAATCTCTTCCAATTTTTTGTTTGTATTTTCTTCTATTTCTTTAAGGGAGTTTTTAATATCTTCTTTTAAGGCTTCTATTATCTTCATAAAGTTGTTTTTAAGGTCGTTTCCTTCTGTTTCATCTTCATTGTTATGCTCAGGTCTTGATGCTGTAGAACCACCAGCTTCTTCTAGGCATGTCTTGTTGTTCTTTATATTTTTATATGTATTCTTGCCCTGGTGTCTGCCCATTGCTTCCTCAGTTCATTCTTAGCTCTGAGTTGGCTCTTAGTCAGTTGTGGGTTCAGGGGCTGTGTGTCTCCAGTTATCACAGGGGTTGTTCTTAGTTGGTTGTTAGTCAGCTGTAGACCAGGAGGCTGCGGGGTCTCCAGTTGTGTGTGATGATGCAATTTGTGGTTGGGCGGGGTTTGACCATAGGATGTTTCTTCAGCTGTGCTTGGCTGGGGATTACATTCTTAGTCAACTGTGGATCAGGAAGCTGCAGGGTCTCCCTAGTTGTTGGTGTGTGGTTTGGTTGTGGTTTGGTCCATGAGCTGTTCCTCCAGCTGTGTTTTGCTGGGGATTGTGCTTGGGGGGCTCTCCCAACTTTTTTTTGGTTTAGGGCGGAGCTGGGTATGGGTAGGGTGCCAGGGGCTGTGTCCTTGGGCTGGGCTTTGGAGAGCAGGGTCTCTGCTTGGCCTGGGGATCAGAGTTTCACTTATCTCTTAGTCAGCTGTGGACCAGGGGGTGCCTATGTATATTTTTTAAACACACTATAAACTGTTTAGAGTTTTTTTGGGGGGGGGGCTGAATATGTCTTTACTATATCTCTATCTTTTCTGACCATACCTTTAATCTGTTAAAAGGCCTGGCTAGGATTAAAGCCTTGACTATGGCGGTTTGCTCCAGTCAGCTCCCTGTTCTCTGATAGTTTAGCTTCATAGCAGAGGAACTGGCAGGAGCCACGTTTCCACCTCAATTCTGGGGAATTTTAGGATCCGTACTACTACCAAGTAGAGCAGCATTCCCCAGTGCTCATAAACCTCATTTCAGTGTTGGCAGCAGGGCCTCTTCAAAGAACCTCTTGGTTTTTGCCACTAATGCTGAGTCAGGAAGCCTCTCTTAAAGGAGCTGTGCCTCAGCTTGCCAGCAGCAAACAAAGCCTACCCAAGAAAACGCTGCTACAAAGAAGCCATGCTTGACTCTGTTCTCTTTTTATCTGTATGCTCAATAACCTTAAATTGGTTGTAGCTTGTGCTGGTATTGAGGCTCCTGTGAGATTTTGGGAACCCACCATGTTGTAGTTCAAGCTGAACACCACAAACCTGCCATGCTGTAGCTCAGGCCTACAGGCCACACTGTACGAAGGCCCTCTTGAGAGACACAACTATGAAGCTGTTTTTGGCTCCATTTCTGTGTTCTTGAACCCCTTTAAAGCATTCTCAGGCTTTATGTGGATGTACATGCACCACACTGGAGAAGCCACTGTAGTCTGAAGTTTCTGGGTCAGTAGTTCCGGCTTATTACTAATTAGCTCTTACACTTAAATTAGCCCATAATTCTATTTGTTTATCTCTGTATCATGGTACCTTTTCTCAAATGCAGCTCTCTAATTTTTCTTCCTCTGTGTCTGGCTGGTGTCTGCTGCTCTCTCTGCCCTCCCTCTTCCCAGAATTCTCTTAGTCTGCCTTTCCTGCTTCTACTTTCCACCTAGTTACTGGCCAGTCAGTGCTTTATTAAACCAATATGAGTAACAAATCGTTACAGTGTACAAGAGCATTATCCCACACACCCCTAACCCTGAGCTGTTTTCCCAGCTCCTTCTGTTTCAGAACTTAGGATCCTGCATGTCTAGATACAGTGAAAAGTCAAGCGGTTTCTTAATCCTATCAGCAATTATAGGAATATCTTTTGTGTCCCAGAAGAAATGAAAATAAAAAGAGAAAGAGCTCCCACTCCATCTCCAAGTGGGCAATGGAGAAGGGTATAATAGACCCAAACGGGTCTTTGCTGGACAAGCATCGTCTGCCATATTCAGACTGAATCTGGGTTTGCCAGGAAAAAGAAGAGCAAAGGCAGAAACATAGTGTCCATCCATCTCTTGAAAGGGGATCAAGGGATGGGGTCAGGCAGGCACTAAGATTGGATGTTTTAATGATTTCCTGAAAAAACTCCTGGTAGATGGTGGCTGGGGTCAGCCACCACTTCTGTGTCCTTCCCACTCTGCTCTCCTTTGTATCCAATTCTAACACCAAGCACATCTGTCCTTTCTCGTCCTGGACTTTTTAAAGCTATCTCTATGCTTTTCACTTTTACCCACATCTGATTTTCACAGGATCTTAGCAAATTATTTCCTTGTCCTTAGGATCTTAGACAGTGACCTTAGACACTCAAGCCCAGAAACAGCTGGGGCTTTCAGCTCAGATGCTGCTCTGTGTAGCTGCAGAACATTCCATATAGCCATGACTGTCCTTTCAGACCCATGGTGCCTTGATGGAAATGCCCTTTGCTCTTTGCTGATTCCAGGACCATGATGTAAAGATGACCCAGTCGGCATGATATAATTTTAAATGCAATTTTAGAAGCAGCAAGGCTTGCAAATTGCCTTGTCTTCTGATATGTTCCCATAATGAGGACATTGTCTGCCCAAGTGTAGTGGAACTTACAAAGGCATGTCACAGTGGCCACCAGAAAAGATTCCTGTCTGAAAAGTTTTGTTGCCAGAAAGTTTTATACTCAATTTATCTCTTCTTCCCTCCTCTCCCCCTCCACCCACCTCTTTCTTGATTTATTTATTATGTATTCCGCATTCTGCCTGCGTATAGGTGACACCGGATCTCATTATAGATGGTTGTGAGCCACAATGTGGTTGCTGGGAATTGAGCTTAAGGCCTCTGGGAAAGCAGCCAATTTAACCTCTGAGCCATCTCTCCAGCCCCTCTTTTCTCTTTTCTTGAGGTATGTTACCTTGTATCCCAGGCTGGCCTCAAATGAACATTGTAGTTGAGGAGGACTTTCAGTTCCTGTTCCTCTTGCCTCGGGAGGTTGAAACATTCCATGCATCCTTCAGGGAAGCTCTTTAAGCAGGGAGATGAACAACTCAAAATAGCTTCAGGAAGTTCCTGAAACTGAGCAGATTTACTAGGCCCCTCTCCTTCAATAACGCTGCAAAGAAAACTCTAGACCAGACCAGCTTTCTGGAAAGAAGCACGTATCAGCTGAGCTTCCTGGAAGAGTTGTAAGACTAGCTAGAGTCACTTGAATGTCTCCAACCTGTTGTTGATCTGCTTTCAGACTGTGAGTGTACTCCAGGATTTTTTTTTTTTTTTTTGAGCTGTGATGGGGTGGGTTTTGGTGATGCAGCTGTCTTTGATTCATTTCTGCTCCTGTAAGTAGCATTTCACCCATACTCTTGTAAGTAACCCTCCAAAAAGTCATTGGTTCCTAAGTTGGACTTAGTAGTATCCTTATTCTGGTCTGTCTGAACTCCCTATCTGGGGTAAGTAGATATGGTTTCCCCGGAAAAAAATTTTTGTCACAAAGCAGCCACCACATCCTATTTGTTAGAACTCAGGGCTCTTGAATGCTAAGCAAACACTCTATAAACTGAGTTACATATCCAGCCTCATCTCCATTTTATAAAAACAGAAGTTTTTTTTTTCTTTTTCAAGATAGGGTCTCACTATGTAACTCTGTCTGTCCTGAAACTTACTATCTAGGCCAGGCTGGCCTCAAACTCCCAGAGATCCACCTGTCTCTGCCTTCTAAGTGCTGGGATTAAAAGTGTGCACCACCCCCTCCTTTTAGGAGACATGGTTTTGAAACTCACTGTGTAGTCCAGGCTGGCCTTAAATTCAGCATCTTCCTGCCTCAACCTCTTAGATTGTAGTATTGGATATGAACCACCGAGCCTAACTGTTTTGGTTCTGGTTTTGTTTCGTTTCTTTTTGGCAGAGTCGTGCTGTAGCTGAGACTCACCCTGTAACCAGGGATGATCTTAGATTTATGATCCTTCTGTCCCCATCTCCTGAGTGCTGGGATTACAGTAAGGAATCCCAATCTCAGACTGGAAGAGTTTAAATAACCCCCCTTTTAATTCTTAGTAACTCAGTGATTTAGCCTACACCATGGATATGTGGCTATTGGTTGAATGACTCTTCTTAGACTTGTTTTTGGTGGGTTGAACAGGGTGCTGTGTGTAAAAGCCACTGTATAATCACCCAGCAGAATCTCACTGCCTACATGGATCTGTCGAGAGTAGGGGGTGTTTTGTTGGGAGTAGGACTGAGGGAGTCAAGAGGATGCAGTGCAATCCATATTTTAGACATGATAGAGAAAAATTAAAGACTAAAGCTATTCAAATGAAAGTTTTCGAGACTCTGAGGCCAGTAAACTGGTACAGAGCTAGAAAGCAGTATGGAGCCCTGGCTGTGAGGTAGACTGGCCTCCTGGCCTTAGTGCTGGAACCCCAGAAAACATCTTAGAGTGAGGCATTATTGTGTTCATGGTCTCAGAGGGTTCTGTCCATCATGATAGGGAGGGTTTCAGGACAGATGCTCGGCCTCCCCGCCTGGGCTAGATTCCGGCACCCTCAGACACCAACCGGCCTCGGTCAAGCTCAGTGTTAACCCCCGCCAGAGAACAAGGGTGAGGCTCACAGGACTGACTGATCAGTCATCAAAGCCGGCCCCGAGTCACCAGAAGAGGGAGGTGAATTATATTCTAGCTCATGGTAAAGAAAGGCTAAGTCTGTGAAAGAGGAAGAAGGTGGAGGGTGAGGGGATGAGGTGGGAGATGGTGCCCTGCTGCTGTTTGGGAATTACAGCACCAACTGCCTTTTTGAAACATGAAGTCTTTCGTCTTTCCTTGGAGAGGTTCTGTTCTTCACTGAGTCTTCTCCACATTCTCTCAATTCTTCTATCTGCTTTAATCTCTTCCTCCAGCCAAGCCCCCCAGTCTGGTGTCATCTCCCTACGTCTGTTTAATTTACAGTCAAAAACCTCCAGCATTCCTGCAGGGTGTTCATTTCCTAAAAAGGCATGGAACTAAATCTAACCATCTCCTGGGCGAAGAGGACACAAAATCCTTCAAAACCTGACAAAGAAGAGTGGCTGATTAAAACATTTCAGTTTTTTGAGTATCAAATACTGTGTGATCCTTTATTACACTGGGGTGGGCGGACAGGGAAGATGGGGAGTACAAGGCTGGGAGAGAAGCTGGATTATAACCGGGGATAAATAGACAAAGGATTTTCCCTGCCTGCAGGCACCTAAGGACACTCCTGAGTGGCCGAGCCATGAGTCAGCAAACAGTCATCTCATTGCTCCGTTTGGGGTAATTGTGGGCAAGCGGCACAGTATCAAATGCTTTTTTATTTTATTATATACATACATACATACATACATATCAACAGAAGTGACTACTCTGAGGAAGGTTCTTCAAGAGAGGATCAAGGGTGAGGGAGGGCTGGAGGCAAGGCAGCAGGAAGCCAGCCTTTGGAGTGTGACTGAGGGAAGAGAAGGCTCCTAGGGAGGAGGCAGGGATTCTCTAGGTAGGAGAGACTTGGCCCTGTGTGTGCCTCCTTATCAAAGCAGGGAACGTCATCATCTCAAGCCCCTTGTTTCCTGTCGGTAGCTGTCCTGTTTATACAGCATCAGGCGCACTGGCATCTTTGTAGAAGATGAAGTAGCTGAAACTCAGACCCTAGTGTGAATCCTGACCTGTCACCGTACAGCGATGTGGCTTTGGGCAGGCCGCTTACCTCACTGAAGCCTTGCTTCCTCACTGGGACTGCACAGTGGGGCTAGCACACCTACTGTGTGCCTTGATGAAGCGGGAAGAAGAGGCTGAGCGCCATGTCAGACGTCACTGTGTTTTATCTCGTCTTTCTGTTCCCAGATTTCTCCCTGACCATATTTTATTTTTCTTTTTGGAATAACTTTGAAGTTAAATTTTTGTCAGGGGTGTTTTATCACAAGAAGAAGCTCCCTGAGATGAGTGTGGTGGTGTGTGATTATATTCTCGGATGGTAGAGGCAGGAGGACCAGACTTTCAGAGTCATCCTTGGCTACATGAGACCCTGTCTCAAAAACCCAAACTCAAGCAATTAGAAGAGCAAAACATTTAATATGCAACTGTTTGGAACGAAGCATAGACCACACTGGCCAGTAATTGTCACTCTCTGGAGGGTTCCGCCAGGACTGCTCCTTTTATTTTCACAGATTTCCTCTTCATCTGAGACTTTCAAACCAAATTTTTTTTTTCAGAGACCTTCTTCAGGCAATTTGGAAACTACTCACCACTCACAAATAGCGGAAATAAGCATCAAGATGCTACTGCGTATATATGTGGGGGAGGGGCCGTGCAGCTTACTTACACCCTGGCTCTATTCTTAGGTCCAGCATCGTAGATCTCTAAGCTTGCCATCTGTTATTACAGGTGTAGATAGGGGTTGTTTGGGTTGAGTATTTCTGTGAGTTCTGGGCCCACATGAGCACAAAACGGCTTTGTAAGACAAGTGTCAAGTGGCCTGTACACCCAAGTCCAGCCCTTGCTTATAAACACTGATCATCTAGCTCTCACCCTGTTAGCCAAGCATTCACTCCACAAGCAGGTATGTGCTTGCCCAGTGAAACCTGGTAGCCTCAGGAATGACACTTCTGCCCAGAGCTTACCTGGAAGTGTTGGTTTATGTTACTGGGTTGATGAAGTATTTCTGGGAACTCTCAGAAGAGCCAGGCAAAGACACAGGCATTTTCCAGGAAAGTGGACTATGCCGTGGGTTTTGGGGATAGGCCTAATTTTCTATGTTTTTCCTATAATGGTCTAGACTTTGTTGACATTTATAGAAGCAGAACCTTTCAGACAGAGCTGGGAGAATTTTGGAGCCCGTCTCAGGAAGCTGTGTTGGTCTGAACATCTTGCAGGATGAGACACCAGTGGAAAGATGCAGGTCACAGAAACTCACAGAGGGTTACAGACCGAGGGGATCTCCTTTCCCAAAAAAAACCAACCCTCTATGAGCAGAGCACTCATTACAGAGAGAAGGCTATGCTAAGCCATTCCCCAGGGTGTGTGTGTGTGTGTGTGTGTGTGTGTGTGTGTGTGTGTGTGTGTGTGTGTGGTGTAGTGAGATGCTCTTTATGACAGCCTCTGCAGCCTCAGATGACATGACAACTCTGGACCCATGACTGCCAACTCTCCAGATGCAAGACATAGTCCAGAACCACCTTTTCTAAGTATTTGCTCTTACAGTGAAGGGTGCAAAGGCCATTTTCCAGAGTGCCCATCCTGGCACAATTATCTCCTTTTGGCCTGACTTGTAGGGTACACTGCTAAATCTCATTCCACATTGTTTTTCATGGATGGGTCTACTCACCAGTATGGGTCAGGTTCTAGGACTTCAAAACTTGTTTGTTAATTTAACAAATGTAAAGCTATGATTTTTGTTTTTATTCGTATTTATTTTTACTTAATAAAGCAATGGGATACAGTTTTCAGTATCTCCTAACAAATATTTATTTCACCATAAATCATCCTTTTCTTTCTTTGTGGCCTTTGTGCCAAGAAGTGAGGACAAGAAGCAGAAGCAAGGTTCTGCCAGGGAGGTAGTGTTGATCAAAGATGTTGCTTATTTTGGTTTGAGTTTTGAAGTCAGCTTAAAATCTTACAGCAAGACAATAGTCTCAAGAGCCATACTTTCCAAAGAGAGTATATTCTAAAACCCCAAGGCAGAGGTTTTTTGTACATCAAAAATCAAAGCTCAGAGAAATTGAATCACCACTAATGAGTCACCACAGAAAAAGGAAAACGGGAGGTGTGTCAGAGAAAAGTTTCTACCCCACAGGAAGGAGAGCAGGTTGTTCTGAGATTAGAAATGGGGAAAGAAAAGGCAGATTCGGGGCACGCGTAAACCAGTGTGCTTTCCTACCTGTCTGTCAAAGTCAGCATCCCTGGAGTGAGGGAAGAGAGAAACATACAAGAAATTCAAAAGTCCAAGAAACCTAGGCTAGTACTCCTCTTCTCTGAGGTCTTCAAATCTTTCAGAGATGTTTGTGTCATATCGTGTCTGCTATGCCCAGTGCCACAGAAAAAAATGGTAGAGTGGAGATGGTACCAATTGTTGGTAATGAGTAGAGTTGTGTGAGATATGGAGAAGTGTCTGTATGCCAAGGGGGGGCTCTACCACCTGCTTCGGTGCTGGCTAGTGAGCCACCAGGATATGACCATGGCAGGAGGCAAAGTGATGTATATAACATACCTGTAAGATAACATTCTAGACCAGGAATCAGATGGCTTTTCCATACCAGCCACGGTGGAGCCTTCTACCTCACAGCTCCTGCTTGACACTTTTACCCACAGCCAGGACATGAAGATACTGTTCCCTCTGCCAGGTTGCCATTTTGGAATAAAAAAGAGAAAATAATTTCTTTCAGCGAAGAGACCCAGAAATTCCATGATTTCCCCTCAGAGATGACTATTAGCCAGAAGAAGCTAATATAGCACAATGGTAAGGTCAACATTTTGTTGGCTGCCATGGAAATGGGGTTCATGAGCCACTTGAACTTACTGACAGCCATGCTGGTTCATCTGAGGAAGTTTGACCCTCATGGGTACTCATGATTCCTATACTAACACATGTTATACTTAAAACATAACATCATTTAATTTGGAAACTTAGGGTGGAGAAAATACCATAAAGAAGAGCATAAAAATAATCATATTGTGTCATCTTGCCAGTCATAAATAACCACCATTAACATTCTTGTTAAACTGGGTATTGCGGTCCATGCCTTTAATTCAACACTCCAGAGACAGAGGCGGACAGAGATCTCTGTGAGTTTGAGGCCAGTCTAATCTACATAGTGAGTTCCAGGATAGCCAGGGCTGAATGGACAAAAAATTCTTGTTTATTTGCCTCTTTTTACTATTTATTCTTCCCCTCTCTCTTTCTGTTGTTATAATTTTACATTGTAGATCTTGTTTGATGACAAGATTATTTAGCGTTTAAAGCACATTGTGGACCACGAGAACTAACCACCCACCGCTTCATGCTGCTTTATCCTTTAATGACAACTGTAGATACTGACAGACATGTGGCCAATAAATAGAAACTATAAGAAGTTGGCAGATCTCCTTCATTTGTTGGCACACTGAAGGTATTCAGTTAGACCTTCCCTAAACAATTACTAATCTCTAATACATTCTCTCCTGCTCCTTAAATGTCTGAGAATATTGATACTATGATCCTGGTTTCTAAGCTGAGCAGTACTGACACGGAAGCGCCTACAAATGTGCCAAGAGTAAGTCCATGTCTGCACCCTCTTGTACTCTCCTTCGGAACCAAAGGACTCTATGTTGGCTCTGAGGTGAGCAACACTCCAGGTTATATTTGGATGAGTATTTGACTATTCAGTTATGATCTGACTTAAAAAAAAAAAAAACTCCCATCTTTTGCCCCAAGTGACATTTGTTCTAGGTGTTGTCTACGTTGTGTCCAGCTTGCTGTATTCCCACTTTGCTAGTAGAAGGGGATACTTCTCTAATTTAGGAGTGAGGAACCTCTTTCTTCTCTTTCCTCCCCCCTCCTTCCATCCCTCCCCCTCTCTCCTTGTCTCTGTCTCTCTGTCTTTTTGTTTTTGTTTTTTTTTTTTAAAGAATTATTTTATGTGCATGGTTATTTTGCCTGCATGTATATGCATAAGCCCCGGAATGAGAGTTACAGACAGTTATGAGCCGCCATGCGGATGATGGAAATTGAACCTGGGTTCTCTAGAGGAACAGCCAGAGGTCTTAACCATTGGACCATCTCTCCAGTCCCCTCCCCTTTCTGAGAGACAGTCTCAGGCTGGTTTTGAACTTCTTATTCTCCAGTATCTACCACCCAGGTGCTAGAATTACAGGTATACACTACACACCTAATTTTCTTTTGTGTATTTCAGCTGGGAAGGGAACCCAGGGCCCCAGACACACCCTCAGCCCTGCAGTTTTCTGATGACTTTTTTGATCCGTCATGCTGACACATTTCTCTTTGTAGCATTTCATGGTCATTTTGTGAGTCATTGGCTTTTCCTCGGAGCTGTTATATGTGAATTTTAGTAGCAGTATGCTTTATTGAGAAGTATCATACTTCCAAGGAGGAGGAAATGGGCCAGAGCTGGGAAGTTGGAAGATCAGCAGTAAAGTCCCCAAAAGACTGTAACTTTATGAGTTTCCTCATACCCTCACATAGACCAGCTTTCCCCCAGCATGCTCCATCTGTTACATTTTGGCCTTGGTCAGGAAGGCTTCCAGTCTTCTCTCTGATACTACTTTCAGCCCCATACATCTTGTTCTTCATCTTACTCTGTGGCCTCGACTCTTCTGAGCCCTCTGGTCCAGGAATCCGTTTGTGAAGCTAACAGATGTCCTTTCTTTCCATGCTATACCTATTTCTATGCTGACAAAGGGTTGCTGTCCCTGTCATGGGGGACCATAAATCTCTCTCTCTAGCTTGTTATGGGCTGCAAAGAAGGCTTTGGATTTCCTGCAGCAGAAATTGGCTGAAATTTCTGTGCATCACAAGGTGTTAGGTCTGAAACTGCGGTAACCTTAAAAAAATACAAATTCAATTTCATCATTGTAATGGCTAATACCCACTGGAATGGATGCCCTAAGCGTGCAGATTTTATCTACTTTATTTTCTATCAGTAACTTTAGTACTCATTTTTTTGTCATCCAGAACTACTCCTCCCCAAATCAACAGAAACTTTAGAGTTAAACTGTGCTATAGATAAAATGGATTTAATAGAGAATATTCTGACCCACAGCTGCTGAGTAGCCAGTTTTTCTCAGCATCCCACACAAGCTTTCTCTAAAGCAGAGCACATTTTAATAAGACAAGTATTAAAATATTGAAATCATTTCTTATGTCTTCTAGAGCCCTTTAACTTGTTCTATGATGAGGTCATACATGTGTTTAATGTATTTTGATCATGCTCACCCAATCCTTTCTTATTTCTCTCCTGCTTCTCCTGGATCCCAACTTATAACCTCCTACTATGACACTTTGTATTTTACTTTGTTCTATCTCATCCGATCATGATGGAATAAAAATCCAAATCTATAGTAAGAAAACCTACAGAAACCAAGTAAGCACATGATGCTTAACACACCGAGGACATCAGGGAGGGGATTTTAGAATAGCTATTCGTAAAGGAAGATGACAACCCATGGAACCTTTGGGAAACATCAAAGGCAGTTCTAAGAGGGATGTTCATGACTGTGGGCACACATTACAGAATCAGAAAATAAATAAATTAGTGAGGCATCCCACGGCCTTAGACAAACACCAAACCACTCAGATAGAAGGAAATAATGAAGATAAAAGGCTGAGTCCTATGGAGACTTCGAGAGCAATAACCAAAGTCAGTCAGCAAGGAGCTGGTTCTTTAAAAAGATAAACAAGATTGAGAAACCCTTAGCCAAACCGACCAAAAAAAAAAAAAGAATTCCCAAAGAAATAAAATTAGAGATGGAAAGAACATTGTGGTGATATATTGTATATTTAATAAAATTAGTCTGGAATATCAGAGGACAGAGGTACCTCTCCAGCCACTTTTTTTTTTTTTTTTTGAGACGGTTTTTCTTTGTAACGGTCTTGGCTGTCTAGGAACTTGCTTTGTAGACTAGGCTGGCCTTGAATTTACAGAGATCCTCCTGCCTCTGCTTCTCAAATGCTGGAACTAATGGCATGCATCACCATTGCATGGCTGTTAGGTCTTGAATTCACACAGATCCAGAAGAATCTCTGTGTCCTGAGTGATGGGATTAAAGGCATGGGTCACCACTCCCCGACCTTCATGGCTTGGCTATGGGTGACTCTGTCCTCTGATATTCCAGACAATTTTTAAAAAATATACAATATATCACCACAGGACATTAAAATAGATACTACCAAAATATAAATGATCACTAGGGAATACTTTGAAAGCCTATATTTTAAAACACTGGAAAATATAAATGAGATGGATAAATTCCTAGATGTGTACAGCGAAAATTAAATCAAGAGAATATAAGCAACCTAAATATATTTATAACCAATAATTGTTGACATAGTAATAGAGAGTCTCTCATTAAAGAAAAGCCCAGGACTAGACAGGTTAACTACTGTGATGTGGGAATGTCTTTCTGTATGCTGTGAACATCAATCTTTAAATAAAGGAGCTGTTTTGGCCCTTGGTGAGCACCGTAGAAGAAGTAAGTGGGGAATCAGAATAGTTAGGAGAAGGATGGCAGAGTCAGAGACAGATCAAGCCAGACGCCCAAAGAATAAACATGTAAGGAACACAGGTGAGCCACGGGCCACGTGGCAGACAGATTAATGGAAAGGGGTTGAGTTAAGATGTAAGAGCTAGCTGGCGATGTGCCTGAACCATAGGACAAACATCATGAAGTTAATATAAGTATCTGTGTGTTTCATTGAGACGTTGGGATTGCTGTTCCAGAGAAGTCTCGGAGGGTGGGACCAAACCGTGTAGCTAACAGGGCCAGAAAACCTTAATGTAACAGACCGGGAACAGAAGGGACGTACTTCCACACAGCAAAGGCTCTGTGTGACAAACTTAGAGCAATAAGGCCGAAGAACTAGTGATGTGAATACATCAGGCAGAAGCCAAACAACTTCTGTTTACAGATTTTACTCTTTCAACTCAGAAGGAGTATATTCACCCAAAAACTTAGGTTTGATAAACACTTCCAGCAAAGTAGGCTATAAAAAACAACATGAAAATATAGTTCTTCTATACACCAATAACAAGTATAATGAGAAAGAAATCGGGAGATAATCTGATTCACAGTAACCTTAAAAAACACTGAGGTTTAAATCTGACCAAGCCAGTCTGGGATACCGAGGAAGGGATTGTTTGAAAACATGCTTTCCTATGGTGGGGTATGTGTTTGAGCCTTTGCTGGGGTTGAGATGGTTCCTGAACTCTAGGAGCTTGCTGTCATGGTCTACTCATGGACTGTGCCTGCTGTGCCCGCCGTCTGGTCTCTTAGCCTACCTGTCATGAATTACCTGTATACAGAGCTCAACTCAGCCTCTGCTACCATATGCTTTCCCTGTAGTCAGAATCTGTCCCACCAGAAACTCTCAAATACCCAGCAGCCACTTCCCAAGTAATTGACCTGGAGGCTTAATAGTATAATAACTGCTGGGCCAATAGCTCAGGCTTGTTATTAACTAGTTTTTATGCCTTAATTTAACCCATTATTCTTGTCTATGTTTAGCCATGTGACCTGGTTCCCTTTCTCACCTCAGCATTCTCATCTTGCTCTCTCTGCATCTGGCTGGCATCTGCTCTGCCTTCCCTCTTCCTAGATTTCTCCTAGTTTGGTCTCCCCACCTGTACTTCCTGCCTGCTTACTGGCCAATCAATATTTTATTAAACCAATACAAATAACAAATCTTTACAAGAACTTTATTCCACATTTCCCTGAGACAGTGATACATTTATTTTTAAAATGTTAAAATAGTTTTGAGAGGGAGAGAGAAAGACAGACAGACACACAGCCAGACACAGACATAGACTGACCCTGTAGGCTAATTCAGAAACAGAGAACTGACTTTTCAAACTTAAGGGGAAAATAAAAGCTGGGACTGGAGAGACAGCCCAGTTGGTAGAAAGCTGAGGATCAGAGTCCCATGCCCAATATTCACATTAAAAAACAAAACAAGAATGATAATGTGTATAATCCCTGAACTGGAGAGGCAGAGTCTACAGAATCCCTGACATTCAATGCCCACCCTGCACCCTCCCCCAACCAGGGAGGTCTAGGTCTAGATCACACTGAGACAGATGATTAGCCCCAAGAGCAGCTTCTGGTCTCCACATGGACAGGCACATACATGTACTCTCACACCTATACACAGAGAGCGCACAAAATAAAAAAGGCATAACCCAAGGCAAGTCTAGAGTCAGGACTTCAATGGGAGCTCCTTGAAACTTGGATGCTTTGTATTCTCTGTTACACTTATTGCTGTTCTTAAGGGTCTTCTGCTGGGAAGTGACCAGAAAATGGCACCAGAGAACCCTCCTTGCAGGCCTGTACCTTGCACAGCTGGAGCTTTCCTGCAGACTTGCACAGTGGCTCAGTACCACTGAAATGACGGCCGTATTGCACCTATTTCATTGGATCACCAGGGTCACTACCCTGTCCATGGGCCACAGCCTGGGCAGGAGTGGGTGCTTGAGTCTCTAATGTAGCTGTGATGCTCAGCTTGCTGCCCTGAGTAGGAGCCAAGCTTTGGAGTAGCAAGCTGTGCAAAGGCAGGTGAGCACAGGGTCAGCAGCACAACCTGCTGGTGTCTCCCCCTCTCCAGCCCCCTGGAACTGGATAGCATATATAAAGCCCATACTTTGGTTGGCTCTTCCAAGCAGTTGCCATGAACTGAGAGAGCCATTTGCTCCTTGGTAGATGGGGTGTGAGCAGCCTGACCCTCTTGAAAGGCCTCCACCTGCTGGTAGAATCCTGTAGGCTTTGTAGTTTGACACTGATGCTACACCCTCTCAGCTGGCATCAGAGGAGGTTCCAGCAAAGCCAAGAGCCTGACGTTTCCTACTTTTTCTGAGGCTGGTCAGCCAGATGTCAGAGTTCCAGCGCTGCTCTCTAGGACTTGTCGAACTTAAACAAGTCGCTAAAGGTCTCTAAAGTTTTATTTCTACATTCTTGTATGAGGAATAAGTGAATTTCTGCATGGTGTGAGTTTGGGGTAGAAATTCAGGTGGAAGAAGCTATCTCTGGGGAAGCCCTATGAAGAAGAGGGATGGGAGATGGGAGCACAGGGAGGCAACTCAGCAAGGTATTGTCCCAGGGACCTGTGTGCTCTCACAGCTACCTTAATTTATGGCCGGGAGCTTTAGTGTTCATCAAATTTAGCATGGTTACAGGCAACAAAACTCAGAACTCTGAAAAGGGAGTGTACATTCAGTCATCTTCCTGGCCCTTCTACTTAGCTTTGTAAAAATTATTCAATTTGGAGACATCAATTACCTTAACAATGCCATGAAACATCACCATTCTATCTGCAGAGCCTTTCAACTTCCCAGGCAGAAGCTCTACACTTCCCGGTAGCAGGTCACCTTACAGCATAGCCATGGACTTCACCTGGAGTCCGTGTTTCTGAAAGAGTACAGAGGAGTGACTCCTTTGGGGTCAGGCACTACCTCCAGATGCTCCCTTCCTGTTTTTCAGAAGGGTGAAGGAGTGCTTTGCCTTTGGGTCGTCAATGGCAAGGCAGATGCACATTAGGTGTCCTGGTGTCTGTCTCATGTCATGACCAGGCTGTTGGTGACTTTGGCAAACTCCCAAAGACTGTGGAGCTTCCTTTACCAAGCAAGTATTGGAAAGTCAGTATCAGAGGCAAATGACGGGAGCTTCTGACATCACTGGGAACAGCTGGTATCTCAAGGTCAGCTGAATCTCAGGGTAGGACCCCAGAGCAAGCCAACCACCACCCGAGGCTGGCAATTGGATGGGTGTGGAGATGACACTTCAACAGAGCACCTTCAAACATTGGTTCTCATGCTCCCACTCAGGCCTGATGGGAACAACATACAAGGACAATGTGAGGCCACAGTGAATGCTGTAAGAACCCTGCCCATCTAGATGTCTGTCATAGAGACTAGGGGGAGTGTCGGCTGCCAGCAGCCCTCAGGTGTCCCCTTCTCTGGAGAGCAGAGCCCTACAGTGGTGTGTACACTGAGAGTACAAAATGTCATACCATCCATGCTCAGCTGGAATCCACAGTAGCTGACCGATAGCTCTGACTCATATCATCCCCACGGGGTCTATACATAGGTCACTCTCCCTTCCAGGTTCTATGTCTAAGGGACTGAAGCTAAGTAAGGGTCATTACAGATGGATTGTAGTAAATACCTTGGACCGGTAATGGGCCCATCCTTGGTAATTCTCAAGTCTGGCCTGTACTCACTCCCATTGGAGGTGAGCTTCTGGGTGCCCAACCTGCAGCACTCACCCCCAAGCAGGGTCCCTGGACCACAGCTTTTACCCAGCCAGATGGAGCAGAGACCGGTCTTTGGATGCAATGTCCCTCCTGTGTATTGAGTCTCAGGATTCATTTTCATACCCATGACAACAGATAAACTCACACAATACAAGCTTCTCCATGGTTATTACTTGAGGAGATGAATCACACTGTTCATTCTCTAGCATTGTGTTCTGTTCCTTATTGGTCTCATCTGAAACTTCACAAATCAGAGCCTCTGGCAGGAGCTAGGGTGTCACTGGGTTTGATGTGACTGGCGGCAAAATGTGTAGGATGTAAAGGATAATTCATCTTCTCTCTCCATTTCCCCTGGGTCTTTGGCTTTCTGTAGGTTTCAGCACCTTGTGAGGCTGATGCCTGACCTACACATCAGGTATAGGACATTTAAAACTGTTTGATAGCACATGCCCGTAATTCCAGGGCTCTGGAGGCTAAGGCTGGAGGTGCAGTTCTAGGTTATCCTGGGCTACAGAGTGAATTCCAGGCCAGCCTGGGTTACTTAAGAGACTGTTCTGGACTGAATGTAAAATGCCTGCCCCCACTCACCTACCCAAGCTTATGTGTTATGAAGTGGAAGGGAGCGGTCCAGTCTCTGCGTAGCCTCCATGGAAATTTTGTGGGAGGTTCCAGGACCAGAAGGTAATGGGCTGCATCTACATGTCTGAGGTCGGTCACTCACTGGAGGTGGTACCTGAGATAGGTAGAGTAGCTTAGAGCTGGTAGCTGTTTTCAACTGAGGAGACCAGTGCTGCCAACTGGGGGCCTGTATGGTCCTGGTGCTAAGTACAGAGACCTTATCAGCTGACACCTGAATCCCACCACACCGAAGCTCTGTGTGTGTGTGTGTGTGTGTGTGCACGCATACTAAAAATGTACCTGTCTACTGGTTAAGGACTTGGCCTGAGTCTGTCTGTTGGCTGAGGTTCCTGGCCACCTTTTAACCCTGTTGCAGGTGCACAGGCTTCCTTGCTGTCCTAGGAATACATGGAGAGCACTCCAGCTTCAAGGCCTTTATCCGCTTCCTCTGTTTTCCTGAAATCTGCCTTGGTTTGTCTTTTCCATCCCATCTCTGCTCCACAGAATTACAAGAACTCTGATATTAAAACTGATGAAGCATAGTAATTATTGCTTTTTTCTGCTAGTTACTAGATCCTATAAAGAGTGAAGTTCCCAGCCTACCAAGTTTTGTGACTGTTAGGATTTTGTGTGGCACGAATTTACCCGGTCATCTGGTGGTGGATTTCTGTGGATGCACAGGAGACACTTAAGCTGTTTCTATGTAGAAAAAAAAACTTCATTGTCCAATGGGTATGGTTATGATTAACAGAGGTTTTGATAGCAGGGAAGGCATGATAGCAGAGAGAGGGGAGAGAAAGACAAAAGGAGAAAGAGGGAGAGAGAGGAGAGAGAGAGAGAGAGGAAAGGAGGGAGGGATGGGGAGAGGGAGAGAGGGAGGGAGGGAGGGGGAGAGGGAGAGGAAACTCTTCTTAAAGGGGACTTGATGTCAGAACTCAGAGGGTGTGGCTTTATAAACAGTGACATGTAAAGAGATCTGGGCAAATGTGCATTACAGTGGTCACTGGTCATCTTTAATGTCCAGACCAGGAGACAGGAAAATCCCCACTACCCTCAGGGCCTGGCTTCTGCCAGGGACATGCCTGGACCTCAGGGAGCCAGAGGGGCAGCTGAAACCATGGGGCTGTGACCAGTTTCTCGGATTCCTGAAGAGAAAGCATCTTATTGAATTGATGACAGCGAGGACCTGCAGGTGAAAATTCCCTGCTGCAAACACACAGCACACCACAAACTTGAAGTGTATTTGGACTCTTAAGGAGCTTTACCTTACTGTGAAGCTTCTGTGTTCAGTAAGTGGGCCCATCTCCAGTTGATAGTGATACTGTTGGCCCAAGGACCACGTTTTGATAACTATAGCTCTAGAATAAGTTCAGTATTTCAAAAGCAGGGATGAAATGGAGCAAGAAAAAACATTTATTTTTTGGACAGAGTAACCTTTAACTGTGTCAGCCTCCTGTGTTGGGATTACAGGTGTGAACAACCATATCTGCCTTAAAATCGTCACAAATTTACTTTTATACAAAGCTGTTTATGGACTTTTCTGCTGAAAATGCAATGAATCTAAAACTTCCACAGAAAGAAGTGAAGAAACCCTTATGGTTAACAACTGGTCATTACCAGATAGCTTACATCTAACTGTCAGTATTTTATACCAGCAATCAAAATGCAATCTACATGTCTTACTGTCAGCCATTTCCAGGGCTAGGAAGATGACTCAGTGAAGTGCCGGATACTCAGCATGAAGACTTGAGTTCAGATCCCCAGCATCCATGTGAAAAGCTGGTTTAGTGTTGCGTGTAATTTCTGTAATTCTGTTGCATGTACTGGGGAGATGGAGGCAGGAGGATCTCAGGAGCTTGCTAGCCAGC
The DNA here is from genome assembly GCA_033318265.1 of Phyllotis vaccarum. Classification (NCBI taxonomy): domain Eukaryota; kingdom Metazoa; phylum Chordata; class Mammalia; order Rodentia; family Cricetidae; genus Phyllotis; species Phyllotis vaccarum. The sequence continues at coordinate 87,588,081 of JARWLC010000004.1, read as the reverse complement.
CAGTCTAGCTGAATCTGCCAGCTTCCTGCTCAGTGAGAGACCAACATTAAAATAAAATAAAAAGTGGAGAGTGACCGGATAAGACACTTGACATTCACTCCCCCACACAAGTGCATGCAGGAATGAGTGCATTTGTGGGCACACACGTGAACATGTAACATATACTGAATAGCCATCACTGTGGTGGTTCTGTGAAAGACACTTGGTTCAGAACTATTTATTTTCCTGGAGTATCAAGTAAAAACAAACTGACAAGTGCTGTGAGCCTCTGAGACCTAGGGTGTGTGCATTTTGGGGTCAGTGAGCCAAAAGGAAATTCCCACTGAAATCATTCTCAAAGCAATTTCACCTGTCCCAGCCGGGAGCCAGATGGCACCTCGCCTTTCAGGAATTTCTTTTTTTCCATATGCATTTTGGATCCCTTTCCCCAAAACAAATGAAGGAAACATACACACTTCTGGAGGAAAATGTCTGTATTAAAAGCCAGAAAACCACATTAATACAAGAAGAAACGCCCACCAGGCCATGTCACTGAATAGATCGACTTGGAAAAGATTCATAAAGTTTTTTTTTTTAAGCAATAACAATAAATCCGTGTCAAATCCTTCCCTTGCCCTCCCCCACCCTTTTTTAAATAAATAAAAACAAACCGAGAAGCTTCAAGTACAACTATGTTCAGATACAAAGAGCTCCTGTTACTACAGAGATAGCAGTTCAATCTTTTTGTTTTGTATTTTTTTTTTACTAAAACTTTCATTTAAAACAGTTATTAAATATATAAAACAAATACACAGGATCAGGTCACTTTCTGCCATGGATACAGGGCATGTGGGCACAGGGAGGGGGTGCCGCAGGGGGAAAGAGCCAGTTTCCCTGGTGTCCTCGGGCCACGCGTGGATCCCACCCTTCAGTCTGAGAGCTTGCCCTTGCTTTTCCCAACCACTTTCCCACCTCGCCGGCGCCTCTCCGCGGTTCCCTCCCGGGAAAAGGACGGACACTAAGGACACAGCACGAAGCGCACCTGCCGCGGACGCAGGTCGGCGGGGGTCACTTGGGGGCCACCCCCGAGGTGACAGCCGCGGCGGCGGCGGCGGCAGCGGCGGCGGCGGCGGCGGCGGTGGTGGTCCCCGCCGGTACAGCGGCGGGAGCGGCCGCGGGGGCGCCGGCGGTGGTCCGGCGCTGCTCCATGCCGTTGGGCAGGAAGCCAGCGATGATGGGCACCGGCCAGATGAGGGCGGCCACGCTCCACACCACGATGACCAGGGTCATGAAGCAGGCCACCAGCGTTGACTCGATGGGCTTGCGGTTCAGCCGCCAGCCCGGCTCGCCCTGCAGCTCCTCCAGGCTGAAGTCCAGGCAGCAGAAGTGTCGAGGCTCGCCCTGCAGCCACAGCGGCCCGGGTTCAGCCGCGGGGTAGGCGGGCAGCGCCGTGGGAGCCCCGGCCGGGGCCCGCAGGCGGCCACGCACCCAGCCGCAGCCCACGCACAAGCGCAGGTCCTGCTGCGCGCCGCCGGCCGCCAGCCCCAGGTGCTCGATGAGCAGCGGCGGCCCGACGCGGTGGAAGGCGGCGGCGAAGAAGGCGCGGCCGTGCGCGTTGGTAGAGAAGAGCAGCAGGTCGCACTGCAAACCCCGCGGGCGGCCCCAGCGCACGAGCAGCGAGCTCAGCATCTGCCGCTGCACGCTGATGTTGCAGGGCGCCGCCAGAGCCTCCTCTGGGCCCGCGCGCTCGGGGGACGCCGGTGCAGCCGAGGCCAGCAGGCGCGGGGCGGCGGGTTCCCCGGTGAAGGACGCGTTGGCCGAGGCGTTTGGGGGCGTCCCGGAAAGGTCGGGGGCACCCGTGGCCCCGCCGTGCGCCGGCGGCAGCGGGCAGGCGGCGGCCAGCAGCGCGGCGAGCAGGGGCAGCATGGCCTGTGGCGGGCGCCTACGCGCGCGGGGCGGGCGGCGGCTGCATGGCGCGCGGGCGACCGTCCAGCGAGGGAATCGCGGGGCCCGGAGGGTCGAGGCGCGTCGCTGCCAGCGTGTTGGGGCGACTCCGGCTCACGGGCAAGGGGGGGGCCTCTGCGGGGTCGGCCCGTCGAGGTTCTGCCGCGCCCCCCGAGCAGGGGCACTTGGACGGCCGGGTGGCTCTGCGTGCCCGCGGCGAACCGAGAGAGGATTCCCCTGCTCGGCTCCGCCTTCCGCGCACCCGCACTCCACCTCCCACCCCCGCCCCCGTGCTCGCCGGGTGCGGGAACTTGGGGAGGGCGGGGCTCCACACGCAGGGGCGGGAACTGGAGACCTGCGGAGCCGGGCGGCGCGTGGGGGCGGAGCGAGGGGGAGCCCCGGGGGCGGGAAGCCGAGGACTGGCCTGGGAGCCCAAAACGTTAGCTTTGTCGCGCCGAGGAGATCCTCCCTCTAGGACTCATCGGTACCCCATTACTGCATAGAGAAACTGAGAGGAGAAGACTGTTCCTATTCTGCCTCTGCGCCACTGGCTTCTTGTACCTTTTGCTGAATCCAGAAAGACTCAGATCTGGATTCTGGCTGGCTTTATTGTGTCTCTAGCATTTGGTATTCTTACAGGAACTCTTAATTCCCAGGAGTCTTGGTGTTTGGGTGGGACTATGTAAATTCTAGAGGTTGGATGCTTGAGTTTCCCCCATAAGATACCTACTCATAGGTGAAGGTCTTGGAGGACGCCTGCACTCTACTGACCACAATTTGTATGTTAAGAGCCCATGAATGTCAGAGTCTTCTGGGATGTCAAGGTACAACTCATATTAAAAATCCCACCTGAGTCCTGGGCGTGATGGTGCAAATCTGTAATACCAGCACTTGGGGAGTGGAGAGGTAGGAAGATCTGGAGTTCAAGGCCCTTAGAGAGGCCAGCCTGGGCTACATGAGAACCTATCTCAAACAAGCACAATCATAGTATTGAGAAAGGAGGGGAGTTACGAGTTGGCTGACAGCCTGAGGCTTTTTCTAAAGAACACCAAGCCCTTTTGGAAAGAGGATGCATCTCAGCTGGTAGAGTGCTTTGCTAGTACCCTAGCATACTTGAAGCCCTGGGTTCAATCTCCAGCACTGCCTAAACAAAACAGAACAAACAATACCTTCCTTGTATTTTCACCTCACACTTGGAGACTAATGTCAGCTGACTCCAAATGGTTTAAAGTCAATGTGCATTGTGAATCTAAGGCGGCCCTTCCTCTAAACCAGCTAAATTTCCCCAAGGGTCTGCAAAGGAAGGGGCAACAGTTATTGCTGGGTACAGGATGCTGAATACATTTCTCTATATTCATTCACTCTCTCTTTTCCATCTTCTTTCTTTTTTTGAGGCAGGGTCTCACTATGTAACTCAGGCTGTTCGGGAACTCACTATGAAGACTAGGCTGATGCTCAAACTCACAGACATCCACCTGCCTCTGACTCCTGAGTGCTGGGACTAAAGGCATGCACTACTACACCCAGCTTCTAAATTATTTCCTAACAAAGAATAACATCGGGATGAGGAAGGGAGGGAGGAATGGAGAGAGAGAGAGAGAGAGAGGGGGGGGGGGTGGAAAGAAATCCCCAAAGGACCAAGTCATTCTCTGTTGGTCTTAGTTCCCTCTGACCGTGGGGTGCTGGCACTCACCCTGCAAGGGACTGTGGTACTGAGTGCTCGCAAGCCAGCATTTCCCTGACTTCTCTGCTGCCTCGTTGGTTATACAGTTCCTATCAGTCAAGCCCAACATGGCTGGACTATCCTTGGTCTCTGTAGAAAAGGCTGAACTTCCTAAAGGACAGGACATACCCCCGTTTTTCATTTTTTACATTTTGTGTTACCAGATGGGGCAGTGTGCAGTTTCATGTTCTCATTTGAAATGACTCTTTTAGTCTTGCATATCAGGAACAAAATATACTGCCTGCTGTGGTAGAACTGTCTAAATATGAGCCGTGTGGCTGATGTGTGTCTCAAAACAGATATTAGGTGATCCCCAGTGCTAAAAGAAACCTAGTGAGTCCTGAGCCAGGCTTTCATCCATGACAGCAGATGACATTTTCTGGGGCTTCAGGCGGGATCGTGCTGAGCTGTTGTGGGATATTTTGATCACTCTGACACTCCCAAGACTTGCCAATAAAGTTACACACCTTGAATCAGGAGGTGGAGCCAGCAGCTAGTCAACTGGAGTTGGCCATAGAGAAGCCAGCTATTTGGATAGAAAAGATAGGTACAGAAAGGAAAGGGCAGGGACTTGAGTTTGGCACTTCCTTTTGGCTCTTGGATGAGAGAAGAGATATCTTTTGTAGTGACTCTGGCCAAAAAGCAAGATCAGCTAGTTACTACTCAGCTTCTCTGAGTTACCAGGTTTTCACCCTGTCTTTGACTCCTGAGTCTTATTGATAAATAAAATGATAAAGACCCAGCTGCTGGGTTAGGACACAGCCTCCTGAGTAACCAATGGGGCGTTGACTGTGGGGTCATGGGGCTGCAGATGAAAATTAAAATATCAGTAGATTCATGTGCAGCTGCTAAGCTGACAGAAAAATCTCAGATCCCTTACTGGATCTGTACAACGAGAGGAGCAGCTTGGAAGGGGAAAGATCTATTTGTAGGTGAGTGTGATGACATAAGCGCACTCTGAAATTGGAGGTAGGATCAGGAATCCAAAGCCAGCTTAACATAGTTCAAGTCTAGTTTGGACTACCTGGGACCCTGTCTCAAAAACCAACAAACCAACCAACCAATCTCAGAAAAGAAACAAATAAAATCTGCTTGGAGAGCCAAGCAGTCACAACCAAGTTGCTGGCAGCATAGCCCTTCAGTACTTTATCCAGACCACATTCCCAGAACCAGCCAAAGACTGCTACCCTGCCCATCCACAAGTGTGATCTCTACTCAGGGAATCATATGACTTCCAGTCTCTAGATGGACAAAAATATGGCAATATTTTTGGACAAGTGGGGATTAAAGAACAGGACATAAATCACTTTCTGTCTTATCTGCTAGCACAGGGCAGAGGCTCTGTTAATACTCATTGCCTGACAATTTTGCCTGTTTAACAGCTCTGAGTAACTGCTATTTGTGTAACATTCTTGAGCATCATTTGCTTTACATAAGACACTCGTCTTCACAATAGCATCATGTGCCATCAGGAAATAGCAGTTTTGCCTCTGTTTCCCAAGTTCTGGATCTAGAGATGAGTGCCACCATGCCGGGCTCACACTGCATTTCAAAGCCATCACCATTGCGTGTGCTCTTCCGTTTATTAGGGACGTGGGATACAGCTTGGAGTCTAGAGTGACCAAAGCCCACTCACTGTGTAGATCTATCTTCTGGTTAATAATCTGGCCCCAGCTATTGGATGATCATGGGTTTCTGGCCACCTTCTTAAAAGACTTCTGTTATTTTCCTGTTGCTGATGTGTAGGCGCCCTTGTGCACTCTACCTTCAAGGCCTTTAACCAAGCTGTTTCTTCTGTTTTCCTGAACTCTGTCTTGGGTTACCTCCTCACTTCTTTTTCCATCTCTGCTCCACTCACTGTCAGCTCTTCAGAGATCTTTACTGGGCTTTTATCACAACAAGTACGTATCTCCATACCCACAGTTCCATTTCCACACCACACCCCACCCTCCTCATTGTGAGTTGTCCTACAGCATGCTTTCTCTGTTTGCTTTGAGTCTCAGTCCCTTCTCCCAAGCAGGGCTTTGCTTTGTTCAACAGAACTGGGCATGGCACACTGTAGAGGGTGAATGAATGAGCACAGCTGGGGAGATGGCCGTTGGATAAAATGCTTGCTGTGCAGCCCTGAGGATCTGGATGCAGGTCCCTAGCACCCATATAAGAGCTGGGCACAAAGCTGCACACCTGTAACCCCAGCACTGGGTGCATCTTGGCGTCTTTCTGGGTATCCAATCTAACTGAATCAGTGTGAACCGTGTTTAGTAAGAGACCCCATTTTGTAATATAAGGAGAGAGATAAAGGAAGACACCTCATGTCAACTACTGTCATACAAGGCACACTCACTGACTTAGATGTATTAGCTCCCACACCCATGTGAGCCAAAAATGCCAGAATGAATGAGTGAATTCAACAGCCTGGGTTAAGCCAGAGACAAAATATGGGCAACAGCTTAGGGAGTGAAGAGGATTGGAACAGCCTGGGTATTCTTTATCAGACTGAAGTAATAAAAGTTAATGAGACTGGGAGAGGGAGGGGAGGAAAACTGTGGTCAGGATGAATATATGAGAGAAGGGGAAAATAAATGAACAAAAAAGCTAATGAGACCATCAGGTAGTGGTGCACACCTTTAATCCCAGCACACGGGAGGTAGAGGTGGGAGAGCTCTGTGAGTTCCAGGCCAGACTGGACTACAGCGCTCCAGGACTGCCAAGGCTACACAGTGAATTCCTGTCTTAAAAAACAAAACGATGCTAATGAGATCCCTTCATCACAGATCTTGGAAGAGATGGATGCTTTGATAATAAAATAAAGATGGGCAATTTTGAACAGGAAGTATTGTTAGAAAACAATTGAGTACTTCAAAGAAAGTAATTAGTAAAAAAATGTGCCGCAATTTCCTGTGTCCCTCTCTGGAATTAGTTAATTTTTTTCTCCTACTGATGATTGAAGCAATCGCTTTAAAAAAAAAAAAAAAATGACCTGGGTTATTTGAATCCTCTGGTTCGCCACCCCGGAGTGCCGCAGGGGCAGTCACGCCACAATTCTCATTCTGGGTGGAATTGGCATATGATCGTCCCCTATGGACTGGGAAACAGGCAAGAACCATAAACAATAACCAAAAGATAAACTGAAGAGCAGGGAAGAGGGTAGAAACGGGGCCTAAGCCCTGTCAAAGCCACTGCAGAAGGTGTGGGCTTAGCACCGGGTCTGTGCTTGGGGGAAGGTTTAAGAAGTGGGAGGGACTCGCATGTAGTTTAATGTAGAGCATTGGTCTGGAATGAGTGAGGAACCGAGTTCAAATACCATGACTGAAAAAGAAAATTTTAAAAATAATTTTTTTTTTTAAGTGGGGCATGGTGGCACACACCTTTAATCCCAGCACTTGGGAGGCAGAGGATCTCTGAGTTCAAGGGTAGCCTAGTCTACTCAGAAGAAAACCTGTCTCGAAAAGGAGGAGGAAGGAGGAGGAGGAGGAGGAGGAAGAGGAGGAAGGGGTGGAGGAGGAAAAGATGACTTTGTATGCCCGACCCACTTCCTCAGAAATCCCCTCTCGAACCCTAACTCAGGTCTAGTATTGACACCTGAGACTGGGTTGGGCACCAGCGGGCTGTGGAAACAGATCTTGGAGCCCTGGGGGTTTGGTGGGCTAAACTATGGCAGTTTCTTGTCCCGGTTTCTGTTTAGCTTTGTGATCCCCTGGGTCTCAGCCAGATCTCCAAGGGTTTGTGGGCACATTTATCCTCCTGACTGCTGTGGTCTCTGGGGACACTGGCCTCTGAAGAATTCTGGCAGCAATTACAGCCTGCACAGTTCATTTGGTAATTAATCATGGGTTCCTGGGGGCAAAAATACTGTTGTCAGTTTAAGTGGTTACTCAGATTTATTTCTGTCTTAGCATATTACATGGCCACGTGCAGATATTCTACTCTGTAATGGTCAGGGCCACTGATTCTTTTTTTATGCTGGGCATCTAGTAAGGTTCTAGCAGCGACTTTCTGAAGCTCCTGCTGATCTGGAGAGGTAGAGAGTGCCTTAAGAGAGAGCCAGGAAGAGGAGGTGTTGAGTGGCACTTACGGGAAGAACTTGAAAGAAGAGAAGCACATGCCCTGGGGTGGGCATGGTGGCATTGCGTACACCAGATAAAATATGTCCTCTAACCAGCATTGTGTGCCCGTTACTGGGTTAAGAACTTGCAGTGTGTCCTTTGAACTATGGTTCATGAAGAAGAGATCAAATGAAGTAAACTGAGGCTGAGAGGGCTTTGTTCCTTGTAAAGTGATGTAGTGATAGAGCCAAGATGCAAAATTTGTCTTAACATTGTTCTTAAATGCAGTCCTACTCTGTGGTCCTCACCAGCACTAACAATCTGTGAGGGAGAGTTATCCCCTCATTTTCCTGGACAGGGCCACTGGCAGCTCCTAGTCCCCCAGCTGTCTACTCTGTACTTGGTCCCTATTCATGAATTCTATCAACACCGAAATACTTAAGGATCATTTCACAGTCTAAGACATCGCGATAAATAAAGTTCTGGGTTTTGACTTTACTGCTAGCAGGTTGGTTTCTTGGACTCAGTTCTCCACAGAGACCCAAGCTCTGCACTCACTGTTTCCAAGACCATTGCTGTGTTTTGGGTAAGTGTCCCCCAAAGTCCAGTGTGCCAGAGGTTTATCTTCCAGGTGAAATGGTGGGCGCTTTGAGGTGGTGCCTAAGAGAGGCCCTTAAGTCACTGGAGATTGCCTTCAGAGGGACATGTGGGATTCTGGGTCTTTCTTCCTAGGGATGAGGTGTAAGGTGTTTTTGTCTTTTTGTTTGTTTGTTTGGTTGGCTTTGTTGTTTTTCTTGCGTTTTTTGTATGTGCTCCTAGCATGTGTCTGTGATGTTTAATCTTGATTGTGGATTTGATTGTATCTGGAATCAGCTAAGAGACTCTCCCCTCTCTGTGAGTCTTTAAAGGTATTTCCTAGAAAGATTACCCCTCCCTCCCCAGTAAACACAACCTAAATATAAAGTAGTTTGAGGGGGAAGCTGCTTCTCACCTGTCCGCCTTTGCTGCTTGCTGGTGAATGCATTAGCCCTGTTGACACTGCCATGAGAACCTGCTTCTGTGTAATTCCACGGACTAAAACACCAACAGCTCCTCAGGTATCTTACGGCATACACTGACAGATTGGTGTTTGTGGGTTTGGTTTTTTTCTTTTTTAATTGGGAGTGCTGGCTCCCAAATAAATAATATAGAGACTTATTATTAACTATAAATGCTTGGCCGGTAGCTTAGGCTTATTATTAACTAGCTCTCACAACTTAAATTAACCCACACTTCTTATCTGAGTTCTAACACATGGTGATACCTTTTTTCAGTACAGCATGTTTATCTCCCACTTCCTTTTCATCTGGCTGGTGACTCTATCCCTTCATTTTCCCAGTGTTCCAGTCTGGCTTTCACCTAACCTCCCTGTGCCTATTGGCCACTTGGCTCTTTATTAAAACAATGAGAGCAATACATATTCACAGTGTACAAAAGGATTGTTCCATAGCAGATTAAAATTGTTGAGGCACCCAGCCTCATGGTTCAGGCAGCTATTGGCTTCTCAACCTCTTTATTATGCAGACAGCTAATGATGGATGATGTAGCATCCATGGTGTGAGCCTCTCTAATAAACCCCTCTTACTAGGCAATCATGCATACACACACACACACACACACACACACACACACACACACACACACACACACACACGGGGCGGGGGGGGGGGGGGGAGAGAAAGAGAGAGAGGTGAGCCAAAACATTGCCTCCTTATAAATATCTCAGACATTTCATGATGGTGATGTAAAGCTAATGGACGCAGTTGCCAGAGTGCCTTGGATACAGCTGGTGCTTGGTTAGTGTTTAGCAGCATCCAGGACTCATCAGGGATTGCTTAGCTTGCCACCAAACCAGCCTGGAGCTTCCTTTATTTCTAAGAGCTTTCCCATGAGCCTCTGAGGGGTTTTTAAATGATAATAATAAAGTTATTGTTACTTAGAGGTATGGAAGAGAAAGAAGACTGGAGTCATATTTTAAACCACACTCTAAGGACAGTGGAAGAGTTTCTGTGAGATTTTTGCCGATGAACATTTTTTTAAAGAGTTAATGTCTGTCAGATAAGTCAGAATCTGTTTTTAATGACAATTCTGTAATTCGCATTATGCTTTTCTCTAAGTTTGTGTGCTGCTGAAAACAAAAAAATCAAACTTCGTGGCTTTTGTATCCACCTCGTAGTGAACTTAAATGCCATTTAGCACGGATGACTGTGAATTCGGAGGGTTTTGATTTGGCACACTTGGGAGATGGAACTGCTGTGATAGACAAAGCAATGGAATGTTCCCTCTGCCACTAACAAGGGTCAGAAACATCTGTGTCATGCTGCTTCTAAACAGCACCACATCCCCCTCAAATGAAATAGTTGGCATCCTATGTATAGAGGTGGAAAAGGGTTGGGGGAGCAAAAGCCCATTTTGGGCAGCTGGGAACATTGTAACACAGTTTTTATAGCCTCACATGCCTTCTGACCACAATCTACATTCTGGATTCAGTGGCAGCCACATGATTTGAGGGAATCATGGTTTGCTGGGGGTGTGCTCATTCATGCAGGTTCCTTCCTGGCTTGCTCTTTGTGTTATGGTCACTTCTCAGTGTCCCTAATCTCTTTTTCTGTTATAGTTCCCAGAGTTGGGGGGTTGAAAGAACTGTGACTCTTGGCATGACCTTTGAAACCTGGCAATACTGACTTGCAAAGAGATTTTGCCTTTCTGTGTCTCAATTTTCTTCTGAAATGGGCTTGATGGCTGCTTTATAACGAAACTGAATGGAATCTTCCTTGTAGCACCATCAATTCAGAGACCAGGGTATTCGGTGAGTGTGGCTAACCCCTTTGCTTCCAGAAAGTATTCCTTCATGGGACATGGGCCTGTAGCTCATTGTATGCTCTCATGTCACCTGAAGAAAATGGTCCTTGCTGAGCTGAGTTTGAGGGGTGTATGGCTGGACCTGCGTACTGGGGAAGCTCAAGAATTACAAGTTCTAGGGGGATACCCATGGAGACAATTATTGCACATGAATCATAGAGAAGGGCAGCTCCTGGCTTATAAGAAGTTGGCCTCCTGCCCATGAAAAAAAAGTCTTTCTATATGCTATAAATATCAATCTTTAAATAAATATTGATTCAGGTCTGCCAGTCAAGCAAACCTGAATCCAGTAGTCATGAGATTGGAAGGGATACCAGAAGTCTCATTTCTTAACTTCTTATTTTATATATGTGGAAACTGAGACCCCAAATTGAGACTGAGTATTGGCCTCGCTGATTGGCCAGAAGGCAGACAGGAAGTATGGGCGGGGCTACCAGACTAAGAAAACTCTGGGAAGAGGAAGAACAGAGCAGAGAAGCCAGGGAGATGCAGAGGAAGACAAAATGATGCTCTGAGAAAAGGTACTGAGCCACGAGGTTAATCATGGGTTAGTTTAAGAGTTAAGAGTTAGCAAGTAATATGCCTGAGCCATAGGCCAAACAGCATTTATTCAACCAGTAGGAGGGACAAAAATCTACAACGTATAAGAATATAAACCCATAGCCATTCTCTTCCCACTTTATTTGCTTAAGGAATTTCTAAGTCTTCCAGTCACAGCTATTGTTCGCAATATCCTGAGCAGCAATTCTGCCCTCAGTCATATCCCAATGCATCCCGGGCTTTGTGGCCCATTAGAATAATCATATTCCGCCTCCTCCATATTAGGATGTGAGTTTTGGGCTTTGCTGCTACAGTGTGCCCTTTGAGAAGCTCCCATCTCCACAGAGATACTCCTCAGACCCAAAGAGCACCAGAATCCTTTGGAGGACCCAGGAATGCATAGACAGTTCTTAGATGACTCCCCGGGATGCTGGTGCTCCTGGTTTGGGCACTCACTTTGAGAACCACTAGATTGAAACATTTCTTCACAAACAAGAGGATACAGGAAGAAGATCATATGGGAGGGCCCAAGGACAATGTTGCTGTGTGAAAGAGAGGACTTATGGCTTTGCCATCTCTGTTTTCCTATAGTATTGGTGGGAACTTGAGAATCATTAATGTAGTGTTCCCAGAGGATTTCACAGAGGCATTTTCTATTATCAGGGTCTCCTGGAGGCTGAACCGCCCTCTGGCAGGGCCATTGAACTCTGAGAGGCAGGTCCTCTGGACTTGGTTTTCTGTTCTGTGTATCTCTTCCAGGTACCTTGGGATTCTCTTGGCTGAGAGTTAGCTAAGCACTTCACACTCCATTGAAGAATCACCACAATAATTACCAGATCATTAACTGCGGATTTTGAAAAGACACTTCAGAGCATCTCTCCCACAATTGCTAAGACAGGTGTGAAAGTCTACCTCTGTGAAGAATGTCCAACTTAAAGAAAGTTGAGGACAGTAGGATAGGTGTTGATTAAACGAGGCTCAGGAGCAGCAGATATGGGTGACCTTCTAATTAGGGTATGCAGACAACCTGTTCATTGGTGAGGAGGCCCAACAGCTTAAGAGGAAACACAATGTGCAGACATTACTTTCATGAGGAATCAGTTCTAATTAGGTCTTCCAATCCCTGGTGCATACCTGCTTTGGCAAGAATAAACCGATTTCCCCTGCCACAGAGTTCATTTAATGAAAGTTAACAAGGTGATATAAAACTGCTAATCAGGTGCCCACGTGGCTGGCTTGGAGGTGAGGCAGACTTTTTTTAAAAATTTTTGCTAAAAATCTTAAAGCAAAGAGGGTACCAAATAACTAGTCATAAAGAGACTAAATACTAAATTGCAGCCACAAAAGACATCACTCTACTGAAGCTTTATATTAATTGCTGTGTGCTGTCTTTGTCAGGACAACCAGGTACCTGAGAAAAGCAATTTAAAGGAGGAGAGATTGATCGTGGCTCAGGGAGTGAGAGGGGCCACTCCATGATGGTGGAAAAAGCAGAGCAGTTCACACGGCAGAGATCAGGAGATGCATTAGGGAACCCAGGAAAGGAGCAGGGTTAAACATGACATCTGAGGGCACAGCACCACTGGCCTACTTCCTCCAGGGGGCCTCCTGCAACTCTTCACCACCTCCTGATAATGGCATCGGATTATGGATGCATCAAGGAAGTAATCAGTTGTTTATGTCAGGAGCCAGTCACTTCCCCAAGCCTAGCTGGCAACTAAGTCTCCAATTTATGCCGGGGAGGCATATTTCTTACCCAGACCATGACACGGGCACCTCCAGTGTTCGCATGGATGTGTGGCCTTTTCTGGCTCCTGAACCTTGTATTTAGAGATCCTTGTCATTTGCAGCAATGGACTAGAGTGCAGGGCTTTATCTTTGTGACATTGGTTTATTGGGGCCCTTGGCTCATATCTTAATAAATTATCATGATTCCTGTAGAGCCGATGACAACTATTTCAGCTTTGTGGACCTTAAGTGCTCTCCACTTACTTTTGAAGACAGGCTCTCCTACTGAACTTGAAATTCACTAATTCAGTTAGACTGGCTAGCCAGCAATCTCCCAGGATCCTCCTGTCTTCATCTCTCCAGTACTGGAATTATAAGCATGTTCCACTATGGCTGCTTTTTATGGGTCCTAGGGATTGAATGCAAGACCTCATGCTTGCTCAGAAAGCATCTGCAGAAAGCACAGTCCTCGTCTGTAGTTTTAAAACACACAGTGGGGTTTGTACTCTTTTTTTTTATTGATGTTTTGGAATTATAGGAAGTCCTAAGTATTTTTTGAGGGCATTTGTGTGTGTGTTTGTAAAAACCTCTTAGAGGTTCTACCCCATGTACAATAGGTAACCCAACACCCTTCATCCATTTGTGATAGTATTTGTGGCACTCCATGTACCCTTCCTTCCTTTGGTCCTGACTCCTGTGCATTGGACACCCCCCCCCCCCAAGTCTCTACTAGATGCTGCTGCTGGTGCTTTCTCCACCAGGTATCATCACACTTAACTTGGCTCTGGTCTCTTTTTACAGATAAGGTCCCACCAGCTTCAACTTTTGGTAGAACAAATTTCTAGACCTGGTTCAGAGCAAAGGACTTAACAAGGATGCTTGTGCCATCAGTTTGTTGGGCTCCTTCACAGACACTCACACTGTTCCTCGTGGCAAAAGCAAATCTCACATCCCATTCCTGACTAGCTCCTCTCTCAGCTTCTTACTCTCAAAGAACTTGAAGACTCCATCCATGAGGGCAGTCTCCAGTGGCCCAAAGTTAGCTGAAAGTGTGTGTGTGTGTGTGTGTGTGTGTGTGTGTGTGTGTGTGTGTGTGTGTGTGTGTGTGTGTGAAGAGATCCCCTGAGGCATAAGTGAAGGGATAACTCCTTCTGTGTTTCAATGCTATATATGGCTTTCACATGAAAATCGATAGCCAGAGATTAGACTTTGCGGGCATAAGCCAATTACACGCATATTCAGGCAAACCGTGTGCAAATAACACATGTGACTTCCTGTTCTTAGGAGACCAGAAGTAGAGATCACTTGTCAAGTGTGCTCAAGGTGGAATCACAGGGTGAGAAAGGACAGTAGTGGGTTCTTCACCCCACCTGCATGCTGGGGAATTTTGCACATGCCATTTGAAGTCTGCTCTGCTCTAGGTTCAGTGATGGGACAGAGAAGTTCATCGAGATGCAAACGTGTCGATAGAGAGGGTTTGGAAAGCAAAGAGGGTGCCACATACAGAATGCTGTCTGGCATGAGTCGGCCACCTTCTAGAAATTTCCTGGAGTTAGCAGGCTGGAACTGAGTGTGGAAAGTGAATAAGAAAGGCTAAGTTCAGTGGGGCAAAAGATGTTTAGTAGCTTGTGGTGATGGGGGTGAAGTCCCAGCTACTTGGGAGAGTGTGAAGCAGGAGAACCATTAATCCAAAGCCCATCTGGCTACTTAGCAAGTTCAAAGCTAGCCTGGGAAACTTAGTGAGAGACCCTGTCTTAAAATAAAGCATTAAAAGGGTGCTGGAGATCTAGCTCAGTGGTGCAGGCATTTGTGAGGCCCTGGGTTTAATCTCTAGTACTGCAAAATAAATAATTAATTTAAAAGAGATACTAAGAACTGTCAAATATGGACAATTATGATGGCACTGTGTAGGGTATAGAAGGTGTGGACCAGAGGGTCCTAAAGATTCAGGAACTAGATCAAAGCTGTGGGAGTGTGCAATGGGTCAGCAGTTGCACTGTGGGACACAGGGAGAAGACAAATGGGAAGACAGTTCTGTTTGGGACCCATCTGGGAACATGGAACTGGGGGTTGTCCAAGACTCTGGGTGTCAGACACTATCCTGAGATGAACTCTTCAACTGTCTGCACGAGGCAGTGCTCCTGGAAATGACGGAAGGAAACAGGTAAGGGAAGGAGGCAGAGTCCTGTGGAGGGTGGCCTGGACCTGAGTCCATAGAAGACGTTGTACTCAGTTCCCACTCAAAGCCAGAACACAAAGCTACCTTATTCCTGCCACAGTGCGTTTTAAGCTGGAGTGGAGGGAAATAGCAAGCACTCCAGGACTTAGAAGAGAACAAGGGGACGTGTGCTCCTTCAAAGAGTGGCTCAGGTGATGATTGGGAAGGTGATAAGGATATGGAAAATAGGCAAAGGATATGGAAAATAGGCAAAGGTATTTAGAGCCCCTAGACATGTCACCAGAGTGTCCACTGAGCACATGGAATCCCTAACCCTCAACACTGATGCATATTTAGAGAAGTTAAATATCTTAGCCACAGTTACATAGTCAACAAGGTGATAGTCCTGGAACCCACAGACTGTAGGTGTTCATTCTGTCTTAGGAGATCATTTGCCACTAAAGACTGTACTGCACCAGCCACATCCATGTGACAATGGCTTTGTCCCAACTTATCCAGGAACTGTTGTTATTCCCAATTTGTAGGTCAGGAAACAGGCACAGAGAGTCACCTGTCCAAGGAGCATTGTCAATAAGCAGAGTGTGTAGGATTAGAACCTAGGTCCATTTGAACTAGCTCCTTCCCCCCATTCTGAACCACAGTTTACAGTTCTGGGCTTTCAAGGGGAGAACTATTTCCTTTCATGTAGGGGGATTATGCTGTTCCATTGTAAATAATTGCCCCACCCACTGGTTTAATAAAAAACGCTGATTGACCAAAGGCAGACAGGAAGTATGGGTGGGGCTACCAGACTAAGAAAACTCTGGGAACAGGAAGAACAGAGCAGAATGCCACAGAGAAGCCAGAAGAAGCAGAGGACAACTATGCTGCTCTGAGAAAGGTACCAAGCCTCATGGCTGAACAGAATTAGAATTCTGGGTTAGATTAAGAGCAAGAACTAGCAAGTTATATGCCTGGGCCCCAGGTCAATCAGCATACAATTAATGTAAGCATCTGTGGGACTACGGGTCTGCGTGTCTTCGGGTCTGAGGATCCAAATCTTGAGGCTAGGCCCGAAAGTCCAGGCCAGGAATTTCATACTACACTTGCATTGAAGAAACGGTTCCAGAAAGTGTGTGGGCTGAGGCAGCTTTTGGTTTACTGTCAAGATCTGGTGTATACCCATCACAAAGCAGGCCACCTTGGCCTGTTCTGGGAAGGGTGTGGGTTCTGCTAGTTCTGCTGCCCATGGTTCTTAAAAGGGCAATTTAGCAAACAATGTAGAAAAGCTGCTTGTGGCAATAAATTACCATGTTTAAAGGGATTATTTTTATCCTCTATGTTCTGGGGCCCTGAACAGTTCAGCAAAGGCAGGTTGAGTGGGTGCCTCTTGTGTGGGCCAGGAAGACACACAGGTATAACATTGTCTTTGATACAATGTATCAAACATAGAATGTGTTGCTACCCTTTAGTACATACTACAATTCTGAGGCAAGCCTGAATCACCTGGAGCGCCCTCTTTTCAACCAACGCAGAGAGATGTACATTCTACAGAATGTCTTGGATAAAGCCATGTGGAAGCATGTTCTTACTCTGCTTTCGGTTGCTCTATCAAAATATCCAAGACCAGGCCATCGTTATGAGACAGAAAATGATTTGACTCATGATTCTGGAAGCTGGGAGATCTAAGAAGACAGCTGAGGCATCCACCTTGTGTTGATGAGGGCTCTTTCTATACCATAGACCATCAGCAGGGCGTTACTTGATGAGACCAGGAAACATGCCAACTCGGGTTATCAAGTCACTAAAACCATCATAGGGTCCCACTTTTTTGTTTGATTTGTGTGGTTTGTTTTGTTTACTTGACTAAGCCAGGCTCATCTGAGAAGAGGAGTCACTTCTATCAAACTGGCCTGTATGCAGCCCTGTGAAACATTTTCTCAACTAATGGTTGATGTAGGAGGGTTCAGCCCACTGTGGGAGGTGCCAACCCTAAGTATATGGTCCAAGGTTGTATAAAACAAGCAAACGAACAAACCCAGGCCAAGCAGGCTGCCCATAAGCAGCTCTCCTCCACCGCCTCTGCATCAGCTCCTGCCTGCAGGTTTTCTGCCTTAGTGATGCTCGGAGACACACAGAAACCTCAGAAGCCTTCCACCCCAGTTCGGGTATTGTAAGGCCTTTGGTGGCTTGTCCTTTCTTCTGTGCACTGCCTTTCTGTTACTGGCCTTGGGATGGTGAAAAGCTTTTGTTTTTCAATAGCTAGCCTCATACTTAGCATGTAGGATTTGTATGTAGGGTTTCAACATAGGATAAGTTTGAACTTATGGTCTTCATGTCTCCACCTCCCGAGTTATGGGATTACAGGTATGTGCTACAAAGCACAATTTTATGAGGCACAGGGGATGAAACCCTAGGTTTCACGTACATTAGGCTTAGGCAGGTTATGTGCAAACTGAGCTACAGCTCCAGTTCAGTTTGTTCTTTGAACTCATACTCAGAATGATCTATATAGCAGACATTTGGCAGATTCTTTGGGGTGCTTAGGAGGAGGGGAGAAAGGAGAGGCAGCAGGGGATGCTTTGGGTTTGGGACAACCCCGAACAACCCATGGGATTGGGCCCCTGGTCACTGACTCAGATGAAATATCATCACATTTAAAGCAATAATTAATCACTACAGTTACATTACAGATGCTGAGATGTACCAAGGCATCCAGAAATCAAACACTTAGGGCCAAGGTTATGGGTGTCT
The DNA here is from genome assembly GCA_033318265.1 of Phyllotis vaccarum. Taxonomy (NCBI): domain Eukaryota; kingdom Metazoa; phylum Chordata; class Mammalia; order Rodentia; family Cricetidae; genus Phyllotis; species Phyllotis vaccarum. Next base: position 87,570,308 of record JARWLC010000004.1, on the reverse strand, counting down.
CATTCATTCTAGAACATTCAGCTAGGAAGAAACAAGGAAAAGTGAACAAGGCTTAAATACAGCAGCGGAATGTTCCGGGCAAGCTGACGTCCTCATAGTGGGTCAGAGGAGCTTTAGCTGAGAGCCATGATTTGGGTCTGGCTGTGTTGTTCTGAAAATTGAGAGAAGCTGCAGTTTTAGCCACACTCATGATCTTGGCATGTACGATACTCCTCTCACAGAGAACTCCCTCCATGCGCTCTGCATTTGATTGGCAGTCCTGTTTGTGTTGTGTGAGGTGAGACTCCAGTAGCCAACGAATTAACTAAGCCAGGAAATGTGGGATCTCAACTTCTCACTGGGAAACATCACTGAGGGTCTAAGATGGTCCCCATTTGTTTTCTGAGCTAAAGATATATAAGGCAAATACTCAGATAGCCCGGTGCCACAGTGCAGTTTCTAGGGGTACCACCTCTCTCTAAGGCAATCACTCACAGTGCTGTGGGCCACGAACTGGGAGAATAATTTTTCAGATGCTCCAGCTCAGTGTTTCTCAACATGCCACAGTGGAGAAAGAGGTCAGCCAGAACTGAAGACACCTGAGGCTTTGATCATAGGTGCACCTCTGTATTGAGCCTTGGTCATCTATCTCCATGTGCCTTTACAAGGGCGATTCTGTGACAGTGCTGTAGTCCCCCCTCCCCCACCACACACACTTAGTATTAGCCTTTCCTCACAGTGAAGAATCCAGAGGCCAAGGAGCTTGACTCAAAAACCATTCCCTTTAGCACCTGCTCTATTATATTAATCACACAGGACAAACCGAATTCAGAATCAGAGGTGATTAACAGTCATGAATAGATGAGCTAAGATTCCTTGAGGGCCCACTATCGAGTGTGGCCACCATAACTCATCACATTTTCAAACATCCCGTGATATATCAGGATTTCTGATAAACACCAGCTCCCTGTATTCAGACCAATGCTGAGACCTGGCCTTGCATAACCTTCAGCCCTTCCTTATTTCTACCCACTGTGCTCCCAGCCTGGCTTCTAAAAGCTGGCTAGCTTCCTTAATGCCATCTGCATTTTCCGTACACATGCTCTCGCCAGTCTCAAGTGCTCCTCTCTTATCTTATTGCCCGTTTCCTGCTCTCCTCAGAGGGGTCTGCATAGATACTAGAGGCCTTTTTAGCCTCCTCCAGAGCTCTCATAGTGCCCTGCGTTTCTGCCTTCAGAGAAGAAGCAAGACCAACCAAACCAAGCCCAGCATATTTTTCTTATTGGTTCATCCAGCCAGGCACCTCCATCAAGTGAGTTATCTGTGAGCTTATCCATGCGGTTCTATCCTTAGTGTGTGGCCCTGGTCTCTGTTTTCAGCCGAATGCAGCAGTAAGCAAAGCAGGCATCACCATGCCCCCCTGATGCCTTTTAAAAGGTTTATCTATTTTATGTGTATGAGTATTTGTCTGCATGAACATATACATACCACATGCATTCCTGCTGCCTGACAAGACCAGAAGAGGGGTCAGATCCCCCGGAACTTGAGTTAGAGCTGGCTGTGAGCTATCATATGGATGCTCAGAATTGAACTTCGTTCTCCAAAGGTCTAAACTACTGAGCAGTCTCTCTGCCCCTCACTCCCTACTACTCCATTTTATAATGAAGGAGAACAGTAGGGCTCACCAGAGTAAAGGTCAGTTTACAGCATAGCCTAGCGCCTTATTCCCACCACCTTGAGCATCTGGTAGACACGCCACTGGGCAAATTTGCTCCAGCCTCCTCCCCAACACACTCACTCCTTTGGTCTATGCTTTGAAAGCTGCATTCTCTGTTTTACCACAATGGACATGTCGGGCTTGTAGATCCGTAACATAAACCTCTTGGTTAAACATTTAAAGTTCAGTTGCCTGTGAACCTCCAAGAGAGGCAGTATCCTGTTAATGTGTTTCAGAGACCCAAGCTCTAGTCACATCATTAAGGTTCCTCTATGACTCAGATATTGATCTTAATTAAGAAGCGATGTCCGTGCAGAACAGGAGGTGGCAGGAGGCCATGGCAACACAGGCCTCTGTGAGGAGGGATGATGATGGTCTTATTTATCCAAGTTGCCAGCATTCTTCTGTCCCCATTAGAGTCGTGACTACGGTCATGTAAGATGTGAAAACCTAAGAGCCAGAGGACTTGGTTCACTCTATCTCTTTAGCAGCTGCTTTTAATGGGTGTTGAATCAATATCATTGAACCCACAGGCTTCCCAGAGCACACAGGACCAGATGCCTAGGTGGGGGAGAGGTGGGGGAGAGCTGGAAGGTGATATAGAGATGGACCAGACAGCACTGGGTTGTGAGGCAGTAACCAAGCAACCAGCACACTCACTCTGAAAGGCAGGACAAGCATCAGGCAAAACATAGCAGCTGAGAGGAAAGAGATGGATCCAGGGAAACCAGCGGTGACAGACTCAGACACCAAGACTGGGATTTATAAATTCAGCACCACCAACTGACAACCAGAGAGCCTTGATTTAGGAGCCAGACTCTAGGCCACAGAGGAGTTTCCCAATGCTCCCATTTAAAGATAAAGCTTTATTTTAAATTTTGTAATTGCATTATTTTGCATTTACACTCATGCACACATTCATGTGGGGTCAGGATAAGCCACAGAAACTGGTTCTCTTCTTCTAACCCATGAGTCCTAGGGACTGAACTCAGGCTGTCAGGCTAAGTAATCCATCTTGTGGGCCTCAAGGTAAAACCATTTTCATAATCAATTAATAGCACATGAGAATAGTTAACAAAAGAAGCTATCCCCAGCACCTCCTTCTTGGTGGCTCACAGCCAAGTGAATAAAAGAAGATTGATAACTATAGGGTTTTGGCTTTTTTTTTTTTTTTTGCCTTGGATACTAAAGCTTGACCTGCCCCACCTGGGAAAGATGAGATGAAAGAGACCATCACATTTTCAGCCATCAGGGAAATGAAAATGAAACCTTAAATGAATTTTTTCTCCATGCTCCTTGGATGACTAAAACCAGAATGTCGGCAGAGCAACTGCTGACTAGAACCCCGCACGGCACAGGCATCTTGGGAAATGGGTGGTTTCCTATGACATTAAACATGCACACATCTCTACCATGGTCCAGTAGTTCCATTTTCAGATATCATGGAAGAAAAATAAAAATACCTGCCCACAGATGGCTTGTGCATTAATGTTTATAGGCAACTTTATCCCTAATAGTAAACTCAAGACAACCCAAATGCCCATTAGTAGAAAAAAAGATGTTTCATATAATGAAAAACTTTCAGCAAGTTATAATGAAGCTATAATATGACACGGATAATCTGCAGAGCCAAAGAAGAGTCTATATTCTCTTAAATGGGATTAGGAACTATTAAAACAATTAAAAAGTTAAGGAATGGTGCCAGGGATTCAAATGTGGTTGAGGATGGGGCGGGTGACTCAGAGGAACTATGATGCTGGAACTTCCTAAAGTATATTTTGGGTGATGTTCCAGGGTGCAAATATTTGTCAAAATCCATTAAGTTAGAAGACCTAGGATTTGTACTTTGAAAGGTACTAGTTATGACTTCACTTTAAAAAAATGATAAGCTCTAGAGCTGGGTGTGGTGGCTCATATTTGTAATCTCCATACTAGGGCTGGTGGGACAGGAAGATACTGAGTCCATGGCCAGCCTGGGATACATAGCAAGATTCTTTCTTAACACAACAATAACAGTAGCAATAAGAAGAGCCACTGGCAAATGGGTCTGGATACAGTATAGCAGATACAGATGTCGTAACTGGTATGGCTTCTGCTCCCAAAGCAACCACCAAGACTCACTTCATCATTCTGTGCCCTTGAGCTTTAACAGAACTTACAAATTTATCACAAGGTATTTTGTTATTAATTACTGCATGTAAATGTGACAGGACCTAGAATCACCTAGCAGACAAACCTCTGGCCATGTCTGATGAAATTTTTAGATTAGGTTACTTGAGGTAGAAACACCCATTTTGAATGTGGGTAGATCCTGTATTGAATAAAAAGTAAAGTGAGCTAAGCACTAATGCTGTGGGATGTCTTTCTGCATGCTGTGAATGTGTTGCTACCACTGGTTAATAAAGAAGATGTTTGGCCTATGGTAAGACAGTTTACATCCAGGTGGGGAATCCAAGAGAGATACAGGGAGAAGGATGGAGTCAAGGAGACACTATCCAGCCACCCAAGAAACAGATATAAGCCACCAGCCATCTGGCAGTACATAGATGAATAGAAACAGGTTTATTTAAGATGTGAGAGCTAGCTAGCAAGAAGCCTGAGACAAATACCAAACAGTTGGTAATTAATATAAGCCTCTGTATCTTTATTTGGGACCAAGCTGCTTTGGGACACAGCAAAACTTCCAGAAACACACTAACTCACCTCTTGCAGCCTGACTGCAGATATAATGTGACCTTATGTTCCTGGTGTCATGTCAGGCGCCAAGGGCACTGTTTCTTTCAACCTGCTTTCTTAGTTTGGTGAGGCCTGGTAGAAGTCAAATGATCCAATTAAAAATCCTGCCACAAACCCTGCTTTGAATGTGTTTCCTTCTTGTTAGAGGTATTTAACGTACAAGTGCAGGTCTTGGTTTTCATTGTCTTGAATATTTCTCTAAGCTACTTATCTGTCTTCACATTTCTTTCTTTTGTTAATAGTGGCACAGCCCTCTAAGGAGCTACATTCTTACTTGACTCTTCCTTCATTTATTCACTTGTCTGAGGGTTTGGAGTTCTGTTCAATAGCTAACTTCCACTGAGTGCCTGCTCTACATGGATGCCATGCTTATCATTTTACAGATATTTCATTTACTCTTTGCACCTTTCCTACAGGATAGCTACTATTTGGTGTTTTATAGAGAGAGAAACTGAGGTGTGGGGGCATTAGGAAGCTCATTCAAGGTTACACAGTAAATGTCACAGTGGAAGCTGGCTCTTCTGACTTCTCACTGCCAGCCAGGGTAGCTCATGCTGTCTAGCCAAACCCCACCTGCTCTTTCCAGCAGACCTGCCTCAGCATGCACAGGGGTAGAACAACCAAGCCACAGGCCAGTATCTTTGTCACAGGAAATGTTCTGCTGCTGACTCACGGTGACTCTTGTGAGGGGGGAGGTGTCTCAGCCAGCCTGACAGTCTAGGCTTCCACCCACAGAGATGGATAGACAGGAATGTCTCTGTCATCGGTGTCTTTTGGCCTTGACTCCTCTGCCTTAGAGGTAGTATTTTGGTATTCTAGCATGTGTTTAGATAGAGATGAGTTTTATTTATGTAAGTTATATCTAAAAACATTGATTTTAAAAACTAAACAAGACTACAGGTGGTATTCTAGTTATTGCCTGGTCTGCTACCCCCTTGCAGTGGACTCAGTAAACAAACAAATAGAATCCTGAGTTTTTGTCCTTTCAAGGCCTGGCTATTCTTTTAAATTTACTTTATTATTTTTTAGGTGTATAGCTGTTTTGCGTGAATGTATGTCTGTGCACCATATGTGTGCAATGCCCACAGAGGTTCAAAGAGGGCATTGGATCCCCTACAATGTAGTTATAGGTGATGATGACATTCCATGTGGTTGCTGGAAATCAAATCCATGTCCTCCGGAAGAACAGCCAGTGCTCTTAAACACTGAGCCACCTCTCCAATACCAGGGCATCTGGGGATATGGAAGAAGGTTTTCTTCTACAGCCAAGAATTTATGAAACCTTTGGCCTATTTAAAAACTCCACTTTCTTTCTGCTGAAGCCCATTTAGTGGATTATACCATGTGTCTCTGAAATATTGATGGAACAAAGTGGGTTTTTATGACAATCCACCCTGAAGAGGGGTGTCTAGGGATGATCACAAGTCATCTAGGGTTTGTGTAAATTATTTAATAAATCAACTTGGAAAACCAACAAGTTGTTATCCTTGGGGACCACCCTTCTCCAGCTCACATCTTCACTTAAGTTGTGAGACTCAGTGAAGGGAGTCCCAGCCCATCTACTGGAACAAGGGTGAATATGACCTATTTCATAAAAGTACCCTGCACCACCCATACTTAAACTGGGTCACTTTCCCCTTCCATTCCAGAATTCTAAGGGTATTTGAGATTAAGAATTTGCCTTTCCTTTGGGACTGGTTGGGCTGGAGCTGTTTAAAATCCTGGATCACACAGTGGTTAAATCTCCATATCTAACCCGTAGATGTCAGAATTGTGGAAAACAATTCGTTTACCTCTATTCTAAAAAAACAACAGTCCCTATCATGTATAAAGAACAACCACAAAATTGAAATCAGATGATATATATATTCACGGAGGTTTAAAAACCACAGCTGGTGGCTGGAGAGAGGGCTCAGTAAGAAAAGTGCTTACCGTACAGCATGGGGACCTGAGTCCAGACCTCAGGGCCCACATATAAAACAGGCCCTGGGTAGATATGTGCAACCCCAGACCCGGGAATGCAGAGAATGTGCAGTGGTGCTGCACGCTTTATCTCAGCGCTTGGGAGGCACAGGGAAGGATATCTATGACTTTGAGGCTCTGGTCTACAGAGCTAGTTCCAGAACAGCCAAGATTACACGAAGAAACCATGTTTTGAAAAAGCAAAATTCAAACAAAACTAAAGCATTTATCTAACTATTCTTTATCGATTAAAAAAACAGAGAGTCAGATATTGGGGTAAGAATCTGAAAGATCAGAGAAGCGGGGAAGCAGGCACTGGTGACTTCCTACCTCCTTCCTCCAAAAGGGCAGGCTGAGATTCTCAGCCCCACCTTACTATTTCCTGTCTCCTATCTGTCCATAGTCCTCCAAGTCTCTATGGTTAATTTTGGTCAGCTGCTCTGTGGGGCAGCTGTGAGTGGGTCACTGAAATGAACCCACTATGATGGTTTTTGTGGTAAGTGGTGTGAGGGGCTAAGGCAGCTTGAAACTCTTTTCCAGAACTTGGGTAGCAGAATTTGCCCTGGGGACACAGCTTGTAAATGCGGTCTGTCCTGGCCAGAGCTCCTCACCCTTCCTACCCTTGCCCCATCTCTGCTCACTGCCTGACTTGAATGTCATCACTGTTCCCTTTAGGCCTCAGCCTGGCCCTCAAGGTAGTCACCTGTCCTGCAGGGGTTTTGTTTAGGAGCAAGCCACAGCTCTCAGCTATATACGGTCCTTGAATAGGAAGAAAACAGAAGGGGAAAAACGTTTACCTAGCCTTGCTATTGCACACCCAGTTATTTAAACATGGCTTTGATGCTTGCCCTAGGCCTGCACCTGTCTTGTATTAGTTAATTCAAACGTGAAAACTTCTCTAGGGTTCCCATGGTAATTGCTATTTTTACCTGTAGTATTTAGGACTATTGTTTTCTCTACCCCCTTTTTAAAAATCCTTTTTAATTTTTTCCTTTCCCAGACAATAGAATAATGAATTTATCAATGCAAAATTCTCGTTACCAAGAGGTGATCATTGTCAGTGTTGATTGCTTACCTCTAGGACATAGATTTCAACAGTAAAATCTTGCATGATGGAGCGTACAGTACAAGAAGGGAAAACAGATGCATAAGTAAAGGACAAAGTACAGAAGCTTGTGGAACATTCCATGGAGGCTCTGAAGAAAGCTGAGCCTAGAGAGGTATCTAAGGCAGCATTTGGGGAAGAGAGGATTTCTAGATGAGTAGGTATTTTATTCTTTGGCCAAAAGGATATTGAAGTAATGATTCAGAGGGGTGTGGTAGGGCGAGGAAAATCCCTCCCCTTATGAGGTATTTCTTCTTCCACCCCAGACTCTTGCTCTGGGATACTCTGCTTTCCTTAGAACTCTTATTAGTAAGGATATATTAGTGACAAATTTTAGCAACATTTATATTTCTGAAAAATTTTGTTCAACTCATTTAAAAAGAAGACTTTGCTGGCTGACAGTTATTCCTGCCACCACTCTGAGGACATCATACCTTAAACAAGAGTAGAAAAATACATACAGCATAACAAAATTGACCTTAAATTTGTATCAATAAACCAAAATCTAATACCAATGTAAAACATTTTGAGATTAACAACTGATTTCCTGATCTAAGTAAATTCAATAATCTAATTTTTAAAAATCACTCATATACCATATCCCCTTTTTCTTTTTAGAAAGAGAATAACTATGATCATTAACCATTTATAATGAAAACAAACATTTATGAACAATATTTGGGGAATTTTGGCATAGCTTTCTATTACTACTTCCTGCTGATTAAGGGGCATTGGCAATCTCATGGTTCTTGAGACTGGATCATAGTCTGCAGCCCTGAAGCTGATATGGCCATCTCTTCCCATCAGAGGTTTTTTTCAGGGGGTCTTGGTTGATGAAACCATATTTGCCTGGAAGCAGTCCACAGGTTCTCATCTTCTGTGGAAACAAAAGCAGAACTCTTCCAAAGCAATAAATCCTTAGACACAAATTTTGAAATCAAAATACCTTTAAAATATATATTCTTGTTTAACTTAGTAGCCTTTGCAATCCGTTGTCTTTCTGCAGTTATCTCATTAACAGTTAAAAAATTAAAAGAAAACACAATAACAACCAAAATCCAGATTCTGTGTCTATTTTCCATCTTTACATGGCTTATTATATTTTTATTACTCTATTTATCTTTTTTATGGACTTTATCTTCTTTCTTTTCTCTCTGAAGCCTATGTACATTTTACACACATTGTAATCCATTTACAGGATTTTTTTCATCTGAATCTGTTTTATTGTGAATCCTTAATCATCTTCCAACCAGAAGAGCTTTTAAAATGCCACCACTCTCTTAAAGGCCACATGGTTTTTGTAGACAAAGCTGAATCAGTAAGTTCTCTTAAAGGGGGCGCATCTCTGTTCACCACCAGCGAACAGAGCAGGCCCAAGAAATGCTGCTACTAAGAAACTGTCTTTGACTCTGTTTCATTTTTGTTCAAAGTAAACAGAAACCTTAAATCAATCCCATACTACTGAGTCTTCTGTGAGACTTCGGGAACTAGCCTGGTTGCAGCTTACACTGCCTGCTGCAAGTTTGCCGCCATTTTGAATGTGGTCCAAGTGCCATATTATCTCTGTACATTGACCCATTTCAGATACAAAATTTGGAAGCTGCTTTTGGCTCAGTTTCTGTGATCTAAAGCCCTTTCTAATCTTTCTCAGGCTTTATGTGGGTGCTCGTGCCTCACATAGGGCGCCATCTATTGCAATATAGTTTCTTGGCCCCAGGCGCCAGAGGTCTAGACCCACAGACCTGCAGTCCTAGACCTCTCAGCCACCCGTAGCTGCTTTGTCCCCCACAAAAAGATTCAGATGCATATATTAACTTCATGCTGTTTGGCCTAGGTCTTAGGCACATTGCTAGCTAGCTCTTTCATCTTAACTCAACCCATTTCTATTAATCTGTCTGCCACATGGCCTGTGGCTCACCTGTGCTCCTCTTCTTTTGGGCATCTGGCTCAATCTGACTCTGACTCCACCCTCCTTTTCCTAACTATTGTGATTCCCTACCTATTTCTTCTATGGTGCCTGCCATGGCCAAAACAGCTCCTTTATTTAAAGATTGATATGCACAGCATACAGAAAGACATTCCCACATCACTTCCCTACATCATTATCAGAACTCAGACTAATCAACACTGGACCTTTCTACTCTGTATTTGACTTTTTTGAACCAAAGTTCCTACATTTTTGTCTCTCTGAGCTGCATTCTGGGTAATTTCTTCAGATCTATGTTTGAATTTGCTAATTCTTTCTTCAACTGTTTCCACTGGCTTTCCAATTAGTTTATAAATATTTTAATTTTTATTCATCTCTGGAAGTTTTTTCAACTCTTATAAAATATCGGTTGTTTGTTAGCTTTCTTTTTTGCTCATTTATTGTTTTTTGGATTTATAGTTTGGCTCATATGGAATTTCCTTCTGTCAGTGTGTTGGGTTTTCTTTCGGCACACATTCTTTCAATATCTCTCACGTGCATTGTTTTTGCATCTTTCTGTTCAGAGTCCTATGTCTTCACAATATTCCCACTGATTTGACCATAGTGAATGTGCTGCTATGCTCTGTGACAAGTTTTATGTTTTGATTGAGAATTTGTGTATGTCACCCCTCCAGTAATTAGATAATACACAGAATGGACTGCAAATGGCAATGTACTCCTGTATTCCCAGTGCTCAGGAGGCTGAACATAATAACCACAAGCCTAAAGCCAGCTTCCTCTACACAGTGAGACCTTATTCAAAAATACAAAACAAACAAAAATAATGTATTATTTTCAAGTCTGGAGAGTACAGAGTTGCTTGGAGCCCACAGGCATAAAGGTTGGAGAGTCCAAACAGAGAGGAAGAGGAAGGAAGAGAGATCACGTGTGAGAGACAATGAGGAGAGGCCAGGCAGGTCTGTGGGTTACACTTTTCCTGGATCCAGGTTTCCCATGGAGAGTTTGATGTTTTTAAGGCAGGCAAGTGATAAGGGAAGTCTTTTTGTGTGCTGTGAGTACACTTTGTTACCATTTGTTAATAAAGAGGCTGCTTTGGCCTATGGCAAGGCAGCTTAGAGGCAGCCGGGGAAATCCAAGCGTATATGAAAGACAAAGAAGAATGGTTGCCCAGAGATCAAGATGTAATGTAACACAGGTAAAGCCACAGAGCCTCATGACAATACACAGATTCATGAAAATGGGTTAAGTTGTAAGAGCTAGTTAGTAATAAGCCATAGCCTCTGAATTATTATTTTATAAGCAGCTGCTAGACTGTGGATGAGAGAGATTTTGTCTAGACCTCTGGGTACGAGCAGGTCAGAAACTTCTGGCTACAGGCAGGCATGAATTCCCAGAGGCCATAGTTACAAAGTCCCTGTGGTCCATCTGCACAATTCACTTGGACTGCAAGAGCCATTGGAGCCCAACAGGATACATGCACTGAGCTGTCTCCAGAGAGCAGTTATATAAAGCATATATCATCAAGTAATTGGAAGGAGGGCCCATCTCTCTCTCTCCCTTTCTCCCTCTCTCTCTCCCCCTCCCCCCCTCCCCCCTCTCTCTCCCCCTCCCCCTTTCCCTCTCTCTCATGCACACACCATGGCAAGCTCTACACATTTATCTTTCTTAATTTTCAATGAGATGTCTTAGTCTTCATCTTGAGCTCAAAGCCCTTTGCCTTTTCCTGAAGTTAGAAGAACTGAGTTAAACTTTTCTTTGATTTTTTTTCTCTTTTGTTTTTCTTTTTCTGGTGTTTTAAGACAGGGTTTCCCTGTGTAGCCCTGGCTGTTCTGGAACTGGCCTCCAACTCAGTGATCTGCTTGTTTCTACTTTCTGAGTTCTTGGATTAAATGTGTGCACCACCATGTCTGATATCTCTCCTACAGATTAACTCACTGTTAATCATTATTGGATGCCTCCAGGACAAGTGTGTGTGTGTGTGTGTGTGTGTGTGTGTGTGTGTGTGTGTGTGTGTGTGTGTGTGTGTGTGTGTGTTTATTTTTGCGTTTTGAGATAGGGTTTCTATGTGTAACAGTCCCAGAGGTCCTGGAACCTACTTTGTAGACCAGGTTGGCTTTGAACTCACAGAGATCTGTCTGCTTCTGCTTCTGGAGAGCTAGGATTAAAGATGTGAGCCACCTTCCTCTGAAAGAACAGATTCTTCTCAGAACTTATCTGCTTGTCTACTGGTGAGCTGCTCTCCCTCTGTGGTTTAGCACAGTAGACAGTGTTATAGGCTGTTGTATCTGGAAGTGGGTGAGAAGGTGCAGTGTCAATGACGTAGACACTAGGAGTTGGGTGAGAAGCAAATGGCAGACTCATTTATTGCGGATATGAAGTAAACCTATATCCCCCCTCCCAATTTCTCATTGGCAGTTGGAGACTCCCCGAGTTGTGTTGGCTCTCTCATTGGCCTCCAGCATCTCCGTGATCATGTGTCACCAATCACCAGGAACAGCTGCAGACTTCAAGATGGTTTATCAGGAAGGGGCTAATGCGCATGCCTATGCTCATTACCCAGAACAGGGAGAGCTCATGTTTCATCAGGCTAGCTGGCTGAGTTCCCCTGCATGGTTCTTTCTTTTCTTTAGAATAAACTTTTTTTTTAACCACACAAGTAACTTCCAGCATCCTGTGTTTTTCTGGCATCATTTATCCCCAATTTCTTATGTTCCTAAGGTTCAGTTAATGATGATTTTTGGCAGGGAGGTGATTATTTACTCCAACAAATCCAATTTGGAAATAAATGATATATGAGGAGTTGTCAAACCTCCTACAGTAGCTACATAATATACTCCTCAATATTTACTGCAGAAATTAGCACACAGTGAGAAAGGAGATAAAATCCCTGCCTTGCAAGTGTTCCTATCTTATTCTTCACTGGCCATGTCCAATCAAATCCGAGGACAAAAAAAGGTTTAAGATCTCTGGAGTGGATAGATGTTGAAAGATCTAGATGCAGTTCTTCTGTGTGACAGTGACTAAGTTGAACAATGTATCTCTCCAAAATGGAATGGATCTCCCTTCCCCTTCTTCCCCTTCCTTCCCTTACCCTCTCCCTCCCTCCTTCCCTCCTTCCCTCCCTCCCTCCCTCCCTCCCTCCTTCTCTTCCTTTCTTCTCTTAACAGGGTCCTCACTCAGCTAGCCTGGCCTTGAACTTGATATGTAGCCTAGGATGACCTTAGACTCTTGATTTTCCTGCCTATCAAAATGCAAACCACTTCTAGCCCATCCTGCCTGGCTACACAACCAAAATAGGCAACATGAATTAAATACCAGAGAAGATGCCCCCTCTCTACAGAAGCTTGAGAAAGGAAGAACTACCACTGCTGAGGACAAGAAGTTGTTTACTAAAAGATCTGGCCTGGCCTAGATGGGACAGAAAACCTAGAGTCTCTGAATTCATTTTTTGGTCCCATTTAGCAGCTACTGTTCCGCCCAGCACTATACAGTTTATAAAGCCCCTTCTCATGACTCCCTAGAGACCGTGTGAAGTTGATATAATAACCATTGAACAACAAGACAGCAGCAGGAAGAGGTGGTCAGTCTATGACTACAGGAAATGTAGTTAGCAAAGGTCAAAACCAGAACCTGGATATTTGCTGCCAGTCCCTCAGCTGTACCCAAAATTCTTCCATGACACTGGGACAGTCCTTGTGTCTTGAGGACTTATCTTGGCTTCTTAGGAGCCTTGTGAATACCTTAGTCTCCTTCACACTCATCCAGGTATCTGTTTGTGCCCCTGGTGGTAGGTAGGTACCAGCCACAGGATACAGACTCAGTCTGCTGCACAGCCTAAGTCCTAACCAAGAAAGCTACTTACTCCCTCCCAGTGTAAGTCTTTCCGAAGCAGTCCCAGCTAAGTATAAATGATGCCCTTTGGCAGATCTCACCAGTATTCCAGGTGATTCACAGACACTCCGTCAAGGTGCCCAGGGGTATGGTCTTTACCGTGTAGTTAAAAATAGCCACTTTGCTGGATGGTGGTATAGATGGATTGTGAGATTTCATTTGGCCTCGAATCAGAGCTTATCAGGAGATTGGATCCAACCTAGCAATGGATGGGTTTCATCTAGACCTCCTGTGGCTTCTGGCCTCATTATTTCTCATTACTGAATGGATGGAGTCAGCAGTGTCTCTCAAATACCGACAGAGTGAGCCAGGCAGAAACAGGGCTTTGGGGGCTAACGCCTGGCAGAGGCAGTTCATCTCTTGTACTTCTGTAGAGGCTCTTTTCTCACAGGCACAAAACAGAAGATTTACTGAGGATCTTCCTGGGGTTAAGTTAATTTGTGACAACCATTATGCTAAGTACTTACTGCAATCATTTGGTTGTTTTCTTTTCCAATTCACACTGGAAAACTACCCTAACAGAGAGAATAAGGTACCAGGGGGTCTGGATGGAGTGAAGAAGGAGCTGGACAGACGTAGGCACTGAGCTGGTTTAGCATGGAGAACAACCTAGGGAATTCAGAAGCGCGAGGTGGGTGCTGTGCCTTTTTATTGGTACATTTTGTGTACAACCATATTTTGTTTTAAATTATTTCATATTGCTTACAGATGATCGTCGTGGTTTGAATGAGAACATCTCCATGGGCTCATATGTTTGAATTCTTGGTCCTTGATGTGGGGTATGTATATACTATGTAAAGATATATTGTTGTGATAGGTTTGATAAAGAACTGAATGGCCAATAGCTAGGCAGGAGGTATAGGTGGGGCTTCTGAGCACAGAGAGGAAGTAGGAGGAGATAATTGAGGGACAGAGCAGATGCCATTGAAATATGGAGGAAATTAGACACACAGAATGAAAGAAAGGTAAAGGGCCACATGGTAAAATGTAGACCAAAAAAGCAGGTTATTATAAATTATAACAAGAGCTAGTGGTACAAGCCTAAGCTAAGGCTGAGCTTTCATAATTACTAACAAGTCTCTGTGTTGTGATTTGTGAGCTGGCAGCCCAAAGAAAAATCCAATTCAGGTCCCCATTTGGTGGGATTGTTTGGGAAGGATTGGGAAGTATGGCCTGTTGGAGATGTGTCACTGTGAGGGGTGGCTTTGAGGTTTCAAAAGTCCAGATCATTACCAGTTAGCTCTCTGCCTTCTGGTTGTTGCATGCCTGCTTCCTGTCATGATGGTAGTGGATTTTAACCTTCTGAGACTATAAGCCTCCAATATTCTTTCTTCTATAGGTTGTCTTGTTTATGGTGTGTTACCATAGCAACAGAGTTGTAACTAAGAGAATTGTTTCCCCAGAGGTTTCACCAAGATGTCAGGATCCCATTTTCATGGGATTTATTTCTTACCTTCCGGCATCTGTATTTTCCCCAACGCCCTTCAGAAGCATCTCCTTCTTTCTCTTGGATTCTACACACCAGCACAACACCATCAATAGAGCACATGATGTCTTATGAGATGGTAACATGAGCAGGGTTCTTGCAGTGTAGATCACGAGAGTTACTATAGCTGGACAAAATGTCGAGGCTGTACCACTGTTCCTGTACAGGAAAAGCAAACTGCTTCCAGTTCTCCCTGCTTCTCAGGATAGAGACAAAAGGAGCTGATGGTAACCATCTTCAGACATGGTCCCTCTTCCTCAGTACAGCTACTGAGGCCTCCCGAAGGGGAAAGGGCTGATCTCTCTTCATCACTTGTGTTTTGTAAGTGTAGTCAGCTCAGACTTTATTGGAAAGAAACTATTGTTCTGTGGTCCCCGTGGTGAGAATGATGCTCTAAGTGCATTCCGGTACGTACCTGTGAGAGTTATAGATGATTCCACTTTACCAGGACAAGCATGGACATGTTCCCTAGAGATAGCCCAGTATCACTCTATCACTACACAAAGCATCTTCTCACCATGAGTAACACTGGCATCTCCCCAGAATAACTGTGCCAAAAAGTGTTTGGCTTTCTGCCTTAACAACTTTTGCCAGAGTGGCTGAAAATGGTTTCTGGGCCACCTGCATGGATAGTACTAGCCTGAATTCCTTGATTCCCTCATAGTAGCTGATGAGACCACACACACACACACACACACACACACACACACACACACACACACGCACGCGCAATGTCTTATTTATGATGATGCTGGAGTCATCCCATTGAATAATCTTTTATCTATGCCAGTTCTCTCTTACCATTAAATTTATAAAAGATTTATTTTACTTCTTATTTATTTTTACATATTAGGTATCATAAGATACCGTTGCCATTATAGGATCGTCTTTACTTAGAGGATTTCCCTCAGACACATGCTTGAGTGTGACAGGATGATGCACTAAATTAAGTTCCTTCAGTATCCTTTATGTATCTCTCAAAGGTTGGTGAAAACTACCCACATGCTACTTTCCCAGGAGAGATCTGTCTTAGCTGACCTTCTTCCACTTTGTTGGCTGGAGACAGGTCCCAGATGTATGATTATACACAAAGAAATGTGTCCAGATTATCTTTGGTCAGGCATTTGTTCCAGGCCCACTGTTGGATTTTTAATACCCCACACTTGGTGCTAAGATTTCTGGTTCCGCATGCTCCACATTATGTCCATCGATCACTGCTTTTCCTATATTGTCCCACCATGGTGACTCAAGTATGACCTGAGGATGTGTGAACCATCTTTCCAGCCAATGAAGGGTGTTGATGTGCACTTCTATGCAGAGCAGGTATGTATCCCATGGCCAAATATGTGTTCCTCCTGGTCATCTATGAAGAACCCCACTTGGGCATAAAAGTTCTCAGACAAGGTTCCCCTGAGTGCTCATGTCCATCTCATGCCATCTTTCTATTTGCTTCAGAACATGACAAGCTACTTCCAAGCAACTGGTTGTAGAATGTCTTGATTTATTTTTAATTCTGTGGTGTTTGGGTGTCTGTACATGCAGGTGCCTGTGGAGCCGGAAGAGGGTGTCTGAATCCCTGGAGCTAGAGTTATAGGTGGTTGTGAGCTTCCCAACGTCAGTGCTGAGAATAAGACTTGAATCCTCTACAAGAACAGTATATGCTTTTAGACGCCGAATTCTCTCCAGCCCCACTCCCTTACCATTTTTCATCCCTCTTCTGTTTCTAACTTTAGCTTTGCTTCTTGACCTCTACCCCTTCCTCTTCATCCTTCACACACACACACACACACACACACACACACACACACACACGCACATACACACACACATACACACACACATACACACACATACACACATACACACATATACACACATACACACACATACACACACATACACACACACACGCACATACACACATACACACACACATACACACACACACACGCACGCGCGCGCACACACACACACACACACACACACACATACACACACAAGCGCCCCTCGTGATTATGAAGTGGAGCTCTCTTTAATGATTTCTTCTTAGGAAATTCCTACCACAGAAGAAGTTCAAAGTCTTCTCATCTCTCCAAAGAACTGTGCTGCTGTTTACATGCAGAAAGTACTAACCAGCCTAGATTAATGCTCCAAACAGCTTCTCTGTGGGTGGGCAAGGCAATTAAAAACTAGGTGTGCTCAAGTAATTTAGCAGATGTCTAGGTGGGAAAAATGCTGTCAACACATCCAGGCAGAGTTCTGCCAGCTTTTGTTGGAACAACACAATTCTCATGTCTGCAAAGGGAACTCTCATCATTTTATCAAATCAAATGTCATACTGGAGAGTAGGATTAATAGGGGTAGGGGAACAGGAAAAGAGCAAAGGCAGCAGGTGGCTTTGTGTTTAGGTGACAGGCAAGATGATACAGTTACAGCAGGATTTTTCTGTAGACTTTTGAAAACAAGTCTCTAAGTGAGTTTTAGTTTAAGATGTTGCCTTAGTTAGGGTTTTATTGTCGTGAAGAGACACAAAACCACAACAGCTCTTATAAAGGAAAACATTTAATTGGAACTGGCTTATAGTTCAGAGGTAGTCCATCATTGTCAGATTGAGAAGCCATACAGAAGACATGGTGCTGAACAGGTATCTGAGAGTTCCATATCCGGATCAGCAGGCCGCAGGAAGAGTGCTGCTGGACCTGGCTTGGGCTTCTGAGACCCCAAAGCCCACTGACACGCTTTCTCCAGCAAGCTCACACCTACTCCAACAAAGCCACATCTCCTAATAGTGCCACTCTCTGTGAGATTATGGGGGACATTTTCATTCAAACACCACAGATGTCATCAACTTTGAAGGAATCTTCAGAATTGTCAGTTTCCAGCTTAGGATCACTTAATGTCATTTCCCTTAAATTGCTCTTGAGCATTTTTTCTGTAATAGGAGACTTACTATGAGCTTTGTAAGATTATCTCACTCTTCAGCAGAGTGGGCATTGTGTCCACTTTTCAGATGTCTGAACTGATTCTCACAGAGAAGCATGATCACAGTCACAAAGGCGTAATTCAAATATGAGATTGAGTAGTACTTCCGAAGATCTTTCTGGGCTGGAGAGATGACTCAGTGGCTAAGAGTACTTTCTATTTTTTCTAAAGACCCAAGTTTAGTTCCCACCCACCTATAACAGGTGCTTCACAATTGTCTGGAACTCCATTTCCAGAGTATCTGACACACACACAGACACACACACAGACAGACACACAGACAGACAGACACACACACAGACAGACAGACACACACAGACACACACACAGACACACACAGATACACACACATACACAAACACAAACACAGATACACACACATACAGACACACACACAGATACACACACAGACAGACACACACATAGATACACACACAGACACACACACAGATACACACACATATACAGACACACACACACAGACACACACAGACAGATACACACATACACACAGACAGACACACACACACATACACATGCACGCACATATAATTAAAGATAATAAAAATAAATCTCTAAAAGACCCTGTGTAATTATGGTTTCTGTCTTTCTTCTATTACTTTTTGTTTGGAACCTGTGGTGGGTAGTTCTCATCGTCAACCTGACTCTGATTTAGAATCTCCATGATGGCACATTTGTAGGTGTGTCTGTGAGGGACTTCAGGATTTTACACAGAGGCTCAACTAAGGAGAGAGATCCCATCCTGAATAGCATCATTCCATGGACTGGAGTCCTGAGCTGATTAAAATGAAAAAAAAAAAAAAAGAGAGAGAAGCCAGATGAACACCAGTATTCATCTCTCTGCTTCCTGACTGTGAATACAGTGTGACCGGCCACCTCACACTTCTGTCACCCCATGGAGATAGATGATGTCCCCTCAAACTATGCACTAAAATTAATTATTTCTTCTTAAAGTTGTCTTTGACATGTATTTGGTCACAGCAGCAAGCAAAGTAATGAATTCATCTTTTCCAACTATTCATGAGATACACACTATATGCTGAACTATTGTCACCCCACTGTGCTGTAGAACCCTGATTTAATCAGTGTATATTATATACATGCATTGAAATGCCACATGTCCAATTTTCACATGTAACAAAATTTTAAAAATTGTTTGTGAACATGTAAATGCTAACTATGCAAATCAATCTTTATATAATGTGTGTAATTGCATAGATTATACTATACTCAATAAATATACAATTAAAACAATTATCAAATAGGATGTGATGGATCATGTATTTGTTTCTTGGCCAGGACCAAGCCTGTCACAGAGTTAGCAGGAAAAAAAACTGTTCCTGTGCTTTCTTGGGCTTGTATCTCTGTTCTTCACTCACATCTGTCAGTCTCACTACCCTCCTTCTTTAGCCATTCAGGAGGAAGAGGTTCACATATATCAGCTTGTTTAAGTGCCTCCCTTGGGTACCTTCAAATGCCACTTTTCCCTTAGTAAAGATACAGGGATTTATTTCTGTCTTGTAAAGTTGGTATTGTGATCTTTGTGTTTTCATTAAACCTGCTTTGAATGTTCTCCCATATAATCAAATGGTCCTTATCAGCACGCTCTATTTTACAACGTAATAACATTTGATCTCTTCAGTGAGTTACCATAACTTATTTAGCCATTAGAATTTAGTCCTTTTAGAATTTAGCTATGTTTATAATTACAGTAAATTCTCAGCGACTTTCTATAGAACTAGAGTCTGTACAAGAGCTCCCATGGCTAATTATATAACATTTGAGAATATTTTGATAAATTCCGTCAAATTATTTTTCAGAATGCATGAATCAGCTGCAAACCCAACAAATTTAAGAATCTAGTTCACTGTACCAATGTCATCATCAACATAGACCTCAGAAAAAAATTGTCAAGCCCTATGTGGTGGCTCATGTCTATAATTCCAGGACTTAGGAGGCTTATCATGAAGATTGCTTCGAGTTGCAGGTCAGTCTGGGCTACAGAGACCTTTTCTCAAACAAAGAAGGAAAGAATCACAGAAAAGGAGGGGAGGAAAAAGGAATGGAGAAGAAAGACCTTCATTAATTTTAGCAAAAGTGGAAGTGTGGTGGGTTCTTCTGTATTTCTTAATTGGTAGATTAAATATACTTCCCTATATTCACTGTCATTTCTGCATGTTCTGTGACTTGCCTATTTATGCCCTTCAGTTATTTTTTTCACTTTTCCTTTTGTACTGTTGACATTTTCTTATTATTTCTTAAAAAATCATTATAGACCTAGAAAGGTGGCTGAACACTGACTGTTCTTCCAGAAGTCCTGGATTCAGTTCCCAGAATCTACATAGTGGCTTACAATTATCTGAAATTCCATTTCCAGGGGTTCTGAAGTCCTCTTCTTGCTCCAAAAGGCACAAAGCACAAAGTGGTATATAGATGCACATTTGGGCAAAACACCAATCACATAAAATAAAACAGATAAATCTTTTAAAAACCCATCATACTTTAAACACTGTAGATGATACATGCAAATTCTTCATCCCACCTTTCCATTTATCTTTAATTTTTGTTTTTGTATTTTAACATCTAAAAGTGAAAAATTGGGGTAGGGAATGTAGCTAAGTGGTAGAGAATTTTCCTAACATGGAGGAAGCCACAAGATCAACACATTGGCCAAAAGAAAAGGTGTAAAACTTTTGATGTGGTCATGTGTCCATTTAGGAATTGTTTCCCTTGGTTTTCCACTTAGAAGAGTCTTTGTCTTCATAAAGTAATTCTGAAAATGTCTGTATTTTTTTTTCAAGTTGAAAATAGTTTAGAGGAAAAACCAGAAAATTAGAAAATTCGGGTATTAAGATATTTTAGAACTTTAAGATAGAGTGATAACTCTCTTCCAAGTGGTGACTTGGGATCCAGGCCACTTTCTCATAGTTCTGCCACTTCCAACATGTGTTATCCCCTAAGTCAGGCAGATGAAGGTGACCTCATGTGGGAAGAATTTATGGGTTAAAAACATGGTCACATATACTCACATTCTATTGGCAAGAGGTTGACCAGAAGGCCTTATGTAATTTCAAGAGATACTGAAAAAAAAAAAAAAAAGAAATGAAAAGAATGTTGGCAAATAAAGCTCAGTTCTGTGCCCAGAAGAAGAGAAAATGGGATCAGTTGGCATTCCCAGTGCTATCCTGACAGCTCTAATTGTCCCCTCTGGTGTCCATGGTTGGTCAGTAGAATGAGTGTGAAGAAAAGCATAGGGACTGGACACAGGTGTCATATATAAGATCCTCGCTGGCTCTATAACTGAGTATATCATGTTACCATTCTCAATCTCTGTGTCCACTTCAATAGGGTGAGGGGCAGATCTAGCTACTGTTCTGCCATTGGAGACATGACACCTAGAACCCCAACACACAAGATGGATAAAAAGAGGGGCTGGGAATCCTGTCTCCTTCACTTCTTAGAGGGGCACTTAAAGCACCTTTTTAGACTGCAAGTCCCTACAAAGCATACTCAGAAAACCAATGATATACATCCCAATGGGTCTTCCCTAACTGTCAACGCTCAGGCCTCTGAATAGTACAAGCAACCCTTAAATTGATCCCTTCTTCTGTCACCCCCACCCCCAGTCCTTGTAATCTATCTCAAGGGCTTGAATTTTGAGCAAGACTTTATTTATAGTTCTATAAAAACTAAGAAAATAATCTCACAACCTTGCCACACCCCTTTGCTTACATTCTTCCTTTCTAATACATAATGCTACAATATTTTATATAAGCTATTCATCATCCTGCTCAGTGTGTTTCCCCATTAAAATGGCAGCTCCCCAAAGCAGCTGTTTTTGTCTGTTTTCTTCCTTGGTGTATTCCTAGCACCTGTTTCTTTGACCATTGCAAATCATCACTTGGTAAATATTTGTTAAATGATGTGAATACCCATAAAGCAGCCTGAATGGGGTGTGGAACATTATAAGCATTTAGAAAATGTTAATTGGTACAATAAAGTGTTATAGATGCTGGTCCTGTGCTGAAAAAGATCAAATATCAGACTTGGTGGTATATGCTTGTGATCCCAGCATTCAGAATCTTGAGGACTGGGTATGTGGCCAGCCTAGGCTGCATAGAGTATGTCCAAGAGAGTGGGGGAGGGGGTAAAGGTAGAGAAGAGAATAGAGGGAGGTTAGTGATGGGGGATGTCTACATGCTGTGAATAAAGGACTGTTTTGGCCATGGCAGGCACCATAGAAGATGTAGGCAAGGGGAATTGGAGCATAAGTAGGAGAAGGAGGGTGGAGTCAAATGAGTCATGGTCCAGCCACTCCCGATGCAAGATGTGACTCAATAGGTAAGCCACAGGCCACGAGGCAAGGCAGAAAAATGGAAATGGGTTGAATTAAGACAAAAGAGCTAGCCAGCAATATGCAATAAGCTGAACATCATGAAATTAATATGTGTCTGAGTCGTTTTGGGGGTGGGGGGAAGCAGCCGTGGGCAGATCCAGAAACTTCATGTTACAGGCTAGTGAGGGAAAGAGGGAAGAGAGAAAGAGAATAGGAAGGAGGGAGAGAGGACAAGGCCAGAAGCTTTTCCCTCCCACCTATGTATACTGTGGAAGGGAGACAAATGTAAGACAAAAACTATAAATTGTTGTGAGTTCATTAAAAGTTTATGGTGCTATCAAAGGATACAACAGAAAGATACCATCATTTTCATAGCATGGGGATTGTTCAAAACTGACTTCTCCGTAAGGAAAGTGTTTAATTTGAGATCTTACAGATGAACAGCAGTGAGTCAGGCATGGACGAATAGCATTCCAGGCACGGGGCAGCGTGTGTCTTTGTGAGATCTGAAGGAAAAGCAGCGAGGCAGGACAGGAGCCCAGCTGGAGGGTACAGGACTTCGTCACTCCAGAAGGGCTGAGTCTACTCAGTCATGGTTCCTGTCAGCCGGGATGTGACTTGAGCAGACGAGCGGATGAGTGGTGTAATCGTGGTCACAGGACTTGGAGAACAGCTCGGCCAGGACCCTCTTCCCGTCACATTTTCCTGGGTCTTAGATTGTGTAGGCAAATGTTTTCTCCTCGGTGTTTACTAGTCAAGGCTGTTTGGTCTGGGAACCACAGGTCTTTCTAACAGCCAGTGACAGAAATACCATCGCAAGAATGTCGTCTCTTTCTTTTGTAGTAAAACAAGATACTCTCCACATTCTAAATCTCACTTCGAAAATGCTTTCTCTGCCAAGATGTTTTCTAAGATGCCTGCACTTTGAAGATGTGGTTCTGCTCTAACCATGACTTTTAACCCCTAAAATGCCTAAATTATTGTTTGCTCCAATAGGGAAAAGTTAAAATGATATTTTTTAAAATTATTTGTATGTGTGTGTTGTAGAGGCATTTACACATGTGTGTGCATGTCTGTAGAGAACAGATTCACCTGAATCCCCTGGAGTTGGCGTTACAGGTAGTTGTGAGCAGACTGGTTGTGAGTAGCTCTGGTCCTTTGCAAGAACAATACATGTTCTTAACCTCTGAGATGCTTCTCCAGACTTGACATTTGTTTCCTAATTCAATGGGTACATATAAAATTTCTTCTTTAAGGCTTGAGGAGACCACTGACTCTTTTCTCCTTTATGAGCAAATATATCCATCTTTTACTTATGTTTGTTTGTGTTTTTTAATACAGGGTCTCATGCAGCCCATAGCTGTGGATAACTTTGAATTACTGATCTTCTGGGCTAACAGGTGTGGCCACCATGCTTGACCTACCTCTGTCCTCGTTTAAAGAGTTTGGTACTTTGGCTTGTGTGAGCTTTGGTACAGCGATAAGACTTGGTAAAGACTCAGTGTGGTAATAATTGAACAGCTGAAGGATGACTCTGGAGCCTCGCATGGAGCATGGAGGATTATTCATGTGAAGAAATAGAAAACAGAACACTTGGAATCGCCCCATACCACAGCACCAGGAGGCCCCTGGGTGAAGCTTAAAGTTTTGCATTATGACTGAATAGCGCTACAGGAGTGGGGGTGGGGAGAGGGTGATATGGGTTCTTGATGACTCAGAGGTGGATTTTGTACATGTTTCCTAGATCTTAAGCTAGTTTTAAGGCCATACCCTAGGGACTGGTACCTAAAGGCCACAGGTAGAAGGGTAGTTATTCCCCACTACACTGAATATCCAAGGAGAAATATGCAGGGAATTGAATTCTCTTTGAAAGGTTAAGATGCAAACAGATGATGGCCAATATGCATATAAAAAGAGGTTCTTAGAGCTGTGAAAATAGCTCAGTTGGTACAGTATTTTCTGCACAAACCAGAGGACTTGAGTTCACTCCCAGGACCCATGTAAAAAGCCTCTAGTGGTGGCATGCACATCTATTCCCAGTGCGAGGGAGACAGACAAAGGCAGATCCTTTGGGCTTGATGGCTGGCAATTCTAGTTAAATTGTGATGCCCAGGACTCAGTGAGAGACAAGGTTGATGTCTCCTGAGGAATGACACCGGAGATTGACCTCTGGCCTCTACATGCAAGCAATAGGTATGAGTCTCTACCCTGCCTCCTACTCTGGCCCATACTCTACAAGCACCTGTTCAGGAATTCATGGTTCAATGCCTGTAAATCAGTTCTAAAGAGTGGAGATTTAATTAGTAACTATTAGCTCCTTTTATTTGTATCACTTTCCCACTTAGGACCTAAAAGTTTTAGTTAGTGAAAACTGTAGTCAGAAGTTTCTGTCCCAACAGCAACTCCCAAATACCCAGTAGCCACTTCCCAATAATTGACTTGGAGGCTTAATATTGCTTATAAATGCTTAGCCTGTATCTCAGGCTTATTTCTGACTCACTCTTACAGTTAACTCATAATTCTATTTATGCTTAGCCATGTGGCTTGCTACCTTTTCTTGGTACAGCATTTTTATCTTACTTCTTCTGTGTTTGGCTGGCGACTCTCTGCCTCTGCCCTTCCTCTTCCCAGAATTCTCCTAGTTTGGTCTGCCTGCTGTGGTTGTACATTTCTAGCCTGTCCTAGCCTCGAGGTCTGGACCCACATAACCACACAAAGGCTCCTATTAGTTACAAGCTGTTTAATCTATGGCTCGGGCTTATTATTTGCTGACTCTTACACTTTAACCTGTATTTTTATTTGTTTAGCTGTGTTGCGGGATATCTCTTCTCAGTGCAGCATTCTCATCCTGCTTCCTCTGCAGTTGTCCCTCACTCTGCTCCTCTTCTTCCCAGAATTCTCCTTGCCCCGCCTCTACTTCCTGCCTATCTACTTGACCAATCAGCATTTTATTAAACCATTATGAGTGACAAATATTTACAGTGTACAAAGGCATTGTCCCACAGCACTCTACCAAAACTTCCTGCCTGGCTACTGGCCAGACAGCATTTTATTAAAAACCAATTTGAATGACAAGTCTTTACAGTGTATAAGCATTATCCCACAGCAGAAAACCAAATATGCACTCTTAGATAATCACACGGAATAGCCCACTTTTAGATAGTGTATTCAGTTTGCTTCATGCACACAATCTCTAGTTAGAGGCCCTATGAGGCCATTTCCTACTCTGCCAGTTTTCCCACTCTGCCGGCCTTTGAGTCTCTGTCAAATATAGTCATTGCTGACTCTTTTCTATAGCAACGTCTAAACAAGCAGCATTTCTTAGTTCTCACCGGAGGGACCTTTTATTCTATAAATGACTTCTCATTGAAGCTACTTAGCTAGGGAGCGAGGGCAGGGAAGGCATATGTGGGTCTTGATCTCACTGTACTTATCAGGTTGGTTCTCTCTCAGAGCACTGCAGCCACATCAGCCCAACACTTTCTAATGCAGCAGAGAAGGTTGAGTCATCTGCCAGAACACACTCTCTAGGAAGCAGATATTTCACATGCTACATGACACTATTCTAAAGTCACTTGCAACCCATGGGTGCTACTAGTATGTTCATAGGTTCTGGAAATGTATAATGTGACTTACATGTTTTCAGAGTACATTCAGGGCTATCTGAAAAGGGGTCTCAACCTGGTCTTATCTCTATCTCTCTGTGACCTCGAACGAGTTACCTGATTCATGGGAGCTCAGCGTCTCATGCTTATTTTGTACTCATGTCCTTTATCAGCTAGAGCTGCGCCTCCTAGACTACTTGTTACATAGTTTTCTAGGTCCTGCCCCAGAATCAATAATCAGAATCTCTTACGGTAGGTCCAGCTCCCCCAGTGAGCTTTCTCATTAAAGTGTGAGAACCTCAGAGTTTCCACGTCCTAAGCACTTGAGAGATGACAGTGACAGTCAAGACCCAGGATCACTCCTCACTGAAGCCTTAAGTACAAGTACGCTCAAGACAAAGCAAAGAATGATAAACACAGACATCAAGGAGCAAAGCATTGTGGAAAAAAGAAATAGGCTCCATTGTGGGACTCTGAGAAGCAGGTATTAAGGCAGCTTTCAGTTGAGTCTCAAGGGTATTGTATGTAGTTTCTGGCCCAGAATTTCAGGTCTAGCCCTGAGATTCAGACCCACTTGCAGCCCCACTGCCACTTAGCACCAAATAGTCACACAAAGGCTTGTAAAAATTTTACACTGATTTACCTATGGCCCAGGTATATAACTTGCTAACTCTTAATTCTTTATCTAACCCATGATCTTAATCTAACCCATGCAGCTCGGTACCTTTTCTCAGAGCAGCATTTCAACTTCTTTCCTCTGCATCTCCTGGCGTTTCATTGTGTCCCCATGGTATCTCTTTGGCTTCTCTGTGGCATCTCTGCCCTCTTCTTCCTGTTCCCAGAGTTTTCCTAGTCTGATAGCCCCGCCCACACTTCCTGTCTGCCTTCAGCCAATCAGCATTTTTGTAGGCAAGACAATTATTTACAATGTAAGAAAATAATCCTGTTACACAAGAGAGAGGTGTAATTTCATTTATCATATGCTCTTGAGAAAAGACATGGAAAGTGAACAAAAGCACAAAGATGCTGTCTTTGTCTGCACTTGCTGCATAAAAATTTTCTCAATATTTAGTGGCACAAAACCCCCACGATCATTTTGCATTCTTGGGTTCAGAGCAGCTGAGTCCTTTGATAAATATGACCTGCTTTATTCAAATGTCTGTAGCCAGTAAGCAGAGTCTGTTCAGGATGGCTTCAATTTGCTTCTAGAACTGGCTAGTTGTTAACTGGGGTGAGCTAGCCCATGCTGCTTTACTTCCAAGAAAGAACTTGCAAGATGTCTTGTGAACTAAAGTTCGGCAGGGGGATGGATGGACAGAGGATGTCACTCCTATATTAAAGATTTTAATGCTAAAATTAAAAGTTATACAAGGTTTATTGATAGTTTAAAGCTCCATAGTGATGGAGACTTAGAATGTTGTAGGACCAGAGCCAAATTATCTTAGATTTGCTTTACTCTCTTAATTATCATTCATTGCCCATTTGTCTGACCTCATGATTCAGTTGAAACCTTCTGGGATATATTAACAGAAAGGCTGGCTTTTAGTAATTAAAAGAATGTTATCAGACAGTGACTAAGACCTATAGCTGAGATTTTTCTCACTTTGCTCTAACCCACCTTGTAGGTGAAATTTTCTTTGGGCTGCCAACCAGCTCCCCAATAAAGACATTGAGACTTATTATTACTTACGAATGTTCAGCCTTAGCTAAGCTTGTCCTACTAGCTCTTTTAATTTAACCTGTTTCTATTCATCTATGTTTTGCCTGGGACTTTATGCCTTTCTTTCATTCTACATGTACTACTTTCCTGCTTCCTCCCTGTCTGTCTGCCCGGACAGCCCCTGGGATCTCCCTGTCTGCCTGGACAGCCCCTGGAATCTCCCTGGTGTCTTCTTCTCTTTCTTGTTTCTCATACTTACTGCCCCTGCCCAGAATTCCTGTCTTTACCTCCTTCCTCACTATTGGCTATTCAGCTTTTAGAGTGGCTGTGGCTGCTCCTTTGTCTCTCTGATCTTTCAGCATTTACCCCTATATCTGACTCCAGGTTTTTATTATTAAGGGCAATTAGAGTTCAAGCTCCATGTGGCATTCAACTTTTAGTGTATGAATTCATGAAAAAGCTACTTGCCTATGGCTTTGCGGACAGAGGCACAGGCTGGAGCTGCATGCAGCCAGAGTCACTACCTGGCTAAGATTTTCCTTTCTTTTTCTCAAGCCTTTGAGTACTTTGGAAGTTTTCTGTTGCAGCTTATTTGCAGCAAACTCCAAAGGCTTTTGGGCTCCCAAAGCCACAGGAGTTAGCCACTTTGGCATATCATCCCTTGCAGATGGCTGGCTCTTTGTTTTCTCTCTCTCCTGGTGTGTTGTGGGCTTTCCCTGGAGCCCCTACAAAGGCTGATGCCACACTAAGTAGTTGTCTTGACACTCACTGGGCTTCTACTGTTCTACACAAAGCAGTCAACCACATTTCACTGGCATCTGAATCAGCAGCAGCATTAGATTTGGTGAAACAATTGGGCATTCTTAAAGGGAGGAAATAGTTATAGAGAGAGGGTTTTTCCCCACCTTAAAAAATGGGAAACACTATTACAATGGAGGAAGTTATGTCTCTGTATGTTAATACACTGGTTGGTTTGAAAATGGAGAAATTAAATGAGAGGAAAATTAATTTTTATGAGATTTATGTAATGTCAGTTCTAAGTATCATCTGTTTGATCATTTTTGTCTTATCACTAAACATTGGTTAATATGAGTGCCAAGATACAAGTTTTAGAAAACTTATAAAAATGGATGATAGAAACATTCAGACCCAGACAGAGGAATTTAAAGGAGAACCAATCTGATCATTGCACTCTAAGGTTAAAGAGGAATGGCCTAAGGTTTTCAAGCAGCCAACCTTAAAAGTACTCCCAATTAATAGATATTCTAAAAGCTGTGCAAGAGCTGAATAAATTCCTGTGCAAATATTAGGTTTAAGGAGATTCAAGGAAGCAACAGTCTCCTATGACATGCATTCAGCTTTGGGAAACAGATGTTAAACTGGTGGTCAGCTTGTAATAGAATTATCCCTCAAGACTGGAGAGAATTGGTTACAGCAGTCTTATGAATCTGGTCCTCAACTACAATGGAGGACCTGGTAGAAAGATGAGGCTAAAACCATTGAACAACTCAGGAAGGCTTGAGGTATGGAGTTCTTCAAAGACTAACTTCTTGGAAGAGGGAGATTATGCTGTTGCAAAAATACAATTTCTATATGAGTATCACACCCTGGTTTTATGCTGTACAGCAGCTTTGAATGCTTGGGACAGAATTGAAAAAGTCATAAGAAAATTGAGACATTTACTAAAGTTATATAGGGCCCAAAAGAAATCTCCACTATTTTCTTCAAAAAATTGGCTTTAGCCATAAATAGAATGATATCAAATTTAGAAGCTAGACAAATAATAATTGAATCTCTGGATTTTGAAATGCTAATGTCCTCCAAATCTAGGCTGGCAAGGAAAAACTCTGCAGGCTAGAAATCCCCATTAAAATCTACTTCATTAGACACCCCCATCTACAAATCCTGCCCCAACCCCCAATCTATCCCATCATTCGGGAACTTCAGCAGCTACCTGTGAGCCAAAGTTCATCAGCCCCTATTGGATCAAGAGGTGAGTGACACTTCACCCAGCCCTGTCATAGATACTGGTCTCCATGACCCAGTCCTTGGATCACCACCTCTATTCATCTATCCCCTAAATCCAGACCAACAAGGAAAAACCCTGTGGGCTAGAAATCCCTATTAAAATCCAGTTTGTTGGACATCCCATCTACAAATCCCAGCCCAACCCCCATTCCATCCCATCACCCAGCGACTTTAGCAGCTACCTGAGACCCACAGTTTGTTAGCATCTATTAGATTAAGAGTGGCTACTGGAGACCCACAGTTTGTTAACATCTATTGGATCAAGAGACTCACAACTCACCAGCACCTATTGGATCAAGAGCTTCTAAAGGATGAAGAGCTCCTTCTGGATCAAGAGCTCATATTGGACTAAGATTCGATACCTGAGACACAGAAGCAGCCCCCTTTTCACCAAGAACAGCTCACTGTGACACAGAATATGCTACCTCTAATTGTCCAAGATTCCAGATTGGACCAAGAGAGGCTTCCTGAGACACAGACACTGTGACACAGAATATGCTACCTCTAATTGTCCAAGATTCCAGATTGGACCAAGAGAGGCTTCCTGAGACACAGACACAGCCAGAACAATTTGCTCTAAGATCAGCTGCCCGAGAAACAGACATATTCTGCATTGATCCAAGAGGCAATGAGCAGACACCAGTGCAAGAATACATATAAAAACATAAAGAACACACCAACAGAACCCAGTAGTTCTACAACAGCAAAACCTGAATATGCCAATGTATAAAAAGAAAAAGGAAACAACCTTAAAAACTACTGTGAAGATATCACAAGCCTTAAAAGTGAAAATAAAAAACTCCCTTAATAGAGGAAAAGACAAACAAAAATTGTAAGATATCAACAGATCCCTTCGAGAAAATAAAGAGAAGCAAGCAAGACGGTGAAAGAAACATTTTAAGATTTAGAAATTAAAATAGAAGCCATAAAGAAGACACACTCCAAGGCAATGTTGGAAAAAGAAACTCTGAAGAAACTAACTGGTACTATAGATGCAAGCATAACTAACAGATTGCAAGAGATGGAAGAGAGAATCTCTGGTATAGAAGATTTAATAGCAAAAATGAATAAACCATCAAAGAAAACACTGCAACCAAAAAGTCATAACACAAAATGTTCAGGAAACCTGGGACACCATGAAAAAACCAAACATAAGAATAATAGGAATAGAAGACAGAGAAGAATACCAGCTCAAAGGCACAGAAAATATATTCAATAATTCAATGAAATCATAGAAGAAAACTTGCCCAATCTAAGAAGGGAAACACCCATAAAGATATAAGAAGCTTATAGTACACTACATAGACCTGACCCTTCTCCCCCAAAAGTTTGCTTATCACATAAAAATCAAGCCACTAAACTAAGAAAATAAAGAAAGAATATTAAGAGCTGCAAAGAAAGGCCAAGTAGCTTATTAAGGCAGACCCATCAGAATAACACCAGATTACTCAGTAGAAACAATGAAGCAAGAAGGTCCTGATCAGATGTTATACAGACACTAAATGACCACAGTTGCCAACCCAGACTACTATACCCAGCAAAACTATCAATCACCATAGATAGAATAAACAAGCCATTTCATGACAAAACCAGATTTAAACAATACCTATCCATAAATCTGGCCCTACAGAAAGCACTAGAGGGGAAACTCCTGTAGTACGAGGTTTCTGGTGTGAATTTTCAGGCCTAGCCTCAAGGTTTAGGCCTGCAGACCCACAGATCCGCAGTCCATCAGAGACACACAGATGCTTACAAGTTTTAGGCTGATTGGCCTAAGGCCCAGGCATATAACTTGCTAACTCTTTACTCTTAATCTAACCCATGACTCTTATCCTGTTCAGCCATGCGGCTCGGTACCTTTTCTCAGAGCAGCATAGTTGTCCTCTGCATCTTCCGGCTTCTCTCTCAGGCATTTTGCTCCATTCCTAGAGTCTTCTAATCAGTTAGTTCTGCCCACACTTCCTGTCTGCCTTTGGCCAATCAGTGCTTTTTATTAAAGCAGTGGGTGGAACAATTATTTACAATGTAACAACCCAATCCCACTATAAACTCCAATCTAAGAAAACTAGATCTATCCTTCTGCATACAAGAGACACCTCAACTTCAAAGACAGACTCTGACTCAGAGTAAAAGGTTAGGAAAAGACTTTCCAATCAGATGGGCTTAAGAAGAAAGCTGATGTAGCCATCCAAATATCTAATCAAATAGACTTCAAATTAAAATCAATCAAAAAAGATCAGAATGGGCATTACTTATTCATCTCAGGAAAAACATCCATCAAAATAAAGTCTTAATCCTGAACATTTATGCCCCAATGTAAGAGCATCCACATATGTAAAAGAAACATTACTAAAGCTTAAATCACACATCAAACCCCACACATTAATAGTGAGAGACTTCAATACCCCACTCTCACCAATGAGTGTGTCTACCAGACAGAAACTTAGCAGAGAAATAAGGGATCTAACAGATGTTATTATTCATATGCCTTATTACATATGTGTATATATCTGTAAATATATATAAAACTTTCCATCCAAACACAAAGAAATATACCCTTTTCTCAGCACCCCATAGAACTTTCTCTAAAATTGACCATATACTCAGTCTTAGAGAAAATATGAATGGATACAAAATTGGAATAATCCCTTGTATCCTATCAGGCCACCATTGACTAAAGTTGGAGTTCAACAATAACACAAACCTCAGAAAGCCTAAAACTTCATAGAAATTGAACATCTCTCAATTGAACCACCTCTGGGTCAAGGAAGAAGTAAAGAAAGAAATTAAAGACTTCCTAGAACTCAATGAAAATTAATCTACAACATACAATTTATGGAATACAATGAAAGCAGTGTTAAGAGGAAAACTCATAGCACTAGAGGCCTATATGAAAACCTAGAGAAATCTCACATAAGAGACGTAACAGCAGAGCTGGAGGCTTTAGAACAAATAGAAGCAAATTCACTGAGAATCAGTAGAAGGCAGGAAATAATCAAACTTAGGGCTGAAATCAATACAATAGAAACAAGGAGAACAATACAAAGAATCAATGGATCAAAGAGTTGGTTCTTTGAAAAAGTCAACAAGATGGAATTGACTCATTGTGGGATTCCTTGCCCTGGCTGGGGAGTGAACATGGCTGTGGGGTGGGGAGGGTCAGAGGCTGGGGGAGGACGGGGGGGGGGGGGAGCAGTGGTGGGTATGGGAAAGAATTCTTAAATAACACACACACACACACACACATATAAGGAGGTAATACATTTTTGCATAAATTTTCTTTTAAATAGGAATTGTGGCAATTAGAACTGTGCTTGCTAAGGAAGATTAAAGGTTGCTATAAAAAAATTAGGAAATAAATTAGTTCTTCAAAAAAATAAAATGCTAATGCACAGTGCAGAGGAGTAAGGCTGTTAAAAACAGATCAGCAAGATTCGAGGAGTAGATCTGGGATACAGTCAATATCGAATTTCCTAACCATGAGATGCTTGAATAGGAGAAATCATTTCCAGAGGTTTGAAGAAAAACTGAAATATTAGGTGTTTCAACTGAAGTGAACAAGGTCACCTAAAAAGGGATTGTAAACAGAGCATTTCTAGAAACAATGTTTTTTCTAAGAATAACCCCAACATTTCCCTCGTCCCTTCTGAGTTATGCAGACTGTGTGAAAAAGGCAAGCATTGGACTAATGAATGTAGATCAACAAGGAATAAACAAGGTAACCCTTTGCTGTCAGGAAATGCTTTGAGGGGCTTCTTTCAGGCCCCCATGTCAAATTTGGTTCAGTCATTTCTTGTCACTATGGAAGAAACTTTTTCTCTGAGCAACTAAAACCTCTTTGAGATATGCTGCATATGAGGTTTGAAATGTTTAAGTTTTCTTCAGTGAACTATGACCATGCCTAACAGAGACCTTTGAAGTCTCCAAAAGGAAGGTGGGACCCCATAATGATGATTTCTCATGGACTATGACAAAGCCACTAAGCTGACAAAAGCCACCCAAGAATCGGCTTTGGACTACAAACTGCTCAGGACAGTTTTGAGGTGGTTAGCCGAGATGGTCTAGCCTTACAGACCACTAAGTCCTGCATTTTCACAGCATGAAAAGGTGGTTAGCCGAGATGGTCTAGCCTTACAGACCACTAAGTCCTGCATTTTCACAGCATGAAAAGACTGGACAACAAATGATACAGCTAGCCCCTTCCAGGACTTGACAATTAACCCACTTTCTTATCAGGATAACTCAAAGATGCTATCTCCACCAGAGAGCAGGAAGAAATTTTAAGAACACAATGCCCTCGTTCCCAAGAAGTGATGTGGTTGTTTTTTTGTTTGTTTGTTTGTTTGTTTGTTTTGTTTTTTTGATCTTTCAGTGGGTTATGGATATTTGCCATTGTTTAGGGTGGTTGGTTACAAGTTATCATTGGTAATAATAAAAAAAGGGGGATATAGATATGATAGTATAAAAGGCTAGACTATTGAACCTGCTTTTAAAAAGCAACTTCTTTTAAATATTTTACAATGATATGGATCTTTGTATATTGATACAAATTTGAGATTATTTTTGGAACATATACACACATTTCTACTCTTGTTCAAAGTATTGTACCTATACATCTCATCTAACAATGTAATACAAATTGCTAGTTCTTAAAAGTTATTATTACAAACTAATTAGGTTATCAAGAAATGCAACTTAGTAGTTATTACAATCAAATTTATGGTCATATTAGATAAATTATCAAGGTCAAACATATATTTTAGGTAGACAGATTGTCTTCAGATACTTCAGAGATCTATAGACTGACATTTATGGTTTTAATACCATACATTCTTTTTTTGTGGCAATGAGGCTTATCTGTTCCTGGTAGCACTAATCTACTTCAGTGAAGATGATGGGCGTCACAGAAGCTCCATATGGACTTCACTTTCTCACTGGCAAGAAAATGCTCTTGCCTCAACTGCTAACAGTATGTTGTCCAAAATGAACAAAAGAAAAGACTCCACACGTTGCCAAGAGGAGGTAGGACAGCCCTTTGGAAACTCCTGCTTCACAGAAAAGTCTGTCAGATATTATAGGCCTGTAGGCTGAAGATGGATACTGCAACATTGTAGAGGAACTTTGGGTGCTTGTCCAGGCAGCCAGCTGTTTCTGTCATTTCTCACATTTTTAGAAGTCTCTTGCTTACACTTCCTGCTTACTCAGGTAATATTATTTTCTTCTCAGTTCTCTGAGGGAGTTGAGACTTTATAGTTATAGTTTTCTGCCGGGAGCCAAGGCCTGTGCTGGCTGTAATAAAAACCATTTTCACCTAGTTTAGAAGCTAAGTTTACAGAGCCTACCTGACATACCCCAGCTCTCCAGGAATGAATAAGTGCAACTTCCTGCCAATTAAGACCCTCTGCAGGTTTCGACCCCTAACTCTCTAGGAATTCAGCCCTCTCTCCCTGTCAGATAAGAACACCTTCCTGAGACAGGATATCCCACAGACTAGGTTGCTTAGTAACCCCTCTTCCCCATTCTTCCCTACACAGCCAACTTCCTGCCTCACTTGCTTATAAACCTCCCTGAGAAAATTAAAAATTGCAGCTTGACCAGAACTCACTGCCTTGCTCACGCCCATTTGCCTTCTTCTCCTTCCAGGGTTCCTGATCTCACTGACTCCGCTGGCCAGGGCAGTTTTTTTTTGTTACCAGATTGAGAAAAGAAATTCACTAAAAGGTGTAAAGTGCATAAGGTTGAGAACATCAAAAGATAATTTTCACAACACAAATTACGATAGATGGTAAATTAGGTACAATCCTCTGGACTCACCAAGATGGCATAGCTAATGGAGTATTTTCTCTGAATTTGTTAATTGTTAATGGACTAGACATTGATGATATAATTCTTGCCTGTATATATTTGATATCGCTATTGTACTTATTGTGCATAGTTTTTCTTATATTAGTTATAACCTTTTTATTTTAGACAAAAAAGGGGAAATGTGATGATATTTGCGCTCCAACAAATAAAGCTTACCTGGAGTTCAGAGGGCAGAGCTAGTCATTAGTTAACCACAGAGCCAGGCAGTGGTGGCACACGCCTTTAATCCCAGTACTTGAGAGGAGTGATATGGTTGGTGAGAGAAGAGACATAATAAGGTGAGGTGGAGACTCGAAGTCAGGTAAGAGTGGCTATGGCTTGCTCCTCCTTTATTCCTTTATCTGACTCCAGGACTTTATGATTAAGACAAATTAGGATTCATGCTCCACCATCAAGTACCTTAGGCAGGCAAGGTAAAACAGCATCACATCCTTACATAATTAAACAAATGCAACACGTCTTTGCACTGTTTAGTCATTATTTCA
This sequence comes from Phyllotis vaccarum, assembly GCA_033318265.1. Classification (NCBI taxonomy): domain Eukaryota; kingdom Metazoa; phylum Chordata; class Mammalia; order Rodentia; family Cricetidae; genus Phyllotis; species Phyllotis vaccarum. The sequence continues at coordinate 87,534,523 of JARWLC010000004.1, read as the reverse complement.
CAACTACCAATATGCTTGAAAAAATATTCTGGTTTATTACTGTATTTTTTTCTGCATATATAAAAAGTCCATGAAAAACTTTCCATATTGAAGTACATTATTCTTGGCAACCCAAGTCTGTTCTCAAGTTGTGGTCACTCATATTTGGCTCAAGAATAAACTATGTCTTAATTCCCTTTGAGATGAGAACTGTGTTTTGGATGTTACCCAACTTTATGGATAGCCCAGGGCATACTCTAAGAAAAACAAAATCTGGGATTTGAAGAAAGTCAGTCCGTGGAAAGTGGGTTTCCTGTTTCTGTGGTGCTGAGTTACTCTGTGAGAAAGCATGGCCTCAAGCATGAAGGGCTGGCATATGATAGTAACTGCTGGGGAGAGTAGGGACCTAGGCGTGCATCTTAGCTTGCTAGTTCCTATGATATAAAGACTTCCACCACAGTCCAGCTCAAGCTGTGACAGATGCCACTGAATAGACTTGAGAAGACACATATTCTGGGTCTCCTAGACTAGAAAAACCCAGATGCAGCATATAGTGTGTGTACAAGGGAGAAATGAGCCAGACACATCCATGAGGATGAAAGGAGCTACTAGCTGACCATGATGCTCACCCACCAGTGACATTTCTTTCTGAATATTTGAGCCATCTACAGCTAAGAAACTCTTAGTGAAGGGGAGGACTGGAGAAATACTGTGTCCGTCACAGGGAGAAAGCATCTAAGACTGTGGCTAATGTAGTGTCTAAAAAATAATAGACTCAACATGGTGTCTGGGACTATGGGTCTTACAGAAAAGGTCAAGGGAATGTGGGTTTCCTGGTTATCAGGGCTCTGAGAGGAGAGGTGGTGCGTGGGCAGTGTGAAGTAGTTGGGAATTCTGTTTCCACTATATTTTCTCTGAATTTGTCTATCTTGAACCCAACTGCCTTATCTATGTTTTCTGGGTGATATTTTGTTGGTTTTTTTTTTTTTTTGAGGCAGTGTTTCATGTATCCAAGGTTAGATGCAAAATGGCCATGAACCAAGGATGACCTTGAATTTCTGATATACAGTCTCTATCTCCAAAGTGCTCACCAAGATACTATTTTTGAATGCCTATTGGCTGGTACTAGTGGTCTTACTGCCTAGGAGCCACTGTCCATCCCAAATCTGGCCACTTCAGTGGCAGCAAGGACTTCCCCAGCACTCCTTTATTGTGCAAACTAATTAGTACAGAGATAATTTACCTCTGACTCCTTATGAAAATCCACACAGAACTGTGTACCAGGTAACAAGAGGTACCCCCTCCCCACGCATGCCTTCAAAGCCCATCAGTACTACTGAAAGTGATGACCTTGTGCTGTCTACCATCCTGCTTACCTTCCTACAGTGGCCCCTCTCATGGCTCTGGCTACAAACTTTAGTATTTGTTTTGATTCAAGGATTTTCTAACTCAGAAGTTAGGTGGCCCAATGAGGACTCCTGCAGGTATCATCTGAGAGGAATCTGGTTTACTGGGCTTCTCAGCTCATCTTCCTTTGAGGACCCATAGTTCTGGTGCATGTGTATGCTAGTGTGTTTGTGCAGGGGTGCCTGTTGTTTATAATCATTCTAAGGCTCAGGGAAGCTGATCCTAAAGGACTTAGCAACAGAGGGCAGGCAGACATGTAAGTTAGTTAGAAGCCTTGCTTCAAATAGGATGAACAGAGGCAGAATTTTAAGAGCTAGTGGTTTCATTGACTCAGCATTGGCCCTAAGCATACCCCCCCCTCACCTCACACACACATTCTTCATTTTCTTGCAGGGCCTCCTTACATGAGAACATTTTGTTAAATGCACTCCCACACATGCACTGCTCCCTGTGCATTGTGTTCCTGCCACTTAGCTTGTCAACCAGGTCTCCTCCTTGGCATTGAAAGTGAAGCAAAATAAAATGAGTGTGTGAACATACTAGGGGAGGGGATGCTGAAGCTCACGGTCCACCACCACAGCAGGCAGTTCACCTTGATAGTCCGAAAGGCCTCTCCCTATACTGACAGACTCAACCATCTCAGGAAAGAGTCTGGTCTTGATAGGACCCTTTCCCCTTGTCCTTCCTCCCTACATAGATCTGAAGGTAGAAATGCACTATTGTTCATGGCACCACCATCTGCTTTAGGGAGGAGCCAGAAAGTTGCTAAATTATGGTGATATATTGTATATTTAATAAAAATAGCCTGAAATATCAGAGGACAGAGCCACCCACAGAACCAAGCCAAGAAGGTGACCTACATGTTTAATCCCATCACTGGGGAGGCAGAGAACCTTCTGGATCTCTATTAGTTCAAGGCCTAATAGAACCAGGTAGTGATGACTCACACTTTTAATCCTAGCTCTAGGAAAGTTGAACCAGAAAGTGAGACATCTGGGTGGAGACAGAGGAGGGAGGAGGGCAGCTTTGCCTACCACTTCCTTTTCAGCTGAGAATGCAGAGACTTGGGGTCAGGATTCTCAAGACAGCCTGAGGAGTTGGTGGCTGAGAAGTGGCTGTGGTTTGTTTATCTAACTCTCTGATATTTCAGCTATTCTCCAATATCTGATTCTGGGTTTTTATTGTAATACTAACTAGAATTTGTGAACTACTAAATGGCTGCTGCTGCCCAAAGAAGACCTGTCTGCCCTACGAAGCCCATTCTGATTGTCTACCATGTGGGTGGTATCTGGCATGGCGAGACCATGTTGGAAGAGAGTCCTGTGACCTTCAAACCAATGAATTTATTTCTCAGGTGCTTGGAGCAGCCAGCAGAGACAGTGCTTTCAGATGCTCTGAGAAGTAGGTGATTTTTCCCTCCCACAGAAGTTGCTTCAGTGCCTGTAGGAGGTATTGACTGTGGGTGCTGTTCAGGTCCAGAAAATCGTTCTCAGGAGGAGCAAGAGAAGCTACATCAGCAACCTGGCTCTTTCAACAGTGGATCTAATGAGGCAGAGCAGGGAAATCATCTTTCCAATTCTCAAGAAAGTGGTCTTGACTGCAAACAGGACACATTTAGTGGAGCCTAAATCATGCCACTAGAGCTATGTTAAGAGCCCCCTGAGGATATTTTTGGGGTGAGAAAAACTGTTATGAATCTTATTTGTGGTGATGGTCACTCAATCATGTATATGTGTCAAAGCTTATGAAGCTCTAACATCAAAGGCCCAGGCTTACTGTACATAAAGAACTCTAGCTTTGGTTCTGAGTGTTGACAGTGTTTTGCTAAACATCAAAATCATGATCCTCCTGCCTCAGTCTCCTGAATTTTGAGATGTATGTGACCTTCTATGTCTAACAAAGCTTCCTAATTTTAAACATATGCATACACATTCAGTGTTTTTGGAGTCTCTGTTTTAACACAAACCTTGTCAGTCTCTGCATAGTCTTATTGACCTGTGCCCTGATTTGAATTCCTGGGGTGCCTTCATTCTCTTGCTATTGTTTGGTCTTTTGAGGACAAATGGTTCATTTTAGCTCACAGTTTGAGAGTACACTGCCTGTCAGATAAGGAAAGCGTGGCATAGGATAGGCTCACAGTTAAGGTAACAGGAGCTTGCATACCTCTGGGCGAAAAAAATCAGACAGACTAGGAGGTAGGGTAAAGCTATGATGCCTCACTCCCCCACCACCAGTGACCCATTTCCTTCGGCTAAGCCCCACTTCCTGATGGTCCTATGACTTCCCCAGACCAGCACCACAAGCTAGGAACACAAAGCCTGTGGGGAACATTGTACATCCAAACAACATTGCATTCCTGGCCCCATGAATGCATGACCATCTGATAATACAAAATACCTTCAGTCCAACTTCAAAAGATCCTGTGCACTTACAATTCCAACATTGTTCAAGGCTCCAAAGTCCTTCTGAGACTCAAGACAAATTCTTAGTTGTGTGCCTTTGTGAAGTAAAAGAAACTAACACAAGTTGTGTATATCTCGGATACGATGGTGCAGAGCAAACAATCCCATTCCAAAAGGGAAGAATGGGGGGTCACCAAGGAAAGATCAGGCCAGACAGGACTGAAACCAGCAGGGTCAACGCTAAACTGGCAGAGTCCATGTCCGGCATGCGGGTCTTTGTGGCTACTGAATGAAAACAGAAGCAAAGGGGAAGACATGACTGCTCCTAGGTGTGGGAAGAAGAGTGTCAGCCAGAGGCGGAGACATCTGGGAGAGTTTAAAGTAAACATGGCTAGACTGTGCTGGGCTGTGAGAAGAGGAGAGAGAGGAGAAGGAAGAGTCAGAGGCTAGGAGACCAAGAGTCCAGGAGAGTAAAAGCCAAAAAAGATAAAAGGCTGGCTTGTATCAGGAAGAGAGCCGCAGGGAGAGTTCAGGGCCGGGGGCAGGGTACGCCAGCCATAAGCTGTAAAGGTAGGGATTGAGGGATGATGGGAGATCCTGGTGGTCAAGTCGGCTTTAATATGTTAAACTCTACCATTTGTCCTGGGTTTGAGACCTAACAGTTATGACATAATTTCTACTCCAGAGGACTTTAGCAACCTTGCTCCTCATATTCAGTTGCTTATAGCACGTGTGGCCATTTTCATGAGCTGGCTCCACTCCATGCCTTGTGAATATCCCACATTTCTGACATTTCTAATATCCTGGAGACTCCATTGCAACTTAGGCCTTACATTTATAGTTTTATGCACAGTTTACTCAGGGGCTCCATGCAGGGAGTCTGAGCCTGCTATGTATGGCTGCAGGGGCTTTCAGGAATCTCGGTGCAAACCTCTGTGACCTCAGAATTCTTCTATTTTGCATGTATGAAAAACTAGTACCATGAAAATGATACCAAGGAGGGATGTAGTCTGGCCCCATTGGACAACAGCTACCATGTCAATTGTGTCCCTTCAAGGATTAATCTAGTAAAACACTTTCCCTAGTGGCTCTGCTCATGAAGGATGCCCAAGAGGCTCTCTTTACTCAACTATTCTTTTTTTTCAAATTAAAATAAAATTCAATTCAAGTGAGTCTGCATCATTATACCTCTGAATTCTGTGTGAGTGGTGTTTGCCCTGAAGCACCGACCACTTCCATCACCCTCTTTTATACCACCCACCCTACCTGTAACTTCAACTCTGCTGGTTGTTCTGCGGCTTCTCATTGTATATCTGATGGAGGGCAGTGAGCAGTAACAATGCCAAACCTGAATGCTGCCCTGCCTCAGAGTTTTCTTCACCAAACAACTTATTCCATAATTTTTGAATGAGCCTCACTCACAGTTTCAGAGAAGAGACAGAATGCTGTCAGATTTTTTTTTTTGACAGAATGTAACACAAATGATTGGTAGCTGTGTTCCTGAGACTGATAACACCCTTTCTAAAATCTCACAAACGCAGCCTCCATTGTACAGCATCCTGATCTTCCAAGATTCCCCCAGAGTGGTTCATGAAGCTTCGCCTATGTCGTTTTAGGAATTCTCTAGTCCACAGCTCTGAACTCTTCAGTATTTCACCCCACACCAGTTCTGCAGGCCTATAAATCATAGGGCTAGAGTTATCGTGAGAGTTACAAGCCTCATGAAGCCCTTACTCAGGCTTATAAAAACAGAAAACAATTGCTAGGAAGGTGATACTCTTCCATGGAGCTTACTGAAAACTGTGCTACCTTCAGTCATCCACCCTTCTCTAAGTAACCTGGTCCCTCAAATCGCAGGAAGTCACATGACAGAAATGAATACTGATCATCAGCTTCTTTCTTTTCTTTTTTTCTTATTGGTATCATGCAAGCCTCTAGCTCATGTGCTCTATGTACTTTTTAAAATTAGGGAGGAAAAATAAATACCAACATAAGACTGTGAACACAGACATCGCTGAACTCCCGGAGGACATTGACAATCCCAATGCATGAACTGAAACTGGCTAGTGCAGTCAGAATTGCAAGGTTTTTAACATCCCTACCCATATCCTACCAATTCCTCAAAGCCAAAGCCATGAAGGGTCTTTTCCATCTTTCATTTATGCATTTTTGGGGGACAGAGTTGGGAGAACACATCCAAGGATCTGCACTCTCTCCCCTGCTACATCCTCCTCAACTCCTGCCTCCCCCCCCCCCCATAGGCATGGTGCCATCTGTACACCCCCTCCTTCCATGTAAAGATCAATCTGTAAATTTGTCTCAGGGTTTCAACTGCCTTGTGCCACTGACACCCCGTTCCACCTCCTAATATGTTTACATGTGAAATGGCTAGAGGAAGGACATGAAATCTGGACCTGAACTCTGGATACAGCCCCCTCATGGGTGAGGCCCAGAAATGTTGCCTAGAGCAGAATGAACCCCTAAGTGTCTGTGAGTCTTGTGTCTTTTACAAGGGCGAAGAAAATGTGAAAGGATTCATTTTGGAAAACTCGAGAATTCACAATCTAGTTCTTTTTTTTTTTTTTAATCAACAGCTCACCAGAGGTAGTACTTTGTATTTTTATTTCTTTACAGAAATCATTGTGGTACCCACATAAGAATTCTCAGTCACTGCTTGCCAGATTAGTTATTTTCAAACCTGTTCTGGACAAGGAAAAGAGCCACGCCATTTCAAGCCAGGACATCTCTTGAGTCCCAGAAAGAAGTGGGTAGGTTAATGTGGAGCTCAGTGTAGACCTGAAGACAGCAGTTCACTCTGGCAGGAGGTTTCTGAAGTGACCCAGATTTCTAAGTGCTCTCATACTGTGGCTGTTACTGTGCCCACCTGTCAGGTGGAAGAATCTTGAACCTTTCTCTTCCACATGATCTGTCTCAGCACCAGTTCTGAATGGTTCTATTTCCTGCGTAGCTGGTGAGACACAAGGCTGTTCCCTCTAGAGGAGAGAATTGGGAGGTTCAGCGGGTTATTACATTTCAAAGGTTTCCAGAATTGATTTGGTTAGAGGACGTTATTTTAAAGAGCCTCTTCTTGAATGTTGGCCGACATTTTCATTACTGAAGCCACGAAGAGTCTTTTCCATCTTTTACTTCTGCATATTTGGGAACAGTTTTAGGAGAACACATCCAAGGATCTTCACTCCTTCCTGCTCCACCCTTGGCAGCCCTCTGTCCGTTCCATCTGGCACCATGATTCCCACCAGAGGCAACAGGTCTAAGCCGTTTATGGCTCTTGTCAAGGCTGCCTGCTCAGCTGTCATCACAAAATTCCATAAGTAGGGACTTAAAAGGAAATTCATCCTTCAGTTCCAAAGCTTAAAAAATTCATTCGTAGTGTCCCATGTTCTTTAAGAAAGCTGTGGAGAGTATCTTCCTCACTTCTTCCTACCTTCTGGTAGTATCTGGCAAGCACAGATAACCATATTGTGGCTTCACTCTAGTTTCTGCCTTCATCATTTCAAGTTATCTCCTTTGTCCTTGTGCCTCTGTGTGCTCATGACCTTGTACAGACACCAGATTTAGGTTTAGAGCCCATACAAATGCAGGGTTACTTCATCTTAACTAATTATAATACCAAAACTCTATTTCCAAACAAGACCTGAATTTGAAGGAGACCACCACACCGTTCAGTCTAACACAGTTTGTTGGTTAACTTTATGTTAACCTGATGCAAATTTCAGTCATGTGAGAAGAGAGATCTCAGTTGAGAAAATGTTCCCATCACACCAATATGGTATTGGAATATGAAACATGGACCAGAGAATAAAGTTCAGCAGCCTCAGCTTCCCATAGATGGGCTATGGGCAGTCACTGTCCTCTGAGAAGGAAGGCAGCCCTGTCCTCGTTAGGGCCACTATCGCTGTGAAGGGACACCATGACCATGGCAACTCTTATAAAGAAAACATTTAATTGAGGGGGCTCGCTTACAGTTCAGAGGTTCAGTCCATTATCATCAGAGCATGGCAGCAGGCAGACGTGGTGCTGGAGGAGTTGAGAGTCCTACATTTTGACTCCGTGGCAACAAGAAGTCAACTGATGTTCTGGATGGTATCCAGTAGTCAGCGTATTTGAGCATAGGAAACCTCAGAGCCCACCCCCACAGTGATGCATTTCCTCCAACAAAGCCACACCTCCTAATAATGTCACTCCCTGGAGCTAATGGGGGTTGAAGACATTCAAACTACCTCAGCCTCACACCTTAATAGACCCAAGCACTGGTACTGGCTGGATCCATTCAAATTTCTCCTCTGCTAGGCAGAAAATTGCTGCTAAGGAAGATGGATTAAGAGATAATTAGATTATTGTCCCATAAACTTGGATTTGCTTTTAATTTACTTATTCATTTATTAACTTGTGTGCACCACGGATGTACATGTGTATGTGGAAGCCGGATTGCCACACTATTTTTTGAAACAAGGTCTGTCATTGAACCTGAAGTTCACCCATTCAGTTAGGCTGGGAGCTTGATGTCTGTCTCTCCAATTCTGCCCACTCTGTTTGAAAACGTGTTTGTTTACGTTACTTCCATGCTGTATATGCTTTCCTTTCATTTATGCTCAGGAGCCAGGGGAGGAAAGAAGGCCTCAAATCCTTTGGAGCTGGAGTTACAGGAAGCTATAACCTACTTATGGATCCTCTGCGAGACAAGTGAGTGATGTCAACCACGGAGACATTCTTCTTTCTCTTCTTGCCAATACTTAGTAGTTGACACCTTTGTGGATATCAGATCCCTAAATTTTATGTTTATTTCGTATCTTTGCAAAAATTTAATTATGAAGTAAAAACGTGTACTCTCTCTATATAAATTAAAATTTTTATCTTATAAGGTCTACAAAATGAGAATGACAGTTCATACTTTGCCAACCCCACAGGTATGTGGGTTCCCACCATGGCGGACACTAACGTTCCTCAGCAGGAAGCAGGCTCAGATGGAAAGGAAAATCTGCCCGCTTGAGAGACATCTTTAATATGATGCATCTATAAAATATCACTGTGAAGTGCAGTCTGCTGCTTAGGCCTTTGGGACAGGATTACCAGTTGGATATCTTTGCACCTCCACTCTCTAAAGCTTTTGAATCAAATAACAGAAGTTAGTGAAAACCTGGCCCCTTGTGGAGACATTCTGGGCCCTCTACCAAGAGTTTCTGTTAATTAGAAACTGACAAACCTCCAACCTCCCTTGGGCTTGGCATTGATCTGGATGGCCTTATAGAGAGAGAAGAAAGATGTAATACTGAATGGCCTTGCCCTCTGGCCCTCTTTGCTTTAGGTTGTCCCCATCACCTGGGAGTCACCTATGTAATTTTTCAAGAAATTGGTATTTAATTGTGTGTACCAACAGAAAGCTTTGTAAATAAGTCTAAACTGATTTTAGATATTTCGGATAGATATTTTCTGTAAAACAGAGAAGAAAATAGTTTGGAAACTGTGCAGATTTCCTTATGTGTAGGAATATGACACAAAGTCTTCTCTGGATGTGTCTAATGTGGCTCATGGTCCTAAGGGTGGGGCCTTAGAGGACCAAGGGGGCATCAAAACCGTCCATATTCAGAATACCCCAGTGGTCCCTCCAATGTCTGCTAGACCTGGTTCTGTGTCAGATTCAGCTCTGCATGTGAACACTGCACTGGCCATTGGGCCCCCAGTCTATTAGTCTAGAATGTCTCCCCAGCCTGCTTGAGAGAAGAGGGCCATTTCTTTGTAGAGTGTTTTTGGTTTCCCAAGAGTCTTTCTTCATGGCGGCACTAATTTATTTTTCTCTTTCATGTATGGCAGACTCTAGTCCCGTGTTTCTCTTTAATCTCCATTTTTCTTGTTGACATCTGGAATCTTCTGTATGTGTGAGAAGAGCAATCCTAGGTCATAGGTTAGTAAGCAATCTGAGACGTAACTACTGAGTGGATGTGGGGCATGACACAGAGTCCCATGCTTATTAAAGGTGAGAATCACAATGTCCTTTCCAACATTGCCTCTAGTGATCCCTTATCCCAGCCATGATCCTCTCATGACCACATACTGAAATCAGCTGTGAGGATGAAGCTCAGAGTCTTTCCCAGACCTGGTGTCTACCTCCCATTCCGTTCATTCCTCTCTCCTGCTGCTCCTAATGGGCCCAGACCAGCTGAATCTAGTCTCTTGGTTTTCCTCTGACAGTGTGGTGTCTCCTCTAACCTGTATATGCCCACCCACTCTGCCTAGAGCCATGGTTTGTGTCAGAAACCTAGCTGGGAGGTTGGTACCTCCTAAATCAGCTGATGAAGAGCTAGGCTCTATGGAAATAAGGATCTGCCCCTAACAGAAGGCTGGCCTAGGAACCAAAGCATGAGGCATCATGAACAGGCTCATAATTTGGTGCTGGTTCTTTTAAATATTTGAAATGGGAAATAGAAAGCAATTCTCTTTAAAAGATTAAGGTTAGCTTTTAGCCCTGAGCGCTTTTCCCTTATGCTCCTAGAGTGGCTTCTCTGAGTTCTTCTGATTTTTTTTTTCTGTAACAGTCACTGCCTATATGCCAGTCTCCTCCAATCAGTCCCTAGTACCTGGTGCACATGTGGCATATAGACATTTCTGGAAAGGATTACTTACTCACTCTCCTGTAATAGTCTGCTATAGTCACATGGCTCTAAGGGAAGAGCAAGACAGTTCAAATATTGCTGATTTCAGGCCCTTTGAGACCCTAATGACTAAGTCCCTGATAGCTTAGTCACATCTCAAAAGACCAAACAAACAAACAAGAGTAAGTGGCCTTGTGAGGTGGCTCTGTTGGCTTGGGATAAACCAGGAACATCTGTTTCTCTCTAACTGTCCTGGGATGCTCATCTCTGTATCCCAAGTTATGTTATTTGTCTCTTGTCATAGGTTAACATTTAAATCCAACATTTCTGCAGGGGGTGGGGGGGGAGAGGGAAAGTGAATCAGAAATCTGATGTTGTGTGGAACTGGAAGATCCAGGAAGAGGAGGAAATTAGATTTGAAACAGAGGCTATGGGTGAAAAGGACTTCCGGGGGTTCTCCTGGCTACCTTGAACAATTTACAGTAGCCAGACCTGGTTAATTCTCACCCACCTGTATATTTTCAATGCTTAAAATTAGGTACATACATGTAAAAAACAAATAAATAAAAATAGGTAAAGTGTTTGCCCTGGAAACATGTGGACTTTAGTTCGATCTTCTGAACCCATGTAAAAATTTGAGTATGCTGAACACTTAACTATAGCGCTGGGGAGCAGAGACAGGTGGATCCCTAGGGCTTTCCTCAGCCACCTGGCCCACCTGGTGAACTCCAGGAAATAAGGAAATAAGGAATTCTGTAACTTAATTTTTCTCCCGCTGTTAGAATAAAATGCCTTGATAAAAACAGCATAAAGGAGAAAGTATTTACTTTATCTTACAGTTCAAAGAGAGTCCATCATGGTGGGGAATCAAGGCAGAGAGGGTTGAAGACGCTGGTAACCACAGCTGGAGAATGATGAGCACGTATGTTCATCTCATTTTCTGATTTTATTCAGTCCACAGTATCAGCCCAGTGGGCAGGTCTTCCCACCTCCATTAACCTCATCAAGATAAATCCTACAGGCATGTCCAGGAGTCCATTTCCTAGGTGATTCACAATTAAGATTAACTATTGAAGTAGAGAAGACTAATTACTAGATATTGATTTATTTAGTGATTTACTTAAAGCAAGATGACATGGGGAAATAGCTGAAATAATGGGCCGTTGCCCTTAACAACCTACTGACTGCCAGTATGCTTCTAAAAATCTCACTTGCTTGCCTGCCTCGCCTTGTAGTTTTAGAGCATAAAATGAGAATACAAACTGGATCCAAGATCAAAGCCTTTCAGGAGCCGTCTTGGCTTTGGTCCACCCACCAGTGACATCTCTCTTCCACTCTTGTTGGCCAAGTGCTTATTCCAGAGAGATTCCTACAACATCACTGGGTTAGCACAGTAGTTAAGAGTGCACACTGCTCTGTTTCCAGATCCCACACCAGGAGGTTCACAATTACCTGTAACTCCAGCTTCAGGGTCATCTAATGCTTCTGACCTCTTCAAGCACTGGTACTCATAAGCATATGTAATTGAAAAGAAAATAAATCTTTAAAAAAATGATTCACAATTATATCCTGCCTCAAAAGTAAGGAAAGACACCCGAGGTTGTCTTCTAGCCTGTACATGCCTGTACATGCCTGTACATGCCTGTATACACACACACACACACACACACACACACACACACACACACACACACACACACACACACCACAAAGTTTAAGAGAAAGGGAAGGAGGGAGGGAGGAAGGAATACAGACAATAGCCATGTCAGAAATCTGTTATAAACAAAAGAAAAAAATACAAAATGATGCTACTTCTATTTTTGGTTTTTATTTCTGGCCAAAGATTGGCAAAAGCAATCCCCCTCCAAACACAACGCACACACCACCTAGTTGTAGCTTTTGGCACTAGGACCCCACTGTGCCTGACTAATACACTGACCATCACAATCCAGACTCAGAGCTTTATCCATGCTAGGCAAGCTCTTTTGTGGGATTCAGGTGTCAGCTGATATGGTCAAAAGACACCTATCCAGGGCCCGGGGCCCTTGAAGGGGGCGGGGAAAGCCCATTGAAAAGGGGCTTCTGGAAGACGCTCTCTCTTCCTTGCTCCTGGCTGTTGGAGAGAGGATCGGAATCCATCGTCCATCCATCACTTGTCCACCGTTCCAGACTTCAGTCCCTGTTCAGGTGCTACTGTAATCTGTTACCTGTACCGTGAGTGTTGGTTTATATTTTAATAAATATCTACCTGGTATTGGTGCCTTCTAAGTAAACTCCGCTTACAAAGCTCTGCATTAGCTGAGCTACATCTCCAAACTCAGTTTGGTGTTTTAATATCAGATTATGGAGTGCTTAGCTTTTACCAGCTGGATATAGCATATGGCAGAGGAATAAAGGTCTGACTTCTGCTCCAGCTGCTTTATAGTCCTCAGAGAGTAAAACTTAACAAAATTAAAATTCATATCCTGCTTCTACCAGCTCTCTGAAGATGGTAGATCATACAGAAGAAAGACAGACAGGGAAATTCCATGATGTGGCTTTCGTTACATCATCCATAATGGGATGGACTTTGGCTGCTGCAGCTATTTTGGGGTCTCCATGTTTCTATAAGTCCAGTAATCGCACTGGCCCCCATAGTAACAATAATTAATAATAATGTTGATGATAAATAAAAAGATTCTAAATGTGTCCCCATTCAAGTTCTTCTGATGACCATCACCAGTCTCACAACTTGACAATTACTTAGTTTCTTTTAAAAAAATATTACTATTTATTTGTGTGTGGGTGGGTAGGTAAACATTTTTCATGACATGAATATGGATATCAGAGGACAGCTTGAGGTAGTTGGTTCTCTCCTACCACTACATGGGTCCTAAACATTGAACACAGGGCACCAGGAGTGGAGCCAAATTGCCAGGCCCCTCTTACCTTCTTACTACTCTACTGTGTCATTGCTCCAAGTGAGACAAAAGCAGTTACTCGGTGTCCCAGCAGCTGCTCCCAAATAACCACAAAGAGGCTTAACACTAGTTAAAAATGATTGGCCAGTAGCTCAGGCTTATTACTAAGTAGCTCTTACAACTTAAATTTATATTCATTTCCTCTCTTTCATCCTTCCCCTCCTGTTTCCTTTCCGAGTCCCTTGACCCCTCTTACTCTGCTCTTCTTCCCAGCGTCCTTAGGTTTGTTTTTCCATGTAACCTTATTCTGTCCAGCTTCTGATCAGTCCTCTTCTTTTAAAAACCGATGACAGTATAATTTACACAGTATACAGAAGGATTGGTCCTCAGGAGTGAGAAAATTATTTTCTTCTTTTTCTGTTGTTGGGAAACACTAGGCAAGTACGCTATCACTGACCTGCAGCCTCAGTGTAGGGGAAAATCCTGATATAAAGAAACTCATATGTGGACGCACATCTATGTAGTGGGATTATGTTACATTGTAAATAATTGTCCCACCCACTGGTTAAATAAAAATAATGATTGGCCAAAGGCAGACAGGAAGTGTGGGCGGGGCTACCAGACTAAGAAAACTCTGGGAGCAGGAAGAACAGGGCAGAGATGCCAGAGAGAAGCCAGCAGATGCAGAGGACAACCATGCTGCTCTGAGAAAAGGTACCGAGCCGCATGGCTGAACAGGATAAGAGTCATGAGTTAGTTTAAGGGTAAAGAGTTAGCAATTTATTTGCCTGGGCTTAGGTCGATCAGCATTAAATTAATGTAAGTATCTGTGTGTCTCTGTGGGACTGTGGGTCTGAAGGTCTGCATGCCTAAGAGTCTGAATCTCAAAGCTAGGCTGGAAAGTCTGGGCCAGAAGCTCATTACTACATATCTATAATTCTAGCTTTTGGAAAACAGAGGCAGGGTGATCAAGAGTTCAAGGCTAGCTTCAGCTATGTAGCTAGTTTAAGGCCAGCCTGGTGTACACAGGACCTGGTCTCTAAAACAATAAAAACATTACCATCTGGAGACAGCATACTGTGTATTTGTCCCTAGGGACTTTGAGTCCATGTCTCATCTAATTGTCATATAAACCCTAGGAATTGGCTGCCATTGTTTTTCTCCCTCATGGGGATAGAGGTTTAGTAGATTATAGAGGGAAAAAAATCAGCTAAGAGTCAGGCTACAAAGGCTCAGCCGGGTTCAGCCAGCAGACCCAGAGCTGAGGTCCATTTGTTGACCTCTCTCAGGGTCTACATCAGAGAAGTCTGTCCTATTAAAGCTGTGGGATGGAGGCTTTCAAATCAGCTTCATTCTGGGGCTTAACCTCTTCAATAGCCTAGATTCCTTTCCTGGAACTCACATCCTCAATAGTGTCCTACCTTGAATTGATTTGTAACCTCTGCTAAATTTTTCTTTTGTCAATCTGCCTACTCTATTCCTTATGTAGTTCCTCAGTTCCATTTGGCCAAAAATGAACTTCTTCAAAATCTAATAAGCAGAAGCGAAATGGCAAGTCTGAAAGTTTTTGTTGAGCTGAGACACTAAATGGAGAGGGGATTGAGGGGGGGGTTGCTTGTCTCTACCTTGTTCCGCTTCTCCCCTCTGACGACTAAATGGACCCCGCACCACCCAGGGTGGGTTGCTGCCCTGTGCTTGACTGTGAACTACACCCCTCAGCTTATGCTTTAGGAGAAGCTGTAAAGAGAGTATCGTTCTTCTTTAGCACCATGTTTTTCCTTGTCCAGGAACAGTGCACACTCTGTGGAGCATCTCTGCTTCTCTTGCTTCTCAATGCTGTGCGCTCTTCCTCTTAGGATTAGGATGGGCTGGACAGCTTCAAGTCTTCACCAAGTCTACACCTTTCCTCTAATTCATAAGTTTAGGTGGTTATAGTGCCTGTCATATTTTGAGGTCATATTTTGGACTAGGAGACGATAAGCAGAGATTTAGGGTTGTTGTTAGCAGTAGGATAATGTCTGGAGAACAGTACAGGCAACTTGATGTTTAGTCTACATCTCTATTGTCAAGAGACACAAATATGGTAAAGCTATTATCCTTCATCCCAGAACTCAGGAGGCTTAAGGCTGAAAGACTTCAAGTTCAATGTCAGCCTGGGCTCTGTATGAAGACCCTGCCTCAAACCAACAAAGTAAGTAACAATATGTGAGAAATATCTGCTTTCTTCCTTCTCTCTTGATGTGGGCCTTGCTATGGTGTTGACAGAGGGCTGAGTTAGAGGAGCTTTTATTTCGGTGTGCATTAGTACAGGTTCTCTAGCATAATTAAATTTAAAGAATGAATTTTTATATATGAAAATGGGATTTGTTAGAATGACAGGCTACAATCCAGCTACTTCAACAATGGCTGGCTGTGAGTAGAAAGTCCAAGAATCCCGGGGTTTATTAGTCTACAAGGCTGGATATATCAGATGGTCTTCAGTGTGTGCTGGAATCCTGAAGAATACCAGTGAAGGAACAGACTTGCTAACAAGCTGAGGGCAAGTAGGCAAAGAACAAAAATGTCCTTCTTTCATGTTTTTATAGAGACTACCTATAGAAGGTGTGGCCCAGATTAAAGATGTGTGTCTTTCTATTGTAGAAATATTTATTTGTAATATGTTATATAAAGGATTAATATGTATTAAGGATTATATAAATATTTATTGATATAAACTGAACTTTAAGAAATTTTTTGGAGAGTGGAAATGTTTTATGATGGGTGGTTTGATTTGTTTTTGAGAATTTAGGAACAAACAGGGATGGGCTCCGGGTCCTGGTGGCTTCTTCATCAGGTCTGGCCGCACCCCATTTAGGCTGTCCAACTTTTAGAGACATGCCTCCAAGCCTCGTCAGCTAACACTTGAATCCTCACTACATCTTTCTACTTCAAAGATCAGGATTAGAGGTGGATCGATCTACTTCACATTGAGCAACCTCCCCCAGATGTGCCCTCCAATTTTGGATTTTAGTTAATTCCAGACACAGTAAAGTCAACAGCCAAGACTAGCCATCACGCAGTGGTATAATTTATCAACATGAAAATAACCTGTATGAACTTCACAAAGGCTTGGCTGAGTTTAAAGCTCAGTCTCCTGACATTTGATGGAACATATGTAGAAAGAAGACACAGTTGTCCAGGCTTCCAAGAGCCAGGTTGGCTTCTGCCATCCTGACATTGCTCAAAGACCTCACGGAGCCTATAGTGACTAGGAAAGCAGAAGCAAGACTGTAGATGGTCTCTGTGGAGGAATTAGGGTGCCTGCCTCCTCACTTGCTCTCCTCCCCTTCATGGACTCTAACATATTTTATTGGTCTTTCTTTTCTACCTCTTTGGGATCCTTAGGTTCCAAAATTTGTCCTATTTTTGTTTGTTGAGACAAGATCTCATGAACTTTCCTAGGGTGGTTTTAAACATGACGTCTGTTGTTACAATGTAGTTTTTTGGCCCCAGGCAGTCAGAGGTCCAGACCCACCGACCTGCAGTCCCAGACCCCTTAGCCGCCCGTTGCTGCTCAGGCCCCCAAAATGACTCAGACACTTATATTAACTTTATGTTGTTTGGTCTATGGCTCAGGTACATTGCTAGCTAGCTCTTACATCTTAAATCAACCCATTTCTATTAATCTGTCTGCCACGCGGCCCATGGCTCACCTGTGTTCTTTACATGTTGCTCTTTTGGGCTTCTGGCTTGGTCTCTCTCTGACTCCACCCTTCTCCTCCCTATGTTGCAATTTCTCCTCCTTCTTTTTCTATGGTGTCTGTTAAGGGCCAAAACAGCTCCTTCATTTAAAGATTGCTATTCACAGCATACAGAAAGACATTCCTACATCATCCTGTGTCCCCACGTCCTAAGTATCTAGGGTTACAAGCGTGCTCATCACCGTATCTAGTGAACATTTGTTGTATGTACTTTTTAAAGCAGAGTGTGACAGCATTACTGAGCTGGTTGTGGAGCCTTCATAAACACAAACTATTTTAGCCTGAGTGAAGGACTCATGCTTCAAACTCCAGTCTGACCAACCTACAGTAGATCTCTGTTTTTCAGGAAATGCTGAGATGTAGCTCCAGTTCTTGGCTTCATGTGAAAAAAACCCCACACATACACATAATAAAAATATTTTCAGAAGTCATTCATGATAATATCAGCCACACCACCTTATATAACACAACCCTATTGGCACTTCTGAGTATCTATTAGTCTTTGTGTCTCCCTCTCCCTCCTTTCCCCTCTGTGTGTGTGTGTGTGTGTGTGTGTGTGTGTGTGTGTGTGTGTGTGTCTGTACAAAGCATTATGTATTCTTATTTTTTAGTTAACATACCCACATCCTGGGAACAGGATGAGAGTCCTTCTAAGTACCTCAAAGGAAGATATTTCTATGCCTCCACTTCTAGAGATGATGAAATTAAGACACAGGGATATTGAATAGCTTGCCCTGGCCATCAGTTACTGACCAGGATTTACAGCCTGGACACATACTTTTGGTTTTACTGGCACCATACTGTCACCCGGGGTCCAGTGCCAGCTCTCCTAATAGTGACCCTCTGACCTTAAGTTCTTGGTCTTCCTGTCACAGCTAGTGCAGGCCTGAAACCAGAGCATGCTGTGAGAATCTTGAGTACCTGTTTTGTACAAAGTGCTGCCGCTGCATATTTAGCAAAGACGGGGTCCTGTCGACATCAGTCTGAGTGTAGGAAGGACACATGATTTGCTTTCATGATAGTAAGTTTGTAGTAGGCAAGGAATTCATGATAATATCTCTAGGATATTCTGTGGAGGCCACAGTGAGAATAGGGCCCTGCTATTGGGGTGACCTAGTAGGTGAGTGTTGTGAAATAATGCACTCTGGGCATGATGTGGGCACTGAGTTCTTGCAGCTACAATTGCCTACAGTAGTCCTGCACAAGATTTGACTTATTAACTTTCTGCTATGATGGGAGGGACTCAGAAGAGACTACCCCTCTCTAAGCATTCGTAGAGAGTTAATGGTTTCTAGGAGGAGGGCCTTGTGAGGCTCCAACTCTTCCTACACACACACAAACACACACACACACAAACACACACACACACACACACACACACACACACACACACACACACACACACTAGTTGTTAAGGAAGAATGAGAGGAGTTTTCTTTAGTGGTGTAGTTTTGTAAGTTGTTCATGATCCTGTACGTAATCTTAGTTAAACATATTGGTTTACAAGCTAGACTTTGCTGGAATCATTTATTCGGTCAGGGGTTGGTGCTTTGCCTTGGGTGAATAGGTCTTTATTTCTCTCTCCAGAGAAAGTTCACAAAGGAAGGTTCTCAGTCTGAACAACTATTGACTGATATGCTTAGGGTCACCATGACTGGGCTGGGATAGCACTGATGTTTGGAACCAGGCAGAAGTACCACAGTTCTGAGACATGCATCTGTTACCATGATGCCTGTGCTGGTTAGTGTCAGGTCCAAAGGAAACTCCAATCCCCAAACTCTAAAAGGCAGTCCACATATCCAGAATGAGCTCAACTTGAACTATAGGAAGATTTCTTATGATTAGATAAAAATCAGCATTTATCAGAACTTGTAAATCTGGTTTCCATTTGCCAAAAGGAATCATTTTTCTTTCCTCTGGCAGAAGGGACATATGATTTCTGTAGTTGAATATCCAGGCTCCCCCAGTATCACAAGTACCCCCTACACTTTCAAAGTTCAGTCTAGAATTCTAGTCCTTCTCATGTCCCCAGGCTTCCCTCCTCCCAAATACCCTTTACTTTATTTATAACATCAAGGTTTTCCCTGCTCCATTTATTCTCACTTTGCTCTCTTGTCTCTATCTCTAGTTATTCCTCTATTTCTTGAAGGTGGGCTTGGCCACGATCTGTCTGCTTCTTTCTCTATCTGCTCTGGATTCCTCCAAAGGCCTCTGGCCGTCACATCTACAATTAAAAACTCTCCCCTTAACCATACCATGTAGTGGTCATGACTGATGTATGAAAGTTTTGGCCCAGTCTAGACCTTTGATCTAGACCTGCCCACAACTGTTTAGCCCCCCAAAATGACTCAATGGTTATATTAATTACATGCTGTTCAGTCTATGGCTCAAATTGATTGCTAGCTAGCTCTTCCATCTTAATTTAGCCATTTCCATTTATCTGTCTTGCCACATGGCCCGTGGCTTGCCCATGTATTATTACATGTTGATCTTTGGGTGGCTTTTGACCCTTACCTCCTTTTCGTTTTATCTATGCTCAGATTTTTCCACCTCCTTCTAAGAGGTCTTGCCATAGGCCAAAACAGTCCCTTTATTAACCAATAATATTCACAACATACAAAAAAATCCCATATCACATGAAAACAATTTTTTACCCCCTCCCACCACACATACGTCTAGTACAAAAACCAAATACACTCAGTTTTTAAATTTGACACAATCTAGAGACACAGGACGAGGGAATCTCAAATGGGGAATTGATTCCATCAGCTTGGTCTATGGCCATGTGTACTGGCTAGTTTTCTGTCAACTTGACATAGCTAGAATCATTTGGGGAGAAAAAAAAATCAATTGAGAAAATTCCCCCACCAGATTGATCTATGAAGTATTTTCTTAATTGACATGAGAGGACCCAATCCATGTGGGCGCTGCCACCCCTAGGCAGGTAGTCCTGGATTATATTAGTTAGCACAATGTATGATCAAACCACGGGGACCAAGCCAGTAAAGAACGATCCTCCATGGCCTCTGCTCCTGTTTCTTACTTTCAGGTTCAGGCCTTGGGTTTCTCTCCTAGTTTTCCTTGGTGACAGACTTAAAACTCTAAGGTAAAATAAATCCTTTCCTCCCCAAGTTAATTGTGGTCATTATATTTTATCATAGCAACAGAAACCTTGGCTTATATAGCATTGTGTGAGGCATTTTCTTAATTAATGATTGATATGTGGGGTGGTGCCATTTCTGGGCAGGTAGTCCTGTATTGTATAAGAAAGCAAACCTAGCAAGCCATGGGGAATAAGCCAGGGGGCAGTGCTCCTTCATGGTCTCTGCTTCAGTTTCTGCCTTGGCTTCTTTCAGTGGCAACTATGATATAGAAACAAGATAAAGTTTCCCTCTCCAAGCCACTTTGGGTCATGATTTTAACCCAGAAACAGAAACTTAACCAAGTAGTAACTAGACAGTAGGAAGTGACCAGCAAGAGAATCATCCCCTGATGTCTCTTGTCCCACCAGTAGGAGGAAACTTGTTGAGCAATTGGCAAACTACAGAGCAGGAGTTTCAACTATCAGGTTCAACTCCAGCCTCAGGAGAACAAGGAAGATAAGTATCCTCTGTTTGTACTCTGGTCTCAAACAATGAGAGTTCTGGAAAGCAGAGCTTTGTACAGGTAATAAGGATTCAAAGGGCAGTTGAAGTCCAGAGTTTCTGCTGTCTGCCATCTTGATAGGTTGCTATCCTTGGTGCTTAGAAGTGAATGAGCCTAAGGGCAGGTTAGGCAGTCACCTTCGCCCCCTTCTCTTGTTGACGCTAGAGACTTGATGATAAGGATTCTGTTTTCTTCACAGGGTATGATAGCAAAGGGAAATGTGGAAGGGATTGAATCAGCCAGACAAAATAATTTGTCTGCAGACACATTTTGTTTGCAAAAAGTAAGTTGTCTCATCAACTTATGTCCTTTGAAAACTGAGTCCTCACCTTCCAGGGTGACGATGTGGCTGTTTCCTTCCCATGTCAGGAAAGTGCCTCTGTTTGGAACCATCCATTAGCCATATTATTGTGCTAGTAGGGATGATGACTGACCCAGAACCTTTCTAGCATGTACTAGCTGAAATATTTACCCAGATCACTGAATCCACCCAGAATGAGTTGGTTCTGAAATATCTCTCCTCCAGATAGGGAAATGAGCCTTAGAAGGCCAGGATCTGAGACAAGTCAATATAGAGTGGTACAGCTTCAGACTTAAACATGGATGTATGTGTTTGCAAATCAATTTCTCAGCAATGTTATAGGACTGTGTTTATCTGTAACACCCAGAATTCCACTGGCCTGGATCCAAACTCAATGTGTTTTGCATTCATTTTGTTCAAAGTGTCCCTGGACACTGAAATATAGTGATTGGAGAAGTCATAGGTGGGTTCTGTCTCCATCATTTTCAGAACTCAAGTGGGGAAAGCAGATCTTATGTAGTCACCCAGGGAGGCACTAGGGTACATCTGGTACCTGAAATTTTTCCACACTCCCCAGAGGTGACAAGCTTTCTACATCTTATCATTTAGCTAACCTTTTGGAGTGCTGATCCCAAATACAATCCAGTCATATGGTTTAGGAGGCTTCAGTGGCAGGACTGTTTACAGAGTGTGGGTAGGTTAGGCAAACCCAGGGACCAACTACAAAATCAAGAGACCAGCCACAGACCTCTTTTGAGCCCTGAAAACTCCATAAAAAGTGGAGGGTATTCTCTGAGCTCTCTGAGAGCAAGGACTGTGAGGAAGCACTCCGCCACCCCACAAGCAGTATGGTCATGGGGATACTTTAGTAGCCAGAGCAGGGGCCAGACACTGAAGGACTCCTCTGGCCCCTCTCCTGCACCATGGGCACCTGTCCAGCTCCTCTCTCAGTGGTAGGCCTAACCATAACAGAAAGCACCAAACCCCTGGCTGCATCATCTTCAGGATATGCCTTCTTGAGTGGGGAGAGGATAGAATGAATAGTGAGAACACCCAGGGATGCCTTCCCTTAGGGGAGCTGTGTGCTTAAACCACATTGATTATTCATTGCTGCCTTCCACAGACCTGTGATTAAGTGGAAACCAGAGAAAATCAAGTTCTCCAGAAGCAGCACCCAGGGAAGAATAATGATTAGATACTTAAAGCCAGACTCCATGAATTCCCAGTTCTGGAAATAAACATTCACTGGCTTTAGGTATCGGAGAGCTTCTAGAATGCAGAAAGGGACAGGCTTTGTGATCTAGAGTGTTTCCAGCTCCGGTATTAACGTAGACTGGCCTATGTTTCCTAAAATGGTCATGAAAATCTTGACATAATGGAAAGTGTTATAATTTTCCAAGTAAATTTTATACTGTCAGGTAGATCAAATGTTAACAAGCGGGTCATTTCTGGCCCTGGGAAGCCATGAGACATTCTGAAATGCCTGGAAGTTCATTAATTGATAATTATCTGAGCCTGATTTTAAGAGCTTATGGGATTATACTGCATAGCGGGGAAGCTTCCTGATAGAGCCATTTCCCTCTCACAACAGTCAACCCAAATACACCTGTCAATCACCGGGACAGGAAAATACCCATGGTAAACGGTTCTAGAGACTTTAAAATAGTATAAAGTCTACTGCAGATTATGTAGATTAGAACGGTGTTCATTCTCACACCATTGAAGTGGTGTGCCTTCCAGTGGTCTCTGGCCATTGCCCACTGCCACCCATTAAGGGTGCCTCATTTTTCTCTGTAATAAACGTGTCTGTCTTCTATAATTCATCCAGTCTATGTGTCACATCTAAATTCTTTCAGCCAAAATGAGAAGCTGAAAAGAGTCCAGAGATCTAATAATAATGCCAGAGATAAAGTGAGAACAGCTGTGTAACCTCTGCCCAAGGAGACTTCTAGGTAACTAATAGATTAAGTGGGCATTATAGCTCCTGTCAATTCCAAATTATAAAGGTGTGTAATGAAGTCTTCTGTCTCACCAAATAATGACACAGAGACTTCTTATTAATTACAAAAGCTCAGCCTAAACTTAGGTTTTTTCCTAACTAGCTCTTATAACTTTAACCCATTATGTTAATCTACGTTCTATTACATGGCCATACTTCTCCTTCGTCTTACACCTGCTCTTTCCTCTCTCTGTCTCATGGTGGCTCCTATAGGCCTAGATTCATCTCCTTTCCTCTCCCCCTCCCCCGAAAAATCCCACCTATACCTCCTGCCTAACCATTGGCAGTTCAGCTTTTTATTACACCAATCACAATAATACATTTTCATATAGTGTACAAATATCCCACAACAAGGGTGTTTTAATGCCAGAAAGGATTTGTTGTAGACTGTGGATGTTACTTAAATTTGGAGCCAAAGAGATGGCTCAGCAGATAAAGGCATTTGCCACCAAGTATGACCACATGAGTTTCCTCCCTGGGACCCACCTGATGGGAAAAGAGAAATGATTCCTGTAAATTGTCTTTTGACATCCACATGTGTGCTGAGGCATGTATATGCCTACACACACACACACACACACACACACACACACACACACACACACACACACACACGATTTTTTAAAGTGTTCTTTTTATCCATACTTTAAAACATTCTTCTTTTCCCTCAACTAAAATCTAGGTTTCCACAGGAGGCCAGCTGGCCTTGTGATTTGAGCAGAACAGTATAACAGATTCTAAAGCCATAGAATAATGTTAACAACAATCAAGTAAGCCTGAACATCTGAGCTGAGCTGCTAGGGAGCTTTTCTGAGAAAGTGAATCCAATAGGACACTGACAATGGACCAAAGAAGCTATTCCCAAATCCAGCTAGGTGGATCAGCAAGTTTATTGGAGCTACTTGTAGAGGTATGGATGAGGATCTAGTTACAGAGCCATGAAGAGGGGGTGAAGAGTTACTCAGAGGTAATGGGTGACTCAAAACTACCATGTACCATAAGGAGGAGGGATACAAGTCATTGGCACAGCAGCTCATATTCAGCTCCTGTCTTCTCTGTCTGCTCCCTGCCACTACTGTACAGTGTTGCTATCTTTCCGTCATTTTTTTTCCTTGTCCTCTAACAAGATATTTTTAAAGAAAACATATTAAACCACAAAATTTGAAAAACCATTCCTTCTAAGAAGGTAACATTGGGTTTGTGAGACCAGCTGCATTTGCTACGTAAAACCCAGAAAATCAGTACACAGGAAGAGGTAAATTAGATTTGGATGAATAGATGACTAGATAATATAAAACTAAGAAAGTCAGAGTTGTTGAGTTGATCTATAGGGTGAAGTAAAGAGCCAGCAGCAGGGGAAAGCTGGTGAGAGAGGTGAAGAGGATGGTGGGGGTATGGGGGAAACAAGATGGGGCAGATCCCTGTGGTCTTTGGGGAGTCTGAGAGAGAGTAAATGTTTGGGGGGGTGGGGTGGCATGAATTCTAATTGGTCTTAATAATAAAAACCCAGAGTCTGTAAATGCTGAAAGATCAGAGAAGTAAAGGAGCCAGCCACTAGAAAGACTTCTTACCTCTACCAAATCCTCAGGTCAAAGGGGCTCCAGCTCCCGTCTCTTCCCACTTTGTATTCCTCTCCACACTCAGCCATCAATTCCTGTGTGCAAAGCTCTCTGGTGCTGGGATTAAAGGCACATGCCTCCTACGTACTGAGATCAAAGATATGAGATCCCAAGTGCTGTGATTAAAGGTGTGAGCCTCCACCTCTTGACTCTGTTTATCTTTTAGACTGATCAATCTCCGTAGTCCAGGGTGGTCTTGAACTACTGATCTTCCTGCTTCCTCATCTCAAGTGTTGGGATCAAAGGCGTGTGCACCACCACTGCCTGGCCTCTATGGTTAACTAGTGGCTGGCTCTGCCTTCTGATCTTAGGCAACCTTTACCGGTTAGAGCACAGAATATCACCACAAAGGAGAGTAAGAAAAGTTTCTGTTATTTCCAACAGATGACCTAGCCTTCATTTGGCTGCAACCTGCCCCATGGCAGGGTTACATGGAAGCCTGGTTTCCCTTCCTTCCTATGAGAGATATAGAGTAGCCCTTGTTCTTTCTAACCCTTTAGTGCTGTGGCTCCTGCTGCCTTAGGTGCTGGGTCTGACATGCCAGACAAGCGCTCTATCACTGAGACACACTCCAGCTTGTTCTAATCCTTTAAATTGCTCTTCTTCCTCTGGCTTAGAGGCTTTGCTCTGCAGTCACCAATTTCTTATCTTCTCCCTCCCCCGTACACCCATAAGCATGCCCATATTCAGCCCTAGAGAAAGATCTTGCTCTGAAAGGACCCTGTCAGGGCTTTTGTCTGGCAACTTATCTTTTTCCTTACTTTTTGAGGATACGGTCCATCACAGGGAGGAAGGCATGGCAGCTGGAGTGCGGGGCAGCTGGTCACAGTGCATCTACAGTCCCGAAGCAGAGATGAATGTTGCTGTTTATACCTTCTCTCTTTTTTTGTACAGTGTGGGATTTCAAGCATGGGATAGTGCTGCTCATACGGTCCTACCTCAATTAACTGAATCTAGAAAATTTTTCACAGACATACAGAGGTTTGTTTCCTAGGCTGTTCTCGATCCTGTCAAACTGACAACCGTTAATAACCAGCACTCTCCCAATCCCTTCTCTCCCTTAGCGTTTGAAAAGGTTGAGAATAAGACCCAGATCTGTTTCCCCACTCTCCTTGCCTTCCAGGCCCCATGGCATCTCCTCTGCTAGCTGCTCTGCTATTTTTGTCTCTATACCTAGTTCCCTCCCTCTACTAAGCCAACCCTAGTATAGTTCCAACAAGGATTAAACACTCTTGCTTCTGTAGAGAAGTGTGTATCCTGGGCTCTACACAGAGAACAGAGGGATAGAAATGAGAAACCTCTTATCCTGGAACACAGGGTGGTAAAAGCACAGACAGACACATGAAAAAAAAAAAAGTGTTCGGTGAAGCATCACGGGAGCCTTTGAATAGCTGCTAGAATCTAATTAGCCTCAAAAGTGTAGATGTGCCCTTCCCCCTACTGCTACCCAGCTCACTAAAAGCTCTGGGACTTTCTAAAGTACAGTAAAGATGACCAAAGACCACTATCTCAACACACTCTCATTACCAAAATTAATAGCCAAAGCCCCTTTCCCAGCCTCCTCTGTTTCTCCCCACATTTAAGTACTGCGTTATGCCAGACCCATGGATGAGTGAATGAAGATCCATTGCTTCTGGGAAAGCCAGGCATTATATGGCAAATGTCTACTTTCTCAACAGAGTTACCCGAAACCCTCTTAGAAAATCTGGCCTAGAAAAATACTCCAATGAACTTTATAAGGGAGCTATGACCAGATAAGAACCCAGAAGCAGGGCTGGGAATCCTTAGTGGTGGAATGTGTCACTAGCATTCATGAGACCCTGAGTTCATTCCCAGCATGAAAGTAGCACCCGGCGGCAATGGATGAAAGAAATTGCTATGCTCTTGGGGGGAGGAAGGCAAAAGCATACGGGTGCCAAGTTCAGTTTGTACTTTGGTAAGATCACCTTAAAGGAATAGAATATAAAACTGAATAGAATTCAAACTGAACCTGGGGATATGACCCTTGATACAGTGCCTCCCTGGCATGCAGAAGGCCCTGGGTGCTATTACCAGAATCTTGTTAACCAAGTGTGTGTGCCGGTACACACCTGTAATCTCAGCACTGGGACCTTGTTGAGGTGGAGACTTGAGACTCATATGTTCAAGGTCATCCTCAGGAGCTAGTCTGGGGTACATGAGATTCTCAAAAATAAAATTTTTAAAAGGTAAAATTTACAAAATCGTGTTCCCATAGGCATTTTTCTGGAGTGTATCATACATGAGTAGGCCCTAGTTTTAAGCTTTATTAGCTTTCCTGAAACTCTCAGTCTAGGTGAATGTAACCATAGGGAAGCCAGCTACTCATCCTATACCAGAAATCCTTAGAAATCTTTGAGGGGCTTTGGGCTGTCACCAGGTGTGAGATGAGGGAGATGAAGCCAAACCAACTTGCTTTATAGGTGCTGGACAGATAGACTAAGGTCATTGTGGAAAAGTCTTCATGATCTCAAAGATTATGTGGGAAGAGAGGCAGGCTGGGGCAGCACTGTCAGATGTGGTGGTGAGCTGAGAAGCAGTGGTGTGGGCAATGACCACGGACCTGCAGGGTAACAACAGCCTGCTTTTAAGCTCTTACAGTCTTATTGGAAAATTGCATGGGAGAGATTTCCTGCCCTCTAGAAACATGGTCAGCTCTTTCCTCCCTCTCATTACCCTTGTTTTGTAGCTCAGAAGAGAGAACTAATCAGAAGCCTGGCACTGCACAAGCTACTTTGAGTGCAATTTGGAATCCAGCATGATGAAGAGAGTTTCAGGCGTGTGATTGTAAGGCAGCTTTCAAAAGTAAAGAAAAGCTCTGAATCCAGGGACGCTGGGATGCTACTCACATCATTGTCATTACCCACTTCTGCTTACCTGCCTCACAGAGAGCTAGCATCCTTGCCTTCCTAACTTGCCCAGTGGGCACTGTTGCTGCTGGAACAACCCCACATTTAGTGGCCTAAAACATCACAAGTTAATTTTGTTTGTTCTAGACAGCGCCTCATACAGCCCGAGCCGATACCATATAGCTGAGAAGGACCTTGCTGATCCTCCTGCATCTACCCTTTAGAGTTCTGGGATTATAGTGAGGCACCATCACCCTCAGCTACAGATTAGTTTTCTTAAAGCCCTGGATATCAGAAGTAAGCATAAGTCTGTGGGCTCAAAATAGCTGTCAACAGAGCTGTGTACCTTTTGTTTCTTCTTTCCCAGTGGTTGTCATACTCCTTTGGGATGTCATCTTTAAAGTGGCCAATGACCAGTCTTTCTCACAGGTCATCCCTGTGACACTTACTCTGCTGTCATCCTCTTTCCTGCTAAGGACCCTTGTGAGTACATATGACCCAAGCTTGAATAATCTTATTGCCTCATTTTAAAGTCAGCTGATTAGCAACATTAGAGCCTATTGTCAATTATATTAATACACGTTCTAGGGGTTAGAATGTTAGGATGTAGATATGTTAAGGGACATGTGCTGCCTACCGTGAGCCTGTTATTTTCCTGGAGATAGCATGTCCTGAGCAACTGATTTGTGCACTTTGTACAGATTTCTTTTCTTTTCTTTTCTTTTCTTTTTTGTAAACCAGAGACAAATTAGTCCACTGAGATAACCTGAAAAGGTCCATGACTTGGAGAGAGGGACCATTCCTCAACCAAGTGAGGAACAGAGAATTCTGATTCTCTGACTAAACATTGCTGCTTCTGTCTCAGACAGCATCAGAGCCTGAGAGTGGCTGAAAGGTGGTAAAAAAAACCTTCCTGTTTCAAGATTCTAAACAAACATCTATCATTCTTTCTTCTCCCCACTGGTAATATCTTGTAGAGTTGTAATAGAGTCTGGCCACTGGGAGGCCCTTGATTAAATCAGGGAGAAAAAGTATCAGGCTTATCCAACAAAGAATTAAGCAAGCAAATTCAGGCAGATGCACACAGGTCAGGCCGACTTTGCAGATGGAAGGAGGGAGAGAGGAGAGAAGGTGGGAGATAGAGGGTAGGGAAAATAAAGTAGAAATGTCAAATGCTCACATTCTTGCTCCTGGGATACAGAGGCAGCTGAGAACCCAGTGGGTGTTCAACCAAGCAGGGTTAAGGTTCGGTCAAGGATGGACTTCCCGCCTCCACTCTGTTCCAGACTCCGCTCTGTGTTACCCTGACAACCTCCTCCTTCTGGTATTGACATTAGAGTGAGAAAGAAGGACAAGCAGGCAAATGAAGAAAACAGTAATTAGAGGTGGAAGCAGATGTGTTTCTGGCAGAGCCTGAAGGATCAGGGACAGAGAGCTTTGGGCTGGTGCTGCACAGAGGCATGGGAACTGAAGGAACACACTGGTGATAGGGTCCGCATGCCAGCAATGTCAGAAGTGTCTCTGAGGGAAGTTTAGGTCCAGCCAGGCAGTATAAATTAAGACTCAGAGGCTGTGTGTGCTGATATCTCTCTGACTGTGTTTAAGTTAATCAAGGAGGTCCTGAGAACCACAGGCTCAGGAAATGATAGCTTGGGTCTTCCATAGATTTAGAGTCAACAGGTCAGGCCAGGGCTTCTCTGTAGGGTGTAAGAGGAAACAGGAAAGGCACAGTGGTAGTTACTACTTTCTTCTCTTTCCAAATCAGAAAAGTGAGATTATGGAGGACATTAAGTTATTTACTTAAGATCACAGAACTAAGGTGATCGGGATTCAAAACCAAATCTGATCAGTTCTAAGCATCCTTTGGTAATTACTTCACTGTGACCCACAGTAAGGTTTTCAAAATTTAGCCTGTATTAAACACCCTAGAAGGCTGATCCCACACCTACAATTTTTGACTCAGTGTAGGGTTTGGTTAGGTAATTTGCATGTTTAGATTAATTTTTACTTTTATTTTATGTATATGTAATGCCTGTGCACTACATGTATGCTGTACCATGAAAGGCCAGAAAAGGGCATCTGATCCCCTGGGACTGGAGTTACAGCTGGTTGTGTTGACATGTGCATACTGGGAACCAAACCAGAAACTTGTGAAAGAGCAGCCAGTGTTCTTCATAGCTGAACCATCTCTCTAGCCCCAAGAATTTGCATTTCTAACAAGTCTCTGGATAGTATTGATTTTCTGGGTCCTGGGACTATACTTTAAAAACTATTATTACTATTAATATTAAACTATTATTAAGTAAACCATTAACCCTTGGGGTTTTTAAAATAACCATCTACACTGACTGGCTGAACCAAATTGGAGAACTCCTATTTTTTTTTCCCTCAGTTACTTAGCCAAAGGGTAGGGATAGGTCTGTGGAGGTTCAGGTCTTCCCTTCTAATTTCAGGCAAAGAAACTTCTCTTGAGTTTCTTCACATAATATTTTAATAGAAAAGAAACACAGCCACCTGCATTAATTACTATTCTGTTTGATGTGATAAATCATCACAAAAGCAATTTAAGAAAGGAAGGGTTTATTTCAAGAAAATACAGTTCATCACAGAGGGAAGGCAGGGCAATAGGAACATGAGGCAGCTGGTCATGTGTCTGCAGTCAGGAAACAGAGAGAGGTGAATCCCTCATCTGAGGAATGCCCCTAACCACAGTCAGGGTGGGTGTTCTCTCTTTAGCTAAATCTATCTGAAAGCACCCTTACAGATACAACCAGAGGTCTGTTTCCATGATGATCCTAAATCCAGTCAAATAGGCAATTAATATTACCCATCACAGTACTATAAAACATAAAACCTTATAAATAGGGCCAGATATATGGGTCAGTGGGTAAGAGTGTTTACCTCACAAATCTCAAGACTAGATCCTGTACTAGAAGAAAGAACCAATTCCCAAGTGGCCTTCGACTACCTGCACTGTAGCACACACATGCCCATATTCACACATGCGCATCATACACACACATACCAATAACAATAAATAATTTTTAAAAATTATCGACTATTGAAGTAAAAGTTGTTAGAATAATGTTTGTTCTTCTACATGGCTGTATCTTACAATAAGCATTCATTCATTTATTCATTGATTCATAGGCGGGGTCTTGTGTATCCAAGGTTGGCCGCATACTTGCTATGTAATTGAGGATGTTTAAGGTGCTGAATCTCCTGCCTCTACCACCTGAGTTCTGGGATTAGAGGCATGCACCAATACACTTGGTTTGTGAAGGGCTAGGGATTTAAACTCAATCCTTATGCAAGCATAACAAATACTTTACACACTGAGCCATGTCACCAGCTTCTGCCTTGTAAATAAATCTCACGTGAGTCACATGAGTTGATTCCTGTTTGTTGCTTCTCTGGGAGCTAAGGCAGCATCCCTAGAGAAAATGCCATGGACTACAATCTATGAGTGCTAGTGAATATTCAACTATTGAAAAGAATGATTCCACTGTCAATTATATCTGGGAAGCCCTTTGTTAAAGGATGCATTCCGAGTTCTCTGTGCGTCAAAGCTTTTAATCTGGCCGTGCATATTGCTAGACAGAACATCTGGCACCTTGCTGAAGGCTGCTCACGACTTACTGAAAGCCTCCTAACAGTGAATCTTTATTCTGTTTTTAAAGTCTTGAAATACTTGTTTGGCTTCTCTTTTTGGAGAGTCTTGTTTATTGGAGATAGCAGTCTCCTTGGGAAGGGGATTTCTGCATCAGCCTCTTTCATCAGAGCAGTCTTGAGTCTCTCAAGAAATAAGTTAGAGCCCTGGAACCTTTCTTAGCTCCATCTACAGGCAACTTGGACTCCTTGGCTCCTCTGAAGCAGAACCAACAAATTATTTACACTTGGCTACTAGAGAGTGCTGACAAGATGCTTGTGCTTATGTGAGCATATGTTGGTGCGATTCTGGAGGTCCTCTGCTCAGGACCACTGCCTCTGCCTCCTATGCATGAAGCACAGGTGCCAAGAAGTCAAGGATACCTCAGACATCTTTCCAGAACAGTAGGAATTTACTTTGTTGGATGCAGGCTACTCATCTGCCTAGAACCCACTTAGGGAACTTGAAAAAAATCAGCCCAAAGAAATAGAAAAATATTGAAATCGCCTCTTCCAGAATGCCTTTTCAAATTTTTCCTTTTTTTTTTCCACTCCAGAGGGAGATGTATCCTTCCTCTGAGTGGCTATGATTGCCACTATCACGGATGATGGTAATTCAGTCATCTGTCTCAACCATTAAACCTTTAGACTCCGAGAATATGCATCCATAGGCTTCCTTCTCTATTCTCAGGACCAGAAATGTTTAACATGAGCTACTCAGATGCTGTGGATGGAATGATGAGTCTGTTTGTGCGTGACTAGTTCAATTCATAGAAATGACGCTGTCTTTGATTCTAGATTTGCTGAGCAAAGTTAACATATAAATAAGATACAGGTGGAGAGGTGTTAAGCACTCTCTAAAAAAAAATTCTCTTCCAAGCACTTTGGCAGCCTTCATTTGAAGAGTAGTGAGTTAATTCCAAATGATTTAAATGTATTTATTCAAGTAGATTCTATAGGAGCAAGCCCCAGTTGGCAAAATTTTGTTAACAGTGTCTACAATTTGGCTTTAAAAATATGCAGTTTTGTTTTGCTTTTTACACCCTCTTCCCTTTTCATTTAGGCAAGGTCTTGCTAGTAGCCCTGGCTGCTCTGGAAATCAAGATTCTTTTGCCTTAGCCCTTTCAGTACTGAGATTACATCCTTTATTTTTTAAGTTTCACTATTCACTCAGATAGATGTTTGCCTCAACAATTCACAGAAAGGGTAAGCCATCAATGTCAGGCATCTTGACTGTACTTCTACATTGCTCCATTGTTAGCTCCAACTCTCACAGCAACAATTGGCTATTCATGGTGTGGTCTATGCATGGGTGGTTGTCCTCAGCATCCCATGGAAGTCATTTAGAAAAGCAGAATCTCAACCCCATTCCAGACCCCATTCCGTTATATATAGATGTCATGGGGACTGAGCCAAGAGAATGTTACTAAGCACATGCTCTGTGCGATCTATCATCACTAAGTCAAGGCCTTGGCTCATCCATATACTGCATACCTTGGCAGCCCCACTCATGGCCCCATCTATAACATCAGGGTTTGTGAGTGTTGAGAGATTACAGTCAGGTACTGCTTCAGTTGTTTTCTGTGTCTGCTCTCACATGATCCTTAAAACAAAGCTCTGCCTATCCTTTTTTGCAGATAAGAAGTTGAGAGTGACAGAAATTAAATAGCTCCTTCTCTCAATAGTCCCTGGCCTGTGGTAAAGGTTCTACAACAGAGAGATGTCTTTGAGAGACAGATTATTCTATTTTTAAACAGTTCAGTTGATGATAGACTGCACTGTGGTGATCACTTGATGTTTTCTGACTCATTGTGGGCTGTAGGATTAGCTCTCTCTCTTTCTCTCCCTCTCTCTCTCTCCCTCTCCCTCCCTCTCCCTCTCTCTCTCTCCCTCTCCCTCCCTCGCCCTCTCTCTCTCCCTCCCTCCCTCTCTCTCTTTCTCTCTCTCTCTTTCTCTTTCTCCCTCTCTCTCTCCCTCTCTCTCTCTTTTTTCTCTCTCTCCCTCTCCCTCTCTCTCCCTCTCCCTCTCTCCCTCTCCCTCTCCCTCTCTCTCTCCCTCTTCCTCCCTCTCTCTCTCCCTCTCCCCCCCCCAGCAGAGAGCTGAGAAGGTGGTACCTCAATGCTTGTCCCACTCCATGGATGGTCCCTCCTGCTGGCCCACCTTCTCCCTCCCTCTCCCTCATCTCCTTTCTGTCTTTCTTTCCTTCTCAGACCATGAAAACTCAGCTTAGTTACTGTTTTTTCATCCTTTCTCTTTGGGATCAATAGAAATTTCAGATGCTGTTGGTGGCAGAGATTTTATTGTAATTGTGTGGTCAGCCAGGAATCCCTGTAGTTCTGATTGATCGATCGATCTTTTGAGACAGAATATCTTACCCTGCAGGTCAGGATGGCCTCAGACTTCAGATCCTTCTGCCTCCGCTCCAGAGTACTAGGACTGAGGCATAGAAATAGAGTACTTGGTCAAAAATGCAAGGTAGTAAGGTTTAGTTCACGTCACTGGAGAAGACAGACTTCAGGGTACTCCTGTATATACTCTGAAGAATTGGTTTCAAAATAGAAAATAGAATTGATTGTCCTTCTTCTCTGTTTGGGGAGTGTTGGCCATCAGTCCCTGGAAAGTCACAAACAAGCAAAGCACGCACCATCAAGTCCCTCAGCTACTGAGAGTCGACACAGTTAAGTTATCGTCATAATATTAGCTCAGCAGTTCTCACGTTCCCCCACCTGTGCGCTTATTAAATTCTTTCCAGGCATGTTCTACTTATGTTTTCATCACTTTGACGAAATACCTGAGAAAAACAATTTAAAGGAGGAAACATTTATTTTGGCTCATGTTTTTGGAGGTTTCTGTCCATATTGAGCTACCTCCAGTTTGTGGCCTGTGACGAGGCAGAATGTCAGGACAGAAAGGCATGGTGGAGCAGTGCTGCTCACTGGGGCAGTCTGAATAGAAATGTCCTCTACAGGCTCAGGTTTTGGACATTTGATTCACAATTGATAGATCTGGAGAGTTCAGATGGGCAACCTCGCTGGAAGAAGTGTGTCATTAAGGACAGATTCCGAGAGTTTGGAAGCCTCTCTGCTTCTTGCTCCTGCAGTGCCTGCTGCTGCTTCTTGTTATGTCTCCCCTCCATGATAAACTCTTATCCCTCTGGAATTCTGTGAGCAGTCATGGTATTTTATCACAGCAACAGAAAAGTAATCAATATAGCACACCTCACGAAGGCCAGGGAACTGAGAAGGGTAGAGGAAGGGCCCTGGAGCAAGACATAGCTCCTAAGAACCTACATGTTCAATTAAGTCACATCTGCATCGCCTCCAGTGATGACTGAGTTCACTGTTAGAGCAAAGTCCTTGTGGATCCACTAACGAGCATATGAAACTTAATAACACACAATCTCTACATCCCACAAACTGGACAGAGTTGGGAACTGAGGCCTCTCTTCTCCTTGTCTGCCGTGTGATTTGATAGGAAAATGAGACATAAAATCTTTGGAATCTAGCTGAGCACATGACTGTGTGTAAAACTGCATTTTCTGAGCCAGGGTCAGGGAAGCATGATCATTTGATTTCAATCACTTACAGACAACAAGGTATATAAACACAGACTTAAGGAACAGTTAGCTTGATGGGTAACTGAGGCAGGAGAATTGCCAGGAGTTCAAAGCAAGCCTGTCATTATGGCTTAAATATGAAATACTCTTTAAATGCTTATGTTTTTGAACACTTGGCCCTAACTGGAAGGTGGAAAAGTTTGGAAAGGTTGTGAATCCTTCAGGAAGCAGAACCTTGATGAAGAAGTGGTCACTGGAAATAGATATTGAGATACTATAGCTCGAACCCAGTCCCTGTCCACTCTCTGCTTCCTGATGGAGGATGCAATGTGACCATTTGCTACCTACTCATACCACTATGCCTTATCCCTTCCTCCCTCAATGTGTGCCTTGTCTGGTATTTGATTATGGCAACGAGAAAGGTAACTACTATGTATATATCTATACGGTAAGTCCAGGCCAGCCTGAGCTACAGGGTGAGATCTTGTGACATCATAAATTATGTATATATCTATACGGTAAGTCCAGGCCAGCCTGAGCTACAGGGTGAGATCTTGTGACATCATAAATTAATAAAAATAGAAGAGATCCCAAAGCATGGTATGACTAAATGCCAAATTAATGACAAAAACATAGATCTGCAAGAACTCAGTGAAGTTTGTTCTTTAACATTATGGATAAATCACAGTAATCACCAAAATATGGGCAAGGTACACTTAAGACACTTGGAAATAAGTGTGCATTGTCCATAGCCTCTTCTTTGCCTGATATAACAAATTCTAAATATCCTTATGCCAAATGTAACTAATACTCTTTTATAAATTCAGTCTTTCTTTAAATAAAATTATCTCTTTCTAGAAGCAATTATGGGCCTAAGGAGATTTGCAGCACTTGAAAGGATTTTTTTCTTCCCTTTTAATGAACAGATTAAAACTTAATCCCAAGGTCTGTCTCTGTGTCAAAGTATAATTACAGTATGAGTCATTCCAAGTGGGATATTTTCATGTGCACTTGAGAATCATAAAGCTTTGGGAGAAAAAAATATGATGTTTGGAAGTTAATTAAGGAGGTGATGTTTGGTAATGAATAAGATGCTCAAAGCCCAGGTGCATAGTAGCAACCTCCAGTCCCAACACTTCATTGCTACCTCTCAGAAAAGGTGATCCTGAGTTTTGGGCTCATAAATGACAGGCTTAGCTCACAGGTCAGCAGGTATCAACATGGAAAAAATGGCCTGTGGTAGTTTAAATAAGAATGGCCCCCACAGGGTCAGGTATTTGAAATGCTTGGTCTCTAGTCGGTGGCCACTGGGGTTGGGTTTTGAAAGCTCAAAGACTGCACCATTTTGAGCTATTTGTTTCCTGCTTGGGGTTAGAAATGTGGGCTCCCAGGTATTCCTGTTACCACGCCTGCCTTCTGCCAAGCTTTCCTGAAGTGATGGTAATAAACTCTCATCCCTCTGAGACTGTAAGCCCAAAGTAAACCCTTCCTTCTCTAAGTTGCCTTGGCCATTGTGTTTTATCACAGCTAATACATGGGCCATCCAATTCCCAAGCCTTTCCTCAAGAAGCAAAGGAAACTGATGGGTGGATACTGAAGAAAGAATAATTAAAACTTCACTGGTGTTGGCAAGATGGTGCTGAGTACTTACTTGTTGCTCAGTCCTCAGGACCAAGAGACCCAGCACTCATGTCAGGCTCGCAGACACCTGTAACTAACTTGAAGGCAGCAATTCTTAGCCTGTGGGTTGTCTTGGGGGTTGAACCAGCCTTTCACAGGAGTTATATTTAAGATATTCTGCATATCAGATTTTACATTATGATTCATAACAGTATCAAAATTACAGTTATGGAGTAGCAATGAAAATTACTTGATGGTGGGGGATCACTACAAAACGAGGAACTGACTGTATAAACACGTTAGAGCATTAGGAAGGTTGAGAACAACTGCTAGGTGTCTAGTATCCTCTTCTGGCTTCTGAGGTATGTACATGCACTCACACAGACACACAAACACACAAATACATAATCAAATAAAATTTAAAATTTTATTGGTGCTCACAGAGTGAAACACATCCACACAAATCAAGGCATGTTTGGAACAGCTTAGGCTCATTATGCAAAAACCATAGCAATAACCTTCAGAGTAAGCAGGAACACCGCTCTCACTCTGCACCTCTCCTCTTGCTTGTGAGTAGGACAACTGGTTGTATGGGATGATGGACAGGTGACACACTTGCTGCTTCTTCAGGAAACTCTGTGTACAAGCACAGTGTGGGTCAGAGCTTAGACTCTGGAGTCAGACAGCATTGAAACATTTCCCAGACGTGTAGCTGTGCTGGCTAGTTTTATATTAACTTGACACAGGCTAGAGTGAAAAGGGGAACCTCACTTGAGAAGATGCCTCTCCCACAAGATTGGCCCATTGACAAGCTTGTGGTGCATTTTCTTAACAGTGATGGGTGTGGGTGGGCTCAGCCTGATGTGGATGGTGCCACCCCTCCGCAGGTTGTTCTGAGATGTCTAAGAAAGCAGGCTAAAGAAGTCTTGGGAAGCAACCCAGTAAGCGACACTCCTCCATGGCTTCTGCTTCCCTTCCTTCCTCCAAGTTCCTGCCCTGTTGACTTTCTGCAATGATGGACTGTGATATGTAAATATAAACCAAATCAACCCTTTCCTCCTCGATTTGTTTTTGATCATGGTGCTTTATCATAGATATAGAAACCCTTGAGTAATATTCATAGCTCCTCAATCCCCCAATTTCTGCAAAATGATGGTGGTAGAACTGTCCCCAGTCAGCTAGATGATGATTCTTCTGTTCTACCGGAAGAAATCATGGCAGGTCTTAGGTATAACGGGAGCTTTCCCTACAAGTATTACAACCCTCATGCAGACCTGAGACTTGGAGACCCTTAATCTTGCAAGTGTTACAGTTCTTTGTTCAGCCCTTGGGTATATAGACCCTAAGCTCTTGGCGGCAGCCAGTATCATTAGCTCTCAGTTGTGGTCTGAAATTTTGGCCCTAAGACTTAGCATCTGTCTTGAATGCTTCTGATGACCAGTACCTGTGGGTTCTCTTCTCTAGACCCATAAATTCTTCAGTCATCTTTCTATTCTCTCCTATCATTTACTTGTCCATTCTGTCTCTGGCTTGGTTGCTGTTGAATGGTTCAGTTCTCCCTCAGCCATCAGTGACCCCCTGATCTCTTCTACAGTTCAGCGGCTTGCTGTTGAGGGGGACTCAGGATACCCACCTTTGCAACTAAAAGCTGCTTGGGACCCAGTGTGCTGTTCAGGGACTGAGTTCCAGGTATGGTTGGGATCAGTCAGGTGTGGACATCTATTTTCATCAGTCACTAGGTGGATCTGTTACCAGGGTGCTGGGTGGCTTCAAACTGTCTTACATCTAAGGCATACCTATAGGATCTTTATCTAGCAGGTTGGCAGCATTTCAGGTGAGAGTGTACGCTGAAGTGTAATTGGGCCTTTCCTTCCCTTCTTTCCCTTCTCTTTCCTAGACAGAGGTTTTTTTTGTTTTTGTTTTTGTTTTTGTTTTTGTTTTTTTTTTTTTTTTTTTAGTAGCCTTCACTGCAGCTCTGTAGACCAGGCTGGCCTTGAACTCACAGAAATCTGCCTGCCTTGGCCTCCCAAGTGCTAGGTTTTCCTCCCTCCCTCCCTCCCTCCCTCCCTCCCTCCCTCCCTCCCTCCCTTCCTTCCTTCTTTCCTTCTTTCTTTTTACTATCTTTTTGTGCATGTCCATAGGTCATCTCAAAAGAAACAAATATCAAATTTGCAGTCACACATCAACTTTAGCAAATAAACAGTCACAAACACAGAATCCGTGATTAAGCAGGAAATCTATCCTAATTATCTGTGCAAAAATATCACACTCAGCTGGTATGATGGCACCTTATAATCACAACACTGAGGAGGCTGAGGCTGGAGAATCAAGTAAGTTCTAGAATGTTCTGGGCAACATGGCGGGACTATGTCTCAAAATATAAAACAAGGGCCAGTGAGACGGCTCAGTGGATTAAGGCACTTGTCAAATCTGACAACTTGAGTTTGAGTTTTAGGATTCACATGGTGGAGAGAAAACACTGACTTCCAAAAGTTGTCCTGTTACATGCCATGTTAGGAGCACCTCCCATACAAATAATAAATAACTGTAATGGTAATGATGCCTAGAGGCTGTTGGAAGAGTCTGGAAAGGAAGGAACACTTAGATTGGATGATTACAACAAATACAGGTTCCTGTGGAGGGACATGAGATACTTGAGAGAATAGCCATCATGACTTCTATGTAGAAGAGGGGAAAAGGCAGAGTGTATATCAGTTCAGAATGTGGGGGTGGCAGATAGTTTTACTGTAATGAACAGAGAGCTTGAGGTGTGGCTTAAATAAGAGTCCTTATGGAAATTAATAATTAATAATTCTTTTACCTGGGAACTCTAAGAGAAATGTGGGTTTCGGGGAGAAATTGTTCTGGCAATTCCTTTTATGGCAATCTTGGCAGGTTTCCCATTCTAGTCTTAGATGGGGGTGAGGAGAAGGGGAGGGGGGGATGGGAGGAGAGAAGTCCAAGCCCATAAC
The DNA here is from genome assembly GCA_033318265.1 of Phyllotis vaccarum. Taxonomy (NCBI): domain Eukaryota; kingdom Metazoa; phylum Chordata; class Mammalia; order Rodentia; family Cricetidae; genus Phyllotis; species Phyllotis vaccarum. The sequence continues at coordinate 87,495,257 of JARWLC010000004.1, read as the reverse complement.
ATGGAATGTAAGAGAGACAAGAGGCAGGGAGAGGCAGGATGCCCAGTTAAGAGAGGAACTGGGAAGGGAGATCATCGGGCAGCTAATCCATTCTTCAAAGCCTGGCTGCAATCGTTTGGAACTGTCTGAATGAATACCAGAGCAGAGCAGGAGGTGAAGGATCACAGGATGGTGGGCATTGAGGATATATGGGTGGGAGGTATATAGTGGTCAAATATCTTTAAAAAGAAACATTGGGAAAAAATGATATTTTCCCCATTCCTATTCTGTGGGCATCTATTACAATATGGAAAAGGAGGTAATGCTATTAATTTTTAAAAAGGACTGACCCTTGAATCTAAAGAGCCTTGGCTCTGGTTTAAGCCTCTCACCGGGTTAATCATGAATTTTAAAGCACCTACAAGAACTCCACTTGTTTATCTGGGAAAATCTGATAAGCATGATGATGACCCATGGTTATAGACAAAATACGTGTCTTGATAGCTGGGTAGGTAGTGTATGCCTTTAATCTCAGCCTTTGGGAGGCAGAAGCAGGTGGATCTCTGAGTTTGAGGCCAGACTAGTTTACAGAGCAAGTTTCCGCCAGGGCTACTAGAGAAACCCTGTCTCAAAAAACGAAACGAAACCAAACCAAACCAAGCCAAGCCAAGCCAAACCAAACCAAAAAAACGAAACAACAAGGAAATCCCCCAAACCATGTCTTGACTTCCTTGTAGTCTGTGTGTAGTAAGGGTTTCTTTGACTTCCCTTCCCCCATCTGTTCTACTCTGTAAACCTGTACAGTGCCTCTCCTGAGCTACATTTTAACCTAATTTTCTAAAGAAAACTTCTTTTGATAGAAATAATTATACCAGAGACTGGCAAAATGACCTGAGTTTGAGCCTCACGTAAAGGTAGAAGGAGAGAACCAGCTCCACTAACTTGTCCTCTGATTTCCACAGGAGAGCTCTGGCACATGATCCCTTTCCCCACATCATGAACACGAAGATAATGGAGATAACCAGGGCCCAGTCAGCTTCTCCTTCTGGTCAGAAAACAGCCTGTTCACTGCATTAGTTGAAGTTTCTGGGGGGAAAAGGCCACACTTGCTTAAAAAATTCTCTAAGACTGATTAAATAATTGTGGGGAGCTAGAACATATAGGTTAGGAGCCAAATGGTTTTGGGTTGTCTTCACCCCTGAAATAGCCTACCTATCTTTATGTGTGACCTACCACCCTGTGTATCAGATGGAATCCTTTGGGGATGTGCGAACAGGCCCCTTATTTCCAATATCCAGATGTCATTAGATCACATATGAGGCCTATAGCAGATTCTTCCCTGTAATAATAAGGCTTTTTGGCCTTGGGCAGCCAGAGGGCTAGACCCACAGACTTGCAGTGCCAGACTGCTTAGCCGCCCACCACTGCTTAGTTTTTTTAAAAATGACTTAGACAATTATATTAAGTTTATGTTGTTTGGCCTATGGCTCAGGAACTTTGTTAGCTAGCTTATATCTTAACTTATTGTTATTAATCTATCTTACCATGTGGCCTGTGGCTCACTTGTGTTTTTTACATGTTGCTCTTTTGGGCGGCTGGCTTGATCTGACTCTGACTTTGCCCTTTTTTTTTTTTTTATGGTGCCTGTCATGAGCCAAAATAGCTCTTTTATTTAAAGATTGATATTCACAGCATACAGAAAGAAATTTTTACACCATCCCCCAACTTTACTATAACCCACTCCTAATATTCTGTTGTATTTGAAAATGTTTTGGTTACTATGTTGGAAAGTGATTTTTTTTTTTTTTGATAACCTGAATCTGTGTTCCCTGGCATGGTCACTCATATTAGGCTCTAGAATAAGTCGCTTCTAATTCCCTTTAAGGTTTTTATTGTTGTTTTGGTTTTTTGTTTGTTTTTTCATTGACAACTATCTCATAACTCAGTCTACGTATCTATCTTCTGGCCTTTGTCTAATGGTTTCCTATATGTTCTCTTCAGGCGTGGCAGGGAGAAATTAGTAGCAACCTTCTCCCTGTGGCCAAAGAATAAATATTGCTATTTTCCTTAGCAATTCCCATGTCCTACTTTCTCCTGGGATACATGGAAATGAGGTGCTGAGTTATAAGTCAAGATTCTGATAAGCAGAAGAGTAGAGAAGCAAATGAGCAGAGGAAAGTTAGTCATTTCCAACCTTGTTTCCTTGTCAGGCAGGAGTGGGGGTCAGAGCAGCAGGGAAATCATGGGTTAGTTAACCCTGGAATGTTTCAGGTTACTTCCTTTGCATGCACATTAAGGCAGACAGAAGAAACTTTATTACTAGCCCAGTTTCCAGGGACCTGTACAGAAACCTGCCCATTGTCTTTCTAATCCCAATTTCTCTAGTCAACTAAACAGCTTGATGTCAGCTGATGACTCCACCTGGCCTGGGACTGTTGGGACCAAGAGCAAGGCTTAGGGCAGACTAATAGCTTCCTCCAGTTTTATTTAGACATGGGAAATCATTCCTTATGCAGGCTGTAGAAAAAAGCTGCTCTGGGATTATGCTCTTGTACACTGTAAATATTTGTTACTGTAAATATTGTTTTAATAAAATTCAGATTGGTTAGAAGCTAGACAGAAAGTATAGGTGGGGCCGCAAGGCTAGGAGAATTCTGAGAACTGGAAGTGAGAGAGACCTCACGACACAGAGGAAGCAAGAAGAGAATTCTGCAATGTGAAAATGTACCAAGCCACATGGCTAAGCATAGATAGAAATAAAGGGTTAACTTAAAGCCTAAGAGTTAACAAGTAATGAGCCTGAGCCATAGGCCAAACAGTTTATAATTAATATAATCCTCTGTGTGATTATTTGGGACTAAATGGCTGTGGAACTGGTCAGTGGGACAGAGATAAGAAGCCCTTACATTTTCCAATTTTTCATAAAATGCATATGCATACAGTATACTGCTTTAACATTGTAAATAATTGTCCCGCCTACTAGTTTAATAAAAACACTGATTGGCCAAAGGCAGATAGGAAGTGTGGGCGGGGCTACCAGACTAAGAAAACTGGGAACAGGAAGAACAGAGCAGAACGCCAGAGAGAAGCTGGAAGAAGCAGAGGACAACTATGCTGCTCTGAGAAAAGGTACCGAGCTGCGTGGTGAACAGGGTAAGAGTCATGGGTTAGTTTAAGGGTAAAGAGTTAGTAAGTTATATATATGCCTGGGCCCCAGGTCAATTAGCGTACAATTAATACAAGCATCTGTGTGTTTCACTGAGGCTATGGGACTGTGGGTCTGAAAGTCCGGGCCATGGGACTAGACTGGAAAGGCTAATCTAGAAAGTCTGGACCAAAACTTTATACAACATTACACCCCAGACCTCTTTTTGTTTTTTTTGTTTAGAGACAGGGTCTAACTAAGTTGCCAGGCAGCCTCCTGCCTCAGCGTCACAAGTATCTGGAACTAGAGGTATGTAGCACCCCTGCTGGCTTTTTTTCTTTGTATTTTTCAGAAAAAAATCTTGCTTTATAGTCCTGGCTGGTAATCCTCCTGCCTTTGCCTCAGAACAATTTGAAATACAAGTATGTACTACCATGCCCAACTTCCTTTTCTTAAAAAAAGAAAAGAAAAAAAAATATGTAACACACTCTACACAGCTAGCAGCTTACCTCTTATTTAATAATGCATCTTTGCAGCATGATCTTTAAGAGTGAAAGGATTTACTGTCTTTGATGTAAAAATAGCTACTTTTAGAAAAGCAAGTGACTTTTAGAAAAATTCCACTTGAAATAATCTTCTAAAAATGTCAATGTTAACTTTACTTCATAAGAAAATAGAAATTTTGAAGGAGAATGAAGTGGAAGCTCTATGTCCATTTAAGTGAAAAAGGCACTCTGGTTAGGTCTAAATGTAGGTATTAAGAGTGACAAGTACTAGGTACACTACCCACAGACCTTCTTTTCTCTCTCTGTCCCCTAGACCCAATCTCCCAGTGTCCTCCCTAGCACTGCAACAGAATATACCAGCTGCAGAATTCCTTACCCTTGCCCACATCTCCTGTGGGTCCCACGGACCATCTTTTCCTAATCTCCATCCCCTGACTCACTCATCACTGTATCAGCCCCCAAACCCAGCAAGTACCCTCTGCTATAGCATAGGCTACCCCTGCCAGAAAACCAGGTAGACTGCCCACAGGTCTTCTCTCTCTCTGTTCTTCCAGACCCAATCTCAGTCTTGTCCCTAGTGCTGAAACAGAAGACCTTCCGGCAGCCTTCCTTAACCCTGCCCACATCTCCTGTGGGTCACACAGACCATCCTCCTGTAACCACCCCCCCACTTGTTGCTTTATCCCAGATCCCAAATCCAGTAGGCAACCCCTGCTAAGCCAAGGGCTGTTCATCTCAGGGCAACAAGTGGGCTAAAGGCAGGCCCATACCTCCCTTACTGCTCCTGAGATCCAGTCCCTGCAGTCTCATCCCCGGCTCTGTGTGTGGTGGGAAACCTGCTGTGATCTCCCTTTCCTCTCTGAGACTGTCCCCCAAAATCACAAAGACCTCCAAACTTGCTTCCCCTAACACATTCCTTTTAAGCAGTCTCCAACTCCAGCAGGATTCCCTGTGAACAGGCCAGAAAAACAGGCAACACACAGCCATCTACAGAATCCAGAGAGGAAACAGAAACTAAGTAACTTTCACCCAGCAAACACAAATCCAGAAATCAGCACCTAGACCTATAATCATCTCAAACCCAGATGCCTATACTTTATGGTAAAAACACAATAAGAGCCAGGGCAGGATGTCTCCACTAGAGCCCAGCTTTTCTACCACAGCAGGCCTTGAATATTCCAACATAGCTGAAGCACAAGCAAAGGTTTTTAAACAGCCTTATGAACTTGAAAGAGGTTCTTAAAGAGGAAATTAATAAATCCTTTTTTAAAAAAAATCCAGGGAAACATAAACAGTGTAAGGAATTAAAACTGTTTAGGATCTGAAATGGGAAATAAAATCATTATAGAAAACCCAAACTCAGGGAATTCTGGAAACGAATGATTTAGCAATTTGAACGGAAAGTTCAGCAACAGAAAGTTGTTTCAGCAACAGAATGCAAGAGGTGGAAGAGAAACTCTCAGGCAATAGAAGAAATAGATACATAGGTTAAAAAAAATGATAAATCTAAAAAATGTCCTGACACAAAAAAATCCAGAAAATATTGAACACTGTGAAAAGATGAAACCTAAGAATAATTGATATAGAAGAAGGAAAGAATCTCAGTTCAAAGGCCAAGAAAATGTTTTCAATAAAATCGTAGAAGAAAAAATTTGTAACTTAAAGAAGATTTCTATATAAGTACAAGAAACATACAGAATACCAGATAAATTAAACCAGAAAGAATGTCCCCTCAACACATAACAATCAAAACATCAAACATACAAGACAACAAAAGAGTATTAAAGCTGCAAGGAAAGACCAGGTAACATATAGAGACAGATTTTAGAATTACACCTGACTTCTCAATAGAGACTCTGAAAGCTAGAAGGGCCGGACAGATGTACTACAGACTCTAAGAGACCACAGACGCTGTCGGAAACTACTGTACACAACAAATCTTCCAATCACCACATATGGAAACTTGTGGGACATAATGAGAGCAGTGCGGAAGTGCCGTGATATATTGTATATCAAATAAAGCTTGCCTCAAAGATCAGAGGACAGAGGTCGTCACAAAGGTAGACAGGAAATGATATGGCTGGACAGAGAAAGGAATATAAAACTGGAGAAGACATGAGTTTGCACCTCCCTCCCCCTCCCTTCCTTTTCTGCTGAGGATTCCTGGAGACAGGAACTTCCCAGTTTGGCCCGAGAGTTCAGGAGTAGTGTGAAGTCCTTCTAGTGGCTGGAAAGAAGTCTTTCTCTCTGATCTTTGAGCTTTATCCCAATATCTGGCTCCACGTTCTTATTATAAGACCAACTAGGATTTGTGCAGCAGCTAAAGGGAAAGTTTATAGTCCTAAGTGCCTATATAAAAAATTGGAGAGATCAAATACCAGCAACTTAATAGAGCACCCAAAAGCTCTAGAACAAAAAAGAAGTAATAACACCCAGTAGAGAGCAAGAAACTGAGGGCTGAAATGGAATAAAATAGAAACAGAGAAAAGACAATGAAATGAGGAGTTGGTTCTTTGAGAAAATCAACAAGATAGACAAACCCTTATCCAAACTGACTAAAAGGCAGAGAGGGAATATCCAAATTACCAAAATTAGGAACAAAAATGGGGGTGCAAACAGACACCAAGGAAATCCAAAGAATCAAAAGGGCATATTTAAAAACCTGTACAAGACATGAGTTCAAGGCCATCTTGGTCCACAAAGCAAGTTTCAGGACAGCCAGGACTGTCATACAGAAAATCCCTATCTTGAAAAACCAAAAAGAATTTTTTAATAAAAAAAATAAAACAAAGTTTGGTGATTAGCTCTTGAAATCCAAGCAGTCAAGAGGCTGAGGCAGGAGAATTGCTTTGAGTTAAAAGCCAGCCTGTGTTTTTCAATGTGTGTCAGGCCAGATGGGGCTACATAGTGGAACCTTGTCTAAAAATTGTTGTGGAATAATCTTTTTGTACACTGTGAAGATGTGTCTTTGCTAAGGCACCTTCTTATTGGTTTAATAAAAAGCTAAACAGCCATTAGTTAGGCAGGAGGTATAGACAGGGCAACCATACACAAAGGATGCTGGGAAGAAGAAAGGCGGGGTCGCCAGGAGACAGAGTGGGCAAGACAGAAAACCACGAGCCACATGGCAATACATAGATTAATAGAAATGCTTATGGTATAAGAGCTAGATAAAAGCAAGTCTAAGTTATCAGCCAAGCTTTTATAATTAATACTAAGTCTCCAGGTCATGATTTGGGAGCTTGCAGGTGGGACAGAAAAAGTCTACTACAAAAAACAAAATCAAAACCAAAAACAAACAACAAATAAAAACAGACTAATCTTTGGCCTGTCATATTGGTATCTGTTCCCAAATTGCAGAATGTAAGATTAGAGGGGATATAACTTGCAACTTAATTCCTTCACTTTGGTTACCTCTTGCCTGAGGTTATATACCTGTTGTATGGAAGAGCTAGGATTCCAACCCAGATCTCTTGATTTCTGTATCACCAAGATAGGGTGCTTAATATAAGGTGTTACCATGGAAGCACTTCTCAGAAGATGGACTTGCCACTCTTTTTTTAAAATTGAAAACAGATCTTGGGGCTGGAGAGCTGGTTCAGCAGTTAAGAGCATTGACTGCTCTTCCCGAGGACCAAGTCCAATTGCCAGCCACCACATGATAGCTGAAAACTGTCTGTAACTGACACCCTTACACTGATGCACAGGCAGGAAAAACACCAATTTTGTTTTTAACTACGACTCTACAATTCTATTGTATCAATAAAGACTCAAGAGCCAGATACTTGGGTAGAAACCTGTTAGCTTAGAGAGACGGAGAGCACCCAGGTGCTTCCCCTCCACTGTTGTCCAAGAAAGAGTTTTCTCTTGCCTCGTCAAAACAAAAGAAAATCCTCCTCCAACTGATGTCCCTCCCCCCCCTTCTTCCCTCCTGACTTCCTACTACCCTCTGTAATTTTTCCTGTCAACAGATCGCTCGCTCTCCTTCTTGACCTCCAGTTAACTTTAATTTATCCTATTGAGTAGAAGTAGCTTCCCCATCTCTCGACTCGGAGTTTCTTCCCACTTTCACTCACCTCTGGATCCACTCCCTTCCTGTCTCTTATTAGAAAAGAACCAAACATGACAAAAAAAAGCATAAGATGATGCAAAACTATATTGAAGTTGGACACAGCACCCCAACAGCAGATAAAGACTCCCAAGAGCAAGCACAAGATTCAGAGACCCACTCACTCTCACAGTCAGGAGACCCATAAAAATACTGTAGTAAACTCATAGGGAGTGACACTGTTAGGAGGTGTGGCCTTGCTGGAGGAGTGTGTCACTGTGGGGGTGGGCTTTGAGGTCTCCTTTGCTCAAGCTACTCCCAAGGACATGACCACTTCTTGTTGTCTATAAGATGTAGGACTCTCAGCTACTTCTCCAGCAACACATCTGCCTGCACACCATCATATCCCATCATGAATATAATAGACTGAACCTCTGAAACTGTAAGCCACCAACCACCTCAATGAAATGTTTTCCATTATAAGAGTTGCTATGGTCATGGTGCCTCTTTATAATAACAGGAACCCTAAGACAAATACTAAGCTTGTAGATATAATAGATACACAGAGGCCTTGATGTATACCTGTGTGGGCTCTGTGCTTGCTGAGCTCTTATAGACCTTGCATGGTTGATTCAGAGGACCTTGTTCTCTTGGTGTCTGCCATCTCTTCTGGCTCTTAAAATCTTTCTTTCTCTTCTGTCTTGGATTTCCTGAATTCTGAGGGGAGGGATTTGATAGAGACCTCCAAACTGGACTCTCTCTCCACTTAATGTCTGGCTATGGGTTTATGCATCTGTTCCCATCTGCTGTCAGAGGAAGGATAAGGCACTGATCTATGACTATAGCAGAATATCATTAGGGATCATTTATTGATTTTTTTTTTGTGTGTGTGTGTTGGGGGAGGCAATAGTGTTTGATTTTACCCTAGGTCTCTGGGCTATCTAGTCTCATTCTTTACCCAAGCAGTGTTAGACATAGGTTCCTTCTTGTAGAACGGACCTTAGGTCAACTAAGACATTGGTTGGCTACTTCCACAAGTTCTGTGCCACCATCGCCCTGGCATATTTTACACTAGGTTTCTACTGTACTACCCCAAAGGCCCCCAAATCCTGTCTCTTCCTGCACTCTCTCCCTCCATTTCATACCCAACCTCCCATCTGTATCTGCCCCTAATCTACCCAAAAGTTCTATTTTATTTCCCCTTCCAAGGGAGATCCAGTGTCTCCCCACCCCCACCCCTGACACTTCCTCTTCACTTATCCTCTCTGGGTCTATGGATTGTAGCTTGGTTTTCATTTACTTAATGGCAAAGATCCCCTTATAAGTGAATACAAACCATATTTATCTGTCTAGGTCTGGGTTACTTAATTCAGATTGATTTTTTTTCTGGTTTCATTTGCCCGTAAATTTCATGATGTCATTTTCTAAGTAGGTGAGTGGTACCCCATTGTCTAAATGTACCACATTTTAAAAAATCCATTCTTCTATTGAGGGACATCTAGATTATTTCCAGTTTGCAATGAACATGGTTGATCAAGAGTCCTTGTGGTAGTTTGGAGTGTACTTTAGGTATATGCCCAAGGGAAGTTGGATTAATTAGGGTTTTTATTGCTGCAAAGAGATGCCATGACCACAGCATCTCTTATAAAGGAAAACATTTAATTGAGGCTGAATTACAGTTCAGGGGTTTTGTTCATTATTGTTATGGTGGCATGATAGCATGCAGGAAAACATAGTACTAGTGAGGTGGCTGAGAGTTCAACATCTGGATCTGAAGGCAGCAGGAAGAAAGAGGCAGTCAGCCACTAGGCCTGGCTTGAGTTTCTGAAACCTCAAAACCCATCCCTCCAGTGACACACTTCTTCCAACAAGACCACACCTCCAACAAATGCCACTCCCTATTGGCCCATGGGCAATTTTTAGTCAAACCACCACAGTGATATTGCTGGGTCTTGAAGTAGATCAATTCTCAGCTCTCTGATGAACTGCCATATTGATTTTTTCACTCTAATGCTCTCCCAATTGAGCTATTTAGGCCATGTAATATTTATTTCTATAGTGGCTGTACAGTTTACACTTCAACTAGAAGTGGAAGAGGTTCCCCTTGCTCCACACCCTCACCAGCATGAGCTGTCTGTCACTTGTGTTTTTGATTTTAGCCATTTTGATAGGTTTAAGATGGAATCTCAAAGTCATTTTGACTTGCAGTTCCCTGATGGCTAAGGATGTTGAACATTTCTTTAAGTGTTTCTCAGCCACTTGAGATTCCTCTGTTGAGAAATCTCTGTTTAGATCTTTACCCTATTGTGACAATTGTATTATTTGTCTCTTTGATATCTAATTTCTTGAGCTTTTATGTGTTTTGGACATTGGTCCTCTATCATATGTAGATTTGGTAAAAAAAAAAATACATATATATTTTCCCATTGTGTAGGCTGCGTATTTGTCTGATTGGCAATGTTCTTTGCTTTACAGCTTTTCAGTTTCATTTGGTCCCATTTATAAATTGTTGATCTTAGTGCCTGCACTATGGGTTTTCTGTTCAGAAAGTCGTCCCTTGTGCCAATGCATTTCATTCAAGGCTATTTCCACTTTCTCTTCTACTAGGTTTAGTGTATCTGTTTTTATGCTCAGGGCTTTTTTTTGATTCGCTGGGACTTGAGTTTTGCGCAGGGTGGAGAATATTAATCTATTTACATTCTTCTCCATGCAGACATTCAGTTTATCCAGCACCATTTTAAGATGTTGTCTTTTTTTTTCCCCACTGTGTATTTCTGGCTTCTTTATCAAAAACCAGTGTCCATAATGTGTGGATTTATATCTAAGTCATTCCACTGACCGATGTATCTGTTTTTATGCCAATACCATGCAGTTTTTATTACTACAGCTCTGTAGTATAGCTTGAAATCAGGGATGGTGATACTTCCAGAAGTTCTTTTATTGTCTAGGATTGTTTTACTGCTCCTGTTTTTTTTCTATGTTTGTTTGTTTTTCCATATGAAGCTGAGTATTGTTCTTTCAAAGTCTGTAAAGAATTGTGTTGGAATTTTGATGGGGATTGCATTGAATCTGTAGATTGCTTTTGGTAGGATGGCCATTTTCACTATGTTAATCCTACCTTTCATGAGCGTGGAAGATCTTTCCATCTTCTGATGTCATCACCAATTTCTTTCTCCAAAGTCTTGACGTTTTTAATCCTATAAGTCTTTCATTTGTTTAGAGTTACTTCGGGATATTTTATATTATTTTGGGCCATTATAAAAGGTGTCGTTTCCCTGATTTCTTTCTCAGCCTATTTGTCTTTGTATAAAGGATTGCTTTGTTGTTGTTACTCTTGTATCCATCTACTTCGCTGAAAGTGATTATTAGCTGTAGGAGTTCACTGGTGATGTGGGAATGTCTTTCTGTGTGCTGTGAATACCGATCTTTAAATAAAGGAGCTGTTTTGGCCCATGACAGGCACCATAGAAAAAGTAGGAGGAGAAATCAGAGCATAGGTAGGAGAAGCAGGGCGGAGTCAGACAGAGCCAGTTGCCCAAGAAGAAGCATGTAAGGAACACAGGTGAGCCACGGGCCACGTGGCAGACAGATTAATGAGAATGGATTGAGTTAAGATGTAAGAGCTAGCTAGCAATGTGCCTGAGCCATAGACCAAACAGCATGAAGTTAATATAAGCGTCTGAGTCATTTCTTGGAGCCTAAGCAGCGGTGGGCGGCTAAGGAGTCTGGGGCTGCAGGTCTGTGGGTCTGGACCTCTGGCTGCCCGGGGCCAAGAAACCTTATTGTTATACTGGCTAGACTTTTAAGGGTCACTTATGTATGTGATCATATCATCTGCAAATAATATACTATGACTTATTCCTTTCCAATCTGTGTCCCCTTGATTTCCTTCAGTTGTCTTATTTCTCTGGATAATAGATATTGAGAGAGTGGACACCTTTGTCTTGTTCCTGATTTTAGTGGAATTTCTTTGAGTTTCTCTCCAATTAATTTGGTATTGGCTCTAGGCTTGCTGTAAACTGCCTTTATAATGTTTATGTATGTTTCTGGTATCCCTTATCTCTCCAGGACTTTTATCCTGAAGAGATGTTGAATTTTGTCAAAGGCCTTTTCTGCATCTAATGAGAGGGTTATATATTTTTTTCTTTCGGTATATTTATATAGTAAATTGCAATTACTGATTTTCATATGTTGAACCATCCGTACATCTCTGGGATGACTACTTGATCTTTTTTATGTGTTCTTGTATTTGGTTTGCACATATTTTATTGAGAATTTTTACATTTATATTCAGAAGGAAAACTGGTCTGTAATTCATGTTCTTTGTTGAGCCTTTATGGGGTTGAGAATCAAGGTAAGTGTGGCCTTATACAATGAATTGGCAATGCTCTTTCTGTTTCTATTTTGTGGAACTCTTCTTTGAAAATCTGGTAGAATTCTGCACTAAAGCCATCAGGCTCTGGGCTTTTTTTCAATAGGAAAATTTTAATGACTGCTTCTATTTCACAAGGGTTTATAGGCCTACTAAAATTGTTTAGTTTGGGGTTTTTTTGTGATAGGGTTTCTCTGTGTAACAGTCCTGGCTGTCCTGGAACTGCTTTGTAGACCAGGCTAGGCTCAAACTCACTGAGATTCCCCTGCCTCTGCCTGTGAAGTGCTGGGATGGGATTAAAGGTGTGTGCTGCTATCACCCAACTTTGTTTTTGAATTTTGAGACATGGCCTTGCTCCATTGCTCAGGTTGAACTTCATTTCCAATTTCTCTTGTCTCCTCTTACCAGGTGCTGACATTACAGGTATTTGCCACCACACCCTCATCCCGGTTTCGAATCCCAAACCTTTTATTAACTAGAATCATGGTCTTGATTAAGACAGCCAAGCCAGCTCCCTCTGGCTTCAGTTATTTGTTGTCCTGATCATTGTTGTTTTGAGAAAGTATCTCATGTAGCCAAGGCTAGCCTGGAACGATGTAGGGAAGGATCACCTTGTATTTCTGATCCTCCTGACTCCACCTTCTTAGTACTGAGATTACAGGCATGCAGTTTATGTGGTGTTAGGTATTGAACCCAGGCCTTTGTGCAGTTAAGCAAGCACTTCACCTGCTTAGCCACATCCCCAGCCCTGTGCCTCGGTCTATGTATTTGTAAACTGAGAAATCTACATTAATGTTCAAACTCTCACGTTCTAGCATAATGAATCTCAGGCTTGAACACTTTGTCTCTAGTTAAAATGCAGGCTCTGAAAAAGGTCTCAGAGTGGAGCGAGCCTGAGGTTTTTATTTGTAGCTGGTTTCCAGATAAGGTTTTTATGCTGTTTTAGAATAAAACAATTCTTTGAGCTTTTAAGTATCAGGATTTTTTTTTTTTTTTTAAGAAAGTCTTGGAAATACATAAAAGGTTCCTGTGTGTCCCTGGTTGGCATACAGAATGGAAAGTTTTATTCTGTAGGAGTGTGCACCCTTGCTGGCCTCCCTATGGACTACATTCGTCTAAGTAAGAACAGAAGCTAAAATGTTGTATATGCAGTGATCGGATGGGTTGTTTATGGAGGTACAATTGACTTCAGCCCTGCAGAAAAAGATAGCTCTCATTATTTTTTGCTCTATTGGTTATCAACCATTTTTGCGATATTAGCAAATCTCAGTATTCTGGACTTCTCACATGTGTTCTTAGAATTCTCCCTTTAAAAGATATAGTTTCACCACTGCTCCTTTGAAATTCCTTTATTTATTACAGGGCCAGAAGTACTTGGGGCACATTAAACCCCTAAGGAAAGTGTGTGTCGAGGCAGCTTCTTTTCCAATCTACCAGTATACTTTATTCTTGCTCCTGGACTTATATCGTCAAGGTGGATGAAAGTGCTTCAACATTCACCAGACCCATAATGCATCAAAAGTAAGACAAGCCAGCCCAGTAGGCAGAGTCTGCAGCTCTAAGATTCAAACTCTGACCTTGAACCACTCCAGGGCTCTTTTTTACCACCTGCCGCCATTATCCTTTATCCCCATTTCTGCTACAACTGTATAAAGTGACGTCCAGGTAAGTATAATTTATTTAAGTTAGGAAAGCCCGCACAGCCCGAGGGGCCGGGCGGGGCCTGGGCGGGGCCTGGGAGGGGCCGGCTCCGGGGCGGGGCTCCCATGGGGGAGGAGCCAGCGCCTCCGCTCCCGCCCTTCCTCCCTGGCTCCTCCTCTCGTGTCTGTGTCCCCGTCTTCCGCTTCTGATAAAGTTGTTGTTCTGCCAACATGGCGGCGCCCATAGCGCCTCGCGGGCCTGTGTTCGTGTGATGCCTTGGGGAGATGAGGCAGGAGGGAGCTGCAGGCCAGAGCCTGTGAGCAGGTAACCCCAGCTGGGGCTCAGTCGCTAGGGCAGGAGGCGAAGGTGCGGGCTGGCCCCGGCCGGAAAAGCTCCGAAGTTCTAGTTTACAGGTTTTTATTTCAGCCATAGGCCGAGTTGACAGCTCTGTGAAACGTACACGTATCTTCTCATGACTTTGAACTCTCCCCTACTCCTCGCCTAACCCCGGTCCCTAGAATTTCGTTTCGGAGCTGGGGTTTTGGACCCAGTCAAAGATCATGCAGTAATATATCTTGGGGCATCTGCAGTATATTAGGACCTGCGGGTCTTCAGGAGTCATCTGGATCTACCACCTCACAGGCTCACAGCTTTAGAGAAGGTGGAGGTCCAGATAGGAAATAACTTGCCTGAGTTCCTGCAGGAAATTAGAATTAGCACCTGCTTTTTAACATTGTGTTTCGCAAGACATGTTTGTTGGGGTGAGGTGTATGCTTGCCTTTTGTTTTGTTTCCTTGAGACCAGGTCTTGCTGTGTACTCCAGTTCTGAGCTTGATATGTAGCCCAGGCTGGTCTTGAACTTAGAATCAATACTCCTGTTCAGAGTGTTGGGATCACGGGCTTGCACACACCTTCCTGACCTAACTGGTTTCCTTCCCTTCTTTTGGAAACAGGCCTCAACCCCCCTAATTCTCCTGCCTCTGCCTCTAATTAGGTTTCTTGTCTATTTTGGGAGCATATGGATGCTTTATGTGCTTCTCCCTTGTGTTCTAGTGTTTCTTAATTGTTACTGCCTTATCATTTTGGGTCCATTTCTTAGGTCCCTCATATTCTCAATTACTTTAACCTTAAGCCTCACTTAAAGCGAGATCAGGTCAGAGCTGAATTGAAAGAGGAGAAGGGGTAATGTAGTGATATATATTTAATAAAATTAGTCTGGAATAATCAGAACAGATCCACCCACAGTCAAGCCTGGAGAGTCAGAGACAACTACTGGATGACACACACACACACACACACACACACACACACACACACACACACACACACACACACACAGAGCTGTGACACAACACATAGGACATGCCTTTAATCCCATAACTCAGGAGACAGATCTTTCTGTGTTTCTGTGAGTTCAAGGCCTAACTACCAAATAGTAGTAGCCCACACCTTTAATCTTAACTCTAGAATATGATGCAGAGTTGAACCCAGAAGTGAAACAACTGGGCTAAGAAGGTATTTAAGGCAGGCTTAGGAATACAGAGATTTATTCTGTAGAAGCAACGAGGAGCCAGGCTGAGGAATAGATAAACAAAGCTTTTACCCTGAGAGGTTGGCTGGGTGAGATTTGACTGTGGTCTGTCTCTTCTCTCTGATAGTCCAGCTTTCCCCCAATATCTGGCTCTGAGTTTTTCTTAAATACAAACAAGAATTCATGTTACAGGGCAGTTGCTTTGGAAAGACAGAAGAGACAGTATTACACAAGTAGAGAAATAAGATGAGCCAGAGCTGAGGAAGAAAGGGGCCAAGCTAATTGTAAACCCTCAGTGTATTTACACCATCCTCTGCCAAAATGGCTGCTCTTGATGCAGGAAGAGCCCTATGAGGACTTCCATAGACAGGTACTTGAAGTGGCCCAGGACTATGCCATAGGAAGTAAAAGAAGAGAATAGGGTTGAAAACCTAAAGTTCTCTAAACTCATAGGCACAAGTACAGACTATTTGTTGCTAGTATGTTCTAATGAATAAGATTCTGGGGTGATCTTGGGCCTATGCCTAAGAGTATGGGCTTTATTTTTTGCACAGCTGGGGATGGAACCAGTGGCTTAAACACATTGACAGGAAATTATCACTAAGCTATAGCCTCAGCCTCCATATTTACAGTATTTTTTATTTTGTTTTTGGTGCTGGGGATTGAACCCAAGAATATGCTGAACATCTGTTTTATATGCCTAACTCTTGGATTTTCTTAACGGATTTTTTTTTTAAGATTTATTTTAAATTATGTATCTTTGTGTGTATATGAGTGTGGGTGCCTATCGAGGCCAGAGGCATCAGATTTCCTTGAAGCTGGAGTCTTAGGCAGTTATGAGCCACCCACTGTGGGTGATGGAAACCAAACTGGGATCCTGTGCAAGAGCCGTATGTTCTCTTAACTGCCGGGCAATCTCTCCTGCCCCTTGTTTGTTTAAAGGTGGGGTTATATAGCCCAAGCTTCCTTGCAATTCATGGCAGCCCATGTTGTCCTGGCACCCTTCATTTTGTTTTGAGTTTTTGTTTGTTTGTTTGTTTGTTTTTGTTTTTGAGACGAGGTTTCTCAGTGTAACAACAGAGCTAGCTGTCCTGGAACTTGCTTTGTTGGCCAGGTTATCCTGGAACTCCAGAGATCCACCTGCCTCTGCTTCTCCAGTGCTAGGATTAAAGGTGTGTGCCACTATGTTTGGCTTTGTCTTGACAGACAGCCCTCCTTCCTCAGGCTCCCAAGCTTGCATTCCAGGTGGAGACATCATCAGCTCTTAACCACCCTGACATACATACATTGCCAAATTGTTTCAGAGAGGTTTTCTTAATTTACATTCCTACCAGCAGTGTATACAGTTATTTTCATTCAAATATTTTTTGACAGTATGATAAGCAAGATATTTGTTTTTATTTCTTTGACTAGTTGTAAAGTTGATCTTTTCATAATGGTTTTTGGCCTTTGTTCTGTCTTATCAACTTCCCTCCTCCATTTTTCTGATGCTGTGGGTTGAATCCAGGGCTTTGGACTTGCTAAGCAAGCACCCTAGTGTAGTAGGAGGTTTCTGGCCCTGACTTTCGGGCCTAGCCTCAAGGTTTAGACCTGTAGACCCACAGAGACACACAGATGCTTACATTAATTTTAGGCTGATCGGCCTAAGGCCCAGGCATATAACTTGCTAACTCTTTACCCTTAAACTAACCCACGATTCTTGGGTTCAGCCATGGGGCTCGGTACCTTTTCTCAGAGCAGCATGGTTGTCTTCTGAATCTTCTGGCTTCTCTCTGGCATTCTGCTCTGTGCTTCCTGTTCTCAGAGTTTTCTTAGTCTGGTAGCCCCGCCCACACTTCCTGCCTGCCTTTGGCCAATCAGCGCTTTTTATTAAACCAATGGGTGGGACAATTATTTACCATGAAACAACACAATCTCCCACATCCTATCACTAAGCTGTACTTCCATGCCTATACCTTTTCCTATTTTGAGCAATGTTTTGGGGTTTTCTCTCATATGTGAACTCTTTATGGAGTTGTATTACATTTTGTTATTGTAGTTTGAAACAAATAGTGTCCTTTAGCAAATTGTTTACTCTTTAGTAATTTGTTCATATATTTCTTTATTTTAATTTCCTCTTTCTTTTTCTTTTATCTCTTTCTTTCTCTCTTTGTTTCTTTCTTGCTGTGTAGCTCAGGACGGCCTTGAACTTAAGACCCTCTTGTCACAGCCTCTCTAGTGCTGCGATTACAAGCATGTTCCACCACACAATTTATATGTTTCTAGCATACAGATATTTTATGGTTTTGTACTAAGACTGATTATCTGTGGTACTTTAAAAAACATTCTTATTAGCTAAGTTTGCTGATGTGGGAAGCAGGCAGGGGAGAGGAGTGTGTGTGTGTGGGTTCATGAGTTTCCAGGTCATCCTTGCCTACAATGCTAGTTCAAGGCCAGCATGGGCGATATGAAACCCTGTCTCAAATTGTCCCTAAAAGGTCGTGATTTATGTCAGTTTATGGTTTGAGGTAGAACTCCAATTTAAAATTTTCTCAAATACATTGAATAGTGAGTCGTTTTTAGAGCCAGCTGTGATAGCATACATGAAAATACCAGTGCTGAGGAGCTGAGGCAAAAAAATAGAGAATTGGAGGATAACATAGAGTCCAGGGATTAATGTTAGGGTTTTAAAATTTTTAATTAATTTTATGTATATTATTTAATTAATGTGTATATATGTGTACACAAGTGTATATCTCCATATCATATGTGTACAGGAACCCTTGGAAGTCAGAAGCGACATTGGATCCCTTGAACTGCGTTATAGATGGTCATGAGCTACCCTGTTGGTGCTCTGTGTGATCTGTAGGAGCTGTAAATGCTCTTATACAAGGAGCCAGCTCTCCAACCCCCAGTATTAGGTGTCTTTTATCTCTCTACATTAATTTTTGCAACAGGGTCATTCGCTAAAATTAGAGCTTAGTGACTGACTCATGTGGCTAGTCAGCAGGCTCCAGGGACCCTCTTATTTCCTTAGCGCCTACCCCCAATGCTGGGGTAACATACCTACAGAAATTTTTACACGAGTCCCAAGGATCTGAATTTAGGTCCCCTTGCTTATGCACCAAGCACTTTACCCACTGAGCCACCCAAACCACAGAGATAGTTCTCTATTACTTGCTAATCTATATGGGATTTTTTTCTTTATGAATTTTAATTACATTTATTTATATGTTTGTGTGCAATGGACACAGCTTTCAGGAGCTGGGTCTCTTTTCCAGCATATGGGTTTCAGGGATCAAACTTGGGTTGTCAAGTTTGGTGGCAGGAGCCTTTACCAGTTGAGCCATTTTACCAGCCCTCATTATTAGCTCTAACTTTTTTGTATATACTTAGATCTGTTTTAATGTTTTCTAGTTCATTGATTCAAGCAAAGGGAAAGTTATTAGAGAGCCTGATATAATGCAAAGCTTATTGTTCAGCCAGCAGAGAGCTACTGTGCATTCATATTGCTGTTGGCGATTACTCATTGGTGTTTTATTCATCATGATGGGTAATCACCATCAAATTCCCAAATGTAGTGAACAGTGGTTCAGGTCAGTTTGTATTTTATTATCCTGTTTTTATTTATGAAAGATAATGGTCCAGAATATTCTTATATGCCATCTGGGAGAGAAATGTCAGATATCTATCTAGGTGCCTTCTGTTAATAGACAGTCTTTGGCTTATAGTGGTTTCAGAATATTTACTTAGTAAGAAAAGTATAAAATAGGACTGGAGAGATGGCTCAACCATTAAAGGGTAGGTTCACAACCAAAAATAGAAGGAAACCATAGAATCTCTGACTCACATAGATAGTTCTAGTAACATAGAAGTCTAAGTCCTAAAAAGAAATGTAATTACCCTCCTTTTATAAAGTTGGCCATATAGAATAGATAATCGCTAGCCACATTTATGTAGTTTATTCTGATTTCTACATAGTCATATTTACCTGTTTTATACCCAAACCCAACTCATAGGGGAATCTTTCCCTTATTCCAGCCCTAAAAGAGCAAGAGGTGTTAAAAATAGTGGGAATTGAAATGTCAAGAACTTATAACCGTCCCAGTGCTACAGTGCCACGTTGTGTGAGTGTGGATTCCTTTTTTAGAGCGGGTAGTAACCCTCCTGCAAACATTTGGTTCAGACAAAACCCTAGTAGATATGGGAAGGATTTTGAGAGGATCAGATGATTAACGCCAGGTTTCCTTATATCTCTCTTGTCTTTGAAAGGTCTTTTATCTCCTCACTTGTATTATGCAAGAAGCACAAAGTTTAAGATATTTCGTATTACGTTCTAAATGTTTGATGAATCTCACCTCAGCCCTTAAAAGGGATTGAGTAGGAGAGTTCTTCACCTAGGCCAGTTCTGCCAATCTCCTGGGAAGGGAACCAGTGAAGCATCAGAATTAAAATCTGAATCCCAGGTAGTTGTACTGCTGGACCTCACACAGTGTTGTAATCCAAAGACTTAAGTGACAACACTTGTAACAAATAAACATGTTATATCTACATTTATTTGTGTCTGACCTCCTCTGTATATTTAGTTGCTGTGAAAGATGGCACTTTGACTTTTGTTTTTGCTTGCGAGGGAAGGAACCAGGGCTTTGCGCATGCAGTATATACTCGGTATTTTCAGCCTGGGACTCTTTGTGCTATTATCTGTAGCTCTTGGAACAGTGTATGGGACCTAATATTATTCAAAAAGTTTTTGGCAAATGAACAAACAAGTGAATACTAATTTTTAAATAATGGCTATTTCCTGGCTTAGTCTATAAAGGTCTGTTGAACTTACTATATATGTGAAAAATGTTAACTTAGTTTAGAGTTTCTGGTCCTTCTGGGAGACATGTTTTCAGATCCTTTTGGGTGTTTAGTGTTCTTCTGGGGGTCAACAGACAGCAGATGATAGGCTAGATAGACTCTGGAGGGAGGGGCTCCATCACCTTCTGTGCTGACTGCAAGTTCTGTGGAAACTGGCCTTTGTGAGGACTCCCTTTGTTTCTGTGAGAGCTCTGTATCTTTGGTATGTGGGGCATGGATTGCCTTTATGTTTTTCAATAAACAGAACTTTTAAAATGTTTCAACAGAACTCCTAAAATGTTCTGTTAGGAAACGATTATCAAAAGAAGGTGAGAAAATATATGAATAGGCGGTAAACGCTGTTGATCAGAAAGTGAGAGTTCTGAGTGGCACATACCATGTTCCTCTACCCTCTTTTCTAGGATCTTCTCTCCTGAAGAATGGCATCAGCTTGTCAGAGGCTGAGTTTTTATGCCTCTCTTCTGAAAAGGCAGCTCATCTGTGGGCCACCTGCCATCCAGTGGGAAAGAAGACTAATTCCAGGGTGTGCAAGAAGCATTTACAGTGCTACAGGGAAGTGGAAGAGGGAGTACACCCTACAGACGAGAAAGGATGTTGAGAAGTGGTGGCATCCACGGGTCAAAGAGCAGGCATCCAGAATTTCAGAAGATGACGTGAGTGTTCCAAGAGGGCAGACTCATCAGTTACTGCTGCAAACACCTGACAGGATGTAACTTACAGGAGGAAGAGTGTTATGGGTTACAGTTTGGGAGGGTAAAGTCCGTTGTGGCATGTCAGGGAAGACAGGGGTGTGAGGTGTCTGGTTATATTGCATCCATATGTTAGGAAGCAGAGGATAGACTGGAAGTGGAGCTGGGCTATGGAACCTCAAGGCTCACCTCCAGTGACCCACTTCTAGCAAGGCTCTATCTCCTGAAGTATAACAGTATGGTTTCTTGGTCCCGGGCGGCCGGAGGTCCAGACCCACAGACCTGCTGCGCCAGACTCCTTAGCCACCCACTGCTGCTCTGGCCCCCAAAATGACTCAGATGCTTATATTAACTTCATGCTGTTTGGCCTATGGCTCAGGTACATTGATAGCTAGCTCTTACATCTTAAATCAACCCATTTCTATTAATCTGTCTGCCACGTGGCCCGTGGCTTACCTGTGTTCTTTACAAGTTGCTCCTTCAGGCGTCTGGCTCAGTCTGTCTGACTCCGCCCTGCTTTTCCTACCTATGTTGTGATTTCCCCTCCTACCTTTTCTATGGTGCCTGCCATGGGCCAAAACAGCTCCTTTATTTAAAGACTGATATTCACAGCATACAGAAAGACATTCCCACATCACCTCCCCCTTTCTGCCTAATCAAAAAGGAAGGTTTCAATTTTAACATAGAAAAATTACATATAACAAAATAGCCATCAAGCAAAAATTACAGTTACAATGCTGAAGCTTCCACAACTTTCCAAAATGGTAGCACCAGCTGGGGATCAAGTGTGCAGAAACCTGTTTCTATGGAGGACATTGGACATTCAAGCCATATCCATAGAGAAGAGGAAGTAGGGACTTAGACTCTGGGCTCACAGTGCTTGGCATAGGATAATTTATTAAGCGTGTGGTGTTAGAACAAGTTATTGAGTCTCTGTGTGCTTTTGTTTTCTTATCTAAAATGGGGGGTGATAGCATCCACTTGGTTCCCAGGAGGACTGTTGCGAGGAAGAAAGTGACGCAGGGTTTGCTCCCAAGGACCTCTCTAGTGCGGTGATTGTGTCCATGTTAGTATTGTACATGGTTGTAAGACAAACAGCGCCATAGTAGATATTCTGGGATGCTTTGATTGGGGGAAACTGAGCAAAACAAGTATTAGCAGGTGCTGGGTCCTTTTTGTCCCTTGTGTGGTAGGATGACACCCATGGGTCTAACAGGTTGTATGTGAAATTACAGGAGAGGCCTATGAACCTGACAGGAGGTTGTATGAGGGGAGAAGTCTCTGCTCCTTTCTGCTGTAGACTTGGCTTACCACCTGCTCTGCCACTTGAGCATCA
Organism: Phyllotis vaccarum; assembly: GCA_033318265.1. NCBI lineage: Eukaryota > Metazoa > Chordata > Mammalia > Rodentia > Cricetidae > Phyllotis > Phyllotis vaccarum. The sequence continues at coordinate 87,473,168 of JARWLC010000004.1, read as the reverse complement.
TGGTCTGAGGAGGGAGGCAACCTGTTCTTTGATGTGATTTGCAGCATCTCAGTGGATCAGTGGACCTTGGCTTCTGGTCTCGGCCCTCTGCCCAAATCAGTTGTATCATGCATTTGGCTGTCATTGATTTCTTTGGAATGTTCTGTCTCCTGTTATAATTGGATCAGAGGAAGTACTAGAAGAGCATGTCTTGACTATCCCAACCCAATAGTAGAGACGTTTGTGAATGCGTTAGGTGGGTCAGAGATAAACAGTTGAGCTGGTCCTTGCAGCTGGTGGTCCTGACTCTCTTGGGAGTCACACTCATTCTTTATGTGAACGTGGGAGCTATTTATATTTAACTGGAAAATGGTTTTGGCATTGTTTGGAAAGAAGATCTGGACTTAAGAGAGATTCAGTTTTTAACAAATAAAATGAACACTAAAAAGAAAAGTTGAGTAATTTACAATGAAAACTTGGTCATTTCCTTAACCCCCATGATTTTCAGCTCCTCACATTGTTTATCTTACAGATTTGTTTTGAAAATCAAATGAGAAAATGTAGCTGAACATTTTCTAAGCTGAAGTGTTATATAAATAAACAAAATAGCAGATAAAATCATGAGCTGTTTACCAGGGACTAAACACTGGTTTATATGAAGCTTTAGCATTCACTTCACATTGATACTAAGTGCATTTGAAATCCACCCAAGTAAGTGTTTAGAAGCCATATATCTTGCTATCATCATCAAACCGCCATTAAAAAGCAAAACAAAACAAATCCCAAATTTCATTTAGTGAACATTTTACCATGTACCATTCTATTGGTTGAGTTTTTTAATATCAAAACAGCCTTGAGAGTGAGCATTACCTGGGGAGTTAGAACACTGAAGGCCAGGTAATGTGCCAAGCCGGGATCCACCCAACCCCCTGAGAGCCTTTGCTGTCTGGAAACTGTATCAGTCAAAAGCAGAGAATAGACTGAGCCTAGGAAGGCATGGGCATTTCATCTGAGGCTTCACATCTCAGGGCAAAGGCAGGGTCAGAACTGAAGGTCCTGTATGCCAGTAGGGACTGTGTTACAGCTTTCGAGAGTGATCCCCAGACATGCAGAACCCATGTTCTAAATCACAGTCTTATGGAAATATGGGACCAACTTTTAAAAACCATCCACTTCCCATTGCTGACATTTGTACTTTCTCTTAAAGGCCTGAATTCCTGCACTCTTATGTAATTATGAAAATTTCCCTTTCAGTCAGATCCCTACTCAATTATAACACAAATTCCTGTCGTTTCTGCTCTTTTCCACCTCCAGATGATAGAGCTCATTTCATTGTCACAGAAGAAAATGACTTACTTCACACAGAAAAGCACAAGGCAGGGACAGGCAGTAGGCTGGATATATTTTCTGCAAAAACAAAAATGTTCACGAGTATTAAGACTTGATAGCATTGCTTTTCTGCATATCTCTTATGAACTCGGGTCTGGAATTCAGCTTAGCTAGTTTATGATGAATTATTTGATGTTGCCATTAATTTAATCTTCATGAACAAGCATACAAAAAAGGAGAGGCTGATGAAGAAGCTTTGTGTAGAAAAAGCTTGAGCAAGGTTGATAATTAATATGATAAATAATAAAGAAGATAGGGTGATTATAATAAGAGAAAATTGCTTTACATAATAACTTGAAAGTCAAAAGCTAGAAATAGGCCAGGTGTGGTATAGTCCCAGCACTCAAGAAGCCTAAGGCCAGCCTGGGCTACAAAACAATATCCTGTCTCAGAAAGCAAAAAGCCCTACAAAAATAGCATATGTCAGGGATTTGTAATTGCTTCTGTAACTCCCAAGGAGTCTGATTGCTGTTTTTTCTTGTAGAACTCAAAATTCCCAGAGAAATTGCAGGTGAGAGAAAGGGAACAATAAAGGAGAGGTTTATTTTTGCACTTAATCAAAATTGAGGTGCATGAGAACTTGTTCACAAGGGGAAAGGATTTTCTGTCACTCACCCCCCCCCCCCAATGCCAAGTATAAAGCCCATGAGCTTGCATAGGCGAGGAAGTGCTCCATCACGGAGCTTATCGACTGGCTGACCTAGTCTTCTTAAAGCACACCAGCCTGACTTGGGGTGAGATCTTATATTCCCTGCCTGCCTGCCTGCCACTCTGCTTTTTTAAATCATCGCTCTTCTAGTGATACAGAGGATGCTTTATTTTTGTATTCTCCAGATTCTGAGAAACACTTTAAAAGTGTTTTTTTTTTTCCAGGTGCTGGTGCTTACCTACTTACTTTTCCTTTCTAAGGGAAGGACAGGATGAAGAAAAGTTGTGCTTTGTGGGGTTCTTTTTGGGCGGCAGTGGTTAGTTGTTGTTTGTGACTTTGCTAAGGATTTAAAACCTTTGATGAAGTTTAAGAAGTTGGCAAGGAGCTGGACATGACATTGTGTTGTACACCTATAGTCCCAGCACTCTGGAGGCAGAGGCAGGTGGATTGCTCCAAGTTTGAGGCCAGTCTGGGCTACATAGCAAAATTTTACCCCCAAACCAAACAACCAATCAAAGAGATTAAAAACAAAAGCAAAAACCACTTCTGCTTCCCTGATTCAAGTGCATTAGTTACTTTTGTTGTGATCAGATCAGGCAAGATGAGATAAGGAAGGGCCATTTGGCTCACAGTTTTGGAGGATACAGTCCAGGTGAGGGGAAGGCAGTGGGCACATTGTATCCACAATAAGTGCACAGAGACAGAGGATGCTGCTGCTCATTTCTCTCAGTTAAGACCTGAGCCCATGGAGTGGTTCTGATCACATCTACACTGCGTCCTCACTTAACCTGTATTGACTAACATGCCCTGACTTTGCTACCCTTGGAAACCTGTCAGGTTAATTGGTGAGTTTTTTGTTTGTTTTGTTTTTGATACAGATGTTCTCAGTGTAGCCCCAGCTGTTCTGGAACTCACTCTGTAGTCCAGACTGGGTTTGAATTTACAGAGATTTGCCTGCCTCTGCCTCCTGAATGCTGGGATTAAAGGCCACCACTGCTCAGCAACAATTGGTATTAACCATCCCAAGTAGACCCTGTCCATCATCAGGCATGTAAATACTAGCCAACAATGTTTAAAACATCACCTCATCATAAAAAATGATCTATGAATTTCTGTCTGTTTATATATTCATTGCTTTGGGAGAAGCAAAGCCTTGATGCTTCCTAAAGCTCTAGGAAGACACAGGGACCAAAAAGGTAGCCAGAAATCTGAAATTAACAGTAGTATGATGGTGATGGCCCATCCTTATTGGCCACCAGCAGCAGATGCCCTGTGGCAGCATTTGAGGCTTGATTAGGGGAGCCTCCAGTTATGTGGACAGGTGTAAAGTCTGCAGGGGGGAATGGCTGTGTCCTTGTTAGAAGGTGCTTTCCCAAAGGTCAACACTCTTTCATTTAAGAGTTATTATAGTTCTTTCAGGTGGCGGGAAGGTGAATATAGAGGTGATACATAATCCTTGGGACTATGTATGGTGTTCAGTGATACAGTACTTACCTAGTGTGTATGGAGAATCATGAGCCTGATCTGTGTTTACCTCTTTATCACCTCTGGGAAACAACCGGTACTGTTCCTTTCATAGTTTATTTCTTCATGGTTTTTCCACTTTTGCCTTTTCTGTTGAAAGAGAAATTCACAGTGCACAGGAGAGACTTCAGGACCATCAGCGCCTGGAGACGCTGTTGTCAACAGTGGATCTCAGGTGGATGCAGTCAGAGGGAGCTGGGGAAGAGACTCTAGTTATGGAGATCTCTTTGTAATTCAGCCAGCCTCTTATACTTGAATAATGTGGATCCTTTAAAACTTAGATAGAAACCACTTTAGGAGAGTAGCTTTTGAAAGATGGAGAAAATATCAAAGCTATATTATACATTGTTTTAAATTATTGTGGACATTCTGTAGCTTAAACCAAGACCTTTGGATTTTGGAAGTTTTAACATTTTTGTCAGTTTACATAATGAGAACAGATTCCTCCCCCCCCCCCCTTGGTTTTTTTGTTTCTCTGTGTGTAGCCCTGGCTGTCTTGGAACTCACTCTAGACCATGCTGGCTTCGAGCTCACAGAGATCCACCCGTCTAACTCTTGAGGTTTGTATTTAATAGTATACATCACTACTGCCTGGCAGGTTTTTTTCTTTAAGGAAGATTTTTAAATGTTAAATTATTACCTTGAGTAAAATGCCAAAATATTGGTGTATGCAGAGATTCCAGAAAATATATAATAAATACTTTCTGCCATCCTTTGTTACTCTTTTCTAGAAATCAAAGCCCAAATTCTACTTGCTCTCCATGTTCCCATACCCTTCTGGCAAGCTGCACATGGGCCATGTACGAGTCTACACCCTCAGTGACACCATTGCACGGTTCCAGAAGATGAGAGGCATGCAGGTAAGGTCGGGTGCCAGCCTTCCCCCAGACAGAAGTGTGGTAATATGTGTTTAGGATAATGACGAAAGCCAACCCAAAGTGAACATGAACAGCTCAGTTTTCTTATGTGCGAGAAGCCTTATAATGAAGTATCTGGGTGAACTGGAAGCAGCTACAGGAGGGTGTTATGCTGGGGGTGGACATTGGGTAGATGGAGAAGGCTCCTGAAAACAAATGGAACTTAAAAAACAAGAGGGTTTACACCCTCTCCTTGGCCATCTAGGTCAGTGCCAGTACAACTGTTGTTCTTCTAATTTTTAAATTTTATTTACTTTTATTTTATGTGCTTTGGTGTTTTGCCTACATGCACATCTGTGTGAGGGTGCCAAATCTCCTGGAGCTGGAGTTAAAGACTGAGCTACCTTGTGGGTGCTGAGAATTAAACCCGTTCTCTCTGGAAGAGCAGCCAATGCCTCAAGTATTAATCCATCTCTCCAGCCCCCCTTTTCTTCTTAAGAGTTTTTATGCCTGTTTGTATGTTGGTGCATGTATGTGAGTGCAGGTGATTAAGAAAGCCAGAGGCATCAGATCCTTCTGGATCTGGAGTTGTAAATGTAGATGCTGAGAACTGAAACTCAGGCCCTCTGCAAGATCAGTAAGTGCTCTCAACCACTGAATGATGATTAGTTTTAATTAACTTGACACAATCTAGAATCACTTGGGAGAGTCTCAGTGAGTGATTATCTAGCTCAGGTTGGCCTGTGGGCACATCTGTGGAGAATTATTTTGATTTATATTAATTGAGGTGGAAGACCTACCTGCCCACTGCTGTTGGCATCACTCACTAGGCAGGGGATCCCGGACTGTACAAGAGTAGGAGAAAAGAGCATAAAATATGTTTTGTTTGACCAAGGGTCTCATATAACCCAGGCTGACTTCAAACTTGCTAGGTTCTGATCTTCTGTCTCAACTTCCTGAACTCTAGAATTATAGGGATGTGCCACCATGCCTGGCACCAAATTGGGACTTTTTCATGTGAGAACCAATTGTTACATTTACTGGTGCACCATTGGGCACTGCTTTCATTAACCCATCAGGCCTTACGTAGGTGGCATCTTGCACTTCCTAGCTCTTTAGGAAGGTTAAGTATATCTCTTGAGACAATTGGTTGGGAATTTTTTGTTGGCAGAAGTATCCCGTAACAATGACGTTATGTTTTCATGTGTCTGCTACTTGAGAATTAACCGGTTTTATATTGCCGAGCTCAGGGCTTCCATTGAAATTTAAAGTTACCACAGCTATTTTTCATCCTGTTTTAGGAAAGGTATTTTTTCTTAGACACTGTTTTACAGTATTTCTTCAAAAGAGGACAGAAGATGGAAGGATGGCTCAGCAATGAAGAGCACTGACCGTTCTTGCAGACAATCCGAGTTCAATTCTGAGAACTCACAAGGCTTACTGTAACTCCAGTTCTAGGATATCTGGTACTTCTGGCCTCCATTAGTCCTGCACCAGGTGGTGTACATATATCTGTAGGGGATTGTGTTGTTTCATGGTAAATAATAGTCCCACCCACTGGTTTAATAAAAAACGCTGATTGGCCAAAGGCAGGCAGGAAGTGTGGGCGGGGCTACCAGACTAAAAACTCTGAGAACAGGAAGCACAGAACAGAACGCCAGAGAGGAGCCGAAGGAAGCAGAGGACAACCATGCTGCTCTAAAGAAAGGTACCGAGCCGAATAGCTGAACAGGAAGAATCATGGGTCAGATGAAGGGTAGAGAGCTAGCAAGTGATGTGCCTAGGCCTGAGGCTGATCAGCCAAAAACTATCGAAAGCATTTGTGTGTCTCTGTGGGACTGTGGGACTCTGGGTCTGTAGGAGTGGGTCTGCAGGGGTTTGTGGGCCTAGACCTTAAGGTTAGGCCCAAAATTACGGAACAGAAACCTCATACTACATATATTCATACATACTCTTAATAAAATTTTAATCTTAAAAATAAAAGAAAAAAAGCAAGATAGAATCAATTGGCTCTCTGCCTAAAGTCCAATCTTTTATTTATTTATATATTTTCCTTTCATTCATAAGGATGTAACCTGGAGCCTTGCACATGCTAGGGATGTGTACTGTCACTGTGCTATACCTCTGTGTAGCTGTCATTCTGTAACCAACCTTCAACTGTATTTGTCTTTTTAAAAATTAAGCCACCACCTTAATTTGATCAATGCATGCATGCTGCAGGGACGTTTCTAAGCTGGAACATTTAAACAAAAGCATATTATTGGTGACAGAATATTGGGAAGCCTGCCAGCAGATAGGTAAGTGAAGGGATGTATGTGGGAGTCTAGGTGTCTTGGGTGAAATGAGATTAACAAGGATGCATGTGAGGAATCAAGACCTTGTAGGCAGCTCATGATCATAGTCCTAAGTCAGAGTGGGCAACATTGGTCTGACCCGTTTTATTCCTTCCTGACTGGGGCACTCTGCATAGTCACTTACTGCCTCTGACCCCCACTTCCCTCGTTTGATCTAAAGGTGTAGCAATAGAGTACTCACATAGTTCATAGTGGAGCACCTAGGCCGGGAGAGGGAAGGAGGGGGAGAGAGAGAGAGAGACACTAAAAACTGATTTCTCCTCAGGTTTCTATAAGGTCAGATTAGGTAGTGCAATATGCCACTTAATAAGTGATAGCTGTAATTGTGATTTATACTGATTGATTTGCTCTGAGCTGCTCAGAAAAGTGATTCAGCTCCATTTAATCAAGGAGTCCCTACAGTCTTCTTTTGGGAGCAGGCTACAGGACTGCTCTGGTGAAGCTGCTGCTCGTTGCCAGTGATTTCTTGTTTGCCCATTGGCTGAGCCTGGGCCTTGGATTTGAAACTGTTACTTGTTATTAGAGTAAATGTCAGGGTTCTTTAGAGGGATAGGAGCAGAATTGATTGAATGTACACACACACACACACACACACACACACACACACACACACACACACACACACACTCACTCACACACACACTGCACGGTGACTGGTCCTTTCCCCATAGCTGGGTGAAAGACACTGGCATGTAGCTCAGGGTTGTTAGAGCCCAGGGTGTGAGGACTCAGGCACATCATCCTTCTTAGAAAACAGCGATTCCCTTGATTAGGAAGCTACTACTTAGGCCTAGACCTGTCTTAATGTTTTTCCTGTACCAAATAGTAGACAGTCTTCCTGTATCTGTGCCAGGGACCAGGTAGCCTGTATGATTCTCTGATTGTAGTCCTCCAGAGCTAATTCAGGACCCTTAAACTGTAATGTGCATACTACTTATAAATACGTTTAAGTCCAAAGTTATTCTGCATATCAATTTTCTTTTTATATTAATTTAAACCTGTTTTCCTTTGTTTTATTTTATATGTATATAGAACAGGTTTTTTTGTTTTGTTTTGTTTTGTTTTGTTTTTGCTTGCATGTATGTCTCTGTATCCCCTGGTGCCCAGGGATGCCAGAAGAGGGTGACAGATCCTCTGGGACTGGACGTATGGATGGTTATTAGCCACCATGTGGGTGCTGATAACCAAATCTATCAGGTTCTCTGGAAGAGTGGCTAGTGCATGTTACAATATGGTTTCTTGGTCCCGGGCGGCCAGAGGTCCAGACCCACAGACCTGCAGTGCCAGACCTCTTAGCTGCCCGCTGCTGCTCAGACCCCCCAAATGATTCAGACACTTATATTAACTTCATGCTGTTTGGCCTATGGCTCAGGCACATTGCTAGCTAGTTCTTTCATCTTAACTCAACCCATTTCCATTAAACTGTCCTGCCACATGACCCGTGGCTCACCTGTGTTCCTTACATGTTTCTTTGGGTGGCTGGCTTGGTCTGTCTGACTCTGCAGTTCTCCTACCTATGCTGTGATTTCCCCTCCTACTTCTTCTATGGTGCCTGTCATGGGCCAAAACAGCTCCATTATTTAAAGATTGAGATTCACAGCATAGAGAGAGACATTCCCACATCAAGTGCACTTAACCACTGGGACATCTCTTCATTGTGATCTTTTCTCTGGCCTGCTGACCCAAGCCTCCTGCGTCCACAGTCCTTAATTTTGTACAGTCTTTTCACAGTGATGATCTTCCTTCTTATCTCGGCGTCTCCTCCTTAGTGTACTTCTCTCTTCCCATAAGTAAGTCCTTATTATATTCAAGGTCCATTTAATTTTTCTTGCACTGTAAACTGGCCTTCAGTTCTGTAGTTCACGTGTGTCAGCATGTATGGGCAGAACCATAGACCACCATGGCTAAGTTCACAGCCTGTGTTCCTGTCATCTGCCCGGTACCATTTTAACTTGTAAGCGACAGAGAAGGTCCCATAACTCCCTTGTTAGTAGCATTTCAACTGTTTAATGATTACTTGGACCACACTTTTTTTTTTTACACTCTGCAATTTATGGGATCCTGTTTCCAGCCAGATGTGGTGGGACACACCTATAACCACAGTGCTGGGGAACCAGTGCAGGAGGAACATTAGTTTTGAGGCCAGTGAAACCTTCCCTTAAATTAAACAGACTAGACAGCATCAAATAAAAGCAGTGTGTTCCTACTATGAGCTGATCTGACTTATAGCCTCTACATGAGGCAGTAATACAGACAACCATAGTATCCCTGACTTGGCTGCCTTTTTTAGATTATCACTGAGTGTGAAAACCAGATAAAGGCAGTTTGCAAACAAGCCTGATGCCTTGAGATTAACCTTAGAGCCCATGTGAGGGTGGAAAGTGAAAATCAGCTTAATAAAGTTGTCCTGTGACCTCCAAGTGTACTCTGTGGCATATGCCCTGTACCCTAAAATTATAGTAAAAACTTCAAATAAGCATTGAAAGCCACCAAGGAAAAGCCCACTACTGCAGTCCTCGGACGCGTGTTAGGTAGCTGGGCCAGGTTTCACACAGGATGGATGGGTGGCGTCTCTGCGGAGCCAAATGGATATGGCCGTCTTTAGCAGGTAACCCTAACCATAGACATGTATAGATTACATGAGTATTGTACAAGGGAGTGAGTATTAGGTGGTTTGAGGGATGAACAAGAAAACACATGTAGTGCACCCATATGTGGTGCACACCCCAGAAATTCCAGAACTTGAGGGGGCGGCTGGAGGGTCAAGAAAGCAAAGCCAGCCTGGATTGTGTGAGACTGTCTCAAAAGACAAACAAACAAAAATGTGTAGTGCAATTTTGAGTATAACCCAGTTTCATGGCCACGATAAAGCATTCCTGAAACTTGCATGTTTACTCAAGGGCCATTTGAAGCCAGAATTAAATTCTTCTTTTTCTGCAGTCAGAAATGGCTGTGCTACCAGCTGGTTGGTTGCTCCTTAAACTCAAAGGATGCCTGATGACATACTTACATCTTAGCTCCATATGGAGCTTTTGTTGTGTTTTCATATATTATATGCACAGATGGTTGGAAAATAAATTTTCTGCCTCCCGCCTCAGCTGGTGTCCCCAGCACCTTCTGGTCCAGGAGTAGGGTGATGGAAGCATCTCATTCCCCTTTCAGCACGGGGCGTGGACAAATTAGTCTCAGGCAGAAAGCCTTATCCAAGTGTAGGAAGAAACTGGGGCTCAGTGTCTAACAGTTGTATAATCACTGTGCAATCACCACAGAGGCCAGGTGCCAGGGACATTCTCAGCAAGTGGTTGTGGGTGTTTCCTCTGTTTTCAGTCAGTCGATGAGTGTCAGTGATGTGCACAGAATGCATGGTGTGGCATTTAGTTCCAGACTTAAAAGTCTCTGTGGCATCAGGAGGTAGGCGGTGATTTCCAGGCTTACGCTCTCAGGTATGGTTTAAAGAAGAGAAGGCATGTTGACCTAGTACCTCACTTGCCTGCCAGTCATGTTCTTCATCGTTCCTACAAGAAGCATGCCCTTTGAGCATATGTGCTCACACTGTTTTTTCTTACATCCATTCTGTAATAAGGATCCTTATCACACCGGCTAAAGGAAATTAAACACTGCATTTTTCATTTCTTGGAAATAGAGTGCTGAATCCACTCCAGAGAAGCCAGGACACTGAAAATAGCATTTCTTTGTGAAACAGTAACCATGGTGCCTGCATCTGAAGCTGAGTTGGTTTCAAATATGGGGGAGGGAGAGAAGCTGGCTATTGCTACAAACTGGCTAGCCCTATTCTGGAAGTGGACAGGTACGGGACCAGATGCTTTGGCCTCCTTCCTGCCCACCTCTAAGCCCCTCTTTGTGCGGCTCAGTCTTGCTTCTATGTTAGAAGACAAATGACCTCTTGCTTATTCCCCACCCTCTTCTTAAAGTATTTTAAAATTGTACATAAGATTCTACTTTGCCTCTTTTATAAAAGAAATACAACATAGATAAGGCCTTGACCTTTTGCTGAGTCATTTCACTCCAGCCCACCTGCCAACCCTGAAACATCCAGGTTCTCTGCTCTGGATGACTGTATGCTCGATATAGCCAAGAACCAGCTCCAGCCCCTCACTGTTTTTCCAGCTATGGTCTGACATAAATCTAACTATATTCTGGGCTGGCACCTCCTCATCTGCCATGATGCTGGCCATAGTATCCAGAGACTTCACCTAGAGATGTGTTCCCATATGGTCCCATGCCTGCATGCTTTGAGTTGGGCTGCGTTTCTTAAGCTGTGGATCAGCTGCCTGGCTGGTCTTTTGTTGTGATGTTTGACTTTGTGATACAATGAATTTAATAGGGGTTATTTACCACTGAAGAAATCAGCATCCATCTCCATCCACCACCATCCACTGCCTACCAGGGGCGGGGAGAGGTGCAAATCATGGGTCCTTCCCTCTACTGTGGCTGCATTTGAGGAACAGGACGTCTAGGTGGAATTGGAGGGCAGGTAAATGTGGAAACTAGGGAATCTCCTCCCTGGCTCTTAATTTGGCCACTCACCACCTCCTTGTGGCTCCATCTGTTAAGATGAACACATTTACACTTCTGCTCTCACATCAGCTTTGGGCCCTGCCCACTGCTGCCTCTGTCTCCTGGGTTCTAGGTGATTGACCATGGTGTTTCTGTCAGGTCTGAGCTAGTCGTGCTGTCCAGCATTTCTGGATTTGGGGGTTGCTTCACTGCCTTCTTATCCAACTTACATACCTAGACTATTTGTTGTAAGAACCAGATAGTGTGGTTTTTCAAATTTTGAAATGTACTAAATTCATCTTTTTCCTTCCCCTATTCCTCTTTCTTTCTTTCTTTCTTTCTTTCTTTCTTTCTTTCTTTCTTTCTTTCTTTCTTTCTTTCTTTCTTTCTTTCTTTCTTTCTTTCTTTCTTTCTCTCTCTCTCTCTCTCTCTCTCTCTCTCTCTCTCTCTCTCTTTCTTTCTTTCTTTCTTTCTTCTCCTCCGCCTCCTCTTCCTCCTTCCATACCCCCCCCCCAACCCCAAGACAGGGTTTCTCTGTGTAGCCCTAGCTGTCCAGGAACTTATTCTGAAGACCAGGCTGCAGGAAATTCAGAGATCTGCCTACCTCTGCCTCCTGAGTGCTGGGATCAAAGGCGTGGTTTAAGTGTACTGATTTGTAATTTAAGTAACTGGGACTTCTTGATTTAGCCTCTGAATATTTTTACACTTATTATCTTAAAGTTATAACTTTGTCTTCTGCCACTTTTCATGACCTCTCATTCCCACTGTTCAGAAATTGACATGATGGATATTTAAAAGTATATCTTATGTAGGTTTATGATAATAGATCAACTATCTGGAAAAATGAAGCTATAAAAAGAGGTTATCTTAGGAAATTAAGAATGCTCAGAGTCTGCCATATATTACTTTATTTCCAGGAGGGGCCTTGTTATGTTGCCCAGTTGGCCTCAAACTCTCATTACTTCTTAGCTGGGATTATAAGATAGCTAGGTATGTACTACCACGCCTAGATGGGCCCTAGCATATAAATGTGCTTTTTCTTTGGGTTAGATTGTACATGTGTGTTACAGTTGCAATAACTTATTTTAACTGTAGAAGTTTATTAATATAAAGAAAGATGAGTCATTTTAAAACTAACTATTAGAGGAGCTGGAGAGATGGCTCAGTGATTAAGATTGGCTGCTCTTCCAGAGGACACAGGTTCGATATCGAGTACCCTCAAGGCGGCTCATAACTGTCTGTAAATCCAGGGATTTGACATCCTCACACCGATGTACAGAAGAAAAAAAAAAAACCTTAAAAACAAACAAACAAATAAACTAACCAGAAGAGTGTAAAGTTCTTCTAGTGAATGGCTTGGACATTCTTAGCACAGAGAAGCCGAGGGTAAAAAACTATAGCTATCTTTTTTGTTTTGTGTTGTTTAGGATTAAATTTGTAGCTTTGCATGTCCTAAGCATGCCTTTCATCACTCAAAGCCCAGAGATAATATCTTGTGCCTGGAATGTGGTACCTGATAGCTGAGTTTTGTTTCGTTTTTGAAGCAGGGTCTTACTGTACAGCCCAGGCTAACAGTGAACTCATGATTCTCCTTCCTGAGATTCCTGAAACTGGTACAGTATGCTGCTGGGTGTATTGCAGTGGTGCTTAGGTCTTTACTCCCTGTTCCTCCCACATGCAGCAAGGGAGTGGGCTCTGCATTGGTCCCAGGGCTTATAAACAGGGAACTTTCCTGGTTTAAAGAAGTTTAGCTTGCAGTGACCTGGTGGATGGTGGAAGGAACACACCTGACTTTGTGTTACAGGAAAGACTTCCAAGAGTGGGTTAGGCAGGTGAGTTTGTTCATTTTTATGAAGAGTTTGAAATATTAAGAAAGTTTAAGACTTTTTCACTTTATGTTTATAGACAGCTTGGATAACATGTGATCTAAGAATATCTTCTCATGTTAATTCTATCTGAAAATGAAAATAGATATGAATACGTTTGTTATATAAATCTGTGTGTGTGTGTGTGTGTGTGTGTGTGTGTGTGTGTGTGTGTGTGTGTGTGTGTGAGGGGTGATAGTCTCTTGCTTTATTGACTTTATCTAAAAATCCAGATAGCACCTAACAGAATGTTAATGGGCAGAAACAAGGACTGGTGCCATTGGCGGCTCTGACAAAGATTCCAAGTGATGATTAAGTTCCCTTTTTTGAGGAACAGTCACACAACAGCTGCCCTGTTTTTCCAAGGAAGCATCCTGGGAAAATTCAGCACGGCACAGGGGGAGCTCAAGTGTAGACCTGTCAGTATGGAAGAGCTCCTGAATAACCCAGAACTGGCCTGTTAGTTCCTGAAAAAAAGAGAGAAAGAGAAACCCACTTGTCTTCTGTGGATAAAGCAGCATTCATTCCAGAGGAGGCTGTCTGGAAGGAGGCTTGTTTAATGAATCTTCCGGCTCTTGGGGACTGAAACCTAACTTAGACCAGCTTCAGCAAAAAGGGAGGTTTTGTTTTTACAGATCCTGGTAAAACTTATAGGATCTAAGGAGACGTTGCAGGAGCCTAAGCACTCTGGGCCCTGGGACCAGGTCCTTGAAGCTCATCTGGGCCTGGACCTGCTTCAGCTCTCATTTGCTTTCTCAGATGTCACCGGGAATCCTTGTGAGAACAGTGTCTTTCACTGCAGTTGTCAATCTTGCTTCAGAAAAGCCCTGGGAAGGGCCCAAACCCATGGGTCCTTCTCTATTAGGGAAGGGTTTTCACCAGGGCTACGTGATGCTTAAGAGGAAGCAGTTTCTGAATGGGTGGAAAAAGACCTCATGCCCCACCTGAGTTGGTATATGTCTAGTCAGATTCTCAAAGCTGAACAGAATAGATTTACTCAGAAAATGTTATAATTTTGTTTATAGAGATTTGTGTACATCATGCTGAAGCAGGAGTTGGCTCATAATAGGCAGTAAGGGAAAAGGACCCATGGTGAAAACTGCACACCTTCTATATATGCTTCTGTATTAAGAGGTTTCTGTCCCAGACTTTCAGGCCTAGCCTCCAGGTTTAGAGCCGCAGACCCACAGAGACACACAGATGCTTATGATAGTTTTAGGCTGATCGGCCTAAGGCCCAGGCATATAACTTGCTAACTCTGTACCCTTAAACTAACCCATGATTCTTATCCTGTTCAGCCATGGGGCTTGGTACCTTTTCTCAGAGCAGCATAGTTGCCTTCTGCATCTTCTGGCTTGTCAGGCAACCCTAGAGTCTCTCTGGCATTCTGCTCTGTTCTTCCTGTTCCCAGAGTTTTCTTAGTCTGGTAGCCCCACCCATACTTCCTGTCTACCTTTGGCCAATCAGTGCTTTTTATCAAACTCATAGGCGGGGACAATTATTTAAAATGGAATAACATAATCTCCCTACATGCTACTGTGGGAATGAGCGTTAAGGTAATAAGGGAATATAAGGGTTTAAAAAATGAAGCCGGGCACACTAAAGATTCTTGGTATGAAATATCCAAGTGGACCATAAAAAAATATGCTCCAAGAAACAAGGCCAGTGATGACAGATTAACTGGCTAGGCTCCAAAAGACCTTTTTCCTTTGGGAAATATGTACTAGGTACTGTTGCTTATTATATATTCTTGCCAATTACAATAGTCAGAAATGTAGTAAGGATGGCTTATAACTTGCCAGCCTAATATCAGGAAAGAAATCCTGGATTGTACTGTAGACAAGACTATAACCCAGAACACTGCAGGTACTTCTCGGTAACTCTGAGAACAAAGAGAGCTCCACATAGTTAACAGCACTTAAGACGCCCTAAGGGTCCGAGACAGCAACATAGCAGTGGAAGACTAAGGAAGACAGGGTGCTCAGGGCCATTAACACCTGCAAGGGGGAGGGAAGCAACACTAGCCATGTAACTGGCAGCCTTCATACAGTCATGGCTAATGAAGGGTCCTCAACCAAACTTGACTGGGGCTAGTGCATGGACATCAGATGACTGTTGTATTGTTTGGACCAAGGGAGCAGTCTGAGAGTGTGTGGGCCTTCCTCTGCTTTCACCCCTGAGAGCCCAGAGAATTAACTTTCTCAATAGAGATTGCCTCAGTCTTTTGCCTTATATCTACCATTGCCCTATAAAAACCTGGACAAAGGAAATGGTTCTTCTGTCTTAGAAACTCCACCCTCAAGAATTTCTTATTTTTTCATAAGTTCTTGATTTTTCTATAATAATTCTTAATACAGCCTGCTTCTAGCTTGCATACTTCCAGGAGAACCCGTGTTAATAATATTCATTAGTGTGAGACAAAAACTCAGCACCACTGTCCCAGATTGATTTTCTTATAAACTTGAATATCTAGCATCTTAAGTCCTGAGGCCACACACAGAAACCACATCAGCACTTTTGTGTTTGTACAGATGCCTATGATATAACATTAAATGAAAAAGACAAGTCATGAAATATTATGAATAATAGGTTCTATTCCCATAGAAACTATATGTTCCTGTGTGTGTTTGGATGAGAATGTTGCCTGCATGTATGTCTGTGCACCATGTGCGTGCAGTACCCACAGAGGCTAGAAGAGGGCCTTAGATGCCCTGTGATTGGAGTTCCATCAGTTTGGAACTGTTGTGTAGGTTTTGGGAATCAAATCTGGGTCCTTTGGAAGAGCAACCACTGAGCTATCTTTCCAGCTTCAACCAGGTTATTTTTTTAATTTGAAAAGCATCAGTGAAGAAAAAAAGGGAAGGAGTCTGTTTCCAGGTGATTCCAGAAGAGCTATGGATATGGGAGTTGTGTGCATAAGTGCAAGAGTCCTTGTGCACACAGATCAGCACTAGAGAAGCCAGGGAAGTTAAACTCACAGCCATTCTTCAAAGGAAGGGGATGTTTACCTGCCTTCCTGGAAAGCTGGGATTGGATGTCGTTTACAACCTGGTGATCCTGTGCTATCTGTTGAGCCAATCTCCGCCAATTTCCCCAGAATTTATGCTTTCCGTATCCCAGAGCTTTTGCTTAAATCTTGAGCATCGCTTCTATGCCAGGAAGCACCCTTTTGAGTGATGTCACTTGTACTTTACAACAGCCTAAGTGACTATGTTATCTCAGATCCTGACTCCCACAGGTTTACCTCGGTCATTCTCCTTAGATCCTAAATCTTGGGCCCATTTCCTCTGTGAAAGATGCTTAAACATGTCTTAAACTCTGCTATACTCAGGGGACTGAGTTAATTGTTATCAAAAAACTTTTTACTTCCCCAAATTGTGCTGTGTTTAAATCTGGTGAAATTAAGTCAATTAGTGTCAGACTCTCAAAGCTTAGCTGAGCACAGGTACCTAAACTGGGCTGGACCTAGTTTCATTCTTCCCTTACTTGGATTATTTCCCTGCTGGCTGTGAAGCCTGCAGGGACCCTGTTGGGGAATATTTGTTTAACCAGACAAAGATGTGTTAATTTGTTCATGCTGCATTTGTTAACCATGTAAAGATGTGCTGTGTTTGCATTAATTAAATACAATTGACCAGGAAACCTAGAGAGGCCTGGTTAGCCACTGGTTGACAGGAAGTAACAGGAAGGAGCTTCCAGGGGATTCTGGGATGCCTGTAAAGACAGCTTTTGGGTTTTCACTGTAGCCTTTTGAGTTTACTAGAAATGATATAGATTTAGTCAGAACCTACCTTTAACAGCAGCGTGGAAGTTCCCCAAGGCTAAAAGTAAAACAACAGGATGAAGAGTCTCATGCTTTAGGGGATGGTGGTAGAGGTTCTGTATCTGTCCTTGGAACATACTTTTTATTCTTCAATGGACATGTTCTTTGAAGAGACTGCTTTATCATTTTTTTTTGAAATTTCTATCACACCTGACTCCTGAGTCCCTGTTAACAGGGCTCTGTTAAAAATGAAAAAACAAACAACTCCCCCCACTACCACATGACAAATATCCCTCCTGAAACAGATACCATGTGAAGAGGGCAACCCGTTAGAGTCAGGCGGGAAAGAGGAAGGTAGTAGGAGAAGCATGGCTCCTTTTAATAAACCCATGTTTTCTCTGTCATCTCCACTCTGTTCCATTATACCAGGTTATCAATCCCATGGGGTGGGATGCATTTGGATTGCCTGCTGAAAATGCTGCCATCGAGAGGAATTTGCACCCAGAGAGCTGGACTCAAAGGTAAATGCTTAATGCACACTGGAATACTTGTATATGGAAACCTTTTGAGACCAGAAAGCAAAAAGGAACAAGCACAAAAACCACCATAGCATATGCAAGCTGCCAAGAGGTAAATAGACAGGAGGGTGTGCACTGGTGTTAATTTACTTTATTTTGGAACCCAGGGCCTTGTGCTAGCTAGGCCAGCTTTCTCCCACTGAGCTAAATCTCCAGTCAATGTGGGGAGATGCGTGTGTCACAGTGCCCTTATGGCGGTCATGGGACAATTTATGGAAGTAAGTTCTCTAGGCTTGGAGGCAAACACCTCTACCTGTTGATCTATTGTGTAGCTCCTGATATTTGCCCTTAATGCTCCATATTCCTAAGAAATACTAGACAAGGTTGGTGTTTGCATATTCAGAGGTTTGGATGCTTGTTATTTTATTAAACTATTCTTCCTTGGCGCATTTACCTTTATGACCAAACCAAAGTGAATTGCATTTGTCAGTTTCAACAGACCTCTTGTCTTCTAGAACCATATCTAAACACTATATTCTGATTTTCTCTGAAAACTTAATTTTTGTTTTATTGTTTATGAGCAAGATGAGCAAGTAACATCTTAGCGTAGGTACCTGAGACTGGGTGTGGCTTTTTTTTTTTTCTTAATGCCCCATGGCTCAGGCTTCCAGCCCTCTCCCTGCTGGTCTTCTGGAATTCTTCTGTGTCCCATCTTTCAGATACAGAAGGGCAGTTCCAGGGCCTATCTTTGGAGCCTCCACCCCTTTACTGCCCCTCCCTCCTTTGTGTAAGACGAATACACAGGGACCCACTGAACACGTCCTCTGAGAATCAAGTGTCTTCCTGCATCTCTTTACTGCCCTAAAACAGGACCTCTTACTGAGCTGGAAGCTTACCGTTTTTGGCTAGTCTGGCTCAAGATCTGCTTGATAAAATGATTCTAATAAAGTAGATCAAATGTAATATAAGTTGATTCCCAGCATCAAGAACAAAATTGATTTGTGTACTTCTCTATTATCCATTTGGGGAGCAGTTTTAGGTTCCGATTGACAGAACACTGTGGTTTTTTGTTTTGTTTTTTTTTCTTTTCTTAATTTCTCCAGTTTGTACATTAAGAGTTGTATGTGTGTGTTCTGAGGATTAAATCCAGTCTTTATACAAGCCAGGCAAGAACTTCTTCCACTGAGCTATAAGCCAGTTTGTATATAAAAGTTTTTATTTACTTGTCTGTTTGTTTATCTAGTTATTTTTTAGATCTCTTTAAAACTTGCTTGCTTGACTTTTACTCTGACATAGACATATGGAGAGGCCAGGATCACACATTCTCTAGCATGTTGCTTGTCAGAGTGGCTAGGGGAAGAAGCTGCCCCCAGGGCTAAGACTAAGGTGACATCTAGTGATGAGCATGTTAGATCCTGGGTGTCTGCTTGTGTATTGATATTTTATTGACTCTCAGGGATTATCTTTTTGTTTTTCTGCCAGGGCAAAGCAACAGTTAAGGCTTCCTTGAATGAGCTAGACTTTTTAAGTTTTATAAAACATTCTTAAAATGTACTTGTCTATGGCCCTGACCCTTCTCAAAGTCAAATTTGCTTCCCCTTTATTTTACAGCAATATTAAATACATGAGGAAACAGCTTGACCGCCTAGGCCTGGGCTTCAGCTGGGACAGGGTGAGTTAACCTTTCTTCCTGGGGCTCTTCCTCCTGTTTGTGTTGGGAGGAGGGGAGCTGACAGGTCAGGGTGAGAAGGCTTAGTGCTCCACAAACACAACAGAACCCCTTGAGTATTTTGCCTGAGATCAAGTTATTTTCTGTGTCCTGTGGGATTAAGCTAAGAGAGTTAACTTGTTTGACTTCATAATGGGCTGAGCTGTGTGTGTGTGGCAAAGGCTTTGCACAAGGATTTCTGGCTTATAGAAACAGTTTAAAAGGATTATTGGAATTCACATAAAAATGATTAAATGTTAACCTGCTGATCCTTTGGGTGATTAATTGGCCATTTATTTATATTTTAATCTGTGTTCAGAATTGGTGCATACACAGCCAACAATGATTCTGCCACATACAGTCTTTTTGGTCTGTATCTCTATCAGGAGGGTTCACAGAGGACTACCTGGGGGTCATGCCAGCTGTGAAAAAGACCTTTAGAGGCCAGGCGTCTGAGGAGTAAGCTGCTAGGGAAAAGCTGCAGTTTGTCCTTCAGTGAGAGGCCTCATCCATGCCATGGTTTCTCTTAGCACCCCACACATCACCCATAGGCTGAGTGGGATTTTACTGAAGCTTTGGGATAGGTGCAAATTCAAGTCCCTTCTCTCCCTAGCAACTTCTTGAACGATGAAATGAAGAGTATGTGTAAAAAGACAAAGGCAATGCCTTTAGAGAGGCCTCAGCTTGTTTTGCTTTTCCTTCCCTGCTCCTGATCATGCTGCCTTGAGCACCAAGTGGGGATTTGTTGGTAGAGAGTGAAATGTAGGCCATCATAGTGAGCCCCTAAGGAGTAAGTGACATGTGTGGTTTCCTTGAGGGCAAAGATGGACTGTTGGCTCTTTGTCATGGTAATAACCTACCACAAACAACAAGAAGGTTGTGGTCTTGCTGGCTATGCTGCTAAACCTGTAGTCCCAGAGAAATAAAAGGTTTATAGTGCTGATTTTCGTGTGTGTGTGTGTGTGTGTGTGTGTGTGTGTGTGTGTGTGTGTGTGTGTGTGTGTGTGTGTGAGTGAGAGACCCAGGACTTTGTGATGCTAGGCAAGCATCCCACCCTGAGTTACAACCCTCACCCATACTTATTTTTTAATTAGAATTTTGAAAATAAATGTGTATGGGTGCTTTGCTTACGTGTATGTCTGTGTACGATGCACTTGCCTGTTAGCTATGGAGGCCAGTCGAGTCCATGAAACTAGAGATAGAAATGGTTGTGAGCTGCTGTGTAGGTGCAGGAAATAAAAACCAGGTCTTCTGGAAGAGCAGAAAATGCTCTTGACTGCTGAGGTCATCTCTCCAGCTCTTCAAATTCAACTTTTTAAAATAGGTGTGGGAGGCACTTGCAAAAGATCGGGTGTGGTTCTAGCACCCACATGACCCCTCACAACTCAGATTCTCCACTTACTGTGGTGTGATTGCATACATGCACACAAAGTACTTAATACACATAAGATAAAAAGGCTAGGTGCCTTTTGCTTTCCTTACTTTGCAGTTATGTTCTTTGTGGACCTTATATGTTCAGAAGTTTTCTGGAATGCAAACAGATATTTAATGAAAATTTATTTTTGCTTCCTACAGTGTCTTTCACAGTTTAGGATGCTGCGTTCTCCTAGTTTGTTTCAGAATCTGTCCTAGACTGAGTTTTCTTCTTTTCTTCCTTTCTGGCTGAAGTGGGATGCTGTATGGTGGGAGAGACCCATTGGCCTGAGGGGAGCTAGAGGCTAGCTTATTTAATGACGAAATAACGCTGTGCTCTTTGCTAGCCATAGCCCCAAAGTCTCATTAAAAAGAAAAAAGAAAAAAAAAAAAAACCAAAAACCCAGCAGATGGCTAAGGGACAAGTAACCAAATATTTGGAAAATAAGATAGCTCAGCAGTACTAGCTTGGCCTCCAGACAGAAGAGACATAGCCTCATTCTTCCTGACTCTCCCTGGGTGAAAAGCCCAGCTCTTGATGTTTAAAGAAAAAGGTGAATTCTCTGGTGAGCCAGGATGAATGTGCAGTGTTGTCTCAGGGTGGTACCTACTGTACTTCACTCTTGCAGATGTTATTCCCGGAGCAATATGTGCCATGAGCAGTGAGAAGAAACGGAAAGTTGAGGGCAACTGGCTCAGCATCTAAGGAGAGAGAAGGGAGTGGGGGGGCACTTACTTTCTGGAAAGGTGTAGACTGTGTTATGTTACTGCTTCCTGCTACTGTAACAAATACCTGAAAGAGAAAAAGAGGAGAAGAATCAGGCACATGGTGGCAGAGGCATGCCAAAGAGCAGAGCTGTTCTCTTGATAGGCAGGAGTGGATGGGAGAAAAGGAAGACACTGAGGACATGGTTCTGAATGAAAAAAAGAAATAATGTCTGAGTGAGGTAACCCAGATGACCCAGAACCTGAGTGTGGGGGGGATGGGGGAGAGGCAACCCAGATAACCCAGAACCAGAGTGGGGGGGGGGGGAGAGGTAACCCAGATAACCCAGAACCAGAGTGTGGGGGGGATGGGGGAGAGGCAACCCAGATAACCCAGAACCAGAGTGTGTGGGGGTGGGGGTGGGGGAGAGGTAACCCAGATAACCCAGAACCAGAATTGTGTGTGGGGGATGGGGGATGGGAACTTGAAGGATCCAGCTGGTTGAGGGTGGAACAGAGGGGGAGAATAATGAAAGAGGTAGGGACTGGGGGATGCTGGGAGAACCTGGCTGCCAGGTCCACTTATATAGGCACCTCAGCCAATATTCAAGAGAATGGGTCATTGGTGGAAATACGAAATTTCTTGGGTGAAAAATACATCAGGGTTTGGAAGAGGGCAGGTGTTGCTTTTTCTGTCCATCAAGCCCGAAGGATGAATTAATCCTTGAAGGAAATGTTATTGAGCTTGTTTCAAATTCCGTGGCCTGATTTAGCAAAGCCACAACAGTTAAAAACAATGTTACCAGAAAGGTTTTTGATGGATCTTTGTGTCTGAAAAGAGAGCAGTACAGCAGGCTGAGAGTATGATCCAAGTTATTCAGTTCCAGAAATAAGATCCTGAATAATAAGTACGATTTGTGGTGGGTTTTTTTGGTGGGGGGGGGGATGAAAGACGTCTATTGGAAAATAAAAAAGTGACGTCATGCTCTTCTTGTAGGGCAGCTAAGAGAGATGTTCAGTGTAGGTAACTGCAGGGCTGTGTGAGAGAAGGAGCCAAGGCTGCAGAGCCTGTGTTTGTACGTCTGGATAAGGCTTGGCATCTACTGAAGACATCTTATGTTAAGGGTGCCATTTATACCTTACAGCCTGAATAAGACCCACTTGGCACTGAGGGCTTTGTGGCATCATCCACTTTGCCAACACAAGTATTTTGTTTCTATTTCTCTTGCTTTCTCATCATGGTATAATTTCATCTGTAGAAAATTCAGAGACTGGAGAAGTGACTCAGGTAGAAGTACTTGCTGCATAATCTTGAGGTCTAGAGTTCAGATCCCAGCACTATATAACAAGCCATGTGCCCCCACATACCTGTAACCCCAGCTTAGAGTGAGTGGAAACAGCAGGATCCTTTTGGCTTCTGGATTCCACCCAAACTTGTAAAATGACTTCCAGGTTCAGGGAAAGATCTGGACTGAAAGGAGTAGGCAGGAAGTGATAGAGGATGCCAGTGTTTTCTTTTGGCCTCATAGGAAAATACAAGTGTGTTTACCTGCACACACTGAGGGAGGGACGGAGAGCTGGGATTGAGCTCCAGAGCAGCTCACACAGTTCTTATTTCTAGGGCTGTGTTGGGATTTCTTCATGCCTTGGGCTCACTTGTTTCAGCCTTTCCTTCCCCACCTTTGGATGGTGATTACAATTTAGGAATAGTGTCCTAATCATACCAAACACACAGTGTGGTGATGCATTGTGTATCTAATAAAATTTGCCTAGAAGTCAGAAAACAGAGCCAAACCACATTTATCCGTGAAGGTCAGGGAGTGGTGACCCACACCTTTAATCCCACCCACAGAAGCTGAGGTCCTCTGTATCTCTTTGAGTTCAAAGCCAACCTGAGCCAAGTGTTGGCGGCACACACCTTTAATCCTAGCACTAGGAAAGTTGAATGAGCAAGTGTGATAGCTGGTGGGTGAAAGGAAGATAAGCCTGGAGAGGGCAGAAGTTCAGCCTTTCTGCAACTTTTTCAGCTGAGAACTGAGAGTTATTCAGTCTGAGGATTCATGGATCTGCCCCTTTCAGCCTAAAGAGTTGACTAGGTAAGAACTGGCTCTGGCTTCTGTGTCTCTTAATATTTCAGCTTTTCACCAATATCTGGCATTGGGTCTTTATTATAATACCGAATAGAATTCATGCAATAACACAGGCCCTGCATCCTTCCTGCCTGAGTTCACTTTAAGATACCATGGTTACAATTACAGAATGAAAAGTCATTATTGCTTCAAGGTCCTGGTACCTTATTTACATATGTGACTAAACATTGAATAGGAAGGGTTGAACCACTAAAAATAGCAAGTCCCACAGGGTAGCAGATATATTTTTAAGTGAAAATTTTAATTTTAAAGGGATCAAAAACATCTTAAGACAAAAAGTACTTTGAGGCAGGTCTGACAGCCAGGTTGGGGAGAAGCCTCCATTGTGAGAGCTCTCAGCCAGTTGCCTTGACAACATGTGGCAGGCACTCTAAGTATTTCACTAAACAAGTCTCCTTTTAGCTCCTTATAAGTGAAGCTGGTTCTGGGTTTCTGTGCTCCCTCAGAAACACATGAGTGTTCCCTATAGTTAAAATGCACCTTTGGGAGGGCAAGGTGGTGCCCTTGTTTTTGCTGAAGTGATTTTGTTGTGAGTTTTTTGGGACTAACATTTCAGTCATCATGAAACCTTGACCATGTCTTGGCACCTCTACATGTCCAGCTGGGCCATTGTTTACCAGCTGTCTATCTTCCTCCTCTTGAACCCTAGTCTAAAATAAATAAGTTAATTAATTAAAATTTAAATTTAAAAAATCACTGGGTTAGCAGCTGGAAAATGGTTCAGTCACTAAAATGCCTGCTGTTCACACGCAAGCACCTAAATAAAAGCTAGGTGAGGCTTGGGTGTGTGGAGCAGGAGGATCTTTGGAGCTTGATGTCTAGCCAGCCTAGCCACACTGGAAAGCTCCAGGTTAATCAGAAGCCATGCCCCCCCCCAAAAAATAAATGAAGAGTGACAGAAGATTCCCCTTGTTTCAATATGCATATATGTGAACACAGGCTGAACATATGCACCCCGTCCCCGACCCTAACACATAACTTTCTGCTGGGCTATCCAGGTGATTTTCTGTGACTTTTTTTAAGTTTATATTTTCATTTCTTGGTCTTTGTCTTATGTGAAATTACTCACACTGTGGCAAGTTTCTCCGACTCACTGCTTGGTAGAGCTGCAGACAGCTCTGTAGCCACCACTGTTTGAATTATGGGTTTATAAGGGTGTTTTCTTCCAACTTCTGGACCCTCATCCATGTCTAAGAAGTTCCTTCACATTCTCTAGAAACCTAGACTGCCCTCATGAAGTATCTGTTGGAAGATTTGGCCTGTTGAAATTGAATGTTTGAGGATGTTTCAAATTACATAAATTACATCAGTGTGCCATTTAGAAAGATGGAGTGTTGGTCTCCGCTTACCTAGACAAATTGCAATTCAGACTAATTAATCTCCTCTGTAGCTTTATGGAGAGTGTTCTGTCCCTAAATGTCAAGTTAGAAAGACTGTCCATTTGTTAGATTGCCTTGATAAAGTTCTTGTCAGTTGGAAAAAGAATAATTGCCAAGAAATTTAACAAGCTGTTGCTTTTTGTCTGCGTGTAAGTAGCTCCCAGGACCTTGAGTACTATGGGTGGGGGAAATTGTAAAACTCAAGAACACACACACGCACACACACACACACACACACACACACACACACACACACACACACACACACACACTCACTCATTTCTGAAGAGCTGTTTCCAGTAAGAAGGACAGTGTCTTCAGAGTTGCAGGCCTTGATCTCCCTATTGTTAATACTCTAATAGAATTTAGACCTTTCAGATCACTTAAGAACTTAGGTTGTGGCCCTGGATTTGGAAAGCAAGACTTCTAAGAAAACAAAACAAAAAACCCGCAGTCTATAAAAGTGTGGTGTCTAGCTTTTGTCAGTTTTGGTTTTCTTCAATCTAAAGATAGTCCTGAACGAAAACACATAATTGCATAAAAATGAGTGCTTAGACAATTGTAGGTTTAAGACTAGTTATTACCTCAATATTAACACCTTTTCTTTCAATTCTGCAGAAGACAGATGGAAAGAAGAGGAGCAAAGGAAAGGGGCCAGGAGAAAGCTGAAGTGGGGCCTCAGTAAGATTTTGGCTGAGGGAATCATGAGGATGATGCTCCAGAAAGGAAGAGTTAGAAGGGAGGCCACATGGTGTCAGGAAGTCACTGGGAAAGACGTAGCTTAGATGGAGTGCCGGGGAGGAGAGTCAGCCATGACCTGGGAAGCTGGTGAAGGTAAAGGTACCAATAGCCTCTTCCCAAGGGGACAGATGGGAAGGACTGAGTGAAGACTGGTGAGACTGTAAAGTCCTTTCAGAGGTGGAGGAAAGGTCATCTTCCTGACCCCAAGCCCCATTGAGTGTAGCTGGATCTGGAATGTCATCTCCTCGTGTGCCCACTGGTGTGTCTGAGGATACAACTGATCTTGTGTTGGTGCCTTCTCATTGGTGAGTTAAATGAGAGCAAAGAGAGCCAGCATGATGCTAGATCATTGAGCAAGGGACCTCATTGTGAACCCTGCCGAAAGCCTACGGTTCTGCCGTTAGGTCTGGAAATTGCTAATGACAAATACAGTTCTCCATTTGTCTTCAGCTTTAGAGACTCTGCATACAGCTTTCTTAAATCACTGTGTGGTGTATTTGGAAGGCATTTCTCAGATGAGGTGCTATGATTCTAGGAACAATGGTACACTCATTTCTTTAAAAACTTGTACTTATAAAATTACCTAGAACTCTGCCTCAGGACAGAATTGCTTTTCTTTGCTTTGTTTTGGAAAAGGGCAAAATTCTATATAGCCCAGGCCTGCCTGAAACTCACTGTGTAGCTCAGACTGGCCTCAAATTCAGGGGGATTCACCTGCCTCTACTTCCCAAGTATGAGATTTTAGGGTTTATTGCCAGATTTGGCTTTGGCCCTGCCTATTTTGAAAACATGATGACCTTTAATTCCTGGAATGAACATTTTGTTTAATGAAGATTTGTGAACCTTCTGTATGCCCCTGAGGGGTTGGAAGTATTGGAAAGGCAGGCTGGTGCTCTTCAGATCATGTCATCCTTACAGGCGCATCTAGTCAGCACACACTAGTAAGGCCAGAAGGAGCTGTGTGACCTGCTGTGGCCCAGGCCATCCAGGTCTTGGGGGCCACTTGAGCCTCCAGCCCTATGCCCCTCCACTCATCTTCATAATCTGACAGACTGTGCTACATCCTAAATGAGGGAAGGACACTTGGCCTTCAGGATTCAGCCTAGTTTGATGGTAGACTGCACCCCTTCCCTGATTTGTCCTTGTCACCTTCCAATCACCAGTCTTTCTTAGTAACAATCTTTCTTGAGATGTATCATTTGGACTTGGGTGGCTTAGCTGGGTCTCCATTGTAGGGTCCGTCGTAAGATGGTGAGCCGTCTTGCTGGCCTTCTCTCCTCCCTTGTACTAAGGATTGGACGCAGAGCCTCTTGCATGCTTCACAAGCATTCTACTCCCCAGCTCCTTGCCCTTGATCTTATCTCTGCTTCTACCTTCTGAGTAGGTAGGTTACCGTCCTGTGCAGTTCCCTTCTCATCATTACACTATATAGTGAGTGTCCAGAACTCACGCTGTAACCCAGGCTGCCTCACACTTCCAGTCCTCTTGCCTCCGCCTTCTCCTACTAGCTTTCTAGAGAGAAAAAGAAAGGAAAGGAAGATCTGATTCAAACACAAACCAGGACTCTGGTAAGCTGTCAGTCACTCACTATGTCCTTCCCTGACATCACACTCACCTAGGTATTTGTAGAGCAAAGGAGTAATGCCTGAGGCCACTTCAGTTGGATACCTAACTGCCATGATTCTAACATAGTGCAAATGTTCTGTGTGTCACAAACATAACCAGACCTTGGTGCCTCAACCTCCTGGACATATCAGTTCCCAATCACTAAGTCAGAAGTTATTGTCACACTGGCTTAATTGTTAGGTTGAATTATTCAGAGTCATTAGATGGGAATGGTTTCTTCCCAGGAGGCTGCCTTGAGCCTCTTTGAGTTCTGAAGAGAGTGTATCTTCTGCCTTGGGTTCTATGTTTACCTATAAGTCTGTGAAATATTTTTTTACACCAACCCCAGGCAATGTAAAGTGTTAAAATTATAATGTGGATGAGTCACTTACTGAGATCCCAGATGGACAGCTAGATGGTGCTCTCTAGAGCTCACAGGATATAAAAGCTGGCACCTTGATAGAGATCTATACTGGAGTGAAGTAGTTGCTTTTAGAGCTATGCATTTGTATTGTGTGAATCCTAAATTGATCTTATAATAAAAACCCAAAGGCAGATATTGGGGGAAAGCTGAAAGATCAGAGAGACAGAGGAACAAGCCACAGCCACTTCTCACCAAGCCAACTTCTCAGGTCTGTCTCCATGAATCCTCAGACTAATGCCTCTGAGTCCTCAGCCGAAAGGGAAAAAGAGTTGAATTCCTGTCTCCTCCTGATTTACAAACCTTTCTCTGCCCAGCGATATCACTTCCTGGTTCAAACTTCCTAGTGCTGGGATTAAAGGCCTGTGTCACCACTCCCCGACCTTTATGGCTAAAATCTGTGGCTGGCTCTGTTCTCTGATCTTCAGGCAAACTTTATCAGATACATAATATATCACTACACATTTGAATTACCTGACTATTTGTGTTGAAACCAATAGTACATTAATGCAGGTGTGGGTTTATTTGTGTATGACTGAGTTTCTGCTTGTTTGAATGTGCACTGTGTGCATGCCTGAAGAGAGTGTTGGGTCTCTTGGAACTGGACTTACAGATAGGTGTGGGTTGCCAAATGTATCATGGGACTGGTCCTTTGCAAGAGCAGAAAGTGCTCTTAACTGCTGAGCCATCTCTCCTGCTGTGTGAACTTATCAGAATACAGGGAAGATACAGAAATGTTGGGGGACTTGGGGATGGTCAGCCTTGTTTGCTTTTTCTGATGGTCTCACCATGAAGTCTTACCAAACTGGTACCTTCTATGCCTGTGGACAGATGAGGATGGTAGGGAGCCCCACCCCAGATACAAGGTGTCTGAGTGGGCCCTGTAGATGTAGTTGAATCTGGATATTTGGGTTCATGGGCTAGATTCCAAGGGGTAATCTTTAAACACTTCTGTTTGTTGATAACTGTTTTGTGAGGGATAAACCAGTATATCTCATATGTCTCTCTGACTTTGAAACAGAAACATTTATTACATAAACTTATTAACATCACTTGGGGGCATATTAAATAATTTAAAATCTAGATGCTAGAATAAATGAGTTGTCCCTAGCCAACTCCTGTCTCTGTGGTGCTTTGCCAGTCATAGTCAATGGAGGGAAACTCTTTGTTACTTTTTATGTCTGCCCACTAGAGAGTTGCTTGGTTAATGTTCTTTTGACCTGCTTGTGGCCTTAGACATAAAATGAAATAACATAAATCCTTAGCTCAAGATTGCTCTATTAGCATTTAAAGCTAAAAAGAGTGTGGTGCCTTCTCCCTGTAATCTTAATACTTAGGGTGGTAAGACAGGAAGATTGCCCTTAGTGTAAGGCCAGCCTTGGTTACATACAATATTCATCTCAAAACACAGAATAAATCTATGTTTAGCTGAATAATTTGAGGGGACTGTCTTTTATGTTAACTCTGTAGTGTTAACACATAATGCCCACTAGGTGGTAGACACCTAAACTCACTCACATCATACACATGTGTGTGCACACGCACATGCTCATTGTGGTGACAAAGAAATGTTTCTAGCCATTGTCAGGTAATCCTTAGGGAGCAGAGTCTCTGCCTTAGAGAGAGAGGAGACTTAATAATATTTTCATGGTGTTAAATCCTATGGTCTCTTGACTGTAAAACTGTGTTTTGAGTAAGTAGTTCACAGTGAACACATGGAAAGAGGGTTTTGATTTTTAACCAATTTGCTAAACTAAAAGCTCTTAGGTGATGTAATTTCAAAAAATGCCTTTGATTTTAGAAGACTAGACTTTACTGTTTTCATTTATTCTGTTCTAATGGGCAAATCATGGAAGGTTCCAGAAGGGATGAGTTACTCTCAACATGTACATTACTTGACTTAGTATGTAGGAAGGTTCAGCATGGAGAACACAGTACACTCCTCAGGCCCAGCCTCCTTGAGCAGTGGCCCTGACCATACAGCAGCTAACATTATGTTTCCTCTAGATGGCAGTTACAGAAGCAGCAGATTAAACAAGTCAAGTCCAAATGTGAAGTTAGGAAGAAAAGGAGGGCCCAGTGATGCCCTAAAGGAACACAGGCAAATGCTAAAGATCCCCCCCCCCCCATTCTACCCTTGCTTTTCTACTAGATAAAACTGATTTCAAAACCACAAGCCTAGTTAAAGATAATGTTTTTCCATTGCTATGTGACTTTTATTTAGTGTCTGGAAGCAGATCCCAAGGGATTAGAGAGTGTATTATAAAATATTTGTTATAAAATATTCTTATTATAATTCATATTATATTTTATTATAATATATTCATTAGAAAGATTTTGATATTTTATTACGAGCAACTCAAATACACACAAAATGGACCCTATCCCTAGTTTTATTTTTTTCATATTTGCTTTACAAACTTTAAATCTGTATGAATAATGATTTTTTTAAAAGATATTTCTACAATAGCAAGGTCTAAGAAAATTTTCCCATAATCCTCACCCACCCTGCCCTTCAGTTCAATCTATTTTCCTTGTGTATTTGTAATCGCAATGCAATGAGAATTTATCTGTGAAACCTAAATGAAGTATAAAACTTGCTTTGTATACAGACTTCTACATGTCTAGCTTATTTTTAGTTCAGCAACGTTTTAGGGGTACTTTGGTGTTCAAAAGCCTAAAAGGATGAGTAAAACAAAATAGATGATGCCTGACATGGTTGTAAAAAATGGAAGTTTTAAAGATATTTGACTAGAAAACTAAAGAGATCAATTCTGTGCCATGCTAGCCAGTCAAGGTTGAGAAGCGAGCATTAGCATTGACAAAATTGGTTTGAAGAGGCAAGCCTCTCCGTTTGTTAGTGCCTGTGGAGTCTCTGGGAACTGGTGATTCATGTTTATAGCAGAGAAAACACAGCTTAGGCATTGGTGGGGACCAGGCTGCTTGGGACAACCAAAAGATTGGCTGATTTGTCACTGTATGTCATCATGGGGAGATGGAAATGGTGGTCAGAATTGAGTTATTTTGTACCTTTAAAAAAGATTCATTTATTTATTTTATGTATATGGGTGTCTTGTCTGCATTTATGTCTACGCACTACTCACGGGCAAGGATTCCATGAGACTATAGGTATAAATGGTTTTGAGTTCTCATGTGGGTGCTTAGAATTGAACCCAGGACCTTGAAAAGCATCCAGTTCTCTTACTGAGCTATCTTTCCAATCCTTATTCTGCATAAAAAAGAAGAAGAAGAAAAAACCTGTTTTATAGATTGGGGTTATAGCTCAGTGTTAGAGCAATTTGTTAGCATACTTGAGTCCTTGGATTTGATCCCCAGGACCACACCAGTATTTGTCTTTTAATATTCACAATTCACTATTTAAAACCACAACAATAACAAAACATCATATAAAATAACCCATCAAAGCTAGGAATGCAGCTCAGTTGAAAGCTTGCCTAACATGCATGAAGGCCCTGGGTTAGATCCCCAGCAGTACACAGTCTGGCTGTAAATAGGTAGCATGTGTCTGTGATCTCTGCTCTCAAGAGGTAGAAGTAGATAGATCAGAAATTCAAAGTTTGAGGCTAGCCTGGAATACATGTGTTATATGAAGTTTTTGGCCTGACTTAGCTCTGAGGTTCGGACCCACTCGCAGCCCTGCTGCCTCTTAGCCCCAAATAATCACACAAAGGCTTATGTTAATTATATGCTGTTTGGCCTATGGCTCAGGCATATTGATAGCTAGCTCTTGCATCTTAACCCATTTTTATTAATTTGTTTTGCCACATGGCCGGTGGCTTATTTGTATTTTTATATATTGTTCTCTTAGCTACAGCTTGCAGCATCTCTTCTGGTTCTGTTTTTTTTTTTTTTTTTCTTTATACTCAGATTTTCCACCTGCTCCTAAGATGCCTTGCCATAGGTCAAAACAACCCCTTTATTAACCAATGATACTCACAGCTTATAGAAAGACGCCCCACATCATACATGAGACCCAGTCTCAAAAGGAATGAATGAATGACTCTAACATAAGAAAACAGCCCTTTTAGGTTACCACATCCTACTGTATCTGTTTGAAGCTTTCCTCATTTGTTTATCTTGAGGAGTATAGAAGAACTTTGCACTTGGGATAAAGTTTACCTTTTGTTGAAAGTCAACTACAAATAGAACCATCTGAGATACACTTTTCTCTTACCTATAGGTAACTAGCCCTTACAACTTAAATTAACCCATATTTCTTATCTAAGTTCTACCATGTGGCTCATGGCTTGTTTACCTTATTTCACACACATCCTGTTTCCTCTGTGTTTGGCTGGCAACTCTTAAGACTCCACCCTTTTTCTTCCCAGCATCCTCCTGGTCTCTCCTGCCCAGCTATAGGCCATTCAGTTCTTTATTAGCCCATGCAAATAGAACAGATTTCAGTATACAAAGTTTGTTTCACAATCTCTTCCACCTGTGGCAGTGCTGAGGATTAACTTGAAGACCTCAGGGTTGCTAGGGAAGCAGTCTAAGAGACACCCAGCCTCTTATCCATTGCTTTTAATGCTTTTTAAAGTTCAATAGAAAAAACAGTACATGGCAGTGATAAGCTGGTTTGACTTTACCAACTTCAAACCTTGTCAGTTTGTCAAGGTCCACTTTTAAAAATTCTTTATTAAATGTGTTGTTCAGGCAGGAAGTAAACTTTAGGAACTTTTGATTAATCTCCCCATGTAGACAACAGCTTGATTCATATAATACAATAAAGGGAAAATAATGAGGCTGTGGAAACTATCAGATCCTAGGTTCTATGTAGATACAAAATTTAGTTTGAAATGAGAATCACATCACACTGAACAAATACTCTTGACATTTATAATTGCTTTTCAGATGAAATACAGTCTTAGTCCCTGGCATGTGTTTATCCTGGCAAAAATGTTCATAGCCGGCTTGGAGAGATGGCTCAGTAGTTAAGAGCACTTGCTGTTCTTCTAGAGGACTCAAGTTCAGTTTCTAATACCCATGCCTGGCATCTCCCAGCCATCTACTCCAGTTCTAGGAGATCTAATAGCCTCTTCTGGCCTCTGTCAAAAATGGCACTCATGTGCACATACCATGCTCCCACACACATACAATTAAAAGTAAAAATAAAATCTCTTTTTAAAAAGTTTATACCTGTTTACTGTACTGTAACTTTTTAGTCATGGGTGATAGGCAAAAGACTTGAGAGTCTCTTATCATTGAAGTTGTCTATGAAAGATGGGGAGACATTCCAATAACATCATTTCTCCCAGAATAAATGGCTATTCCCTCACTTTGAGAGTTAGTGGAAATAGGTTGGTAAATACTTGGCTGTTTAGTTGGTCTTAAGAACTGAATCTCAAAGTCGTGGTATGTGTGGTGGGGCACTTGCATACTTGCATGACCTGAGTGTGCATTTATGCCTCTTCCTTTTCGGGCAGGAAATCACTACCTGTTTGCCGGATTACTACAAGTGGACTCAATACCTGTTTATCAAACTCTATGAAGCTGGACTGGCCTATCAAAAGGAGGTAAGTTCATGTTAACTACTCCTTTTAAAGTTGTATACATTCTTCCCATCTTAAAATTACCACTTTTAGCCAAGTATAGTGGCTCCTTGCACTTGAGAGGCAGAAGCAGATGGATCTTGATGAGTTCGAGACCAGCCTGATTTACAAGAGTGAGTTCCGAGACTACATAGTGAGACCCTGTTCCAAAAATATATATATAAAAAAATGTATAACTTTTACTTGAGAAAGAAAATCCCTTTTGCACATACTAGTAAAGATGAATGTGTGAGCCCTCAAGTTCCTAGACTCATCTGCAGCAGACCTAGCACTGCCAAAAATAAAACAATATTTCTTTTTACCTACTAAGTAAAACCCTCTTGCAATCTCCCTAGTGTTAGTGGTAATAATACATGGGCCATTCTTTTTTGGTTTATGAACCTTAAAATCTTAGGTCCTAGATACTCAATATTGCTGGTCATTTCTATATCCTTAGGAGGGTAAGACCTTGGGGACCCATGCTAGAGGAGATAAACTGTTGCATGTTCCTCTTTCCATTTGATTTCAGATGGCATAGCTTCAAGTTTTTGGTGATTATACTACTGCAGTTATAAAATCATAACCCAGATTATAGTTGATGAGTTAGTTAACCTTTCCCCACGCTGATTTTTATGTAGATGTGGAAAACATCCAGAGCCAGTTAGTTCCAAGCATATCTGGAAGAGCCACTGAAGAGACTGTAGTGAAGGGTTACCTGTGCTAACTTTAGAGCCATCCCAGAGGGCTAGTGCCTAGCACTGGTGAGAGGGTACCCTTGTCATTTGGCACAAGCTAAAGCAGGAAAGTCTGTATGACGGTGTTGTAGTCCTTAGTAGCACCTCCCACAGTCCATCAGAGTTCCTCACAGAAGGCAAACCAGCCTGCAGACAGACTAAAGTGGATACAAACTATACACAGGAAGGAAGAGAGTCTGTGACACTGGGAATTTCTAGGAGCACTTTTTGGTGCTGAGGAATTGCACATGTTAAACACATGGTCTGTCATTAAATTTTAAAGCATTGTATCTGACATCAGGTAGTACAACCCCTATACTCCTGTACTCAGTTGTTCTTTGTACCAGGAGGCACCAGAATGCCACCGAACAGTAAGTGTAGACAGAGGTATTTGTTTTAAACAAAGACAGAAACTAACAGAAATTGTGGAGAGGCTTTGTCACGTGTTGCACAAATAAAGGAAACTCGGGGACAAATCTCTGGGAAAGTTGGAGATATTAGAGAGATTATACACCACAGTCAGATCTCACCCAGCTGTCTTTCAGCTTCCTCAGCCTTGCTCCTCCTGGCTTTTTCTGCCCTTCTGTCTTTCTACACCTGCCTTAAATACTCTCTTGGTAAGTTAAGGCATGGCACCACCACTGCCTGCCTGGGAGCCTGGAACTCTTTGTGTAAACTAAGATGACCTCAAATTCAGTTTGGATTAAGATCGTAGGTCACTACTCCTGGGATAGTCCCTGTGTGCTGGGATTAAAGGTGTGAATCACCACTCTCTGATCCTCCTAGACTGACTGTGGGTAGATCCCTCTGAATCTTTTGAATCTTTTATTAAATCCCCACAGTCATGGTTAGGACCAAGTGTTTTATCAGCCAAGTGTATCTATGGAGTAGGAATCAGTGTAATTACTTTGAGGTACATTGTTGATGGTAGAAAGCATAGCAGTTTTCTGGAGGTACTGAAAATGTTCTGTCTTTTGACATGAATAGTGGTTACATGTTTACTCATTTAAATATTCATTAATTGTTCACTTAAGACTTATCTACTTTCTGTATCATACACATTAACTTAAACTGCAGTCTTTAAAATTGTTGACATAGACCCAGATTCCTCCCATCTGTCAGTGTCTCTGAGCTTCTCTACTTCTCCTGTTTATCCTCTGGGATATGATTCTCTGAGGATAAGCGTCTTCTTTCCACAAAGCTGATGGTGAGAATTAAAGAGCCGCATATAAGTGGAGAGTAATGGACACAGTTGTAGTCCTAGTTCTCGGAAGACTAAGGCAGGAGCAGCGTTGGTGTCGTTATTAAAAACCAATGTATTTATTTCTTTTGCAGTAACTCTATTCTTCTAAACTTTAGGTACCATTTTTTTCTTCTTCTCCAAAGTGTTCTAAAATTTCAGATCCTGAATGTTCATTCTGTCCAAGAAAAACCTAAAACTGAGTTAGACATGTGCTCAACACCTCCTCCCATCTTCCCAAGTCTACCCTAACAACGGCATTTCATGTGTCCTTGTTACAGCTTACTAGAGGTCCAATGGCCAGGCAGTCCACCCTAAAGATGCCCTCAGGCTTGGAGCCACACTGTTACATTACAGCCTTGTTCTCCAAGGGCACCTCCATAGGGCATTCACTACAGTGTACCCCCCTGCCTCCTGCATCCTAACAGGCCTTGGTTAACTGGGACCCCGTGGATCAAACAGTGCTGGCCAATGAGCAAGTAAATGAATATGGTTGTTCATGGCGTTCTGGAGCCAAGGTGGAGAAAAAATACCTCCGACAGTGGTTCATTAAGACAACTGCATATGCAAAGGTAAGTGGTGGTAAGAGACTCAGTATGTGGGTAGACCACACTGGCGGCTCTGCTGAAGGAGCCAGAGTCAGGGAGCCCCAGTGTTGCTCACATACAGGGTGATGAATAAGGGTCTCGAAGTCTTAACAAGAAAGCACCTGGAGGTCATTGTTTGCTGAGCTGTCACAAAGCTACAGTAACTCTATCTGTAATTATACATCCAAGAAAGAAACAGAGGATGTCTTTATGAAGCTCCAGAGGGCTTGAGTTGTAGTTTCTCTGCACCGTCACCTATAGTGACCTAGAAGTGATGACTGGTCTCCAGGAGGAAGGCCAGGGTAGGAATGAGCTGGGCCAAGTCCGAAGCTCCAGATGTGACTCTGTTATGATCAATTGTGAAGGCCTCCCCTCCCTGGGCTTCCGTTTCCTGATGAGTGAGATGAGTGAGTGACTAGACCTGATGATGGTTCAAGACAAAGTCATGGGTTCTTTATGTGTGTAACACTCAGTGCTTCTATTTTGACTTAAGTCTCAAAGACAAGCCATGGCATGTCCATACAAAGTCTGTATCTCATCTGTAGATAGCTGAGGTCAAATATTGTGTACAGGGCTCATGTACAAAGAAAGCCCAGAGTTCTAGGCAACTCTAAGTACCACATTCTGGGCCAAACCCAAACCACATTCTTATAGCTCAGCAGACCCTCATTGTCCTTGCTCTAAAAACTATCTGCAGTGAGGCTCATTTTCTTTTAGCTCATTTTTACACACCTGACCCTGGGCATGGATCTGGAAAAGGTTCAAAAGAGCTTATTAGTCGTCAATGCCTGGAGGAAAGCAAAGCAGAGATTGTAGCTTTCTGTGTAGGTCTTCTCTGTTAGCCTCAGATCCACCATGTTCCTGAAAGGGGGTTATTCCACTCAACCCTCCAGAGCCCCTCTTTTGGCATATTGGAAAGGAGGGGTGCCAGTCCCCTCCCTAACCTGCCATGCAACTCTAATGGCAGTATTAGAAGGCCTCCTGGTTAACGCCTGTCTTGACCTCTCCTTTGAGTTGGAAATGTAATAACCTGGCACCAGAGGCATTGTTCTTTAAACTGTCAGCTCTGAATTTTCAACTGTTCAGCAGATATGTTGAGTTGCCATGGTAACTCTTGGTTCTTGCTGAACTCCTGTGCAGATTTATTGAAAAAGCTCTTAGGAGGTCAGCACTGAAAATTAGGAGGAGAGAGAGTCCATGATGCTGGCACAGGCAGTGCCTCTGGTAGGAGAGCAGAGCAGACCTAGGGCTGGGTGGCACAGGGAAACCCTTGGGTTATGCCTGTTTAAGAGAGGCGGTGAATCTCCAGAGGCCATCTTTGGAGCATGGATATCAGCCTATGACTGAGAATCTCCAGAGGCCATGTTTGGAGCATGGATATCAGCCTATGACTGAGAGCAAAAACAGAATGGAGCAGTCTCCTGAAGATTAAAAGTAAGCCTGAGAGACTCAAATAGAACTTGAGATCCAAAGGGGGTCGAGCATATCCAGTGCTCTAGTAGGTATCTACAGGATCACAGGATACTGTCACTCTTAATTTAAAAAATAAAAATTTAGACATGGACCAAGAAGTTGGAGTTAGTTGATAATTCTAAGGCATTTGTCATATAAATGAACAGGACTTAAAAAGAAAAGATAATCATTGTGAATTTCAAGATAGGAGAAACCACCTGTAACAGTGAACTGCCTGGAAGTCTGCACCAGAAGAGTACATCAGAAAGGAAAGCTTCAGCATTTGGGTTGCAGAGGGACAGCAAGTGGAATAGACCATAAAGCCAACTCCCTCCTGGCAGCCCCACCCTGTATAGGGAGCACATGTGGAATGGCCCTAGCTGATAGGTGTGTGCTGGGGGTTGAGGAGTGAGAGATGAACACTGCAGTTAAACTTGAGAGCCATGTGGGAAGGCTCAGCAGGTCTGGAGAGGTAATTAGGGGCTGGATCGGGTCTGACAAATTTTGACGTAAGCACAGGAACCATATGAAATGATGAGATATTGTAAAGAAGGGAGTGATGACAGAATCATGAGGTAGTTCTTTTTTAAAAAAAATTTATATATTTTAAAAAATCATGTGTATGTGTGTGGGTATGCGCATGTGAGTAAAATACCTGAGGAGGCCAGAAGTTCTGGATCCCATGGAACTGAAGTTACAGATTATGCTGATATATTTTATATTTAATAAAATCAGTCTGAAGTATCAGAGAACAGTGGGGGGGGGGGCAGAGAGTGGTAACTCACACCTTTAATCCCAGTATGGTAAAGACTGAGTGGTGACCCACGCCTTTAATCCCATAACTCAGGAGACAGATCTTACTGAGTTTCTGTGCAAGACCTAACTACCAAATAGTAATAGCCCACGCCTTTAATCTTGACTATAGAATATGATGCAGAGTTGAACCCAGAAGTGAAACAACTGGGTGAAGAAGATATTTAAAGAGGCGTAGGCTGAGGGTGTGGAATCCTGTAGAAGCACGAGGAGCCAGGCTGAGAAATCTGGAAGATAGCTTTTATCATGAGAAGTTGGCTGGGTGAGGTTTGACTGTGGTCTGTCTCCTTTCTGTGATAATCCAGCTTTTCCCCAGTATCTGGCTCTGAGTTTTCATTAAATATCAACTAGAATTTGTGTTTGAACAGATGGTTGTGAGCCACCCAGACTAGGTGCTGGAAGCTGAACCCCAGTTTTCTCAAGAGCAGAAAGCACTGTTAATCATGGAGCCATCTCACTACCCTCGCCCCCAATTCTGTTTTCTTAAGAACATTGTAGAATGGATAATTGTGGCTGCAGGCACCAATACAAATGTTTTTGTATGGTCCCACTGCAGAATCTATACTTAGGCAGGAGAAGTAGATTAGGAAAGTACTCAGAGGCAGAATCCCCGGAGCTTAGTGATCTATTAGGTAAGAGGACTCAGAAGTGGTAGGGACCCAGGAAGACCTGACTTTATGGGAGGTCTAATTTGCATTATTAGAATGTTGCAAATCCAGGCCTACATTTTCTTAGGGCAACTTTAGCCTTTTCGGGAGCTGTTTGTTGCCCCCTCTGTGTTTTACCTAAAATCTTTGTGACCATTTGGTAAACCCTTGGCAGTGAATAAACAGATTTGCAACATTCTAACCTCTGCCCTGTTTGATAGACTCCCAGGCAGGGCCCACTTTGGAAACTATCATTTAATAAGGGCTTAGCTAAAATTCCCAATGGGAATGAGATAGCTACCTGCTGCTTCCACCAATGTCTTTAAAAGGTGCCGTGATTTCTGGCTTTGTTGTTATTCTGTTACTATAAAACCTCATCAAAGTTTTACCGCATTGGAACATGGAATTTAGTGTAACCGGAATCTGTGTTCTCAGGCCATAGTCGCTCATATTTGACTCCATAGTAAACCACCTCTCTGCCTGGGGAGGTGAGAGCTATGTTTTTGGTTTGTTTTTTTGTGGACACTTTGTGTGTGTTTGTGCACATAGTCTCTTGCTGGCCTTGACTCTAGATCATCCTGTCTCAGGCTTCCAAGTGCCAGGATTGTGAGTATGTTTCCAAGTGTAAAAACCTGGTGTTTCACCAGATTTTTTTCTTCCGTGAGCCAACTGGATTTCTTTACCTGTGGTTTACCTGGTGGGAAGAGGAGCTGCGTGCCCAGGGTCGAGGTGTGAGGTGACAACAGCATTACCCGACACAGGAGATGGAGAGCTGTGTCCAGGAACTGCTGAGTCAGCATTGCTGTTCTGTCCTGTAAAGCGTTCCCTGAAGGCCTGCTTATCCAAAATTAGCCTTGAATAAATGCATTTATATTCCAGAGAACTGAGAAAGAGTTTGTTTGGTGCTTTAAGATACTGGTTTCATTTGGTCAATTTAAAAATTATTTCACTTTGTAAGAATATTATAGATTTGCTTAGATTATAGACCAGCATGATGTGGGATGTCTTTCTGTATGCTGTGAATTACCATTGGATAGTAAATGAACTGTTTTAGCCTATGGCAAAGCATCTTAGAAGTAGGTGGGAAATCTGAGCATAGATAAAAGGGGAGGAGAATGGAGTCAGAGAGAGACACTGAGCTGCCTCCCAAGAGAGGAAGATATCAGGGAACACAGGTAAAGCCACTAGCAACATGGCAAGACATGGATTAATAGAAATGGGTTGAGTTAAGTTGTAAGAGCCCGCTGATAATGAGCCTAAGCCATAAGCTAAAACCCAGTTTGTAATGAATATAGGCTTCTTGTGTGATTCTTTGGGACCAAGAGACTGGATCCTTGGACCTAGGGTGGATCAGAAACTTCCAACTATACCAGCATCTTTCCAGAATTAGCATGTGAAACATCCATATTCCTTCCTCATTTCATCTAAGTACTTTAAACACAAGTGCCTCCTCCACTAGGAATTTTCCTACCTTGATTTGCAATCTGGGAAGAAAACCAAACCAAACCACTGGCTGCTAAACGTGTAACCTCAACACTCTGGAGGAGGAGGCAGGAGGATTGGAAATTCAAAGTCAGCCTGGGCTGAGACCGTATATCAAAACAAACAAAAAGAACTAGAAGAGGTAGAGGAGGAACAGGAAGAGGAGAGAGAAGAGAAGGAGGAAGAGGTAGAGGAGGAACAGGAAGAGGAGAGAGAAGAGAAGGAGGAAGAGGTAGAGGAGGAACAGGAAGAGGAGAGAGAAGAGAAGGAAGAAGAGGAAATAATCACAAGGTGATGAGAGAGGTTCACTAATGCTGGGGAGGGTGACAAAATTCTGTGGAAACTGGCAGCAGTCAGCTGGTATATTCTGTGGCAGGGAATGAGAGGTGGAGGGAAGTATGGGGAAAGGTGGAGCTCATCTGCAGATCCTGAACTTCTTTTGACTCCCAGACTTGGGGAGGCGATGCTGTGAACACCTTCTGCAGTGATATGAATTGAGGTCTTTGTCCATTAGCTATCTTTCTTCCATGAAACCGTGAACCTTGAGCAGGGGTGTGTCGTGTGTTGGGTTGGTCTTGTTTAGATGGGTTGTGGATGCAGCACTTCTGTTGTCTTTTGCTACCTCTCTTGAGGCACGAGGGAGTCTGATGTCCAGAACATTCTTTCATGTCCCCACCTTTCCTACCTCAAGTGCCATACCATTTGTTGTCACATGAGCTTTGCACTGCTACTTTTTTGTTCTTTTTAAATTTTCCCAGGCCATGCAGGACGCCTTGGCAGACCTCCCAGAGTGGTACGGAATAAAAGGCATGCAGGCCCACTGGATTGGGGACTGTGTAGGCTGCCACCTGGACTTCGCATTAAAGGTGATAATGCCCTAGCACTCCAGCGTCCATGCCCACAGATCTCTCTTGCATTTTAGAGCTCTTTAAATGCATAGCACGTCTGCACGGGACTGCAGCACTGCCCAGCAGAAAGAGAACCAGGGGGCATCTTTCTGAGCAAAGTTTCTCTACTTTCATCTTGGAATGCCTGGTGCCAAGTGCAGAGTGGGGACTGACCTCCTGATCTTCTGCCTAGCCCCTCCTCTTGTACACATTCTTCATCCTCTGGTCAGAGGCTGCGTTGGCTGTTTGAAAATGAGGAGAGGGTGGGATAGGGAGCCACAGAGCTCAGGAGGGCTGAAAATGAGGAAAGGGTGGGATGGGGAGCCACAGAGCTCAGGAGGGCTGAAAATGAGGAGAGGGTGGGATGGGGAGCCACAGAGCTCAGGAGGGCTGAAAATGAGGAGAGGGTGGGATGGGGAGCCACAGAGCTCAGGAGGGCTGAAAGTGAGGTGTCATGTTTTATTTTGCCAGGTTGATGGACAAGACACAGGAGAGACACTGACAGCATACACAGCTACCCCTGAGGCCATTTATGGCATTTCCCACGTGGCCATTTCTCCTAACCACAGGCTTCTACATGGCTGCAGTTCTCTGAAGAAGGACTTGCAGAAAGCACTAGTCTCTGGCAGAGGTGAGCTAAGTGGTGAAGCCTGGACTTACGGAGTTACTGCCTTCAGCTGGATAGTGGTTCACAAGACCCATGAACTTCCTATGGTTGCCATTTTCATCCTTGTGTTTCACCTCACCTATGTATCAAAACCTGAGGATAAAATAGCTCTGGCAACACTGAGTTGTCTGTCCCGAGTTTCCCAGGAGCTCAGTTCTTTATCTTGTGATTCAGTATTAATTTAAAGCTTCTGATAAGGAGAGAATCATCTCTCAAATTTTTAATTCCTCTGGCAAGTAAAACTATGGGAAAAGGGCTGGAAAGATGGCTCGGTAGCTAACGGTGCTTATCATCATGAAGCCTGAAGACCTCAGTTCAATCTGTAAGACTCACACAGCGGAAGGAGAGAGCAGACTCTTAGAAGTCCTTACACACATGAGGATAAACATCCAGTTGCCAGTTCCGGGTTTCCCTGAGTGATTGCTGTCGCTGGGACTCATGATATTTCCCTTGTCAAAAGACCACAACCTTTGGTTAGCCACAAAACTACAGCCATCCAGGGAGGAGATGTGGGGTATAGAGTCCAGTGGGTAAAGGACACCCTTGTTGATTAAAAGTAGGTCTCTGGAGAAGGTTTAAATGTCTCTGCAAAAACCTCATCCTTATGCATCCTCGTACACCGTCAACTTTAAGCTTTAGCTCACATCACAATTACTGGGCTCTCAAACTGTTTTGATGATGTAAACTGGAGACATGACCTGCAGGTTCAAGTTATGTCATTGCTTACCATTGCTGCGTGGCTTCCTTTATTATCAGGATTTGAGGGTGATAAGTGTCAAAGCAGTGACCATAAGGGCCAAGGTAGGACAGAGGACTTAGTCTGTCACTCTTGGTTTAAATTTTCCCATTTAAATTCCCCTGTTGTCACCAAGTTGGTTTCTGAACCCTGGCTCTCGATTTGCCACAGATGACTAAGAATCTGGTCCATAGACCAGATTTTATTTATTTTTACTTTATGTGTGTTGCATGAGTGTTTTGCCTACCTGTATGTCTCTGTACCACATATATGCAGGGCCTGTGCAAGACAGAAGAAGGCATTGGATCCTCTGGGACTAGGGTTACAAATGGTTAGCTGCCATGTGGGTGCTGGAAACTGAACCCAGGACTTCTGGAAGAGCAGCAAGCACTCTTATGTGCTAAGCCATCTTAGCTCCTTCTTTCTCTTTTGTGTGCTGGGTAACACCTAGCCCGCCTCAGACTCTCCATCCTTCTCCTTTAGTCTTTTAGTGGTGATATTACAGGTGCACAGCAAACCGCCACAACTGAGGCTGTAATGGAAATGTTTCTGTAGGACTGGAATGTAATTCAATGGTAGAATACTTTGTCTAGCATCTACAAGGCACTGTATCTGACCCCAGCACCAAAAAAAAGAAAAAAAAGTAGGAGTGTGTATGTGTTTAAAGAAGACAATTTATGGCTTTTGCTTTTATAAAATTTTTCTGAGGAGACATGCTGAAGGGTGGTATTCTTTTCAAAGGTGTGACCATTTTTTCTCGATTCATTCCATGTTGCTTTTATTGGCTTCTGAAAGGGCTTTATTGTTTTACCAGAACCAGTAGTAGGGTGAGTCATACTACAACCTAACCAGGAGGTATTACCTTAAAGTTCTCTCTGGTTTACCAAGTGCAAAATGTTAAAACTTTCAGATTAACTTTTATCTCTTTTTAATAATTTTTTTAAAAAGTGTATGTGTCTGTGTGTATGCCATATGTATTTGTGTGCCCTCAAAAGTGAGAAGAGGCTGTTAGATCCCCTCAAGCTCCAGTTAATAGGCAGTTGTGAGC
This sequence comes from Phyllotis vaccarum, assembly GCA_033318265.1. Classification (NCBI taxonomy): domain Eukaryota; kingdom Metazoa; phylum Chordata; class Mammalia; order Rodentia; family Cricetidae; genus Phyllotis; species Phyllotis vaccarum. The sequence goes on along the minus strand of JARWLC010000004.1, from coordinate 87,429,788 downwards.
TGCCTATGGGTGTGCTGGAACTGAACCCAGGTCCTGTAGAAGAACAGCAAATGCTGTTACTACTGAGCCTTTTCTCTAGACCTCTAAAAATAGATTTAAAAAAGAAAATCTAATGTTATGACTCACTGTAGCTTAGTGGTAGATCACACACCTCGTACATACAAGCCATGGGTTCAGTCTCCAGCTACACACACAGACACGCACACACGCACAGACCAATAGTATATGGAAAACCAAAGAATACTAGCAGGTGTAACTACAGCTAACAGTGTCCTCTTTATGCAGCTGCTTGTAATTTTTTAGGTATATGTTACTGGCATGTCACAGTCTAGATAGATAGGTGTTTCTTTCTTGCCTATATAAAGCTGTGTGGGGCTGACAAGCCTATCATGTGAGGTAGTAAGAGCCAGTATTCTGTCCCTTTATTCTGTCTTCTTTGGGTTTTCCATGATGCCCTACATGTTGTCTATATCCAGCTTTTTAAAAAAAAAAAAAAAAAAAAAGCAGTTCTTAGGGAAAACGATTGCCTTTTTCTGTTTTTAGATAGTGTCTCATTACATAGTGCTGGGTGGTCTGGCACTTACTAGGCAGCCCAGGCTGTAATGACCTAGCCTTCCAAATGCTCGGAATACAAGGGTATAGCACCATGCCCAGCTTGCCTTTTCCCTGTGAGGGCCTGTCTTAAATTTGCTTCTGAAAACAAATAAATAAAATAAAATAAAATAAAAAAACAGGAAAAAAAAGACTTTTTTGTCAATAAAGTTGTAATGAAATCTGCAATATATATATATTCATATAATATATATATATATGTATATATATATATTCAGCGCTGAACACTGTTGCTGAGCCATTGGAAGAAGTGAGTGTAGGGCTCAGCTGGTAATTGATGACAAGAGCTGTTCCACCGACAGGCCTGTGTCTGCGTTTTGTGTCTGTATTTCTCCATTCTTCACACTGGCTATCGGGTGATGACTTTTGCTCTGTCTCTGCCCCCTGACCTCCCCACTTCCTAATAATGTCACCTCAAAATTGCGGAATTTACAAATCCATATTTCCTCTCTAAGAAAAGACAACATGTATATCAATAAGGTTTCTTGGTTCCGGACAGCCAGAGGTCCAGACCCACAGACCTACAGCCCCAGACCCCTTAGCCTCCCGCAGCTGCTCAGGCCCCCAAAATGACTCAGACGCTTATATTAAGTTCATGCTGTTTGGCCCATGGCTCAGGCACATCGCTGGTTAGCTCCTTCATCTTAACTCAACCCATTTACATTACTCTGTCTGCCACGTGGCCTGTGGCTCAGCTGTGTTTCTTACACGTTGTTTCTTTGGGTGGCTGGCTCGGTCTGCCTGACTCTGCCTTGCTTCTCCTGATTTCCCCTCCTACTTCTTCTATGGTGCCTGTCAAGGGCTAAAACAGCTCCTTTATTTAAAGATTGATATTCACAGCATACAGAAAGACATTCCCACCTCAAACATGGAATAGAAATATAGATCCCTGCTTGGAAATGTGGAGTTCAACTGGCTCCAGCAACAGGGGTTTGGCAAACGGATCAGGAATGCTGCCGTATCTCAACTTCTAAGGCCCTACCCTACTCCTGGATCCTGCCTTTACCTCTATGAAGTGTAAACCCTAATTCTTGACTGGTTTTAAGTTGAAGACTTATTGAATCTGTATAACGAGATAACTATATGAAAGTTTAAAAGAAGTGTTGTTGAGTATAAATTGCAGAGACCAGCCAGTGATAGCTCTTATTACTGATGATGTCGTAAATAAACACAAGTAAATTGAAGCTTTTGTCAGTTACTGCTCTTGTGCCTCTTCCCTCCTGACTTTGGGTATTTATTTCTAGTCACATATTCATTGAGGATGTCAACATGGATGGTTCTTCTCCTGCTACTGTTCATTCGTGATAATACAATTGCAAGTCATCTGCCTCATAAGTAGTCATAACTGGGTCATGTGTACTATGGTTATGTTGTTCTGTTTGTTTATTTTTGAGACAGGTTCTTTCTGTGTAGCCCAGGTTAGTTTAGAAGTTACTATGTAGCTCAGGATACCCTCAAACTCACAATCCTGCCCCAGCCTCCCAGGCTGGGATTATGGACATACACCACCAGGCCCAGCTTACTTTCTTATTCGTATGTGTGTATATAGGTATGTGTGCAAGCACCTATGGAAGTTTGGAAGACAACTTTCTTTTCTTTCTAAAGTTCATAGTCTCTTTCTCTCTGTGTGTCTCATCTTTCTCCCGTTTGTTTTGTGTTCTTTGGATTTCTGGCAGAATCTTCCCACATTCTATCAGCTCTTTAAAACTCCACCCTTCCAGACAATCTTGTCAATTCCTTTATCTTCCCAAAGATAGTCTGGATGCTGTTTGGTTCAGGTCTGACTTGGTCACCCTCCAGGCCTCAGCTATATGTCTACAATTTCCTCTGACTTCTTTCTTCAATGTTCTTGTGGCTTTCCTTGTTGGGACCTTGTTTCCTGGATCCTACACCTGTCTCCTCCGTTTAGCCTTTTGTCTTGCAGGAGCACATACTCCAGTATCTGCTAAAAAGGTTACATGGGAAGGGACCGCTTTGTCTTTGGGTGTCTGGAATTCTCTTTTCCTGCTCTCTGCTCTGCTGTTTTCTGCTTGCTAACCACGTTATCATCCATTTGCTTTAGAAGTTTATGTTTCATCTTTGGAAAGGTGGTAATGAGGTGGCTTTTCCATCTGGAACTCTGAAACACCCTTCTTTGCTTAAGTGTGAGGGTGGATAAAACTTTTCTCCCATGCTTGTTTAATCTTCTGATTCCTGCTGGTGTAAATTATCTGCTAATATCCTTCAAAGGACCAGCTCTTTAGCAATTAGCACACAGCATGGAAGATGATGGGCTGCTTTTTCTCACTTGTCTGCTCTAGGATGTGTCCAGCTGATAGATCTGTTTTTGTTTTCAGATTGCCTCACACCAGTGATGGCTGTGAACATGCTCACCCTGCAGGAGGTCCCCATTGTGATCATGGCCAAGGATGATTTAGAAGGTTCTCTGGATTCAAAAATAGGTATGTGACTGTTTAGATGTTGTCCATGACAATAAGTTATGCACGTTAAAGGGCTAAGGGCTTGCAGTTCTTAGAGAAGTTTACCATTGATTCTGTGATGGGCTTTTGCCTCTTAGTAAAATTTTATGTTCATTCTCTTTGGAGCTCAGAATTAAATCTAGGGCTTCACATATTGCTAGCAAAGCAGTTACCATGAGCTGCAACCCCAGTCACTTACCTTCCACGTGATCATTATTTAGTTAAGAGCTATGTAGTCAGGAGCATGGTGGTACATACCTGAATTCCTAGCATTCAGGAGCCTGAGCCTTAAAGTTTTGTTTGTTTGTTTTTTTAATGTATTTTCTATGTATGAACATTTTGCCTACATATATGTATGTGCCTTGTGCCTTTGGAAGTCAGAAGAAGGAAGATCTGGAACTGGAGTTAGAAATGGTTGTGGGTGCTGGGAACTGAACCGATGTCCTCTCTAAGGACAAGTTCTCTTAAGTGCTGAGCCATCTTTCCAATCTTGTATCACAAGTCTAAAGCCTGTACAACATGGTAAAACACGTCTTTAAAAAACAAAAGCAAGCGTACAAACAACAACAAAAACCCTGTGTATTTGAAAGCATATTGGGGGGATGTGATAGCTCTGTGTGTAAAAGTGCTTGCCACGCAACCTGTCAACCTGAGTATAGTTACTGGAACCTGATTAGGAAAGTTGTCTTCCAAACCTCCATATGTGCTTGCACACATACTTATACACACACTAATAATAATAATAATAAAACTATTTTTAAAATAAAGCATATTAGGTATATCGTGGCTTCCTGGTTGCTATTGACTATTTGAAAAGCCAGGCTCATAGGTTATGAATTAGTTTTGAACACTTAGACACATGATATGGGAAATAATACAACATAGACTAAAAATCTAATTTCAAAATCCAAGCCAGGTTTAGGGATTCAGGCCTAGCACTGGGGAGCTTAAGGCAGGAGGATCTTGAGTTTGAGGTCTATAGTAGACTATATAGTAAGATCCTGTCCAAATAAAACCAAACAAAATAATTTCATAAAACTACTGGCAAATGCAGAGATGGGAGTTCCAGGAACATCTGGTTTACATGGGCTAGGTTTTGGCATTGAGGAGGAGTCTAATCTGAACTATGCAAGAAAGAGTCATGAAGCAGGATACAGAGGCATAGTTAGAAACAAAATTGGATGACCTTGGCAACCTTATTCATGAGTAGTCCTCATCTGTTGTCCTGGACCTGTCCAAACTCTGCCTTTAGGAGACACCAGTGTTCTTCTTACCTGCCTTCCTATGGGAGATCACAGCTGTGCTGTACAGCAGCAGGTCTTTGTGTCTAGATCCTGTTTCCCATGTTGCTGCAAATATGCAGAGCAAATAACATTTCATATTAATATGACCTCAGGTCAGTTAAGCAGAAAGCTGGCACTTAGCACTCAGGTCACTTCTGACTGTTCTAACCATGCATTTTATAATTAGTAAGAAGTTTTAAACAGCCAGCCAGAGTAAATAGTGAAGAAAATCTCTATGGCTGTTTGGGGCAGACAAGGGGTGTTTGACACTTTGAGCTAAATCACTAATACGTATTAGAGGATTTAGATGTTTTTAGGTGAGCGTGAGCGTGGGAAGTTGTCTTTCCTGTTGTCTTGATTTCCCTCCATTAAGTAATTAGTATTCTCTAAAGTATCGTATGTTTTGTTTCTTATTCTCTCTCTCTTTTAATTTTTGTTTTTATGAGACAAGGTTTCACTGTGTATCAGCCCTGGCTGTCCTGGAACTCACTTTGTAGAATAGATTGGCCTCAAACTCAGAGCTCCACCTGCCTCTGCATCCCAAGTGCTGGAATTAAAGGTGTGTGCCACCACCTGGCCTAGAGTACTCTTTGGACTGTCACTGAGTCATGCTAAAGTGAACATTGAAAATCTGGTAAATAGCCATCATCTTCTCCCTGTGACTGTAAACACTTGTTGGTCCTGTTTGCTGTTGTCCTGCATTCAGTCACTCAACTCTGTACTTTCTGTTACAACTCAGTTGGAAACAACACTCATAGCTTTGCATCATACTATAGAACTTGAGGCATGTGCTCTGGACCTAAGCCACTTTGCTGGAACTTTTTTGCAGAGACATTCACTGGTGGGTCATGTCCACATACATATCAGTATTTTCCATGAGAGAGAAGACATTTGACATATTTCGGAGATATTTTGTTTGTCTCTTCTGAGAAAGTGGTCTGGGAAGGGGCCAGGATGGTGTTGAATGCTCCCTGACAACCCACCATGTCAGCAATACCACATTCAGAATCCTTACCCACAGAACCAGCCACCAGAGCCTGGTTCTGTGCTTAGCTTATGCTAGAACAGCAGGTTTCCCATCCTGGGTGAGTGATTTTCTTGTGTCCCACCTTGTTTCCTCAAGAATATATGTGGGTTGAAGAATAAATACCTGTTCAGAATGTTCTGCTGCTCTTGGGGACACAGCTCAGTCTCCATTACTGGATTTCAGTGTCCAAACTTGGGGCATCTTTTTGAGATGTTAAAATGCTACTCAAGTCAACACTGTTTCCTACCAGGAAGCCATTGAGGTGATTCAAGAGGCTCCCTTCACATCTGTAATGAAAAGTTTCAGTAGTATATATGGTAGATTTTTAGGCTTAACAACACTGTTTATAAGAATAAGACAGCCAAGGCTGGAGAGATGGCTCAGGGGTTAGGAACACTGTCTGCTCTTCCAGGGGACCCAGGTTCAATTCCCAGCACCCATATGCAGCTGAGAGCTGTCTGTAACTCCTGTTCCAGGAGATCTGGCACCTTTGCACCAATGCAGATAAAATAAAGTTAAATAAATTATTAAAAAACAATAAGAAAAACCAGAGGAAAAGACTTAAGGAAATAATCCCACCATGGTAAACAGCTGTGCTAGGGTGTCAGACTCCTAAGGCTGTGTCCCATTACCTTCCAAGAAGCTAAGTGCTTGCCTGATACTTTGAGTGCTTACGATGATATTTTGTGCTTTTCCTCTCTGAACAGGAATCCCCAGCACCAGTTCAGAGGATACGAGGGTAGCCCAAGCCCTGGGCCTGTCCTACTCTGAAGTTATTGAGACTTCGCCAGATGGTACAGAGAGACTGAGCAGATCTGCCGAGGTTGGTGCTCCTGGCCTGTGCCCCAGAGTTCACTTGTGAATCGAGACCCTGAGATTTCATGGAGATAATGCACTTACATTGCAGCCTGCCCTTCTACTCTCTCTTACCCCAGCAGCCTCTTAGCCTTGCTTGGTTTCTCAGAACAAAAGACTATTCTTCAACAGCTAGAAATTTCTTAGCTTGAAATCTAGTCCAACCACAGAACAACTTCATTTGAGCATCGTGTTTCAGAATGATATTTCTAAAAGAATCTTGGAGAAGTGATTGGTGCTGACTCTTCTTCCTGGGGAAGATGATGGCTTTCTGCAGATCACCTGCTGTCTTCACCTAAAGTTTAAGTCACTTAGAGAAGGAAATGAACACTAAAGTTGTATTGGCCAAGGTTATCTCTTATTTGATTTGGTACATGTGGCAGGATGTGAACCCCACCTGTGCTGAACTGAACCATAAAGTGTGGTGGAAGAAGCAGTTTTGGAGTGGGAGGCTAAACTGGGTAGTGGCATAAATATCAATATCGTGCCAGCCTTGTTAAAACCCTGACTAGCAATGTATACCCAGATATCCTGACTCTTCACAAGAGTTCTCTTTCTAGCAAATTTGCAGGGTGTCTGTGTTTGTGCAGGTGGTGTTGCTGGTCCAGGGACCACTGCTGAGAATCGCTAGCTTAGAGCCTTGCTGCTAAAAGTCTGGTCCTTAGATCAGTGACTCTGGCATCAGTGTTAAGAATGTGGACTCCCAACCTACTCTAGTCACATAAGATCCCTGGATGATTTGTATACACATTAATACATGAGGGCACTGGCTTAGAGTGTTCAGTTTTAAACCTGGCTACGCAGTGGAAACACCGGGAAAGTGTTTTCAAATATTGGTGCTTGGAAGAAGAGTGTAGTGATCCACACACATAATCCTAACATTTGGGAAGTGAGGCAGGAAGGTTAGGAGTCCAAGATTATCCTGGCTGCATAGAGTTTGAGACCAGCCTTGGCTATGTGAGACACTGTCTCAAGGAACAAAACAATAAAATAACAATTTGATGGCTGAGTTTCAACCCAGGACATGAGTGATAGACATAAGGAGTAGTTACAGTTCCCCAGGAGATTTGAACATAAGCCCTAATCTGGGAACTGCTCGCCAATGATGAATCACTGGAGAATCACCTGTTGGTTGTCCCCCTGGTTCTGGTTCTGGTCCTCTTATACCTGAAGATCTAAGAGTTCTGGGTTTGGGGCTTCTTAGCTATAAGGGTGGCCTGTATTTCTGTCTTCCTCTGTTTCTGTCTGTCTTAGGGTTTCTATTGTTATGAAGAGACACCATGACTATGGCAACTCTTATTATTTATATATATATATATATATATATATATATATACATATATATATATTAATGAATAAAATATATATACTTTTAAAATTAATTCTTAAAATTTGTTTTACATACCAACCACAGTTTCTTCTCCCTCCTCTGCTCCTCCCTCCTTTCTCCCCCCTCCCTCATCCACTCCTCAGAAAGGGTAAGGCCTTCTTTGGGAATCAGCATATTAAGTTGAAACAGGACCACAAGGCACCCTACCATAAAGAACAGGTTCCAAAGAGCCAGCTCCTGTGCCAGGGACAGGTCCTGGGCTCACTGCTAGGGCTCCACAGACAGACCAAGTTACACAGCTGTCACCCTCTTGCATGCAGGTTCCCTGGTTATTAGTCTAGAGTCTGAGCTCCACTGAACTCAGGCTATCTTTCTTTGTGGATCCCCTTCATGATTTGACTCCCCTTGCTTTTATAATCCCTCCTCCTTCTCTTTAGCTGGACTCCAGAGCTTGGCCCAGTACTTGGCTGTGGAGCTCTGCATCTACTTCCACTTGTTGCTGGATGAAGGTTCTTTGGTGAGATTTCAGTAGTCAACCTTCTCCACTATCACCAGGAGTCTTAGCTGGGGTCATCCTTGCAGATTCCCCGGAGTTTCCCCGGCACCAGGTTTCTCCCCATCCCCACAGATTCCCTCTTCCCTTCTGTCCTTCAACTTGACCATCCCGATCACTCATATTCCCACCCCACCCATCACCCATGAGATCTCATCTGTCTCCCCTTCCCAGGCAATCCATGTGCCCTTTTAGGGCCTTCTTCTTACCTCGTTTCTCTCGGGTTGTGGGCTGTAGTCTTGTTATCATCCTCACGGCAGCTCCTATATAAGGAAAACATTTCATTGGTTCAGTCCATTATGATGGCAGGGGGCATGGCGAATGGCGCTGGCCACATCTTGATCAGAAGGCAACAGGAAGTGGACTGTGACACTGAGCAAACTTTAAGCAAGTCTCAAAGCCTGCCTCTGTAGTGATACACTTCTTCCAGCAAGACCACACCTACTCCATCAAGGTCACACCTCCCAACAGTGCCACTCCCTATGAGATCGATTGAGCTATCTATCTATCTATCTATCTATCTATCTATCTATCTATCTACCTACCTACCTATCTATCTATCTATCTATCATCTATCTACCTATCTATCATCTATCTATCTACCTATCTATCATCTATCTATCTATCTATCTATCATCTATCTACCTATCTATCTATCTATCTATCTATCTATCTATCTATCTATCTATCTACACACAAGAGAATAATGACCAGTCTTTCCCCTTTAAAAAGAGAGACAATGCCTGACTTCAGTTTGTATCTCTAAATAAATCATGTTCTAATATATAATGCTCTTTTTTCTTGGTTCTCATTTGTGCAGCCCACTGGTATGGCAGAGCCAAGCCTAGGTGTCTACACGGGATCCCCAGCTCTGGGAAGTGAAGAAGGGGCTATCTATAGCCAAAATAAGGCTGTCTCTCTGGGCCTTAGGGAGACCCCCATTCCTCTGGATGGGACTCTGAGCATTAGTTTGTCTTTCTGATAGCTACAAGTAGCCTTTGAGTCGTCTCCTAGCTCTTTGCTGAGTACTCAGCCAAGTTCTGTTGATGAGGGTAGAGAAGGGGGTTTTCCTTCATGAACTTTGAAGAGAGGATGCCATGCTTTTTATCACAACTAGATGATGTCAATAGTACAGACTAGGGAATCCCTTCCCCAGAGCATAGCCACTCCTTTATAGTAATCTCTTTCAGAAAACTCTTTACATAATTAGTAAGAGGAGTTACTTAGGTAAACATGGCTGAACTGTCTTGCTATGACATGTCTTGTGACTGAGAGTTCTTTGAGAACATGGGCAGATTGCCTTTATCTTTGTGTCTCTGAAGCCTGGCATACGGCAGAACTGAATCCAGGTGCCCACATTTTGAGTACTGGACTCATGGCTCACTTTAGTTTGGCCTCTGGAGAACACCAATGAAGAGAGACCTCTACCTTTGAACTAGTAATGTCTGTCTATGAATTTAAATATAGAGAATGATCTATCTCTTCAAGCTGAGGCAGATATGACCCCTTGCCTGTCATAAGATATAACACTGAATTTAAAGAAAAGAGGCGTTAAAAATGTGTGGAGTACAGTTCTTCGCTGGTAGGTACACACTCTTCAGTGTTACCAGGCATGGCAAAAAGGGAGAGCCACAGAACCAGGGCCCACTACACAGTGGGCACAGTGCCCATGGACAACATTGCTTATCGAGGCTCCTGGAAATATTTTAATATCTTCAAAATACTGTTCTTCCAGGGAACCCAGGTTCAATGCCCAGCACCCACATGGCAGCTCACAACCATCTGTAACTCTAGTTCCAAGAGATCTATCACCCCTCTTCTGACCTCTGTAGGCACCAGGCACAAATGTGATGCATAGACATACTTAAAGATAAAGCACCCATACACATAAAATAAGTAAATTTTTAATTGGAAACAAAAAAACCTTGAGCTTTTAGGATCAACAGTGCAATCGCAAAATGTGATTATTTTAATGTTAGCTTAGAAAGGAAAGGCCCTATAAAATGATAAATGCATCTGGGCTCGGGAGTCCTGATGGGACACTGCACGGAGCCAGCCCCTTATTAGAATCCCACACTGATGCAGTGGTATGGGGTGCTAAGCAGGTGCAGAGATTCTCTTAGAGTCATTTTTCCTCTCTTCCAGTTCACAGGTATGACCCGGCAGGATGCCTTTCTAGCCCTGACTCAGAAAGCTCGTGGGATGAAAGTGGGTGGAGATGTGACAAGTGATAAACTGAAAGACTGGCTGATCTCAAGGCAGCGCTACTGGGGCACACCGATCCCCATTGTCCACTGCCCGGCCTGTGGCCCTGTGCCTGTGCCGCTACAAGACTTGCCTGTGACTTTGCCCAGCATCACGTCTTTCACTGGCAAAGGAGGCTCCCCACTGGCCTCCGTTTTGGAGTGGGTGAACTGCTCCTGCCCAAGGTGAGGAGACACAGCCAGCATCCTGAGGTATCTAGGACACCTTCCTCTCACTGGTTGCTCAATGCTGACTTCTCTAGCAGCCTAAAAAAAAGGACATCAAAAGTGCTTTGGAAGCTTTGAGACAGCGTCTAGAACCAGGCCTAAAAACCCCTGTGGAGGGCCTGAAACACTGATCGGGTTTTTATTATATTATACTATCTGCCATTTCTGCCCCATAGAACTTTCTTGAAGTGAGAGAGGGTGTTTCTCTTGTGCTATGCTTTCCCAGTACAATGCCTGTATTAGCCATTCAGGTCTTAGCACCAGTCATGGAGTACAGGGGAGACAGCCAGTGTGTTCTTTACCGCTTGTTGGAACGCATCTGTTTTCCTTTCTTTCTCTTCATTTTGGGATTGGGTTTTTCTAAGATCAGTAGAATGCTTCTCGTGTGATTGTCATGATGCTGTTATCAGCTGACTAAACAGAACAGTAACAGACAGTAAGCCATTTTTTTTTTCTCTTTTCCTTTGTGAAGGAATGTTCACATTTCCTATGGCATTGCAGCCTTGTGTGGTAGTATGCTCTTAACAGAACTACAGAATTTCTGGAGGACAGAATCCAGGCCTTAAAGTTGACCATATTCTCTGAGTGAATTTGGTGAGCGTCCAGGGCTGTGAGCAACCAAGCTAATGCAACCGAGCAGGACAGTACAGAGATACAGACATACAGAGATACAGCCTTGGATTTGGCAGTTGAGGATTCTTTATTTACTTTTGAGTTCTAAGACTATGTGCCTGCTTCTTTGAAACCTCACTACTCTCCTGCACAGTAGGGCTTGGGTTAGTCTGTCTCATAATTACCTGGTATTCTGGGAACCTGATGAAATAGAATCCGTGACACCTTTGGCCTAGTTATACCGCACCCAGACCAACCTGGTGTCCTTGTGCCCATCATCTGCCCAAGCACCTTACCATAAAGGGCTTAGTTTCAGTGGCTTGGTATCAGTGGTCACACCTCGCTGCCTTCAAGGCCAAAGAGACAATAATTGAAGTGAGTATGTTGAGTGCCCACCAAGTGTGTTTGTTTCTGGGTAGTGGCCTCTGTTTTCCTTAGAGTTTCACAAGTTGGGCCAGGAAGAGAAGGTGCCTTTATCTCCCTATTACTTCCCAAACTATTGTCTGTGGTTAAAAATAAGATGTAGTCCAAATAAAGACCTGGCTTTACTTTAGAGACTTGCCGTGGAGATCCGTGCCCCTTTCTGGGACACAGGATTCCCTAGGAACGTCTCTGACAACTCCTGCCCTGAAGGACCCCACTGTGCCCAGGCCTCCTGATAAAAACGCAGGTGTAAGGTGTTTGTTCATCTCACCTGAGATGGGGAGGGAGGGCTGATTCCTTCTGTAATATTCATAGAGCCAGTGTGGACTGGTTAACAAATACGGGATGTAAACCACAACCCTTTTCATTTTAAAACTAAGAATAGGTTCAGGCTCTTGTGTGCCTAGCGAGTGGTAGATTCCTTTGTTCCACTTGGACTCCATCTTCTCTTGCTCTCCAGAGCACCCTCGCCCAGACCTGTGCTGCCCAAAGTATAGCTGGTAGGAAACACCACTGAAATCTTGAAAAAAAGCCAATTGTGTATTTTTTTTTCCTCAGATGCAAGAGATCAGCCAGGAGAGAGACGGACACCATGGATACCTTTGTGGACTCTGCGTGGTACTACTTCAGATATACTGACCCTCACAATACTCATAGGTAATACCCCTACTGTGTGACATTTTGCATCCTCTATGAAGCAAAACCAAGATGGAATTAGATATGCAGAGGAGGTGCTAGGGGCCTGGGAGGATAGAGAGAGGAACGAGCTGTCAGAGAACAGCACATCATGTGTATGTGTAGCTGGTACCCAGAGACAGTAAAAGGAGGAGAGTTCAGAGGAGCCCTGGACCACAGCAAAGCTCCAGGGGCCTCAGTCAGGCCTGTGGAAGGAATGCCCAGTGCACATGTCCATTCAGAATACAAGGGGGGCATTTGGACCTTTGCTCTGATACCCTCCTTTTCTTCTCTTAGAAGAAACTGGATACCAGGGGCTGACCCAGAATAGTTCCATAGACACAGTGGTAGATATTGTTGGTCAGCTGTCCACCTCATGCCAGGCTTGTGCATAGTTAAATTATTATTAATTTAGATTGCTCAGCCTAGTAAATCCCACTATAATACAAATTAAATAAACAGCTAAAGGAAGAAGTGAACACCCTGCACTTAGGGACTGGAGGGTGCCTGGTCATGGATACAGGGAGACAGGGAGTATTGGGAGAACTAAACAGCTTAGACTCTTACCATACATGGTCAATAAATCTCCTGAAATGGAAATCAGTAACAAATATAAACATTTTTAAATAAGATGAAAAGTGGAAGCACAAAGTGTTGGCATATGTACATAACCCAAGAGTTCAGGGCCAGCCTGGGCTGCACAAGTGACATGGTGATGCCTGTAAGCAGAAGTTTCTGTCCCACCAGCAGCTCCCAAGTAACCACACTGAGACCTATTATAAATGCTTGGCCAATAGCTTAGGCTAGTTACTAGCTAACTTTTCATGTCTGTTAATCCATATTTCTTATCTAGGCGTTGTCACATGACTTGGTACGTTTTCTCAGTACTGCATTGCGCATCTTCTCTCTGCATCTTCTGGCCACTGCTCTCAATCTTCCCTTCTCCCCCACTCCCCCCAGCATTCTTAGTTGGCTCTCCCACCTAACCGTACCCTGTTCAGCTATTGATCATCCAGCTTCTTTATTAGACCACTTACAGTAACATATAGTCACACCGTGTAAATGAATATTCCATAGATGTCTTTAGTCCCAGCACTCAGAAGGCAGAGACAGGTGGATATCTATGAGTTCAAGGTCAGTCAGGACTTCATAGTGAGTTCCAGGCCTATGGTTGTACATAGTGAGACCCTGACTTTAAATTAAATTAAAAAGTGCTGGGTACAGAGAGAAATGAGGCCAAGACCACTGTTCATGATAAACTTTCAAGTGCTGTCTGATTTTTCAGCTGTGTCTTTGATGAGATAGAAATAAAGGAAAGAGAACAAAATAACCAAGCAAAGCTGGAATAGGAGCTACAGAAAACCACTCCAGAACCAGGAAAGCAAGCTGTTCTTGAGCAGAATTATCCTGGAATTGATATTTCTAAGGCTTCCACTCTGGGTGTGGTGGTACAGCCTGGAGGTCCAGCACTAGAGGTTGAAGCACAAGGTTGTAAGTTCAAGGGACCTTGTTCTACAGAACATTATCTTATGTTGAAAACAAGCAAAGAAAGCACTGCCTATTCTGGATTAGCAGCACAGGAGCATATTTCTACTTAGGCAGATGCTCAAGCCACATTCTGAACAGCAGAGTTGTGGTTCTATGATTTTTGTTCATTTCAGAAATTTTTTGTAATTTTGAGTAATGGAAGGATGCAAGAAGACTGGGAATTCCAGAGCAGCTCTGTGGGAGCCATAGAGGAGTGTGAAGGAGGGGTTCCCTTTTCAGGCTGTCTGGGTTCCAAGCCCTGAAGAGCTCCTTTATGACCAGCACAGGGCTTCACATCTCTCCTGGCATGCTGCCCCTAGACTCAGCATTGTCTCGATTCTTCTGGAGTAGTGTCGTATGTAGAACATAAACTGAACGTTTAACCTCATTTATCCCAAGCTTGTTTGTGAGATAAATACCAGCCTCAACTTTGGCTTCATTGTTGCCTGAAACAACAATGTATTTATTTATTTAATTACTTTATTTAATTATTTAATACTTTAATTATTTAATTTTTGTTTTGTTTTGTTTTGTTTTTTTTGAGGCAGGGCCTCACTATGGGATGTGGTTGTCCTGGAACTTACTATGTAGACCAGGTTGGTCTTGAACTCAGAGATCAGCCTACCCGTTTCCAAGTTTGGGGATTAAAGGTCTGCGCCACCACACCCAGCAGTATTGAATTTCTTTAAGAAACTATTGTAGTTTGAGGTTTATTTATTTGTTTACTTGGTGATTTGGGCGGCTTTGTTCTGCTTTTTTCTTATTTTTAATTTTGTGAGAGACCTGTGCTAACTTGCCACCAGCAGTTTCTGTCTTTAGTCCCAGCCAGCCAAGAGCATGCGAATGGAAAAGTACTTTGAGGCCCTGGGGAGAAACTCTGAGGTTTTGAAGCCAGGAAGCACAGATCCTCCAAAGCAAACTTCCTGATACATATCGGATCCTGGGTTATTGGGAATCCTCTGCTGATGCAGAAAGCCAAGTCAAACCAAATTAATAAAACCAGATTTAATAAACAGAGCAAAGCACCTCCTGCGTGACTCTCAGAAAGGCAGGAGAGAACTCACGTGGCAGGTCTGGTGACTAGGTCCTAAATACCCTGTGGGCCTGGCCTTGAGCACCCCCAGGGGAGGATCTGACCCTTGGCAGGGCCTGGAATGGGAGGAGTGAGATTCCCAACAGTTCTCTAAGTTGACTTCAAACAAAGGGTTGCCTTTGGGAACAGAGAAGTCTGTTCCCAGACACAGTGACTCTTTCCCAAGGCAGTAGCCAGCAAATGGAGGGCCTGGAGAGGCCTTCCCTCTGTATACACTAGGAGTAGGAGGAAGCTTGACCTTTGGTAAAACTGTTGGTCAGGAAATTGTAGATGAGGGAATTACTGAGATACTATTTTTCATGGGCCCTATATAAATTTCATTCTTTCAGTAAGCCATATTTGAACCCTTGCTGTCTATTTCAAAACACTTTTAAAAATAAGCCTGAATTTCTTTTTTAAAATAAACATTTACTACCATGCTAGTTTCAATTATAAATGCTACTATTGCCCTCTATTGGTGAGAATTAAAATATTTCTATTATCTAATAATAATAATAATTAAAGCTAATCATTCAAATAAGCATCCCATGGAGATGCCTGTTGCTGGCATCTTTTTCTTCTGTTCTTGTTTTATACAAAAATTACTGAGGTTTTTTGTTTGGTTGTTTGGTTGGTTTTGGTTTATTTAATTTTTTGAGAGAGGGTTTCTCTCTGTAGCCCTGGCTGTTGTGGAACTCACTGTATAGATCACACTGGTCTTGAACTCAGGAATCCACCTGCCTCGGCCTCCACCACTACCACCAGCAGCTCAAAAAATTACATTTTTACTACATTTTTTTTATTGTGTGGGCAAATGTATATTTACCACGAACCATGTGGAGGTTGCGTATCCAGTCAACACTCGTTTTTTCTCTTTATTGTGTATGCTTTTTCTCTCATTAATAAAAAGTCACTCTTTTCTGGCACTAATTCTTTTCAAGGTACATGCAGATCACGTTAGGTCTAATTTATGCAGTTGTGGCAAAAAGGCTTTAAATGCCCATTTACCCTTCTAGTCCTTTCAGCTCGGCTCTCGCGGACTTCTGGATGCCTGTGGATTTGTACATTGGAGGGAAAGAGCATGCTGTCATGCACTTGTTCTATGCAAGATTCTTCAGCCATTTTTGCCATGATCAGAAGATGGTAAAGCACAGGTGAGCGTTTGTTTCTGTTTTTGTTGGGGTTTTTCCACTTTATTTCTTGTTTTTCACATCATGCATCTCGATCTCATTCATTTCCTGTCCTGTATATCCACTCTGTGCCCCCACCCTCTGCCCTTGCAGCCCTCCTCCAATCAAATTTAAGAGAAAAAAAGAAAAGAAATAAAAGGTAAAGGTATTATCATGGAAGCTGTCATGTGACACAGTGAGTCCCGCAGTAACCCTCTGTCCACACATCTTTACTTGTCAGTCAGTGTTCATTGCACAGTCATTGGTCTGCTTTGAGGCCTTTGGTTTCTGCTATAGTTAGATGCTGAGCCCTCATGGACTCCTCTGGGTTATCCTGCTGGTGTCCTGTGTGGTGGAGATTCTGGAGCTTTGGTCTGCAGACCCAGGTCCTTCACGTGCTCTAGAGAATCACAGATGGCATGGATGTTGGAGTGAGTCAACCCATAACCCCGGTTCTGGGTCTGGGCTGTGCAGGCTTGGTCAGCCTGCCAGCTCTCCCTTGTCCTCACCACCAGAGTGAGCTCTCCTGCATTGCCCTGGCAAGTTCACCCCTTGCAGTGATGAGCAAGGAGTGTGGCCAATACTCCTGCTTTCATGCTCTTAGGGTCAGCATGCCTACAACGGGGCCAGCTCTACTGTGTTGTCCAGTGAGGAGTAGGGGCTACATCTCCCGAGTGCTACATCAGACGAGGGGCAGGGCCAGTTCTCCCATCTGTCTTGAGTTGTTGGGGTAGGAGGGACAGGACATGGGACATTTCATCTCTGTCCATGCTGCCACATAACAGGTGGGTAATGGGACAGCTTGTGACATCTCATGTGAGGTTTATTGGTGGGGTGTGGGTGGGGAGTATTGCCTAGGCTGCCTCTGAATGAGGGTGGGGAGAGAAGGCACTTGCTTTTTATCAGGGGATATAGTGCATGTGCATAGGGAGGACATGTGACTCATAGTGACAGTGGGAACTCGTCTTATCTCGGCATCTGGTAATGCCATGTCCTGCTATAGCTCGGTTACTGGAAGTGAGCTTAAAGGTACGGTTTTTCCAACACCATCCTCCAATTTTCATCTTTAGACCATCTCTCATTTACCCTTTCATATTCTCTGTTTATTTATGTGTGTATGTGTGCGAGCCTTTGTGAGTATATTTGCATCCCATGTGTGAGGAGTCCACCACAGAGGATGGAGGGAAGTTTCAGATGCTCTGGAACACAGTTACAGAAGTTGTGAACTGCCTTGTGGATTCTGTTAGCCAAGTCCAGGTCCTCTGAATGAATAGCAAGCTCTTTTAACTACTGAGCCATCTCACCAGGACCTCGATTCTTTTTAGTATAAATGTATTTCAAACATACTTATTTAATAAAATGTGTCGGATATAACTTGTTAATATATGATAGCTAATCCCATGTCTCAGGCCACTGTGATCTGACTTGTTACTATTTTTGCTGTTCTTTATTTTTTGGGGGGAGTAGTGATTTTCAACCAAGCTTATGTGTCTTGTCTCCTTGTTTATGGGAACTCCTGGTGCAGTCTGTGTAGGCCTCTCTGTGTTAGCCTCCCTCTCATGATGGAGAGGACACCAACCACAACCACCTCATATTCTCTGCCTAAGGTTGCATGACCATACAAGTAGCTAGCCTGGATCCAGTTCCAGAAACTGTAACAAGGTCAGCTTATGTCTGTAGATTGTCAGCAAAGTTTTCTTTTCTTATATCACCATGATCACTGAAGGAAAGTTTAATGGATTTCCTATGCTAACTGTGAGCTGCTTTCTAATGCTCATGTGGCTTCAATGACTCCTGCTGTACAGGAGAGTTCTGGTCTCCAGATCTGTCTAATCTCTGTGCTCCCTGCTCTACTCAGGAGTCATGCCAACTAGGGTCCCATAGATGCCTCAGAGTAGAACCAGCTGAATAAATTGTACTTTCTGAGTGTCTGGGAGCTTTGGAGAAGGCTAGGGTTTTTGTTATTCCTTTATTCTGTTTTGGTTTTGCCAGCTCAATGACACATTTTAAGCAGTTTTATACTATGCCTGATTTTTTTACTTGTTTTTCTGTTAGGACAGTAATTTACACTCTCCAATGCATTCTGCTAGCAGGATGGTCCCATCCTGTTGAATACTCATTAGCAGTGTAGGAAGT
This sequence comes from Phyllotis vaccarum, assembly GCA_033318265.1. Taxonomy (NCBI): domain Eukaryota; kingdom Metazoa; phylum Chordata; class Mammalia; order Rodentia; family Cricetidae; genus Phyllotis; species Phyllotis vaccarum. The sequence goes on along the minus strand of JARWLC010000004.1, from coordinate 87,411,584 downwards.
GTGAGTCTCCCTTCCCATTCCCCACCTTTTGCTTCTTTTCATATTCCAGAACAAAACCATTTTGCTTATCTTCCCCTTATATGTGCTTGAGTCCCTCTGCCAAGTGCTGGTGTTACAGGAATGTATCACCGCACCCAGCTTGACCAGTCATTTGTAAACATTACATATAGTACACGTATCTTTTGCAATTTTGATTTAATGGAATATTTAGACGTTTTCCCCCACCAGAGCATATTTATTTCCCATTCTTTTTTATTTATGCATAGTCTATCATCCTTATTAAAGCATTCACTTATTTTTTCTAATTTATTATTATTTTCTTAGAGAGTGATATTTTACTTGTTAGCAGAATCGAGAGATGCTTCTTTGTTTTTGTTTTGTTTGTTTGTTTGTTTTGAGACAGGGTTTCTCTGTGTAGTCCTGGTTGTCCTGGATCTCACTCTGTAGACCAGGCTGTCCTCAAACTCACAGAGATCCTCCTGCTTCTGCCTCAAGCAGTGGGATTAAAGGAGTGTGCCATCATTTTGCTATTAAAAAAAAAAAAATTTAAGGCCATCATTTACAGTTTGTAGTCTGCAAAAGGGAGACCCAGGGAGGCTTCCCATAATTCTAGGTGAGGCTGACCTCAACTTGGTTTCTTTCTTGTTCTGTATTAGCAGCCACTAGCCCAGTCAGGGGAGTGAGCAGCTGTCTGTCTGTCCAAGTCTTCCGTTTTCATAGAAATGACACCTGTTGTAGCCGTCAGTCTATGCTTGGACTTTCCGAGCCTGTTTCCTTTCTTCCTTCTTTTTGTCCCTTAGCCTTAGAGGTAAAACGAAGGTGGTCCTCAGTGCCCAGCAGGTATCAGTTGTTTTAATTTCTGCATTAGTCGAGGAGCTGGATTAACCTGGAGATGGTGAAGATTACAGCACTTGTCTTCCTGCTTACACAGACGTGCTTCCGTAGATGAAGTGATAGGAAGGCCAAAGCAGAAGAAGCAGAGAGGTCCAACATGGTGGCCAGTTTTAAACAGCCTTCGTTGGCAGGGTAAAGTTTCAGATTTTCACTTTTACAAAAGTCTCTTCTGTGCAGTCGGTAGATTAATGCGCAGCGTGGTTACTTACACTAGTTTGTCCCTGAGAACCATCTGTTGAGCTCGTTGTGAATCTGAGTAATAAGCTTGGTGATGTGCTGCCTTCCTTATCTCTGTATTCTTAGCCCTCGTATCACTGCTCCCCTGCCTTGGTGGTATTGGTGCTGATTTATGAGCATGTCTTAAGTGTCCTGTTGGACTGTAGGCAACTAAGTGCCCTATGAAGGAAGGAGGTACCATATAACACAGGAAAAGGCCCAGGAGGCTAACAGATATCCCAGGGGTGCTGTGCAGCTGGCACTGTCTTGAGAGACATTCACTAACAGACCCGTTCTACAGGACACCTGCATATTATGGGGAAAGGACCAGCGTGGCCCTGGAGCTCTCATTCAGAAACTCTTTGAACTAGCTTTGAAAGAATAAAGGATTGTGCTAGCAGTCAAGCTAGTCGGGTGGCAGTGGAGGCAGAGTGCCTGGAGGTGGGGGCCACACTGGGTGCCGTTTGCATGTCAGGTGTCTATGTCATGAAGATCCATCAAGTTGTACCCACTTAGCCCTGGACCAGTATACTTTTCAATGTGACTGCTAATTGTCATTTGACAATTTGCTTTAATCACATAGAGGAGAGGGGAAGAGAGACAGTGAGCAGGAGAGGGTGAGGAGAGAGGGAGAGGGAGAGGGGAGTTTTAAAGGATGAGGCAGTCTTAGAACAGCCTGGGTCAGGGTCTTGCTGGTGCGTTGCAATTTTACACATGCCCAGAAGGTGGCAGTGGTGGACTACTTGATTCCATGGGACTCAATAATAAGAAGATTCCAGCTCTCTACCTTTACGTTTTTTGTTTTTTCCTTCTTTCAGAAACGCTCATGCTGTATAGCTTAGTCTGGCCTCAAACTAAGGACCATCCTGTCTGAGCCTTCTGAGTAGCTGGGTTGCAGATATGCAGCCATATGCCCAGTCCCTGAGTCTTTTCCCCCACTTTGAGACAGGGTTTCTCTGTGTGGCCCTGGCTTTCTATCCTGGAAGTTTCTGTATAGACCAGGCTGGCCTTGAACTCATAGATCCACCTGCCTCTGCTTCCCAAGTGCTGGGATTAAGAATGTGCACTGCCACTCCCAGCTCCTGAGATTCCCTTAAGTGTGACCAAAACCAATGCCCAGTGTGAGAGATGAGTGGGAAACCTCACACCCTGTTGAAGGGATGTTGGCACCTGAGACAGTAACAGCCACACTGAATAGGTACAAGATAAACTTGTATACACCATCGTCCTTGTGGAGCTCATTGGAGTTACCTCTTGGTGCTGAGTACAGTGTTCCTACTTTGTTCACTACCTTAATTTGCTATTGGTCTTAATATATCTGCATCCAGGTTTTCCCTGCTCAGCAAGAAGTGACTGTGCTAGTTGGTTTTTGTCATATCTGGGAAGAGGGAATCTATCTCTTTTTAAAGACTTACTTAATGTGCATCAGTGTTTTGCCTGTATGTATGTCTGTGACAGCGTACGATCCCCTGGAACTGGAGTTACAGACAGTTGTGAGCTGCCATGTGGGTGCTGGGAATTATTGAATCAGGGTCCTTTGGAAGAGCAGCCAGTGCTCTTACCAATGGAGCCATCTTTCCAGCCCTAGAAGAGGGAATCTTATTTGAGAAAATGCCTCTGTAAAATTGGTCTGAAGGCAAGTATATAGGGCATTTTGGGGGTAATGACTGACGTGGAAGGGTTCCACGCCCTGTGAATAGTGCCGTCCCTGGGCAGGGGAGTCCTAGATGGTGTGAGGAAGGAAGCTGAGCAAGTCAACAGTCAACATTCCTCCATGGTGTCTGTTTCAGTTTCTGCCTCCAGGTTCCTCCGTTTACTTCCTTCAGTGATGGGCTGTGATGTAGATGTGTAAGTGAAATAAACTCTTTGCTTCCCTTGCAAGTTGCTTTTGGCCCTGGTGTTTTATTGTAGCAATAAGAAGCTAAGGTAGTGCCTGTTCACCTCTCTAGTTGACAGTGTGAACTTGGAGAGTGGGGTCGGCATTAAATGCGGCAATAGTCATCCTTATTCAGAGCATCAGACCGTTTATACTCTGAGGGTTAAGAGTCAGCTGAATAAAGTGTACAGTCACAAGGACAAGCACATGTGGCAAGAAAGTTTTTTCATAGAGGCTGTGGTAGCTTGAGCGTCAGTGGCCCCGTAATCTCACAGAGTGGCACTATTAGGAGGAAGTGTGTCACTGTGGGGGAGAGCTTTGAGGTTTCCTGTACTCACGATACTGTCCAGTGTCTTCCTGCTGCCTGCAAAGTGTAGGGCCCTCAGCTTCTCTTCCAGTATCATGTCTGCCTGCCTGCAACCATGTTCTCTGCCATGATAAGAATGGATTGAACCTCGGAACTGCAATTTGTCACCTCAGTTAAATGTTTTCCTTTATAAGAGTTGCCTTGATGTGGTTTCTCTTTACAGCAACAAAAACCCTAACTAAGACAGAGGTAAACAACGGCTGAAGTGAACTCCCTCCTGTCTCCTACACCTGGCAGAAGCACAAAAGCACATCCAAGGAAAGTCTTGTGTTTTCCCAAGAACTCAGAATTCTCCTCACACAGCTCCATCTGTGGACTGTTCCAACAAGTAGCCATGCATTTTTCCCTTCTGTTTTAAATCTTGCCATGATTATTTTATAATTAGCTTAAAGTCCAGGCACACCAAAAATTTGTTTCTGAAAAGCAAGGATGGCTCAGGGGCTGAGCAGCATCCACCTTCCCTCTGGTGCTCACCTCTTTGCCCATTAGATGAATGTTTTAACACAGGCTGCCGTCCACTGGGCTCAGAGCCTTGGGAGCAGAGTGAAGAGTGAGATAATGTCCTTACTAAAGGGCCTAAGCAGAGGGTGGGTGATCTGTATATAATCACACAACAGGCTGACCATGTGCTTTCAGTGAGGTGTACCAGGTGCTGTGGATATGAAATGTAAAGCCAACTGGGCTACGTGAGTTTGAGGCTAGCCTGGGATGCAGAGTGAGACCCTTTCTCAAAGAACAAACAGATTGGTTGGAGAGATGCCTTAGTGGTCAAGAGCTCTTGCAGAGGACCTAGGTTTGATTCCCAGTGCCTACACCATGGCTTACAACCATCTGGAACTCAGTTCCAGGAACTCAGTTCCAGGAAATCCATTGCTCTTTTCTAACCTACCAGGGCACCAAGCATGCATGTGGGGCATATACTTACGTGTTGCTGAAACCTTCACATACAAAAACAAAATAAATCTTTAAGATATGTTTTTTAGTTTGATCACTTTTGTGCACACATAGGAATCTCTTCTATCTTGACATAGTAGCCTGCTCTTTTGCCCTGTGACATCAGCTAATATACTCATTTGCTGAATAGGGCCTCACAAACATGAAACTTAGTATTTCTACTTGAATGTTAATTGTACTGGATTTTTTCCACCTTTGCTCTATCTCTCATCATAGCTTCTGTATACTCCTGTATATATATGCACACTCATACACTCATTAAAAGATTTTAGAACAGGAAGGTGGGCTGTATCTCAAGCAGAGAATGCATTTAGCATTTGAACCTTGAAGAGATTATAGTACGTTATGGGATTGATATACACAAAGGTCAGGAATCTTGTTTCTGGCCCCATCTCTCTCAACCTCTTGACTACTCAGTCTGCCCTCTTAAATCTACTAGATAATGTGCTCCTCCTTATAACTGCCCACCCAGGGCAATTTGGGGGACTTACTTGGGTCACTACTTACCAGGGACCTTTGTGGGCCTTTGGGACACTGCTCACCTAAATCAGATGACCTTGAATATAAGTAATAGATTCCATGGGGTTAACCTGCAAGACTAGCAGGGCTGCAGCTTGTTGGTCCTGTTTAGATTGCTGGGTTTCTGATTCTGAGTAGAGACTTTCCCACCTGCCTCCTCCATGTTAGTGAACTTGCACCCCAGAACCGGGATGTTGGAAGGCATGTGCACATGACTGTCTTACTGTTCAGAGAAACATTAGATACTTCCATAGTATGGTGTCTAGAATTACTTGCTGAAATGCGTCAAAATAGAATTGGGCAGATTCTTATAAAACAAAATGAAATAGGGAAAATAAAAAAAGAATTGAGTGATATTTAAGAATAAACTTGTGGTGAGCGTGATGCTGCATGCCTTTAATCTCAGCATCAGGGGGAAGAGGCAGGCAGGTCTCTGTGAGTTCGGTGCCAGTCTAATACACATAGAGAGTTCAAGTCCACCCAGGGCTACATAGTGAGACCTTGCCAGAAAAGGTGTGTGTGTGAAGATAGGGCTGGAGCAATGGGTGGCTCAGCAGTTAAGAGCACTGGCTGCTCTTCTGGAGGACCCACCATGCCCGCCTGCCTGCTACCATGTTTCCTGCTATGATGTCATGAATTCTCATCCTTTTTTATAAATTGCTTTGATCGTGATAATAGAAAGTAACTAAGACACACCAACTGTTGCGAGCTACCTCTGCATAATGAAATGGGCCAGGAAGAACAGTGTCTTGGTCAGGGATTCTATTGCTGTGAAGATCTGATTGCAGCTGGCTTGCAGTTTCAGGGGTTTAGTTCATTGTTGATGGTCATGGTGTAAAGCATGGCACATGCAGGAAAGACTTGGTGCTAGGGAAGGAACTGAAAGTTCTGTTGTGGTCAGACTTACTTTTGAGTCACCAGATCACAAAAAAAGACAGGGAAACTTACGATTAGTCTTGAAAGTTCGACCTTAGCTTAAGCTTAGAATTTAAATTAATCCATATCTATTCACCTTATGTTGTCACATGCCTGGTGGCTTTTACCTCTCCTCCTGCATCTTACTCTCTCTCCATCTGGCTGGCAACTTTTTGTTTTTCCCAGAGCTCTCTGTCCCCAGAAGTCCCACCTAACCTCTTCCTGCCTGGGCAATGGCTATTCAGCTCTTCATTAAACCAACCACAGTGCACATCTTCATTCGGCATACAGGAATATTCCACAACATTCTACATGTGGATTGGTGGGTAGCAGGAAGTGAAAAGGAACCATCTGCCTGGTTTGAGCTTCTGAAACCTCAAAGTCTGATCCCAGGGACACATCTCCAAAAGGGCCACACCTACTCAAACAAGGCCACGCCTCCTAATAGTACCATTTTCTCTGTTGGCCAGTTTTACTCAAACTACCACAAACAGGTAGATAATACTTAGATTTTAACAGAACTGATCTATAATTGCAGAATTATTTACTTGCAATCGATCATATAAAGGATTAATATTTATTAAGGGGTTATATAAGCACTCACTGATACAAATTGAACCTTAAGATAATTCTTGGAGAGTGGAAATGTCTCATGCAGGATGGTCCAATCCTCTCCCTGAGAACGCAGGAACAAAACAGGAAGGAAGGTCAACTGGCCACTGGGTTTTCTATGGGGGCGGCCATACCCCATTCAGGGTCCTGAGACCCCGAAGCTATGCCTCTAGGCCTCTCTCAGTAATGCCTGAATCTCACTACATCTCCCCCTTTTGTCTAACTAGGAACGTTTTAAAACTAAGTATAAGACTATATATAATAGAAATAAGGTAATGTCTCTGAGAGGGAAAGGCAATAGCATAAATGAGGTCATACTACAGCTAACAAACAACAAACATAAGGTGTATTTTAAATCTTTAGAATACCGGTAAGTGGCAATGCATAGGGGTTGTTTTAAGGCTGTTTATCTTGAATAATATGAATCTAATACTTGAATGCTCTTAGTTAAGATATGAGATGATAGTAACCTTAACTCTCTAGTCTTTAATCTCATCAAAGACCTGAAAAGGAAAACATTATTGAAGCACAAGAGAGTAACTTTCAGGAGAGGACAGCAGCAGTCAGCTGCCTGGACAGTCACTCATGGCTTTTCTGTAAAGTTGGAGCATCTGCTTTTTTTGGCTACAGGCCTAGGATGTCTGAGAAGCAGGGCTTTTGGGGAAACCGTCTCTTCTTGTCTCTATCTTCTATCTCGTCCGTCTGGACTGGACAGCATGCTTACCATCAGCAGTCGAGGCAAGGGCAGTGTTTTGTCCAGTAGGCCATTGTCTGCCAAGGAAGACAAACTCTTTGTGGAGTGTCCTTGATGCCCTACACCATCTCTGGAAGGAACAGTGATGCCAGGAGTTGTCGTGTCTCTCATGGCTGAGTTCTGAATAACAAAACATTAAATGCCATATTTTCTAGGTCTATGAAGTGGTTGAAGACTCTTGTCTATTTGATATATTTTACTATTTATCTGAGAAACTTAAACAACATGACTATTACGTGGCAGACTTAAGTAACTGATCTGCAATTTTTATCATCTTAAAGACTGAAGCTTACATTGTAAAAATAGACAATCTATAAATGGAGTACCATTTTTGAATAATGACTTCAAGTATGAAAATCGTATGAACATTAAACAAGGTAAATGTATAGTGAAATGACAACAGCAATAATTCTGTAATAATCTATTCCTGTCAACTTGTGAGACCTAAACTTTAAAAGAGTCTAAGCATAGTAAGCACCATTTACAAAGACAGCCTTGGAACTTCTGTGCTGCCCTGAATGGCAGCTTGGACACTTCACAAGTCACTTGATCCCCTCTTCCCATTGACACCTTAAAGCAAGTTTCTCCTGCTCCCATGTTTTAGGTTGGCATATTGAACACCCACAGCAAGTAGGTGGCTTTTGTGGCTCATAGATCTTCCAGCTCTGAGGCCATTACTCTTGCTACTTTACCTCTTGAAAATGGACCTGAGCTTAACCTTGGTTGCTGCTATGACTTGGTGTGTTACCACTGTATCTTAGGAGCTTGCTTTCAGGCGTGGTCTGTAGAGGTGGTTTCTGGATACCTTGTGTCCTTGCTGCTCCAACCCGTTTTTTCTCCCTGTGATCCTTCCTCAGGGAGCCTTTCTATAAACTGCTAGCCCAAGGCCTCATCAAGGGACAAACCTTCCGCCTTCCATCTGGACTGTGTTTGCAGAGGGAGGACATAGACTTCACAGGTAAGGTGGACTCAGCCTGGCTGGGGCAGGTAAGAACCAAGGTCAGGCAGGTCAGGAGCTCTTAAGAAGCCAGCATCTGCTACTAGGTTCTAGCTAGGTGCAGAGGCTAAAACAGATCCTGGTCATGCCTCTGCAGGCTGCTCCTGGGATTGGTTATCTCCTATCCAGCCCATTCTGTGTAATGTAGTGTTTGCTTGGTCATCCCTTCTTGTCCAGCCTTATTGACGGTCCATTGCTGGATAGAGCCTGAGACTTAGAACCTGGAGTCTTCCAGGACCTTTTCCCATTAGGCCTTGAAGCACAGCTCAAAATATGGTTCCTCCAACCTCCACTCTGCCCACTTCCTTGGCCCCTAAGCACAGCTCTGCTTCCCTGACCTTCCTGTTTAGGACCCATTCAGAATCATGCATTGTGCTTATTAAGTTTTCTTTTGACATCTAGGTCCTGCTCCTGTTTGTGCAAAAACAAAAGAGAAGTTAGAGGTGACATGGGAGAAGATGAGCAAGTCCAAACACAATGGAGTGGACCCTGAGGAGATTGTGGCACAGTACGGCATTGACACAATTAGGCTCTACATCCTCTTTGCAGCCCCCCCTGAGAAGGACATCTTGTGGGATGTAAAGAGTGAGTCTCCTTCCTTCTCCTGCTTCCTCTGTTCTGTACCCGTCAGAATAACCACCGTCTAACCACTAGACTTGGTGAACATGTTTGGAATGCATAATATTCATAACATAGCAGATAAGGTGAAGCGTTGCTAACTGACCTCACACTGTGGCAGAAGGCTGTTTCCAAGCATGTTGTACATCCACTGCTGCTGTTACCTGTCCTCATGAGATCTCAGCTGCACTAGTATTGGCAGCTGTCTTAAGCACTCCGTCTGTCAGAGTAAACTTCCTGACCCAGAAGACAGTGTGCTGGAAAGACCATGGGCTGTATGAATTCCTTACCTGTACTCTTTCTTTGTCACAAAATGCAGCTGATGCACTCCCTGGAGTGCTGAGATGGCAACAGCGGCTGTGGTCCCTGACAACACGGTTCATCGAGGCAAGGACTTCCGGGTCAGTCCCCCAACCTCATTTGTTGGACAGTAAGGAGAAAAGCAAAGCCCGAAGGCTCTGGGAGTACAAGAACTCAGTCCTAACTCAGGTCAGACTCCGTAGGCTGCTCACTCTGAGGGCCACATTGGGGCCTCCCTGTGAGATGCTCCTGCTGCCTTTTGCTGTTTTACTGCGACTTCCTGATGGAAAGAGATGCTCTCAAATGTGGCTGTCTCTCCCACCCTGTCCCCTTCTTCCACCTAGAACTCAGGAAGCCATCTATTTCCCGTCTCTAGCCTTGACCAGCAGGAGGAGCCAGTCTCTGATAAGATGTTGCACATTGTACAATTTCTTCTCATTTTATAGATGAGTTTATGACCAAGATACTTGAGATGTCTTGCTTAAAATTCTGTAGCTAATAAGGAACTGAGCACAGATTGGAAAGATCCCCTGTACTCATCAGGAGTTCTTTTACTTGGTTACTTTGGTATACAATGTCCAAAGGATTTGTTTTAGATTAATTTCTCCATATTTGAGGTTATTTTTAATGGGTATCTGATAACCCAAATTCTTCTTAGAATGATTTTTTTTTTCACTTGCTAATTCAGGGTGGATGTAGGTTGGTGGTAGAATGTGCCAGGGCCTGCATTCCATTCTCTGGACTAAGAAGGGAAAGGTGCTGATGTGAGCCTGTGAAGTCAGTCATCCAAGGACACTTCTTCTCTGGACTGTGGCTCAGATGACGTTAGTGACATGGCAGAAATGTTGTGTTTGCTTTCACGACCTGATTGAGTGGCTTTGGGTCTAGCATGCTCATCTAATGGCATGTAGAGGGAGCCACCAAGATGAATCTGGAGATCTGAATTGCTGCCAAGTGGTTTCTCTCATAACATGCATTTTTCTCTCAGGAGCATAGGTCAGATAATTGATGAGTCATTTCAACAGCTATAAACTCTTGACATCTTAAAGGGGTGTCTCCCCTCACCCCAGTGGTGGAGAATCTAGCTCCAGGCCTCACTCTTGCTAGATGAGTGCTTTACACTGATCCTCAACACCTGCCTCTCATGTCTTTCTCCACTATTGTCTTTATGCTGCTTATCAGTAGCTCCTACCTCCTGCTGGCATTGATTTCTTAAGCATCTATTGTAGGAAGCAGTACTTTCTCAGATGTGGAAAGACAAGTAGTTTTAAGATATAGTTGGAAGTTTCTGTCCTGCCAACAACTCTCATACCCAGCAGCTACTTCCCAAGTAATTGACTAAGAGATTTAATATTATAGTAACTGCTGGGCCAGTAGCTCAAGCATATTACTATATAACTCTTACACTTAAATTAACCCATAATTCTTATATATGTTTAGCCACATGGCTTCGTGTTTTTTTTCAGTCCAGAATTCTTATCTTGCTTCTTCTGCCTCTGGCTGGAATCGGCCTCTCTGCCTTTCCTCTTCCCAGAATTCTCCTAGTGTGAATTCTCCTGAGCTTCTACTTCCTACCTAGCTACTGGCCAATCAGCATTTTATTAAACCAATACAAGTAAAAAAATCTTTATAGTGTACAAGAGAAGAGCATTATTCCACATTAAGCAGTAGGAACAGCGTTGACTTTGAATTTAGAAGTCTTTGTGCTCACAGAGAGAGAACAATGAAATAGATATCTTGATAAAGGCGCCATTGTAGGATTAGAAAGCTGGTGCTAGGGAAATACCCAAGAACTCACAAAGATGACCCTGACTAAGACTTCAAGCAATAGTGGAGAGGTGCCTACACTGGCCTTTCCCTATAGTCAAATTAATGACCACCCCAATTATCATCATAGTACCTTCATCCAACAACTGATGGAAGCAGATGCAGAGGTCCATAGCTAAGCACTGAGTTAAGCTTCCAGTTCAGGTGAAGAGAAGGAGGAGGGGTTATATGGGTAAAGAGGTCAAGATCATGATGAAGCAACCCACAGAGACAGCTTTCCTGAGCTACTGGGAGCTCACTAGTTCTGAAATGACATCTGGGTAACCTACATGGGACTGAACTAAGCCCTCTAAATGTGGGTGGCATTTGAATAGCATGGGCAGTTTGTGGGGCCTCTGGCAATGGGACCAGAATTTAGTCCTGGTACATGAACTGGCCTCTTGGAGCCCATTTCCTCCAGAAGAACACCTTGCTCAGCCTTGATAGGGGTGTGGTCCTAACTGGATATGCCAGACTTGATTGACTCACCTTGGGAGTCCTTACCCCCTTTCTGAGGAATGGAAGGGGAGACAGGGTGGGGGAAGCTGAGGAAGGATTAGGAAGAGGGGAGAGAGAGAACAGTGGTGACTATGTTACAACAGTTTTTAAAAAGGAAAAGGAAAAGTCTTTGTGCTCATGAAATCTAGTCGTTCAAGACGATAAATATATTTATAAGCATCTTTTGTTATGTCCAGTTAGCGTCTTTTTTAATCATTCACTTTCCTTTTGGAAATCTAAAATGAATTTTAAAGAAAGTGAGTAAAAAAAAAATCAATTTTTACCAACAGGTAACTACTCATTTCACAGAGGACTTTGCACTGAATTCTGCAGTTTCTCAGCTGATGGGACTCAGCAGTGCCCTCTTGGTAAGTAACTAGACCTCACTCAGTAGCTGAAGAAGGGGGTGAAAATGCTGGGAACATTCCCTCCATGGCCATAATTCTGTCAATACTACTTCAAGGTTTTTTGTTTTTTTTTTTTTTTTTTTTTTTAAGATTTATTATGTTTGCAGTATTTTGTCTGCATGCATGTCTGCACTTGTGAAGAGAGTATCAGAACTTATTACAGATGATTGTGGGCCACCATGTGGTTGCTGAGAATTGAACTCAAGACCTCTGAAAGAACAGCCTGTGCTCTTAACCTTTGAGCCATCTTGAAATGAGAGCCAAAGGGTATATATATGAGCATATATCAACTTATAATGGGTGCTATGGGAAACAGACTCGTGGATACAGGATAAGGTAGATCCAGTTGCATAGTTCTTCTCTTGCTCAGAAAAAATGGGGATCGACACATGCATCCACACACCAGCTTCCCTTTTCTTGACTGTTAAGTAGACAGGAAGCTGTGCCGTCCATAAGGCTTGCACCCCAGAGCTATTGGCAAGACAAATTCCCACAACATCACCTCTCTAGCCCTAACATTTTAAGGGTTATCTAAGCAAAGCTGCTTACCTTTTCTGAGACAGGGTCTTACTGTGTAGCCCAGGCCTGCCTTTGACTTATGGTGATGGGTCTTCCTGCTTCTGCCTCCTAACTTAAAGCTACATGCCATGTCTGAATGAGTAGTTGCAGATCCAGGCTTAGGCTCCTCTCTGTTCTGACCTTCATCTCCTACTGCCTGATTTCCTGAATAGTCAGTCTGTTTCCTCGGCGTTGTGGCATTGTAAATGTTTGTATTTGCTTAACCTAGGTAGAGCAGAGTTGTTACCCTCATTGTCAGAAGAGCCATCATTTTCAGACTCATCTTTTTGCTACATGTGACTCCAGTTTTTCTTGACAAGGGAAGAATTTGCCAATAATTGGTGGATAAAGAGGACCCACACCCTGATATTCCACATTGGAAAATCTTAAAAGAGACAGTTCTCTGCATTTCCCCCGGCCACAACACACAGGAAACCTTGCAGAGTGCTTATAAGTTTTGACCTTCTTCTCCGAGCAGATTTTCTTCCCTTGATGAGGCTTAGCCTCTTCCTCTGTTAGATGAGGTACAAATCCTGTCCTTGAAGGCAGTTGTGAGCACTGAGTATGTGGTTCTGTGGGGATCCTTTGACCTAAGCAAACAGGTGATGAAGAGTATTTCCCACCTGCCGAGCCTCTGGATTCTGTGTCATTCATGGCCTGTCTTACTCCTGCTTATCTTGTGTCTCAGTCCTAAATGTCCCTTCCTCTTTCTTAGCAAGCCCCTCAGAAGGTGGTTCTCCACAGCCCCGAGTTTGAGGATGCTCTGTGTGCCCTGCTGGTGATGGCTGCCCCCATGGCTCCTCACATAACCTCAGAGCTCTGGGCAGGTATGTAAGAGGGTTCCTGTCTAACTGGTTACTACTGACTGGCATTTACCCAGTCTTCTCACTGATCATTATTTGTATCTCAGCAAATGTCTTGATCAGTGGGCTCTTCATCCCTTGAGGGTTCTGATGCCACTGTGTATGTGTGTGTGTGTTGTTGTGGATGTGGGCATGTATGTGCTGTGAAAGTGTGTGGGCATAGAGCACAACCACCTTTGGATATCAGGCCTCATCTCTCTACCTTGTTTGGAGACAGAGTATCAACCACTGTGTGAGCCATGTTAGCTGCCCCAACAGCTACTAGAGATGCCCCTGTCTCTACCTGCTCTCCCCATAGCAGCAACTCTTGGACTACAGATGCTTGGGCTACTGTGTCCAACTTTTACCCACTTCTCCATGACCTGCCTTCATTGTGAACTCATGAGTTAAGTTCAAATTACCTGTTTTGGTATCCAAGCTACTTCCACAAATGTTCATCCAGACGCCGAGTCTCCATCCCATAGGCCCTCGGATAGTTTTTGTTTTGTTTTGTTTTTATGTTTGTTTGCTGTTAGTTTCTGGTGTTAGAAACAGAGTCCAGCTTTGTGCATTCTAAGTACATGCTCTACCACTGAGCCACACCCCAGCCTCTGATGCAATAGGAATGTTGTTTTTTTAAAAGCATATGAGCAAATTAATCTCTCTGGGAAAGGTCAGGGTGAAGTGGCCTTGTTTCCTGTGCATTTTTTTGGAATCACCAGGGCTGCTGTTAGCACAGTCCCAGGCCCTCCTGGCATACTCAGTGAAGTTAGCTAGCACAGACAAAGATGGGGAGATGAGGGCAGAGGCAGGCCCAATAATGCCATCAGGAAAGGACTACCATCCACAGAAAGAAACCATGACCACCACCTCCAATCTCTTAGCAATCACAGTGAGCCACCAAGGCAGCCTAGCATTCTGTGCTCAGGGTAAGAAGGTGGGGAGGGGGTGGGAGTAGGGGGTGAGAGTTGGCTTTGTTTTCTGAAAGAAGGTTGGCTCTCCAGAAGTGGGGACAAAAGGGATGCAGCTGGCCCTGCATGATAGCCCTGCATGCCAGAACTTATCTCCTGCATTCAGACTTACCCTGTTTGACCTGTCACCTGTTATATTATTGTATTTGCCATGCACATGTTGAGTATTTTCATTTAAAAGAACAAAGTGACAAAAACCTACACATATACAGAGCCCTGAGCTCCACCCCCTGCAGTGAAGTCACACCATCCAGGGAAAGCCTGGCAAGGCACTGTACCTATAAATAAGCATCCTGATTACGCCAGGAAGTCTGGGTTTCCTTGTTTTTTCAGTGGAATGTATAACAGCTTGTGTCCAAAACATTTTCATTCAAGGCCCTTTCATCTCCTAGGCATCCTGTGTGACTTCTATACAGAAGTTTTGGAAACCTTCCTGCTACATCTGGGTCACAGGACATGCCACTACCAGATCAGCAAATAAAGACATGATTATCTGTTTTCTATGACCTCCATCTCAGTTTTAGAGAAGGAAGAAGTTGGAATCTTTTCTGCATTTTCCAAAAGGCCTCCAAAACCATTAGAAGTACAACATCTCAGGCCAGGACCAGCTGGGCACCAGGAGGAGGTCATGTCTTGTACTCAAGGTCTAAGGAGCCTTCACTGGTGATACAGGGTCACCTGAGTGTCAGAAAGAAAAACTTAAAAACCTTCAATGACTCAGTATGCCAGAGTCAAATGTGGCAGAGGCCAGTGGAGTAGAATGCATCAGCACTACTCAGTGGCTTGCCTCCAACTCAGGCTTACCTAAGGACTGTTAGTTTCAGTCTGTGAGAAGAAGAGGGGCTTGTGGTGGCATAAACCAGTGCTTACTAATTAATACATAGTTGAATAAGGCTGCAGACATGTGTGTTTGCACATGCATGCACACATGTGTTTGCAATGCTAGTGTCAGACTCGGGACGGTGTTCATGCTAGCAAACATTTATTCACTGAACTGCATCCCTGGTATTTTGAAGGAAAACCCACAAATCAATAGAGATGGAAGCTTTATGCAAACAAACTAGGTTTAGAAAGTTTACTTTGTGATTTTGAAGATAATTTTTTATATTATAAACAAAATAGATTACTACTAAATTTAAAAGTTAAATGGGTGGGGATGAAACCTTTCAAAGAAATCAAAAGAAAATTCTTGAACTGATTGATTTCACAGTATGGAAAAACTTTATACTTAAATATGTTTTCAAGTTGCAAAAGAGCTGTTAGTGTTGCTGGGTGGTAGAGTACTTGCTTAGCACATCCAAAGCCCAGCTGTATATACATGTATATATATAAAATCAATGATTGCTTCTTGTAAAAATGCTATAAGACAGTGTTTTTCAAAGAAAGAAGGGGGTGGAGAGGTTGCTTAGTGGTTAAGAGCACTGACAGCTCTTCCAGAGGACCTGGGTTCAATTCTGGGAACCACATGGCAGCTCACAACTGTCTGTGACTCCAGGTCCAGAGGATCCAACACCCTCACAGACCCAGAAGGCAAAAATGCTAACGCATATAAAATAAAAACAAATATATGAGGTACATATTAGTGTGGACCATATGCTTAGCATGCTTGAAGCACTGAGCTCCATTCCTGACCCTAAAAGACAGAAGGGAGAAGCCCCAGCGCTCTCTGGAAGAACACTGGAGGGGGTTTATACACCACCCCCCACCTTCATGTGGCTACCCTAGGAGGGTAGAATATGTAGTTGGGTGAGAGAGCTCCTAGGAGGGCTGAGAACGTTCTTCTGTCCAGCACACTCTACGTAAAAAGGACTGGGGACAAGATGCAGGAAAAACTGTGAGAACAGCCTGTACTTGGGGCTCAGTTCCTAGGAAGGCGTTCCTTCTCCAGCAAAGGGGCAGCCCCAGAACATTGGTGGCCTTGCTATCCCACTCATTTCAGAGGACCATGCCCAGCCATCCTCACATTTCTGCATGCTTTTTATAGAACATCACTTGATCCTCGGGCCTGAAGCAATCTTCATTTCTACTCCATTGATCAGCCATACAGTCATAAAGAGTGTCAAATAGGAAAAAAAAAAATTATAAGAAATTCGTGATACTGGCATAAGAACCCAAGATAGAAGCGGAAAAATCAGAAAGCACTAGCACTGCTCAGAGTGGCCAAAACCTCATGGAAAGAGTCGTGTTAGGGCATCTCCAGCTTCCTCAAAAGGCCAAGCCAAGGGTTGAGCCTTGCACTCTGTTCATCAACCCCCAGTGTGTCCCGAGTGACCTGACCTTATGTGCCTTGGTGTTGCAGGCCTGGCGCTGGTACCAAGCAAGCTCTGTGACCATTATGCCTGGGATACTGGTGTGATGCTTCAGGCCTGGCCCACTGTGGACCCACAGTTCCTTCAGCAGCCCGACATAGTGCAGATGGCCATTCTGGTGAGTGCCACCCTCCGCCATAGCACTAGACCGAGGTCTACAGACCACCCCTCTCCTACCCAGCCTGCACGCTAGGCCCTTCCATTTGAACAAGCCCACCCATAACACCCCTCTCTGTTTCTTTACTATATCTCAGAAGCTTCAACTCTTAGAGCCTGGAAGACTAGATGGGGTAGTGACAGACATCTGTCAGTAAAGAATACTTCTATTGAGCCAGAGAAATGAGTTCATGGTTAAAAGTACTGGATTCTCTGCTAGAGAACCTGAGTTCAATTCTCACCACCACATGGTCGCTCACAGCCATCTGTAACTACAGTTCCAGAAGCTCTACTGCCCTCTTCTGGCCTTCACTGGCACCAGGCATGCATGTGGTGTGCAGATATACACACAGGCAAACCACCCACTTACATAAAATAAAATAAAATAAAATAAAATTAGTGCTTCTGTCAAATATATGTCAATAAGTTACATAAAACTTTTCCCCTCTTTTTTTTTTGTAAGCTGGACCATTTTAAATATATAAGAGTAATGTAGGAGGGGAAGCTCTGGGGCTGAACCTAGAGCCCAGTGCATTCTAGACAAGTGGTTCCCAGCCTTCTTTTTACTTTTTACTTTAAGACAAGGTCTCAATAAATTGCCCAAACTGACCTTGAGCTTGATCTGTAACCCAGGCTGGCCTTGAACTTTGGTTCTCTTGCCTCAGCCGCCAAAGTATCTGGAATTACAGGCCTGTGTCACCAGGCCCAGCAAGAGTAGTTTATGTTGTTTTGGTTTTGTCCTTGAACCCTTTTGCAAAAACTAGATCCCTGTGGGTTCTCTCTATGCAGGTTTGATTTGTTTAATATGAGACACATTCCTAGGGACCGCTGTTACTAAGGTGAAGAGATCAGGATCCTCTGGGTGGCAGGTGAAGTGAAACTATGTCATTTACATCCAGGTGTGATTTTTCCTTGACTTACTGGAGGCTACACCATTCTTAGTTAAGGAAAGAGGCTCAAAAAGTGACTTACCCCACCCATGTGAGGCTAGGCTCTAGGGATGCAAAACCACACGAAAGCCAGTCTCAGTGTTTTAGTCTGATCTCAGCACATGAGAATCTGAGGCAGAGGGGCCACTATAGGTCAGGTGCTATCCAAGGATTCATGATAAGACTTTGTCTCAACAAAAGCAAAAAAATTCAGTGGGACAACAGGGTTCCTATCCTCATAGAGCTTAAAGCACAGAGACAGAAAAGTATAAAAGGAAAATAAACCAAACGAACATATATTGTGCAAAGTGCCAGCATCACATCCACCCTGGAGGCTAAGAAACAGCAAATCACTTGAAAGCTGACCAGCAAGCCTGACTCCACTGTACCTTCAGCAGACCTGGACCACAGGTGCTTATCTCACAGCCTACCTCCCTGTGTACTCTCCTTGGTCTCTCTGCCCTTTTCCTTCTCAGATCAACAACAAGCCCTGTGGCAAGATCTCTGTGCCCCAACAAGTCGCCCTGGACCAGGACAAAGTCCATGAGTTTGTTCTCCAGAGTGAGCTGGGCATCAGGCTGCTGCAGGGGAGAAGCATCAAGAAGGCCTTCCTTTCCCCCAGGACTGCCCTCATCAATTTCCTGGTGCAAGATTGACCAGGGCTTCAAGGACCTTCCTCCTCTGCCCTGATCAAGGAAAAGAATGTTAGCTTAAGAAAAGAGAAGCAGGGACCTGTGTGCTGAGGCCTGAATCTAGGTGACAATCACTGTGGACACAGGGAAACATTGATCTCATTGTCTTGTGACCCTCCATTTCTACCCAGGATGTGACACTACCAGAGATGGTGCTGGCTGGGGTTTTGGCTTAAAGGATAGACAAAACCTTTTCATATATGTTCCATGAGTCACTTGTGGAACTGGACATAGACACTAGCATCTCTACAAATTGTTCTGTATATGTCTCCAGCACCTTTCAACTGTGCTACACAAGTCTCTTCCACTCCAGCAGGGTGGCTTGCCCTGAGTCTGAGGTACATGCTCTGGAATAGGACTCCACTCCTGAATCTGAACAGGACTGTGTCATGTTTAGAGTCTGCTGTGTGGTAGATGAAAACTGCTGATCCCCACCAGAGCCCCATCACAGCCTAGCAGGAGTGTGAACCTTAAATGGCACACTGTCATCATTTTGGCCCCCAGAATGTCCCTAGCAAAAGCAAGTTCATCAGAGAGGAGCAGAATTGTTGCTTCCGGAGTGTCACCTACTGTGTCCAAGCTACTTGTGATTTAACTGTTGAGATGGCCAAGATTGGAGCCAGCTCACCAATAAACTAGACAAAGCTGATTTTATGAGAGTCATTAGTCAGGTGCTCTTACAGACAGGGCCTGAATAAGGGCTTAACACTTATTTGGGGAGAGAAGAACCTAGTCATCTCAGGATGCTTGAGCTCTATATCTGTAATGTGATGTCACCTGGAGATAGCTGTCTTTGTCTACCACTCAGATGCCTTTTAGTGTCATAAATGTATATCACTTTGAGACATATCTACGCTCTTGGAATAGCCCAAATGTCAGTTCTAAGGGTTAATTGGGAGCAGATCAATATCCTCTACCATCACAGGTTCTGTGCCACCTCCCTAGAATACCTATGGTCTGTCACCTTGAACCCATGCTCCATAGAGATAGTGCTCATCTCTCTTGAGCAAGAAAGGCTTATGTACAGGGTCTTTGGCTTGATAATGCATCTGGTCTCCATGCCTAGAAAGTATACTTTTTTTCTTTTTTAAGGATTTATTTATTAATTATGTGTACAGTGTTCTGCCTGCACTGCATGCCAGAAGAGGGCACTGGAATGCGTTATTGATAATTGTGAGGCACCATGTGGTTGCTGGGAATTGAACTCAGAACTTCTGGAAGAGTAGGAGCCAGTGCTCTAAACCTCTGAGCCATCCCTCCAGCCCTAGACATTATAATTTTATTGTAGCCATTTATAAAGAATTTAAAATTTTTTACAAGTGAGGCTGCTGAGGGTGTAGCTCAGTGGTAGAGTGTGGGCCACTAGAGCATAGCAAGGTCCTAGGTTCCATCCCCAACACCAACACACACACAAAATAAACAAACAAACAGTCCAAAGCAACTCTACCAAAGACACTGTGGTAGCACACTTGTAATCCTAGCATGTGAGAGGCAGGAGGGTTATGATTTAAAGCTATCCTTGGCTGCATCAGACTCTATCCCAAAGAAAAACTGCCAGTTTCCCAGAAAACAGAAAGTTTATAAACACTGAATTAATGAACGTTTCTGAACCATAATTTCTACCTAGTCCTTTCTCCTTCTTTACATCTTACCTGGGGTGAGTTTGGCCCAGTACCCTGAGGAAGTAGAGGTGGGAGAGAGGGAGACCACAAAGGAAGGTAGGACTATAACTCAAGAGGTACTTTAAGAAGACCCCGAGCACGTGAAGGTAGGGTGAGGGCTTTTGGCTGTTTTGTGTTCTCCAGGAATGAGCTCAGTGGCCTTGATGAACTAAGGGTAGGATGTGTTGGGCGTTATCTGCCCCAGGCAGTGGACTAGTGAAGTCTGTAGGCTGCTGAGCTGACACACTGGATGTTGGAGAACATTCTCTCCAAGAAGATAAAACTTGGAAACATGAGCTCATTGGTACTTCCTAGGAGACGGTAGATATGATGGGACAATTGGACAAAAATTGCTCCCTGCGGGTGAGTGCATGGGGTGGGTGTGATCTGAGTCAGAACATCATTATCTCAGTTCCCACAACACGAAACAAAACAAAACAAACTACCACAGGCCCAGAGTCTCAGTAATTTGCCTCATTTTCAAAGCTAATATGTAAAAGAGGCAGGATGTAAACTCACATTTGGCTTCTCCTAATGCTGTCCTGCTATGTCACCAGGCCTTCACCTAAATGCCCATCTCATTGATGTGTGATGACATGATGGAATATCAGCCTTTCCAGCAGTGTGGGAAACCCTCAGTGGTACCTGCTCTGCTGGGGCAGATGCTTGGTTGGTGAGAGCTCACGAGCCTGGACTACTTGATCCCGTAGGGCTAGGATAAAGGTGCTAGCTAGCTCCTGGGAGATCCGGCTCCAAGTGAATGAAGAGAATGTGTGAGCAAGAAAAATTGTGCCCTACATGGGTCCTGCCAGAATGAGCATCTGCCAAAGAAAATGAAACTGACTCCCAAGATCAAAACAGTAACTGAGGTGGTCCACTGCCTAGGCGTTCCTCACCCAGCCAGAATACACTCCTTCAGAGAACAGGCCTTTACAAATGTGAGCATCCAGTGATTGGAAGAGAAGGCAGCCAACTAAAGACAGCTTTCTAAAGTGTGACATGGAAATTTTCTCGTAACCAGACGTAAGATACCCTAGACAATGTGATCCTAACCTTTCGTGTCAGCCTCGGTCTAGAGCCCAAGTTGTCCCAGGACTGACAGAGCTTCCTTCCTGCCTCATTCTCCTGAGTATTGGCATTTCAGACATGCATCACCATAATTTTAAATTTTTATTTATGTATATGTGTGTGTGCCAACTTGCCTGTATGTATACCAAATGCATGCAGGTGGCTGCAAAAGCCGGAAGAGGACATTGGATCTTCTGGAACTAGAATTACAGGAGGTTGTAAACCACCATAATGTGAGTGCTGGGAACTGAGCCTGAGTCCGCTGTAAGACCAGCAAGTTCGTTTAAGTACTGAGTTATTTCTCTAGCCCCATAAATCATTTAACGAAGAAGGTATTTCCTTCTGTTTATGATTTTGTATTTTCTTATTTTTTTGTCTATCAAGTATTTCAACAATAGAAAGATATCAATATCTTGTCATATCAATGTCAGCCCAGTGTGGGGGTGCATGCCTATAATCCAGCATTGGGGGCTTAGGCAGGAAGGTGGTGCATCTGAAGCCTCCTGGAATACTAAGTGAATGAAGAAAAACAATAGTATGATGTTGTGAAGATACACATGAGCAAGGAGCCTGTCTCCTTGTATTACTGGGTGTCCAGCTCTCTGCGAATATGGGTACAGTTAGAGAATCTTTCTTCCTTTTTGTGGAACTGAATCCAAAGAGTCACAGCATTGCTTAAAGTCAGCATTGGCCTAAATACGAGGTCTGAGTAGGAAGGAATTTTCTCCCAGGCTCGTCTTGGGGTCTTGGGATCTTGCAGATCTTGTCTCCCTGTTTCCCTGGTGAGAAGGCCCTCCTGACCATCTAACTAGCAGTCAAAATTCTAGATGAGATCAGATAAAGCCCTTGGCCTGTGCCAAGGCCTGTTCCCATAGCATGCTGGGTTATCTTGAACTCTCCACAAATATCATACTTAGAGCAACTCTTGCAGAAGCCTGGCACTGCTTCAGGATCACGAGTGAAAGTCACACCCTTAGCTCATGAGAAGGTGGAGGGATACCAGTGAGAAAAGCAACAGAAAGCAGCCGCTTGCTTCATGGGCAGCCAAAGGCTCATATCCAGGCTCATGAGTTTGGAATCTGAGATGACCAGCCGTGAAAAAGGGGGATTCCCCTGGGTGTTGTGGGTGGGGTAACCCTGACAAGACAGCTGAGAGCAGGGCAGGCCTGAGGTAAAGGCCCCAGATCCACATCTGAACCCAGTGACCTCCCAGAGTTGACCCTCACCCTCCTCTACACCCTTGGAGAAGGAAGGTGGGTACAGAAATAATGAGGGCCTAAGGGAGGAGGTCAGGCCTGCTGGAACCCAACACCTATGACTCACCTCCCTGACTGTCACACCCTGAAGCTGAATTCCAGTTTTTGTTTGGCCTCTGGGAGAGCACAGCCAATCCAGCAAGCGCTCAGTGTCCAGATGCTGTGGGCTGTGGACTCTGCCGACAGCAGCAGTGATAATATCTGTCCTTTACTGTGGATCATGTGCCAGGCTCTTTATCACATAAGGGGCCTTGCTCAAGACCATACAGGGCAGAGTCATGTTCCAGAGCCAGCCCTGCACCTTCTGGATTTCCCAAGGCATACCTGAGGTCTAGATTCTCTCATGGCCCCAAGCTACCCAAGGGCCTGTCTAGTGTACATTTCTCAACCTGTGACTGAGAAATTTGGTTGCTGTTGATAAACAGCCTAGCCGAGCACACCTGAACCTGAGACTCACAGTCTGAGGAGTTACCACCCCTGGCAGACTGTGTCTCCCCTGAGCCCTGTCACCAGGACTCAGACATCAGAAAGTCACTCTGGCTTGGCTGCATATACTACTGAGGAAAGTCTGTGGTAAGAGGAATTGGAAAAGTTGGGTGGAGCTTATTAGCAGTGCCTCTAGAAATTTCCCTAGGACATCCTTTCCACAGACAACTGAAGATTATATCTGGGATTCCTACGGCATGGCCTGCCCCTTTCACAGGCATATTGAGAAGTGTTGGTGGCTCCGCACTGGAAAGCGGCAGGCTACACTGGGTGATGCCACTCCTCGAGGGAAAGGGCAAGTCCAGAGGGGTTGTGTCAAGTGGCATTGGGCAGAACTCCCCACATTGTAAAGGTCAGAAACAGGCTGAGTTGAGTACTGGGAGCCTAAGTATCAGTGTCCCATTATGTCAACATGGTTGTCAGTAGATACTGTGTCCTGGAAACAGTTTAGGCACCAGCTTCCACTGGTTACTGCATTAGCACCCATGACTCCTTAACTGCGCTAACACCTAGCAGCCTTGCTCATGCCTCCATTGTTATCCTCATATTTAAAATGTTGGCATCTGTGGCTAGAGATGGCTCAGTGGAGAAAGAGCTTGCTGCTCTTGCAGTGAATCTGTGTTCGGTTCCTAGCACTCATGTCAAATAAATGACTCACAAACCTGTAACTTCAGCTCCAGAGCATCCAGTGCTGTCCTGTGCGTGCGTGCGCGTGCGTGCACGCACACACACACACACACACACACACACACACACACACACACACACACACACACGAGCATTAGCATCATCAGCCAATGCTTAACTCTAGTGTCTCATGCAGCAAACATTACCCCTGTCAGTCTAACTCTTGAAGGACGGAATGGGGTGAGGTGCTCCATTCTATGAATCCCAAGGGTGTAGAATCCTAGCAGCTACCATCGGCTTTTGAGGCTGCCGAAGATATTCCAGTGCCTTACAGAGAAGTGGGAAGTGAAGAGCCTGAAGGAGATTAAGAACTAAATTTCCAATTGCACATGGCCCCTTTGCCTACTTCCTCTTGGCAAGAATTAAGTCATAAAGAAGTCAGCCAGTTGCATGGGGCTGGCAGCTGCTCCCAGCAATGTGCTGCACAGGAAACTCCAGTCCTGCCACATGATCATTCTTAATTCTCTCAGCCGTATTCAACGATGTCTTTAGTTATCTTGTAAATATCTAAAGGATCTGCTGACACTACTTAACACCTCCTGAATGACAGCCGTGGACCTTATAAATGTGTGAGGACTGCTGAGTGTGGTCTGTATAATAAGAGTCCTTTTCTGTCTGCCAGACTGGACTACCCGCCCTCCTATCTGGCTTAGACCCCATTCTTTATCCCACAGAGATGTGTGACATAGACGTTCTTTGTGCTCATCTTGGCACAAAGGGTTGGCTCTTTGGTCTTTCTGTCTTTCGTGAGACCCATATATTGGTTTGTGGAGATGACAATTTGAAGTGCTAGGACTTTTAAAAGGTATGGAGACACCTTGCAGGAAAACTGGGGAATCTTTCAGATTTCTATTTCTGAAGGGCATGACTTACTGCAAAGTTGAAGTGGGTCACTTCTTTGAATGCCTCTATGTGTTTTGGTCCTCACTGCATCCCAACACACACATGTGCCTTACCACATTCCTATACATACATAGCACCACCTACACACTGTATATTCCAAACCACATATGAACACACCATAAACTTCTAATCATACACACGTCTTACATATAAACACACACACACTACCACATACATTTCCCACATGCCCCTCCCCATATAACAGACCACATGTATCATACACACAGACCTACTTGGGGGAAGGTATATGGTGATTGGGTTTTATTTCACAAAGAGATGCTCCTGGTGTGTGAGGACAGTTAACCCTTGAGAACTAGTAAAGTCTCAGTTGTGAGGTAAATGCCCACTCCAGAGCCTGAGGGATGATGGGACAGATTGCTCCCCATCATCTGAGAGTGACTGGATCTGACCCTCACCTCTAAGGGCAGTTTGTTCTGGCTATTGGCTCTGATCCTAAGTATCTGAAGGTGACCTGGAAGCTACTAAAACTCCATTGGATAGAGAATTAAAATGTTAATGAGACCTATAATTCCTGTCTGTACAATGACATGACGGGTACAGCATTCATCCAAGGAGAAGCCCCATCTGAGCCAATAGGCACATGTTCTATTACATGAGAACCTGACTGTTCAGTGACATTGTTTGAGCTACTCACTTGTGAAATATTATTGTAAGATGTGTTACAATTGTTTATGCTCTGGAACATTTGTTTAGCAATGCAAAGATGTGTTACATTCTTTCATGTTACATTTGTTTAACTCTGCCTGTCTAAAACACCTGATGGTCTAACAAAGAACTGAATGGTCAGTACCTCAGCAGGAGGAGGGACAGGCGGGGCTGGCAGGCAGAGAGAATAGATAGGAGGAGAGATCTGGAAGAGAAGAAGGAGCAAGAAAAGGAGGACTTTAGAGGGTTGGCATCCAGCTACACAGCCAGCCATGGAGTAAGAAGAGATGTATTAAAAGCCCAGAGACAAAAGGTAGATGGGATAATTTAAGAAAAGCTGGATAGAGACAAGCCAAGCTAAGGCCAGGCATTTATAAGAAAGAATAAGCCTTTGTGTGCTTATTTAGGAGTTGGATGGCGGACCCCCCAAAGAGTCAAGAGTTAGAAAAACAAACAACAAACTCTCTGCTCCAGCCTGTTCCTCCTTGGAAGCGTCTCTTTCTGTTACAGTTATGTTGATGTATAACCTTTTATCTGGTTACACAAGAACCTGGAAACCCCTCCCTCCAAACACACAGTCAAACCACATATTTGCTGATATGGCTCCCACCTGCCTTGGCTTTTCCTTGTTTGTCTCTAGCATGTTCCAGGTTTAAATGTCCCCTCCAGGGAAGAACTAGACTATTGTTTTATAAAGTCAAAGTTGCTGTGGGAAACAGGCACTTTGTAGCTCTCTATAAGGGCTAGCTATAGCATCCTCTGGTTGGGAAGCACCCAAAGTGCTGACTCAGCACAGCTCTAGACCAAATCTATAACAGTGAAGCAAGAACCCTAAAGTGTAGTGGATTTATGATGTTCCATTGCAAATAATTGTCCCGTTGAATAAAAAACGCTGACTGGCCAAAGTCAGACACCAAGTGTGGGCGGGGCTACCAGACAAAGAAAACTCTGGGAACAAGAACAGAGCAGAGATGCCACAGAGAAGCCAGAAGAAGCAGAGGACAACTATGCTGCTCTGAGAAAAGGTACCAAGTCACATGGCTGAACAGGATAAGAATCATGGGCTAGTTTAAGAGCAAGAGTTAGCAAGTTATATGCCTGGGCTCCAGGTCAATCAGCATACAATTAATATAAGCTCTATGTGTTTCAGTGGGACTATGGGACTGTGGGACTGCAGGTCCAGGCCACAAGGCTAGGCCAGAAAGAACACTAAAGAATTAAAATTTCTCCAGGACCTCCTTCCTGTGCTGACCCCAGCGGAGGAACTGAAAAGAATTCTATTTCCCAAGAAATTAGAGATCTTGTCTCACAGCTGATCTATTGGCTTTTCCATATTATAATATTTCTAGAGGCAAAGCAGAGAGAAGTTGAGAATTCATCCCCTGAGGTCCAGATCCCCTGTAGCTGCTCAGTCCCAGTAATCATGCAAAGGCTTATATTACACACTGGTTAATGGCTCAAGCTTCTTAGCTAGCTCTTGCTCTTAACCCATTTCTGTTTTGCCACATGCCTCATGGCGTACCTGTACTTTTACATCTTGCCTTCTCCAGCAACAGCTTACAGCATCTTCTTTGACCCTTCCTTCTCCTTTATCTATGCTTGGAATTCCCTCCTGCCTCTAAGCTGCTTTGCCATAGACCTGAACAGTCCATTTATGATCCAGTGGTAATTCACAGCATACAGAAAGACATCCCACATCACCCAGGTTTCTAGCTAGCAGCAGACTCCAGATTCTTGTTATAGGTCCAGACACAGCAGTGAGTCAGCAAGGGTTTATCCCATAGTAGGACTGCAGTGGGTCAATGGTTCTCTGTTTTGGCTCTACCCTATTGCAGCCATATCAGTTCTCTGTCAGGTACAAGCCATGGGAAGAAGGCAGCCAGTCAGGATGGCTGACCCCACGTGACACACGTAGATCAAGGGGGGTTGGATGGCCACTGAAGAATTAAACCTTTTTAAACACAATCTCGCAGTAATTGTATTGGGGGGGGGGGCTTCCATTCACACAGCCACTCAGATTATTACATTTTGAGAGATGGATAGCATAGAACCAACCTAACTGGATTCACACTCCAAGTTTGTCACTTCTTGCCTGTGGACTTAGGCAGCTCCTTCTCTGTTTCCTTAACAAGCAGGTCATAAGGCTTCTGGGCTGGGCTGGTTAGAGAACAGTGGGTGCCAATGGCCAGGTAGCAGTTAAGATCCATGATTCTTACACTGCCGTGACTAGAGGGTTCTAAGGGAAAACAAAGAAGGTTTCCATGTTCAAAAACCCCTTTTGGATGCATCATAGAGTTGCTAAGAACATAGCACTCCTCTGCCAACGGTGGGATTATGTTCCCAACAAAACTACCCTGTATGGAAAGTATCAGAAGTTGAACATGTACTTACTACTCCAATAAATCCACTTAAAGTAAAAAAATAAAAATCATAAAGCTATTGAATGCTGTCTGTGTGCCATAAATAGCTTGGCTTGACTTACACAGAGTGTCTTAATTAGGGTCACTATCACTGTGATGAAGCACCATGACCAAAAGCAAGTTGGGGAAGAAAGGATTTGACTTCAATTTCCACATCATAGTCTGTCATTGAAGGGAAGACAGAACAGGACCTCACACAGGCAGAAGCTGATGCCGAGGCTGCTCCACCTGTTTTATTGTAGAACCTAGGACCACAAACCCAAGAATAGCACCATCCACAATGGCCTCAGCCCTTCCCTATCAATCACTGCTTAAGAAAATGCCAACCCTGTCTTGAAAAACCAAACAAAACAAGGAAGGAGGGAGGGAGGGGAGGGAGGGAGGGAGGGAGGGAGGGAGGGAAAGAAGGAAGGAAGGAAGGAAGGAAGGAAGGAAATATCCTACACCTGAGTCTTATAAAGATTTGCCAGGATACAGGGAGACCTCGTTGTTAATCATCCACCTATGTCTATGAGGAAGAAACTACTTAGGGACATCCTAAGTCAACCAAAGAGAGAAATATCAGCTGTACATGGGGCAATATGAGATTTCTAAAATTATTGTCCAGTGCAAAAGACCAGACGCAGGGAACGCATGAAACTTTTTAAAGGATGAATATGTCTCCACATACTTTGGAAGCTGTTTGTGCCTGGTTCTGCAGAGGGCACTGTTGACTTGGGTTGGAGTAGAAAGGACATCTTTGCTCATTTGTACCTTTTGAATTTGAAGTCATATTGCTGTCTTGTTTGTTTATATGTGCATGTGAGTACAGAGGTTAGACTTCAACTTTATGAAGTTTCTGAGACAGAGTCTTTAATTGACCTGGAGCTAGCCTCAGGATCTACTGCTTTATAGTTGAACCACAAGTATGCACTGCCATTGCTGGCTCTTTAACTGAGTTAATAACATGGAGGCTGTTATTATTATTATTATTATTATTATTATTATTATTATTATTATTATTAAAAAAGAGAAGGTCTGAAACTAGGGCCAGTTTAGAGCCAGCTCATTGTGTCTTGTTCAATACCTGCTGTTGCTTTTAGGGAGGGTTGATGAATGTTAGGCATTCTCACCCCTGTGGACATGTGGACATGAGCCTGAGCACATGGCTTTAGCCAGGCTGTCCAATGAGGCACTAAGGATTAGTTAGGTAAGAGGAGTTTTGCTTGCCTGGCATAGGCCACACAGAGAGAGAGAGAACAGGGTCACAATCCTAAATTCTGGATTTGACCTGGCATCATTCCAGGGCAGAAAATGATTAAACAAAGGCTCATTACACACAGCAGGAAAGAGCCTTCAAGGCAGCTGCTTCTCTCCATTCACGGGGCTGTTCCTCAGGGAGGCTTGGGGGCCAGAGAGGCCTGAGGTTCAGGAAACGGATTTGGAGCAGCCAGCACTTCCTGGCCTGCTCTGAGCATCAGTAGGATGGAAAGAGCTCAAAGAAACCTTAATGGCTAATTCTTCATCCATCTCCTCAGCTGAAATATAAAGATTCCATTCAGAGCTGTCCCTGCAGTGAAACATACTTTGGGACACATACAGCATTGTGCTCAGGGACATTTCCTATCACCAAGCAAAAGCAGTAGAAAGGCCCTTTCAGTTCACTGCCAAATAAGCAGGACTCTATTCCAGCCGGGGGATCTTTGCCTCATGGGTCTGGTGGCTCCATGGACATAGTGACCCTGCCCAACGGCTGCAAGACATGAGTTCTCAGGTGCCCTTGATTCCATGATTCTTCACACATACCTATACTAAAAACATGCATGTCTTCATGTAAACAGTTTTTTTTTTTCAAGTGTAGGGCTCAAACCAAGAGTCATATATGCCACTGAACTACATCCTAAGCCTCTCCACATTTTTGAGACAGTGGCTCACTCTGTAGTCCAGACTGACCTGGAATTCACTATGCAGCTCAGACTAGTCCCAGCTCTTGCAGATTGTTTTGCCTAGGTTTATAAATGCTGAAATTACATATGTGAGCTATCGTATTCCTATTTGTAACATATTCCTCAATATAGGTTGTGCATTTGAATGTACACACACATAACCATATGAAATCACATTATTTCTTATCCTTTTTTGCTGTATTGCTTTTGTTTTATAAGACAGTCTCACGTATCCAGGTAATCTCAAATGCTCTTACGTAGTAGGGGACGACCTTCAACTCCTGACTTCCCTGTTCTGCTTCCTAAATTCTAGCATTACAGGCATTGATCATCACATCTGGTTGAAGTCATACTCACGACTAAACTATGTATCATTAATACTCACGAAATATGCTTTGGATCAAATATTTGTTTACAAGATAACCAGTTAAGATTTAAAGACAGATTGCGGAGACATGTGGTTATAAGGATAACAATGTGGCTTCCATATGTTTGTTTTTTCTATGTGTTTTGAGTCACCAATTAAGTTTTTCTACCTGTAAGTGGCAACACCTGTGATCCCTTTTCTACTATAAGTACCTATTTTTTTTTTCACCTTTTTTTGTGGGGGCAGTAACTCTGTCATTTGTCAGGTACTATTCTGAGTTCCTGGGTTATAGCAACGAAGCAAATAGTCAAAGGTCCATGGTTTGTCAGGGTTTGCACTTTAGTGAGGAGACGTGGGAAATGGTGATGGAGAGGGGCTTCCCCAGGAAGCGGCTTGAGTGGGACTTGGGAGTTGCATATTTTGAGGAGGGGTTTCTAGGCAGGGCAAGTGTCTACTCTTGGTACACTGCTCCTAGCTGGCCAAAGCTGGCACCAATTAGACCCCAGCTTTCCCTCTCAGATGGACTTGAACTAGAGAAGCACAGGCTATCGTGGGGTGAATTCACTGTCTCAGTCAAGGTTTTTGTGTTGCTGTGATGAGACACCATGACCACACCAACTCTTACAAAGAAAACATTTCATTGGGCGGCTGGCTGGCTCACAGTTTCAGAGGTTCAGTCCATCATCATCATGACAGGAGCATGCAGGCAGACATGCTGGCTTACGTCTTGTAGGTAACAGCAAGTCAACTGAGATACATCCTGAGCATGGGAATCCTCAAAGCCCACACCTACAGTGACATACTTTCTTCAACAAGGCCATACCCACTCCAACAAATCTACACCTCCTAATAGTGCCATTGCCTTTGACATTATGGGGACCAATTACATACCAACTACCACACTCACTTTGGTGAACTTTGTGCCCAGAGACTCCAGGCAGGGCTGGACAACTGAAGACTTTTCCTATGTCCTGGCTCACACGCTTACTCCACAAGATGGCCTGTTTCTAGCACACACTTTGCTGATTTCAGCTACCCACTCACTTACTATTTCACTGGAAAAAAAATCCAGGTCATTCGAATGGCTTTCATTCTATTACCAAGATCTCAGTATCATTGTCTTTACTGACCCTTGCTTGCTCAGAATCCTTCCTGTTACCATGCATATGAGTACATTGAAGTTTAGCCCCTGTCTGTGCAGGTTATCACGCCACACACTCTTCTTCCTTCACATTAACAATGCTTTATCCACAGGTCCTACTCATTGGGTCATTCCTGTCAGCTCTGGAAGTTTTCCATTTCCACTGAGGATCAAACTCCGGACCTTGCTTATACTAGGCAAATGATCTCATTGAGATACATCTCCAGCCCTTTTTTATTTTTAATTTTGGGGCAATGCCTCACTAAGTTTATGTGTTTATAACTCTATGCTAGCCTTGAGCTTACTTTGTAGGCCTGGCTGCCTTGGACTTTTGACTCTCCCGACTCCCCCTCCCCCCCTCCTTCCCCCTTCTCTCTTGTGAATAGTCACCTGGGTCTCCTGGGAGCTGTGTAGGGTATCCTGGACCATGGGGGATGGAGGGTGAGGCGGAAAAGCCCGACCTGGCATTTCAGATTAGCTTGGGATTCAAGCGTGCCCAAATGGACGACAAGCCTGTCTGGGCACACGTAGGTCCAACACAAGTGTGCTCCAAGGCATCACTTTAACAACAACCACTTCTCTTTTTCTTTCTTTCGGAGGAGCTGGGCCTCCTGTGTCTGGGACTCCTGTCCTTATCTGCCTCGGCCTCCCTGTCAAAGACGAGCGGCCACAACAGCATCCTAGACAAACGCAGTGTCGGGCTCTTCGGAGAAAGCCAGTCCCCGGCGATCCAGCACACTTGTTCCTCCCTGTAGGGAGGCTCGGCTCGTCCCTGGGCCGCCGCCCGCTCTAAACAGTCCCTATGAAAGCCCGGTGCGAGCTGCGGGTCCCTCTCGGGGCCCGGCGCGGGACGCACCACGAGCCTGCAGGGGGCGCTCGCGCCCCGGGTCCCGCGCCGTCCGTCCCGCCCTCCTCCGGCGCCCCTGCGCGGCCCGGGGCGGGCGCAGTTGGCCAGCAAACTCCGGGATTTGACTACCCGTGCGCTCACTTCCGTGTCCCGCCGCCGGCCGCCGCCATCGGACAATGGGCCGTGCGCCGCGGCGGCTGTGAGCTGCGCTGGACTCCGCCGCCCGCCCCAGGCCGGCTGCCGCCCGGTGGGTTTTGCAAGTTGGGTTGCCCGACGTGGATACGGGTTTGCTTTCTCTATCTACATTCTCCGTCTTCTTCCGTCTGTTTTTGGTTTTATGTCTTAGAAACGAGAACTTCTCAAAACAGGCCGGGCACCCCTGAAGGCTTACTCTGCCCCCACGTGGACGCTCCCCCAGGGGAAAAAAAGTCTGGAAGTAAACTTAGCCCCGCTGAAGGCCTCGACTTTGCTTGCGTTTTGGAGTCATGACCTTCTCGCTGGACAGGTGGGAGCCTTTATCTGCCCCGGGCTGGACCTGAACCTCTGCCATCAACCAGATCTCCTCACCCCATTCACACCATCCTTGTACCTGGGCTAGGCCCCGGACACTGATCTGCAGCATGGATAAATATGACGACCTGGGCCTGGAGGCCAGTAAGTTCATCGAGGACCTGAACATGTACGAAGCCTCCAAAGATGGACTCTTTCGGGTAGACAAGGGTGCCGGCAACAACCCAGAATTTGAGGAAACTCGAAGGGTGTTCGCTACGAAAATGGCCAAAATCCACCTCCAGCAGCAACAGCAGCAGCTTTTACAGGAGGAGGCCCTATCTAGGGCTGGCAGAAGCCCTGTCAACGGTGGGAGCCGTCAGGGTGTGAGCAAGTTGGCCACAGATGGTGCCGCCAAGCCTCCTCTTGCTGTACCAACAGTGGCACCTGGATTAGCTACCACCACTGTGGCTGTGCAGCCCTCATATCCATCTCAGGAGCAGAGGACCAGGCCATTTGCCCATGGTGCAAGGCCTGGCAGTCAGAACTGTGGTTCCAGAGAGGCACCCATGAGTTCCCAGAGGCCTGCTTTACACTGTCTGGGTTCCTGTGAAGACCCTTCCTGCCTCACTCATGGAGACTATTACGACAATTTCTCTTTGACCAGCCCACAGTGGGATGATAAACCAGAAGTGTCCCCCAGCGTGAGTCTGAGTATAAAGAGTGGGTGGCCTGGTTGCCCAGGGAATGATTCCCCATTGCCCAGATCCTGCGGAGATAATCACTCTTACCAGCCACAGCTCCCCATGTGCTCTGGCAGGTCTTTTGAGAGTGGCATCAGTGGGCAAGATGGTGGCATTAGTGGCCATAGCAATGTGAAGCCAACAGGTCTTTGGTCTACTGCTTCCTCTCAGCGAGTGAATCTCGGCTTTTCCCCTGTGGGCTTGGAGAATGGGGCCCCAGCTCAGCCCAGAGGCACAACTGTTTCAGCACCTCTGGTCCCTAGCAGCACTAGCCAAGAAGCTTGTCTAAAAGATTCAGGTCTGGGATGCGAGGCTTCAGGCAGGGTCTTTAAACCTTCTGTAGATGCTCAGCCTTGGCTCCAGGATGGGCCCAAGTCTTACCTCTCTGTTTCTGCTCCATTACCCTCAACAACTGGCAAGGACAGTACCCAGCCAGGTATGACTCCTGGGCTTGGTCCTAAGCCTGGATGCATGGACTCTGGCACAGGTTCCAAGCCCAGCCCCACCAGCCTTGTCCATCCAGTGATGTCCACTCCATCTGAGTTATCTTGTAAAGAGGGTCCTCCCAGCTGGTCCACTGACAGTAGCCTGGGACCTGTGCTCCCAGAGAGCTCTACCCCCACCAAGGTGAGGTTGCCCTGCCAGACCCTCGCACCAGGCCCTGAGCTTGGCCCCTCCACTGCGGAATTGAAATTAGAAGCCCTTACCCAACGTCTGGAACAAGAGATGGATGCTCATCCCAAAGCTGATTACTTCGGTAAGAAAGATGCTTGTAGAATTGCCCATGGTGAGGTGATGGGGTCCCTACCACAATGCTATGGCTGGTCTTGAAGTGGTCTGTTACTAATTTTTTCTTCCTCTTTCAACTGCTTCTGCTCATTTAGAGACTTGAAAGCAGCTGTGGGCAGAACCCTCATATATGGGAATTATCCATATGTACAGGATGAAGCAGGGTGGGATTGTTCACAACAGCTCTCAAATAAGGGAAATGCTGTGACTTTGGGTCAGGCCTCTTGGAGTGCAAGACTTCGGCTGGACTTGAATGAGGGCCAGATACCTGGTTGTTCTACTCACAGTCGTGTGTGTGTGTGTGTGTGTGTGTGTGTGTGTGTGTGTGTGTGTGTGTGTGTGTCTGTCTGTCTGTCTGTCTGTCTGTCTGTATCTGTGTCTGTGTGTGTCTGTGTGTGTCTGTGTGTGTGTGATGGGTGGCTTTTGGTACTTGTCTGCTGTTCAGTATGGTGGTTCTGCTGATAGATCTGGACCAGCATTACCCTTTGCCTAGATGCTGGTTAGAGATGGGAATCTGTAGCTCCTCTTTGGACAGCAGGAACTCAGGACAGGATTCTGCAGGTCCTCTAAAAGCCACTGTACCAGGTGAGTCTTGACTCAGCGACATCCAGGAACCAGCCAACAGCAGTGATATCCATGGTGTGGCTTCAAATAGGATGAAGTTGCTTTGCAAGGCTTTTACTTAAACTTGGCAGATTTCATTCTCTCTTCTAAAAAAAACCCCACAAACTCTTTTGAGGCTTCAACTTTTTTCTCTGTGTGGAGTCTTGGAGAGCAAGAAAGTATCTGCATTCCTGTTAAAAACAATTGCCTGTCTTGGGAGAGTGGCTTGGAAAGATGACCTATGCTTAGGAGTCTGTGGCTTTTTTCATCTTTTAAATTTTTTTCTCTGGCTTTTTTCATCTTTTAAATTTTCTCTCTCTCTATTTTTGGCTTCTGAGTAATGGGTTCATGATTTCTCCACAGTCCAAGTCCTACCAAGTACCAGCTTTCCCAAATAGAGGAGTTCTGGAGCAGGAAAGGCCCTTTGAGGGAAAAATGCTGGCTTTATCCCACTCTCTGAATGAACAGATTTGTCCTGATGTCCCAGGAGGGTCCAAGGAGCTGGGACACGGGCATATATGCAATCCATATTAGTACTGGGGTTTGCTCATCATAAGCAGCTCTGGGAACTAGTGCTCAGGACACTCAACCCTCAGAGGTCATGGTTGCTGTTAAGTGGTTTTTCCCTTAGATTTATTTATTATTTTATGCTTTGGGGTGTTTTGTCTGTTTGTATGCCTGTGCACATGTGTCTGATGCTGGCAGACGTCAGAAGAGAGCACCAGATTGCCTGGGACTGCAGTTACAAATGGTTTTGAGTCCCCATGTGGGTGCTGGAACTTGAACCATGGTCCTCTACGAGAGCAACAAGTGTTCACTGCTGAAGTAACTCTCTAGCTCCTGGTTTGTTTTTTAAAGTACACAGTTCTATCCTTCTGTGAACTGCCCCATCTTGTTTGCAAAGCATGGCCTTGAAAAATATTTATCTGGAGATACTGTGGGTCTTTATTTTAATTTAAGGCTCGTGGAACAAAAGCATTTTATTTATTCAGGGGTGCTAGCTTATGCTTATCATCAGAGTATGACATTGACCCATACTGTTTATCATTAAGCTTACAACCACTGCTCAGTTGTACTCTGGGCTAGGCCTTGGGAATATGCAGTCAATACAGTACAAGCAGAAGGAAATGATCAAGTACTAAGGAGGGCCTTGTCCTGTGTCTGAATTGGGTTATAGAGTGAAGTCTCGACTGGCATTTGGGCAAGAGATGACAGGACCATTGTGTACCTTTGTAGGGAAAGGGCTTAGGCTCTATGTTTGTGGAGCTCATTCAGGGAGAGTGCCCTGTGGCAGCTTTGGTGGTGGAGTCTCTCTCTGAAAAATTCCTCTCTTTAAGGACTCAGCAGGCAAGTCTTAACAGATCATGTTCTTTCCTAGGCCACACCTCCCTAACCTATAAAACCATTTGTCTGGGTCTTTCTTCTTCTCTAGGTCTCATAGCACTTACAATCATGGTTAACTTTTTCTTTAAGATAGAATGTTATTTCGTGGCACAGCACTTTGCCAGAGGGGGCTGAAGTATTCTCTGCCAGTCAGTGGAACTCTAGTTAGAAGTAAAAAAAGACCGATGTTAGTTTTTTTATCCCAGATACCTTTCTGAATCAGACTGAAGGTGTCTCCTGGGCATCTGACTCGCGCAGGGCTTATGACTCTACCCTTCATTGCCTGTGAATGCTGTCGGATTCTGACAATGCCTGGTTTCTGGTTATTTAATGGGGTAAAGTGGTAGCTGGGTACCTGGGTGCCATGGTGTGTGTGTGTGGGTCAGAGGGAAACTTGTAGGAGTCAGTTCTCTCGATCTAGGCTGGCCATGGGGTCAGACTTGGCCTCAAGTGCCTATACCTTTTGGCCATCTTGCTGGCCCTAGTTTTTGATTTTATTAGTTCAGCACTAACGGTACTTCTGGAATTTTGCATGGATGTGTGTGTGTGTCTGTGTATGTGTGATTTTTTTTTTAATTTATTTTGTTTTTTCGAGACAAGGTCTCACTCTATAGTTTAGATTGTAGCTCTCAATTACCTTCCTGCCTCAGATTCCTGAGTGCTGGGATTATGGATATCAGCTACTGCACCTGGCTCCTTTATGTGTCTAGACAGGCCATGGTTCTTTCCACCATTCCTAATTTTCATTTTGATTTGTCATCCAAATGATGGTGCCTGTTTATGAGGTAATCAGCGTGACATTTCAGCACAAAGTACAGGGAGCAGGTTGCCACACCTCAGACCCTTACCATTCCTCTCTATTCATTCTCTGGAAATGTTCAGTCATTTGTCCTCGGCTGTTGTCACCACCCCCCTGTGTATGAGACATGAGAAGATGTCCCTCCCTTCTGTGCAACCCTGTCCCATTCCTCTCTCCACCCTACCCAGTTCCTGTTCTGCTCTGGTAATACTAGTCTATTCTCTGCTTTTTTGAGATCAACCCTTAAACTTTT
Organism: Phyllotis vaccarum; assembly: GCA_033318265.1. Classification (NCBI taxonomy): domain Eukaryota; kingdom Metazoa; phylum Chordata; class Mammalia; order Rodentia; family Cricetidae; genus Phyllotis; species Phyllotis vaccarum. Next base: position 87,374,908 of record JARWLC010000004.1, on the reverse strand, counting down.
ATGTCTGACAGTATGTGGTATTCATTTTTCTCTTCCTGATCTACTTCATTTCACATGGTGAAAGAGATGGCTTTGGGTTCCCAGTTTCCCTGCTGCTCATTGTTCTTGAAGTGCAGCTTCTGTCCTCATGAAGCTGCTCATACTACAGAGAAGAGGTAAGGAGGGTACCACGGACCCAACTTCTTCTCCTTATTCTGGTCCTCTCCACCCTTACCAAGGAAAAGAGACACAAAGACCCATCTCAGCCTGGCTTTCTTGGAAGCTAACTCTGAAACTCTATTTTGGAGGGTGCTCACTAAGTGGAACTCTTGGGGTCCCATAGGGAGGTAGCAAAGTCCAGAGTCATCCTGACCTGGTTTTCACATTCTTCCCCCAGGGATCATTCACTGTGTGTGGGCCACTCTGGGAGTAGGTGACCTTGAGTAGAGTGTCCTCCTAGGGGCTGATAACAGGTGAGGGCCGACTGCCAGTCTCACACTAGCAAATGGGTCACTGCTCTGTCAGTGAAGCAAGTACCACAGCCCCACTTCTGGTGCTGGAAAGAACATGTGACCTTGGGTACCCTGGCTCTGATAGTAGGTGCTGTCCATTGAAGGCCAGGCATTGCGTTAAGTGCCTGGGATAAACTATTGCCAGCTAATCTTCACAGTGATTCAACAAGGAACTGCAATGACAAGGTTCAGTGACTTGCCCGCAGACCACTGTACACACTGCTTTTTCTTCTGGGGTATGACTAGGTGGTCTCCCAGTTCTAGCTTAGATGGCCATTCATCTGCCCAGGAGAATGCAGGCTCTGTCCCCTCTGCTAGGTACCTGAGTAAGGTCTGACGTAGGTTGTAGAGTCCTTTCCTCATTTGTATAGAATGGACCCCTCCCACCTACAGAGACCCAGAAAGCTCTGCCTACAGCTTTTCAGTGCTTGACCTAGAATCTGTAGTAGTAATGCAGGCACCAGGACACAGGATGTGATTTCCCCTGGGAATGGCTTAGTCCTGCCTGGGCCCAGCAGACCCCACTTGGTTTCATTTTAGTGGCTTTGTAGGAGGCGTATGGAGCAGCCTAAACAAGAAGCTGGCACAAGCTACCTTGTCAGTTCCTCTGTGTGACATTTTTTCTTGTCTTTTACTTTGTTTTTGACACAGGGTCTTAGGAAGCCTTGACTAACCTTGAGCTCTGACCTTGGACTGGTGATCATCCTGTCTTCACCTCCTAAGTGCTAGAACCATAGGCATTCAGTCCAACCTCTATGTCTTAGGACCTTTTAAGCACATCTTATCTGACTTTGTGACAGGTATGAAGTGAGGGACTGAATTCCAGCCTGGGTGGATATAATAGGCAAGAAAATGACATGGGGTAGATCTGCAGTAGAGGAACACCTCCAGATTTCTAGAACAGGCCGACCCCACAGAAGAAGTATAGCCTATCCTTAGCAACAGATGACTACCAAAGCTCAGCATTACCCCATAAGCCTCTGGAGTCCTTATAGTCAATATTGCCCTCTGGAATTCACAGCAGAAAACGTGATTTGAGGTAGACTATTATGACATGGAAATATGTGAAAACATATCATGGTGTGTTTGGGGGTGAATGGAAGTTCCATGGGTCAGCTGAGTGAAGGTCTGGTGATGGCTGAGGATTGGTGATATTGGTACAAAGAAAGCCCTATTATAGGCTCTTAAAAGAGAAAGTGACAGAGGTGCTTTCTGTGTGGTCAGTGGTCAGGACTCAGACAACATTTTGGTCCTCTGTGTTTTCTGAAAGGATGTGACTTCTCACCCAAGCTTTACTCCTTTACCTGCCCAGCAGCTCTTTCACGGCATCTCCTCCCTTGAGAGATGTCAGAGGCACATAACCATAATGCCTCTAGGCTTCTTTCAAAGCTGCCCTCCCCTTCAATCAGTCCGTAGATATATTGGGCATCTAGGGCAGTCCCTGCTGGGCCCTCTGCACTTGGCTGAGTTGATAGAAAGGACACAGGGGCCAGAGTCAGGTCTGGCACCTGTGGTACAATGTGTGTTTCCTCTAAGGCCCTTGAGTACTTTGGCCTTGCTTGCTCTGCCTGAAAATCCCACCCTCACTGGTGTTCCCCAAGATGCCCTGACTGTTCCCAACAGATAACTGGCTACTGATGCTCCTCCAAGTGTCCTGATTTTCTGGAGACAGAGCTCTGACTGACCTGAGTCCCCCACCAGCAGTTGCCTATTCTATCATACCTTCTTTCTGAGGCCCTTCCTTAGGAGGGCGTGTTCCCACTCACTTCCTCTGTGACCTGGAAAGACCCTCCTCCCTCCATCCTACCTTTCAGACCAAGACGCTGATCTTTTGACATGGCCATTCTTGCCAGAACTCCTAGAAAAATTTGTTCTTTTCTGTTTGTTGCCTACTTGCTGCTACTGAGGAGGCAGAACTGTGGAAGAAAGGATTCACTTGGAAGTCAGGAAGCTGGGTGTTTTGGGCTTAATGCTACCTGTAGCCCAAGGGTTGATGCTAGGCCAGTCTCTGTCTCTGCTGAGCCAGCATAGTCTCCAAGAGTCTTGTCAGGCTCAGAGGCTTAAAGTGTGGCACTGGGTATGATCAAACATCAGACAGGGTCTGAGCAAAATCATCGGTCACCATGGACAGTGGCAGGAACAGGAGAGACCTGAGTCTGGTTGCCTAGACCCATCTCCTTTCCTATCTTTTAGTTCCATTTTCAATAGCAGGTGGTAGCCATTTGTGTTGTGTGTGTTCTGGAAAGCACAATTGTTTTTGGTCTGGCTGTCCTGGAACTCACTAGACCAGGCTGGCCTTGAACTCACAGAGGTTTCTGCCTGCGGAGTTCTGGGATTAAAGCTCTGGTTCTCAACCTTCATAACGCCGTGACCCTTTAGTACAGTTCCTCATGTTGTGCTGACCCCATTGCTCCTTCCTAACTGCAGTTTTGATACTGTTATGAATCATAATGTAGATATATGATATATGACCATGTAGGGTTGTCACCACAAGCTGAGAACCAGGAGATTAAAGGAATGGACCACTACACCTGGAAAACATAATTAAAAGAGGAAGTAGGGTGTTATACACCTATAATTCCAGTACTCTACAGGAGGATTATGCTAAACTCAAGGCCAACCTAGGCTACAGCATGAGAGCTTGTCTCAAAATAAATAAATAAATAAATAAATAAATAAACACAATTAAAAGTGCATTAGGAGGGAAAGAGATGGCTTAGTGGATACAGATGCCGCTGCCTAGTGACCCGAGTTCATAGTGGAAATGGAGAACTGACTCCCATAAATTCTCCTCGAACCTCAATATACATTCTGTGACATGAATAAAGGTGCATACATGTGTGTTTGTGTGTGTGTGCGCGCGCGCGTAACAATTACATAATTATAAAAAAAACCAAAATTAACTGCTTTAGGAAGGATTCTGAGTCTACCTTTAGAAAAATCCTTGGTTCAGGAACAGCTGGTCCCCAGTCTGTGGTGTTTGCTGGTCCTTATTTTTAAGCCCATGGCACTCTAGACAAGGCTGGGCCTTGGCCTGAGCATCTGAGGTCTCACACTGCCTGCCCTGGTCTTTCCTTCTGTGTCCCAGTGCTTCACATCAGGTAGGCTCAATGGATTGAGGGATGCTCTCTAGGGTGAGAAGAGGAAGGACTGGACTTTTTGCTGGAGTTAATTGGGTACAGTTCGTCAGGAAGTTACTTTCCATAGCATCCCACGTGTATGACTGTCTAACCCTCTCTAGAACCCTATCACCTCTCCTTTGAAGATGGGGAAAGGGCTGCTGGGCTGAGTTTCAGAACTTGACCTCCATCCAGTGTTTCTGAAAGTACAAGGGGTCCCCTGACCAAAGAGCTTACTGGAGTCTCCTTCTCTGGCACCCACACTGTCTACAGCAGTTAGGTCCTTGTCTTGTAGCCCTGCCCAGCACCGGTGTCTTCTTGTCCAGGAGCCAGGAGTGCTTCCCTATGGTGCTGTGATAGGGCCCCTAGTGCGGGGAACATGGTTAGCCAATGGCCAGCTTCTGACTGCATATGTTCCACTTAAGATGTGAGTCATGATGAGCAGGCCACAGCACTGAGAGTCCTTATGTGGCTTCCCAGTGTGTTGTAGGTGTACACTTTTCCTGGAAGCATTCTGTATACTTGTCCTCAGGCAATGTCCAGAGAGAAATGAACCAAACTTGATGGAACTCTGCTGAGTATATCTGGCAAGTTGAACAGAATGCTTTATCCTTAAACAAAATAGATCACCAAAATTTCCAAAGCAGGGAGTATTGGCCAGAGATTATTTATATCTACTTTAGAATTTGTTTTTTTTTTTTTTTTTTTTCATTTTATCTCTCATGGGGAAACCAGCTGGACATGGGATCTGAGAATCAGGCTGTGGGAGACTTTCTGTTTGACCTTTCAAGTAGATGACTTTAAGATCTACAGAGAGTTATTTTTAAGTTTTATAAGCTGTGAGTATAGGCTTGGTCAAGTTCCTTCCTCATCTTTCCCCTGCTCTTTGTGACTTATCTCTGAGTCTCAGAGAGGGAGGACAGATTACTTGGTCATTGGAGGTTTGCAGAAAACATATCAGGAGCCTGTTACACATAAAAAGTTCTGGAAGCCTTCCATGATGCTGCTTGTCTGTTAAATTTTGGGAGGTATAGTGCCCCAGATCCTGAGTCGGGGTGACTGTGCCGGACATTTAGACAACGTCAGCAGTACATCGGCTTCTGTTCCTCTTGACCTGCAGTGCAGCGTCCACATTCTCTTCAGCCTCCAGGCTCTCCTGTCAGCATCCTGTCAGCAGGGTGGGACCACGCTGGCTCTCAAGATGGTGCGGCCACACCCTGAGGCTTTGAATCTGCTGAAGTGTGTCCTGCTGACCTCCCTCATAGTTAGCAATGCTTCCTGATGACTCAGTACGATGGCAATTTTAGAGAGAGCTGGACCTCAGGGGCAGCTGTGGCTGGCCAGCTCCAGGAAGTTTGCTGACAGAGCTGTCCCTGGTATTCACCAGCTGTTGGGGAGCAGGACCTACACGTACTGCTTTTGGACTGTGAGCTCCAACATTGTGCTTCAGTTTTGCTCTTAGGTTGTTTATCTTATGGGGACTGAGTGACGTGGCTGTGAGCTTCACATTCCTGCTGTTGACTAGGACATTCCCACCTCTGAGAATGACAGAGAGGTTCAGGCCGAATCTTAAGATGGTGTGTGTGTGTGTGTGTGTGAGTGAGTGAGTGTGTGCGCACGCGTGTGTGTACGTGTGTGTGTGAGTGTGTGTGTGTGCATATATACATCACATAGAGGAGCAAATTTGTATGTTGATGAGCTTTTCCTGTTCTGCTTGAAGAGAAGCTGGTGACCGTGGTGCAGCCTGGTAGGGAAGGCGTGAAACACATGTGCACAGTGCCCTGACACATTTGCATATGCCCATGAAATCACACAGGGGATGGGATTTCCTTCGAGGTTTGTGCTGTGTTTATTTTGGCTGCTCTGGACCAGGTTCAGGTCACCGGCTGAGTGAGAGCCACATTTCTAACTTCTCTAGTTCCTTGGAGTATCCTTTGGATGTTTGACATCTCCTAGTGAGGTGTTGTGTTCCCTGAGAGACTTAGGGGACTATCCAAGAGTCTCACAGTAAAACTGGGAGGCAGAGATGGGGTGAAGTAGAGAGCATTTGAACCCCCCTCCTCCATGCTACCCTAAGGTTCTCGTCCAACCACCTCCAAAGCCTCTCAACAGTCCAGACCAGGTTCCTGAGTGCATGAGTTGGCTATCCAAAAATGACGTGGGGACAGAAAGCTTTTCTGAAGACTGCTCTGCGTAGAGGAAAGAATTGCTCAAGATGTGTGATAACTGGACAGAGGAGGAAGCCAAGGAAGCTGTAGGCAGCTTAGACACTCACACAGGGTGGGGGTAGGGTAGCTTTCGCCTGGTCCCTTAGAGATCCCTGAAGAGCCCTGGAGACAAGTTCACCAAATTCTACAAAGGTTGGAATGAAGCAGAGCTACGTGCTGGCTGACATATGTGGTCCTCTCTGAGGAGACATTCCTATTGTACCAAGTCAGGCTTTGAGCTGTTTGTGGGAACGCAGAGTCTCACAAGCATGTGGACCTTACATCTGTCTGCTCTGTGTCTCCGTTTTCCCATAAGTAAAATGAGCATCTGGTTGTAGTGAAAACTGAGTTGGCTAGTGTGGGTCTGAGCTGTCTAGCATGGAAGGCTGAAGTCATGTGGCTGTTAGGCACATCACAAGGTGGCTTGTCTGAGCCAGGATGTGCTTTAAGCATGAAATGTTAAAGATCTGGTGGACTTTGAAAACGTGGTGGGAAGAAGGAAAAGTTAATACTATTTCTATATGAGCTGGGTATGGTGGCCCATACTTGTGATCTCAGTACTTTGGAGATAGAAGAAGGGAGACACTAGAGTTCAAGGTCAATTTAGGCTACTTAATCTTATTCATATTCTATGTTTACGTGAGACTTTTGGGCATGACAGACTAAGCAAAATGTTACTCAAAATAGTTTCTCTTGGTTTTACTTTTTAAAGTATGGCTATTTGAAAATCTGAGCTCATACCTGCCTTTTCTCACTGTTTGGAAGCATTCAGGACAATATGACTGATTCTCAAAAGTATCAAACCATCATTAGTTACCTCATCCCATCTGAAGGATGTTCAGAGACAGATGAGCAAGGATGGGAGACACATGTCTTCCCTGGGAAAAGGTCTAGGGGTCTGAAGCTGCTGTCTGCAGGTGGTAATTACAGCTCTGATAACTTGCTGGTTCTTTAAATGTGCTCTTCTGTTTAGTGAGTGAAGGCAGAGCACCCAAGACTGCTCATCCCACAGTGTCAGTATGTCAAAGCTGGTACCTCTTGTCCAGGGAAGAGGATGATTTGGGAACTGGCTCACTAGAGGCTGAAGGCTGACAGTCTGCTTGTCGATGCTCTGACCTGTGGCAGGGCTCCATAGCTTTGCCTAGGCTTAAGTCTCCCTAGAGGCCTGTGGGGAGAAAATGTGGCAGGTAGCCAGGTTGGAGGCACAGGCTGGGAAGTTTTGTTCCAGCAGTTTCCACAGGCTTGTTGTCTAGGGCTTGGCCTGATGGAGCTAGGGCTGTGTTCTCAGGTGGCAAGGGTTTTAACAGAGGCCCCTTGTTGGCCAGCCGGAGGTCAGTGTGAGGCATTGAATAGGCTAAAGCTGGCAGAAACCTCTCTACTGCTGTGGCCCATGACTGCAGCTCTCTGTCTGACTCATGCCTGAAGGTGGGTGTGTGCTGTGTGTAAAAGGCAGCTCTGCCCAAGTTTGTAACCACAGAGAAAAGAAGTAAAGGTGGGGGTTGGAGGAATGGAGATGGTACTCTGGGAGGTCTTTGCCTGCATTGAATTCCCAAGGGCCACTTTTCTGGCCCAACTGAGGAGGTTATTTGATGCCAGCTTACTTCTGATATGCTCTGTCTACTCTTCACAGTCACAGCCGCCCACACACTCATCCTCCATGGGAGGAAAGTCTAGGAATTTGTGACTGTGGTTTTTAAGTGCCTTGTTTCCATACAGCACAATGTGTAGGTTGGTATGTTTTGACACTTGCACACTCCGAGAGTAATTCTGACCCTCACAAGGTTACCTCTTGCCTCTTCTGAGTTAATGACGATTCACAGGCAATCACTTTTCTGAATTTTTTTATTTTAACATCGTTTAAGATGTTAAATCTTAACATCTTAAACCTTAACCTCCCATGGGAAGGCAGCGAAGCCTGGTACATTCAACTCAGGCAAGTTCAAGTCCCTCCCCTCTGCATCAAGGCAGTTCAAAGTGTCCCATCATAGCTAATGAGCTCCAAAGTGCCAGCTCATGCACCAGGGGACAGATCCTGATCCCACTGCCAGGGGCCCCTTAAACAGACCAAGCTACAGAACTGTCTCGTGCATGCAGAGGGCCGAGTCCGGGTCCATGCAGGCTCCACAGCTGTTGGTCTAAAGTTTCTGAGTTCCCACTAGCTTGGTTCAGGTGTCTCAGTAGATTTTCCCATCATGATCTTGACTCCCCTTGCTCATATAATCCCTCCCCCCTCTCTTCGACTGGGCTTCCAGAGCTGGGAGGGGGAGGGAGTAGAAGGAGGGATGTGGGTGTTATGTAAGAGCTATAAAAAATTTCTTAAAATAATAAGCTGCAAAGGAGACTACTATCTTTCATGTAGTAAAATACAAATAACACTTTAGAATGAAGCCCTAAACAAAACCTCCGCGTTGTCAAGTTTAGATGTATAATAAAAATGTGTATACAAGTACTCAAGGAGGCCAGAGGCCAGAAACATTGGATCCCTTGGACCTGGTATTATAGGCATCTGTGAGCCACTTGATGTGGGTGCTGGGAACCAATCTCAGGTCCTCTGGAAGAACAGTACATGCTCTTAATCACTGAGTTATCTCTCCATCTCCCATTTAATAGTGTAATTATTATTTATTTATGTGTTTGGAAGCACCTGTACTACAACATGCACTTAGAGGTCCAAGAACAACTTTCAGAATTAGTTTCTCTCCTTCTACCATATGGGCTATGGGAATCAAATCCAGCTGTCAGGTGTATTGTCAGTGTAGTCAGAAGTTTCTCTGTCTGTCCCGGCCCCTTGGTCCCAACAAATCTCTCCCACCCATGGTCCCACAGCCACTTATAAAAGAATTACTCAGAGGTTTATATTAATTATAAACTGTTTGGCCTATGGCTCAGGCTCATTACCAACTAGCTCTTAAAACTCAACCCATTCTTTTTAATCTGTGTATTGCCATGTGGCTCGCGGCTTTACCTGTGTTTTATTACGTCTTGCTTCTTTGAGCGGCAGGCAGCTTCTCTCTGACTGCTCCCCTTCTCCTTTATCTACAGAACTAATAAAATGAGTCTATCTGTCTGTCTGTCTGTCTATAATCATCATCATCTGTCTACCATCTTATCTATCCAGCTAGAAAGGGGATTTATTAGAGTGGCTTACAGACTGTGATTCAGCTACTTCAGCAATGGCTGCCTACAACAGAAGGTCCAAGATTCCAGTAGCTGTTCAGTCCACGAGGCTGGATGTCTCAACTGGTCTTCAGTACAAGCTGGAACTCCCAAAACAGTAGGCCTAATGCCAGTAAAGGGAGCAAGGGCACAAAGTGAGCCTGCTTCCTTTTCCCATACCTTTTCCATAGGCTGCTATAGAAAGTGTGGGTCAGATTGAAGGTACATCTGTCTTTACACAGCAGAAGCTCTAGATTAAAGGTGTTATCTTCCTACCTCAAAGATGTAGGTTAGAAGTGAGTCTCTCCACTTCAAATTATTTAATTAAGAAAAACATCTCTCACAGTTTACCTAGCCATTTGGGTTTTAGTTAATTCCTGATATAGTTAGGATGACAATCAAGAACAGCCGTTACATCAGGCTTAGGCAGCAAGCACCTTACCGTGATGGGCCACCCTACTGGTTTCCATTTAGTCGTGTTGCTTGTTCTAAGCCATCATGTAAAAGAATTCATATAGTACTCACATGTGGTTCAGTGCTAAGGAATCAATACTATCTATACTATCTTTTAGATAAGCTATCTTTGAACAGAAAGCACAGGTATTGTAGGCACTATGAGCACACCATGCCAGAAACATAGACAGATTCATATGTCTTTCCTCAGAGTGAGAATAAGTAATAATGAGCCCGAAAGTTTTGTTATAATTTGCCACATGCCCTGTTTTCCCTCCATAACTGGCACTGGCAAACACAGAGTCTGTCATCTCTCTCTCTCTTCCAAAACAGGGGTGTGTGTGTGTGTATGTGTGTGTAGCCCTGGATGTCCTGGAACTTTGTAGTCCAGGCTAGCCTTAAACTCAAAAAGATCTGCCTGCCTCTGCCTCCTGAGTTCTGGGATTAAAGGTGTGCTCATCACCACTGAGATCTTTTATTCCTTTTAAAATCACTAATATTAACTCTAGATCCCCCTTCCCTTCCCCCTGTGTGTGGGGGTGGTCATGGCAAGTGTGTGTGGAGGTCACAAGACAACTTTGTGTTCTCCCACCTTTATGTGGAGTAGGGTGGATTCTGGGGATGGAGCTCAGGTCATCATGTTTCCATTTCTAGATTCCAAGTGGCTTTACCCACTGTACTGCCTTGCCAGCCTTTTGACAGGTTTGTACTTTGCTTTGTTATCTTTTCAGCTGTGTACACATGTACCGGGGAGAGAGAGAGAGAGAGAGAGAGAGAGAGAGAGAGAGAGAGAGAGAGAGAGAGAGAGAGAGAGAGATTGATTCAGTTTTACGATGCTAATCGAGACAAACACTGTGCCCACGCCAACAAGCTACATCCTCAGCTCCTACTTGTATGTTTTCAAATGGCTTTAGCCCACATTGGTCTATATCAGAGGGACTGTTTGAGGGAACATACTCTTCTACCCTTCAAAAGACCCTAGGCATAAAAACCCTAGGCTGATTTTTTCTTTCCAGTCACTTGTTGGAAAAGCTATTTCCATCTGGTTTCTGAGATTTCCTGGGAGACTCATTTCAGTCACTTTCTTTCAGGGATTGCCAGATCCTAATTTTATGCAAGTAACCGTGAACTCAGACTTTAGAGAGTCTAACACCCCCTCCCCCCCCCACACACAGTGATTCTCTCAAAGGGAGGCCAGGATCAATGTCAGGCATTTTTTATTGTTAGGAAGTGTCCCCTGTCCAGCCAGCAGTCTTTCCAAAAGCTCTGACCTGTTAAAATCTGAAACCAGGTCCTCTACTGCCTTCAGACCCATGTCCCCTTCATCCTGGAACATGTGTGCCTGGGAACCCATCTGTGTTCCAGTTTCCTTCCTGGAAGATGGTATGACATTATGTCTGTGCATGGCTTATGGCTCATTTGCTTTACGACTTTAAGCCAGGCAGTTTTAGTAAGTATTTGCCTAAGAAAAAAAGGTTTAATGATTTGCCCTGTATTCTACTCTAGGTTATATATAAAACTTACCTTAAAGTCTCATTACTGGGGGAAGGGGAAATGGCTCAGTGGCTAAAGTGCTTGTCCCACGGGCAAGTGTAAGAATTGGAGTTTGTTTCCCCAAAACTCACATAAATCTTGGGTAGAGGGTTGGTCTGCCTTAACTCCAGCTTTGGAAGGTAGAGACAGACGAGCCATGTGGTAAAAGACTTTGTCTTAATGAATGAAGCAGAAGATGAAGGAAGATGAGTCCATGCATGTGCTCAGAGACTGGTCCAGCTGAGGCCCAAGCAGCAGGAAGGACGCTTTGTTCTAAGAAGAAACTTAGGGAGAGACCCATGTTTGTTGTTCATGTCCTCAGATTTGCACCCATAAATCTGCTTCTGTCTCTGTAGACTTTTCCTCCCTCCCTCCCGTCCCTTGTTCTTGTTTTTGAGATGGGGGTTCTCTGTCTTGCCATGGTGTGTCTGTCCTAGAACTCTCTGTAGACCAGGCTGGCTTCCAACTGACAGTGATCTGCCTGACTCTGCCTCCAGAGTAATGGGATTAAAGAATGTGCCACCACCGCCCAGCAGTCTGTAATTGTTTAAAGATTTATTTTAAATTGTGTGCATGTGTGTGGGGGGGGGTGCACGCATGCATGTGTACATATGTACATTGAAGGGACTCTCGCCAGCTGGAGCATTGCAAGCACGGCTCTGGCAGGCCTTGTCCTCCCCCATTCCCTCCGCCTCACTAAAAACCTTAGATTACCAAAAGCTAGCCACCAAACCCTTATTTAGCCACTTCCTTCTTCTGCGTCTGACTGCCAAGGTCCAGCAATCAGAATCGCCCTTTGGGTTCACCTAACTAACATGCTCGATCAGAGTATACCACGGCACCCTAGTCCATTCCAACACAGACCTTCCTTTTCTCCCCTTTTTAAAAATTACACCTGCACGACCATTTGCTGCTGTTTTTCTGCCTGAGTCAGAAAGCAGCCGCTTTAACTTTAACTTTTCTTCCCTCTTAATAAAGGGGCGCTCTGTGAAAACAGGTGTTTGGTGATTTGTCTCTGATCGGGGTGGGGGAGGTGGGGGGTGGTCTGCAGGTCCCTGAGGAGTCCAAAGAGGGTAATGGATTTCTTTAGCACAGGAATTACAGGCAGTTGTGAACTGCCAGATGTAGGTGCTGGAAATGAGACTCTGATCCTCTGCAAGAGCAGTACACGCTCTTAACCTCTGAGCTACCTCTTTAGCCTTGATGGTGTTTTATGAGCATCTTGTATTTCTTTCCTCTTCAGGAAGAATTCAGTGAAATTGTTGGGTCACATAGTGTGAATTTAAAAGAAAATAATGTATCAAACTGTCCTCTAGAAATGTTATCTTTTTTGTTCCTTAAGGAGTGTGTACAGAAGTTCAAGGGGTTGCCTGACGGTGGGTTGTAAGGGGACTTAGTGGAAGAAGTGAGGTAGAGTCTTAAACCTCTCTTCCTTTGAGTGGGGAAGCATTGAGGTCAGTTTCTGGAGGGCAAGGACAACTTCACCGTGATCGACAAGTTGCTGTCTGAACTTCCTTTTCCTCTGAGAGAAGTGAGGCTTTTGCTGGGTTTGAGGCCATGTGTGTGGTAGCAGCTGAAGAAAGCAGACTGGTGCAATGGCTGCAGCCCCGAGTGGCCTTAAGTACTTCCTTTGTGGGCTAGTGATGGCCTCATCAATTGACTCAGGGACTGCACATGGTATGCAAGAGGGTAGCAGCATGGACACCATAGAATCAGGCAATGCTATGTTGTGCTGTCTGCATATTCAGAGGATCATCTGGTAAACGTTGATTTTGGACTCTTTGGAGGTGATATTAGGCATCAATTAACACTTTGCCTGGACAGCTGGCCTCGAGAGGAGATGATGAGCTCTATGTGTTAGGTAGACATACAACATCATGTGCTTCTGGGGATATTTCATAACCCTTAGTGTGTCAGGGAAGGAGTGTTGCTAGGATCATTGATCCAGCCTTGATCCAATGATGTGGCCCATTTCTAGAACCTGTTGACATCCAGAACTTTCCAGAGCTGCTCAGGACCACAGGCTACAGCTTTTAGCTGAGAAAGCTTTCTGCAGATCCATTCTAGGGTTTGTATTCTCTTCTGGCATTCTCATATCCCATCTCTATTATGTCCTATTGCTGTGAAAAGACACCATTACCACAGCAACTCTTAGAAAGCATTTAGTTGGCACTAGCTTACAGTTCAGGTGTTTAGTCCATTATTATCACAGCAGGAAGCATGGCAGCAAGGCACACAAGCAGACATGGTGCTGGAGAGTGGCTTAGAGTTCACCGTCCAGTTCCTTCAACAAGATCACATCTACTCCAACAAGGCCACACCTCCTAGTGTCTGTCAAGTAGAGCCATTCCCTGATGACTAAACATTCAGATATATAAACCTATGGGGGCAATTTCTGTTAAAACTAACACAGCATCCTTGACTGGGTGCCTGACCCTCACATCATCCCCTTTTAGCACACAATAAGGTTCATAGCTGTGTGATATCCAGTGATAGGAACATAGTACAACTCCAAGAGACTGTCCTTCCTCACTGACCAGGAAGCCAGGGTGTGACAGATTGGGGGATAGTCTGACTGTATACCCCAGCCTGGGCTGGCCATGAGCTCAACTGAGATCATCTGCCTTTGCTTCTCCTGATGGCATTGTTTTATTTAAAGCCCTTCCCATCCACGTTGGCCCTGGACTGGGCCAAGGGAACTTTTAGGGTCCCTCTAAGCCAGTGATGGACAGGAAGGAGGTGAGGATTCTATCCTAACTGAACTTGCTAAAGCTTTGCAGAGAGTAGGGAAGATACCAGGGGATTCTTATTGAGAGTGGGGGAGATAATGTAGTATCAATTAGAAGCAACTTCTTTCACAAGGAATGTTGAAGATCCAGCAGTATTGAATCTGCATTTGATCTGTTATATTGTGTTACTGGCTTTCAGTTATTCTTCCTGGAACAGCTGCAGGGGCTGAGGCACTATCCTACCATAAGCTTTATCTATACCTTTTGTCAGTTATGCATTTAAGAAATATTTGTTTACTTTTCTCTATGTGTATGTGCTTGAGAATTTACATGTAGGAGTTCAAGGAAGTCAGAAGAGGTGTTAGATCCCTTGGAACATGCATTACAGATGGTTGTGAGCTGTTAAGTGGGTGCTGGGAACCAAACCCAGGTCCTTTGCAAGAGCGCTTAACTGCTGAGCCATCTTTCCAGCCTGTTATGTATTTTTGAGGTTCCATTAATACTTTTTTAAAATTTATTTTGAGAAGAATTTCTACACATGTGAGCAACTTGGGAAGTATTGCCATGTATGAAGAGATTTAGGTTCAAGGGACCTACGTATCACAGTAATGTTGCTACTTTTCCTGTTGATGCAACAAAATGCCTGACAGAAGCAATTTAAGGAAGGAAGGAAGGACTTAGTTTGGCTCAGTTTGAGGGTGCAGTCTGTAATGATGGGGAACTCACAGCAGTAGGAACTTGAGGCAGCTGTTCAGATTTCATCCACACTCAAGAAGCAGAGGTGAGAGTGCTTAGCTCATTCATCTGGGACTCCATCCAAAGGTGGAATGATGCTAGGCCTTGTCATATTGACAATATTGACATCAGCAATGATAACTAACAGAGTTTAACAAATTCCAGGTTTCCTTAATGGGAGAACTGTCTGTTTACTTCTGGTAAGAGGCTCTTTGGGAAGCCTGTGACATTGCTTTAGCCTCTCAAAAGCCATTATGGTATAACAAATCAAAGTGTTGGTGGCTCTTTTACTTGGCACCCAGTTTTTCAAGACTTCTGGCCAACTAACTGCCTGAGGCCCTGGCCACTAACTGTGGTCTCTCAGATGAGAGGTGCATGCACAGCAAAGCAGGGTAGGGCCATTGTTTTGCAGAGGTTTAGTGAGTAGGTTACCCCAGCAGGCCTAGGTCCCATCAATCAGTGACAGTTGTGTAGCCTCTTAGGGATGGCTCATCCTCCAGAGTCTTAGCTAAATGATAAATTCTGTTTCCAAGATCCTAGAAGAAAAAAATCAAACAACAGCCTATTCAGTACTCATGAAGCAGAGGCCTGGGTACACATTTTATTCAGGGTTCCCCATGAGGAAAAAAGTGAGCTTGGTCTTCCCTCAAAGCTTCAGGAAGAGGTTTTGCTGTTATCTGTGGATTTGCTGTATACTAAATGTGAAGACAGTATCTGGGATGAACTGCTGTTGTTTGACAAAACTTTTACTGGGGAGATTAAACACACAGATCTACTCACCCCAGATAGGGAGCCCATGACAGACCAAAGTATAGATACCAACAAAGTCCAACTTGAGAAGCAATGAGTTTTATTGGAATTATGTGTAGGAGTATGAGTGAAGGATTACTTACAGGATTAAAAATGACTCAGACAGCTTTGAGTCACCCCATTATGGGTGACAGTTTATAAAGCTGAGAACCTGGAGCACACACTGCACAGCCTGCAGGAAGCTCAGCATGTTGGAAAGCATCCTTTCCAGCCACCTCAGTTGGTCTAAATCTCTTTCAGGAAGTTCACCTCATTTCTACTTGACTTGTTTGAAAGTATTTACAGCCCTTGTTACTTACTCTGGCAGGGAGGGGCCTGGTGAATCTGGTCAGTTTCAGGAACTTCCTGGAGCATTTTTAAATTGTTTATCTTTCTAATTAAGGAGTTTCCTTACAGGATAGTATGTTTCCGCCTTTCTGGAAGCTTCCTTACAGGATAGTATGTTTCCGCCTTTCTGGAAGCTTACTCAATGACTTTTTTTTTCTTTTAATCTCTTACTTTCTCAGCCCTTACTAGGCCTGTACAGTAGACCAGAAAAGTAACGGATGTTGAGTGAGCCTGACTTTGGAGCTTTCTGCTTCATCTTTGAACTTCAGTTTTTCACGTGTTAAATGATGGTCATATCTGCGGTGTTAGATTATCAAATATATTTAATAATATGTTTACATATACTTCAAAATGATATTTCAGATAGTACAGAGCTTGACAAGTGTTTAATGGATTCACATTCAGAGGATAGAATGCCAGAGACCTGATTGATCTTTGGCCTAAAACAGCCCAAAATTTAAAAAAGAAAATAAATCAGTTAAGCATAGGAACCAAAGGTTTTCGTGAGACTCAGGCACAACAGTAGTTGCTAGAAAAATGCCACAATGAGGTTCCACCAGATACTTGTTAGAATGGATAGCATTAAAAGCTATCTGTACCAAGTATTGCCAAGTATGTGGATAAACTAAGTCTCCTAAACTGCTAGTGGAGTGTTGGGCAGGGATTGAAGATGTGATCATTCTACTCAGGCCTGGGTCTGTGCAGAAATTTAGGCCTAAATGTTGATAGCAGCACTGTGGAACATATCTCCATGATTGGATAAATGGGCAAGTGCAATGTAGTCTGCCCCTACACCTGAATACCACATGGCAACAAATAAGAACTATTGATATCCACCAGGACAAGAGTAAATCCCAAAATAATTATGCTGTGACAGAGACCAGGTACCACTTATATAAACTCTTGACACAAACTAATCTGTGTTGATAATAAACAGATCATGGCTGTGTGGGGAAGGGAGCTGGAGATTACATAAGAAGGGGAGGGCATGGGACTCACTGGGGTGGCAGATATGCTTGCTCTCTTCATTGTGCTGTTTCTATAGGCGTTTGCCAATGTCAGCGTGTACCAAATCACACTTTAAATGTAGACAGACTGGCAAAATGCTCAGTGAGTAACAGCATTTACACTAAGTCTGGTGACTACATAGAGAGACTTTATCTCAACCAATCAACCAATAAATAAAAATAGAAACAATACTAAGTTGTCTATCTGCTGAGACATACATATGATTCACATAAAAGCATGCTGACATATACCTGTAATCCCAATACTCAGGAAGCTGAGATGAGAGCAGTGTGAAGCCATTGTGGGTTATATAATGAGTTCCTGGCCAGGCTGGACTACAGACTAAGACCCTGTCTTCATATACTTAAACAAATCCAGACACTTTTGAGATCAGATTTTTTTTTTTTTTTCTGAACTATGTTATAGTCATGGTTTGGTTAGGATTTGGTTTTCTAAAGGGTGGGAATCTTTGAAAGCTCTGGGCAGGTGTTGGGACAGTGTGTGTGTGTGTGTGTGTGTGTGTGTGTGTGTGTGTGTGTGTGTGTGTGTGTGTGTGTGTGTGTGTGTGTGTGTTCTGTACTTGTAAGGACTGAGCATGGATGTGGTATTGTGGTGGGGAAAGTTCACAACTTTTAAATCCCAGTTCTGACTTGGTGTTGCCTTTTTGCCTTGTAGGAGCCTGTGTGAAATGCAGCAAAGGGGTGTTTGGAGCTGGCCAGGCCTGTCAGGCCATGGGTGACCTCTACCATGATGCATGCTTCACCTGTGCAGCCTGCAGTAAGTGTACAGCAGTGGGAGTGGAAAAGGGGGGCACAGGACTGAGAGGGTGGGGAGAAGTAAGATTGTAGGGTTGGAACCCAGAGCTCCAACTGGACAGTACTCTTTAGAGCAAGGGTTCTCAATCCCTAATACAAGGCTAATGAGTTAAGGTGATTTATCTCTACGTATTTAACATGGTGATGGTAAGTTGAGTGGTTTCAAACTAGTCCTTAATAACATTAGGTTTGTAATGTACAGTGGAGGCCTTGGGAACAGAGGGAAGAGATGCTCAGTGCCATGTCAGTTATCTCCCTACTTAGGGGCCACCCAACTGGCAGATCATTAGTCAGTTACTGCACCTAGTATGAGGTGTCTACCTCATGACCCTCATCTTTGATTTGAAGAATGTTGCCTGAGCATGAGTTGTGAATGTGTTTATATCACATGAACACACTGGAGCCTTCAATACACATGAGGCCATTGTTTTTTCCAGTGCTTTGTAAGAACAGACATTGACTGGGTTGAGCTGGTAGCAGGTGGTCACTGTGGAGTTTGTCAGGCAGGATGTTTGCACAATTTAGTGAGTTGTGGATTATATTTGATTCGGGCCTCTGCTAAAGACTAGAGGAACTTTTTGTAAAAGAAGGTCCTCCTTCTTTCTCACTCCCTTTTTCTTGCTTTTGCTCTCTCTTAGCCTGGGCTCTGGTACCACATGGCAACCTTTAATTCTAGCACTCAGCTCTTGGGTTGGGGGAGAGGGGGTCGATCTCTCAGTTCAGCCAGCCTGGTCTATAGAATTCCAAGAAAGCCAAGGCTACTCAGAGAAACCTTGTCTCAGGGAGGGAGGGGGGGGGAGAGAAAGTTTTCTCTTTACTGGGTCATAATGCCACACAAGGAACAATCGCTATCATTTCTGTGTCTTGATTCACATAATAACCTTTCTAACAACTCATTCTTTTCTGTGAATACATTCTGCTCCATGGGGTTTGATCGTCAATCAGTTCCAAGCAGTTTGGCAAAGCGAGTGAACAGTGTTAAAATGGAAAGGGGCAAGACACAGATGTGTCATCATCTTTTGCCTGTAAGAATGATGTGAGCTTCATAACACATAAGTTTTAGGGAAAAGTAAGGAACAGTATGTAGACAAAACATACATAAAATATGTTAGGTAAATTTTATTGGTGGGGCTGGTGAGATGGCTCAGGGGTTAAGAGCACTGGCTACTCTTCCAGAGGATGTGGGTTTGATTAACAGCACTTACAGAGTGGTTCATAACTGTCTTTAACTCTAGTTCCAGGAGACCTGATGCCTTCCTATGGCCTTCACAGGGACCAGGCGTGCACATAGTACACAGACATGCATACAAGCAATACACACACACACACACACACACACACACACATACACACACACACACACACACACACACACACACGAAAGAAAGGAAGGAAGCAAGAAAGAAAGAAAGAAAGAAAGAAAGAAAGAAAGAAAGAAAGAAAGAAAGAAAGAGAGAGGAAGAATGAAAAAAGAAATTAAAATGTCATTGGTGGCAGGAAGGCACAACTCAGACCATAGCCACAGCCCTTGAGGACTTCCACTCAGATAAAGCCAGGCCCTTGACTATACCACCACCACTCCCCAAAAAAATTAAAGATGGATCAAAGTTAAGTAAAATTAGTGAATTTATTAAGTAGAGATAAAGATTAGTATATGCTGCAAGTTTAAGCATGATGGAGAGGGATGGAAAGAGGGAGGGAGGGAGGGAGAGAGAGAGAAATATACTTTACACATGTGTGGGGTTCCTCTTTCTCCTTCTCCCCACCGTGTGTGTGTGTGTGTGTGTGTGTGTGTGTGTGTGTGTGTGTGTGTGTGTGTGTCTGTCTGTCTGTCTGTCTGTCTGTCTGTCTGTCTGTCTTTGGTTTAGTTTCCTTTCTCAAAGGATATAAGGTCTAAAGACAACAGTTTAAATTTAAAGCATTGATTTAGTACCTTATTATTTGCTTTTCTCATTGTTGTAATGAAATACAACATGTAAGGCATGTAAGGCAGCTTACAGGACAGGTGTATTTGAGCACGAAGTTGGAGAATACTGTTCATAATCACAGAGTGTGGGTCAGCTGCTTGCAGCACATCCGTACTCAGGAAGCAAAGAGAAATGAACACTGGTAGGAAGCTCTCTGTTTTGTTCATCCCAGGACCCCAATACACAGAATGCTGTTGCTCACATTTAAAGTATGTTTTCCCACCTCAGTTAACCTAACCTAGGAACTCTCTCACTGATGATATGGTGAGGGGTTTATATTCTAGGCAGTTTTGTAGTTTGTCAAGTTGATAACCAAAATTAATCATTATAAATACTATGTATTTCATTTCAGACACTTTCTGGAATGTGGTAGGGCAGGAAGAAGACCCTACTTAGCACTGTCTGGCCTGACAGATTTCCCTCAGGTTCCCTGGCTAGTGCTGGGTAAGGCACCAACCTGGCTTTACACTGCCAGCCCCCAAGAGTTCTTACCCTTCTATTCCACTGCAATTTCCTCTAAAGCACGCTTGAGAGCTCCAGGTCTGTGCATTCATCAGTGTTCAGTTATTAGGGGAAAACAGAGATGGCTCAGGAAGTCTCCTGCATGTCCTGAGGGTCAGAACTCTCTGTCTTCCTTGCTTCCTTCCCTTTGAGCTCTATTATATCTCTGTGTGCCTTGAGTCATGGGATCTCTCGGCCTCCAGGCTTTCTTGTGTCTGAGCTCTGTTGCACTTTAAGGTTGTACATGTGACTTACACACAGCAATGTGAGCTGTGTCTGTTAGAGATGTAGATATTTCTTATTGCCATGGAGACTGACTGGTTTTATATCTATTAAGCAACTTTCCTTTCCTTCAGTGTTTCTGATATTCGTGACACACATGGTTTTTGCATTCTCCCGGTAGCATCTTACTAGTGCTTCACATTACTCGAATTAAATTATTTGACCTGTGTTTGTAGTTTGTTTATATGGACATTGTAACTAGGTCTCTTTAAAATTTATCTTTGAGGGGCTAGAGATATAGCTCAGTTAGTGGAGTTCTTGTCTAGCATGCATTGAAGCCCTGGGTTCAAGTCCCAATGCCACATAAATCAGGCATGATGTGAGCACCCATAATCAATACCAACATGCAGATCAAGAATTCAAGGTCATTCTTAGCTACATAGTGAGTTCAAGGATAACCTGAACAACATGTTAAAAAGAAAAATTATCTTTGGTCTTTGGCTCTTCCAAGTGTTTTTCTTTTATTTTGAGATTATAATATAACGATTTTATATACTTTTACATTTTATGTTTATTTACACCATTTTGTATTTTGTTTTTAGGACTGACAGTTTGCTGTTGGTAACCAGTTGGGATGTTCTTCCTTGAGAAGACCAACAGCTGTTTCTTAATGTTTGCTCTGTTTACCAAGTAGAGAGCAAGGAGGACGCTCCCCCCTTGCCTCCTCCTTTTTTTTTTAATCTCAGGCAGCTATTATTTGAGTTAGGAAAGGACTGTAGGGGCCTGTGTAACAAGCACCATGGACCAAGTGGCTGGTAAACCCTCGCTGACTGCTCACAGTGGAGGCGGGAAACCAAGGTCAGGCACCAGCATATTTAGTGTGGGCCTGATTTCTGGTTCATAGATAACCTTCCTGAAGTCCTTGCAGAAGAGGGATGAAAGATCTCAGAAGGGGCTTCTCTGAGTTATCCCAGAGCTCTGGTCTTCACAAGGTTTCATCTCCAAATGTCTGCCTCCTAGTATGAGTACCTTGGAGCTTGGCATCTCAGCATAAGAAATTTAGAGAAACACAGACATTCAGTCCTATGGGGATGCATCAGCCATTTTTACCTGTGGATGTTTGAATAATGTCTATTCCTTAGTGGACTGTTTAGACAGTCTCAAATGGTGGCACAAAGACACTTGTGGACTTAGATGGGATTCTGGCTTGAGTGTCTTTCTCCTCCAAAATTCATATTGACATGCAACGGCCAGAATCATAGTTGATAATATTTGGAAGTAGGGGCCCTTGGATAATTATTAGAATTAGTTGAGGTTATGAAGATGGAGCTCCCTGATTGCTTTATAACAAGAGGACAGACCTCTATCATTCTGAAATGCCTCGTGCTACCTTTAACCTCTGCAGTCCCCTTTAGCAAGAAGATCCTCATTAGATATAGCCTTTCTTTTGGAACATTTAGAACTGTGAGCTGAATAAACTTTTTTTCTTTTATAAATTATCCAGCTGTGGTATTCAGTTATAGCATAGAAAACAGACTGAGACACACTGACAGCTGAAAAGAGTATGTCAAAGTTTCCACCTTGCTGAGTCCTTGTCCTACCATTAAAGAAATGATGTGTGTAAAAGCAGTCAGAGGACAGTGAGGAGCAATCTTGTGCTGTGGTCAAGGAGCCTCACTGCACACAATCTGTTCTGAGCATTGATCAGAAGGTCTCATGTCTCTGTAGAAACGAGAGACTGGCAGGCAGCAGGCTCCCTCTCACCTACTCTGTGTTTAGGAAGCTTTGTGCAAGGCATTTCTCCAAGACCCAGGCAGACCTCTGTCTTTCTAGTTATGGGCACTATGGAAGGTTCTCATGCACAGGTTTATACACTCACCCACTTCTTAATGAATAACTGTGTTTAGTTGATTTTTAAATATGAAAACCACATGGTAACCACAGAGAACAATTTAAAGACAGAAGAAGCCTGTTGTTTTATCCCTGTAGTGCATCTGTTTTCAGTTTGGTGTTTCCTCTCCAATTTTTATCCAAATTTGCACACTCTTTAGAGTTGTGACCAAAATATATCTACAGTGCACCCTCTTTTAATTATCGGCTGTAATTGCACCAGTACTCACACGGTAACCCACTTAGTCATACCACCGTTTTACAGAGTTTAGCTCCTTTTGGCTTATGAGTTATTAGATGTTATTTTTTCCCTCCCCTGAGCTGTCCCCTTGGAGTTCTTTCCCGGAAGGCATTCAGGGAGGGGAAGTATAAGCATCTGTGTGGGCTGCCATTGTTTCTTGGTGAGCTTCTCAGCCCTTGAGTGTTTGGTTGCCATGGATACACGTGCTGCCGCTTTGCTTGTCCTTCCTCAAGCCTCTGGTGGCTGTGGCCCCAGCAGGAGGCTCTTAGGAAGCTGTTGGTTCTCCCTGGGGATAAAGTCAGAGTGGTCTAGGCAATGCTGGCTAGGGAAGTGCTAGCACTCATCTTTGGCCATGGTGGGCTTGGATGAGAAGAAAGGAGTGTGCTGACTTGTGGAGATCTACAGTGCCTGCTTTTTTATGTGGATTTGGAGATCAGACTCAGGTCTTAGTGTTTACACAGCAAGTTTCTCAATTGAATCATCTCCATAGCCCAAGAAGGTTCTTGTCAGCCATTTTCTTTTCCTTACAAAGTCTCAAGCTGCCTCTGGGATCCAGGACCCATTTTCTTGACTTTTGGAAACACTCACATATTCTGAGTATGTAGAGTTTGAACCAGCAAATTTGTGGCAAGCCTGCTTTGTCAACAGAGGCACTGTAATATTCTAGGTAATTCCAAGATGTCAAGTTCTAGTTTACCATGGATGTGATGCCCCAAGGCCCTCACCAAGTCCTTATCATAGTCTTGGGAGTTCTGCTCTTGCCCTCACTTTACAACAGCCTGGTTTGTTGATTATATCACCCCAAACAGCTTGATTGGCTCTTAATCCAGAACCTTTGCTGAGAGAGTACACCAGCCAAAGGAGGAGGTGACACTGAGCGATCGATCATCTTGCTTTGACTTTTTGGTCAAGCTTGTGACAGTAGGCTCTGTGTGCAGCCCCTCTTGAGTGAGTGAGTAAAATTACCTATTCTAGAACTTGGGCAGTGCTCCTTAGGAATGAGAAGGTCTTTCTGTAGGAGACAGAAGGCCTCAGCTCCAGTGGCAGGTCTGACATTTGAGTCCTCACTTGTCCCAGCATTCTTACACGTGAGCTGAGTGGGTCAGGTATATTTGAGAACACTGAAGGGTGAGGAAGCAGTAAGGAAGGGGCTGGAAAGAGCTGTTTTGGAGCTGGGCAGAGACTGCAGGGCAGGAGACACAAGAGGGGTGGCTAGAACCTGGTGTGTTTTCACAGAGGAGGCTAGAACAGGGCATGGTTTTCCAGAGAGACCATGAAGTCCTCAACTGTGAGAAATCATCAGATTCTTCATGCTTGTTACATATTTAGTCCAGGAGCTTCTGAAATACTTCTAGAAGGTTGCTTTGGTAGAATCTCCACTTACTGCTGCATCCCCATTTTAAGCACCTTGTATTAAACAATTGTATGGAAATGACCATCTTTTCCCTGTCAGCTCAGACCAAGGATGGCACTTGCCTCTGTGGCTTTAAGGGGAGTCTCTCATGCCTCAGATGTCACATCAGGAGTTGGAGCTGCACTTTGGGTGTCCTTGGATGTCTCAGTTGTCCAATTGCCCTTCCCCCCTCTATCTCTCTTTTCCCTTCTCCGTTCCCTGGCCCCTTCATTAGCATCCCTACATCTCATCACCACTGTTCTAATGCCCCGTGTCACCATGAAGCCCTCACCTCATCTTTTCCTGCATGTCTGTTGCCTCCCAGCTATACCAGGCCTCAGCGTGAGTGGGGACTTGGGAAATGCTCAAGTTTAGGTGGCCCATAGTTCATGTTGTTACCATTTACTGCATTTGTGGCTCTGACCTTCTGTGTGAGTGGCTTATAACCTCAAGGAGCCTGTTATAACACAGGCTACCTGGCTCCCTGCGGAGATGAGTCTTGACACATGGCCCAAGGGCTCACATCCATAGTGGGCATCCTGAGGGCTCACCGTAGGCTGCAGGTAATTCCTCAGTCTTATGGATTTCCAGCCCTCTGGCCCTTCCTTCACTGTAAACATACAAAGTCCACAGCAGTGGCCACTGGTTACATGTGGCTTCTGAGCCTGAAATAAGGCTAAGGTGACTGAGGCACTGAATCTTTCTTAGTTGATTAAAGTTCAAACTCAAATTGTAACATGAGGTTAGTGACGACTGTGTTCAACAGTGTGTGTAAAATCTCTGTTTTGGCATTTTTTAAAATCAGAATTGATTTGTTAATGAGAAATTAACAGTAATGTTTATTATTACTTTTTGCTTTATCATCCTCAGAGCCACCTGTTGCATGAGACCCTGTGGACTTGATGACTCAGAATCAGTGCAGCTTTCTGGCCAGTTAAAACTAGAGGGGAAAAGATCTTTCCATGTGTACCTCAGACATCATTCAGAGCTCAGCATCCAGGAACTAGATATGCTTTCAGGGCACTGAACAGCCTGAGAGTCTGGCAAATACAAGTCCTGGACAGAGGCCATTGGAATGGCCAGAGCAAAGCCAATCCATACCAGCAACACACCCTGCAGCGGTTACTGCCCAGTCCTGTACTGCATAGACATTGAGAAGGGATTAGAGACATAGAGCATATAGACAAAGAGGAAAACAGTGGTAGGCATGATTACTTTCCTTGGGTAGGTTTCATTTAAAGAAACTGAAGGTCACTAAGGGACCTGGCCTTGGAAACTTATGACAGTAGCCCAAACAGGAGCCAGCGTTGTCCTGGGCTTGCTGTCTGCTAGTTTTGTCACTTTTTATATATCTGCTAAAGAGCCCAGATGCTAGATAATGTGCTAGTGTCTCTTTCCCGGTGGGTCTGTGAAGTACAAGTAAGATCCTGCTCATTTGAGCTTAATATGGTTGCTAGGCATCGTGGCTCACACCTGTTATTCCACCAATCAGAAGGCTGAGGCAGAGGATTGAGAGTTCCAGGCTGGCTCAGTTAGAGTAACAAGTATTTTTCCTGTCTTAGTTTGTTATTAGCAGTATGCTTTAAGAGCTAACCTATTCTGGAAAAAAGCTGTTTGAAGTAGATCAGACAGAGTTTTGCAGTAAGGAAATACTCTTCTCACCCTAGTCCCAGAACCACCACAGGTGACCACCAAGTCCTTAAAATGTACTTGTTCAAGACCTAGAATTAAGTCACTAACTAGCTAACTTACTTTCTGTCTGTCTGTCTTTTTAAAGGACAGAATCTTTCTGTTATCCCAGACTGGGCTTGAATTGAATTTGCTATGTAAGGCTTCAAAGGTGTGGCAATCCTTCTTTCTCAGCCTCCTGAATACTAAGATTACAGATGTGGACCACCACACTTGTACTAATAGGAACGTGTGTGTGTGTGTGTGTGTGTGTGTGTGTGTGTGTGTGTGTGTGTGTGTGTGTGTGTGTGTGTGTGTGTGTGTGTGTGTGTGTCCTGGAACTTGCTTTGTAGACCAGACTGGCCTTGCACTCCCCTGTCTCAGCCTTATGAATGCTGAGATTAAAGGTGTGTGCCACTATGCCCAGCCCAGAACTGAACTTTTAATGCTACTTTATAAGGAAATAGCTGCATATGACTATTGCCACTGTGGACAACAGACATAAACTTGTTGTATGAAGTTTCTGGCCCGGACTTTTGAGCCTAGCCTGGTGGTTTGGACCCAGAGGCCCATAGTCGCACAGAGACACACAGATGCTTACAATAGTTTTAGGCTGATCAGCCTAAGGCCCAGGCATATAACTTGCTAACTCTTTACCCTTAAACTAACCCATGACTCTTATCCTGTTCAGTCATGGGGCTTGGTACCTTTTCTCAGAACAGCATAGTTGTCCTCTGTATCTTCTGGCTTCTCTCTGGCATTCTGCTCTGTTCTGCCTGTTTCTAGAGTCTTCTTAGTCTGGTAGCCCCGCCCACACTTCCTGTCTGCCTTTGGCCAATTAGCGCTTTTTATTAAACCAGTGGGTGGGACAATTATTTACAATGTAACATCATAAATCCACTACATAAACTAATCTAGATGACTGCTAATTTTTACTTTTTTTCCTCAGGAACTCTTTTCTTACTGGGGAATTTTTGCATTTTTACCCACCAAGGAGACATTTGTAGTAAAATCTTAGTTGATGGAGAACTACTTGTTCAGATTCTGTTATGCCGTTGCTATTTCTAGAAGAGAGAGAATGGTGTCACTACAAGGCTAGTTTTACTTGTCAGATTAAATGGCTGGCCCCTGTGTGACACTGTCAATGCTGTCCCTGTCACTCATCCACACTGCTTTTATCTATTAATGTATCCTGAAGGCAAATGTGAAATATTTCTTCACCCTGTATACAGGAAGTGGCTTGAATGGCTTTTCTGTACATTTATCAGTCAATATTTTATAAACTATGTGGTAATAGAAAAGTTAAGAACCTCTTTGACTTGTATTCCCCAACTCAGGGAAGTCAGTATTTGGTGCACAGTTAGTGTCCATACCACCAGCTGTGTCTTACTTGGTGGGGGGGGGGGATTCTCTTATGGAAACTTTTTTTTTTTTTAAACTGGACCTGAAGCTGTGTTTGTAGCCACCAAGCCCCACTATTCCTACTGTCTTAACCCACTTTAGCCTGTGTGTGCATAGCAGCACCTAGCTTTTAACATGAGTTCTGAAGATGTACAGCAAATAATCTTTCTCTCTGAGCTGCCTCTGTAGCCCCCACATAGGTTGTTTTAAAGCATGTGGAATCTTGCTCAGCATGCTGTTTGTTCTGTCCTCTGTTAGCAGTCGAGGACATGCCTCTGAGGATGACACGTTTCACTGCCTAGATGAGCAGAGTGGGGATGAGTATCTTCCTGGTGATGGAATACAGTGTGTGATGTCCCTCATCCCCGTGTGATGGTGTTTCGAGGTCTTATATTGGGGAGACGATGCCCTAAGATGGGAGTAGAGAGAGATAGTTTTCCCAGCACCACATGAGGACAAGGCAGAAAGACAGCTGAGGTTGTTAGTGGGAGCCCAACCCTATTGGTGTTGGATTCCTACCCTTAGAATCAGGGAAATGTCTCTGGCAAAGGCTTCTTGAAGAAGTAAATCAGGGTACATTTCATGTGATGATACAGATGTCCTACAACCTTGTGTGATCAGTGCCCATCAAGTACTTAGAACATTCTTTAAACTGTTAAAGTTACTTTAATTAAATTCATGTGTAGATAGCCACACATGGCTGTAGCTACCTGTTCCTCCCCCATATCCCATACTCTGAGAGAGAATCCTTACACAACAGAAACAAGAGAGGTCATGTAGTATGAAGAGACTGTTAATCTTTGCCCTGTATTTGAATCTCAACTCTCAATATCTTCAACTCCAGGCTTTGACTTCTTTAGTATCTATTTACCCATCACAGAAGAAGGCACAGTAAAAATGCAGTCAGTTAGACTTGCACTCAAATGCCTACAGTGAGGAGTTGTATTATTACAAGATGAATAAAATGACCCATATTACCTCCTAAGGCTCTCATTGGAATGGATTGCCTCAGTCTGTCCTGCTCCTGCCTGGGTTTAGCACCACCTAGTGGTAGCTCTGTGTTCTCACTGTGAGTGTCTATGAGCCTGGATCTCTAGGTGGCTGTCTTTCTGGCCAGATTTGGAGTAACAGCCGGGGACTGGCTGCTTGCAGTTTCCTGCCTTTCCTGCCTCCCTTCTCTAAACAGGTGGCACTTTTAGTTTGCCTTCAGGTATGAGTTAGAGCCAGCCTTGCTCTATTCAAGTATGTGTTATTGGGAAATTCTGATTACACTTACTTACTGTGACAGAGTGGGTGAAGATTACAGTAAGAGTAAAAGCTTCATTTGCTCTCACCGAGGAAGTAAGAATGTGGCGTAAAGAAGCAGCTAGCTGATCAGGCACCTTCAGAAGCAGATGAAGCTGCTCATTTGCTACTTGGATGTATGAGCCCAGAATTCCTCATTTATGACATGAAGACCATAACATTTATCTAAATCACCATGCTTCCGGATGGGAGTACAGCTCAGGTGTAGAGCTTACCTGTCATATTCAAGGCTCTGGGCTCCATACAATTACTGGAAGGGAAAGTATGTTTTTATGAGAAGAAAAGGAAACTCCTAAAGTTGAGAGTGATCTTGAGGTATGGTTTCACGTTACTTCCAGAAGTAATCAGTTCTGGTATTAATATCTGTTCAGTGATAACAATAGGCATGTGTTTTATTTCTGCTTCACTCTAGTGAATAATTTCCCTTATCTGAAACCTGGAGTAGATGATGTCTTTGAGAAGAAAAGTGACTGTTAGTTCCCTGAAAGGCAGGTGTCAAGACAGAGTCAGCAGTGGAAATGTGCAACAAGGCTGAAAATCCCTTAAAGTATACAAAGTTTGAGCTGAAGAGATGTATCAGGTGTTACGAGCACTCACTGCTCTTCCTGAGAACCTGAATTTAGTCCCAACACCCATGTTAGGCAGCTCACAACTGCCTGTACCTCCAGCCCCAGGAGATCTAATATCCTTTGGCCTCCTTGGGCCCTTAGACATGGTATACACACACCCACACAACTATACACACAGACACACACATGCGTGCACACACACACACAATTTTTAAAAATTAAAAAACCCAAATCTTTATAAATTAAAAAGACTATACAAAGGCTCAAGACAAACCTTGAAGCATAAAAGATAATAGACAGGTGGTATTTTTTTCCCCTCACTCTGACAAAATACAAGCAAATAAATTTGAAGGCTATATTCAGTTTCTGATCTGCAGTGGAGTCTTAAGTTGAAGTTCTTTGGCCCATTTCTACCGTCTTGGGTCTCCAGGGGGCTTAACATTTAAGTTAACCAGACACAGAGAAAAACTAGCCTCGGAGCTCCCCGACCTATCAATGTTGGCAGGAAGAAGTTATCTAGGCAGCTGGTGATTCTTAAGATGATCAGTACTTAATAGTCAAGGCCGTGCAAGGCTGCCTAGTGATTTTAGGACCAACCTGGACTACGTGGTAAGATCTCCTCTTAAAAAAAAGAAGTCAAAGCAGTGTGGACGTGCTGTTCAGCATTTGGTGAAACATGGGGAAGAAGAATGACCCCCTCCCAGGTGCTCAGGGCAGTCTTCCTTACATGGTTGAGATATTTAAATCTTACTTTTATTTTTACGTCATGATATGTCTTTAAAACTTAGTAACATGGCCTTTTGAAAAATTGGCATTTTCCTGTTACACTCCAATAGTGCTGGCCGCTATTCCCGATGTATATCAGTGGCGTATGTGATGCTTACAAAATGGAATTGCACCATGAATACATGTGTCCAGCCTGCTTTCTTCACTCACCAATTCATTCTGCTACCTTTTTACAGCACAAACATTCTGGTGCCCTTAAAACACTTTTCATATGGTATTTTAAAAGGCTGCATAACAGTTCATTAGTTAGATGCACTGTTTTATGTAATCCTTCTTTTGAGTAAATATTTACCGACATATTTTTATTCTGTCCCAAAGCCAAGTCTCAGCCTCACAGAGTCAAGATAAACATCTTAAAGTTTCCTTCCCAGGAAGAGTTTATCATTTTACACTTATGTACACTGACAGGGATTATGAACACTTCACAGCCCTTGGTGATGATATGGCCTTGCTCATTTGTGTTTGTTTGCGTTCTAGGAGATTTAATACTTTCACATATAAATGGTCTTTTGTGGGTTTTAGAGCTATTTTCCCCTCTATTAAGATTTTTCTTTGAATGTGCCTGGGTGTTTTGCCTCATGTAAGAACCTTCATGCCTGGTGCACCTGGAGACCAGAAGAGGGTGTTAGATTCCCTGGAGCTGGAGTTCCTGCTTACTGTGAGCCTCCATGCGAGTCCTCTCCCCACCTCCCCTACCCTCAGGTTCCTTAGCACCTCTAGCCCTGCTCTGAGAAGCGGTCTGGTTTTCTGGCAGCTTCCTTGCTCCCTCAAGTGTTTCACCTGCAACCACAACACCTACGACCTTTGGGTCCATCTCTAATGTTCATCCTCTAGGGAGTCTCAGCATAAGTCAGGGAAATATGGGTGCTCCATAGATAAGGCTGGACCAGGACTTAGTGATCAGTGTGTGACTTAATGGAAGAACAGCGTCAAACTCTGCACACTACATGGGTATGTTGGTCCCACTACTTTAATCCCAGCACGAAGGAGGCAGAGGCTGGAGAATGTTTGTGAGCTGGAGACCACCCTAGTATACAAACTGAGTTCCAGGCTAGCTGGGGCTACATGGGAAGACCTTGTCTCATTTTTTTTTTCTTCTTTTGTTGTGATTTTGTTTTTTAAGATTTTTCTGGGTAGCTTGGGCTGAATTTGAATTCCTTATCCTCCTGCCTCTGCCTCCTGAGTGCTGGGATTACAGGTATGCTTCACCATACACATGCTTGTAGTAGTGGTTTCTCGGGTCCCGGGCGGCCGAGACCCACAGACCTGCTGCCCAAGCACTCTTAGCTGCCCAGGCCCCCCAAAATGACTCAGACGCTTCTATTAACTTCATGCTGTTTGGCCTACGGCTCAGGCACATTGCTAGCTAGCTCTTACATCTTAAATCAACCCATTTCTATTAATCTGTCGGCCACGTGGCCTGTGGCTCACCCAGCTCCTTACATGTTGCTCCTTGGGCAGCTTCAGCTCATCGGCCTCTGACTCCGCCCTGCTTCTCCTACCTATGCTTTGATTTCTCCTCCTACTTCTTCTATGGTGCCTGCCATGGCCCAAAACAGCTCCTTTATTTAAAGATTGAGATTCACAGCATACATAAACGCATTCCCACATCACATGCTTCTACCTCTGATTAAAATATTTTGTACATTAACATATATTAAGCATATTATTGTCATTTCCATTATACAATTTCTATCTCTGTTTAACTATACTAGTCATAATATATAACTAAATTAGTCATAATATATACATAAGGTATTTTATATACCTCTGTTTAGATATTTTATATATCATATATATTTAAGATACTGTTATCATTTTACATGGTACATGTACCTCTGGCTAATGTTTATATGATAGTCATGCTAAAAGTCATCATTCAGAGACTGTACACCTGTTTATAGATTGCCCAATTTTACAATATAAAGCTTCAATCTTTAAGACTTAAGTCTTTAAAAACTACAAGTCAACATTACTTAGATTTGCCATATAGTCATGTTGTTTAGGTTTCCCAGATACACGCTAAAATATATAGTCAAGAGTCTTCAACTATGGCATTTAATGTTTTGTTATTCAGAATTCAGCCATGAGAGACAGGACAACTCCTAATGTCACTGTTCCTTTCCCGAGATGGTGTTGGGCATCAAGGACACTCCACTAGGAGTTTGTCTTCCTTGGCAGACAGTGGCCTGGTGGGCAAAGAACTGCCCTTGCCTCGACTGCTGTCAGTACACACGCCGTCCAGTCCAGATGAGCAGGATGGAGTATGGAGACTATCAAACCTGCCTAGACAAGATAAGACAGTTTTTCCAAAAATGCCCTACTTCTAAAAAGATCTGCCAGATATCATAGGCCTGTAGCCAAAATGGTGGATGCTCCAACTGCGCAAAAAAAACAAAAACCGTGGGTGACTGTCCAGGTAGCTGACTGTCGCTGTCCTCTCCTAAATTTTAGAAACACTCTCTTGTGCTTCCAACCTTCAGGTCATATATTTTCCTTCTCAAGTCTAACAGTGTTAAAGACTAAACAGTTAAGGTTACTATCATCTCATCTCTTAGCAAAAAACATTCAGGTGTTAGATTTTTATTATTCAAAATAAACAGCTTTAAAGTAATTTCCGTACCTCGCCACTTACCAATACTCTAGACATAAAATATGCCTTATATTTGTTAGTTTTTAGTGGTAGTTTGACCCTGCTTATGTTTAGCCTCTTCCTCCCCCAGACATTACCTTATAATAATTCCTATTATATATAGTCTTAGTTTAAAACTTTCTTAGACAAAAGAGAGAGACCCAGCCAGATTATTACATTGCCAATTATTGATAGATAATAAGCTAAAGATAGAATTTTATTGTGGTTATAATTTACATCTCTTGATTACAGGTAGAATTGACATTTTATATGGTAATATTAAGTTGCTATTAATAATCAAGATTATTGTGAAAATAATGTAGCAGGTTTCTGCTTCTCATCCTCCTCCTTTGAACTCATAATACTTCTCCTTCCTTAGTCTCCTAAGTGCTGGGATGGCAGGCCCGGGCCACCGTGCTTTGTGACTAAGTGCTGGGATGGCAGGCCCGGGCCACCGTGCTTTGTGACGTTTGGGATTTTGCTGTCAGGCTAGGTCCTTGACCCCAGGGTCTAGTCTCCTAAGTGCTGGGATGGCAGGCCCGGGCCACCGTGCTTTGTGACGTTTGGGATTTTGCTGTCAGGCTAGGTCCTTGACCCCAGGGTCTAGTCTCCTAAGTGCTGGGATGGCAGGCCCGGGCCACCGTGCTTTGTGACGTTTGGGATTTTGCTGTCAGGCTAGGTCCTTGACCCCAGGGTCTTGGTTTCATCCAGTGCCAAGAATTCATTAAGCTTTTGGGACGTCCAGGGGCCTGTGAGTTGTCTGCAGTTGGACACTAGAAGACATGGAGTCCCCAACATTGTAGAACCCCATTTGCATTTCCCATGGAGGTGCTGTGTTTGAACTTGCCCCATATATTGTTTTTCTTTGAGACAGGGCTTCTCTGTGTAACATCCCTGGCTGTCCCAGAACTTGCTTTGTTGACCAGTCTAGACTTGAACTCAGAGAAATCTGCCTACCTCTGCCTCCTGAGTGCTGGGACCAAAGATGTGCAACAACCATGCCCAGCTGAGAATGTGTTTCAAATCAGTGTTTCAGCTTTATAGAATCAGACGTCTAATCTAAGAGTTGTTGCTTTGAAGTCCCATACACCAGACCATACCGTTCATATCAGGAGAAAAAAGAACAACACATCCTTCCCTGTGGCTTTTTTAGCTAACTATTTGATAGCACTTTGGTAGGTTGTCATAGATGACCATCCTTAGTGCCTCAGGAGAGACTGCTGCCAGTGTCCTGTGATGGCGTATGCCTCCTGTCTTGTCACCAAGGTTCACTGACAATTTTAAGCAGAAAGGAAGCCCTAGAAGAAGATATAGGGTGAACCTTCAGTTGCTTCAAGTCTTTCTGTTAAACAGGACCACACAGGGGACCTTTTTCCTGGTCTGTTCTTCGCTGAGGGCCACACTGTCACTCTTTGTAGTGTAGGCTAGCCTCAAACTTGTGGTGATCCTCCTGTCTTGGGATAGATGTCCAGCACCACACCTACCTAATACCATCCTTTAATAACAAAACTGTCA
Source organism: Phyllotis vaccarum (assembly GCA_033318265.1). Lineage (NCBI taxonomy): Eukaryota > Metazoa > Chordata > Mammalia > Rodentia > Cricetidae > Phyllotis > Phyllotis vaccarum. The sequence goes on along the minus strand of JARWLC010000004.1, from coordinate 87,341,435 downwards.
TCAACAGTTGGCATCTCTTGTGTGGTTAGAGTTTGGCGCCCTTTCTTTAAAACTATCTTCATTATGTATTAACCGTTTTCCTTTTACCCCATCTTTCTGTTTTTACTTCAGGCAGGAAGTTAAGAGGAAAAGCCTTCTATTTTGTCAATGGCAAAGTATTCTGTGAGGAAGACTTTTTGGTGAGTATACCACCCAGACTGTATAGGGTGAGGATGGCTTAGGGCAGGAGCCTGAGGGGCTCAGATGGCAGGAGATTGTTTCTCTGTACTCTTGATACCACTGGGAGAGGGGCATTCTCTCCTTGTAGTTGCCTAGGTAACCTGAGCCATGAAGCAGAAGACAAGCCACAAAGCTTTATGTGCCCTCCCCACCCCACCTTTGCCTGTGTGTGTGTGTGTGTGTGTGAGAGAGAGAGAGAGAGAGAGAGAGAGAGAGAGAGAGAGAGAGAGAGAGAGAGAGAGAGAGAGAGAGAGAGAGCGCACGTGCTGTCTGCAGAGCCTTGAAAAGGTGTGTTAGGGCACAGATCCCAGGCCCAGCCCTGTATCCAGTTTAGTAAATCTGAGGTGGAGCCCATAAACTTAATTTGTTCCAAGTTCCCAAATGATTCAAAGGATCTTGTTTTGGGAATCTTTGAGATGAGGAATTAAAGCCTCTCTGTGTCCATCTGTCATATAGAGCTTGATACAGTGAGGCCCAGATACAGAAGCCGTGATGGGTGGTCCAGGACTGCCCAGGACTCAACACACAGCTGGACACCTTCAGGAAAACCACAGGTTTCTCAGAAATCCTCATCGTTAGCTGTTGTGGGGGGAGGTGGCTGACCCATCTTTCTTTTCTCTTCTTCATAGTACTCTGGCTTTCAGCAGTCTGCTGACAGGTGTTTTCTTTGTGGACATCTGATCATGGACATGGTGAGTGTTGTTCAGCAAGGTCATACACCTTGGAAGAAGGCTAAAAAGAATAATTGAACATGACATTTTCTTTCTGGTTTGTGGTCTCTGCTCATTTTATTTAAAGAACTCTTTGCACAGTGTACCACTTCTCTAATAGAAGCTGTTGTTGGCTTGGACCAATTCAATTTTAGCCATGCACACCGAAGTCATTATGCTCACTCTGACCTCCCTCTGGTTTCTCTGTGATCCTTTGCTTTTCCAGTGAGGTGCTAGGAGCAGCCTGTTTTACCTGCAAACATCTCAGCTACCTGGAATTGGTACAGTCCGCTGAATGATTTTCCTTCCAGCACAAGGCATTCAGAATGGCAGGGCCCAGCTTTTTATATCCCTGTCCGGGTCTCAGCCTTTGTTTCAGAAGCAAGAATTAAGTTCCCTGTAGAATCAGATAGTGAGGTCAACAAATTATTTACCACTGGAAACTGGCCTTTAAAACTTTAAGAGCTGTGTGTATAACTCAGTGTCAGAATGTTTGCCTACCATGTACATGCCTCCTTAATACCGGGAGAAAATCAAAAACAAAAAATGGTCAGCTATGCTGGTTGCTCTGGGTCCTTGACTTGTGTCTTAAAAACACTGTGGTGGGTATTGTTTCCAGGAGCCCTTCCCCTGTTAGATGAGCTTGCTTCCTTTACTGTGCTCATCTTCAACTAATTTCTGAAGGGGCAGGAAAAGTTAATCCAAAGAGATTAGTTTGGCCTGAGTGGAGGATTCCTCTGGGGAGTGTCTAGCTTTTAGGAAGCTCTTTTAATGGGCTGGAAAGTAGTGCTTGCAGATCATGCCTCAAGATCTGAGTTCAATCCCAGGGGTAGGGGAAAAAAAAAGTCTTTTATATGTTGGTCGTAGCAAATGGTTGTCTAACATAATTTCAGATGGAAACATTTGTTGTTGTTTTGTTTTTCAAGACAGGATTTCCTGTGTCACAGTCCTGGCTATCCTGGAACTTGCTTTGTAGACCAGGCTAGCCTTGAACTCACAGATCCTCCTGCCTTTGCCTCCCAAGTGCTAGGACTAATGGTGTGCACCACCACCGCCTGGCTGGTTGTTTCTACAGAATATCTAAACGTCTGCCTTCTCCTGCCTTAATATCTTCTCTGCCCAGTTGTTTCACTTCCAGGTTCAACTCTGCGTCATGATCCTAGAGTTAGGATTAAAGGAGTTACCACTCTGTCATCTCTGCGCTGGGAGTAAAGGCATGAGTTACCTCTGTGACCCTCATGCTTGACTATGGGTGGTTCTGTTCTCTGATGCTCCAGATTGATTTTATTAAACATACAATATATCAGCACACTCACTTCACTTTGTTTATGCACTTAATTCCACTCTGGAGACGGAAACCGCTAATCATTTTTATTTTTTTCTTTCACCTTTTTATTAAGAAATAACTCAGAGTAAAATGTACATTTTTCCTTTTTCTTTTTAAATTTATTTTTATTACAGTATTCTGCCTGCATATACACCTGCATGCTGGAAGAGGGCACCAAATCTCATTATGATTGTGAGCTACCATGTTGTTGCTGGGAATTGAACTCAGGACCTTTGAAAGAGCAGCCAGTGCTCTTAACATCTGAACCATTAAGTGTACTGATGAGTGAAATTTTACATGTGCAGCTACTCCTGTAACCACATCCCAAATTAAGATGCAAGACATTGTCCAACCCCATAGAATGAATGCCCGTTGCTTCTTCCTAATTGAAATCCTTATATCCACAGAGGCTACAGCTGTTCCAGGATTCATTGCCACATGTGTCTGCTGGTGTCAGAATTACACCTTCAACCTGAATTGTAGAGCCACTCTAGTATATGCCTTTCTTCACTTAAAAATATGTCACGAGCTAGGTAGTGGCGGTGGGCTCTTTTAATCCCAGTACTTGGGAGACAGAAGCAGGTGAATCTCTGAATTTGAGGCCAGCCTGGTCTACAGAGTAGGCTCTGGGATGGCCAAGGCTATACAGAGAGACCTGTCTCAGAAAAACAAAACAAAAATGCCATCATGAGATTCACACACATTGTTCCCTATATGAGTAGTTCCTTTGTTTTTATTTCTAAGTAGATTTTATTGTGTTGCATATGAATTTGCATGTTTGCCTTTTTTGAGCTATTTGCATACAAAGCTTCTGCCCTTTCAGATTACTCTTGTGCATGTGGTTTTTGTTTTTCCCCTTTGTTTTGTTTTGATATGGTAACTCAGGCTAATCTCAAACTTGCTAAATTGTCCTGCCTCTGCCTCTGTGTGGTGCTAGGGGTGTGTGTGTGTGTGTGTGTGTGTGTGTGTGTGTGTGTGTGTGTGTGTGTGTGTGTGTGTGTGTATGTGTGTGTGTGTGTGTCTATGTGTGTGTCTGTGTGTCTGTGTGTGTGCCTGTGTGTGTCTGTGTGTGTGTATGTGTGTGTCTGTGTGTTGTTTTGATTTTTTGAAACAAAGTCTCACTATGTAGCCTTGGCCTTGCTATATAGACCAGGCTGGTCTCAGACTCATAGAGATACACCTGCATCTGCTTCCTGAGTGCTGGGATTAAAAGAATGTTCTACAATATCTGGCGTGATGCTGTGTATTGAATCCTGGGCCTCATGCATGCTAGGCAAGCACTCTACCAACTGAGCTACATTCTCAGCCCTTGTACATGTCTTTGATGGATGTGCTTTCTTTCTGGTTTTATACTAACATTTATAAAGCAACAGTGAACAGAATCTTCCCTGCTCATGAAGAGTACTTGCTGCCATCTAGGCCTTGAACACAGTAGAATTTAGCCCTAGGTTAGTTGCTGCCTCACTACTAGCCAAAGCTTCCTTGAGCATCTTAATTATGTTTCTGTTGTTATGAAAAGACACCACGACCAAGCCAACTTATAGAAGAAACAGTTTACTCGAGACTTACAATCCCAGAGGGTGAGTTCATGAATATCTTGGCCAGGAGCATGACAGCAGACAGGCAGGCAGGCAGGCTTGGTACTGAAGTAGTAAACTAAGAGCTTACATCCTTGTCTAAAAGTAGGAAGCAGAGTGAGCCGACTGGGAATGGCCTGGGCTTTTGAAGCCTCAAAGACGATCCCAGTAACACTCCTACAAGACCCCACATCCCACATCTCTCCAAAACAGTTCCGTCAACTACAGATGAAGCATTCAAATATATGAGTCTATGGGGGTATTTTCATTCAGACATACTGAGGAATGTGGCTTTTTGATCGTGTGTGTGTGTGTGTGTGTGTGTGTGTGTGTGTGTGTGTGTGTGTGTGTAGGCATGAGCCATACCCCTTTACCTATCTAAGAGTAACTCCAAACTTTGAAATAGAACTCTCATCTGTCAAGAATTCTAATAATGTAGAGTACTTAAATGTGAATGCATGTGTGTCTGTGAGGTGGTATTACTTGTGAGTTCTGTTGTCCTTGTATGTATGTATGTCTGTATGTTAATATGTGCACATGTATGTGAGTGTCCATAGAGGTCAGAGGAGGATTTCAGGACCCCTGGAGCCACCAGAAATGGCTCTAGTAGCTGAACTCAGGCCCTGTCTTAACTGACGAGCCATCTCTTGCCCCATAAAGACTTTTGCAGACATCCACTTAGCTCTGTGGCAGAGCCCCAGCTAGCCAACTCTCTGTAAACTGTCTGAAAATAGTGTGTTAATAAATAAGTCACAGGCCACATGGCAAGACAGATTAATAAAAATCAGTTAAATTAAGATGCAAGAGCTAGCTAGCGATATGCCTGAGCCATAGGCCAAGTGAAATATAATATAAGTTATCTGTGAGACTGTGGGTCTGCGGGGTTTAGATCACGGGCTAGACGGCCAAAAACTCATTCTGTACCCCTCCCTGCTTTCATCTTCCCTCCCCTCCTCTTTCCTGCCCTCCTCTTCCCATCTCCCCCTCCCTTAGACCTCTTTCCCTCTCCTCTCCCTCCCCTCTCTCCTCCACCTCGTCTCTCTTCATGCTCCCCTCCTCCCCCTCCTCCCCCTCAATCCCTTCTGTCTTTCCCTTCCCTTCCTCACCCCTTGCCCCCTCCCCTACTGCCTCCCCTGCCTCTCTCTCTCCTCTCCTCCCCCTGTGTCTTAGATTTTTGTTTGTTTGTTTTGAGAAGGCTGTAGTAGTTCAAGGTATCACATCCAAATCAAATGATCCTGAGAGAAGGGAGGCCTTTGGGGATTTCCCTCTGTCTGTTTTAAAGACAAGAACAAGGGACTTAGCCTGTTACACTTGGATTTCAGATGATCAGGGCTGCAGCCAGACTTCTAGATTGTCACACTGTAGAATCAAAGCCACAGGAGTCAGGGTGAGGAGGTTTTCTCCTAGTTCTACCTGGAATTTCCTTTCATTTTTCTATATGCCAGCTGCTTTCCATATCAGGAATAGGTTCTTTTTCCGGTTGACCCAGAGGTTCTGGTCCCAGGACAGGGCTAGCCCTACCTAGCATTGCTTTTTAGGAAAGAACACAATTCTGCTGTAAGAGAGAGATCCAACAGGAGTCTATTTCTTCCCAGTTGGCAACTGAGAGTTTGCATAGATTTCTGTGTAGGTTGAAGTCGGGAGCCAGCAGCTCCCAAATAACCACACGGAGGCCTATATTAATTACAAATGCTCAGCCAATAGCTCAGGCTTGTCACTAGCTAATGCTTACATTTTAACCTCTATTTCTCATCTATGCTTTGCCACATGGCTTGGTACTTTTTCTCAGTACAGCATGTTTGTCTACTCATGACCTCTTACTCCACCCTTCATCTCAGCATCCTTAATTTAGTTGTCTCAAACTAACAGAAAAGCCAATCAGCTTTTATTAACAGTGAGAGAGCAACATATTTTCAAAGTGTACAGGATTATTCCACAGCATCCCTGTTTGATCCTCTCCTGTCCACAAGTCTGAGCAGACTAGCCTTCCCCTAACCATTGGGTTATGCGGAGCTTGTGCCACGGTGGAGCTGTGCATGCGGCTCCTCTACCTGTGTGTTCTTTTCTTCATGGTCCTTCCTTCTCTTTCCTTTATGTCCTCAGATCCTACAGGCCCTAGGGAAGTCCTATCACCCTGGCTGCTTCCGCTGTGTCATCTGTAATGAATGCCTAGATGGAGTGCCTTTCACTGTGGACTCGGAGAATAAGATCTACTGTGTCCGAGATTACCACAAGTAAGGAGAAGGGAAGGGAGTAAATGGTAATGTTACACAGGCCCCACTGAGCTCAGCAGAATGGAAAATATGTAGAAACTCTTAAAAAGTTTGGTGATAAAGCAGAACACAAAACTAATCAGAGGAACCAACAAACCTGTGACTCCAGCTTTACCCAGATTCATCAGGTCCCAAGTCAGGCTCAGCAACCTGCTTGTTGGACCATCCCAGCAAGCTGCAAAAGGAGCAAACAGCCAGTGTTATCTGTATTCTTAGGGAGCAGGGAATAGCCAAATGGCCCTGTAGAAGCTGGAAATAATGTTCATATTCCAAAACGCCCTGAGTGCTAGCCATGGATGGGTCTGGCAGGCCCTGGTTGCCATTCACAGTGTGCACCTTGTTCCCTTTGTTTCTCCTGCAGGGTGCTGGCCCCAAAGTGTGCAGCCTGTGGGCTTCCCATCCTTCCACCTGAGGTGAGATGCTTTTGAATCTGCTCATAGATCTTCCAAAGACTGGACGGTCTCCCTTGAATCAGAGCTGTAACCTGTTCTTATACCTTTCAACATAACCCGAATGCCCAGTATGTGCTGGTTTCCTAGTGTCTTTCTTGTCTGTCTGTCCCAAGAACCAGGCCAAACTGTCTTAAAGGGACAGAAAGCTTGTCTGTTATTCATCTCTTAAAAATAAATATTCCTGAAATCTTGCCTCAATGAATAAAATAGAGAGTGAAGGGGGAAGACATGAAAAGCAACCCTCTGGTTTTACATGCATGTGTGCACATGTGTATGCCTGTGTACATGCAGTCATGTACACATACATGCAGAATAATTAAACTAAAGGAAATGTCGCTGTTGATGTTTCTTACAGCCTTGTCCCTGATATCTCAGATCACCGTCCCTACCTACTCTCACACCCACTGAATCTGTCTTTTTCTGACAAGTGTTTAGTATCCACTCCCCTAGGCCTCCTGTTATTACCCCATAATCCCCTCCCACCCCACCACATTGCTGTTACCATTCCATGGACTTCTAACTGGCCTCTTTGCATGTCTTGCTTTTCTTTTGTCCCAGGGCTCAGATGAGACCATCCGTGTTGTGTCCATGGACAGAGACTACCATGTGGAGTGCTACCACTGTGAGGTAGGACCCTCCCTGTCCAGCCCCAAAACCTACTTAAAAAGGCCTCTTGGGTCACGGGACTAGAGTGGTCACTAAATTCTCTCAGAGGTCTGTCCTCCAAGAGCTGACTATAGACAGGTAATAACAGATGGTTGGGGTGAAGGATTCTGTATTTTCTGCAAATTCTAAACAAGAAAGTTTTGAAGTTGTTATCCCTGAAGCTACAGAACTCAAAGGATTATGTGTAGTGTGGGGCTCAGAGTCAGACTGTCACTTAGCTGTATAATAAGGGTGGGGGAGGAGGTCTGTCAGAAGTTTCTGTCTGAACTGAGCCCCAGAAATGATGGAGAAACCTCTTTTGGAAATAGGTACATCAATTGGTGGGTATAAAAGTGTGTGTGCGGGGAGGGGGGCAGAGGGGGGGGTTGCTCTTCTCTACCCTATGTGATACCCTATGCTGAAGAAACCATAAGTGGCATATGGCAGCAAGAAAAGCCAGAGGTTATTCTGTACCAGTCTTCGAGCCATACTGAGTGGAGTCATCCTTAAAAATAGCCTAGATTCACTTGTGGTCTTGTAGGTAGGGAGAGCACGGAGTATTGGTAACGTGTAGATGGATGTCACTGCTGGTTCTGAAGAAGTAGTGAGACGTGTGGCTGGTGGTGCACTGTGTGTCTGGAGAAGAAAGTGAAGACTTAATCTTCTCTGCACATTATGACTCTGGTTGACCATTAAAAACAAAAGTGCCTTGCCCAATAGTGGTGGCAGAGGCAGGAAAATTCTTACGGTCAAGGCTAGCCTGGTCTACAGAGCAAGTTCCAGGATGGCCAGGGATATACAGAGAAACCTTATCTCAAAAAAATCAACAACAAAAACACCAGTGCCACCACTGAAATTATGTGTGTCTCTTCCTTTTCTAGTAGCTACATTCGGATAGTTGAAACAGGTTGGGAATGCTCGTGGTGTGGTTCTCTTGGTAGAGTGCTTGCTTACCATGCAAGTCCTGGACTCAGAATGAAGCATCACAAAAACTAGGCGTGGTGGTGCATACCTGTAACCCCATCACTTAGGATGCTGACAGGATCAAAAGTTCAAGGTCATCCTTGACTACAGATGATGTAGGTAGCCTAGACTGCATGAGACACTATCTTAAAAGAGGAGGAATGTATGGGATTAAGGTGCACAATGTTATCATTTCAATTTGTAGTCCATATAAAAACTATATTTTTCTGTTTTGGGGGGATCTTCTGTCTTGGAAGCCTTGCATGCATTGGTTCTAAAGCTATATCTTAGTTTCAATCAGTCCCCTTTTGCAGAGCTTTATGTAGCCACTGGTTCTTTCGCTGGACAGGAGCTGCCCATAACCATGAAACACTCTTTGCTGACTGGGTGGATTGTTTTCATGTTACTCTTGCAGTCTGTTATGTTTTCATGGAACATTCTCGCCTCCTCGTAGGACTGTGGTCTAGAGCTCAATGATGAGGATGGTCACCGCTGCTACCCACTGGAGGATCACCTGTTCTGTCACACCTGCCATGTCAAGAGGCTGGAGAAAGGACCCTCACCTGCAGCCCTCCACCAGCACCACTTCTAGCCAGAGACACAGTGGGGATGTCTGTGGGGTACTTCTCCCCCCTACCTCCAGAGCTGGGGCACAGGAAGAGGGGGACAGGAGGTCAAGTTTCTGTGTGTGTGAAGGGTACCTTTCTTTTAACCACAGCAGTGTGCACTCCCCATCAAGTCCATGTATTTAACAAGTGCTTTTTCTCATTGCCATACCCTCACCAAATCACTCAGGAAGATGCTCCAGTTTGCACATAGCACATTACACAAAGTTGGGCCTGTGTATCTGGACGTAGTTCATGTTTCCTGGGGACAGGTTTTCAGATTGTGTTGAGCACATTTCACAGTGTTCCTAAAGAGAAGCAGTGATGGAGATGAGCAGCACTTCCCTCCTAGGAAAATACTTGGACCCAGATGACCCTCACACACCCTATGGTGTGGTTTACAGTTCTTTCCACCTCAGAATTTCAGTTCTGAGAATGCTGTAACTCTTAACTTCATTACAATAAGAAAGAAACATTGCATATGCTTTGTATTCTTGAAGTTTGCTTGGTAAACCAGAGCCAAACTTTGACATCTGGGAGGCTGGGTCTTTCCTCCCACTCCTAAGGCAGCTGAGCTGTGGCAGAGGCCCGCCCTGTCCTACACAGCCAGCTTGGAGAGAACTGGTGCAGGCACCAGACTTCTAGTCCACCGATTGTTGCTGTTTTTTCTTTGCTTCCTCTAGTCTGTGATTTTGGAGTTGCTTCCTTAAGGTGAGTCTGAGGATCTCATGTGCTCACACCCTGCATCTCTTTCTGCTTCTTTGCTCATGAGCTAGAATCCCAGTCCATATCCTGGGAGAGAGCTCCTTTTGACAGGAAGAGTTTTTTTTGTGTGTGTGAGATCACGAAGCTAGCATTAGAGGGAGTGCCTGAGCATGTTACTAGGCTCGTTTCTCTCCTGCGCATTTCTCAGCACATTCGTTCCGTATGAAGAAACCAATGTAAGGTACACTGCTTTTACTTTTATTTCTTTATTATTTCTCTCCAGCCATTTTCCACAGACAAAACATACCTCACAGATAGTTGTCACTAAATCACAGATCATCATGTTGGAGACTGTTGGCTATTTTCCACTCTTGACTGCAGCTAAGCAGTATCATTGCAAAGCAAGATCATTCAGGACTAGGTGCAACTAAAATCAGCACTCTGGCCCCTTGTGCCTCTGCATGCTGCCTCCTGGGTAGCCTGGCTAAGGGAGACCACATGTTGACAAAATGTTAAGGTATGTGGGCACCTGCCCTTCCAACATTTGGGAGGCTCAATTTTGTGAAGTAGAAGCTCAAGGCTATTCTCAATTATATGAGGCCCTGGCCCCACTCAAAAACAAAAATTAAAAGAGGAAAAAGAATCCACCCAGCACTAAAGAACATAATTAACTCTGCTTATCACTTCCTGAGGCCAGTGTCTCCTTGGTAGTTCAAATGGGAGAAACTGGAAAAATAAAAACAAAATGGCTTTCCAATTGCCCTCTTAATTTCAGGGGGTGCCCCCTGACCTGTGGCAGGAAGGCTGCAGTATTTCACCCCTGCCGGTCAGGCTGGACACCCAGCAGCTGGTCAGTGGAGCCCTGCTGCATGTGAATGTGGACTCCTGACTGGATATTCCAATCCTTCTGGCCTCTGTTGCCTGTGAGAAGTTCAGAGCTGGCGCTAGGGACCAGGACCATCTTTTTCATTTCATTATTTTGTTCTGTTGGAACCCTTTGGCCAGATGTTACTTCCTTGTTTCCTAGACAGAGCCCCCTTTAAACATAAACAACACAAACCCTATGAATAGATGGGGCTCTGGAGGTAGACCATAAAGCCAGGCCCCTTTCTTCCCTTCAAGTTATCTAGCTTGGCTTTGGCAATGCTGACAGGGAAAAGAAATGAGCAACATGTCTTTGCCACCCTTGAGGTGCTGTTGACCTTGAGGTCTAGTTGACACAACTTACTCCAATTCTGAGTCAAGATGATTGAAGAAAATTGCATTGGAATCAGTGTCAGAAGTAGAGGGTATTTCTTTGCAAATTGAATAATTAGTTTAAAACTCTGTGATTAGTTTTTTAAATGAAATTCCTGATTGAGGTGATTCAGATGTGTTTGCAAATACATTTTATATTACTAAAAAAAACCCCAAAAACCAATAAAGGAATTTACAGCCTTTCTAGAAGGCCTAGGACTATCTTCTCTGATTGTTTTCTGAAGAAGGTACTGGGAGGGTCTCTTGTTCGTTGTTTATCTCCATTTCAGGCACATGCACAGAAAACATGAAAAGATGTACACTTAAGATCTGGCATTTTAAGTGTGCTATAAATTTTGCCCAAATAGAGCTGTAGAGAGGTTATATTTATAAGCATGTAGGAAGGTAACAAAGGGACTGGGATGCTCTATCTTGAGAGTTAGAGAAATAGCTTTTCAAGATTCTGGTACAACTCCTGTACTTTGGATAAAACTAAGGTGACATAGGCTGATCCCAGACCCAGGGCTAGTCTATGCCCTTCCTTTCTCATTCTGTTTCAGAAGAGCCTTCAGCTCCAACTGACTTATTGGCTACCTGTTACAGCATAACAGGACCTTCCATATCCCTAGCTAGGGCCTAAGCAAACCCCCTTTCACCTGAATCCTGTGAGGATCCAGTGTTGAATCCCAGGTGGCTGACAGAAGAATCAAAACATTCTGAATATCTTCAAGTATGGGTATGGCTCGGTTTGCATGGCCTTCAATTTCATGAAACACATACACACAAAAAGGATTGTTAGGAAGATTCAGAAACGACGTTGCATTAACCACTATTTTGTAGTACCCTTGTCTTATTCAAAGTGCTGTCTACCAGCTAGATTCCTTGAGAAAAAAAAAAGAAAAAAGAACAGTGTGAGACCTGACTGCAAACTATGGTTGCATAATATACTTGTAAAACCTCTCAGGGCTGGGTGGTGGTGGTGGTGCCAGGCTGTTCTACAGAGTGAGTTCTCAGAGAGCCAAGGCTACACAGAAAAACCCTGTCTTGAAAACCAAACCAAGCAAACAAATTCTCCTCCTCTTAGGAGGAGAGAGAACTCAGTCAGTAAAGTCCTTGATGAAGACTTGAGTTCATTTCTCATAATTTGTATATGAATGCTAGATGCAGTGGTGTGCTCTTCAAGTCCCAGTTCTGGGGAGATGACTACAGCCAGATCTCTGGGGTTGATGGCCAGCTAGTGAGCTCCAGGCTGAAAGGAGGTGGATGCCTGAGGTTGTCCTTTGGTTTCCACCTCCATACATACTTGCATGTACATGTGAATACACACATTTAAGATAGCCTCTGAAGTAGCTTTAACAGGAAAAAAATGAGTAAAATGTACTAAGTGATCTTTTGTTCTGAGTAAAAACAGGACAGATAAGTATTGTAGAAATATCTACTTGCAATATATCATATAAAGGATTAAGATTTATTGAGGGGTATATAAACATTCACCATACAAATTGAACCTTAAAACAGTTCTTGGAGAGTGGAGCTGTCCCATCCCAGGCTGCTGATTCACTCCCCAAGAATGCAGGAACCAAACAAGAAGGCTGGTGGTCAGTGTTCCCTGGGTCTCAATGGATTCTGGCCATGCCCCATAGGGGTCCTGATACTCAGGAGCTTCCGCTATATGCTTCCCTAAATAACATCTGAATCCCACAACAGATATGGTCAATCTCTCCAGAGAATATTATGAGAATGTCCTACAAAAGAACTGTAGACAGCCACTAAGAAAATCACCTGAGGTTGATCTCTGACATTCACATGCATATGTATATATGTGCATATTCATGCACAAGAATGCCTAATTCTGTACAACCTACTTCCCCATCTTTCAGCCTTATTTAGTGTTCACAAAGGCCTTAATTTATATTCCTGACTGGTGATGAAAGGCCAAATTTTGTATCTTTATCTGCTTAGAGAGAGCCTGAACAGGCCAGTGCAATGGTTAATCAACAAAAGTATTATGAAGCAGGATACAAATTAAATCCTCTTTTTATTATTAAAAGAGAGGAAATGCCCAGTGAACCCACAGCTGGTGAGTTTAAGGATAGAATAAGGTAGCAACTGAAAAACATGACCTCAGGCCTCGGGGGTTCACTCAGATCTTGTGGCTTTGGAATCAAGAGCTTAAGCAAGTTTAGTTTCTTTTCTGGAAAAATAGCATAACATTGTACAGTTTGATTTTGTTCCCCACCTCCTTTCTTCAAGGTTCAATTCAAAGTTTCTCTGTGTAATCCTAGCTGTCCTGAAACTAGATCTGTAGATCAGGCCAGCCTTGAACTCAGGGATCCCACCTGCCTCTGCCTCCCAAGTGCTGGGGCTAAGGGCATGAGCCACAACCTACTGGTGATTCCCATTCTAAGTAATTGATCAGTTTGACAAGTTGCTTTAAGACTCAATTAAAGACTTAGGTCAGAATGATCAACAAGATAAAAGTAAGTTAAATAAAAATAAACTGGCATACAGACTGTAATATATACAAACAAAAGAGCTAATGTGCTCTTGAAGTAAACCGGAGTTCTCTTCTAAGCACCCACCTTGAACTGGTGTAACCCAGCTCCAGGGGAATCTCAGGTCTCTAACCTCCTAGAGCACTTGCATGTGTACACACACATACACAAAGTGAAAAATAAGTATTTTTAAAAGGTCAAGTTTTGGGGAAAAAAAATAAATATACCAAGAGAAAATAATCAACAGGTGTGGGGATAATTTCAAATATAACAATTGGAGCTATTAGAGGGCAGATTTATTTTTTTTTTAGTTTTTGTTTGTTTTAGACAGAGTCTTGGGACTTGCTTTGAAAACTAGGCTGGCTTTGAACTCAGAGATTTTTTTGTCTTTGTTTTTTAAGTGCTGGGACTAACAGTGTGAGCCATGGCTTTTTTTGTCTTTTTATGCCTGCCTTAAATACTTTCTTCCCTCAGTTAAGGCATGGCCCCACCATTGCCTGCCTGGGAGCCTGGAACTCCTTCTGTAAACTAAGATGACCTGGAACTCAGATTGGAATAAGGGCGTAGGTCACCACTCCCAGGATACTCCCTGTGCTGGGATTAAAGGTGTGAGTTACCACTGTGTGATCCTCCTAGACTGACTGTGGGCAGATCCCTCTGATATCTCCAAATGTTTTATTATATTTGAAAATATCCCCACAAGCAGGTCAAGAAATAGAAGTAAAAGGAAGCAGTGTTTTTCACTTACAATTGCAAAGAAGCTAGAATTTATATCTGTATTTGTATGTGAATGCCCTATTTATTTATAGACAGGATCCAAAAATTAATACCTCTTTCCAACTAGGATTATAGGTATATACTACCACATTGGACCTGGACATCTAAGTAATATGGAAATACAAATGTCTAATGTTGGTTAGCATGTGTGGAAACATGCTGGTAACAGAAAGCGATTTGAAAATATGCACCAAAAATCTGAATGCCCATGGACCTTTAAAATCTTTACCTGACCAACCCAAATACAACATCTTAAAGCAAGAGTCTTTCAGCCAGGTGTGGTGGTGCATGCTTGTAATCTCAACATTTGAGAGCTTCCAAGTCCATCTTCCATAGTCAGGTAAAGGCTGGGCTGGGTATCTTATATAAGTCTCCCTCTCCCACACACATCCAACATCCAAATAGGTTTTTGGGTTTTTTCTGACATGAGGCTTCTCTGTGTGTAACAACCTAGCTGCCCTGGAACTTGCTCTGTGTCTGCAACTGTCTCCTGAGTGCTGGGATCAAAGGCCTGCCCAGCCAGTGTCATTTTTTTTAAGTGTTAAAACGGACAACTCATAGTTCTAATCTATGCTTAAAATACCTAGTTTTCTTATGTAATATCTTCAAGAAATATTTAATTACTTTAAAATCTCCTCAGACCCCCCCCCCAATATTAAAGGACAAACAGAAACAAAAAAAACACCATAAATTCATTAAAAACAACCCCGTCACACAAATGTAGAAACCAGCTATGCTGTCTTGCTCTGGAAGCAGAAGCGAGCAGGTCTCTGAGGTCCAGGCCAGCCTGGTCTACATCCAGGTCACTCAGGGCTGCAGGAGTGAGTCACACCCCTTGCCCGGGCTCTAACTCTGCCCCCAACCATTTCCTATATTTGACACAGTTTAAATAAACATTCGGGGAGCGAGGTATGTTATCTAGGACAACTTAGTCATCAAGTGACTGGTTAGATGAACAGACTGAGTCAGTCCTCTTTCTGATCTCACGTAAAGTAAATGGTCATGCGCTCGCTTTTTCTGGGCCCCTTACTGTGAAATTCCTGAAGTTTTAAGGTTTCCTTGTGGAATGGAGGCCTGGTTGGCTCTGCATGAGGAACTAGCCGAGGCCTCCTGTCACGTTCCTGGGTCCGCTGCCCGGCCATTTTGCTTGCAGAGCAGAAGCTGCGTCAGTGCTGCCCGTGTTCCAACTGCAAGGAGCCTTCGGTTGATTTTTCTGTCCTTGGGGTGGAAAGACACTGGCCACGCACGTCCCTGACTGCAGTGGTTTACAAGAGCGCTAGGAAATTTGCAATCCGTTTTAGACAACTCTGGGTTTCAAATACGGCCGAAAAGGCATTATTCTGCGCAGAGCAGCATTAAAGTTCAAGATAGTTGACCTTGACCTCTGATCCTTTCCGCAGCGGCCTCCTAGCATTCAACTCAAATGCATCGAGACGCAGAAAAAAATGCGCACATATCGAGCCAGCCAGGAGTCGAACCTAGAATCTTCTGATCCGTAGTCAGACGCGTTATCCATTGCGCCACTGGCCCGGTGCTGGTGAGGCTGTTTCCGTGATGGCTGATCTCCGATTACGCAGTTTCAACAGGCTTCCTGCCTCCAGCTCCTCATTCTTGCCGGTTTGTCGAGCGTCTCAACTCGGAGCGACGCTACCGACCGGGACTCCTCCTTTCACCGCAGCGCGTTGCACCAATCTCCGGCGGCGACGTCACGGCGTCCTTCGGCTCGCTCCAATCCGTGCATTGAAGGCGCGGCTCGCAGGGCCGGGCTGGCGCACTGGTTTGTCCGCCGCCGGCTCCCGTGCTCTCCCGAGAGGCGTTCCCGGGAGGGGGTGGGACCCGGCCGAGGCTCCTTGGCCGCCGCACCTAGGGAGCCGCCGTGCGGGAGCCGAGGTGGCTTCCGGGTCCGCTGCGGGTAGAAAGACGAGGAAGGAGGCACCGGTGCACGATGGCGGCGGCGGCCTACGAGCAGCTGAAGCTGTGAGTCCCGCGGGCAGGAAAGGGCTGACGGGAGACAGGGCGCCGAGGCCCGGGGCGTGTTCTGCAGCCGCAGCCGCCGCCCGGCCTAGCGCGGTGAGAGCCGGAGCCCGCGGCGCTAGAAAAGGCCGTGCAGCTTCTTGGAGAGGCCTTGTGCCTGGACCTCCGCGAGTGCTTTGTCGTTCAGCGGCGGAGCAAACCTTTCTGGGCCCGGGAGCCGCTAGGACGAGTCCTTCTTAGGGTGCAGCACAAATCCAGTCAGTCGTCCAAAGGGCCGGACGAATTGACTGTGCTTATTTCAACAGTCTGCATCGACAGCTAGAGGCTTGCCTGCAGTTTGGGCACAGTAAAATACCTAGCCTCAGAGATGCAAAAATAGACTTTTATAAGCTTTTTGGCTAGTCTTGGCTTTAAAAAAAAATGAAAGTATTTCTCATGCCGTTACCCTCTGCAGGCGCACTCTTTGTTGTAAGAACAACTTCATTCCAATCGCTTTAATTACTTACCTCAAGATTGTCACGGACCATAGTCGTAATGCCTTTAGTAGCAGGCGCAAATATAACTTAAAACGCTAAGTTAAAATATCCTGTTACTTAGACATAGGCATTCTAATTCGTTTGCATTTGGGTGATAAGTTAGGAGTATAGAATTAGGAGGGAGGCCATCTGTTCAGCACCTTGTGATTTTTTTTGAAAAAAGATGGTTAATTGTTTTTCTTCAGTTTATCCTTTGTTGGTCTCCCACATGTTACAGTTCTCTTTGAAAACCCCAGATACACCCTTCCCTCCACATGGTTTTCTTTTGACTAATTCTTCTTTGCAAAGTGAGCAGTCACCTCACTGGTGATAGTGAAGCAAAGTCTATGTCGGGCAAGAGTCACATGTACTTTCCTGGTAAATTAGGTTATCGTCTACCTGATAGTTGTTGAAGAGCTGAATACGATCCTGTACTGGGTCTCAGGTGTGTTTAAGCCACTTGGAGCCTTGGCTTTAAGCAGCTCCGCCTTAGGTTACAGGATGTTGTTGAGTTTTCCTGAAACTTAAGAATGACCGAGATGGAGAATTTGAGAATTAGGAGGATTATTTTTGAGTTGCCCAGGCACTAAGTCTCATCAGTTCAGACCTCAAGATATATATAAAAGAGAAGAAAGATTTATCCTTTAGTGGTGGGAAACTATGGATTTGAGTTATGTGTTGTATTGAAGTGGAAACTGAATCTGGGATTATAAAGAAGCCACTATCCGTCTTTTACGTTTTAGACGTTTCTGTAAATGTGAAGACAGAACTTCATTGCAGGTTTTTCTTGGGCAAAGGGTTTGCGAGTTAGAATCTGTTTTCACTCCTCTTTGACCCTCCTATTTAAACTTTTAAATATGGCCCTTGAGCAAAGACTATTCTGTTTTAGAGATATTTTAGGTTGAATAACTTCCCTAAGAATTGGTAGGACATAGCAGCCACTTTTTAAAAACACCTAAAAAGTTACTTTATTATAGATGTACTGTATATAACTTACCTAATTGTTGATGTGTTTGGATATTAATAATCTTTTGTACTTTGTCATACATTTTCTTAAGTCCATCTCTGCCTTGTTAAACATGGCTGCCTTCCAGAGATGTTTTGTTCATCCTCTGATTCCCAGCTTACAATTTCCACTTCCATTCTTATTGACCTCTAAGATCAAGCCCCCATTTCTGTGCTACCTGAATTCTGATCTTTATAATCTTCTCACTTTATTTCCTGTAAATCATTCTAAAGTTTGCTGCTCCTCTTCTGGCTTCCTGTTAGGTTTATTTTTGATCTTTCTGCCAGACTGCTTTCTTCATCCCTGCTGTCTACATGGTGGTCAGTCAGATTTGTAGTGAAGAAGAGAGATCTTAGGTGGTTTACTCAGAACAGACAATGGACTAACTTCTAAACTCTCTACTAGCTTTGCATCCTATCCTGAGCAGGTTATTCAGCCTCTGTGAATAATTTTTTTCTGAATATGTATGAGTGTTTATGCTTCATAATGTTGTAGGTTTTTGTAGATAAAGCATTCGAGATACTTCATAGATACCTTCTCTGGGAATCTGGTTTCCTTACACTGAGCTCTTGTATTATTTTTTAAGACAAAAGTGAGAATTGATTGTCACAGGGTTTGGCACCAAATATCCACATGATTTACACATTCTGTTTACTTTCTCATAGACAAGAGTACTGAAAGGTAGAATAGTCAACCCAAAGTACTGTTCAACCCACTTATTTTGCTACAAGAGATATAATAGTTAGGTATACTTTGTTTCTCCAACAAGACTGAATGTATCTAAAATGTAATCAATACCTTAACATGATTTCTTCAATTCTTTTCAATACATAGTGTAAACCTTTGAAGAGCAGCTACTCCATAAATCTCCAGAGCAAATGAACTTATCCAGAATAGACTCTTCAGGAAGAACAGAGTCTAGGATAATTTGCATGTGTCCTGTTGAAATAGCAGAGGTTTCAATCTTTCATGTATATAATTGTCAGTACCTCTGTGCAGTCATAGGTTAACATATAGTTTGCCCTTGTTGAGTTGTCACATGGTGTCCTGGTCACATAGGTCACACACTAAGCCATGGCAGATTCAACCTTGAAACGCAGTTGGCCAAGAGTCCAACGATCTTTCCATTACACTGCATTATTTAAATTACTGTTTCCTATCAGATTTCTCTTTCTGTCTGTGGACAGCACAAAACTGAGTTACTTGTAAGAGGAAATAATGGACCTGTGCACGTGGCTTTTATATATAAAACAGAATCTATGTTGTTTGTTATTTTAAAAGACAGAGTCTAGGCTGGCCTCACCATTCCCAGTGCTAGGATTATAAATATTGGTCCACAGTGCCTAGCTATGCGTGAATAATGTCAGATCAGTAAATTTGAAATTGCAAAAATAAAAACATACGTTATTGGATAATATTAAAGCCAACCTACACCACCCTTTTTTTCTTTAAATGTCAGCCAAAATAAAACATAAGGCAAAAAATACTTTTAGGTGTATCTAGCTTTTTGACATTGTAAAATGACTTTATTGTCTACAGCATACATACTTGAGAACCACACTGTCAAGTTTCAGGAGGGGAAAATCCCTCCCCCCAAAATTGGTTTTAAACAAAAAATATGCTAGGTGAGTTTATGATTGTGTATCAGGTTGCATCATAGCTATTCTCAGCCACATGTAGAGAACATGTTTGTTAGGCAGTGAATCAGGTAGTAGTTTGCTTCAAAAAAATTACGTTTTCCAGAGCTCCAGAGATGGCCCAGTGGTTAAGAGCATCTGCTGTTTTTCCAGAGGATCTGGGTTCCCATCATCCACATAGGGTGGTTCACAACTGCCTTTATGTCTAATTCCAAGGGATTCAAAGCTGCCTTCTGGACTCCAGGCACCTTCAGTCATTCTCTCTCCCCCTCTCCCCCTCTCCCCCTCTCCCCCCCCCCACCTTTAGGAGAAAAAGAAAGAAATACTATTTCCTCAGGAATTTTTTCGCCTGTCTCAGACCTAAAGGCCACGGTTAGCCTTGTCCAAAGTGTCCTAGAAGTCTGCCTTAATCCACAGTTTGCTTTCTGAGAATATATATTAAATGACCATTGCTATATTACTAGTAACATTTTCTTGTCTAGGATAAAAGAAAATAATGTTTAAAATTGTTTACTCAGTCACTAAGCCAATGAAAACATCCAGTGGATTAAAGCCAGTTCCTTTGTCTACAGAGAGTGGCTACTGGTGAAGATTTAAAAGCAAACATAGCAGTAAAACCATATATACCAGCAACAATTGCATCACAGAAAATGTATTTTTGACTATAAGTACTAATTTTAAAAAAGTCTCATCAGCTTTTGAAATGAAGTCTAGGGAACAAACTCCACAGAACACAATTTACTGTGTAAGGCAGCTAAATGTCAGATCAAGGATAAGGCCGGTTAGTGTGTGGTAGGGAATGAACAGAGCAAAGAGGACAGCAATGTGGCACTGTGCTTCTGGGACTAGAGTGTCCCAAGGAGAGGTACCCTAACCCTCATCTGTAAACTTGTGGGCACATTCTGGCCGAGGGTTAAGGTGGATGCTACTTGGTTCTATAGGAAATTTTTTCTTCTTCTTTTTTTTTTTTTTTAAATGTACTGGTGTTAATGTTCTATTACTGCTTTGCCAAATTACTATAAACTACAAATATATTGGTTAGTTTTGTTGGTCAACTTGATACAAGCTAGTTGTTGGGAAGATAGAAATTCAATTAAAAAAAATGCTTCATCAGAATCTCTTGTAGGTAAGTCATGGGGCATTTGCTTGATTAATGGTTGATGTGGGAGACCCAGTCCGCTGTGGTCAGTGGTTCTACATTCCTAGGGAGGTGGTTCTGAGTAGTATATGAAAGCAGTTTGAGCAAGCCAGTAAGCAGCCTTCCTCTGTGGTATTTGTTCCTGCCTTGGCTTCCTCTGATGATGGAGTGCAACCTTTAAATAGGAGAAGTCTTTCCCCCCTTAGGTTGCTTTATCTCAGCAGTAGGAGCAAATGAGTATTCTCTCACAGCTCAGGACTGAAGGCTGAAGGAAGACTTTATTTCCAAGCTCATTTATATTGTGGGCTGAGTCTCCATGTCATCATTTTTTTCAGGCTGTCAGCCCCTCCCCTGTCCTTACAGCTTAACCCTAGTTCCTCTCTCTTAGGAGCCATTGTAGCTGGTTAAACCATTCTCAGGATGAAACTTTTTCCCCTCTGCCACTTTTCTGGCTGACATGATCATATTGGGTCTACCCTTACTACCTGAGACACTCCTCTGTTATTTTTATCGGTTTGGTTTTTTGTGACAGGGTTTTTCTGTGAGAAATCCACGTGTCCCTGCCTCCTGAGTGCTGGGATTAAAGGCATGCAGCACAACCGCTTATCTCCCCTTTTAAAGAATAGTCAATAAGTAAACTTGATTCCATTGTTAGGACAGTGCCTGCATAATTTGGAAATAAGAATGTTGGGGGAACTTTTTAGAATTCTGCCTACCACCGTTACTTTTATAAATAATTTTTCCATAAAACTTTCATCACATTTTGTCTATGGATTAATTGCCCAAACTTTTATTTGTAAAAATGGCTGCCAAAAAAGTAGCAGAGTATTGTTTACAGCCTTTTATTTTTCATATTCTTATAGTTTTATAAGTGAAAAAGACATTTTTTAATTGCATAATTTTTAAGCAGTTAATTAAAAAACATCTATTGATTGTGTAAGTGCACACACATGCTATGTGAGCATATGGAGGTCAGAGGACAACTTGTGAGAGATGATTCTCTCCTTACACCATGCTGGTCCCAGAGTGTCTTAGGGTTTCTATTATTGTGAAGAGACATGATAACCACAGCAACTCTTATAAAGGACATACTTAAGTGAGAAGGCGGCTTACAGTTTCAGAGGTTTAGTCCATTATCATCATGGTGGGAGCATGGCAGCCTGCAGGCAGACATGGTGCTGGCTACATCTTGATTAGAAGACAACAGCAAGATGGCCTGAGTGTCACTACCCTCACAGTGACACACTTCCTCCAACAAGGCCACACCTACTTCAGTTAGGCCACACCTCCTAATAGTGCTGCTCCCTTTTAGGATTATGGGGCCAGTTACATTCAAACTGCCACACACAGGTGGAACTTGTGTCGTTATACTTGGTGACAGGCACTTTAGCAGCTTAGCCATCTCACTAGCCAGACAAATTTTTCATACTTCAAAAGAGCAGTTCTCAACCTGTGGATTGTTACCCACTTAGGGTTGCATCTCAGATATCCTTAATAAATCAGAGCATTGTTGTATATAACCTTGATATTTTAGGTTGGTGTTTAAGAAATGGCTCTAGTTTCTAACTTTGAAATGTAGCTTCTATTATATTCAATTTAAAGAATGTTTCTTGGAGAAGTGTAGGTTTCTCTTGGTGTAAGCTTCTTTGTTAATTGGTGTGCCATAGGACACTCAAAGTGAGACAAGATGTTCAGTGATAGTATTGGCCACACATGAAAGCATTTCACATGGCTTTTTTAAGTCCTAAGTTTGCTTAAGCCTCAGAGAAGGCGGTTCTCTAAGATGTTTGTTCTACAGCACATGTGTTTAAAAGACATTGTAGCATGGATAGACTCCAAGTGATGGGGCTTTTTAAAATGTCATCTTTTTTGGTTCAAAAGCTTTGTATAAAGTTTAGTTTTGAAACTTGATTTTTACTTAAAATTTCTTTTTGAATTATGCATATTATTACCTGTCTTCTAGTCCC
Source organism: Phyllotis vaccarum (assembly GCA_033318265.1). Taxonomy (NCBI): domain Eukaryota; kingdom Metazoa; phylum Chordata; class Mammalia; order Rodentia; family Cricetidae; genus Phyllotis; species Phyllotis vaccarum. Next base: position 87,319,214 of record JARWLC010000004.1, on the reverse strand, counting down.
TAGGCTGGTGTAATGCTTAGCACATAATTTTTAAATAAATGTTACTCACTTGCATACATAAAATGCCTTCTGCTGATGAGGGAGATGAGTAGGATGTTGCACAAATCCTAATTGGTCTTAAACCCAGAGCCAGATACTGGGGAAAAGCTGAAAGATCAGAGAGACAGAGGAACAAACCACAGCCACTTCTCATCCAGTCAACTGCTCAGGATGAGAAGGGAAGATCCTGTCTTCCCGAATCCCCATACTGAATGGGGAAGTGAAAGCAACCATAAGGCCAAAATGGAAGGGGCAAACTCTGTCTCCTCTCCTTTATGTTCCTCTCTCTGACCAGCCATATCACTTCCTGTTACAACTTTCCTAGTGCTATGAATTAAAGGGGTGGAGTGGAGGCATGGGATCCCAGTGCCACCACTGCCTGACCTCATAGCTGACTCTGTGGCTGTCTCTGTCCTCTCGTTAGAACACACACAATATATCACCTCAGCAGGGTCTTACTGTATCAGGCGTAGGCTGGGCTTGAATGTAACAATATTCTTGCCTCAGCCTCCAAGTGCTAGGATCGCAGGCATCTGCCACCTTGCCCTGGATCCTGAAAACCAATATTTGAAATGACTTAGGACTAGTTAGAGGTAATTCTCTGTACTGACTAATTTTATGCCAATGTGACACAAGCTAGGAGCATTTGGGAAGAGGGACTTTCAATTAGGAAACACCTCCATAAGTTTGGCTTGTAGTAAAGTCTTTGGTCATTTTCTTAATTAGTGATTGATGTAGGAAAACCCAGATCATTGTATGTGGTACCATCTCTGAGTTGGTGGTCTTGGGTGCTATAAGAAACTAGTCTGGGTACACTAGGAAGGAACACTCTGCATGTCCTCTATATCAGCTTCTACCCTAAGGTTCCTGCTATATTTGAGTTCTTGCCCTTACTTCCCCATATGATAGTCTACACGCTCTACGATGAAGTAAACCCTTTCTTCCTCAAGTTGTTTTTGGTCATGGTGTTTCATCAGAGCAACAGAAATCATAACTAAGGTACTTTCTTATGATAAAATAAACTGTAAGTCTGTCTTAGTTAGGGTGTCTATTGCTGTGGAGAAACACCATAACCACAGCAAATCTTATAAGGAAAACATTGAATTCAGTGACTCACTTACAATTCAGAGTCCATTATCATCATGGTGGGACATGGCAACTTGTAGGCAGACATGGTGCTGGATAAGTAGCTGAGAGTTCTACATCTTGCAGGCATCAGGAAGTGGTCTGTCTGTGACACTGAGTGAAACCTGAGCAAAGGAGACCTCAAAGCTTACTCTCGTAGTGACACATATTCTCCAACAAGGCCACACCTACTTCAGCAAAGCCACACCTCCTAACAGTGCTGCTCCTTATGAGCTTATGGGGGCCAATTACATTCAGACTACTACAGTCCTGTGTTTTAGGACTTCATACTTTGTTTCTTTTTATTATAAATATTCATTAAATATTGACATTTAGTTTATGTAGCCAATGGCAGATGTTTAAAATAGACATTTTGGTAAATGTTGAGATTTTTATATCATCATTTCTGGGGTTAAGATACAGAACACATCCTCCACCTTAGAAGGATTTCTATGCACACAGTGTTCCCCTCAGCACAAGTTAAGCACACATGTACTTTCCTGGTTGGGCCTGATCATGGCGCTCTCAGTAGATAGGTACACACTAACTTAAAGTTAGTTCAAGATTGTTATGGCACCTTCACTATTAATAACTTCTAAGCCAAAAATCAGCCCAAATACCTATCAAAGGGGCTGAAGAAATGGTAGTATGTCCATGATAAAAGGGAGCAGATTACTAAATATTGACATTTGAAACAGATTTGTGTTCTTCATCATATGGTATTTTGCTTGGTATTCATTTTCTTAGAATACTCCTTAAAATGAAGGGACCTAGTCTAATAACAATTTAGGTACATAACCCATAAGTGGATGTTGGTTACATTTGCATAATCAAGGATCGGCTATTTCTCAGAAAACTCACAGTCAGAAACAGTAAGTATACAGTTATTCTACTACAAGACATATCTCTGTAGCATAGATAACTTGATAAGTAAGTAGAAAATTAGTTTCCGTGATGGCTCTGTGAGGTTTTTTTTCTCATAGACAAAGTGTGGCAGAGTCATGGGAGTAGAAAAACTAAATGGGGGAGGCGGCGGCCTGAGGTTGGTTGGGGGAGGAGGGACACTCTGTAGTGGCAGCAGCCTCACTTTGCAAGTTAAGGCCTGCCTCACCTGCACATTTGTTCCCTTTTTACCTTCTTGTTTGTTAATTCTTCACGTTTCCTGAGTTAGTCCTCAACTATAGATCTATGCAGTTGATATCTTGAGGAACCAACTGTTTTTGTTTTGTTCATTTGCTTGTTAGACTTTGGGTACAGAGTTGCATAGCAAACTGGGCTCTCATTTCTTGTCCCCTTTATTTAATTTTATTGTCTTTTTATGAAATGAAAGTGTTCAGGAAGGTATACCTAAAGCAAATGTTTAGGTAATTTATTTTAAACAGTTTAATATTTTTACCTAATGCTAATCTGTTTTAGTTATGTATTTAAAAAAAATTTAATCCTGGGGATCAAACTTGGGGCCTTGCATAAACAAGGCAAGTACTCATCCATTGAACTGTATCCGCATCCCTTAAAACAATATCTTATTTTCTGTGTGTTTAATAAGCACTAAGTACCAAAAATTGGCTTATTTAATTCATGCTGTACATGTGGTGGTTCCCTTATTGTAAGGGAATTGTGAAGAACAGAAAAAGATTTGCCTATGATCCCACAGCACATAATCTGGCTCTGTACATACACATGCACTATTACTATGCTGTATTGCCTTTTCCATGATGCTGAATATTCAGAGATATACATTAGAGAAGATTATTATTTTCTTAAGTGAATCAAATGGTTGGCTTTATAGCAAATTTAAATCTTAATAGCATTAAATATACAAGTGGAAAGAATTTCAGTAAATCTATAAAGATAATTCATAACTTGGCAGTGCCATCTGTTCAGACGTAGGACTTATGCTGCATTAAAACACTGTTGTAGTAATTTTTTAAGTCTTGATTTTATTTGTGACTATTTCTTCTTAGGCATATTACACCTGAAAAGTTTTATGTGGAAGCTTGTGATGATGGAGCAGATGATGTACTCATCATTGACCGAGTGTCCACAGAGGTCACCCTTGCAGGTATGTATAGCTAGCTTCAGAGATTCCCAGAAAGACTCAGTACTGAGATTGCAGTAATTAATAAGACTCTTTGAATGCCTTCTTACTAGAACACTTAATTCTTGTTACCTCAGTTAACTTGGGGATAGGTGGTCCTTGAGAAAGGGTTTTGATGTATAGTTCAAGCTGTTCTAGAACTCATTATGTAGCCTAGACCGACCTAGAACTCTGGATCCTCCGTTACCTCCCGAGTGCTGAAATTATAGGTATGTGTCACCAGATCTAGGCCAGAATTATTTATGTGTTTCCTGTCTGTATTCTGATAGTTTGATTTCCATGTCTAAACTCATTTCTAGAACTGAAAGCTGAGTATGAAGCAAGTTTTCTGCTTTAAGTGTAAGGAGCTTTCACAGCTGCTTTGTTTTGAAAAGTATGAGCGTTCTTTAAACATGAAAAGGAAAATGTAACTCACTGACTAAAAGTTGTAAAAATGCCAAGCACTGGCTTTTTTCAACAATCCAATTTTATTTTTGCTTCCCTTGAGTATGAAGGATATTTTCTTGAGTTGTGTGTATGGACTTAACTTTGACAACAAAGTAATGTACCAGGTAGTAGTAGCACATTAGAACCTCTAATTTCATTGGTTAAACATCAAGTAATTTCATTTTTCATTGGTTTAGTACCAGGATACTCATATTTAAAATGTCATATTTCATTGATTTAAGATTTCTAGTTCACTTCCAGGCAGTTATCTTTCTTATTTTTAAGAAAATCTTTGAAGGTTCACTCTTTTAATCCTACCACTTGGGAGGCAAGGCAGACAGATCTCTGAATTCAAGGTTATCCTGAATTGAATACATTGCAAGTTCCAGGCCAGCCAGGGCTACATATTGAGATCCTATCTTAAAGAAAAGATAAGATTTGAGTTACCAGAGTAGGTATTTGGTAAATATTACTTGAGTAGATAAAGTATAATATAAAAATATTTTCAGTAGATTAATAAAGTAGAAGATTCCTAAACTTTCCATTTATATGGATAATTGGTTATTTCTATAAACACCTCAGACAGTTTTTCTTTGACAAATGTTCTTAGAGTTATGCTTTACGTTGATAATTAACATGCTCTGTCTGTCTCCTGCTTGATTTCTCTTCAAGGTATTTGATTGGTTTTAGCTATTATTAATGTACTTTCAGAGATGCATTTACCATTCAGCACTGTTGTTTCTTTGTTCATTAATGATGAGTTAGTGCTGTCTAAGTGCTTAGGGGTGTATCTAGTTTATGTTTGCACTAGCAATGACTTAGACGTAGAAGCTTCATTTTAGTAGACTGAAATGTTAATGATCAAGACAAGTTTGATGTAAGGTGATGATGGTACAGTCTTCAATCACATGAAATACTTTGATGCAAAGTCAGTGAAATGAAAGGCTAACTTACCAGCTGTTTCTCAGCCATTTTCTCTTTACCATTAGGAATGCAAACTGTGGCCATAGAAAATAGATTATTATGCTTCCATGAAAGACTAACATATATTTTGAGAATTGCTATGGTTTTATTGCTACTGTGCTCTGGTCCATAAGTCTTACTGGTCTACCAGTAGTGCATTAAGTTGTCAGATAATCTCACTATATCAAGAACAAAGTATTCTTAGCTGTTTTTCTCTCAGATATGCTCCTTTTTTTCCTCATCGTGAATACAGTCTTGCTATGTAGCCCAGGCTATCCTTGAACTTGCTGTTTATCTCATTTCTAGTTTTCATACTAGGTAAATACAGAATATTATTATTAAATTGATTTATTAAGAACCAACATAAATGGATCTTGACCTTTTTAGAAGGTCAAGTTCTAAGGTCTACTTAGAATTAGTTATTTAGAATAACAGAATTACTACTAAGGATCAGGACTTGGACTTGAGTTTATAGTAGTGAGATTCGGGTTGATAATAAGTGGAAAGAAAGCTGGGGAATAGAGCTTAGTAAAGCCTTGTGGCCACATAAGTTTGGAGACCTGGTGTGAGAGTGACGCTGTCTTGCTGTCGGGCCCTCAGAGTTCTGATCTGTGACTGGAAGTGGGATAGTGCTGTTTCAGTTTGAATCAAGCAAAACAAGCTTGTTTGATCTGAAATTCTCCCACCTGCTTTGGGGGTGCTATTTTCTAAACAAGAGTATTACAAAATACGTTCTGTGAATCACATTGGCTGAAAGTTTAACAAATGTGAATGCATTCTCTGAGATACAGTTTTATTGATAATGGACCTTGATAGAACTCAGGGTTAGTATGTTTCCTTCTTGCCTATATGTGTACACTTTTCCTAGACACAAGAGAACACTTTTCTTCCTTTCTTTTGAATCTCAGACATGAATGGGCAGTTCTGTTTTCATTTCTGTTAGTATGTGAGAGGAAACTCTTTTCTCAGATTCTTACTTCTGCTTACCCTTTAAGGGATAGATAGTATTTAGTCTTCTGGCAGCATTACCTACAATTTACCTCATGAGGAAGCTGAATTATGTTGTTTTTAAGCCATTTTTTAATATCACACAAACATCTCTATTTTATTCTGCAGAAATAGAGGGCTGATATTAATGAAAAATGTTACTTTTTTGAATTGTGCAAATTAACTTAGTTTAAGTTACTCAAACTAAATTTCTATTTTGTGAGTGAGCTTTTCTGATGTGGGAATGTCTTTCTATATGCTGTGCATATCAGTCTTTAAATAAAGGACTCTTTTGGCCATGGCAGGCACCATAGAAAAAGTAGGTGGGGAAATCAGCATAGGTAGGAAGGCAGAGTCACAGAGACAGACTGATCCAGCCGCCCAAGAAGAACCATGTAAGGAGCACAGGTGAGGCAAAGGCCACGTGGCAGACAGATTAATGAGAATGGGTTGAGTTAAGATGTAAGAGCTAGCTAGCAATGTGCCTGAGCCATAGACCAAACAGCATGAACTTAATATAAGTGTCTAGTATTTTGAGGGCCTGAGTAGTGGCAGGCGGCTAAGCAGTTTGGGGTGGCAGGTCAGTGGGTCTGGACCTCCGGCCGTCCGGGGCCAGGAAACCTCGCTGTAACACTTTTCTATTCTTTTTTTCTTTTAAGTCAAAAAAGATGTCCCTCCTTCAGCTGTTACAAGACCAATATTTGGGATACTGGGCACCATCCATCTGGTGGCAGGTAAGAGAAAAGACGTCAAGATGGGCAAAGAAGGTAATTAAACTGATAGATAGCTCTAGATAATGAGAAGAAGTGTTCTCCTTGTCTTGTCATTCTTTAGGTAGATCTCTAGGTTAGGTGTTTGTCCTTAGTATCTAAAAGTAATGTTCTCCAAAACTTATGTCTATCACCCTGAAATACTCTTTTTTTGGTTTCATTTTTCAAGACAGGGTTTCTTTGTGTAGCTCTGGCTGTCCTGGAACTCACTCTGTAGACCAGACTGTTCTCGAACTCAGATCGACCTGCCTCTCTCTCCCAAGTGCTGAGATTAAAGGCATGAGCCACCGTTGCCCAGCCTGAAGTATTATTTTTAAAAGAAAAATTGGTTTGATTTTAATCTAACTATATTTGAAATCTTCTAAGTTTTCTTAAATTCTAAGAGCATATAATTTTTGTTTATTTGCTTGAGACAGGGTTTCTCTGTATAGTACTGAATGGCCTGGAAGTTGCTATATAGATGAGGCTGATCTGGAACTCACAGTGATCCTCCTACCTCTGCCTCTCAAGTGCTGGGATTAAAAGCATGTACCACCAAGCCTAGCCTACCTTAAAAATTTGAATGCATTGATTTGTCAGAGTATTTTATTCCTTCATCCTTACACTCATATGACAGCATATATTTTTGTTTGATTTCTATTTTATCACTTTAAAAGTCGATTAATATAAATCCAAAGAAAGAAGGTTTTAAAAAAGCCTGTCGAGAGAGAACACAAAGATGTACAAATCCAAATGGAATATGAAGAACTAACTTCAGCAGGGTCATCTAAAATTAGACAAAAACAGGCAATATTAATATACCAGTAACCTTTAAAAAAAATGATAAAGGTGATAGAGAAACTAGCTGGGCTCCAGTAGAAATGCTAGAATTATGGAGAGTAAAAGAAGCAATTGTAACATATGGGATGCACTCACCATTTGTAAAACAAATGTTGGACAGTTGGTCATGCTGTAGCTGGGTCACCCCTAAAGATTGGTTAGATATGGTTACAGCTGTGCCAGAGACTCTGGTCTGGAGGCTGAAGATGGATGCCCCAACTTTATAAAGGAACTTTGGGTGACTGTCCAGGTGGATCGGTGTCATCTCTGTCATTTCTAGATTTTGGAAGTTGCTTGCACTTCCTGTTTACTTGGGTAAATATTATATCCTTCTGTGGTTTTTGGTGTAGTTGAAGATTAGATAGTTATAGGTATAGTTTTTCTTAGCTATTTTAAAAAGTATATTGGATGTGAAACTTTGGATTCACAAGGATAAGGTAGATGATAGAGTATTTTCTTTAATTTTGCTAAATACAAGTAGACTAGATATTGTAACTGTAATTCTTGCTTGATAGCTATTTTATTATATGTAGTAGAAGGTTTCTGACCTGGACTTTCCAGCCTAGCCTCACAGATTTAGGTTTAGGGTTAGGCCTGCAGACCCACAGACCTGCAGAGACACACAGATGCTTACAATAGTTTTAGGCTGATCGTCCTAAGGCCCACACATACAACTTGCTAACTCTTTACCCTTAATCTAACCCATGACTTTTATCCTGTTCAGCCATGCGGCTCGGTACCTTTTCTCAGAGCAGCATAGTTGTCCTCTGCATCTGCTGGTTTGTTTGGCAACTTTGGAGTCTCTGTGGCATTCTGCTCTGTTCTTCTTGTTCCCAGAGTTTTCTTAGTCTGGTAGCCCTGCCCAAACTTCCTGTCTGCGTTTGGCCAGTCCGCACTTTTTATTAAACTCATAGTGGGATAATTATTTACAATGTAGCCTCATAAATCCACTACATATTACAGTGTGATACTTGGCTTGAGTTATTAAAAAGGTATTTGTTTGTTTGATGTGTGGTTTGAATGTATATAGCTGGCTTTGAACTCATTCTATATTCAAGGCTAGCCTCCAACTCACTATACTGCCTCTGTCTCCCAAGTACTGGGATTATAGGCATGTGTAAGAAGGTAGATTTTCATTTTATTGAACTTTTAAAAACGTTCTTGCTTTGCTTTTACTTAAGTCACTATGCTAGATGGAAGTTATAAACGATTTTAAATGTTCCATTTTCTTGCAGTTCACAGTCTAGTGATAGAGGTATACAAGTAATAAGATACTGTAATAGTGTTACAGTTTCTAGAAAAGATTTATATACAGGAAAACCTCTAGGCACAGCAGTTGGAGGGAGCACATTGAACAGATCTTAGTTAATATAGGTTGGTGATAGAGTATACCTACCAATGTGTAAGATCCCAGCTTCTGTTCTCAGTTTCACAACAGAAAGGATGGGGGAGGGAACTATGTTTAATGATCAGAGAAGGGTGTTGGAGGCTGGCTGGGGTAAAGATTGACGTATTGTGCTCAGGCTGTCATGGTGTTGATTTCTAACTACTAGTCATTTGTAGATTCACAGTATCTGGTTAGCACTGCCCCAGCAGTTATCACTGCCCCAGCACATTTGTTCACCATTTAGAGTGACCAGAGGACAAAGGAATGGTGTAGAGAGGGGCTGCCCTGCACTGGTTGGATCTTGTGACTTGTGGTGTTTCAAGGCACAAACTTGGGCAATTTTTTTTTCTTTTTCTTCTCTCTACTAGCTAAGCTCAAGTCTTTGGCTATCAAAAGGTTTGCTTTTATCTTCTTGAGAAAAAAACTGGTAATTTAAATTTTAATAGAGATTTTTTCAAAATAGTATCTATATTAATCAATTTTAAGAATGCTTTTTTAAAATGGGCCTTTTATCTGAATTGCTTAATGCAGTCTTGTTTTTCCAGGCTCTAAAGGTTACAGATAAAGGCTATTACTTTGTTTTCTGTTTGTTGGTCTGTGTGATATGCTAGGACTGTAGCCTAGGGCTGCCTCACACATGCTGAGCACAGGCTCTACCGCTGACCTTTGCTGACCTTAATCTCTGGCCCCACGTGTCTGTTATTTGTTTTTATTTACACTTGGCTGCTGTTGTTTTTTAAATTTTTTGCAGGTAATTATCTTGTTGTCATTACCAAAAAGATGAAAGTAGGTGAATGTTTTAATCATGCAGTCTGGAAAGCCACAGAGTTTGATGTTCTTTCTTATAAGAAGACAATGTTGCACTTGACTGATATTCAGGTAAGAATTTAGAAGCACTCACTAAATGCAAAATTCAAAAGTTCCATGGGTTAGGGAGTTGTAAAATGTAGATAGATTTCTTATAAATCTAGTTATTAAGCAACTTGTAAATGAAATTGTTCTGCTAACTTTCTACCTGTCCATAAAAATATTTTTAAGGGGCTGAATGGATGTCTCAGTGGTTAAGAGCACTGGCTGGTTTTCCAGACAACCCAAGTTCAATTCTTAGCACCTACATGGCAGCTCACAATTGTTTATAACTCCAGGTTCAGGGCAGTTATAAACTTAGACACACATGCAGACAAAACACCAATGCTCATTTAAAAAAAAAAAAAAATCATTTTATTTTTTTAAAGTTCATATGTTTTGTTGGTTTTATTTTTAAATAATGAAAAATTTAAAAAATGAAGTTCTTATGGAGGAAAAAGGACAAGTATAATGACCAAGAACTCAGCCTTAGCTCATATCCTTTATAGAAAAATTAAAAATTAGATATTTTTGTGTTGGCCTGTGCCTGGTTATGGCCAGAAGTAGGAGTGACCTCTGTGCTAAGAGTCTTTTCCCCTAGGGAGAGGGGAGCCAAGATGATGCAGAAGCAGCTAGCAGCCTCTGGGAACAAGTTGAAACAAGCAAGTTTAATTTTATTATGGACGGGAAGACCTTAAATACTTTTTCCCCCAGACCCTCCCTCCAGCCAGGGGAAAGGGCTTTGATTTGCTGGTATCTGTGGCTGAGGGTGGTGGTCTCTCCCTGATCTATAAAGCCCCAGGCAGATCCTAGGTTGTCTTATTTGGAAGTTCATTTTAAGGCACTAGTTATTACCAGTTTGTACTGGCTTAGGCCCGGCTGGTCTCCAGCCCCTTAGAAGCCACAACACTCTTGAAATTTGAAATTTTTTTTCACTCATTTTTTTCTTTTAGAAGAAAGTTTCTTCATGTTAATCCCATGGGATTCGATACACACACACACACACACACACACACATACACACACACAGAGAGAGAGAAAACACGATTGTGTGTGAACAGAACATGTGTGTATATTTTCACATAATCTTTTGTCCACGGAATTCAGATACCTGGTTTAGATAACACTAGACCCCAACAACACATAGTAAATGTTAGTGACCATAGTATATTAACTGAAGAAGTTAGCAAAGATGAAAGTGATTTGAAGTTGGTTGTAGTAATGGAGCCATAGAGCAGCTGGACTATGGAACAATAGCAATCACCAGTCTAGAGACTAAGTTCAGAGCCAGAAGTGGTAGTGAAGTTATCACAGGACAGACAGGAACAGCAACTGATAGCTGTAATACACTTTTTATTAAAGAAACTGCCAGAAGTATTATATCCAAAGTACAAAGAATAAAATAACTAAAAACTCATTTAGACTCAGAAAAGTTTGTAATATTTACCAGTGTCAGAGTAGATATTCCCAATCATAAATTACGTGATAAGGAGAAGTGAGCAGGTGCTTCTCAGGCTTCTTTATACATTTTTAACAAAATAAAATATTTTCAATTTTAATGTTTCTGATAGTATTATAATGTAGCTACTGCTTGTAATTCTAACTTAGAGACTAAGGCAGGCGGGTCAGTGGGCTATGTATGGGATTCTGTCAGAGAAATGAATATACATTCATTCATTAAATAGAATTAACGTAAGTTTTACTGTTTATTTCTCACTTCATTTATAATTTATAATAAAAACATCTTTGGCCTTCTTTTAAATAATATGCATGGATGTTTTGCCTGTGTGTATGTATGTACACAATATGTGTTGTTGGTGCCTGCAGAGGTCAGAAAAATGCATTGAATTCCTTGGAACTAGAGTCATTGATTGTAAACTACCATGTAGATGCTGATAACTGAACCCGAGTCCTCTGGAAGAGCAGCCAGTGCTCTTAACCTGTGAGCCAACTCTTCATCCCAAGAACATTATTTCGTAGTTTCACAAAATCCTTATAGAGCAATAAATTTTTCAAGTGGCTTTTATAAAGTAGTTTATATTATTAAGGTTTAAAATAACATGGTCATTTTTTTACACTGTACAAAATGAAGATTGATAATACTTATTTTCCAAAGGTTTTTTTTTTGCTTGAAATATTTTGAGACTTTTCCAAATTGCATTGCCATATTCTGCTTTTTAAGTCTTTGGGTGTGCATGTGAATATGTGTTCGTGTATGTGTGTGAGTGTTTTGACTGGTAGTCAGGACAATTTTAGGTATTTCTCACCTTCTTCTTGGTTTGAAATAGGTTCCTAGTTGTTCGTCTCCACATACAGTGGTCCATGAACTTCACCTCCCATTTTACTGTAGGAGCACTGGGGTTATGGATAGCATCACTGTGATTTAGGAATCAATCTGCAACTTCAGCTCCAGGAGATTTGATCCTTTTTCTGCACTAGACTCACATGTGGTGCACCTATGTATATAGACAAAATACTCATACACATAAAACAAATAACAGTTATAAAAAGATAGATGGTGTCCTGAGTAATAACACCTAGATTATTCTCTGACTTTCGTACTCAGTGTTACACACATGTGCAATGTCATGTTGCACACATGTGCAATGTCATGTACACCGGCACATATGTACACATTCATGAAATTAAAGTAACTATATTCATTATAACTATTCAGGACCTTTTCTTGGCTTTTTAATCAAGCCATAAAGCTCATTTTGTGCTTTCTACATTTATTTTTTGCTTTTACTAGTCTGCTTCAATTTGAAAATGTATAGTGTATACATTTGTAATGTATAATATATGCAACAATTTTTTTAAGAATATCAGTGTTGTTTTTAACTAGAAAAGCCAGCTAAAATTATTATTTTAAAATATAGGAAATTCTTTTACTGGCTTTCTAATCTTTGTTTTAATGAGAAATGATTTTTTACTTCCTATCCAGCCCAAACCAGTGAAATTTTCTGAAAGTGAGGATGATGCTAATCTCTTGATTTGCTAATGAGGATAATGATGGTAAATCTAAGCTGGGTAGTAAAGGACAGAGAATCTGGGAAGTATTGGCACACTGCAGGCTGTGCTGTAATGGTGGTGGTTTTTAAAATAACTCTTCTGGCCAGGAGTTAGTGTACACCTTTAATCAAGAGGATCTTTGTGAGTTTGAGGCTAGCCTGATCTACAGATCTAGTTCTGGGACAGTCAGGACTACCCAGAGAAACCCTGAACTCTTCTGCTTTAGAGTGATAGTTGTGGATGATCCGTAGGGAGAAGGCTGTCCCTAGACCGTGGGAATGTAATACCTACAGTGATATGTAATAGGGCTGAACATAAATGTTTAATTTTGCTGTCTTCTCATGCTGACAGATTTTCTTTTCACCTGTGACCAGTATTGGACTCTCCCATTTCTTCTTTGCAGTTACAAGATAATAAAACTTTCCTAACAATGCTAAACCACGTGTTAAGTATGGACGGATTTTACTTTTCAACAACATATGATTTGACCCATACTTTGCAACGGCTGTCTAACACAAGTCCAGAATTCCAAGAAATGAGTCTCTTGGAAAGGGTAAGCCGGATCTTCAGGTAGCTTAATTTATTTTTAGTTGTTTTTAAGAAAGGCATGTCTCTTTTCACATATATAAATTTATGCTCCCCCCCCCCCCCCAGTCTTGGAGATAAAATCAGGGCCTTGTGTGCTAGGTAGGCAAGCACCCTCCCATTGGACTGTATCTTAGTCTTGTTTTGATTTTTCTTACTTTTGACTGTATTAGAATTATAACAAGCCAAAATTAAGACAAGTTGGGGTAGAAACGTACACAGGTGATTAGATGAAAGCCTTTCAGAATGTGTGTACCTGTACACACAATAAGGGATAAAGTTTGAATGCAAGGCTCTGCACATAGTAGGCAAGTACTCTACCACTGAACTACATCCCAACCCCATAGTTTGTAATTTTGCATAAATAATTACCAGGCTATTAAACGTAAACTTGGAGGACAAGTTTTCAAGCTAGTTTTGTATTGTATTCGTTTGTGATTTCATTGATCTTACTTAGTTCAGCACTATTATCAACATAGTTAAGCTTATTAAAAAGTCGGTGTTCTTATAGGCAATGGCCAGCCAATTGTGATGTTTTTAAGTAGACGATACAACAATTTATTGATTTAAGAATCTTGAGCCAGTTAGGAAGGTAGAGGCATGCTCTAGCTCTCATGCTTGAAGCAGGATCTCACTGAGTATAGCCTACACTGGCCTTGAACTCACTAACCTTTGAATCCTTTGCCTCAGCCTTCTGATGGTATTACAAGGCCTGTGCCATAGGTTTGGCTAATATGAGTTTACTTTTAGAGGGTTTAGATATCCTCAGCTGAGTTTCTGCTGCTCAAGGGACATGGCTTTTTGCTGCCTTGATTTTATTTGTTTTTATTTTATTTTGTATGTGTGGTCCTAGAGCTTACTCCAAGGACTTCATGCATACTATGAAGCATTCTACCACTCAGCCATGCCCCTATTCCTACCTTTATTATTTTTCTTCTTTAATTAATAAATAATGGACATGTTTAAGGGCATATCGAGTTTTAAAGTTGCTATCTATATGACATTGCCAATAATACACCATTTTGACTAGTAAAAATTATAAATTTCACTAATTTAGCATTATTTATTTGTTTGAAGATTTTACGTTCTAATCAAGTAAAATTGTATGCTAATTTATATATAAGCTAAGTAATCAAAAAATTTAGTTTTTAAACAAAAGAGACTAACACTTTTTAAATAATAGCTATACTCTTTACATGTTTATCAAGCTTCTCTCCTGTGCCTGTTGTATGCCAGCCATGCAGTACTTACTAGGGACCTAAAATGGAAAACCAAGGCCCCTGTGCTATGGGAGGAGCCTTCAGTATATTTAGAGAGGTAATAGTACACAAGTATTCATAAGCAGAAATGACTCCAACTGTAGAGAGGGATCAAAATTTAGGGGGATCCTGTAGGAAGAAGGAGTGCCAAGGACAGCTATACCAAGGAAGGTTTGCTGAGGCTTATCAGTTAGGTGATATTGGAGAGGTAGGCTTTTGGCAAAGTGGGAATAATACTGTTAAGCTATAGAAACTAGACGCTTTCTCTTCTGTGACAAAGGGATTTTCTTTTAAATGTTTTTCTTTTGAGACAGAATCTCACTATGTAGTTAAGTCCTGGAACTCACTATATTGTCCAGGCTGACCTTGAACTCACAGATATCTGCCTGCCTCTGCTGGGATTAAAGGTGTGCACTGCTATGCTCACTGAGGGAAATTTTTTTTAAGCTAACTAAAAATGTCACAGAGAATTACAAAACTGACAAACAAATTTAACATTGAATAATCAGTGTTTTTGCATAGAATCAAGGGTTCTTTGATTCTATTTTCCCAACTATTATCCATAAAGGTTTCCATTTCAGCTTCTTAAAGACTTAGAATCCCGTGGCTTCTACTTGTAATTCAGTAGTAATTTTGTTTTAGCACTGTGCTTTATCAAGCTGCATTCCAAGTAATTCAACCTTTTAGAAACAGCAAATTATTATTTACATTTCACGGACATAGAATATTTAGTTATATAATCACATCCATTGTGCAATGATAATAGCAGTAATAATTCCAAACCAATTGGAAACAAACTAAGACTGATATTCCACTGGTCATGACACCATAGAGGTCATTTCCTATAGAGGAAAATGGCCCAGCAAAATGCTATCTACTAGACCATTTGCTGAGCTGAGTAAACCAGGTTTCTCTGAATTTGTGGATTGTCAGCCTGCTGGGGGGTTGGGGGGGGTTAAACCTTTACATAGCAGGTGCAAGATCTCCAGGGAGACCAAGCAAAGATTTGGCTCTGGGCTGGTAGTCACTGAAGAACTGAGAGACAGCAGAATTCCTTTATCCCTGAGGAGACCAGAGAAGTGGGGTAAAGGCTATACCGGGTCAGGTATTGTCCTGGAGTGGTAGTAGTGGAAATGGAGAAAAAGATTTAGTTCTTGGCCAGTGATTACCTAGAAAGATGGGAGAGGAGCCTGGAGTTTCTGTGATGAGGCAGGAGTGTGGAGAGAGGAGCAGGTCTGAAGTGAGGTGTTCTGTTGGGATATGTCAGAGATGCTCATATTAGCCACCAGGTGGAAGCACTGGTGAGTGTAGTTTTATATTTAGGGACACTTACTGTGGCTGGAGATAGTCTGTTAACTTTCAGAACTTCTCTCAGGCAGATCAACGGTTTGTATGGAATGGACATCTGCTCAGAGAACTGTCTGCTCAGCCAGAGGTAATGTACTCCAATTCAAATCTGCTTTCTCGTCATAAATAATGTTTGAATGTGTTAGAATGACTAAGGGAATGGATAAATAAGTCTGATCTAGCTATAACACGCTTGGCCATTCTTGTCCTCTCTTACTGTTGAGTGTAAAAGCCCTATCTCCTATTGTGCTAGCTTCCTGACATAGTGACAAGACGTCTGGAGAACTTGGGAGAAAGTGTTTAGACTCAGTCCTTTGTCTGATGACTCACTTGCTTTTGGGCTGTTAGTCAGGAAAACATGCCAGGGAGTACAAAATTGCTCACCTCATGGTAGTCAGTCTACAAAAGGGAATCGGCGAGGGTATAGGGCCTTCATAAAGGTTAGTTTTTAATGACCGTTCATTACACTAGGCTGTACCCTTTAAATTCTAAGAGATTTCTCTGGCCAGTTCCCAAGCTTTTGAAAACATAAGCTTTTAGGGACACTTAAAGTACAAACCCTAATACTTAGGAATGGAAGCTTTAACTGAAAAACATTACTTTCTCTAAGGCAGCTAGAATGAATTGTACTGAATGAATAATGTAGAAGTAAGGGGTAGGGACTAAGTCCAGTCAGTGCAAAACCACAGTTCTCATCTTAATGGGAGTAAGAGATTTATTCTGGAGCCATTTTGAATGACCATAGGAACACAGATTTAGGTTAACTACAAATTCCATGTTTCAGTGTGGAAGAAGTTTGAAGTTTTTATAGTTTTACAGAACAATAAAAGTCATTAATCAAGGCAAGTTTAAAATACATTGGTGTATACATCAAAGAGGCAGTTATAGCAAGATGGGAAGGAAGCTTTTCTGTAGGCCCAAGATGCTGTCCTTTGACATTCTTAGCTTTTAAGTTAGTGGAAGCTGATGATCTGGAAGTTAATAGATTCCAAAAGGGTTTTTTGTTTTGTTTTGTTTTGTTTTAAATCTAATCACAGAATGTCAGTTCTGAGGTAGGCAAAGCATGGCTGTTCTAGAGGCTAGGACTAGCCCAAGACAAGGTAATTAGCAACATTTTCAGTCTTTCATGGGAGCACAGTTTTAATTAGTCACCTCTGCAAACATGGCTTCTGTTCAGGAGTTCTTGTTCAGTCTTCAGGAAGCTCCCCTAACCCACCACCAGCCTTCATCCTGTGTTGTACAAATGAAGTGTGAGCCAAGGCACTTAGATTTGTAGACATAATTTGTTTTCTGCCGTTGGCAGAATTTGATTGATTGATTGATTGATTGATTGATTGATTGATTGTTGGGATTGCAAATCATTAGCCTGGTTGGTGTTTTCTAGAAGGAGAGTTATGGGCAAAGACTGAGAAGGAGTCTTCAGCTTCATGTAGTTTTACTGATGTTTATCTGTGACCATTTAAACCCTAGTGATTACACTGCCTCCTTCCTTGCAACATTATAGACATTTCCCTAGCATTGGAGGTTACATGTACTCTCAGTGCATGGTTATGTTTGTATTACTGCCTGTGTGGAATGTGTCTTACAAAGACGTTTATAGTTTAAGATGTGCTAATTCTAAATACATTCTGTATCTTTCTATTAGGTCCATCGGTTTGCTCTTCCAGTGTTACATGGCTGTATCCTTATCTGAAATTATTTTACATGTTTAAGTGTTAAAAATGTTTAAATTTTAAGACAGATAGACTCTCAAGTGTGATGTGAAACGAGTATTTCATATTAGAAATCTATTTTTGCTCAAGAGTTTGGGGGCTGGTGGTTTTTAAAGAAGATGTAAAACTGTACCTTGCCCTTTTAGAGTTACCTTGTAACAGTGAATTACACAAGAGTAGAGTGAACCTATTTATATGATGCTTTTCCTTAGTGTTAAAAGAAATGAGACTCAAGAACATCAATGATCAACAACTTGAAGAGAAATAAATTATTTTAAATTATTTAAATTGTCATAAATTTTAATTATTTCAAGAATGATAGAAATATGAGAATACAAAGAATAACACTTGGAGAAAATCAAAGTATAAATACAAAATAAATGTTGGTTATCTAATTGTAAATTTATTTCAAGAACACAGTCTTACAAGAGATACTATAACTTTTACTTCACATATTCAAAACTTTGGGGGAGTAGAGAGTGAGCAGAGGGTTATAATAAGGTAGCAGTCCTCTGTTATAGGAGTAGGTCAGGAATGAGCAAGGTGGAGACAAGGTCATGCCAGTGAGAGGTGGGTTTTAAGAACCAGGAAGATATCGGTGTTGTTGAGTAGATAACTTTGGAAAATTGAGCTAACTAGGTTTTCTAATTATATATGGAATATGAAAGAGATTGGTGTAAGGTTCTTGTCATGTGAAGTAGAAGGAAACCGTCCCTTGGGATGGAGAGGTCTGGGTAGGAGGAAAGGAGAAAAGTGATAGGCAAATGAAGATATGAGGGAGGAGCCAGATTAGTAGGACTGGAGTTGAGGACAGAGTTCACACTAGATACATAATTTCTTCTTGGTTTTATTTGTTTGCTTATTTGTTTTTGAATGTGTATATGTAAGATGGCATACTCCCCATGATGTATGTGTAGAGTTCAAAGGACAACTTCAGGGGCCAGATTCTATCTTTTACCAGTAGGTCTTGATGATTGAGCTCCTTGTAAGGCTTGGTAGCAAGTACTTTAACTCATTTGAGTCATCTTCCTGGTATTACAGATGTGAATTTGTAGGTGGTCAGGGTAGATAGCATTTTTTCCTTTCTTGCAACATCTGTTTAGTTTGTGTGTGCATTATTGTGTGAATCCTAATTGGTATTAATAATAAAATTCCAGAGCCAGATACTGGTGCAAATGCTAAAAGATCAGAGAGACAGAGGAACAAGTCACAATCACTTCTCACCTTGTCATTTCTCTGCTCAACCATATCACTTCCTGATCCTAGGGCCGGGATTAAAGTGTGTGTGTGTGTGTAACCATATCACTTCCTGATCCTAGGGCCGGGATTAAAGTGTGTGTGTGTGTGTGTGTGTGTGTGTGTGTGTGTGTGTGTGTGTGAGAGAGAGAGAGAGAGAGAGAGGGAGGGAGAGGGAGAGAGAGAGGGAGAGGGAGAACAGAGGCATGGGATCCCAAATGCTGGGATTAGAGGTGTGTACTACTACTACCTGGCTCTGTTTGGCTTTGAATTCACAGAGATCCAGTTGGAGCTCTGCCTCTGTCTCCCTTGAGTACTACAATTGAAGGTGTGTTTCACATTCCCTGACTAATGGTGGATGGGTCTGCCCTCTGATCTTCAGGCAAACGTTTATTTCTTTAAAGAGCCTGCGCAATATATCACCACAGTGCATATGCACACTTTGGAGGTCAGAGGAAAGCTTTCAGGGGTCTGTTCTTGCATTTGCCCTTGTGAGTTCTAGGGATTGATTGAATCTTCAGGCGTGATGATAGGTGCCTTTATCTACTGAGCCATCTCATCAGGATGGTGTTTCAGTCCAGAAATGGATGAGAAATGGATGTACACAGTCGGGGGGAGGGGGGAGGGAGATTATCGGAAAGAGTTTCTACATAGTGAGAAAATGCTAGAGCCATGTACTGTAGGCATTAGGATAAAGGGCTTCTAGGAAATGAACCACAGTGAGTGAATTGAGATTATAGGGTTGCTCCAAGCTTTATGCAGATACTAACAGACCAATGAGGAAAAGGAACAGCAAGTAAAAGTAAAGTCCTGGGAACAGGTGAAGAGGGGGCAACAGCTGAGGCGTGCTAGCTGTTAAATGTGACTAGGAAGGAGGTTATGATCCTGATCCTGTCCACCCTCTCCAAATGAGGAATTTAACAAATTCTGCTAATAAAGGTTTTAGAAAAGTTGGGGTTGGTAAGGGTGCACACTGTAGTGAGGCTTTGAGTGTGTGAGCAAAGAGGGAATTCTGATCTGCTTGTGGGTTCGGTGGGTAGTATGTCATAGCAGCATATAGGCCTTTTGTCTTCAGTGAAACAGGAAGCAGTGTTGTTAGCCATGGAGTGGTGGAAATTGAGTGTGTGGAGTAGGTCTCTTGGGGAATTAGGAGTCGGCATCTGGGTTTACCTCTGGATGAAGAGTAGTGAATTCATTTTTCAAAAGTTATTTCATTTTGTAGTTGGTGTGTCTTGTAATCAGAAAAATGAATCATAAAGTCAGTCATATTTTCTGTCAGACTTAACTCTTTACCAGCAGAATAATGTATTTGTCTTTGTGCTCTGTCTCAAAATAGTTAATTTGGGCAGGCAAATGAAATAATACTGCTTTGGAATCTGCTGGTGCTGTAGTTTTTTAAGGAAGTAATTTGGAAGCTTGAGGAACCATTAGTGAGTTTGGTTGTGACATAGCAGGGATGGATCATTAGCAGTTCCCGTTAATCTCAATTCCTAATTCCTAAGTAAACCAGGAACTACTTAAAAGAATGTTGATAGCAGCATTTTATAACAAAATAGTGAGCCTCAAATAATAGAGGCATTAGGTCTCTGTGGTCTGATCCCTTTCAGATTATGCACAACTCTGAAGAGAGTAGATTGCTCTGGGATAACTCTGAGAACTTATGGGTCAGGATGACAGGTTTAGAAGGCTATGGCAGAATGTCATTTTCATACAGCTCAAATGCAAGTCTTTGTTTAGGCGATGATTATAGGTATAGAAAATAGGAAGGTGAGAGAATCGATGTCACAAACTTGTTAAAAGTTGTTACTTCTCAACATAAATCCAGCTCACTAAAAAGGAGGGCAAATGGGTAAATTGAGCCCTGGTTGTATTCTAAAGTTGGATGACAGGCTCATGGATTATTTTATTACGCTTTATGATGAGTCAAATTATATTAAGAAAAATGTTATAAGTAGCAAACAGTAGGGCAAACGTAAACAAATGAGTAAAAATAAATGACATGGCCAGTGAGACAAACTTATTATCCTCTTAATTCCTCCGTGAGTTGAATAAACTAAAATAATTCTCAGGCCCATTGACATTACCTGATAGTAGCCGATGGTGGATATGAGTTGATCCATGTCCACAGGCTTACACAAAGAAATATTTGTTAAAGCTGGTTATGACATTTGCATGTCTGTTAAGAGTAGAATGAACAAATTAACTAGTATATCCTTTCTGTTGTGGTGGTGCATTCCTGTAATCTCAGCCCTGTGTAAGCTGAGACGCCCTCACCCCAACAAAATAAAACAAGACAAACCCTAACTGGTTGTATGCTTATGCAGAGGATAATTAAATAATTACAGTAGCGAATGAGCCTCAAACATAGAGCCTGCAAGGCTGCAGGAATGCTCATACTGTAATGCCTTTCATGAGCCTCAGACATAGAGCCTGCAAGGCTGCAGGAATGTTCATACTGTAATGCCTTTCATGAGCCTCAGACATAGAGCCTGCAAGGCTGCAGGAATGCTCATACTGTAATGCCTTTCATGCAGAAAAGTAAAACTACATTGTAAAACCAAGCAAGGGTGCTGCCACCTAGTTTCTAGCTTTACCTGTTCTCCAGCATGTCTTACTCCCTCGGCATCTCCTGGAGACTTTTCTAACTGCCCTTCCCAGAATTCTCCTAGTCTGTCTGCTTTCTCACCCATTCTCTTCCTGCCCAGCTATAGGCCAGGCAGCTCCTTGTTAGCCAATGAGAGTAGTTCATATTTACTGTCAGTGTACAAAGGTTGTTCCACAGCAGTAATGGAACAAGATGGAGAGAGCTCAGCATGATTCGGAGATGCACTTGTATACAAAGGTTTTATTTTGATCAAATATATTTGACTTAAAAGCCACCATTTTAGTCCATTTTAATTGTACAATTCAGTGACTAGTATTGAAGGAAAGGTTTGGAGAAATCCCAGACTGACCTTGAAAACTACTTCTGAATATGTTCCTGGACCATATACTCTGGAGTGCTGAAATCCCAAGCATGCATCGTTACATCTGACTTTATGTCATGCTGGGGATTAGACCCGGGACTTCATGTATGCTAGCACACACACTACCATTTTACATTAACTTTTTTCCATTTTTAGGTTCTTTTTTGGTTTTTACATTCCAGAGAAAATCAATTAAAACTTTTCAATCTGTAAGTCTTCATATACCAACTATTGTGACTAATTTACATGTATAATTATACATATAATATATTTCATATTTTTCTTCTTCTTCTTTTTTTTTTTTTTTGGTTTTTAGAGACAGGGTTTCCTGTCCTGGAAGTCACTCCGTAGACCAGGCTGCTCTCGAATTTATAGAGACCCACCTGCCTCTGCCTTCTGAGTCCTGGAATCAAAGGCATGTACCACTACTGCCTGGCTATTTTATATTTTTCTTTAACTCCAATAGCTTGTTCTTCTCATCTCATTTTAATTTTTTATGTATGTTTTGCTTTCATGTACATGTATGCACTCTATATGTGCCTTATACCCATGGAGGCTAGAGGAGAGTATCAGGTCCCCTGGAACTGGAGTTATAGACAGTTGTGAGCTGACATGTGGGTGCTGAGAACTGAACCCAGGTCCTCTGGAAAAGCAGTCAGTGCTCTTAACTGCTGAGCCATCTATCCAGCCCTTCTTCACTTAATTTTTAAGTAGTTACTTTTTACAGTGCAGGGGATTGAATCCAGATGAGCTTTGTTCCTAGCTCCTTGTTTCCCATTTCTTAATTTGAAAGTTAATTTCTTTGAGATTCCTCATTATCATTCAGAATATGGTGTTTTGGTGATATCATTGACACCTAGTTCTATATTTTAGAAAGTAGTTGAAGATATTGGGGAAAGGAAAAAATTAAATAGGAACCCTAGCAAAGTTCTTAAATATTCTGTGCGTGTGTCACTGTAGGAGAACTGACTTGACAAAGTCACAGTTGGAAATGAAGACACTAAAGGTTTGGGAAGAGTCATGAAGGATCAGAAAGACCTTCATATAAAGACAGTTCATTCCTATTATAGTAAATAGATTTGGATTAAATCTAGAACTCTTCCTACATTACATTTTTCTTAATATAGTTAAGTTATTACTATGCACTCGTGTTCTATTAATGGAAAATACTTTGATTGGATTCTCATCTCCAGAAGGAGTTGTTTCAGAGCTGGTGTGCGTTACTATGTAAGAGGTAAGAATCATTTCATGTCAGCACAATTGGGCCAGATCTTCCATTGTTTCATGCTTGTCTATCACTTACCCTGTGACCTTTTATATATTTTGTTATTTGATACCCTGTCTAATGATCTTTGCAGATGTAAACATGGTACCGTGAGCCTTTAATGGTTTAATGATAGGTAAATGTTTTTCGGGTGTCGGAAAGTATGCTAAATTCAGTTACGCTCTCGTCAGATAGTGTGTCTCCTGATCCCTTGTGTTCATATAACCATTTTACTCCTTGACTTCAGTTTGTGGGATGTTAGTTTGTATTTGTAGCCTTCTATAAGCTTTGCACTAAAAATGTTCTGATTTGCTCAAACGAAGCTATTAAGATGTGTGTTATAGTTATTGTGACTATGAAAATCCCCCAACATTTGTTTTGCTTTCAACCATAATATATCAGAATAAAATTCTATTAAACAACTAACTGTAATTCTGAACCCAGAGAGTTATATAGAGAATATCTGATTAATCTTATTACAAATGCTATAGCATTGGGGAAAAGCCACTAAGAATGGCCTCAACCAAATTATAATCGACATCTTTAAAAAAAAAAAAAAAAAAAGATTTATTTATTATGTAATACAGTATTCCATCTGCATGTATTCCTGAAAGACAGAAGAGGGTGCCAGATCTCATTATAGATGGTTGTGAGCCACCATGTGGTTGCTGGAATTGAACCACAGGACCCCTGGAAGAGCAGCCAATGCTCCTAACCACTGAGCCATCTCTCCATCCCAATCAGCATCTTAACTATGTTTTCTTGGATTGTTAAGCATTGAATGCATATTTTAACATTAATTTTATTTTTAAAATTGTAGAAATTTTCCATTTAATCTGCTTGGTTCTTATTCCTCTGCCAGATAACCAGATATCAGTTTCTTATTTATCCTACCTTCTAACTTTTTATATTAACAGAGGTATGTTTTCCTTCTCTTATAGACAATGGTTATATTTTATACATGTTCTCTTGGTTTATACAAGATCTTGGCTTCTTAAAAATTAATGTTTTAGAAGTCTCTCTTTCTCTGTTTCCTGCTTTCCCTCTTATTTATTTCTTTTAAGAATAACTGCATCTTGTTCCTTAAATTATGGACGTTATCTTAGTCAGTGTTCTATGTTGTGAAGAGACACCATGACTACAGCAAGTCTTATGAAAAGAAAGCGTTTGGTTGGGGCTTGATTACAGATTCAAAGGTTTGGTCCATTTCCTCTTGGTGGCACACAGGCAGACATGAGAGTTCTACATTCCAGTCTACAGGCCACAGGAAGAAAAGGGACACTGAGCCCAAAGCCCATTCTTCTCCAACAAGGCAGAACCTACTCCAAGGTCACACCTAACTCTTCTTGCTAGTAGGAGCCTGTGGGACGGCATTCACATTCTAAAGACACAGAAGAAAACAAGTGCAGCTGTGCTTGAGACACAACACCATTGCTAGTGTGCCTCAGTAAATATGCTTCCTACTGTATGGTTACAGATACACTGATAAACAAGACAGAATGAGACACAACACCATTGCTAGTGTGCCTCAGTAAATACGCTTCCTACTGTATGGTTACAGATACACTGATAAACATGTCAGAAGGAATGTTTTAAATATTGCGAGTTATCTTGGAAATTGTTTTATTAGCAGACCTTTCTTAATAACAATAAATCATGTAAACAAGCTAGTTACTTAGGATACCAGAAAGGCCTAGCCAGTGTATAGAGTCTCTGGTAAGTACATTAAGCTGTTCTTTCAAACTGGGTTTCATGGACATGTTCATGATCATGAATGTTTAGGATCATACCCAGTTTTTTATTTGATAATTTAATACCTTCTAGAGACTCTGTGCATTGTAACTAAGTACTGTTGATGTGGTGAACCACATTTTTATTTAGTGTTATTAGCAAGTATAATCATAAAATGATAGTTTTAACTTCAGAATAGGATTTGTAGGCATGCTTTCTTTTCATCAAAGGAGACTTTTTTGAGGATGAAAAATATCAACTAGCTTTATGTTTATATAAATAAAATCCTAACTCTTTTAGTCTATTAAGCAAGCTTCTTTTGGTTTTCTTATAATGTATTATCCATTTGTTTGAATTTTAATATGAGTACTTATCCATAATTTTTAAGTTATCTTGAGTTAATGATTTTTTTGATATGTGTCTTTTGTGCCAAATGTTAGGAATTGATTCTGAAGGCCACGCAGCTAACTTTGTAGAAACAGAACAGATCGTGCACTACAATGGGAACAGGGCTTCGTTTGTACAGGCGAGTGCATGTATCTTATGATCACCCTTTTTGTCACGTTGGAGTTCTCCTCTTCCCCTTTCTACTTTTTTCTTCTTCTCTTCCTCCTCCTTCTGTTCAGGTGTTTTGAAACAGGGTCTCATGTAGCCCTGGCTGACCTAAATTACTATATAATTGGTTATATGACTTTGAGCTCCTGATCCTCCTGCCTTTGTAGCCCCAGGGCTGCGGTTACATGTGATTACTGCCAGGCCAACTTTCCTTGTCCTGCTCGTCCGTGTCTCTGTTGGAGTTATGCAGTATTTCATGCTCCAAAGTGTCAGTGCCAAACAAATTCAGATGTTCATAAATACATTCCTTTGAGAATGAGTAAAGCAATTTTCTGTATTTTTATTTCATATTGCCAAACTGATCACTGGGAAGGGAAAGTGCTTTTTAAGCATATTTCCATAAAATAAGAACTTTATTCATTTGTTTATTGAGGCAGGGTCTCTTTCTATGTAGTCTTGGCTATCCTCAAATTCATTATGTAGACCATGCAGACCTCAGACTCAGAACTGAAGGTGTATGCCACCACACCCGAGAAAGGTAATTTAAGAGGGTGCATATAGCCTTTTGTAGCTGGTAGATTGTTAATATCTGTACTGCTTACAGTAACTAGGTTGAGACAACTAGTTTGTGTGTCTTTTCATATTTCTCTCTTTTCTTTTAGACTCGAGGATCAATACCTTTTTTCTGGTCACAAAGACCAAATCTGAAGTACAAACCACAGCCACAGATCAACAAAGTAGCAAATCATGTATGTATCTTCCTGAATCTTCCACTGGTTAAAATAGAAGCTGTGTTGTGTGAAGAGTAGTGGTGATATGAGAGCCCAGCCTGGGGAGGACTCTGGTCACACAGAACTTGATTTGCATATGCAATGTATATTTGTTCCCCACAAGTCAGAATTCAGGGCTGTGAACAACCTTCCTCAAATAACATGTTTCAGGTACTAGAACAAAGACTTGCTGGGTGGGATGGCAGATCTTAGTGAGGTTTAGAGAGTGTAGCTTATCTGTCAAAAGTTACATTCAGAATTCAAATTATGATACTGTAGTGCAGCATACAATGGCTGTAACAACCACTTACTTCATGGTGTTTCCAACATACAGAAAGCACAAGCCTCATCAATGAATCTTATATAAAAAAAAAAAAATGGGGTAGTTAAAGAGGTGCCTTAAAAAATGTAGTAAATAATCATGTAGTTTAATAAACTGTACATCTGTTTTTCTCCTCTAGATGGATGGTTTCCAAAGGCATTTTGATTCACAAGTAATTATTTATGGAAAGCAAGTCATCATTAATTTGGTAGGTTTTCATGTATTTGGGGGAGACAACAAAAGCACTTGAATTAATAGTTTAATAACTTTAATTGATTTTTAAATTAATGTTTCTGCAACTTCTCATCAGACCAAACAGAAACTCTGACCCTAGTAAGTGGTATTTCTTTACCCTCTTCCCCTGCTCCTAGTGAATCTGTTTGACTCTGATTCTTGTGAGTGTCTGTTTATGTTCCTCATGTTTATAGACTCATGCAGTGTTTTCCTCTGTGTTTAACTTGTTTTATTTACTACAGCATTTTAAGAATCATTTGTATCTATCAGAATTGCATTACTTTTAGAGACTGGATAATATCTTGTAAGAATATAAGAATAAAAAGTTCTACCCTTTGGTTACTATGAATGAATTAAAGAGCATGCCTACCTACCCTCTTAGTTTTTGAAAACATTTAAAGAAAGGTGGTACTAATTTTATTAAATCCGTAAACTTTTGGTTAAATTGATTAGTGAAGCCATGGGGTCTGGGACTCTTTACTGATTCATTCTCCTTCCTGCGTACTGATCTGTTTAGATTTTCCTTTTGTGGAGGGGAAGATGGTGAGGTTGAGGCAAGGTTTTACTGTTAGCCCAGGCTACCCTTGACCTCTTAGCCGTTCTTCTACCCCAGCTAGTATTGTTCCAGTTTTCTATTTCTTCACGGTTAGGTTTTAGTAGATGACGTTTTTTAGTGTGCTCAACTGAAGCTGTTCTTTTTTTGGTATATACGAGTAACCGTCATATTCTCTTAGCATTTTTATTCTTCTAAATCTTTTAGCAGTGTCCTCCCTCCCTTTTTCTTGTTCATTGTTCCCAAGCTTGTCTTGTCTGTTAGTCTCATTTCTGCTGTTTTCTAGCTCTTGACTGTGTAAAGTGGGGTTACTGTTGTGAAGCCTTTTCTTTTTCTGTATAACTATGACACCTGTATTGTTTATGTGTACACGTGTGTGCATGGTGTCCACAGGAGCAGCTAGAAGCTATTATCAGATCCCCTGGGACTGTAGTTAGAGATGGTTGTGAGCCACTAAGTGGGTGCTGAGAATTGAACCTGTGTCCTCCCTGAACTCATTCTGTGTGTGTTGCTTCACCACTGGCTAGTTTTCTTTGCTTGTTTTAATACTTGCATTTACAGTAATGAAATTCCCTCTTATCACTGCTATCACTCTTAAATTTTGCTATATTGGATACACCATTTTTTCCCGTTTCTTTGCCTGATTTTCTTTAAAAAATATGTCTTTGATTATTAGAATGTTGTAACATTGGAGTCAAGTTTCCTTCCCAGAGCTGGATGTGCTTTGTTTTTTTGATTGTTAAAAATTGTAGTGATGCATTTGTTATGCTACTTTCCAGACTCTTTTGCAAATATGTTTTTCACCATGTTTGAGAGTCACCAAAGACTCTCTTTTAATAAGTTCAGCTAATATTTTGGAGATTTCATTGAATTCTAGGAATTGAAAAAAGAACAACCTACACTCTGTTCTTGGCAGACTGGCTCTGTACTTTAACCAGCCAGGCATGTGTGAATGCTAAAGAGCAACAGGCGGTGACGTTTGTAGTAGTAGGATTTTTCTAGACATAGTTCTTGCCTGAGTATGGAGGTAGCTTTCTGAAGTCTTTCATATATACTTATGCTTTTGAATGTCCCTATTTTCTAAAGAGCATCACTTGGCTTGTTTAGGCTGTAGGTTTCTATGTTATGTCTCTATCTAGAAAGAAGCTTTTGCCCCAGGTATCCATTGGTTAATAATTCAGTTCTAGCTATTATAACCAGTCCTATGTTTTTTGACCTTTGCTCAGTTACACAACACAGATAATTTAGTTTTTCGGCCATGTTTAGTTGCATGTACGTGAGGTCTGGTCTGCTTCTACTGCTTTGATGATGGAAGTGAAAAACAAGATTCCTATTCTTTAGCCTCAAAGTTCATCACCCCATACAGTAGAGGAGGAAGGGACAGAATGCTGCAGATTCCTTCAGCCTGTAAGGGGGCTTTTTCCTGATGGATAGTTGGTTTCTGCAAACTTTGATTGCTTTTTCATAGGTCTTACAAGGTTGGTTCAGATGACTTGTGTGTGTGTGTGTGTTTTCTGTGCCAGGATGAAAGCTTAGTATTTCCTTGTTAATTTCCTGGTATCACTCTTTATCTAACTAGAAAGACATGCTGTTCTAAATTTTTTTTTTTACAGGTGAATCACAAGGGATCAGAGAAACCGCTTGAGCAAACATTTGCAAAAATGGTGTCATCCTTGGGAAGTGGGATGCTCAGGTATCTTACTGTGTCTGCTGCACATCCTTTCAAGTCCTATTTTTACTTATGTATGTGAATACAAAGAGTTTCTGAACATGGGTGGTCCTCTGGTAGAACAGCAAGTGCTTTTAACTTTTTAACTGCTGAGCCATCTCTCTAGTTCCCAGCTTGCATATTTTCAGTACCAGATCAAAGCATAAATTTCTTTTTGGTTGGTTTGAAATTTTCTTCGATATAGTTATATTACAGTATAACTTTATGGTCAGATTTTTTATTTAATCTCCGGTTAAAATCTTTTCATCAAGGTTTTGGAAAGCAGTGGCCTATTAGGTCACAAAAACGGGAGGGTTGTTTTGTTTTGTTTTTTAAGGGTTTTCAAGTTTTATGTGCATGTCGGCATCACACACATGCAGAAGAGAGCATTGGATTCCTTGGAACTAGAGTTACAGATGGTTGTGAGCTGCCATGTGGGTGCTGGGAATCAAACCTGGGTCTTCTAGAAAAGCAGCCAATGCTTTTGACTGATGAGCCATCTTTTCAGCCTCTTAAATTTCAGTTCTCTAAGATTGCTTGATGTGGTCTTTGCCACTGCATGGGCTGGCTGGACCCGTTTAATACTGTGTAAGTGACCTCATCTGGAGCAGGACCTTTGACTGTCCAATTAGTCACAGGTGGTGTTTTTAGATGGTCGACTTACAGCAAGGTTGTAGCTGGTTATTATGGTCAGAGCACTCAAAATAACTTGCAGTGCTGCTCTTTTGTTTAAGATTTATTTATTTATTGTGTATGGTGTTCTGCCTGCATGCCAGAAGACGGCACCAGATCATTATAAATGGTTGTGAGCCATAGTGGTGATTTCTAGGACTTGAACTCAGGACCTCTGGAAGAGCAGCAAAGTGGGTTAAGATGAAAGAGCTAGCTAGCAATATGCACAGGGCCTGTACATGTGTGTATCATAGGGCCTTAAAGACAAAGGAGAAGTGAATATATGTCTCCATTTTTAACTTGGAGTTTAGCTTTGATAATTATTTGTATAGAAAAAATTAGTTTTGATTAAGGTTATTGTAGGATTTATTTGTGATTGATCATATAAAGGATTAATATCTACTAAGGGGTTATATAAATGTTTATTGGTATAAATTGAACCTTAAGGCAGTTTTGGGAGAGTGGAACTGTCTTATATAGCGATGGTATCAGTCCTTTCCCTGAGAAAGCAGGAACTCACAGGAAGGCCGGTGACAAATGGTAGGACACCTTCACATTTAGACGCCATCTAACCTTGATTGAAATCTTAAATATTAGCTAATTGTAAATGGCTCGTTATAGCGTGACATATGTATAATGTATAGATGTTGGTAAAGAAAGTGATGGGGGAAGGCTGGGCAGTAGATAACACTATAGAGATGTTTGCCTCTGGAAAACGGTAGAAGAAACCACATTCTCTGCACACGTTAGGTACCTCGTCAGTACTGTGCCTGACCCACTTCACTAGCATTTGCTTTTATTATATTCTCTGCTTATATCTGCAGGCCCTAGAATAACATGTGAAAATAAAATTTATTAATTAATTTGTCCTCCACCATAGATATGATCATGGGAGATGTGTGCAGTAGTAGTAGGGAGGTAGTGTGCAGTAGTAGTGTGTATGTAGTAATAGTAAGGTGTGTGTGTGCAGTAGTAGTGTGTATAGAAAGAGTAGCTGTATGTGTGTGTGCAGCAGTAGTGTGTATAGAAAGAGTAGTCGTATGTGTGTGTGCAGTAGTAGTGTGCATAGAAAGAGTAGTTGTATGTGTGTGTGCAGTAGTAGTGTGTATAGAAAGAGTAGCTGTATGTGTGTGTGCAGCAGTAGTGTGTATAGAAAGAGTAGTTGTATGTGTGTGTGCAGTAGTAGTGTGCATAGAAAGAGTAGTTGTATGTGTGTGTGCAGTAGTAGTGTGCATAGAAAGAGTAGTTGTGTGTGTGCAGCAGTAGTGTGCATAGAAAGAGTAGTTGTATGTGTGTGTGCAGTAGTAGTGTGCATAGAAAGAGTAGTTGTATGTGTGTGCAGCAGTAGTGTGTATAGAAAGAGAAGTTGTATGTGTGTGTGCAGTAGTAGTGTGTATAGAAAGAGTAGTTGTGTGTGTGTGTGCAGTAGTAGTGTGTATAGAAAGAGTAGTTGTATGTGTGTATGCAGTAGTAGTGTGCATAGAAAGAGTAGTTGTGTGTGTGCAGTAGTAGTGTGTATAGAAAGAGCAGTTGTATGTGTGTGTGCAGTAGTAGTGTGCATAGAAAGAGTAGCCATATGTGTGTGTGTGCAGTAGTAGTGTGTATAGAAAGAGTAGTTGTATGTGTGTGTGTGCAGCAGAAGTGTGTATAGAAAGAGTAGCTGTATGTGTGTGTGCAGTAGTAGTGTGTATAGAAAGTCGTTGTATGTGTGTGTGCAGTAGTAGTGCGCATAGAAAGAGTAGTTGTGTGTGTGCAGCAGTAGTGTGCATAGAAAGAGTAGTTGTATGTGTGTGTGCAGTAGTAGTGTGCATAGAAAGAGTAGTTGTATGTGTGTGCAGCAGTAGTGTGTATAGAAAGAGTAGTTGTATGTGTGTGTGCAGTAGTAGTGTGTATAGAAAGAGTAGTTGTGTGTGTGTGCGTGCAGTAGTAGTGTGTATAGAAAGAGTAGTTGTATGTGTGTATGCAGTAGTAGTGTGCATAGAAAGAGTAGTTGTGTGTGTGCAGTAGTAGTGTGTATAGAAAGAGCAGTTGTATGTGTGTGTGCAGTAGTAGTGTGCATAGAAAGAGTAGCCATATGTGTGTGTGTGCAGCAGAAGTGTGTATAGAAAGAGTAGCTGTATGTGTGTGTGCAGTAGTAGTGTGTATAGAAAGTCGTTGTATGTGTGTGTGCCGTAGTAGTGCGCATAGAAAGAGTAGTTGTATATGTGTGTGCAGTAGTAGTGTGCATAGAAAGAGTAGTTGTATGTGTGTGTGCAGTAGTAGTGTGCATAGAAAGAGTTGTATGTGTGTGTACAGTAGTAGTGTGTATAGAAAGAATAGCTGTATGTGTGTGTGCAGTAGTAGTGTGTATAGAAAGAGTAGTTGTATGTGTGTGCAGTAGTAATGTGCATAGAAAGAGTAGTTGTATGTGTGTGTGCAGCAGTAGTAGTGTATGTAGTAATAGTAAGGTGTGTGTGTGCAGTAGTAGTGTGTATTGAAAGAGTAGCTGTATGTGTGTGTGCAGCAGTAGTGTACATAGAAAGAGTAGCCGTATGTGTGTGTGCAGCAGTAGTGTGTGTAGAAAGAGTAGTTGTATGTGTGTGTGCAGCAGTAGTGTGTATAGAAAGAGTAGTTGTATGTGTGTGTGCAGCAGTAGTATGTATAGAAAGAGTAGCCGTATGTGTGTGTGTGCAGCAGAAGTGTGCATAGAAAGAGTAGTTGTATGTGTGTGTGCAGCAGTAGTGTGTATAGAAAGAGTAGCCGTATGTGTGTGTGCAGCAGTAGTGTGTATAGAAAGAGTAGCCGTATGTGTGTGTGCAGCAGTAGTGTGTATAGAAAGAGTAGCCGTATGTGTGTGTGTGTGCAGCAGAAGTGTGCATAGAAAGAGTAGTTGTATGTGTGTGTGCAGCAGTAGTGTGTATAGAAAGAGTAGTTGTATGTGTGTGTGCAGCAGTAGTGTGTATAGAAAGAGTAGTTGTATGTGTGTGTGCAGCAGTAGTGTGCATAGAAAGAGTAGCTGTATGTGTGTGTGCAGTAGTGTGTATAGAAAGAGTAGCCGTATGTGTGTGTGTGCAGCAATAGTGTGTATAGAAAGAGTAGTTGTATGTGTGTGTGCAGCAGTAGTAGTGTATGTAGTAATAGTAAGGTGTGTGTGTGCAGTAGTAGTAATAGTTGTTGTTTTCATAAGCACAGAATGAAGGGCATGTTGACATATAGAGAAAGATCATCTTAATAGGGGTTATTAATAGAAGGAGCCTGAATGACCTCATCAGTTTCTGAATATGTGGGTGTTTTTCTTTTTTTCTTTTTTTTCGGGATAGGTACATTGCCTTTGACTTCCATAAGGAGTGTAAAAATATGAGATGGGATCGACTGAGTATTTTATTGGATCAAGTAGCAGAAATGCAGGATGAATTAAGGTAGGCCATATTACTTCTTCAGAGAGGTAAAGGGGAGAGATAGCTGTGTATGCCTGTCTTATTAATTATATATTATTTAGCAGATTTGTGAAGTTATTTCACTGAGTTATCACTGCTTATATATGCTGTTTTATTATTTGAGTTTTTTATATTGGAAGAATGTTGATTGAAGAATAACTGAATTCTTACAAATGGGCCAATGTCAGGAGTATTCATAGTATTTTCCAAGTTTTACATAATTACAGTTGGTTTATTAGTATTCTGGTTTTAGTGGTCTGACATTTTATCACAGTATTCTGTTAGGGTCTTTGTAATGCCAATTTTCAGTATTTCCTCTGCAGCCTGTTAGGTTACAACATAGCTTTAATTAGATGCTTCCTATCACATGGAGTTTCTGGGCCCTTTCCTTACCTTTGAAAGAATGTGCTGCAAGAGGTTCTCTTTAGATAAGGATTGTATATCTTTTTATGTGCATTAAAATTTTTCCCATAAGAAGAGTCTTCAGTGTTGGAGCAGAAGATTTGAACATCTTTATGTTGCTTTTTGAGTGTGTTTGCTACATGTTTTAGTGTGCTGGTTCACAGGTTTACTGTTCTTTGTACATATGTCCATTTTAACTTATTTTAAAGCCAAAATAATTTATACACCATTATATTATCTTGTTTTATCTACTGATATTTCACATGTACTTTCTTGTTTAATTTTTAAATTTTTGTCAGTTTTTTTTTACTTGTGTACAATATACGAAAGGTACTTTTAAATTTCAATTATCTCTCTGATCAGCATTTGCTCAGTTTTTAAAAATGCATTAGTATACATAGCTATCAACTATAGTTACTTTATTTTTCTATGACATTGTGTCCTAAACATAGCTAGTGAAGGATGATGATAGGGTTGTACTGTGGCTGGTTGTTGGAAAAGAGACTGGGTTTGGCATTGTTGATGGAAGTGGTGGTTCCTTGGGTTCACCATTGATTGCTGCCACAAGAATGTGGGGGGGGGGGGAGAACAGGTGTGATGGCACACAACTTTAATCCCAGACAGGCAGATCTCTGTGAGTTCAAGGTCAGCCTGGTCTACCAAGCAAGTTCCAAGATAGCCAGGACTGTTACACAGAGAGAACCTGTCTTTAAAACCAAAAATAAATAACTGAATAAATACGTGTGTACATACATAAGTTTGTCATCATGCTTGGCTACTTTATACCTATGTGAGTGAGCAAAGGGGGAGGAACTTAGATTTTCAACATGTACCTTTTTTATTTTATTTTATTTTTTGCATAGTCATCCATTTTAAAAGAGAAAACAGTTAAAGTGCATTTTCCGGCCTTTGCGTCAGAGATTGTAATTCCATTGATTCTCAAGGCTAAGAATTTTTTATTTGTAGCTCAGGATATTTTGATAGGGATTTTGGAGAAACCATTACCCAAGATATGTTGGGACCTTAGGAAACATGGTTGGTTTCCATAGTAATAGTTTCCTTCACTGTTCTCCCTATGTGTGATGCTCTTCTCCATGTGTTATAGCTTCTGTGAAAGTTGTGTTACCTCAGCCATTCATATTCCCATTTTATTTAGAAAAATGAAATATGTCTACTATGCTGTCCATCTGC
This sequence comes from Phyllotis vaccarum, assembly GCA_033318265.1. Taxonomy (NCBI): domain Eukaryota; kingdom Metazoa; phylum Chordata; class Mammalia; order Rodentia; family Cricetidae; genus Phyllotis; species Phyllotis vaccarum. The sequence continues at coordinate 87,284,819 of JARWLC010000004.1, read as the reverse complement.
TAAGGTCACCCCATGAAACCTGTGTTCTAAGAGCTGTGTGGCTGATATGTTTAGTGGACTGTGGTATAAGAGTGCTCACACAGATGTGTTTCAGTTATTTTTTAGTAGACTCTGCCGGCAAGGTGCTGACAAACCAGGAAGGAGTTTTCCGCAGCAACTGCATGGATTGTCTAGATAGAACGAATGTGATCCAGAGTTTATTAGCTCGACGTTCCCTTCAGGCCCAGCTGCAGGTTAATATTACTTTCTTGAATCTTTTATTGGAAAAAATGTATTACAAAAAACTTTGAAAACCAGCAACAAAAGGTACTCACATTTCCTGCACCCTTACTTGACATTTCTATCTTTGTACCTTGCCATCACGGGTATGTACAAGTTTTTTATATATATCAGACCACAGATGTGGTCCCTAGTTGACCCTATTCCTTTAGTATTTATGCCATCATAGTTTTAATAGTATACATTGAACTATAATTTATTAAGACATTTACATTACTGTATTTGGAGGCCTTTATGTGATACTGTAGAGAATGTGTCTGTTTTTAATATTATTAACTTGAATTATTTCCTTTGGGTCTTAGTTTCCTTTCCAATTACTTTGATTAACTAAGCTGACAAAAATCAATTTAGGGAGTAAAGGTTTATTCTAGCTTACAATTCTGGGTTGTAGTCTATTAATCTGAAGTGTAAGACCATTCCTGGGAGACATGCACAAATCTATGCTCATTCCAGATAGGGAATCCAGAACGGACCAAAGTAGGATAATCATTAAAATCCAACTTAGTGAGGTGCTACATGACTTCAGGCATCTTTATAACATGAGGTTTCTGGCCTGTCCCGCCCCATGATCCAAACCTGCAGACTCACATTCCCACAGAAGCACACAGAGACTTATATTAATTTTATTCTGTTTGGCCTATGGCTCAGGCATATTGCTTGTTGGCTCCTGCCTATTATCTGGCCCAGCAATCCTGAAGTCCCAAAGAAACACACAGATGCTTATATTGACTTCATGCTGTTTGGCCTATGGCTTAGGCACATCACTAGCTAGCTAGCTCTTATATCTTAATTCAACCCATATCCATTAATCTGTCCTGCCACGTGGCCCGTGGCTCACTTGTGTTACTTTTACATGTTGAGGGCATCTCTTCTAACTCCGCCCTCCTTCCCCTACCTATGCACAGATTTCCCCACCTACATCTAAGATGCCTGCCATAGGCCAAAACAGTCTCTTTATTAAAGAATGATATTCACAGTATACAGAAAGACATCCCACATCACATCTTGATGGTTTTGAGGATGTTTCAACAGTCCTTAGTATTTTGGGGGAGGGAAGGACTTCGTGTTACCCAGTCAGTTTCAGGGACTTGCTGAGTTCTTTACTTCCATAGTCATAAGGAGCTTTCCTGAGAGATAGAATGTTTTTTCTTGGAGGAGACTGTTATACAACATGGAGGCATCAAAGAATCAGGATCCTGAAGTAGCCAATCACATCCAGAGTCAAGTGCAGAGAGAGTAACTGTATGCATTCTTGCTAGTGCTTAGCTCACTGTGAAGAGACACCATGACTACAGCAACTTTTACAGTTGAGGTGTGGAGTCTTACAAGTTTGGAGCTTTAGTCCATTATCATGACAGGGAGCATGTGACTGAGAATACGGCAGTGTGGCGTATGGGACTATGAAGGCAGACATATTGCTGAAGAAGGAGCTGAGGATTATGCATCTTGATCCAAGGGCAACGGGAAGTAAACTAAACGGAGATACCGGGCCAGGCTTTAGCATATATAAGACCTCAAAGCCTGTCTTCACAGCTATAGACTTCCTCTAGCAAGGCCATACCTATTCCAACAAAGCCACACCTTCCAATAATGCCATTCCTTATGAGCTTATGGGGCCAATTACATTCAAATTACCACAGGATACAAAGGATTGGTGTTGCTTATGCCCACATCAGTAGTGAAGTCAAGACAATTCCCTACAGATTAGCCCACATGTCATCTTAATCTAGACAGCCCCTCATTGAGACTCTTCCCAGGTGATAATTAAACTAACCATAATCGGGCTAACTCCTAGAAATGCAGTTACAGAGTTAAAGAGAATAAATATGGGAGAAGAGGGCTCGGGCTCATCAGTTTATGTCCGTGTCAGCAACGAATGAGTAAATCCACTCCATTGAACTCTGTCTGCATTAGATATTTTTAAGATATCTTTTCATTTGTTCTGCTTTGCTTTTTATTTCTGAAGTGTCGTCACTCAAGCATATGTAGGCTTCTAACTCCTGATTTCCCTACCTCAGCCTCCTGAATTCTGGGATTACAGACCTGTGCTACCACATCCAACTTTTTTTTTTTTTTTCTAATTTAGTAGTATATCAAGATTGTTTTGAAGGATGTAGCTCAGTTGGTAGATTGCTTGCTTAGTATGGATGATGCACTAGATTTGATCTCAAATAAACTGGGTATGATGGCACATAGCTATATAATCATAGCATTTGGAAGTGAAAGCAGAAAGGTCCAGGCCACTCTGGACTATATGGGGCCCTCTCTTTAAAAAGAAAATAAAAAAATTTGAATTAATATTGCTTTTATTTGAATTCTATTGCAACTATTGAAGGGATGTTAGCATTTTGGTTAAGTGTTTCTGGCATAATTTCTTTATCATTAAGATTGTGCTAAGGAGAAAAGATAGATGTAAACAGCTTCTGTGTGTGTATTCAGTTTTAAATATGAACAAAGAACCTAGGTTTCTAAATTACATTGACATTTACTGTGACGTACAAAGTATGTTTGTTCCAAATGTCTAGATAATTTGTAAGTATTCAGCTTTGTTTTTGACACTCAGGAAATTTTGGTGTGGTTGCTGAGTGATGAGCAGCTTCTAATTTGTATCATGCCGTCTATTGAAGATACTCAGCAGAAAGGGGTTAGGATGGTTTGGTCCTGTGGCTATTTAAACAGAGTCTGCTGGATTATGTTATATAATATATATCACATTCTAAATACAGTTAGATGAAACGCAATGAACTTCAGAGGGTCTTTGGGCAGGAGTCTCTGGGGTAGCTCTGTCAGATGGTATGAGAATGCTCCCATTGTGATTTTCCCTCCATTAGGGGCAGTTTTTGTACAGATGGAAGTCTCTGAGGGTGATCTGACTCATTCTTGGCAAGAGATAGTGAGATGTTATCTGAGGTGGTTCAGAGAGTTGGTGATTTGAAACAAAATCTAAGACAGGGTTTCCCAATATATAGTTGGTAAACTCCAAAGAGTAGGCCATAAAGAAGAATTTAGGGGCTCAGCTACTCTGAAAAGCTTATTAAAAGGGCTGTGTATGCACGCACACGTATGCTCATATGTAGGTGCAGTTTGGGGGAAGATGAATATGTAGCGTTCATCAAATCTTAAAGGTCTTTGAGGTAAAAAGTAAGACTTCAGTGACTTAGATACGGAAGCCTGGGTTGGTGGATGGTGAAGGCCGAGGGGTAAAGGGCACGGAAGGTTTCACTTCATCTTTTCCTTCCTTCCTTCCTTCCTTCCTTCCTTCCTTCCTTCCTTCCTTCCTTCCTTCCTTCCTTCCTTCCTTCCTTCCTCCCTCCCTCCCTCCCTCCCTCCCTCCCTCCCTCCCTCCCTCCCTAGGACCATCTGTCTATTATCCCTGTTGTCCTGAGCTTAGGGAAGGAATGTGGGAAGTAGAGGAGCTTCCCATAGTCTGTGGTGGATGGACAAGAGCTCTAAAAGCTGAGGCAAACATGTGCTTTGCACAAGCAGGAAAAGACCCCCATGACGGGATTTGGGGACTGTTGGCTTTCTTCCTAAGTCAGGTCTGCTAAAGTCTTCACACTCATAAATATGGATGTGGTTCTTTTTCTAGAGACTAGGAGTTTTGCATGTGGGACAAAAGCTTGAAGAACAAGATGAATTTGAGAAGACTTACAAAAATGGTAGGTAATTTCTTAATAGAAACAAAGTTACTCATATTTTCAAATTAATATTTTGTATTAGAGCTTTAGTTAGCACCTTAATCACTATCGGGTGTTATTTTTTTCAAAGCCTGGGCCGATAATGCCAATGCTTGTGCCAAACAGTATGCAGGAACCGGTGCATTGAAGACTGACTTTACAAGGTAGGCTACACTTTTAACTTATATTCTGAATCAGTGGCTCATAGTCGTAATTGTAAGTCAGTTTTACAACTCTGGGGAGGGAAGCTCAGCTCTGGAGGATGAGGTATCCTGTCTGTTGGGGAAGTCAGGCTATACCTGAAGAGATGTTAGGATAGTTCTAACAGCTGGAGCTGCAATGGCACAGCTCATCTCTGGAGGGAAAGGTGTCCTGACTGTTGAGAAGCCAAGCTGTACCTGAAGCTGGGGTGCAGTGGGGGATGATCTCCCCGTAGGATATACCAGTCCTGCTCCTCTCCTGGAGAGCAGCTATAGCCAAGCTTCTCTCTCCAGCCCAAGATGTGATGTTTTTTGCTTCACTTTCCTAAATGTGAAACCCCTCAGAAATGTAGCAGCATCCTCCAGCTCAGCAAAAAGGGATGTTTCAGCAAAGTTTCCCATTCTTCTCTTCTATGCCTTGCTCAGTCTCCCTTAAGGGGACATCTCCGCAAGTTCTTCTCTGTTCACCCAAGACTCTCTTTAGAAAGAAATATATTTGGGAAGGAGGAGTCTCAGAGAGTGGCTGCCTCTGCCAGTGTGGGAAAGAACAGCCCACAACTGAACAGGCAGAGGGGCTCATATAGGGGCTCTTAGGGGCAGAGTTTCTCCAGGGATACCCAAGAATTGGTTAGTTATTCCTGCTCAAGGATTGGTTAGTTTCGTTGGTCGGGGGCAGAGATGACTGATTTCAGGGCCAAACTGTGTTTCTTTCACTGATGGTTTTTTAGCTTTTCGACTCTAATTCTAAGGTCAGGGCATACTTTTTTCCACTGGCTCTGATTCTAGGGACCAGGTGTGTTCCTTTGGTACTAGTTTCAGAGTCAGGGAATGTTTCTTTGATTCTGGGTTAAGAGATAAAATGTTCCATTCACTGGCTTGGTCCCCAGATCCAGGCTGTTTCTCTCACTGGGTCTGGGTTCAAGGCAGAGTGGATTTCTTTGGAAACCCCTTTTCCCTACACTAATGCTTTTTGGAGTTCTGTGGTCAGCCCTCAGGAAACTGTTTTACAAACCAAGCTCCTGGGCCTCCGTGGTGAAAGCCTGTGAGCTGCACCTCTGCAAAGCTTCAGACAATGCTCTTGCTCTTGTCTTTTGTTCTAGGTACCTTTAGATCTTTTGTAGCACTGTAAAGATTTCCTGGAGCATTTGTTCTTATTTGCTGTGTTGTTCTATACCTCTTAACACGGGCTGTACTTCTAGGGAACAAATACAATGTATCTATGGATTCAGCCACTAATCTAAGTCAATAGGAGAATGTTCAATATCATTATTTCCTGAACAATATGGACTAAGAGCTATTTTCCTCACACATTGTATTAGACATCCTAAGTAACTTAGGAAGAATTAGGGGATCTGAATAGGATATGTGGAAACACTACACTTTCTTTATATGAGGGACTTGAATATCTGTAGACAAGTGTCTAGTAGGGTTGTCTCTCTCTCTCTCTCTCTCTCTCTCTCTATATATATATATATATATATATATACATATACATATATATATATATCCCCCCTTGGGCCTAATAGTGACTTCTTGTGAAATGTTTGTATTTTGGGGATAATTTAAATATCTTCACTGCTAATGTATTTTTATAACAGTCACTGTTTATAAAACTTAGAATTTAGTATGCTTACGTATAATTTAAAATTGGACCTTTCATAACCAGAACTGGAAAAAGAACTCGGTTGGGACTTATAATGGATGGCTGCAACTCATTATTACGATATTACAAGAACAACTTTTCTGATGGATTTAGACAAGTAAGTTTGTATTTGGTGGGGTTTTTTGTTTTTGTTTTTTTTTCATAGAGTGGTTATATCTTTGCATTATTGCTCAGTGTAGAGTGACTTGGAAAATGCATAATTTCCCTCTTTCTCTTCTAGGATTCTATAGACTTATTTCTTGGAAACTATTCAGTGGATGAATTAGACTCTCATAGTCCTTTAAGTGTTCCAAGGGACTGGAAATTCTTGGCAGTAAGAAACTTCTTATGGTTTTTCAATTTTGGGAGTATTCTGTCTGAAGGTGTTGAAAACACTGCATGCTATCCCCCAAAGAGAAGACCAGAGCACAGAGATAATATCTCTGAGTATTTGTTTTCTTTTGTGACTCTGCCATACATCCTTTTTGTATAAGATCACATAAGGAACTGTGAAGAAGTTCCCTTTTTTTTTCCAGGCAAACTTCAGTTTATTGGATCGGGAATTGCTAGAGATAAATTTGTAAATAAAAGGCAAAGTATGTTTGGGATACTTTTCTCCTCTGCTTGCAAGACTTTGCATCTTTTCTGGGGCCTTATACTAGATTGCAAAGTGCCCTGGATGGAAAAGAGGTCGATTGTCCTGGATGATCATTCCCAGGTTTGGAGCAGAAGCATGCTTCCTTAGATGTCATAACATTACCAATATGAAGACTTAGGTCACTGTATTTGAACCTATAAGTAGTGGTGCTTGATTTATTTATATGTTTGTTTGTTTATTAAATCGTGTGTGTATGAGCTTGCAGAACTTTTGCTCTTTTCTGAGTGAGGTGGACATGGGTGATTTAGCCACTGATTATTCCTAAATAACTGTCTTTTGATTGTATTTTCAGTTGCCCATCATCATGGTTGTTGCCTTTTCAATGTGTATCATCTGTTTGCTTATGGCAGGTAAGTGTGTTCTTGTTTCGTACTTTTTATTGCTTAACGGGGTCTTACTGTTTAGCTCTGGCTGGTCTGGAATTCGCTATGAAGACCAAGCTGACCTTGAACTAAAAAAAAAGATCTATTTTGCCTTCTAAGTGCTGGGATTAAAGGTTTATGCTAAAATGCTTGCCTTCTTTTGTTTATCTTTTAGAATGTTGAACTTGGTTGTTCATCTTGTATTGCACAAATTCTATTTGGTATTATAATAAAACCCAGAGGCAGATGTTGGGGAAAAGCTGAAATATCAGAGAGACAGGGAACAAACCACAGCTAATTTTCACCCAGCCAACTCCTTAGGATAAGTGGGGGAGGTCCTGTCTCCATGAATCCTCAGACTGACTAGGCTCGAAGGCAGAGGAGGGTGAACTTCTGACTTCTGCTCATCTTTCTTCCCCTGGATCAACTTAGTGCTAGGATTAGAGGTGGATACTACCACCATCACCTCCTCCACCTCCATCACCTCCACCTCCATCACCATGACCTCCATCATCACCACTATCTCACCATCACCACCATCACCTCCTCCACCTCCATCACCTCCTCCACCTCCATCACCACCACCATTACCATCACCACCTCCTCCACCTTTATCACCATGACCTCCATCACCATCACCACCACCTCCATCACCTCCTCCACCTCCACCTCCATCACCTCCTCCACCTCCATCACCATCACCATTACCATCACCACCATCACCTCCTCCACCACCACCTCCTCCACCTTCATCACCATCACCATTACCATCACCACCATCACCTCCTCCACCTCCATCACCATCACCATTACCATCACCACCATCACCTCCTCCACCTCCTTCACCTCCTCCACCTCCATCACCATGACCTCCTTCACCTCCTCCACCTCCATCACCTCCTCCACCTCCGTCACCTCCTTCACCTCCATCACCACCTCCACCTGGCTCTGTTTGGTTTAGAACTCACAGAGATCCAGAGGATTTCTACCTCCAGTAGTAGGATTAAAGGCCTGGGTCACCACTGCCTACTCTTCACAGCTTTGCTCTGAGGGTGGCTCTGTCCTCTGATATACTAGACTATTTTTATTAAATATACAGTATATCACCACAATGTTGAGTTTTGAGTTCACTCAATACTTAGTGTTTACTTACTAAGTTTAATGAGTAGTTTGATAGTTGGATTTTATTTTTGTATGTGTGTAGTGCTAGGTGGCCTCTTGCCACTGGGACACGTCTCTGATTCCTAGTATTTTTCTGTTACTAGTGTTAGTGGTGTATTTTTGTTTATTTTTAAATTAGTATACAAGCTGTTTGATATCTTTATGGCATTTTCAAACAGTGTTTTAGTGATTTTCCTTTTCCCTTATCTGCTCCACTCCCTCGGCTTTAGTGATGATTATCATGTGAAGAGTGCACATGTAGAAGTTAGAGGACAACTTTGTGGAATTAGATCTCCTTTCATTTTTCCCGTCCAGGGATCAAACTCACATTGCCAGGCTTACAAAACAAGTACCTTTACCTACTAAGTTATTTGGCTGGCCCTGTTATTTAACTTAAGGTTTTTATAATTTTTTTCCTTGTTACCAAACAAATACATAATAATTATTGAGAACATAATTAGGCAGAGATGAAAAAATAAAAGTTGTTATTCTGCCTTCTAGAGATAAGCTAACCCTTCATAATATTTTAAAATTATTATGTGTGTCTATGAGGATGTCGCTTGTGTAAGGCACATACACATACATCCGTGGTGTATGTGTAGAGGTCAGAACAACTTTGAGGAGTTGGTTCTCTCCTTACACTGTGGGCTCTAGGGATCAAACTCAGATTTATTTCCATGTCAGTGGCAAGGGCCTCTACCTCTGAGCAGTTTTCCTGACCCCTATTCATACTTGGATGTTTGTCTTGTTTCTTGAGATGAGGTCTCTATCTAGCCCCAGCTCTCCTGAAACTTGTATGCCGATGATCCTGCAGATGCTCCCCCCAACCTCCCATGTCCTTTTGTTCCTGGCTTTCCATAGCTCTCTCTGTTCTTGTCTTCTAGCGTGTTCCTCATTAAACTCATGAATATGAAGAAGTTTATTTTTTAGAGGTGGAATGTCCTCTTGGTGCATCTGGTAGAACCACCATGTACTTTTCTGTACAGAATGATTTTTTCAACTGTCTTTATACCTGCTAATCAGATTTTTGAGGGAGAGAACTTTGTTCATTGTTTAGTGTGCTGTGTCTGAGCTATAGTAAACTCTCAGGTGTTTTCTGTTTTCGTATCTAATGCTATCCGACTGCACATATTAGGAGGAGGCTCAATGTCATACATCTCTGTCCTCAACAGAGTCTAGCACTGTAAACAGTCACCATATAGTCTGATAAAACACTAGAATCATTGAGTAGAGAGAAGAAGCCATAGTGACTTGCCATCCTACTTAGCAAACTTCTGAAAAGAGCCAGACAGTAAATAATTTGTCTTTATCTGTTTCATGTAGTGTTGACCTTCTAGTCAGCATGTGCTGGTTGCTTAGAGGCCATCAACTGGTTTCAGTCACTCTCTGGATCCTCTCTGACTTGTGCCCATTTCCTGGGAGTCACTCCCATTAGATGAGTTTTGTTTTTATTTTCTATGCTCAGCACTGGTTAAAGAACTTCTGGAGGAATAAGATCTTGGTCTGAGTGAAATGGAAGATTCCTCTCGAAGTGTCCAGTAGCTTATAGGAAGCTCCGTTCTTGGCCTGTGAAGAAGCACAGTGGCACAGTGTTTACCTAGATGCTTGAGGTTCCGGTTCAGTCTTTTTCTGAATAGGTTTTTTTTTTCCCCCCTTCCCAACTTGATACAAACTAGAGTTATCTGGGAAAAGGGAATGTCACTTGAGAAAATGCCTCTTACCAGATTGGCCTATAGGCAAGTCTGTGGAGGATTTCCTGAATTAATGATTGATGTGGGATGTCCTAGCACACTGTAGGTACTGCCATCCCTGGGCAGGCAGTCCTGGGTTACAGGTGAGCAGTCTATTAAGGAGCATTTCTGCATGGTCTTTGTTTTAATTCCTGCCTCTAGGTTTCTGCCTTGAGTTTCTGTCCTGGCTTCCTCCAGTGATGGACTATAAAGTGTGGGCCAAAGAAAGCCTTTTCTTTCCCAGCTATTTTGGTTGTGGTGGTTATCACAGCAATAGAAGTCAAACCAGGACAAATCACAAACACACAAAACTTGCACAACTTTTAGGACTCAGCTATGAAAATTGATAATGCTGCAAATTTAGGAATGTATGTGAGTTAAAAGATATGGAATACTGTGGATAGAAACCTGTCAGGTAATGCATGAGGATAGGGGTGGCTGATTTCCAGCCCTTGCTGTGGTTTTCAAGAGGAAACATAAATGCACTACAACTTCTGATATGATAGAAAGTCCAGAAGTGTCTTCCTTCTCTTGAACGATCTTACTGACCATTTGACTCTGCGTGTGTTTCTTTAGTTGAGGCCAGCAGATGCAGGAGAAAAGAAAGCCAAGGCTTAGCTATTTAAAAAGAAACAAAATAGGTCTTTGCTCCATGGGTGCTGCTAACCTTCATAAACTCAACCAGGAAAGTTGTATTAAATGCTGTTAAAATATTATAGTTTATACAGTTAACTTAAACATGTAACTTTACTAGAACATACATTCTGTAAATTTTATAGGTATTTTTGTAATAAAACTACGATTAATTAAGCTATTAGTAGTTTCTTGTGCTAGTAAAGCATTTAATCTCAATGATAATTATAGTTTATGTGGTCGTTTGGAAGAGTCCAGCTCTAACAGTGTGGCCTCTGGTTAGTAGCCTCGGTATTGTCAGGAACTTGTCAGGGAGGCCACAAGTCCTTAGGGTTTCACAGCCTTGATGGTTTCACTGAGTCTTGATGATTAAGGCCCCTAGTTAAACCTTAATTTTTTTCCTGTGGACATGCTAGTAAACTTTAGTGTGAAGTTGTGATATACAGCTAACAGCCAGGTCTGGCATTAACAAATGATGCATTATCTCTTTTTAATATCAACAGGTGACACTTGGACAGAAACACTGGCGTATGTTCTCTTCTGGGGAGTTGCAAGCATTGGAACATTTTTTATTATTCTTTACAATGGCAAAGATTTTGTTGATGCTCCTAGATTGGTCCAGAAAGAAAAGATAGACTGAATTTGTATTTGTGGAAAGCGGCTTGGCTTGGAAGACTCCATGATGCAGAACTGGAGTCTTTACTGACCTGCTTTCCACATCAGTCCCAAGGTCTTCTTAAAGCATTTATCCAAAAGTACCTCTTGGGTTCTGGGCTGGATGATGTCTTAGGATTGATCTGTATTACTGCTTTGATGATGTCTTTACTGTTGGGATGGTTATATTTATAATTTGAAGCTATACTGTTATTCAGATGTAGCTTAAATTCAGCTCACAGATCAGAAGAAATATATTCACTGTCAAGTTAATCAGAAATTCACAGATAAGTAATATATTTTAAAAATTTAACTTCTTTCATTATTTAAGACAGTAAAATTATTTTTCTAGCTCTGTTTCATTATTGTCATTGTAAAGCAGCCACTGTTAGCAACCGTATTTTCCATATATCTTTGGACTTTTCTTAAAAGTTTAATAATATGCTAATGCTACTATTTCCATAGAATGTCTCTCACAGGTATCAAGTAGTTTGATAAGTTGTAACTTAGAGAAGGAAGAGGAGAATGGGATCTAGAGTTGTTTGAAGTTTCTAGTAGCTCCCTCTCAGCTTCAGCCAGTTTGAGCTGTTTTAATGCCCTAGCAGCTTAAATGTCATGTAAAGCTCAGATATATTTTATCTTTTTTAAAAGGTGTAAATTAAATCAAAGAATGTAAAGTCTGTCTCTTATGCTAAGGGTCCAAAGTTGCCTCTTTAAGAGCTGCTCTGTTGTGGAAAGTACACTGGACTGTGCAGCTGCTTCTTCCCATATCTTATGGGACCCTTCTTTTTGAGGGTAGGGGGTTACTTGTTGAGACATGCAGGCCTCAGAGAGGTTCTTGTGCTAGATTTAATTCACTCATGGGGTAGCAACTGCTTTTCCATGCATGGTACTCTGGCTTTCTCACTTTGTCAAGGTTTTCATTGGCTGTCAATAAGTGTCTGAAATTTAGTGCTTCCAGGTGCCTGGTTCTCCAAACCAAGGACCAACTTTAATTTTGCATAAAGCAGACTGAAAACCGCAGTCATAAACTGGGCACAGTTGTAAGACAGGTTACATGTAAAATGTAATTATGAAGTTTAGATATTAGAACAGTATTAGGTAGTATCATTGCACTATCCTAAACATCAGTGCTTTGCTCAGAAATATGTAGAGTTTTTCCAATAGTAGTACTTATGTTGTCCTTACATATTTCTAAAAGCGCCTTTATTTTAACATTATCTTTCCTCAACATTACCTTTTATAAACAATGAGTTATTGCTTTTAGAAACTCTGGGAAGATTCTGTGTAGTTTAAAATCAGTCACTAAAACTCACAGTAGAGTAAGAAAATAGAGCCACCTATTCTTACATGTAAATAAGCATAATTTGTTCCAAAGATGGAATATTGAAGAGCCCGGCCCATGTCTACTATAATGTACTATTCAAATGTTACTGGGCATTTCACTTCACGTCAACAGCTAAAGCAAACACCAAATCTGAACCACTAATGTGGCTACTTTTGCAAGGACTAATGTCAGTGGGTTAGGCTGCAGGTGATCAGTGTTTCAGAGCCCTGAAGTGATTTTGTTTAATTCATGTACTGTACTTCCATATGCAAAAATAAAATGCCATATTCTTTTCTAACTATTGTTGGTGTTTCTGTATTTTTATCAGAGGTGGTATTTTTTTTTAAAGCAATGTTTGATAATTGTAGAAATACTGGTCATTATAAGTAAACAAGAAAACCAATAGCTTCTAAACTTTTCCAGTGGTGATCACCTAAGACATTTCTATATCTCTATCATTATTTCTTTATAGTTACAGCTAAGGCAACATTTAGAAATATTATAAAGCATTTATTGGGGTTTAATGTCTATAAGAGTATCTCTACTTCCAAATTATAATTTGTTTCAAAGTGATACAGGTTGCAGGGTGATAAGGAAGTATGGCTGAATAAGTGATACAGTTTGCAGCTGATAAATGGAAAAATAATACATGTGGAAAAGTATTTTCAGGGCTAGGGATATATCCCTGTTGGTAGAGCACTGCCTGATTCCCAGCACTCTAAAGACCTGGTGTGGTGATCCAGAACTTGGGAGGTGGAGGCAGGAAAGTCAGCTCAGGGTCATTCTCAGCTACTGTGATACATGAGATTGTCTCAGAAAAATGTTTTCATGTCATAGAAAGGTGTTGGTGAGCCTAAGGGAAATACTGAATAAACACCTTGATTCAGAAAAGTCCTTGCTTATGTGGGAAGTGAAATGAAATTCCTTGAAAATGGCATCCAAGATTTACACATCTGTATATGTGTGTGTGTGTGTGTGTGTGCTTTATACATATGCTTAATGTTTTCATATCTATGTGTATACTTTAAAGATTTATTTTCATATTTCCTCAGGTTATTAGTGAAGTAACTCCAACAAAATGTGGTAGGTAATTTGAAGGTATTGTATTGTTCGTTCACTATGAGAAGATAGACTAGCTCTGAATGGCCTCATCATGCTAGTTAACTCATCACTATAACAAGTTGTTCCCACACTTAGTGCCTTAAAGTAGGCCATGATTGCTTATATTTATCATCTCAGTTTTCCTGCTTCAGGGCGTTCCGCAAGGCCACATTAAGATTCTACTGAGAACAGACAGGATCAAGATGACTGTCACTGTTGGCATGATTCAGTTCCTCCCATGCTTGTGGGCTGAACATCCATTCTGACTCTGGAGTGAAGACCATGCATTCTCTTCAGACCATTTTTATATCATAGCCAACAATATTGTCTGCAATCAAGATGGACATGTTGTTCATCACTTATGTTGTATCCTTTGCACTAGAAGTCAGTGGCTCTAGCTCGTTCAAGGGGAAGAGATTACATATAAGCATCAGCACCAGGAGATGTGGTATTTGGGGGGAGGTATAGGAAGCATATATCCTGTGGTTGGTAGAGAAAAAACACCAGGGAAGTAGAGGGCTAGAAAATTGGACATAATTGGGGCTTCTCGGAGAAGGTGGAACTTAATCAGGACAGAAGTGAGCTAGTGTACAGAAGGGAAGGTGAGAGACTGAAGAAAGAGGTTTTGCTGGTATGCCATGTGCTGCTGGTCTTGATTTGCCGTGTGTGTATGTATGTGCTCCACATGCTTGTCTGTTGCATACAGAGGCTAAAGAGTGTTGAAGCACCTGGAGTTAGGGACAGTTGTGCCCCCACCATCTGGGTGCTGGGAACTGAATCTGAATCCATTGCAAGGGTCATCTGTCCAGCGTAGTTTCCCTTTGTGTGTGATTTTATATGTGTATAGACAGGGGCCAGAGAAGAGTGTGAGGTGGCTTGCTGTGACCTTCCACTTTCTTCTTCTGAGACAAGGTCTCTTGCTGGAGTGACTCACATATGTGGCCACTGGGATCCAGTCTCTCATGCTTGCACATTGTTGTGACTCATTGAGCCATTGCTCCAATCCCACCCTCCTTTTTTGTAGGTCTTAAGACAGTGTCTCACTATGTAGCCTAGATTGTCTCCAAACTGATCCTCCAGCCCTCTAAGTGTTGGGATTATAAGCCTGTTTTCTTTCACCTTTTTGTTGGTGGTGGTGTTTGAATTTTATGTTTTGTTTATTTATGTTTATTTTATGGTTCCTTTTAATTCAGTCTTCATCCACATCCGTGGTTATATCTGGAATCCATGTCTCAGTTGTTACAGTGCTGTATTCCTGGGATACTGTCATAATAAACCTTTTATCAGTGCAATAAAATAGCATCGCATTCTGGCATTTCTCTGAGCATTGAATATCTTTTCATAGATTTGGTTTTAATTATCTGTGGGTTTTGTTTGGAGACCAGCCTAAAAGGTGGTCTTACTTGTTTCTGTGGATTTGTTGAACTTGTGTTCTGGAAGGGAATCATTTGTTAGTTGTAGCTTATCTTCCTGTTCTCTGCTACAGGAAATGACCATTGCTTTCCTGGCACCTTTTGTGCTGGCCTCCAAGGACAGCTCTTGGCAGTTGTCACTTTGAGATCTCATTCTATCCACAATTGATTTGGGGTTATAGACTGACAATTAAAAGCCAGTCTGTTTTTTTGTCGTTTGTTTGTCCTGCATACTTTGCAGAGCTGGCTGCAGCTCTGCTCCTTAACTGTACTTTGGCTCTCACAGCTAGCCTCTGCTCAGAAATGACAGCCTTTCTTACTCACTTATTTCATTGGTCAGTGGTGGTAACATGACCAAATCAGAAGTTGCTGAGACAAAGGATGTTCTCTTGCCCTTGATGAGCAAGGCAGGATGTCATAAAGCTCAGCTTCTTACTGAGGATGGTGGAGCCCTCTTCTCTAATTTGAATGCCAGGCTTTCCTCTGTAGGTGTCCAGAGCTTTCTCTTCTGCTTATGTTGTCATTGGTGAGAGCCTTTCTTGGTGTAGCTCTATCTTGGACCTCCCTTATGTTCTGAGTATTCCAACCACAGTCAGTTCAGCAGAACCCTTATCAGAAGGCACTTTTTTTCTTAATAAATTGCTATTTTTATTTATTATGTATACAGTGTTCTGTCAACATGTATGCCTGCAGGCCAGAAGAGGGCACAAGATCCCATTACAGATGTTTGTGAGCCACCATGTGGGTGCTGGGAATTGAACTCAGGACCTCTGGAAGAGCAGCTAGTGCTCTTAACAAATGAGCCATCTCTCCAGGCCCAAGAATGCACTTTTTATAAGTGCATTGTATTAGTATGAGATTTCTTACACATTCTTTTCCTTTTTAAATCTAGGAATCTGTGACAAGAATTGTCAGAGACATTGGTTTAAATAAAGTTAAAATGTTGTCTAAACTGTAGGACTTTTCAGAGGTTTGAAAGGTATTTTCTAGAAGGTGTTGTGCTGTACAGCAGCAGCATCAAGTTTTCTTTAGCCAGTGCAGTCATGTTCAAACATCACACGAGTTTTCCTGTGGAATTCATTTTGGACACGTCTACGGTAAGCTCTAATCTGTTTAATTCTCTGTTGAGAGTTGAGCTTGCACACACGTGAGCGTGTATATCCCAGCTAGATGCACGTATGACAAGTAAAAGGTTTAATTTTTTTCTGACATTTTCACTTATCACCTCAAGTATCTAAAAATCTTAACTAATTAAAAGCAGCCAACCAGTAACAAGTGGGTGCCCTGCTAGTAAGAAGACTGCACAGATTTGGTCTCCTAAGACTTACAATCTTCAAGACTGACCTTTAAAGCTAGTATCCATAGATAGAAAGAAGGCTGCACATGGAGGAAGGTTCTTGTGAGGGTTGTATAAGTTTCCAAGGGTTTCATCTTCCTCACACTTAATTCTTAAAAAATAAAATTTGTCGTATTGAGGCTCACAGCATGGTATATAGTACATTAGAGCAGATTACTGCATCAGATGTAAAAAAAAAAAAAAAAAAAAAAAAAAAAAAAAAAAAAAAAAAAAAAAAAACCTCAATATGGTTTTATTGTGCTCTCTAGATTTTCATCTTAGACTTCTGTTTCATATTGTTTGACCTACAGCTCATTATTTCCCCCTTCTCTACTACTAAGGAGCGAGAGTCAATCACATATAAGGGGATATTTATCAGGACATCCAAACTGCTAAAAGAATGAAGCCTACCGGTCAACAATACCATATCCAGTAAAGTTACCCTTGAGTGATGAAGCGTAACACTTTCCTAGACAAGAAAAAGCGGAGGAAATCAATCATTATTAAAATAGCCTTTAAGACATAATGAAAGGTCAGTTAGGGTAGCCCATGCCTGCAATCCAGGGGGAGGGGAGGTGAAGTAGGAGGAGTGTGTTTGAGCCCAGTCAGAACTGACTTCTCCCACCCACACTTTTCTAAGGAAAGGTTCAAACAGAAACAAGAGGATAATTGCTGTCATAAGTATATGCCTGGTGTGAGGAGGCTGTGGCTGGGGGATCACAGGTTCTAACCTAGCCCACGACAACCTGGGTACGTACATACCAAGACTCCATCACAACACAAAAGCAATAACGGAAGTAAATTTGTAATCTAGTATCTGATTACTGTAATGGTGCTATGTAAATATTTGATATCTCTAGAATGAAAGACAAAGGTCAAATGATGAAAAATTATATCTACTACGAGTTGAATATGTAATACAAAAGGGTATAAATTCTGGCAACAAAAATATACATTGTGGAAGATAATGAGTAAAAGCCTGTAGTATTTATGGCCAAAGTTAGGCTTCTGTCAGCCTATGATACAGAGAATTAAATTTTCTTTGCACAGTCAGGAAACAGAAAGTACTTCTGGCTTTAAAAATTAACTAAGGAAGGTCTACTGTAGGAAGTAGTTGTGAAACAATGGGTGACTGACAGTAGGTCTATGGAAGGTCCACTTGTCATGCCATAGGAAAGTTTGCTCTGCTCCTAAAGTGGCGTGTGACAAAAGTCCCCAGGGCTACCAGAGGGATGCACATGGTAGAGGAGGCTACCAGAAGCCCAATGACAGCTAGTGCATATGTGGGATAATCCTTAGTCACCACGTGGCCCTGCAAGAGACACAGAAGAAAATGGTCTAAAGATTTACTCCAGCCTCCTTTCCAAAAGGAAGAGAAATGGTGTGAGTTGGTGTTAGGGTTTGAACATGAACTATTTCCCCACAGACTCAGGTGCCTCCCTTCTGTGCTATTTAGTTCTACTTTAGGAAGTAGGAGCTAGCTGGGGAAGTAGGTAATGGGGGCTGCTGCTTGAGTTATCTAGTCCCTGAAAGCTCTCACTGTGTTTTCAGGGAGCAAAACCAAAACCTGTGCCACCCACTCTTGTTTCTGTGATATTCTGCCCAACCAGTAAAGTGGCCCCTCTGAAACTATGACCCAAGCCTTTTCTTCCCTGTAACATGAGTGTTATCGGCCTGTAGACCAGCATTTCAGGTGACACAAGCCTGCACTGAAACCACTCACTTTTTTCTTTTACCCATACAGCCAGCACTTGAACATGTAACGCTCCTGTGAAGGAAGAACCAGCACCTCTATAGGGAAAGAGCCACTGGGCTGCTGTGGGGTGACTTTACTCTCTCCATACATCATGGTTAAAAACCCCAGTTCTGCTGTACTAGATTGAGCATCTGTGAAACATCTCAATGAAGTTCCCACGCTATCATCTGTAACCTTTCTACACCATATCAATGGTTTCCTGTTTTCTGAAGTGACCTGTGGGCTCTGCCCTATTCCCCAACTGCAGGAACCTCAGGTACCTGAGTGGCGTCCCAGGCTTGGTACTGTAGCGTTCCTGTGAGGATATAGTCACTCAGGTAGAAGATAAAGAGGCCGATGATGATCAGTGGATTCACAAATACCCACATGGCCTTCCAGTACCAGTTGAGGGTGCGGCCAGTCATGGCCTGAAGGTCACTTTCAAATCTGTTTGGACCACAAGGAGAAAGCCTAGGTTTACTCATGTTCTGGAGGGAGGGGCTCCAGTTTGCATTGCATACCCTCTGCCCTTAGGAAGATGCTGTTCTGGTTATTAATATTTGAACATGCCCCTGAACCTATCTGATCCTTCCTGGGGGGGGGGGGGTTGAAATGAAGGGGAAAGGGCTGAAGCTGCCTGAGGGAGAATAACCAGTAAAGAATAATCATGGGGCATCTCCCTGGTGTTGGCCTTCAGAGGTCCCCAGGTGTGAACCAGAGGTCAGTTCCCAGAGGAGGTGGGGGCAGGGTGCATGGGGGAGGGGAATGCCAGTCCTCTTCAGCCCACAGGGCTTAGGAGACATTGCCTCTCTGCCAACTCACTATTTAGTGATGGTTTCAAGTTTTCTCCACTGCCTCCTAGAGATGATCTCGGAACAGACACTTTGGGCCTTGCCATGGAAGAGCAGGTTGAGTGGAGTAAAATCTGGGGCATGAGGTTCTGAAGGGTTTTTTCTTCCCTTTGCAGGATGACTAGAAGAGCAAGGTCCTAGACTAGTGGTTCTCAGCAGGTGGTCCTCAGAACACCAAGGGAAGTATTAGAAATATCAGTTATTACACTTTGTCCCATATACCAAATGAAGTAAGTCCTGTAATAACACTCATTGCATTGGGCCCCAGATAACATTCCATCACCTGGAACGCTGAAGACTTTAGTGTTGGACAGGGAACCAGGGTAGAAATTTGACATCTATTAAGCCAAAATTTTGAATTGGACTTTGACTAGTGTTCTTGGAAGCCCTGGTGCTGGTGGATAATCAGACTATCTAGGTTTGGAGACTGAGTTCTTGATCAGAAAGCATGTTGTAATAAAAAGTGGGAAACAGGTAGTAGAAAGAAGCTGTTGAATACGGGCAAAGAACAGACGGACAGTTCTGGTATCTAAAATGGGCGTTCCCACCTTCCCACTCAGGATTTTCTTATGAGTGTGGTGCTGCAGCTTATCTACCCTTTGTAAAAGGCAGGGTCTGGGGTCTCCTTACCTCTTTAACCCATACACATAGCACACAGCTATGGTCTCCACCAGCACAATGAGCAGCAGGGACAGTGTGGCTGCATAGTCATTGAATATGTCAAACCAGTAGTTCCCAGCCTCCATGGTGAACACCATGCCAATGGCACAGTTGATGATGCACATCAGACCTAGAACACAAGAGCACTGTTGATCCCCCTACCTCTCATCCCATGTTACAGGTCTCTAGGTGTGCTTTGGATGGTAGATTCACCCATATGAGCTTTAGGGGCTGCTCTGCAAGGGATGTCAGCTCAGGAATAAAGCAGTTGGGGGATTGCATTAAAACTGAGTTGCAGAGACCCAGTCCCAGGGAGGATGCCAAGTGCTAAGTAAAGGATGTGGCTTCCAGTGGGTGGTTAGAACATAAAGACTAGGTGGAACGTTGTTTTACCCATCCCAGATGTGGAGTTACAAAACTACAAAACTATCACAGGTAGAGGTGGTTGGCCACTGAGTCCTCATGACCCCTAGCTGGGTAGAATGATAGTGAAGTTAATGAGTAGACATCATGGGAATGGCTAGTTTCTTTGCTAGCAGTCTCACAGTCAAAATGCATGAAGAGGTGGTGTGTGTTCTTTCTTACAGTCATGTATCAGATAGGATCAAGGACTGACAGCTGCTGCTAACAGGAGCACAGTGCGGCTCACTGACAGGTTTTGAGTGGCAGCAGCAGGTCCAGATTACCCTTTCCAATGACTTTCAGGACCAGAGACAAAAACTGGTAGCATTAGAAGTCAGGACAGAGTATTCTGGTAAGGTGCTTATTGCCTGGAGAATATATGGAAGGAGCTCCTGATGTGGGAACAGGCCATACATTCACCTTAGGAAGTAGACAGTTGGTAACTATAATCCCTCGATTAACATGAAAACAGATGTAGGCTCTCAAAGCCTGGATACCTTTGTGTGCAGGCTTTGAGTTGTCACCTGTTCCCAGGAGTTCTTAGTCTAGCTCCTAGACTAAGCACACTGTAGGAGGAACACAGCTAGACTCTTATAGCCGTTTTGGAGTTGCCTTAGAAGCGCATGGCTCCTGAGGAAGCCTCTCCACTGATTGTCTTGCATTGCCCACCCACCTAGGCCCTGCCTCCACTGCCCAGTGTCCTGACCTGAAATGGCTTCCTTGGGCAGGTAGCTGGAGATGACCTTGCTGTCAGTCAGCGGGGTGAGGATGGCTATTCCTGACCCTACCATGCTTCCCATACCCAGCATCAGCAGCATGAAGAAGTAGAGCACTGACCACAGCTGGGAAACTTGCATGTTTTTAATGGCCTCAGTGTAGACGATGAAGGCCAGGCCTGTGCCCTGGACAGCCTGTGAGTGGTAAAACGATACCAATTACAAATATTGATAGTCTTTTAATACATGTTCAATGTTGGGACCTTAGAGCTGGCCACATAATGAATCTGTTTCCTTTACCCCAACCCAGGTCCCAAGACTCATCTGGACAGACTAGAACACACATACACACAATGAGATGAATGTGAGTCCCCATGCCCATGAGCAAGAACGACAAACATCTAGAACATCCCTCCTTAAGGGGCATGTGTTTGTGTTGTGGGTGATTGTTTGGCTTGCTTTGGTTTCTTAAGACAGGTTTCTCTGTGTAACAGTCCTGGCTGTCCCGGAACTCACTGTGTAGACCAGGCTGGTCTAGAATTCACAGATCTGCCTGCCTCTTCTGGGATTAAAGGTAGGAGCCACCATTGGCTAGACTGAATTCTTAATGTTGAAACTGATACCCTCAAAGTGACTGCATTCAGACAAGGGGGTGGTCAATAAGACAACAGAGTGATACCACTAATCCTGGAAGCAAACCCTCACCAGAAACCAGTCTTCAGAAATATGAGAAATAAATATCTGTTGGTTTAGCCACCCAATATCTGACATTTTGTTAGAGTAACATGATTGATACAGAAGATAATAGAACATGGTTGACTAACAATACAGTCATATTGATGGTGCTCATTAGAAGGATGCATACAACTTTAAATAATATATTAAAAGTTGATGTATATGTCATTACTATTGGCATAGAGTTTTTTTTGTTTTGTTTTGTTTTGTTTTTAAAGTAAGGAGCCTTTTTCACTCCATTGGGACTTACTCAGGGTTCTAAGAGACTGGACACTCAGTATTATTAAAGATTGACCTGAGGCAGTAATTCTGAGTTTTGTCTCTTGAAACGAAAATCAAAGAATTACTTTTCAGAGGGCTGGGCATGACGGCACATGCCTTCAATTTCAGCACTCAAAGGAGGAAAAGGTAGATCAAGGTAAGCCTGATCTATAGAGCAAGTTCCAGGATGGCCACAGCTACACAGAGAAACCTTGGAACCTTGTCTACAAAAACAAAACTGAATAAGGGAAAGCGAGGAAACCCTCAAGAGTAGGAAGGGTTTCCAAGAGGAAAAGGCTGATTCCCTTTGTCAAGTCTTTGTGTAGCATAATGACAAAGGATGGATAAAGACTGCATGTCCTCCTGGCCCACCCTATCCATCTGTGTCTCCATCTTTGTTACTAATCTTGACTTTATGCTATCAGTCATTAGCTGCTGTTGCTGCCTTACTTAGACTTTGCAGGTGTCTCAAGTGCTATTAACTAGATCAAGCAATGTTCTCATATTTACATGACCAACTTGTAGCCTTACCATGGCAGAGAGTTAACTATCACAGCCACCTAGGTGGAACTGGTTAGGAGAAGCCGTCTATTTGTACTTGTAATTTAGTTATAGTTAGTTTTATTAGAAGCAATAATACATGAAAGAACAATGTGTTACCTATATTCCTCAAGGATTTTGGAGGGATAACCTATCTACTGTCCCTTTTATGTGTAGCTTGGTTTTCTCATACTCACCCTCCTATATAATAAGCTCCTATTCATCTTGGAGTTGTAGGCTGTCTTGGCCCTTAGTCTTTAACACTAGCCTCTGTTCTCACTATAACATGTGGCAAACTTACTACCTTCAGAGAGCTAGCTCCTGTGTCATATGAGCCAGTCTTTGTAACAAGATCAGGAGTGAAACAGACCTCTAGAGTAGTCTCTCATTTTCCTGCCTATGGTCACTGTTACAATAGCTATGTCTAAAGTGTTAAAATTAGTCATAAACTAATAATAAGACTAGTAAATAGAAATGGATATTATTGAAAGGAATATAGTGTTGTAAATGACAATGTGAAATTGCTGAAATGTTGAACTGAACGTTAAATACTAGATTTGATGCTACTGAAGAGAAACAGTGAACTGGGAGGTACATATTCAGTTGTATTCAAGAGACAGGAAAATAAATCACAAATAAAAATCAGTATAACTAACCTGAAAAGGTGGATAAAATAATAAAGAAGCTTATATAATAACATAAATTTAAGATATGAAGTTCCAAAATCAGTGGGAAGAAGAAGCAGTGCTTAAGAGATAACAGATTTTTGAGTTTTCCAAAATTTTAAGAAACATGGTCCATAAATTAGAAAATCTAATATCACTTAAGTCTAGATTGAATCTATAAAGCTATATTCCTACCATTGAGAAGGCCAAAGGCAACAGGAGATCACAACAGGATTCAGACAGAACCACTTGCTAACAAAAGACAAATTTCAGCAACAGTGGAAGACAGAAGACATACATTGTTGAAAGAAAATAATTGTTAGCCTGAATTTTTTACTTGGGAACCAAGGACAGATATTTGCTGTTGAGAAAGATATTCTAGGGGAGGATCCCCAAACCCCAAAGGCTATAATGCAAGAAGGGATGATACATAAGATAGCAAACATGTAAATATAAACTGCATAAAGTAACAAAAAGGTCCAAATGGCAACCTGTAAATTGGATGTGGATTATCTTGTCCTCTTTGGTAAGTCAAATGTTTAACTTTTGGTTTTAAGTTTGCATGAAAATTTCTCAGGAGAAATCAGGGCCAGGCTAAGTGGGAAAAGGCTCCTGCTACCAACCCTGACAACCTGAGGTCAATCCCTGGGGTCCTGGGAGGGAGAAGCTGAAGTCTTCATCTTGTCCTTTGACTTCCACCTATGCTTTGTGGAATATGTGTGCCCACCCTATAAGTGTAATACATCTAAATTCAAACTGAGAAACAATGAAGGACGGAAGTGTAAAGGGAAGGAAGGTAAGTCTCAAAGACTCTTACGTTTCAGTAGTAAAACCTGACTCTTGGAGAGAACAGTGAGCCAGAAAAGAAGATGAAGGCTCAAAAGCTAGACTTAGAGCCTTTGATGTGATATGTGCCTTGGGCTGATGCAGTAGGTTCTGGGCCTGAACCACCACAAAGTGTTGCCTTCCCCATGAAATGACCTTTAATCTCTACAGATTAAACAAAGTTCCTAAAATCCTGTCTAATCAAACACAAAAATTAACCAGTTTTCTTTTGGGGGGGGCAACCCGAGTCACAGGCCTTCTGTAGTCCCTATTCTTGAGTATTCTCTAAAATTAATCCCTAAGAATGCATTTAAATATAAAAATGATACAAATAGGCCCACTTCAATTTCACTTACATTGTTAGACTCTTAGTGCAATGAAGAAAAGGAAATGAGATATAAACATTTAAAAGAAAAATAGAGTTGACTAGGGTAGCGAATGCCTGTAGTCTCCCCACACACACCTAAAAGATGAAGGCAGGATATGAGTACAAGACCAGCCAAGACGATGAATCCAGAATGAAAATAATAATAACGGGGCAGGAGGAGCATGTGGGGAGGAGGGACACTGATCAGATGGGATGAAGAAGCTCTCCTAATAGCTGGCAAAACAGACTTTGAACTAGCATTATTCAGAAGAGAAAGAAGGGCACTTCATTCTAAGTAAAGGAACAATTAACAGTAGCATAGCCACCCCAAATACATAGGTACCAAATTCTGGTGAATCCAACTTCATAAAAGTTATATTATAGACAGGTTAATATCAAACCATTATCAGTAGGTGATCTCAATACCCCCCTTTCTGCAATAGATAGGTCATCTGGACAGAGAGGAAGCAAAGAAACATCAGAATTAAATGATATCATATGTCAAATGACCTTGACATTTCTACAGAATATTCCATCCAAAGACCAAAGAATATACATTCTACTCAGCAGCACACATAAGTTTCTCTAAAAGATAACATCCTGGGACACAAAACAGAGCTTATCAAATTTAGGAACATTGAACTAACTGCAAATCCCACCTGACCATTATGCAAAGTCAACAGCATACAAATCACTAGTAAGTACACAAACTCATGGAAATTAACTCATCATTGAATGGAGAATATGTTAAAAAAATTGGAAATTTATTTTTAAAGTCAAATGAGAAAAGTTAGAGCTCTAAGTGCCTATAGCAACACAATAAATGACTTAATGATAAAACTCAGACATTTTAAAAAATAATCTCACTTTTCTATTGTCATGAAAAGACATCATGACAAGGCAACTTGTAAAAGAAAGTGTTTAGTTTAGACCTCACAACTTGACTGGGTTAGAGTCCCTGACCATCATGGGGGAAAGATGGCAGCAGGCAGGCGTGACACTGGAACAATAGCTGAGATCCACAGTCTGAGACAGATTACTGGGAATGGCCTGGGCTTTTGAAACCTCACAGCCTTCCTCCAGTGATACCTCAGTAAACTGTACATTTTGTATTTCGTTTTGTCTCACTTGCTCTTTTGTTCAAGATCTGTATAAGAATGAGTACTAAAAGCTGCAATAGAGTCATTATTAGGTTGTCTTAAAATCTCCTCTGCCTACAAAATTAGTGTAAAACTCTTCAGTTTAGCCCCAGGCAGATTCTTAGGATGAGGCATATCCCTGGCAAAAGCAGCCATATCCCTGGCAAAATATCAAGAATTACCTCTAGCCCAGTTGTTAATATTGTTCCCTTCTGAAACCTTTTAAGCTAGGTCTTCATGGTCCACATTGATCTCAGCATTGTCATTCAGTCTCCTACTGGGATGGCCCATTGAACCCCACTTACAAAGTCCAACCATGTTCTTTATCCAGAGTTCCACAATCTTCAACATTCCTCAAAAAAACAAAACAAAGAAACAAGCAAAACACCAGTGTGGCCAGTCTGTTACAACAGCCTATTCCATAGTACACAAAGTTGTTTCTATTGTGACAAAACACCATGACAAAGGCAACGTTTACAGTTTCAGAGGGACAGAGTCTATGACAGCATGGCAGCAAGCAGGCAGGCATAGTGCAGAAGCAGTAGCAGACAGCAAACCTGGAATAACGTGCAGTTTTGAAACCTCAGAGCCTGCCCCCAGTGTCAAACCTCCTCCAACAAAGCCATACCTACAAGCCATACCTAATAAGGACGATAACAGGCCAGCTCCCATGATCCACTCCAGGGTAATAAAAGGAATGCCTCATAATATGGAGGGATAAACTCTTTTTTTTTTTTTTTTGTCTGAAGGTAAATTAAAAATAAATCCCTGACTGGTAAAATATATATGCCTTCTGATAACTTTCTTTTACATCTTCTTAAAAATGGTCCCTGACTCTGTTTCCACATAGCTACATATCTCCACACTGCCAAATTCTATACATACAGCTACATTTCTTTTTACATCTATTTTCACCTGTCAACACACCTTTCTTTTGCATATATTTCTCTTCTACATCTTTTTTTATGTAGCTCTTCATCTTCCTGCCTCCACATAGTCATAAATCTCCACAGCCATAGATATTTATCTCATCAGAGATCTCTCACCATGTAACACTTTACACTGTTTTAGCTCCATACATAGCAACAGCACGTTCACACAGCTTTATCTCTCACATACTCATTCATACACGTTCTTCTTCATCACTCACTCCTTACTCACTCACGCTCTCGTTCATTATTCTCTCACCCTCTCCTAGACTTCATCTCTCGCTCAGCACATACTCGCTCACATATTTCATTGCGTCACCCCGACATTGCTGTTGTTTCTTACACACTCTCACTCCTCTTCCCCCCCCCACCCCCCCGTATGTTGCTACTGCTTCCTGCTGCTTTAGCCAAACTGTGGACAATTATATGTTACATTTTCAGGGCCCAACCCATTCTCATAACACATGAAGTCATACAGTTTTTCTCAGGCTAGTAAGGTCACAAAGACTGGCCAGTGTAAATGCATGGCTTTACACATAACTTTTTTTTTTTCCCAGACAGAGAATGACATTGAAATTCAGGACTTAACAATATGCAAATTGAACCTCGAGTGGTCAGAGTACGTTCAGAAAGTCAATTATTGCCAGGAGGGTCTGTCTCAAAACAGGCCAGCCTTGATTTAGCAATAAGTAACATCTAGGAAAGAGTCTTTGTGTTTTCTGCAGGGGCAGTTTAATCTGTTTGTATTTGTTCTGAGTCTAAAATTAGTTGTTTGTGAGACTGAAGATACTGTTACTTTCCTGTGTCAGTAAAGCGGAATATTCTGGCATTATTTATATACATCAGAATTTGTAGCTTAAACAGATATAAACTTTTCTGACTACCTACAAAAATAATTAGGCAATCTAAGCCTAATAAAAATATCCTAAGATTCTCATGGAAAATTTTAGTTGGATGATATGAAAGGCCTAATATAATGAGTACAGTAAAAACAAAAAATGCCTTTTAGACATGTAAAACTAGCTTGGTCAAGAACCCCACTACAGGCAGAAGCTGCTTTGTCCTCCATGGAGGTGTGCCTCCGCTTGCAAACATGCTTCCTCAGATCATCGGTCAAGCCAAGGGGCTCCCCAGCTTTGGTGCTTATTGGATCAGGAGGTACTGGAGCAACACTCTATGTGATGTGCCTGACATTGTTCAGTCCAGATGTCAGCTGGGACAGGAAAAATAACCCAGAGCTTTGGAACAAACTGGGTCCCAATGAACAATATAAGTTCTACTCAGTGAATGTGGACTACAGCATGCTGAAGAAGGAAGACCCCAACTTTTAAACCATGAGGTTCGCCCTAAAGCTGCTTATACTGAAGGTCTTTCTGCATCTGTACAATTCTCCTCTGAATGCATGAAATCATGTTGATTTTTTTTTAGTTTATTACACTGATGAATAAATCTCTAAAACATAAAAAAGAATCCCACTACATCCAAGACTACACCTGATAGTCAGAACCTAGTGACATCACTGACTTAAGATAACCAGACACATACTATAACTCCACAATGCCCACCTGACAACATATAAGCAGAGATCAAGAGCAATGCAGTGCTCTGTACATCGTCAGGACGGCTGGAAACACGATCGAGATGCCACCCTGGTGTGTCCTGCAGCTGGAAAGCCTCCTCCAAGATCCTGACCCAGACACTACCATGAGGCTGGACCTGTATCTTCAGCTAAGATATGTTGCCCAGGTAGGTGAGCAGCCTTGGGGAGATAAGCTTAGGACTGTAGTTAGGAAAGAGTGTGAACTTTATATAATGACCACCAGCATAATAAAATACAACTTTTGTTAGACCTAATTACACATGCCTACTTTCTTGATCAAGAACCATAAGTAAAAAACTCTTGAACCAAAAGCCACAAGTCAAATGATATTAAAGCCCACAAGTTACACTACAGAGTTAGCATAGTTCTAATAAAAACCCCTTAAGAATCCCTTACGGAATTTCACCCCCAGTGAAACTTCTGAAAGTGGCACTAACTTTAAAGTAAAACAAATAAAAGCTCCTAGTATAACAGATAATTCTATGAGAAATAAGAATGACTTGATTGGCAAAGCTTTATTAAAGTCTTTACTAAGAGGGATTAGTATATTTATGTGAAAAATATTATACAATATAGTGAGATTCTACACACATTATTTTGAAATTTTCTCAAAATTAAACTGTTGACCAAGAAAATTATCTTTCAGAACCACTGCTAAAATAGCTGTCACTTAGTATATATATGGTAGTAAGAATTAAGGTTTCTATCTATGTTAGAGTAGGAAAATGTTGGTAAAGTAACACAGAGACTTTGACTTTTGTGTTGAACTTTTCCTTTAAAACCTTGCAGTATCTCCCAAGGGTGACTACTGGTGAAATATTTCGCTACAGATGGCCTCATATTAAATCCTCCTGCCTCAACCAACTATAGGAATCATGGGAACGCAACACAGTGAAGACCATGCACACACACACCGTATGGCAAATAAACCGAGTGTGTGTGCGTGTGTGTGTGTGTGTGTGTGTGTGTGTGTGTGTGTGTGTGTGTGATCCTCTATCTTTCCCAAGTGTTTGAAACTCCAAAAGAGATGAGAAAAACTCAAACTCTAGGGGAGCTTTTCCATGAAAAGGATTTTTAGAAGCAGCTGGGAGAACAGGCGACCAGTCTCTCTTATCACTGCTGAGGGAAAACAATCCAGTTTCCTGTCTTCATGAACTGTATGGAAGCTCTTGAAGGTCATTATGAACTGTGTGGAGAGAGGCAATCCCCACCATTTCCAGGCCTCTTACCGTGTTCAGCTCTGATTCCAAGCTGCAGTTTCTAACGTGCGGGAACACTTCACTGTACTTGCTTGGGTAGGTAGATGCCAGGTAATCCTTCATCTCCTCCAGGTTGCTGGCTGTCAGAAAGCCATCTTCAAGGTCAAAAGAATTGGTCAGCAGCAGAATCACCCTGCAGAGCAGACCATCATCTTGACCTTCATGACTAAGGGGCCACTGGCCCTAGCAGCTCTGAATCTCAGTGAGGAAAGCGACTCGGGACTAATAATCCTTTTAAGGATTAGGCAATTAAGAATGTCTGTGCAGAAACTTCAGATCTAAGTAGAGATGAGCGACAAGAACCCTGATCCTGCAGGAAGGCTGTTTAATATGTGGGTAGTGATATCCAATAAATCTGGGTGAGGCGATAGAAATGTATAATCTTGTACTGAAATATGGCTTGTGCCACTGAGTAACCAATTAATCTTAGAATTAAATTTAAATTCATATCAATATGCAAGTTACTTGAATGCACATGCTACTTGTGTAACTGATCACCCTACTAGACATCTTAGCATCTAAAAGATCTCCTGTTTTGAGGGAAGCCAAAGACAGTAAACTATAGTCTCTCAGACTTCCTAGACAGGTCTTGGTTACTCCTGAGATGGGGGATGGGACAAAAGACACTGGCATTTTGTGCTGAATGCCCCTCCTGCTAAATGCAATGACCACCTTAAACTACCTATTTCCTGCAGGGCAGGCCTTGACTATTTAGACCGTCAGCTTCTAGAGCTGGTAGAAGGCAACAATTGTGTAGTTGAGAGAAGAGAGGTCTATAGACTACTGTGGACCTCAACACTGGTGTCTTTAGTCTACCCCTTGACTTCTGGGAACCCAGTCCTTCCCAGTCACCCTTCCAGCATGGCTTTGGAGCCTTGCCTTCCCCCTTGAGACTCACTTGTTCAAGCAGTTTTCATAGTTGAAGGTGGCCTTGAAGCCATAGATGGAGAAGGTCACAATGCTGGCAAATATGGCAGTAGTAGTATTGATGATGGATACAATGATGGCATGCTTCTGGCAGTTGCTGGAGGGTTCATTGTAGCTGGCAAAGGCAATCAGGCCACCACACCCTAAGCCCAGTGAGAAGAAGATCTGTGTGGCTGCATTGATCCAGGCCTTGGGGTTGGCTAGCTGTTCCATCTAGAAGGCCAGTAGGGATAGGGCTAAGGAATCCTGGGTCCCACTCCAAGATTCCCCCTCCCAGGAGAAGTAGGACCAAATAGGGGAAATTACCCCCCAACTTCCTTAGCTCTCCAGACCTGGCCTGTGTGCAGTATATTTCTTGGCAGGTGAACCATGTTACTAAATCTCAGGTTAAGTTCCCCAAGTTCCCCAAGGGAATTGAAGAGTAAAGAAAGCTCTAATAAACATTGTCAAACACAATTAACGTATATTTAGCTTTTATCATAGGCACTTTTTAGTGTTTACTATTTGCTTGAATAAGCTAATATGTTAAGAGACTGGAGTGGTCTAATTCCTGATTTAAAAAATACTAGGCCATTCCCAGATTCCTTACTTAGTAGAGACAGTCAACAAATCTGCCAGTCTGCCCTCATGCTAGCTTACCTTCTGTATACACTCAAAGGAAGCTACACCACCTCAAAACTACTTTTGACCAAAGCATATCACTAAACAATCTTGACTGTTTTAAACAGCTTCCAATGAACAGTTTTCCATTACAACCTTGGCAGAATTTTAACAGACATTTTCATCTATGTCAGAGGAAAAATACTTTTCCTGTTGACCAAGAAGAAAGCCTATTGGGTTTGGAGAGATGACTCGGCAGTTAAGAGTGTTGGCTGTTCTTCCAGAGGACCTGGTTCAATTCTCAGCACCCATGTGGAAATTTATAACTGTAACTTCAGTTCCAGGGGATCTGACACCCTCACACAGGTACACATGCAGACAAAACATCAATGGACACAAAATAAAGACTAATCATCTAAAAAAGTGTACTCCTTTGTTGGGGGGAGGCAGCCTGTTACTGGTACAAGAGCAGCACTTTATTTGCATGAGTTACTGTGCTTCTCTCTGGTTATGCAGCATTAGACCTCATAGAAGTCTTCTCTTGTATGATGTTTTCTTTTCTGTTGCTATATAGCCAATTCCTCCCAATGAAATATTTCCCCCTGTTGGGTGGCTTGTTAAGATTCAGGAAGTTAGTTGGGCAGTGATGACACAGGCCTTAAATCCCAGCACTCCAGAGGCAGAGGCAAGTGGATCTCTGTGAGTTCAAGGCCAATCTGGTCTACAAAGTAAGTTCCAGAATATCCACAACTAAACAGAGAAACCTTGTCAGTGAGCTGCACTGTGCTGCTGTGATCAGCACTTGTCAGTCCCTGACCCTGTCTGATCCATCACTGTAAGAACACATACTTCTTTGTACATTATGTTTGAGCCTTTGGGTTGTTAGTGAAGGAGTCAACCTTTCCCATTTTTATCTTCACCACCACCCCTCTCAGGCAGGATTATGAGAACCCTGTATCCAGCCACCTGTGCCTCTGAAGGTAGAAAAGTACTACATCTGATCACATGTTCTGAACATCCAGTGGGGAATTCCCTCTTCCCCTGTCCTCGGAGCCTCTTAGACAAAAATAAAATAGAATACCAGATTCATAAGGCTTTTGGGCCCTTCCCCCAAGATTAAGTAGGAACAACTGCTGTAGATAAGAGACAAGTAGTACAGGATGCTCTGGGAATGTAGCCTATGCCTGAATGGGCTTTTCTGTGATACAGCTGCCTTTGAATCATCCATGCCCCTATACATAACCCTAATAAACTCATTGGTTCACTAAGCTAGGCTTGGACAGACTTGTTTCTTTGGTATGTTGTTGGCGCCCTATCTAGGAGGAACAGCATTTGTTCAGTTTTTCCTAATAAGGTCATGCAACATCTGCTTCATCATTGTTAGAGTGCATCAGAAGATCACCAGGAAGAAGAGATTGTGAACACGGTGGGAGGAAAGGTGACATCATCATCACCACCATTGTCATTAAAGCAACCGCAGTGTCAGGGCAGCTGGAGAGTTCCAAAGAGAGTAAGTAGGAGTAGGGAGCAGAGGTCTCAAAGACAGCAAAGGTGTGAAGAGTTGAAGACTGCACCTGCTTCTCTTGCTAAATAAACTTCAAAAAAAAAAAACCCAAAAAAACCCCACAAATGACGTGGGAATGCCTTTCTGTATGCTGTGAATCTCAATCTTTAAATAAAGGAGCTGTTTTGGCCCATGACAGGCACCATAGGAAAAGTAGGAGGAGAAATCAGGAGGAGCAGGGCGGAGTCAGAGAGAAGAAGCCCAAAGAAGCAACATGTAAGGAACACAGGTGAGCCACGGGCCACATGGTAGGAAAATTTAATAGAAATGGGTTGAGTTAAGATGTAAGAGCTAGCTAGCAATGTGCCTGAGCCATAGGCCAAACAGCATGAAGTTAATATAAGCGTCTGAGTCATTTCTGGGGCCTGAGCAGGAGCAACAATGGGCAGCTAAGAGGTCTGGGGCTGCAGGGTCTGTGTTTCTGGGCCTCAGGCAGCTCGGGAACAAAGAAACCACATTGTAACACACAAAGCTAGGAGATAAGGGTTTAAGATGCCTCAGGCCTGAGAGCTGTCATGGAGCCATGGAAGGGCTCCACAGACTTTTGTCTCTAGGAACAAAATTTGCTAAATGAATGATGTGTCCTATTTTCCATGGAGAAAGAAGATTGAAGAAGGATCATCACAACCTGGAGGGAAAGGGTCTACGGAAGCATGGGGACAGATAAGGGAAATGACTGGTGTGCTATCTGTGGTCATCAGCCCAGTGGAGCATCTAGACAGATCTCTGGGTGAGATCTGCTTCAGGAAAGGCAAAAGGGAGGAACTGGTGTTAGTCACTAGGGGTAGTGAAAGTGTAGGGGGATGGACGGGGGATTTAATGTTCTAGAGTGCGCAGGGTTGAGAATGACCTGTCTGAGAATGGGTCCGTGTCCATAAGGCATCTGCAGCTCTTGGCCTAACCTTGGACCCACACCATCCTTCTTGGTTACTTACAGCTTTTCCTTCCTTAAACTACGATTTTTGTTTACAGGCGTACCAAAGGTACCAAAACATTCCCAGCAGCACCCTCAGGACCTTTTCCCATACCTTAGGCGTGAACATGTACAGCA
This sequence comes from Phyllotis vaccarum, assembly GCA_033318265.1. Classification (NCBI taxonomy): domain Eukaryota; kingdom Metazoa; phylum Chordata; class Mammalia; order Rodentia; family Cricetidae; genus Phyllotis; species Phyllotis vaccarum. The sequence continues at coordinate 87,251,821 of JARWLC010000004.1, read as the reverse complement.
GGCCATTGGCGGCTCCATGGAGTGTGAGGCCCCGAACCAGGTAGATGATAAGCACAAAGCAGGGCATCGATACAGTGAAATAGACCACCTGTGGGAACCCAGGAGCAGAGTGAGCCTCAATTTGTAGGAAATAGCTATACAAAAATATGCAAAAAAGTTCACTCAAAATTCTCAAAATATATCTTCATTGAAATGAAGATACTGTTTTTAACAGGATGTTTAGTTTAAAATATGTGAAATTAATAATATAAATGCTGTGATCTCTTAAAAATTAAAAGATAAAAGAAAAACCTCATTCAAGGGAAGTTTTTTTTAATGGAGCCTAATGCTGCCCTACTAACCCAACTAACATGGAAATAGAGCAAAGCACCGGCTTACATCACCAAGAAGATGGCAGTTGCATGGATCATGGCACAATCTTTGGGTCAAATATCTTAGGAGTTTTCCCACAGCTGGTAACATCTGGAAAAAGCACTAAAATTCTTTTACAAGGTCTGAAAGTTTTGAGGATAAAAATGGGGTCACTTTTATCAATTCTAATATAATAATAGTAAATAAAGCCAGGAGGCTATAAAGAAGGGTTTTTATATATGACTGCTTGATTGTCACCATCACAATAAATACCAGAAACACAAAGGATGGTCTAAGTTGTCAAGAAGGTCTGCCTAGTAATATGTTCAGTCTAGGATTAAGGTGTCCCTTTGCTGTCGGTCCTTGTGCTCGAGGATGTTAGTCTCAAAACATCTTGCATAATCGTTCCCATATTTGCTTCCCCTCGACCTCTGTCTTAGTCTACTACATTCTCTACTACGACACCCATGGCTCTCTGTAAATACCATAGTTTATCATGGCACCATGCTACTTTCCTTTCTGTGCTGTATGAAATAAACCAGTTTAAGGGAGGAAACCGTTTACTTGGCTGGCATTTCTAGGTTGCAGTGCATCATTGAAGAAAGTCAAGAAAGGAACACAAGAAAGAATTTAAGGCATAAGTCAGTTAATAATGTTTGCTGACTTGCTCACAGGATCACACTTAGCTAGCTTTCTTATATAGTGTGGGGCCACCTACCCAGGGAATGGTGCCATCCACAGTGGGCTGGGCTGCCTTACATCAATTAATAAGGCCATCTTCAATTTGTTAACATAATGTTATATAAATTAGAGACTTTGGATGCTATCATGCTTATAAATGATGATAAAATAATCAAGTGAATAAACTTGATTCAAAATGAATATAGTAATAATCAATGCAGTCCCTTATAGACGTGCCCATAGGCCAATATGATCTGGGCAACCCTTCAACTGTGACTTCCTTCACAGGTGACTCTGGGCTGTGTCAAGTTGACAGTTAAAGCTAACTAGGGTGATATAGGGTGTCTTTCTGTACACCATGAATATATTTTGTTACCATTTGTTAATAGAGAGGCTGTTTTGGCCAACGTCAAGGCCGCTTAGAGGCAGGAAGGAAATCCAAACAGATAAAAGAGGAAGAAGGGTGGAGGCAGCTGCCCAGAGAGTAAGATGCAATTGGACATAGGTAAAGCCATGGAGCCATGTGGCAGTACGCAAACTAATAGAGATACACTGGGTTAGGTTGTAAGAGATAGTTGGTAATGAGCTTGAGCAATAGGCCAACAGTTTATAATTAATATTAGCCTCTGAGTAATTATTTTATGAACAGCTACAGGGCCTCTAGTGGGAAAGATTCTTCCAGTCTGTGGGGCCAGACAGGTCAGGAAATTTCTGGCTACACTAGGACAGGCACTTTTCTCTCCATGTCTCTCTGTGAATACGTGCAGAGACCACTATGGTACCCATCTGTCCATGGCCAAATCCATCCAGGCACAGTGCTATCAGCTCCCCAGCCTACCTTGCCAGTTGACTCAGTGCCCCGCAGTATGCACAGATAGACAATAAGCCAAGCCAGGGTGAGGCACAATGCTGGCTCCCACTGCACTCCTCCATTCTCCTGGATTGACGGTGAGATGTTGAGTGTTTTTCTGTACCAGAAGTACTGTGTTGGTGATGCCTTTTCACATTCTTCATCGTAGCCTGTTTGATTAACATTCACTGGGCAGAAAGACCATGGCAGGGGATCCTTTGGAATAAAGTGAAAATCAATAGAGGGGAAGGTTGGGGGCTTGATGGGATGATGGGATATAGCCTTGGCAGGGGAATCTTAGAAGAGAAGGAAGCTGGTCCCCCAAGGACAAATGGCTGCAGCCTTTGAGGCTGACAAGGACTTGGGTCTTCAGGGGACATGGGTGGCATGGAGGATGACTGGTTTGGTTTAGACACCGAGCATTCCCCAGAGATCCACACCCAGAGGCTGTGGATAGGGCGGTGCTGTAGATATTTAGGAGGTGGAGCAAAGTAAGACATCATTGGGGTGTACTTTCCAAGGAGCTAAGAACTCTGTCTCTTGCTTTCTATTCTGGTTTCATTGTGGCTGTTTCCTCTTATATGTATTTAGGCTACATGATGTTCTGCTAAACTCCATCTTTACTAGTTGTGAATTAACAAATCTTTCCTCTTTATAAGTAAGTGCCTAGGATATTTTGATCTAGTAAAGTTGACTATTAAGAGTTGATTCTTATTACAATCCTGCCTGTAGTTTTGAGGACTACCAAACTCTCTAGAAGACTCTGTTATGAGTTTCTGACAGTGACCAGACCAGCTAAAGTAAGAGAACACTGATCCAGCACCACCATGGCAGCCAAACCAGGGCCTTAAACTCTCAGCTTAAACTCACCACTGCTGGGATGGTCATACCTTGTTAATGATGGGGCTGGAGAGATAGCTCAGCAGAACAGCATCATCTAGATGACCTAGGTTCAATTCCCAGCACTCACATAGCACCCATGTGACACTAACAACTGTGGGAATATTTTCAAATATAATAAAAACAGTCGGAGATATCAGAGGACAGATCCACCTCCTCTTTCTATGCCTGCCTTAAATACTCTCTTCCCTCAGTTAAGGCATGGCCCCACCACTGCCTGCCTGGGAGCCTGGAACTCCTTCTGTAAACTAACATGACCTCAAAACTCAGATTGGATGAAGGGTGTAGGTCACCACTCCCGGGATACTCCCTGTGCTGGGATTAAAGGTGTGAGTTACCACTGTCTGATCCTCCTAGACAGACTGTGGGTATCTCTGACTATTTTTATTATATTTGAAAATATTCCCACAGTAAGGCAGGCAGAAGAAGCCATGGCTCACAATGTTAGTCCCAGCACTTGGGAAGCAGAGGCAAGAGAATCTCTATGAGTTCAAAGCCAGCCTGGTCTTCAAAGCAAGTTCCAGGACAGCCAGGACTGTTACACAGAAAACTCTGTCTGGAAAAAACAAACAAATAAACAAACAAACAAAGACTGGAGGAGGTGGATCTGTCCTCTGATATCTGTTTTTATTATATTTGAAAATATCCCCACAAACAACCACTTGTAACTCCAGTTCTAGGAGATCTGATGTCTTTTTCTGACCTCCACAGGCACTGTGCTAATGTAGTATACAGATAAATACGCAAACAAAACACTCATAGACAAAAAATTTAAACTAAAAAGAAAAAGCCTTGTCAATGACTCGTGGTTTCTCCTCCTTTCCCTCAAGTTAGAACAAGCCAGGGAAAGCAACACAACTCACTTCCAACTTCCTCAAGGGAACTCACATCAGGACCCTTAAGAATACGGACAGATGTTTCATCTCATGGGGGTGGAACCACAAGGAGGTGAGGTCCAGTGCCTTGAAGCTATTGAAGCCCTGGAGCCAGAGACCCTGACACTAGTGGCTTCCTTTGAACAATAATTAGCAATACCTGAGCTTGGCAGTTAAGACCCCTTGAGCCTGTAGGAGGGAGACAGTGAAAGTCTATTCTGCTTTAGGTAGGTCCTTTGGCACTTAAAAACAAATTAATTTAAATGATGTCTTTCAATGATCCAAAGCCAACTGCTCTGAGAGGTACTAAAGAGCACCGAGGGAAAGAAAGAAATCTCATCAGAGTTGTGGGTGGTGTGGGAGTAAGCCTGCTCTGGGATCAGTACTCCGTTGCCCAGGTCTGGGTTCTGTGAGGTTGAATTTATAGGGCAAAAACTAATAGAAACAAATCTGAGCAACCTCTTGGCTTCAAGGCCACATTTCACAGGGCACAGCTCAGGGCCAAGGCTATTCTACATAACATTAGGAGCCAGGTCTGCACTTGGTACTCATCCCAGGAGACGCTAATGGATGTGAGAACTGTTTTACAGATCTCACGTGGATGCTCCCATAGACAGCTACCAACTGCCCCATCTTTGTTTTTAGAGCAGTTTCTCTCCCTTTAGTGTGGAACATCAGTGTCAGAAGTCCAATGAACGATTGGAAGTATGTCTTCCCTTCAGGCTCCCTTCTCCATGCCTCTCAGAGGGGAGGCCTGCATCCTCTCCCCTTGTTTTTTTCTGGTCTAACTAGGCTTCTGCTCACCTGGAAGGAGTGCAAGAGGTACCAGAGAGCCCAGGCGTTGATGACGTTGTAGTACACGGAGACCAAGAAGGACACCACCAAGCTAGCAATGCCTACAAAGAATAAGACGACCATGCTGAGAACAGGTGTGGCAGCCCGGCCTGAGGGCCTCCCTAGGACATGATGGCACCACGCAGGGCAGGAATATTTCCCCTCCCTCTATTGTTTTTCTAAATGTGACCTTACATTTTGTGACCTGCGTCAAAGGCTTCTTCCCTCAACTTCCCATATATTTTCTAACACCTAAGTATGGTGATATATTGTATATTTAATAAAATCACATCTAAGTGCTAGGTCCTGAGCTCCACACTTGATGTGTGTCTTAGTAACTGTTCTATTGCTGTAAAGAGATCCTGACTAAGGAAACTCTTATAAAAGAGAGCATTACTTGTGATTCGCATACAGTTTCAGATGTTTAGTCCATTATTATCATGGAAGGAAGCATAGTGGCACACAGGCAGACATGGAAGCTGAGAGTTCTACCTCTGGATCCAAAGGCACAAGTCAAGAGAGAGAGAGAGACCCCACCACCAGTGACAAACTTCCTCCAACAAGGCTACACCTCCTAATTCTTTCAAATAGTGACCCCTATGAACCCACGGGGCCCATTTTCATTCAGACCACCACACTGTGTCTTTGATTTTCATAACAGTATCATTCCCATTTTACAGAAGAGAAGACCAACCACCCAGCAGAACGAGGATACAAACCTCATGAGAAAAATGTCACCCATGTGCCTGATAGGACAGTTACTTCCTTTAGACTAGGTCAATGGGGCCAAACTCATCCCTATATTATAAGGAGGGATAGAGAATAGTTAGAGGCATGAAGTGTGGAGACCATCCTCACTGCCTTAGACTTGTGAAGTGCCAAACCCTGTGGACAGAGGGAAAGTATGATACCAGGTTGCTCTGGAGTGGTCTGACATTGGCCTTTAAGAACACTATTCCCAGCCCTTGTCATCTCACATGTACCCAGGTGCTGGTGGCCATGTCAGAGGAGCAGCAGATGGCACTTGAATTCACAAGTTCGGCCCACCAGAATGCAAGGCACTAATGGGTGAATCTCAGGTAGGCAAGGCCTCAAGGGTTTCGGCTCTAGAATGTCTCTTGCTATTGCTATGGCTGTACATGTTTACCATTGCAATTTTTCCCTGGTATCTGGCATGGTGTGAATATGTGTGGGAAGATCCCCACTGACCTTAATGTAGTGTGATTATCTCACGGGAATATTGTAGTGGAATTTAGGTGTTATTTGGGGAAGCTTAGAGGTGTATTTCTAGAGTATAAGGACCCTGAATGGGGCGCAGCCAGATCCCACTGAGACCCCGGGACACTGACATTTTTTTGTTTGGTTTTGGAATCCTCGGAGAGCAGATCAGCTCTCTGGCCTGAGACAGCTCTACTCTTTAAGAATTGTCTTAAGGTTTAGTTTGTATCGTGAGTGTTTGTATAATCCCTCAATAGATATTAGTCATTTATATGATATATTGGTTAACAATAGAATATCCCATTCTACTGGGCATTTTACCTGTGGATTAAGATGATTTACTCTTAAGCTGTACTGTTTAACTGAAGCAATGATTTTATATAATAATAGTGTTAGTTAAAATAGAATTTTGATGATTAAGGGTTTTTAAATAAATATAGTAAGGCATTATAATTGAGGTTAGTTTAGTGGGAAAATCAATTTAGGTAAAGGCAGGATATAGTGTTACCCACACTCCTGATAATGCATGGACTGCAGAAGATGAAAAATAATAAAAAGTGTCACACAGCTAGGATTACAAGTTTCTCTTGAGGAGCCATGTAGACTGTGGCTTAGGTAAATGATTAAAAAAAAAAGTTGAGTCCTAGAAGCTAGGGTAGCTCAAGTTCTTTTAATTTTAATGTTGGGAGATGTGTTTGTGGGTCTGGGTGTATATCATAGCTAAAATGGAGCTTTAAAATATGACTTATGGCTAGGTTAAGGAGTTTTTGTTCATGGCCTGGAGAACAATTTAAAAGGCACACTTTTGATAGTTGAGTGAGTGACTCATTGAGATCAGGGAACAGCAGCAATAGCAGCCTGGCAATTACTGATTGGAATACTGTTCTTGCAAGGATGGCGATCAAAGGTGATGGTTGATTTCTTCTACCCATCTCTGCCCTCAGCTTCTTGATATATAAACTGTTGATGAATGGGTTTGCACCCTGAGAATATATAGTAGAGCTGGCTGTTTTTCATATGTAAAATTTAGATCTGTGAGACTTAAGACAAATAATAAAGTGATTGATCTTTCCTTTGTAACCACAAAATTCAGCCTGCCAGTAAAAGAACCGGCTGAGAAAAATAACCTTGTTTGCTTATACTCTGTTAATTTATAACAAGTTGTTTGGACATGAATGTACGTGGGTTCTTTGGGATAATTTGTTTTTCACCTGTAATATGTAAAATGTGTAAACATATAAGGGATATGGAAGACGTTATTTTTTTTAACTTGTATTCACAGTAATCATTTACTTAAAAATAGAATGTAATCACATTGTAATTTTTATATTGCTTTAAAGATTCTGCTGGGACATATACACTGTAAGGGGAAAAATAAAGACACAGAAGGGATACATCTAGATAGAGGTAAGAACATAAACGAGGAAGAGTGATGTTAGAGAGACCCTAAAGGTAGGTGTGTGTGTGTGTGTGTGTGTGTGTGTGTGTGTTCCCTTTTATCCAGCCCCAGAGAGTTAAGGTTTACTCCCTCAGATAGGAAAGTCAAGTGAGTGATTAGTTCACTGACTCTGTAGCTCCCCTTCAATTCCCGAGCTTCTGGTCCCCACAGCAGCACTCAGGACTGTTTATAAGTCGATAACCTTGGTCTTGGTGAAAGCATACTGGTATCACCACAGGGTAATCTAGCCAGTAAGTAGGTGTCTGTGCTCTTTAGGGGCTCGGATATTTTCTTTCCTATTATAAAGGGCTGACCTTTTCTTGTTCCTGAACAATTTTTCCCCCTTTCTGGGATGGGAAGGTATCCAGAATAACTGTGGCCACTGATAGCCCTGGATCCTGGGCTTTTATGGAGGAGGTGAACCATGTCTTGGAGATAACAGAGATAGCACATGGAGGTCACTTTGAAAAGCTATGATGGGAAGTGAAGCTACCTAGTATGCATAGGCGCCTCAGCTTCTGCATACAGGCATCACTATGGAGCCCCAAAGCCCCTAAGTGGTATAGTAAAGATGAAATGAGCTCACACACTTGCAGGCCGTGTTCAGCATCAAGCACACACTAAGCAGGGGGCAATTGTGTACATCTCCAGATGATAGTTGGATGGGACTAAATGAATGCTTCTGTGCAAGGCAGATATGTCCAACCAAGCTGAGGTCCACAGTGGAAATGCCTGGAGGTGGGAGTTTCCCTGGGTCGGGGGTTCCTTATGAGGGTCAGAATCCAGGGCCCTCTCTGCCCAAGGTCCATGGTAGCCTTCCCTGGGCTATCAGTTCAGCTAGTCACAGGTTCTGCTCATGGACAGAACCCCACACACCTGTGATGCCCAGGAACATGAGTCTCTGTCAGAGGAAAAGGATTCCACATACCAACACCACTGAGGTAGGGGCTGATGGTCCTCCAGGCACCAATGCTGCCCTGCCGCATGCGCTGTCCCACAGCCAGCTCCAGGTACAAAAGTGGCATCCCCTCTACAATGAGCATGATGATGTAGGGGACCAGGAAACTCCCTGTGGGATGCCAGAGCTGAGCATCAGGTCAGTGTGGAGAGGTGGGGTTTACCCTGCCCCACCTCTGTGTACCTGTGTCCATCACCCTGCCTTTCCCCCATCGACCCCATCCACTTACCCTCAGACCTTTCCACTCAAAATATTTTCCCTGCCCTTGTTTCTTCTGCCGTCCATGTCCGTCCCTGTCACTCACCATCTATCTTCTATTCATCCTACCAATCTAGCCTTTCATCGTCACCCACCCACCCACATCTCTCCACCCATTCGTCTATCTTTTCACCTTTCCACGGATGACATGCACCCATGTCAGTTGTTAAAATCTTTGAATATGTCCATCCCAAACTGCTACTGGCCCCAGATCCTTGGGTGTCATTCTCCATGGCTCCTCTGACCCAGATTCTGCTCTCTTTTTAATAAATTGTGTTGGGGAAGTTGGGAAGCTTGTTTTCTCCTACCTTTGTGTGTGTTCTGAGGATTGAACTCTGGTACCAGGCTCGTGTGGTAAGTACTTTAAGTACTGGGTCATCCCACTAACCAGCATCTTCTCTTTAAACATTAAGAGCTAGTGAAAGGCTAGACCATTAAGTTGCTAAATACTTTGAATTTCACTCCTGAGTGCTTCAGTATGTCTTATTACAGAGCTGATGGAATCTATGTGATGTAATGTCTGAAACAGAACTTTTCTAAACTCTGGTCACACCCAGTCTGTGGCTAGAGTGGGGAAAAAAAACAGCAAACCTGCTTCCTATCCTGGAGCATTCACCTAGGTAGAAGTTTTTGGATGCTTTAGAGTTGCCTGGGCTAGAGAATGTTCCTTCAGGCCTGATGTTTTCAGAGTGCTTCATGGCTTAGTTGGACCTCCAGTACACAGCAGCACATCCTCCACTTAAAGATATCTCTGCTTATCTATTTTAAACATACACCTTCAGTCTAAAATTTCATTTTGATAGCAGTAAAAAAAAACCCTTCATATTCACAAATTTCTAAACAGTGGTCTTTGAATGGAGCTGTAAACACCCTTCCACTGCCATACACATGTACAGAGGTAGGCAAGGATACAAGGTTGCCCACCAAGTCTGCTACATGGAAGGATGACCCAAGACTACCTTGGAATTTTCTCTTATCCCGACCATTCATGGCTCCTTGGCTGGGACCTGAGAAAGTCCAATGGCAGAAGGGCAAACTAAAGCAAAAGCTTGACACAACAGTATCAGGGATTGAGGGTGGCTTCAGAGAGAACTGGCTTGTTGGCATTAAGGAAAACAGAAGCATAGGTATACACAAACCCCAGTAGTCATAAAATGCCTCATGGTCATAGGGGTTGCCTGTGTAAGAGGGTGTTGATAGAGAACTGAACTTCCATGAAGACAAAGGGAAAATAACAGCTTTAACCCTTCACATTGGGTGGGGCCCTAAGACCAGTAGTCTCCTTGACTTGTGTATTTTATAGGGTCCCTGGGTTCTCCCTTTTCTTCTTGTGGTCCTGTTTAGGTATTACCCTCATACCTTTCCACCATTCAACTTTATTATTGAACTGATTACTTGTGGAATCAACTAAAGCCCAAAGAACAGGGTACAGTTATGGGGAACTTTTAACTGGATCATTTGAGGTGGGAAGACCCACCCTAAGTCAAGGCCATACTATTTCTGTTTCTTTAAAGGCCTCTGACTAATAGACCTTTATAGTGTGATTTAGGCATTATTTAGGGAAGCTTAGGGTGTAGCTCTTGAGTTTCAGGACTCCTATGGAGGGAGTATGGCCAAAATCCACTGAGACCCAGGGAACACTGACCTCTCTCTCTGTTTTCCTGCATTCTATAGCTAGGAGGTTGAGACGGGACTCAAATCCCTGTGAGAGTATCTCTTTAGATGTACCATAGGATAACAGGCAAAAAGCAAAGCTCTGATTAGACATTCATTTTTCTTAAGCCAGCCCTTGTAATTGCCATGGAGTAGAGACCAGTAATTCCATTTCTTGAAGCATAGGTTAGACATTGGGGTATCGAACTATGATCTTTTATATACCTTATAGAATTTGTCAGACCTCTGTAACATGATTAAGCTTTCTTGCTGCTTTCTTTTCATTCTAGAAAAATATTAAGCCATCTTATGAGTCATAAATATCAACAGATCAACAGTCACCAAGCCTAGGTGTGACAATTTTTTTGCAAGCAGGCCCAGCTGATGTCATAAAGGTGGCAGGGTTTTTCTTGGAAGATAATGCTGTATAACACTACCTTATTAAAGAAAATGGAATCTAAACTACATGTATAATATTACTTTCATATATATATATATAAACAATAGGGTTTGGTAAGTTCCCAGGTAAACCTTATGAAAAACACAAGACCGTCTTCATTCAGTACATAGTGCTTTCCCATGACCACACTTTTGGTTTTGAATGAGCATAAGTAGCTCATATATCATGAAATGATGCCTTTAATCTTTGTTCTTTGACCTTGTCACATATCAGATGGCTACTCTGATTCAGGAAGAGGAGCTTTGGAGGATATTTTGAGGCAAACATGGTTGGGCCTGAAGTGGAAGGGCCAAATTCCACCACCAGAGCCAGTTTCTTAATGTGCCCAAATAGCACATGAAAATTTACACAAAAAGGCAGTTGTTCCTCTATAAAAGTGAGCCCAGTGGCTTACACTGGACAAGAATGACAAGAGGCTGAACCCAAAGTACCTGTTTTCCTTATAATCAGAGAATTATCCAGGTTAGTCTCACTTATTGGGCCATGAACTGGGAACAGAGATAGAAACTGCTATCATTTTAAGAGTTTTTAAGTTTTATGAAGTCATGGATGCGTGGCAGTGAGACCCTCAATAAAGGAGGAAGTTACCTACTTTTCCAGTGACTCACCTGAGATGCTCCTTGTCTAGACTTGGGGTGACCAACTGCTTAGAAGACTCTACCTACAATCAGTTTTCATGTGCCTGAAAATGGAGGCAGATAACCTAGAAAACTCAATAGCTTCTGTTTTTCTTTAGTCTCTGCCAAAGAGAAGGCTCTCTGAACACAGGTGGTCAGACCTCCTGACTACCACCAGCAACAACCATAAAACAGACAGTTTTGTTTGTTTGAATGTTTGATTCAGGTCATTGTTTGACAAGGCAGCTGAGAAGTGACTTTCGAGGAATCTTGGAAATAGTTTGTCTCATTTACAATGAGATAGAAGGAAAAAAGAGGTCTTGGGTCAGGACTGCCCCTTGTCTACCCACATTCCCTAGTACACCTTGATGGCATCTCCAGCTTGTCAACAATCAGCAGTGTAGTTCCTGGAAGAGGCTGAACCTCCAAACCCTGGCTCTGTTCCTGGCCATCTCCCACTTTCCCACTTCAGTCTTGCTGTCTTGTCCCTGACAGGGAGTCAGGCCCACGTCCCCTGGAGCTCCATTTGTATCCAAGACATTTAATAGCATTATTCCTCAAAACACTTGATTTGCTCGAGGTGGTGGTGGTGCACACCTTTAAGCCCAGCACTTGGGAGGCAGAGGCAGGTGGATCTCTGTGAGTTCAAGACCAGCTTGGTCTACAAAGCAAATTCCAAGACAGTCAAGGATACACAGAGAAACCTTGCCCTCCCCCAAACAAAACAAACAAGCAAAAAAAAAAAATACCCCACTGATTTGCCATGAGTCACATTCTGTGTAAGGCACACAAACTCTGGAGGAGGTGCTGGAAGTCACATTTACTGAGTTCAGTGAGCACATGCTATGTGATAGGGGGTTCTCTGCTCCTGCCTTACATGATCACAAAACCCACACTTATTACCCATGATCAGTAATTCACAGGAGTTCACAGAGCCAGAGAGACAAAGATAGATGCAGAAGGGGGCAGATAGGCTCCATCCCATTAGCCAGACGTCACACATGTTATGCAGTTATAAATGGCCAAGACTCTACAAGGAAGAGCCTGAGAGCCAAGAGTCATTATGGATAGCTTCTAAGAAGTCCAGTGTTTAGGCTCTATCTCCTTTTGGGACACATCTATCTACCAAATCAGGAATTCTTTAAAAGTCATTTGCATGAATCTCAAAAAACAGTCAGAACTACCAGCTTACTACTAGTCTTGCCTGACAAGCAGGGTTATTCACATTCCTACCTAGTTCCCAGATGAGCAGGCCTTTGGGGAGACAACTCTCAGTTATGTAAACTATGTGACGGTGACTTTGCCTTGAGTCTATTGGCACCAAAGTGAAGCAGGAGTCCTTTAAGACTGTCCAGCAAGGTTTCAGACATGTATCAGGCCACTGATATTCGCAACAGGACCTGACTGTATCTTATTCCCTGTTACATCTCACTACACGACCATGAGGCTAAGGATCTGAGGCTGCAACAAATCACCCCCGTTACCTGGAAAACAGTTACGGAGAAGGTAGAAGGTAGATCCTCTATGGGGAGAGACTTAAAGCCATTCCTGAAGGGAGTGTGGGGTATCTAATTGGGAGGAAAAGTGATCATAGCCCAACAATCATCAAGATAAAAGGGATGGATCTCTGTAAACTGGAGGCCAGCCTGATCTACAGAGCTAGTTCTAGGACAGCCAAGGTTCACAAAGAAACCCTGTCTCAAAACAAAGCAAGAGATAAAAGGGTTCACAGCACAAGCAGACATCTGCAAGGACATTCTTGGACACTGAGTCATAATATCTTTTAACCTCTGAAGATCCCGACCATTGCAACCAGGCCAGACTAAGGGGGTGGTGTCCTAGGTGAAAAAACAACCATACATTACACTCTCTGATAACCATGGAGCCAAGAACCTAGAGGGAGAATCATCTTAGGTGCTCAAAACACTGCAGTCGCCTTCAGAGTCCCAGGGTTTAACCTATTCTTGTTCTCCTGACCCCACAACAGTGGATGGTTTCTCCTATACCTAGTCCACTCCTCTGTTGCTTCTGGGAGGGTTCCTTGAGGTGCTTCCTTTATTGACAACACTTGGAAGAAATTGTGACATGCTAAGAAATGCAGAGCCCTGAAACCACTTAAGCATCACCCTGCAAGAAACCTGTCCACGTAGCTCTAAAACCCACAACAGAATGTGTCCATAGCTGTAGAGACTTGCTACACTTTTGGTTTTTATATCTGATATTTTCCATTTCAGAGTTTTAAAAATCCAATTGAGTGTTCCTTACTTAAGGGTAGTGAGTGAGATCCAAATGGGTAAGGACACAGTCTAGGGACCCTCTGCTGACTACCATGTGTAAGGGAAAAAAAAAAAAAAGACACTGAGAACATTCTGCAGAGCTGATTAGTTTCCTAAGCCAAAGCAGTTATCTATTTTTTTTTTTCTTTCTCTCTCCTCTCCTTTTCGGTTGAGACTGTTTCTCTGTGAAGTACTGGATATTTTGTAGACCAGGCTGGCCTCAAACTCGGAGATCTGCCTGCCCTGAGTGCTGGGACTGAAGGTGTGCACCACCATGCCTGGCTCATTATTTGCTCTCATAACTGACTCTTTTATATCTTGTGACCTTAATGAATTCCTAATCTTATAAGATCCACCATTCAAAACAACCTGAAGTAAATATTCCCTTTGGCCTATTTTCCTCATTCAAATTAATAATCTGTAACCAAACACCCTAAGCCCTCAGAGCAAATAATTTGTCACACGTACCCATAGTAAAAAAAAATATGAAATACTTTCCTCTGTTTTTCACATAAGGAAGAAGTGGAAAAAAAAGTAGAGCTGCCCATAGCACGATGGTGCAGAAATAAAAGCAGGCAGCAAGGAGGGAAATGATATTATATTGAGGAAAACCAGGACTGGAAATGCCAGGCAGAAAGAGCAGCATTAATTCCCAGGGAAGCCCTCATCTCTGGCCTCCAACCCAAGCAGGATGATCCTTCTTTGCCTACAACTATCATGTTTAGCAGCTGGCCCTGAGCTCTGAAAATTCGTATGAGCTTCCCAGGTGGGGTAATCTTAGTGCTAGAGGCTCATGATTAGCTCCAAGAATTGATAGTTACTGTGCTGGAAATGGAAGCCTGGGCCTCGTGAATGTTTAAGCAAGATTTCAGTAGCCCTACCCTCAGCTAAATACTCTTACCACTTCCTTCCTCACTCACCCACTCAACAGCTTGGAGATGTCCACAGCCCCGTGTCTTCTGTAAGGCCAGCAGAGAGCTTTACTCGTGTAGTAGGACATAGGGGAGACTGGGCTAAGGAAGGGGCATGTGTGGAGAGGTCATTTTTTTCCATTGTCCCAGTAGTAGTTATGTGAGTTCTGGGCTAAGATCCCTTGGGGGCATCAGCACGGAACGATTTTCTACAGTGACAGAACTTGCCCTGTAGTTCCCTCAGTAGCTCCATCTGAATTTCAGGTACTTCCTACCTCAAATTCAAAAGCAAGCTTGGTGTCACTTTCCTTTACACTGGAAAACTTCAGGACTACTTCAGGTTTGCCTATGTGCTAGAGCAGCTCATGAAAGAGAAAAACCTGAGCAATCCTTCCCTATCCAAGACAGCCTACTTCCAGGTGTCTACACTTACCTATTTATTCATAGCTCAACAGCCAAGGATGGGGGTAAGCAAATAATCAAGAAGAGGGGTGGGAAAATCTACACCTCCCCACCCTTCCTCCTCTGGAAGAAATTTGGTTGCTTGGAGTCCAGTGTCTCTTGGCTTAGGATTGTGACTTAACACTCGACCTTAATTATCACATGGACAGCCAAATGAGAGCAATGGCCTCCCACTGTCAGAAGCCATCCTTTCCTTACTTCCTGTGGAGGTGGGAGCTGTCTTTCTCAAGGTGCTAGATGTGGTTGGAGAGGGTTCCTTCACCTGAGCACAAGCAGCCAATAGACACTTTCACATCCTTCACAATTTTGAGTCAAGTATTTGATCCTATGCAGGGAAAGGCAAGGCGACAGTTTTATCCCTTTGGAAGGCAGTGGTCCTATAAGGCTGTTAGTCTTTGATATGGTACCTGGGATCCTCCCTTCTCCTTTATTGGTCCTGTTTAGACGCCCTACTCACCACCCCCTTCCTCTTTCTGCCATTTCTCCTCACAATGTCTTTCAGAAACAGGAAAGAGCAATCTCAGAGATAGCTTTGCAAAAGAACCTTAGTACAGTCTCTAACTATCATAAGACATTCTGCTCTTAATGCATTGCTCATCTACTCAATTGTAGGCCTTGGGTTGTATCAAGTGCCCACAGACCCCAGAAATGGAACGACTGGCACAGAGGTCATGTAGAGCCCTGTGCTCATATGAAGGAAAGAACAGTGAAGCCTTGGAGGGGACAGCACATACCCCACACTAATGGTCGGAGCTTTCCCAGCTTATCCTTGTGTACAAGTAGGGTCTGAACACTGCCTTCTCCTTCAGGAGAATCCCCTTCCTGCTCTGAAAAGGCTGTTTTCACCCTTTAGCAGCTGAGGCTTATGTGTGTGGTTTATTCTTAGAGACACCTGGCAGCAGAAGCCATATTCCTGCAGTTGTTTGGAATTATGCTCTAACACTCAAAGGTCATAAAATAGTCTAATTTTAACCCAACTTATCAAGCAGTAACTACAATAGATCTGTTGTGGCCCATGGTCAGCGCCAAAAGAAAACTCAAAACTCATACTGAGGTGGAAGTGTGGGCACCCCCAGCAATCATTTCCATCACTTCCTCAAATTCAAGCAAAAGAGCTCTGCAATCCTTTTGCCAAGAAAATAATACAACAACTGAATGTAATAAACCTTAGTTGTCATTACATTTTATACCCAAAAGGAAAGGAGGTAGACCATAGTTCCATATGCACAGCCCAGAGGTTAAAACCTTAAGAGAAGGAACAGAGAAAAACCTTCATAACTTCAAGTTAGGCAAAGATGTTTTAGATAGCTCAGCAAAAGCTCTGCCCATGGAAGCAAAACCCAAACCTTTTTCTTTGCTGGACTGTGGGTTAAAACTCTTTGGAGGTGACACCCAGGAGTCCTATAATTCATCCAGATTCCAAGAAGGCTTTTAGATGTGAAGCACTCTGGTACTCAGATATGCTGCACCTGCACATTGCACTCACCTCCACCGTACATCTGGCACAGGTAAGGGAAGCGCCATACATTGCCCAAGCCCACAGCATAGGAGACACAGGCGAGTAAGAACTGCAGAGGGCTGCCCCACTTTGGCCGCACCTTCTCCACAACCCCAGGTTGGGCATACTTTGTGGACCCCAGTTGTTGTTGTCCTGGGTGCTGACCAGGGCACTCAGTGTCTCCCCAAGGCTGCAGCTCCTCATCCTCTGGAAGGGAGACCACATGTGCTGAAGGTGATTCCATCTTCCGAGACAACTTTCAGTGTAGAATGAACAACTTTTGTGCTCCCTTCTGGATTCCAGGCTCCTGTGTTTTCTGCTCTCTGTCTCCAGGACTCTGGAATCAGCTTTCTGCCCTTTCAGGCCCTGGTGTGGGTCTTCCCTGCTTGGCCAGTGCCTCTCTCTCTGCCTCAACCTCACAGGTGGCCAGTTCATATCCTCCCACTGACCTTTGGCCACATTCTTTCTCTGTCTCATGTCTCTCAAACTCCAGGATTTCTGGGCTCCTTGGTCTACTATTAAAAGTGCCTGCAAAAACAATTCACAAAGACATGGTTGCATCTGCTAGAGGCTGATGGTGATTGGGAAAGCATTTAGCTACAGACTTCAGAAAAACTCTGATCTATGTGCTTGTCAATTTCTATAATACCAACACTCCCACTAGGGCACACCCTGAACTACCAATACAACCCATTAAGTGCAACAGGACACCATTATGTTGTGTTCCCACCTTGTATATACAATGACACAGGTAGCCTCAAGAACATGACTGACCACAAAGCACAGCAAGTATTCAGAAATGGTGGTTTTAAGTATTATGTCCGATTTATAATTTACACATCATTCAGACCTCAGCAATAACTGTATGTAATGATCACCTCACCAAAGGGGATGAAGCTCATTTCTCTGAGGTCTTCAGATTCTCAGTGTAGGCGATTCAGTTTAACTCCACCTGAGTTTTCCCAGAAAACTGTTCTGGCTAATGGATGACTGCCTGTGGGTGGGGACTTCATTGTGCCTACCAGAAACAGGATACGAAAGACTATCAAACTATGTCACCAGAATTCTGGAGGAAGGAGAGAAAGAGAGTACAGCTCTAGTCAGGGTTCTATAGTCTTACACTACCAACTAAGAAACTTATACAATTTTTAATCATTTACTCATCCTGGTGAGTTCACTGTTTATTAATCATTGAAGTTTCTAGTTTCCCCGAATGAGAAAGTCCAAACTCCTTAGCTCTATTTACAAGGTCTTGAGGTTTTGTTTGTTTGGGTGTGTGTGTATGTGTGTGTGTTTACTTTATCATCCATAACTGGAGTTATAGATGGTTGTGAATCACCATTTGGGTGCTGGAAACTGGACCCAGGTTCTCTGTAAGAACAGCCTGGGCTTTTAACTGCTGAGCGTTTGCCCTGATTTTTGAGATGGGGTTTAGCTAAGTTGCTTATGTTGGGTCTTCAGGCTTCCTGCTTCAGCTTCTCACCTGTTGACTTCTAACTACAATCATATATTTGACATTTGCTTTGTGTCTTAAGGTACAGTCTCTTTGGGGGAAGTTCAGTGCTAATGGGGATGTGTGGGAGATTATATTGTTACATTGTAAATAATTGTCCCACCCACTGGTTTAATAAAAAGCACTGATTAGCCAAAGGCAGGCAGGAAGTGTGGGCAGGCTAAGAAAATTAGAGACTAAGAAAATTCTGAGAACAGGAAGCACAGAGCAGAATGACAGAGCAGAACGCCAGAGAGAAGCCAGAAGAAGCAGAGGACAACTATGCTGCTCTAAGAAAAGGTACCGAGCCCCATGGCTGAACAGGATGAGCCATGAGTTAGATGAAGAGTAGAGAGCTAGCAAGTGATATGCCTGGGCCTGAGGCTGATCAGCCTAAAACTATTGAAAGCATCTGTGTGTCTCTGTGGGACTGCAGGTCTGTGGGTCTGTGGGTCTAAACCTTGAGGTTAGGCCTGAAAGTCCAGGCCAGAAACCTCCTACTACAGGGATGTCTGTTATACAGCTGTTTTATGAATGATCTTAAAAAATGATAATTGATCTTTTATCATTATACAATGATCTTTCTCTCTCTTTTTACAAGATTTTGTTTGTTTTTTGAAACAGGTTCCCAGTATGTAGCCTAGTCCTGGAATTCATAAGCTATTTGCCTTAGCTTCCCAAATAGTGGGAATTCAGGCACACACTGCCATCACATGTAGCTAGCTCTTTTTTACTGTTTTTCATACGAAGTTTGTTTAATATTATCTTTTAATTCTCTAAATTAGTTTGTTCACATAGCGAATAAGTTTTGTGTAGAGAGAGACCTCTAATTGCAACCAGGGAATGAGGGAAAACCCAATCATAGACACTTGCTTTTTTTTTTTTTTTTTTTTTTTACTACAGTGACAACTGGAAAAACCAAATGTTTCTTCATCCTATGTCTCAAATCTGAGATAAAGGTGGCTATGTTTCTGGAATAAACAGAAAGTTTCATGGTTAATGTCAAGTGTACAAAGATGGAACGTCCCTCTCTCTCCAGCCTCTTGGTGAGAAAGTGGACAACTTCCATAATCACCACTGTTGTACCTAGAAACAGCAAAAGATTTATCTGAGATCTAATTTAGTACCAGCTCAAGAGAATTATTGAGAAACACCTTGCTTTACATGAGATCCACAGAAACCAAAGTAAATCTATGTCACCATGGAGAAGCTGGCACGCGACTACATGTAGAGAGCTCCGTGGTTGACCTGTTCAGCTTAGGGTCTTCTGACTCTACAATAGTAAGAAAGCAAAATGAATTCTGCAGAAGCTATAGTTTGAATTCCAACATTTTGTGGGCAAGCAGTCTGAAGCAGGATACTCTCTGGAGTTGTGGGGCACCCCACATGGCCTCTGGGATGATCATCTGACAGTGAACTGCTGTTTTGATGGACAGGAAGGTAGGTGTAACAAATGAATTTTCATCTCAGGTGCTCTTCAGGTTACAGTGGATTCATCAGGTTATAACTACGTTGTGGGTGGAGTGCTGGAATACAGCCCAAGAATGAGGGGGTCATGTAAGAATTCTGAACGCTAGGGCTGGAGAGATGGCTCAGCGGTTAAGAGCACTGACTACTCTTTCAGAGGACCCGGGTTCAATTCCCAGCACCCACATGACAGCTCACATTCCAGTTCCAGGAGACCTGACACTCATGGCAAAACGCCAATGTACATAAGTAAAAATAAAAATTAATTAAAAGAAGAAATATTCTAAAAAAAAAATTCTGAGTGTTTGTAAGAAAACTCCAAGAAAACATGACAAGGGTCTTGTCTTGTGACCTCAGTTTCTTCAAAACGTGGAATTGTTCTTGGATTATGCTTCGATGCCCATCCCAGGTGTATTGGAAAGGAGTAAGTTTACTTTTAGATTATTCAATCTAACTGGCTATTGTTATTTGTCCTTATGCGACTATGAAAAAATATGTTTTTGCCATATGCAAAGGACATTTTGCCATATGTCCTTGTGATTATATACAGCTTGAACTCATGAGAATTTTACTGGTGATTTTTCTTTCTTTTTAAATAAATATTTATTGTGTATAGTGTTCTGGCTGCATATAAGCCTGCACACCAGAAGGGGGCACAAGATCTCATTACAGATGGCTGTGAGGCATCATGTGATTGCTGGGAATTGAAGACAGGACTTCAGTAAAGGTATCCAGTGCTCTTAACCTCTGAGCCATCTCTCCAGCCCTCATGTGATCTTTCTTAACACTCAAAAGTATAAATTGTCTGATGTTCTGAATAAAGTTGGCTACTAGTGAGTCCACCTCATTTTTAGGCTCCATTCTCCCAGTTCCACTGTCTTTAGAGTGGTAAGCAGAGGAGCATCTATATTTTGTGATAGCATTACTTCACCTGTCTGATTTCCATAAGCAAAACTGTTCCATAGCTGTTATTTCCCTTCATACTAGAAATGCTCAATAATATGTTTACATTTTTACAAGTTATTTTAAATATAAGTATTTCTAAAAATCACATACTATCCTTTGCTTTTTTTCCCCCCTCAGAGACAGGGTTTCTCTGTCCTGGAATTTCATCAGCAGATAAGGCTGGCCTTGAACTAACAGAGATCCACTTGTCTTTGCCTCCCGGAGTGATGGAATTAAAAACATGTACTGCCACCCTGCTCTTTCCTCCTTTCTTAAATAGGCTCTGCCTCCTTCTCAGATTTGCTTGTACAATGGATTCACCTGAGAGCCCGGGTGTTGCTCCCCAAGATTTTCTGATGGATGCCCCTTGGATCCAGTAGCATGGACACTGGAAATTTTCAATGCTTCCATGTGCCTGGAATGGCAGAGATGTTGAGCACACTGAAAAAGTAATAGAATAATGACATAGGACAACCTTCCTTTTTTCACCCTTGAGGGTACATGATATTGAGACCCTAGCTTTGTGACTGACCCTGGCAAGTACAGAAAGACAGTGTCTATGCCTGAAGGCTGAGAGGAAGGAACAGATACTTAAGAATTCAGGAATAGACTCTGCTGCATTATCATGGGATGCACCCACTCTTCAAGCCTAAAACCATCTAATGAGAAATCAGGAATAAATATTTAGGTAAATAAATGGTGTTTCTTCAGGACAATTTTGCAACCAGGTATAAAGAAAAGATGGAAGTGTTGATATGATGGCAAATAAGATAGTGAAAGTTCTTTTTTTTTTTTTTTTAAGTTACAGCCCTATATTAAAGGCTCACTGTTGGGAAGATGTCATTATTTATCTTTATATATATATAAAAAATTTTAATTTATGTGTATGTGTTTTGTGTATGTTTGTATATGTTAATGTTGCTGAAAACAAGGACAGAAGGATGTTGGATTCCCTGGAACTGGAATTATCAGAGGCTGCAGGCTTCTCAACATGGATGTTTGGTTCTCTGCAAATACAGCAAGCATTTAGCCAGAAAACTTTCTCTTCACCACCCCCCAACACACACACACACACACACACACACACACACACACACACACACACACACACACACACACACACACACACAATCTTTCTAGTGCCTACTTTTGCCACTGGAAAAAAGAGAGAGAAATAAAAGACTTCTCTGGTTGATGTTCCAAGTGATGTTTAAGTGTCTTCAAGGGTGTTTGCACAGATAGACCCAAAGACGTTCTTCAATTCCATGAGCTTAGCAGAGCAAAGATTATTAGTACAGGAAGGACTCTCAGTCTAGATAACCTTGATCTGCTTTATTATGATAAAAAAGAAAAAAGACAAGTTCACATGATGGATGGTTAACAGCCATAAATATGGAGTGTTTTCAGCTATACACTGCTTTGTGTGATTTATATACATTTTAGAAAATATTATTATGTAGAGGTGAGTGAAAGTGGTTGTAAGTGACATTTGTAGGAAATTACAATTATTTGTATCCTTAGAGATGCATCTGACACTGGAGCCCTGGGGGATCCACGCGTCTGTTCAGATTCCTTGTAGAGTCTAGAGTTGCAGAGAGGTTAGTCCTGGCCCACTGTGAGGAACCTTAGATTCAGGGAAAGGTGGCCTCCTTTGGAGCCCCAGCAAAACTTCCTTTAGTGGCCACTAAATCTTGGTAGTATTTAGAGAACAAAAATCATATATTCACTGTGACTTAGAAAAGAATTCTAACATGTCAGCTTCAAAAACCTCTGACATTGGTTGAAAAGCAATTGCCCTCTAGTATTCTGTTTTCTTTTTAAGCAAACAATAACAAAAACTGAAGTGCTTGTTTGGTTCCTAAGTTACAGTCAAGTTTGTAATGACAGCTTACCTTGAATTCTAGGACTTTATAGAATCAAGGAAACAATGATCTTCAGTGTTGGTCTTAACCCCTGATGACAAGGAGGCTTCAGGTATCACCTTCAGATGGCAAAGGATGAAGGGTCCTAAGGGATGTGGTACCCACCCTAAGGCAGTCTTCTTTCTCTAAGCTCCCTAATCATCTCTACAGACTCAGGAGGCCACAGACCAGCACTCCAGCCAAGGAGTTCCCACCAGCAGGCAGTAACTGTGAAACAGAATGGCTGACTTCGGTCTCTGGGAGGTCCACTCTTAGGCCACTGGGGCCGAGCCTCCCATCTTGAGGCGATTCTTGATGAAAGTCCCCAGGGCCACCAGGGGGATGCACATGGTAGATGAAGCCACCAGCAAACCGATGACAGCTAGTGCATGTGGGGGATAATCCTTGGTCACCAGCTGCCCCTGGGAGAAGAGACTGAGCATCAGGGGAAGTTTCCTCCTATCATGCCCAAGAAAGCTGTTCACCCAAACCTTCTATGAAAGGTAAGGACTGTGGTGCACCGTTACCCTGCAGTTCACAGCAAGCCTTCAGAGAAACCATGCCCATATTTTTCTATTCCATAAAAAAGATAATTCTGACTTTCCCCAAATATATGTGAGAGATTGTGTGTGAAGCTCTGCAAGGAGAAGACCACAGAAACTATCTTTTTAGTACCTTATTCTGAGGCCCTAAATGTAATGTAACCTTTAACACTTTCTAGAACCTTCTTCAGTAGTAGAAATTCTCTGTATAAATATATCTAGTGTGGCACACCAGAGAAATCAGTGCTTCCAGGGAAAGACCCACTGGGCTGCTGTGAGATGACTCTTACTCTCTCCACACATCATGGTTAAAAACCCCAGTTCTGCTGTACTAGATTGAGCATCTGTGAAACATCTCAGTGAAGTTCCCACGCTATCATCTGTAACCTTTCCACACCACATCAATGATTTCCTGTTTTCTGAAGTGACCTGTGGGCTCTGCCCTATTCCCCAACTCTGCAGGAACATCAGGTACCTGAGTGGCGTCCCAGGCTTGGTACTGTAGCGTTCCTGTGAGGATATAGTCACTCAGGTAGAAGATAAAGAGGCCAATTATGAGCACTGGACTCACAAATGCCCACATGGCCTTCCAGTACCAGTTGAGGGTTCGGCCAGTCATGGCCTGAAGGTCACTTTCAAATCTGTTTGGACCACAAGGAGAAAGCCTAGGTTTACTCATGTTCTGGAGGGAGGGGCTCCAGTTTGCATTGCATACCCTCTGCCCTTAGGAAGATGCTGTTCTGGTTATTAATATTTGAACATGCCCCTGAACCTATCTGATCCTTCCTGGGGGAAGGTGTTGAAATGAAGGGGAAAAGGCTGAAGCTGCCTGAGGGAGGATAACCAGTAAAGAATGGATCATGGGGCATCTTCCTGATGTTGGCCTTCAGAGGTCCCCAGGTGTGAACCAGAGGTCAGTTCCCAGAGGAGGTGGGGGCAGGGTGCATGGGGGAGGGGAATGCCAGTCCTCTCAGCCCACAGGGCTTAGGAGACATTGCCTCTCTGCCCACTCACTATTTAGTGATGGTTTCAAGTGTTCTCCACTGCCTCCTAGAGATGATCTCGGAACAGACACTTTGTGCTTGGAAGGGCCTGGCCTTGAAGACCAAAGCTGAAACCCAAATATTACCCTCTGCACCATCATCTTGGCCATATTCTAGCTTTTTCTTTTCTTACTTGGCTGTCTTGCCAACATGTAGCAACAGCACGGCAACATTTGTTTACCATGGATTTGATGGGTCAGTCCTATAGATCACAATGCTTGTGTGTAAGTTTGAAAGCACCCTTGCACTTAGGAACCTAAAGAACCTCTCTATTTTTTAGGAGAGCAACTGGAGGCCAGTGCTCTGAGGGAATTTGCAACCACAGCCACCTGCCTGCTGGTACATGTCTGCTCTACTGTGTCCATGCATGGTTGTGCAGAGCTCTGCCTGCTACTTCCAACTGCTGAGCTGGACTCCAGCTCCTCACCATGAATGTGCAATGAGACACCAGGGCAAAGGTCAGAAAGTGCTTGTTCCTCCCCTGTTCACTTAGAACAGAGAAAGGTAGAAGAGCTGGCTACCCCAGAGTGAGGAGGATGCTGCTACTGGAGGCCACTAGATGGTGATATCTCTTAAATGAGCAAAAGGTTCTTCCTGCCCATTGTCTGAATCACCAACAGGACTAATTACAAGGTTACAAGGATCCCCTGTTTCTCCCTCCTTCCCATCACTTTCCACCACTTCTGGGATTATAACTGTGTACCCACTTAAGTCACCCTGGAGAACTGAGGTTCAGGCTTCACTTTAACTTTCTTCTATTCTGAAACACCCACTTCATGACCAGTCTATTTCTCCCTGAAAATTAACATTTTCTAGGTAACCATTTATACCTCTTCACATTGGGCAATCCAATCTTAAAAAAAAAAATAATAATAATTACATATAGTATTCTGCCTACAGGCCAGAAAGGGGCACCAGATAGCACTGTAGATGGTTGTGAGCCACTATGCAGTTGCTTGGAATTGAACTCAGGACTTCTAGAAGAGCTGCCAATGCTCTTAACCTCTAAGCCATCTCTCCAGCCCTTGGTCACCCAATCATTCAGGGCTTCAAAATGCCATAAGCTGAGTGAGTGTATAAGAGGAAAGGATATAAATCCCAAACCGGTTTGGGATTGATACAAATTATAATCTCTCTTTTAGGTTCACATGCATTTTTAAGACCTTGAAGGAAAGCCACCAATCTGATTATCTAACTTATCTGCTGAAACACTGGAGATGCTTCAGTCTGTCATGGGACCCTGGCTCTTCAAGAGACAGTGGAGGTTGCTTCTCAGTGGACAGCCTATCTTTTAGAGTGTCATGGCTGGTTTTACCTAAACCCAAACCAGTTTAGATCATTAGAGAAATCCAAGGAAGAGAGCAGGTGGCACAGCAGAGCTCTTTGACCAAGATCGCATTCAAACACCACCTGTAGTGTGCCTCTGAATGCCCTCATATGACCCTACATAGCAGGAGTGGGTGACCAGAGGACCTGAGGTTCTCAATGTCTCCTTGTTGCTGCTACTGGGGATGCTTGATGGAAAACTGGGAAATCAAATCCTACACTCATAACTCTCAGCATATAGTCCCAAGAACACCAAGGGAATGTCTGAGTTCTTGGACCTCAACCTGGATCTCCTCAACCAGAACTTCATGTAGGCAGTAGCCCAGTTTTTACAAGACCCCCAAATGATGTGATAATGCCCAGGCTTGAAAGTTCTCCTATTCGGTGGCCTCAGTGATGGCCAGGACACCAAGGTAGAAATCTAACCACATCCATTGACTGAGTTTTCAAACTGGATTCTGGTCAAGTTCTTGAAAAGTTCTGCTATTGGTAAAAGATTACAGAATCTTGAGTATATCAGGGCCAACAAAAATACATGCCATGATACAAAATAACAACAAAAAAGAAAATGGAAAGAAACCGTTGGATGCAAGCAAACAAGGAAGCAAGAGACAGCTGAGATCTGAGGGCAAAGAACAGACTGACAGTTCTGGTATCTAAAATGGGCGTTCCCACCTTCCCACTCAAGATTTTCTTATGAGTGTGGCCCTGCAGCTTATCTACCCTTTGTAAAAGGCAGGGTCTGGGGTCTCCTTACCTCTTTATCCCATACACATAGCACACAGCTATGATCTCCACCAGCACAATGAGCAGCAGGGACAGTGTGGCTGCATAGTCATTGAATATGTCAAACCAGTAGTTCCCAGCTTCCATGGTGAACACCATGCCAATGGCACAGCTGATGATGCACACCAGACCTAGAACACAAGATCTCTGCTTATCTCTGAGTCTCCCTGTGATGTGGGAATGCATTTGTGTGTGCTGTATCTTTAAATAAAGGAGCTGTTATGGGTCATGGCGGGGCACCATAGAAGAAGTGGGAGGAGAGTCAGAGTTTAGGTAGGAGAAGCAGGGCGGAGTCAGAGGCAGATCGAGCCAGCCACCCAAGGAGCAACATGTAAGGAACACGGGTGAGCCACACGGCCATGTGGCCATCAGATTAATAGAAATGGGTTGATTTAAGATGTAAGAGCTAGCTAGCAATGTGCCTGAGCCATAGGCCAAACAGCATGAAGTTAATATAAGCGTCTGAGTCGTTTCTGGGGGCCTGGGCGGCAGTGCGCGGATAAGCGGTCCCGGGCAGGTCTGTGGGTCCGAGATCTCTGGCGGCCCGGGACCCGAGAACCCGCTACAACATCCCTGCCTTTCACCCCACATTCGATTCTACAAGAGCCATAGGTCCCAGGTGCTGCTCTTTGGGTGACATCATGATGGCCAAGAGTCTAAGAATACTGAAGAGCCCAACAACTTAGCCTCAGATTATGAAAAGTGAACCAACAGGAAGGCTTAAATATAGTGTGGGGGCCATGATAAGGATTGTCTTGGGAAGAAAATACAGTTTACAAGGTCCTATCATATGCCAGGATCAGCCAGGAATCCCTCTTATATAACAGGATGCCAAGGCTTAGTAACTGCTTATAGCACAAAATGGCAGAGTCAATATTTGAACTCTGGCCTTTAACCACCAATCTCTCCAAGTTTTCTTCTGACTCCCTATGGCTTTCCACATGTTTGAATTTGTAGTAGCCCTGCCCTTTCCACTGTCATACCATACAATGTTAGCCACTAAATATCCTGAGAGGCTCACCTCAGGAGAAAGGATTAAGTGCTGGTTTAGGAACTGTATGAACATGCAATGTGGTTACAGAGCCCCAATTTCAGAAAAGATACCAAGGGCGGAGGCTCCGAGGACAGGGGAAGAGGGAACTCCCCACTGGATGTCCCGAACATGTGATCAGATGTAGTACTCTTTTACCTTCAGAGGCAGAGGTGGCTGGATACAGGGTTCTCATAATCCTGCCTGAGAGGGGTGGTGGTGAAGTTAAAAATGGGAAAGGTTGACTCCTTCACTAACAACCCAAAGGCTCAAACATAATGTACAAAGAAGTATGTGTTCTTACAGTGATGGATCAGACAGGGTCAGGGACTGACAAGTGCTGATCATAGCAGCACAGTGCAGCTCACTGACAAGGTTTTGTATGTCAAGCTCAGATAGATTATCTTTTTCAATGACTTTCAGAAACAGAGATAAAAACTAGTAGCCAGATAAAAACTAGAAGTCAGAACAGGGTGATCTGATTTGGTGCTTATTGCCTGGAAAGTATGTGGAAGGAGCCCCTGGTGTGGGAACAGGGCATGCACATTAAAACAAAAACAAATGTAGACTCAAAGCCTGGAGACTTTTGAGTGCAGGGTGTGAAGTTGTGTCTTCTCTCTCCCTTTTCTCCGGACTCATAGGACTTATCTTTTCTAAAATTGGGTCTCTGTGGTCCATATAACATGTGCATACAGTTCCTAGGCTAGCCTACCCAAGTGAGACCATGGTGAGTTCTTAATCCAGCTCCCAGTGAGTAGCACACTGTAGCAGGAAGACAGCTAAGCTCCTACAGCCCTCCTGTGGCTGCAGCATGTGGCTCCTAAGGTAACCCCCACACTGATTGTCCAAATTTCCCCACCCACCTAGGCCCCGCCTTCACTGCCTGGTGTCCCGACCTGAAATGGCCTCCTTGGGCAGGTAGCTGGAGATGACCTTGCTGTCAGTCAGAGGGGTGAGGATGGCTGCTGTGTTTCCAAGCATGCTTCCCATACCCAGCATCAGCAGCATGAAGAAGTAGAGCACTGACCACAGCTGGGAAACTTCCATGTTTTTAATGGCCTCCGTGTAGACGATGAAGGCCAGGCCTGTGCCCTGGACAGCCTGAAAGTAATTAAAAGACACCAGTTACACATCTGAGTCAAAGGAGACAAGAAGTAGAATGTCATAGTTTGAATGTGAAATGTCCGTCACAGGCCCATGTGTTTGAATAGTATATCCCCAGCTGTTGGCATTTTTGGAGGTATGTATAACTTTAGAAGTTGGAATCTCACTGGAGAAAGTAGGTCATTGGGTATCTTGAGATTTTATACCATGCCTTCACTTCCTGTCTGCTCTTTGCTTCCTGGTCCATCAATAGTGAAGAGTCTCAGCCTCATGATCCTATTGTCATAAACTCTACAGTCCTTCTTCACCATGATACATTGCATCCTTTTACTCTGGGAAGCAAAATAAGCACTCATACACTATACAAAAAGATTTTATATCAAGTGATACAAAAATATGTATAAACTCAATGGCATAAGCACAGTGGGAACAGTCAGCCTTAGGAACAAATAAGGATATATGACACTTGTTGGAATTTTAAATTAATATTAAATATTACAAAGCAATGATTTCACTATTACCATCAGGAGCCACCAATTCTAAAAAAATGTCAGTGTTAAAATACTCCCTACTGGGGTGATCTGATCTCATTTCCTTGCTGATGACTTCCACTGAAAGTATCACATCATAAACAATTAAAATACATAACTTTGAAAACATAGTATTCTCAATAATAAATGCAATTATTGGTTTAAAATGTCACTATAATGTTAATGTTAGGTTAGATAGGGCTGAAGGAGGACCGGGAAGTATATCTCAGGGTAAATTCTGTTCAATTGAATGTCATTTGACCTAAAGATGCACTTAAATTAGACTAATAGTGTTTTTGTACATAGTGAACTATATCCTAACTTGATGTTTAACAGGCTTCAATCTTTATAATGAGCTGCTGAGTCTCAACAATCACATTTGCCCAGCTTCTACAAACCAGATAGCCAATTGCTTAAAACAAGGATCAGATTACCCAACTGATCAGTCTGTATAACTTCACTTTTTTTAAAAAAAAAATTATTTTATGTATCTTGGTGTGTTTGCCTGAATGTATGTTCACAAGTGTGTGTTAGATCATCTGGAACTGGAGTTACAGACAACTGTGAACTGCCATGTGGGTGCTGGGAATTGAATCCAGGTTCTCTGAAGGAGCAGCCAATGCTCTGAACCCCTGAGCCATCTCTCCAGCCCCCTCATTTCAGTTTTCTTTATATTCTTTTCTTTTGATACATATAGCTTGTACATGTGAGTGTAAAACATTCAACTTCTTTTTGCTCAGTACACTTTCCAACTATAGAATCAAGCTAATTAAGACCCATAAAAGTGACTTTCTATTAGATTTTGTCTTACTTTTCTGTTATGACAAACTGTCATGACCAAGGCAACATCAAAGAAGGTGTTTAATTTGGGGGTTTGTGGTTGCAGAGGGTTGGAGTCCATGACCACCATGCGGGGAGCATAGGCAGGCAGGCATGGTGTTGGAGCATGAGAGTTTACATTCCTTTCTGAAAGTAGGAGGCAGAAGGTGCTAGTTTGAAATGTCCTGAGCCTTTGAAACCTCAAAGCCCACCCACCATAAGTGACATACCTTCTCTAGTGAGGCCACACTTCTAAATTATTTCCAAATAGCTCCACCAACTGGGGACCAAGTCTTTAAACATATGAATTTATGGGAGCTCATTCAAACCACCACATTCTACTCCTTGTCATAGGCTTGTGGCCATATCATAATATGAAATGACTTTAGTCTAACTCTAAAGGTTCCCAAAGTGTTTCATAGTCTGAGTACTGTTTTAAAATTTAAAATCAGCCAAGTGGTGGTGGTGTATGCCCTTAATCCGAGCACTTGGGAAGCAGAGGCAAGTGGATCTCAGTGAGGCCAGTCTGGTCTACAGAGAGAGTTAGTTCTAGGACAGCTAGTGTTACACAGACAAACTCTATTTTGGTTTTTTTTTTTTTTTCAAGACAAAGAGTCCAAAATTGAAAGTCTCTTCTGAGACTAAAGGCAAATTCTTGATTGGAACTCCTTGTAAAATCAAAAAGCAAATTCCATAATTTCAATATACAATGACATAGGATTCATTCCAAAAGGGAGGAATGAACATATACTGAGAAAATACTGGACCAATGCAAGACAGCAATCCAGCATCGTAAACTCTAAATCCTGTAGCTCTATATGCTGTCAATGGGCTTAGATGGCTCTTCCCTTTAAATGTTGCTGACTTTCTCTGGGCTTCCATGAAGGGATTCTCTTGCCACACACCTGGCCTCAGAGGCTTTTCTTAACTGTAGAGGAAGAGTAAAGACTCCTTTACTCCAGTATCCTTCAGGACTCTAAAGCCAGAACCACCTGGCCAATGCTGCCAAGTTCAGCCATTTGAGTTGGAGCCTGTTTCCCTTCTTGAATTATATATTGGTGGAACATTTTTTCCTGTTGCAGCTTTTTAGTAGCAGAAAATTCCTTAGTCATTTCCTTTTTACAAATTGTAAAATTATCTGGGTGGGAATCTTGCCCTGAGTACAATACTTCTTGTGCTCAATTTTACATCGGGCCTCTCCTATCTCTTTCAGTACAGAACTAAATTTCTGGTCCCTTTCTCCTCCTCAAACTGTATATTTTGTATTTCTTTTTGCCCTGATTATTATTTTTCATTGTAGCTCCACATAAAAATGATTACTAATAACCATTCCACAGAGTTAATATTGGGCTGTTTTGAAGTCTCCTTTGCCAATAAAATTAGTCCAAAGGTTTCAGTTTAGCCTCAGGCAGATTTTTAGAATAAGGGCAGAAAGCATCCACTTCTGCCAAAGTATCACAAGAATAGTTTCTAACATTCTCAGTAATATTGCTCTTCTTTGAAACTCCTTGAGCTGTGCATCCATAATGCACATTGATCTCAGCACTACTGAACTCCAAGCTCCCATAAGGATGATCTGTTCAGCCCTGCTTACAGTATTCAACAGCAACAGCTTTCTTAGTCCAGTGTCCCAAAGTCTTCTGTATTCCCCAAAACAGCATGGTCAGGCCTGTCACAGCAATAGCCTATTTCTTAGCACCAACTTTTTTTTTTTTTTTTTTAACTTTTCTGTTGTCACAAAACACTATGACCAAGGCAACTTATAAAAAAGGAAGTGTTTAATTTGGGACTCATGGTTGCAGAAGGTTAGAGTCCATGACCATCATGGCGGAGCATGCAGGCTTATCCTCAAGAAAGAAGGAGAGAGAGCTAACTGAGAATGGCCTGGGCCTGAACAATATTAAACCTGCTGGATTTCTGAACCCATGGCTTCTTCGCAGTTTTGGCAAGTTCATATAATTTCTTAACTTTTGCCTCTGTTTCTGTCTTTTCCCCTTGAAGATCTTCATTTAGATCTACATTAATCTTATCTCTCCCATTCCATAGGTCTCATAATTTTGTGCTTACATATTACAAACTCCATCATTTTATTTGTATGACTGGCTGTTTGACTAGTTTTCTTTATGCTTAAAAGGGAATCTGTGGTGGTTTAATGAGAATGTTCCCCATAAACACACGTTTGAATACTTGGTCCTCCGTTGGTAGAATCGTTTAGAAAAGGTTAAGAGGTGTGGCCTTGTTGGAGGAGGTGTGTCTCTGGGGGTGGGCTTTGAGATTTCAAAAACCCTCTTTAAGAAATGGGCTCAGGGGCTGAAGTAGTGGCTTGGTGGTTAAGAGCACTCAGTGGCTGTTCTTCCAAAGAACCCCGGTTCAAGTCCCAGTATTCACAACTGCTTATACATGTTTGAACTGTTGGTCAGTTGATCTGGAGAGGTAAGAAGTTGCTGGTGGCAGCTCCTTTGCTTTTCTAATCTTTCAGGTTAATACCCCAATATTTGACTCCTGGTTTTTATTGATAGGACTAATTGAGATCATGCTTCAGGTGTATGTACATGCATACAGACAAAATACACATAAAATAATGTTTTAAAAGACTATGATAATACATTGTTGGGCAGTGGTGAAATAAATGTTTAATCCCAGCACTTGGGAGGCAGAGGCAGGTGGATCTCTGAGTTTGAGGCCAGCCTGGTCTACAGAGTGAGTTCCAGGACAGTCAAGGCTACACAGAGAAACTACCCTGTCTTGAAAACCAAGCAAACAAAAACACTAAAAAAAAAGAAAAATGAGAAAAGACAAAAGGGAAAGAGAAAGAAAGAAAAAGGAAGGAAGGAAGGAAGGAAGGAAGGAAGGAAGGAAGGAAGGAAGGAAGGAAGGAAGGAAGGAAGGAAGGAAGGGGGTCAAATACAGTGTTTATATGGAAGCAAAATCTAACAAAGTTTGCTATTCTTAATACTTGTCCTGCCAGGCATGGTGGCACATACTTTTAATCCCATCACTCAGGAAGCAGAGGCAGGCAGATCTTCCTGAGTTTGAGGCCAGCCTAGTCTACAAAGTGAGTTCTAGGATAGCCAAGGCTGTTACACAGAGAAATCCTGACTTGAGCCCCCCCCACCAAAATCCAAACAAACTTGCCTTACAGAACAATGTATTTAAAGAAGATTTATTTAGTTATGTGAATGTGTATATGAACATGTGTGTTTGTATGCTATGTGTTTGCAGGTGCCTATAAGGCCAGAAGAAAACACCAAATTCTCTGGAGGTGACTTTGAAGTACTTTACAATGTGTGTGTTGGGACTAAACTCAGGTCTGCTGGAAGAACACTAATACAGGAAGGTATTTTAAAGTTAACTCCTCTCTCTTAAAGACAGCTGGAATGCAAGAAAGGTTACTGTACAAATACAATCGTGTGTATATGTGCACATGTATGGGAATCCATCCCTGGGGCCTTGTGCATCCTAAAGAATGCAGTTATTTGGCAAGTTATGGGTTTAAAAGGTGTGGAAGCCCAGAAAGAATCCGGCTTGTGGCTTATTTCCATTTTGACACAAGGTCAGAGAATCTGAGAGTTTTTCCTCCTGCAAAACTGCATAACAGGATGCTTTGCCCAAAGGTAGAGTACCAGGTGTCTTATGCTTGGGAACTGAAGAAGGGTTTACACCTGTCTATACTCACCCCGCCCCTTTGTTTGGTATAAAAAGCCCAGGGAAATAAAATCGGGGCAGCTGAGTATGCATTCAGTGCCCTCCCAACTCTAAGTTTTCTGTTTCCATATAATTTATGTTTCTAAGTTTCAATCCATACTCCCCTCTCCAGTACTGTACTCAACATCAGGGTGGCCATCAACAAGAAGCCTGACCTACATAAAAATTATATTTAAAACAGAAGAGTGGAATCAGATTGGGAATACACCCGTCTTCCCAGCATTCAGGAGGCAGAGGTGAGAAGATCAGGATTTTAATATCATAACTCTGTCTTTAAAAAAGCAAAATCAGGAAAGATAAGAGAAAGTGTTCTAAAATTCTTACATGGCTTGAAAGGGAAGCAAATGTACTCTCTAACATTAATCTGTGTTAAGTTAAACATTAGTGAGAGATTTCAGGAAGAAGAATAAAAGTCCAAATTTCAAACAGTAGAGAAGATGGAGAAAGGAAAGAAAATAAGAAAGAGAGAATAGAAGGAACAGGGGACAGAAAGTCAGTCTCAAAAATCAGTAATTATAACATGCTGGGACATAGGACCAATCTCAAAAATAAGTGAGGGGAATCTAAGCGAACTGAATAGACGGCCAAGTGGGATCCAGATCTTGGTCAGGCCACAGACCCTGCTGGCAGGGAATCTGAACAATAGTGCTGGTTAGTTTTATGTCAACTTTGTATAAGCTAGTGTTATCTGTAAGGAGGGGACCTCAATTGAGAAAATGCCTCCATAAGCTGCAGGGCATTTTCTTAATTAGCGACTGCAGAGAAGGGGAGGCAGCCCATTGTGGGTGGTACCACCCCTGAGTTCATGACTTCTTTCAGTGATGAGCAGCAATATGGAAGTGTAAGCCAGATAAACCATTTCCTCCCCTACTTGTTTTGGGTTGTGATATCTCATCAAAACAATTATAGCCCTAACTAGAACAACAAATAGGAAAAAGTGATGTGTCTCTCCATAGACTGACTTGGAATGATGCACCCAGAAAACAAAATATGCAAAGCAACCAACTACTCTACAGCCTCACTGATAAGCTAGGACCATGGAACCTCTCTCCTAGTCTTGAAAATATTCTTCAGAGGCAGTTAGATAAAGTCTTTATAGTAAATCAAAGAACTAGTCAGTGCACTCACTTAACACTGTAAACTTCACCGTGCAAAATTATATCTTCAGGTAATAGGATAATTTATGCAGTCTGTAGTTGTGAGACTTGATCAGGATATTCATGTGCAAGATTAACATACAAAAAGTTTTATGTTTGTTTTCCAGCCAACATAAACAATAAGCGAACTAAGGAGAAAGACATCCATCGTGCTGTGCTATTGTGATACAGAAGATATGCAAAGACATTCACGAAGGAAATTAGCTGACAGAACTAGGTGAATGAGACAAAGTGTGTTACCCCATCCTAAAGAACTCTTCACATCCCCACAAAGTTTAAAGGAAATCCTGATCCATAACTTAAGAGTGAGGTGGCAAGAGAAGGCCACGGTCAGCAACAGAGAGTAAAAAAATCTAGAAATATTGACAGACTCTAACTTAGTTACTGATCGGAGTAGCAGGAAACGAGGTGGGGAGTCTTACCCTGGGGCCACAAATGGAAAAGCGGTGAAGGTTATAGGACTAAACAGAAACAAGAAGACCTAAACAAACAAGGAACCTCAGAGCAGATTTGGGTTCCCTTGTGAGGCAGCTATTTGATTTGCCACTGGCTGCTGCCTCCAGGGATGGGACAATGAAAGGAACCGGAAGAGAAAATCTCCAAATCCCAGAGATCTCACCTCCTCCACCAATGTGGCAACTACTCTAACAACTACAAAGAACACCAGGACTGAACTGAAGCTGATTCAGTTCTGCTTTTGTAGAACTGTGGGTCATGGGAGTACAACCAGCAGGAAAGATAAATATAAGTGGGGTGTGCTCCCCCCCCCCCCCCCCCCCCGGCACTTCCCAGAGCCTAGAACACTGAAAAACACACATAGAAAGTGTGATCTCATAGCACATCAAGAGAGAGGGTTTTTAGCTAGCAGTGGGAGCCGAGCTAGCTGTGGCAACCTCCTCCTCACAGGCATCTGTGGAGTCAGCTACAGACCATGGTTTAGGACTTGGGGAAAATCTCATTCATCCCAGAAGGAAGTTGAATTTGCTGATGACATAATTTTTTAAAAAATATTTTTATATCTATTAGTGTTTATCTGCACGTATGAATTTATGTGATCCACATGTGTGCCTGGGCCCATAGAACTGGAGTTTTAGATGGTTGTGAGCTGCCATGTGGGTGCTGGGAACTGAACCTGAGTCTCTTGAAAGAATAGCAAGTGTTCTTACAGACACTCCTGACATAATATATTTTATTTCATATCTGCTTTTAAGTCTTAATTTTTTTGTTTTACTATTGGTTTTGTTTTAACCTTCATCTTGCTGGAATGTTTTTTTTTTTTTTTTTTTAATGATTTTCCTTTTTCCTTCTGCATTTCGTAGTATTTCCTCTATTACTTCTCACACCTCCAACACATACTCCCCTCTACATTCTACCAGAAAGAACAGGTAAAGAGGAAAATAAAGTGAGGATGAATAAGAGTAAGGAGCAATGATACATATGTATTAAAATGTCTAATGAAATCTGTTTCTTATACGTACTATAAGAAAATACCATTACTTAAGGGTTCAAAGTGAAAACCACGCAATTAAGAAGATTTCCATTCCCTCCAAAATGCAGTATAAAATCAATGCAATCTTAATAAATATTCCCCAAGATAATTTTTTCTCTGATGAGACCTCCTAGATGACAAGGGGAAATAACTAATTTAGAACCTGCAAGACCCTGGGTTGGAACCCCAACACTACAAAAGAAAATTCATTAATTAACAAAGCCCATCAGTGTCATAGATAAATGTATAAACATACATAAAAAATGTATAAACATACATAAAAACAAAAAGTAGCCTTTAAACCAAAAATTAGAAAAATACTTAAATGACTATTAGCAGGGAATGAACAAAATAGCTGTTGTGGTGGTATATTCAATAAAAATATCCTGGAATATCAGACAGCCCAGCCCTGAAGGTAAAAAAATGGTGACTTACGCCTTTAATCCCAGAACTTTGAGTTAAAGGTCAAATACAGTCAGGAGGTGATGGTACACACAGTTAGCTCTAGGCATGTGAAAGAACTGGGTGGGGAAAGAAATATAAGGCAGGAGAAGGAAATTTGCCCCTTTCAATCTGCCCAATCAGTCTGAAGACTCATAGAGACAGGACCTACCCTGTTCAGCCTGAGGAGTTGGCTGGGTGAGAATTGGCTGTGGACTGTTCCCCGTCTCTCTGATATTTCAGCTTTTCCCCAATATCTGGCTCTGGGTTTTATTATATACTAAATGAATCCGTGCAACAAGTGTATTTTTTTGTAATGAAATGAATACAGCACTTAAAATGAGTGGAGGATGTTCCATACGTATTTTAATGGGCAGGTTTAATGAAATTCTTGAATGGGAAACATTATCTTCCAGGAATACTTATTCCAATGTGCAACTGATAACAAAACAATAGTATTAAGTCTCCCCCTAACTCTGTGAATGAGTGTGTGGGTTCCTAAATATTATCTTCCTGCTACTCACTGCTTCTTCACAGAAATGCTTTCTTTGATATCATCCTACTTGTTTTTACCTCTGTTGCCAGTACTTTTGGGTCTTATCCTAAAACACCCTCTATAACCAGTGCCTTCAAGTGTTTTCCCTGTTTCCTCTTAGACTTTTCACAGTTTTGAATGTTTGTACATCATGAGAGATGGGGATCCTACCACCAGTAATGGATAAGACGATCCCGTCTCTGATGTATTCTCTTGGCATCTTTGACAGAAATCATTGTTTTCTGGGTTTCTTACTATGTTCTACTTATCTCCTTGTCTTTTCTCATGCTGATAACAGATACTGTGCAGACTGTCTTAAAATCAGGTAGCAATATGTCTCAGTTTTGTTCTTGTTACTCAGTTGCTTTTGTTATTTTGGGCCTTCTATAGCTCCATTTCATGTAAATTTTGGGATTTTTTTCTGTTTCTATGAATAATATTGGTAAGAATTACATTGAATCTATAAACTACCTTGGGTAGTGTGGACACTTATACAATAATAATTAGTAATAATAATAATAATAATTCCGTGGTGGTTTGAATTAGAATGGCCTTCATAGGCTCATATATTTGAATCCTTGGTTCACAGATGATAGAATTGTTTTGGAAGGATTAGGAGGTGTGGCCTTAATGAAGGGAGTATGTCACTGAAGGTGAGCTTCAAGGTTTTAAAAGCCCAGTCTCCTCTCTCTCTTTCTCTCCCATCCCCTCACCCCCCCCCCCAGCCTGTGAATCAGATAGAAGCTCTAAGCCACTGTTCCAGGACTCTCCCTGCCTGTTGCCATGCTTCCTGCCATGATGGTCATGGAAGCAAACCCTCTGTTAAGTGCTTTCTTTGATAAGTTGCTTTGGTCATAGTGTCTCTTCAGAACAACAAAAATTAATGAAGGCATCATCTATTCCATGAACAAAGAGTATCCTTCCATTCCTAGTGTCACCCTGAACTTCTTTCAAGAGGATTTCACATTTTCGTTGTCAGTATCTCTCATTTTCTTAATTCTACTTAATTAGAGCTCAAACAACTTAGTAGCAAAGAGTCCAATTTAAAAATGGACAAATAAATGACCTATATGAACATTTCTTTAAAAAGACACAAGGGGGCTGCAGAGATGGCTCAGTGGTTAAGAGCCTCCTGCAGAGAACCTGGGTTCAGTTCCCAGCATCTGCATGACAACTCACAACCATTGGTAACAGCCTCTTCGGTAAGTACCTCACACACATGTAGTATATATAGTACATATGCAAGCAAAATCCTCATGTCAAATAAAATAAATGTATCTAAAAAATTTTTAAACTGACACAAATAACCACAAATATATGAACAAAAAGCATTATTAATCTATGAATACAAATAAAAATCATAATTAGATATTGCAAAAGAAATGAAAAAATTCATTCTGTCAAGGATATATCAGCACTCTCGTCTTTATTTTAATATTCCTTAAAAGCAATCCAGGATATGAAAACAATCATGTAAAAGTGAACATAGAGAACATGTGTTATATATCCGCAAAGGAATACTATTTAACCATAAAAAATGAAATCTTGTCATGTGTTAAGGAAAAGAGAGGTGTAGGCATCATGTTAAATAAAACAGGTCGGACGTAGACAAATACTGCATTTTTGCGCTCACTTGTAGAAACTGATAAATGAATCTCCAAAAAGACGGGGGAAATGGCAGGGGGTGAAGACAGAAGTTGGACAAGATTCACCAAAATACAAGAATTAGAAGCAGAAATTATTGCTATTGTGCCCAGCACTATAAGCAGCTCCAATCTATGAAAAATCTATGATCCTTAAAAATAACCAGAAGAGTCAAAAAATCATTAATGTCTGGGGAGACAGAAATGCTAATGGCTTTGGTCTTGTTACTGTGTATTTCGTACTTGTTTCAATCCCATCATAAGTATACATGAATATTACATTAATAAATATATTTTAAAAACAATGTATCATGGGCCCAAAAATGTAAGGATTTTGTCTACAATGAGTAGTGAAAAGTTGATATTAATTTCAGGGACCTTCAATTGGGTCCTTAAAAAATTTCTTTGTTCTCTATAAAAAAATCCACACATTAAATAACAAGGGATTTGCAGTGTTCCCTTGAGAAATGGAAGTATCAGTGTTGTGGGCTGGGTGGTCTTATGTCAACTTATCTGACAAAAGGGAATCTCAGTTGAAAAATGCTTCCATAAGATCTAGCTGTAGGGAATTTTCTTAATTAATAATTACTGGGGGAGTATCAGTGCCATCCCTGAGCTGGTGGTACTGGGCTCTATAAAAAATCAGGCTGAGCAAGCCATAAACAGCAACCCTTCATGGTCTCTGTAGAGCCCCTGCCTCCAGGTTTCTACCCTATTTGAATTCCTGTCCTGACTTCCTTCAACGACAAACAGCAATATCAAAGTGTAAGCCAGATAAACCCTTCCCTCCCTAAGTTGCTTGGGTGGTGGTGTTCCTAACTAAGACAGTGCGTTACCTTATTCCAAGTCTTTGAAACTTCAAAAGAGATGAGGAAAACTCTAGGGGAGCTTTTCCATGAAAAGGATTTTTAGAAGCAGCTGGGAGAACAGGCGACCAGTCTCTCTTATCACTGCTGAGGGAAAACAATCCAGTTTCCTGTCTTCATGAACTGTATGGAAGCTCTTGAAGGTCATTATGAACTGTGTGGAGAGAGGCAGTCCCCACCATTTCCAGGCCTCTTACCGTGTTCAGCTCTGATTCCAAGCTGCAGTTTCTAACATGCGGGAACACTTCACTGTACTTGCTTGGGTAGGTAGATGCCAGGTAATCCTTCATCTCCTCCAGGTTGCTGGCTGTCAGAAAGCCATCTTCAAGGTCAAAAGAATTGGTCAGCAGCAGAATCACCCTGCAGAGCAGACCATCATCTTGACCTTCATGACTAAGGGGCCACTGGCCCTAGCAGCTCTGAATCTCAGTGAGGAAAGCGACTCGGAACTAATAATCCTTTTAAGGAAAAGGCAATTAAGAATGTCTGTGCAGAAACTTCAGATCTAAGCAGAGATGAGGGACAAGAACCCTGATCCTGCAGGAAGGCTGTTTAATATGTGGGTAGTGATATCCACTAAACCTGGGTGAGGCGATAGAAATGTATAACCTTGTACTGAAATATGGCTTGTGCCACTGAGTAACCAATTAATCTTAGAATTAAATTTAAATTCATATCAATATGCAAGTTACTTGAATGCACATGCTACTTGTGTTACTGACCACCCTACTAGACATCTTAGCATCTGAAAGATCTCCTCTGTTTTGAGGGAAGCCAAAGACAGTAAACTATAGTCTCTCAGACTTCCTAGACAGGTCTTGGTTACTCCTGAGATGGGGAATGGGACCAAAGACACTAGCATTTTGTGCTGAATGCCCCTTCTGCTAAATGCAATGACCACCTTAAACTACCTATTTCCTGCAGGGCAGGCCTTGACTATTTAGACCGTCAGCTTCTAGAGCTGGTAGAAGGCAACAATTGTGTAGTTGAGAAAAGAGAGGTCTATAGACTACTGTGGACCTCAACACTGGTGTCTTTAGTCTACCCCTTGACTTCTGGGAACCCAGTCCTTCCCAGTCACCCTTCCAGCATGGCTTTGGAGCCTTGCCTTCCCCCTTGAGACTCACTTGTTCAAGCAGTTTTCATAGTTGAAGGTGGCCTTGAAGCCATAGATGGAGAAGGTCACAATGCTGGCAAATATGGAGGTGGAGCTGTTGATGATGGACACAATGATGGCATGCTTCTGGCAGTTGTTGGAGGGTTCATTGTAGCTGGCAAAGGCAATCAGGCTGCCAAACCCCAAGCCCAGTGAGAAGAAGATCTGTGTGGCTGCATTGATCCAGGCCTTGGGGTTGGCTAGCTG
This sequence comes from Phyllotis vaccarum, assembly GCA_033318265.1. NCBI lineage: Eukaryota > Metazoa > Chordata > Mammalia > Rodentia > Cricetidae > Phyllotis > Phyllotis vaccarum. Next base: position 87,211,397 of record JARWLC010000004.1, on the reverse strand, counting down.
TTCCATCTAGAAGGCCAGTAGGGATAGGGCTGAGGAATCCTGGGCTCTAATCTCAAGCTCTCTCTCTCTCCCAGAAGATGGAGGTTCAGAGGTAAAAAAAGAAATTATTTCTAACACAGAGGCCATTAGGGTGGCTTGGGGCTGGAATCTGGGTCCCTGGCCTGCAAACGACTCAGCAACCTTCTCTCATACTCTATGGTACTCCACCCATGGAGAATGCAATTGAATACTGTCTAGTCTAATAGTCCAAAACATGTGGAACCTCTGAATTACCAGTCAGTCACTGCACTGGTCTTAACACACAGAAATTTAGGTGATAGGACCTGGATGTGGAGTCAAGTCTGAGGTGACTTGCAACATGGGTGTATGTTGAGGGCCATGGGGGTATACAGCAGGTGACAATTAGTGTCTGACAAGTTGACCCACCAGATGTATAATTCCCTGATGGGAACCTCACCTGGCAGAGCCATGGGGTCACTGCCTATTAATATTCAGTTGTTTTTAACTTTCTCAGGTGCCTCTGCTATGTCTCCCTAGTAAGAACAGCTGTGGGTTCCTTTCGTGGCCCATTGTAGTGTGTTTTACATCTTTGGCCACACTTATAGTTGTAGATAATCAATAGTTGCTTTCTGTTTAATCTATATAATTCTGATATTTACCAATAATACCAGAATACTCCTCTTTACTGACACAGGAAAGTAACAGTATTTTCGGTCTCAAAGACAATGAATTTTAGACTCAGAACAAATTCAAACAGACTAAACTGCTCCTGCATAAAGACCAATTCCCAGGTGCTGTTTATTGCTAAATTAAGACCAGGCTGTTTTGAGATGACTTTCTTCATATACCCTGACCACTCAAGGTTCAACCTGCTACTGTTATTATTAAATTCTGAAATTTCAAGTCATTCTCTGTCTGGGAAAAAGTCACATGCAAGGGCAACCATTTACACTGGCTGGTCTTTGTGACCTTATTAGCCTGAGAAAAATTATGTGACTTCATATGCTATGAGGATGGATTGGGCCCTGAAAATGTAACATGTACAATTGTCCAGAGTTTGGCTCAGGATGCAGGGAGCAGCGGCAATGTAGAGGGGATGAGAAGGAGAACGGGCGTGTGTGAGTGAGAGAGTGTAAGGGCAGCAGCAATGGAGGGATGAAGATATGCAGAGCGTGAGTGTCTGTGCTGAGTGAGGGATGGAGAAGCCTAAAGAGAGGGTGAGAGACACGGGAGAGAATGAATGGATGAGAGAGAGAGCAAAGAGGGAGTGAATGTTGTGGAAGAGGCACGTGTGTGAGAGATAGAGCTGTGAGAAAGAGCTGCTGCTACATACAGGAGCTGTGCAGAGAGCTGTGTGAGAGCGTGTGAGAGCGTGTAAAGTGTTACATGGTGAGAGAGCTGTGTAGATGGGATGGATAGCTATGGCTGTGGAGGTCTGTAACTGTGGAGACAAGAAGATGAACTATAGAAGATATAGAAGAGAATGTATTAAAAGAAAGGTGTGTAGACATGTGAAGATGTATGTAACTGTGTAGAGAGATGTTTGGCCACATGTATGCAAAGAAAGGTATGTAGATGCATGTACAGAATATGACAGTGTGGAGGAGATTTGTTACTGAATGGACATAAAGTCAGAGATCATTCTTAAGTTGAAGTAAAAGATAAAGTTTCCGTCAGAAGCTGTGTGTTTCCTAATTTACCAGTCAGTTTACCCTAAGATTAAAAAGAAAAGTTTCTTATCCCTCACTGCTCTGAGGCATTTCTTTTATTACTCTGGAGCTGATTGTGGGAGCTGGCTTCCCAAGGTCCGTGCTAGGTGTACATTTTGAAAGATGCTACAGTCATCATCATCTGATTCTAGCCACAAGATTTGTTACGCAAAGAATGTGCCTTACTCCAAATTCAATAGCATTCCCACTGAAGAAAACGGGCTAGGGTGACTAGGAAGAGAAGAGGGCATCGTGGCAACCTAGAGGGAAAGTGTCTACGGAAACGTGGGAAGAGATAAGGACACAGACTAGAGTGATGCACGGTTCCCAGCTGAGTGGAGAGTCTGGACAGGGCTTCTGATGAGAACTGGCGCAGGAAGACCAAAAGGAGGGCGCAGGCACTGGTCATTAGGCAGCAGGAGGGATAGACTGAGCTTCTAGAATATAAGGGCTTGGGATGACCTATCTGAGGAGGAAGTTTGGGACCCCAGGATATTCACAGCCTTTGGCTCAGTCTTAGGCCCACACCAGCCCTGCTAATTACAGATCTGACCCCATTTCTCTTTCCTCCCAGGGATTCCAGGAAAGGACGGTCCCTTCCCTTGCACCCCATACCTTAGGTGTGAACATGTACTTCAGGCCATTGATGGCTCCATGAAGTGTAAGGCCACGGACCAGGTAGATAATGAGTACACAGTAAGGCATTGATGCGGTGAAGTAGACCACCTGTGGGCATCCAGGAACAGAATAAGGCTGCTGAAGATGCAGGGGTAGCAGAGCAAGCGACCTTCCCCACAAACACCTTACTGCTTTGGTGTTTAGGCTGTGGTACAGCTATGAGACCTGCAGGTGTCACTGATCCTGAGTAGGATACAGAGTCCCAGTGTGGTCTGAAGAAAGGCAGTATGGGACATGGCTGCCACATCTGTTGCCATCATGAAATTTCTTCTTCATTGGATTAGAGGCAGCACGTTCCCAGTTTCCTCTTTCCACACTCCTCCAGCCCCTCTATCTCTAACGTCAGTCTCTCTGTTCAGTATTTGAGTCAAATTTAGCTCTGAGCTTTCTGGGGTCCTGAGAACAACAAGAAGACCAGTCATTTACAAGATCTATATTGTCTTTTAAAGGGACATTAATTCAGTGGCTTGGGGCAGAGCTAGGCAGAAATCCATTTCCAGGATGAGGTCCGAGAGAAGCCTGGCTAGGCATGCCCATATGTAAAAAGCAGTGTATGGAACAGTCTCTGGTACTGATGAGATTTTGTCCATTCTTTATAAAAAGAATCTTCTTTTCCTATTGACATGCATCATATTTTAAGGATGCTTTCTTGGTTGCTTTGGCAGGGACATCTCAGACTTGGGGTTATCCTGACTTCCGAAGTAGGGACTTCGAGGTGCATGTCTGCCTAGCCTGAATGGGAAATTTTGGGTAAATCACTTCCTATGTATGCACAGATTCATGGGTAAAGCAAAAAAAAAAAATTGGCAAAGATTTCTTTTTGGTTTTTCAATCTTTTTTAGGCTTTATCCACCCCCAAGAAACACAGCTAGTGACCCATGTCTTGATATTCTTGAATGATGTTCACTCTCCCATTTCCTCCTTGGCGTGACACCATATTTCATGAATTTCTAAGACTGTCAGAGGGATACTGAACAAAACGTGGGATATGTGTTTACCATGGTGTCTTTTACATTTAGGGAAATAGTAAACATACCCAAATATCTAATACATCAATTCAGATAGAGATACAGACAGATAAGGGTCCTTTGGCCAGTGATGTGAAAGAAATTCAGGAACATGGGGGAGGGCTGATTCAGGTCCATAATACTGGGCACTTAGAGGGCACTCAGGGAACGCTCTGGAATTTTCCTTCCCACTCAATAGACCAGGTTTCTTATAGGCTTTCTGGAGTCCCCACAAAATGGCTACTTCTTTCCATTGTGGGAAAGATGGCCAGACATGTGATCTAGCTTAAACTATCAAGAGAAATAACTCCTGACCAATAAGTAAAAATTCAGAGGAGAATAAAAGCAACTTCAACAGAAAAGGAAAATGCAGCACCCCCCTCCTACATATGGAATTCCCGGGGCATTTCTGTCAGGAAGGGGTCACAGCATCATCAGAGAAAATAGATGATGAGGATTGATATGGTATTACGTCCAGGCTGTACTTACTTAATTTCAGAATTATAAGAGGCCTGGAGAGGAACGGACTGTTTAAATATTCAAGGGTACAGACATCACCCTTGGATCTTTTGGATCATGTCTGCTATAGGTTGGAACAGAGCAGATGCTGCAAGGTCTGAGCTCGGCTGAGAAAAGAGGACCCTGATTTTTCTAACCAGCTGTTAGGCAAAGTTCTTTGGAGACTTAGAAGCCAATATAAATGTCACACCAGGCACAACACTGGGGTTGTCATACAATATCTTGATGACATAGGCTGTCAGTGCTGGAGAAGGCAGCTCAGGTGATCAGGAGAGTTCGATCTAGGGGCTCTTGGGATTCTCAGAAGAAGAAAAATTGAAAATGACTAAGTCACAAGACATGAAGAGAACTTTCATGGGGCATGCCACCAATAAGATGGAAAGTCCTTGGAGTAAATGTGGGTTCTGTCCTTTGGAAAGACCACTTTACCTATCTATGCCTTTTGGGAGAGTCATCATTTATCTACTCTGAGGGGTAGTTACAAGATTAAGACACTGGGCATGTGGTCAATTATGGATTTGCTTTGCAGAGTAGCTGAGTTTGAAGCATTTATTCCAGCTTGAGACAGAAGCGTGTAATGAAAATACAGGAGATATATCAGCCCCAGAGAAATGGAAACCTGGGCCTCCAGTGGGAAGACAGGGCTTAGGCAGATAAAAGGTCTAATCCAGGCATTGTGGCGTATCTGTGGTCTTCAATCCCAACATGAGAAGGCTGAGTCAGGGGGATTCCTGTGAGTTTGAGACCAGTTTGGGCTGAATAGTGAGTTTCAGGCCAGCCTGAGCTACATAAGGAGACACTTTGAAAATAATGGGCTGAATAGTGAGTTTCAGGCCAGCCTGAGTTACATAAGGAGACACTTTCAAAATAAAAGCAAAAACAAAAACTTAAACCCCAAACCACACAACAACAGAACAAACAAACCAAGGAAGAATCCAACAATTCTGGGTGTCATTGACTGACTCCCTGAAAGCCCTTTGAAATGGAACCCTGAATCCAATCACACAATAAAGCTTTTGGAAGCTGGCTCATCTGTCCACGCTAAGGTTCTACCCCAGAATAATAGCTCTGGCATTTGAGGAGGAAGGACTGAGTTATCAGATATTTAAAAGTCTCCATGAAATGCCCTGGGTATAGCTGAGTTTGAGAGCAGGCTGGGGCATCTCATTTAGTGTTACAACTTTAACCACTTCTGACAACCTTCACTGTCCGCTGGTAGAACATGCCAATACGATCCGTGCCTTCTGATCCAGTAAGCCTCTGTTTATGGACTTCAACAGACAACCCTTGGCATTGATCAAGGCCAGGGCTGCAATGCTACCCATCTACCCACCCAGATGCAGTACCATCACATTTCCCCAGCCCACCTTGCCAGTTGATTCGGTGCCTCTTAGGATGCACAGATACACCATCAGCCAGGCCAAGGTGAGGCAAAGTGCTGGCTCCCACTGCACTCCTCCATTCTCCTGGATTGACGGTGAGATGTTGAGTGTTTTTCTGTACCAGAAGTACTGTGTTGATGAAGCTCTTTCACACTCCTCATCATAGCCTGTGCGGTTACTGTTCAGTGGGCAGATAGACCATGGCAAGGGATCCTTTGGAATGAAGTGAGAATCAGTGGAGAGGTAAGGGGAAGGTCAACATCTGGATAGGTTGATAGGAAGTAGCTTTGATATGTGTGTGTGTGTGTGTGTGTGTGTGTGTGTGTGTGTGTGTGTGTGTGTGTGTAGGCCTTGTCCTATACACGTGGGCTAGCCTGGTTTGTTTTAAGTAACAGAGTATAGTGGAGCAGAGGCCTCCTGGCCTAGACTGTCCATATCCTTATAGCTACCTTTTGACTGCGTTCAAAACCAGTTGTAGGGGGTAAGAGTAGGTTTACTAGTTATGAGGTCCCAGAGGACCCAGGTTAGAGTTCCAGTATGCATGATTCACAATCATCTGTAATTCTAGTCTTGGGGGACATGACACCCCCTCCTGGCCTTTGCAGGCCAGACATGCATGTGACACACAGACATGAAGATAAAACACCCAAAAACATAAAGTAAAAAAGATAAAAAAAAAATCAAGCTATGAAGGCATTTGAATTAGAATCTTGGAATGGTGTCCATTTGGATAGAAAAGCCACAGGAGGGAAATATTGGTGCCTGGTGAAAACCAGCAGTAGGTTCCAGCCAAGAAACAGAAGCCCTCCTAAGCTTGGTTGCCTTGCTTAGCCAACTGAATAAGTAGTCCATTGTCTGGACCCTCTGTTGAGGCCATTCTAACTGTTTCACATATTTGGCTGCAAACCTGAGGATTCCTTGGCTATACTTGGGATCTCTGGAATCTTTTGTTTGAGATGAGCTTTTTAATGTTCCTACCGATGTACATGCTGCATGAAGAGGCTTTTGGGCATGTGAGAACTGGTTCAAAAGGAGATTTTATCTATTACCCCCTCCAGGGGGATCCATGGATGTCTCTCTTAGGGTCCTTCTTGTTAACTAGCTTCTCTAGGGTTGTGGACTGGTTATTCTTTTCTTTATGTCTAATATCCACTTAAGAGTGAGTACATGTCATGTTTGTCTTTCTGGGTCTGGGTGACCTTATTTCTAGTCTTATCCATTTTCCTGCAAATTTCAAGATGTTATTTTTTTATTGCTGCATAATACACCATTATGTAAATGTACCACTTTTTTTTAAAATTCATTTTTCAGGTGAGGGCATCTATGTTGTTTCCAGGTTCTGGCTATTACAAATAATGCTCCTATGAACAATATAGTTGAGCAAATGTCCTTGTGGTATGAATGTGCCTCCTTTAGGTACATACCCAAGAGTGGTATTGCTGGATCATAAGGTAGATGGAGCCCCAGTTTTCTAAGAAACTGCCATACTGATTTCCAAAGTGACTGTATAGGTTTCCACTCCTACCAGCAATGAAGCAGTGTTCCCATTTGGAGGCTAGGGAGAAACTGAGTGCTAGGGAAACTCCCGTAAGGAAAACCCAACCTAAGATTCCAAGCAATAGTGGAGAGGGAGCCTGAACTGGCCCTCCCCTGTAGTCAGATCGATGACCATCCTCATTGTCATCATAGAACCTTCAACCAGCGTCTGATGAAGAAGATGCTTATCCACATCTAAGCTCTGGGCTGAGGTCCTGGAGTCCAGTTGAAGAGAGGAAGGAGGGATTCTGAGCAAGGGGGTCAAGATCATGATGGAGAAATCCACAGAGACAGCTTTCCTGAGCTCGTGGGTGCTCACTGACTCTGACTTGACAGCTGGAGAACCTGCATGAGATTGAACTAGGTAGGCCCTCTGAATATAGATGCAGTTGGTGAGGCCTCTGGCAGTAAGACCAAGATTTATCTCTAGATCATGAACTGGCTTTTTGGAACCCATTCCCTGTAGAGGGATGGATACCTTGCTCAGCCTTAATATGGAGGTGGGGGGAGCAGCTGGGTCCTGCTTCAACCTGATATTCCAGGCTTTGTTGTCTCCCCAAGGGAGGCCTTATCCTCATTGAGGGGTGGATGGGAGGAAGTTTGAGGGGAGCAGGAGGAGAGAAGAGAATAGGAACTGTGGTTGATATTTTTAAAAAATGTAAATAAAAAAGTGTCAAAAAAAAAAAAAAAAAAGAGCCATGTAGCATTAAGTTTCTGGCTTTCTGGCCTGGCCTTTCCAGCCTAGCCCTGAGGTTCTAACTCACTGTCCCATAGAAACACAGAAGCACTTGTATTAATTTTATGCTGACAGCCTATGACTCTGGCATATAATTCTTGCTTTTAAACTAACCCATGATTCTTATCATGTCCAGCCTTGTGGCTCGGTACCTTTTCTCAGGAGCATTTCAACTTCTTCCTCTGCATCTCACTGGCTTCTCTCTGGCATCTCTGCTCTGCTCTTCCTGTTCCCAGAGTTTTCTTAGTCTGGTAGGCCCGCCCACACTTCCTGTCTGCCTTTAGCCAATCAACACTTTTTATTAAACCAGTAGGTGGGACAATTATTTACAATGTTACATGATCCCACTACAGAACAGGTTCAATAGAACGAAGAAATTTTCAGTTCTCTTCTCCCTTTATCTTCATCAGAAGGTAAAGATAGGGTCCCTACATTTGCTTGGCTAATGGCACCTGCTGTGGAGGACCCCTGCCCCATAAAGTTGAGTCCTATAGAGTATCTTGTAGCTTGTGGGATTGGACAAAAGCTCTCATGTGGGTGTAGATTTCTATGTTACAGGGACATGCCTGGCTCATAGACATGTAAGTGAAGGTCTGCTGTGTCATTATCCTTGCAAGAAGATTTAATGCAGGGGTCAGGGGAAGTACACCAACCTGAAAAGTATGGATACATGGATATTAAAGTGGTACTTCCTAGAACATTTGCTATTTTTCCATCTGGAAAGAGGCTGAGATGGAGGCAGTGGGATCAGAGTCTCTGAGAGTGAAAAGGCTTTAGGGGAGGGGTGAGATAGAACAGAAGTGGTGGTGAGGAAGATTCCTTATCTTTATACAAAGACCACCTCTCAGTGTGGAATTGTGCTTCTTCTATTTTCCACAATGCCTAGACCCTTCCAGAATATCAGTAACAAGAGTCTGGATAATGTTTAAAATGTTGCATTAAGAAGTAGCTTTACTCCTTCTGTGTGAACTTTTGGATCTTCAGGATCAGCCTAGAAACAGAAAGATGGACAGACAAGTGGTAGTGGCATGGGAGGAAGAAGCAGAAATGGGACAGGAGGAGAAATAACCATTTCAGGCTTGGAATGGTGAAGTCATCTCCATAAGTCCTTGTCACAGATTTTCTTCTGAGTCTGTCATGACATGGTTTGTAATATTTTCAGAACACTTCCTGTAAATATTCCAATGAGTGCTGTGGGCCTGCTTTTCAGAAATGTACACACACACACACACACACACACACACACACACACACACACACACACACACACAGAGTTGCATAGTGTGGCTTTCACTGTAACAAGCAGTAGATCCAGATTCTGCTATCCCCAGTTGGTTTGGGATGTGGCTTCCCTCCCCCTCTCCCTTCACTGAGAGGGTTCCTATAGGCTGGCATTCTCATCCCCCACCAACTCCCCATGGAGTGAGTGGCCCTACATCTTGTCCTTGTTGCTTCTGCTCTGGACAGAGGTTGGCTCACCTGGAAGGAGTGGAAGAGGTACCAGAAGCCCCAGGCATTGATGACGTTGTAGTACATGGAGAGGAAGAAGGACACCACCACACTAGCAACACCTGTGAAGAAACAGAGGACCATGCTGAAGATCAGAGATGTGTAATTTAACCAGTGGCACCTGAATGACAGAACCATGGTGACATCCACAAAAGGAGCACTTTTCCTTCAAGTTTTCATTAGACCTGATACTATATCTTCCTGGGGGTTATTACCCTAACCTCTGACCATCTGAGATGGGGGACTAATGACACTTTTGACGTCTAAGTTCAGGTCGTTGGCTCGGTACTTGTATGCTCTTAGTTCTCACAGCAGTATTTTACTTCCTTCAAAGAGCAAACTAAAGCTCATAGCCTGCCCAAAACTTCCTAGTAGAGCTATGGAGGCGTGCCAACCACATGCCTGATGTGATAGTTGCTTCTTTTGGAGGCTGAGTCACTAGAGCCAACTCTATCCATGTGGCAGAAAGTGTGAGATGTGAAGTAGACAGTCAACTCCCCATCTCCAGGCTGGTCTGACCTATGAAGTTCCCACACTAGCACTGTGAAAAAGAGGAAGTTTGCCATCAGGCTGCTCTAAAGTGCACTCACACTGGCCCTCAGGAGTACTGCCAGCCTTTGCCATCACACACGTAGTCAGGAGAGCTTTAGGTTGCTGACCTTTGCTGTGGTGAACTATGCCAGTATCAACAGCAGCTCCCTCCACCCCACTGGAAATTCAGGCCAGTAAGTGGGTGTCAGTACCCAAGGGGCCAGGAAGGCTCCTGTCTTTCCAATGATCAGCACACTCTGCGATGGCCTTCATAGCTCTTCACAGTGAAGAGGCAGTTTGAAGATGGCTCCTAATGTCTTTGACATATTTATTATAAAGCTGCACCAGGTCACATCAAATTGGCCCTTTAGCATTCTTGAACCATTACTCAGCTTTCCCTGAATGCTCCCTTTTCTGGGGCATGGAGGTGCACACAACATCTATGGCCACTGATGGCCTGGATCTTGGACTTTTACAAAGCAGGAGAACCACATAGTGGAGGTTCCAGGGGACACACACATACACACACATAGGGGCCACACCTGGTATGAACAGATGCCTTGGCTTCTGCATACAGGCATCACTATGGAGCCTCTAAGTGGTATAGTAAAGATGAAATGAGCTCACACACTTGCAGGCCGTGTTCAGCATCAAGCACACACTAAGCAGGGGACAATTGTGTACATCTCCAGATGGTAGTTGGATGGGACTAAATGAATGCTTCTGTGCAAGGCAGATATGTCCAACCAAGCTGAGGTTCAGAGTGGAAATGCCTGGAGGTGGGAGTTTCCCTGGGTCAGGGGTTCCTTATGAGGGTCAGAATCCAGGGCCCTCTCTGCCCAAGGTCCATGGTAGCCCTCCCTGGGCTACCAGTTCAGCTAGTCACAGGTTCTGCTCATGGACAGAACCCCGCACACCTGTGATGCCCAGGAGCATGAGTCTCTGTCAGAGGAACTGAAAAGGATTCCACATACCAACACCACCGAGGTAGGGGCTGATGGTCCTCCAGGCACCAATGCTGCCCTGCCGCATGCGCTGTCCCACAGCCAGCTCCAGGTACAAAAGTGGAATCCCCTCTACAATGAGCATGATGATGTAGGGGACCAGGAAACTCCCTGTGGGATGCCAGAGCTGAACATCAGGTCAGTGTGGAGAGGTGGGGTTTACCCTGCCCCACCTCTGTGTACCTGTGTCCATCACCCTGCCTTTCCCCATCCAGTCTCCTTTCGACCCCATCCATCTACCCACAGACCTTTCCATTGAGCCTCCATTCTTCTGCCCATGTGCCTTCCTCCTTCCACACACCCATTCTTCTACAATTTCCCTCACCGTACATCAGCCCATCCATATATCTGACCACCCTTTGATTCATTTATTCATCTATCTATCCATCCTTTTTTCCCCTTCCTCTGACCCTCTGTCTATCTACCTACAAATCTATTCATCTATTTCTAGTAAAGGCTATGTTCTCACAAAATGTATAGAGTAGTAGATCATGCCTCAGAGGTTATAAAATAATCTTTATTTCCCCCCAGAGTGTCAAACAGTAACCACAGCAGGCCTACTGAGTCCCATGGTCAGCTTGTCTCTGTGAAAGGACCTACGTACTTGACTACTGTTTGGGGTCAGGTGGAAATCCAAGGTCTGGTGCCAAGTAGGAATGGTGCTAATTTTAGCACTGCCCAGCAGTAATTTGCATCACTGTCCCAACCCCCAATTACACAGTTCAGGCAAATAAACTCTGTAATCCTTTTGACAAGAACACTAAAACAACTGAAAATTCATGTACAGATAAATTAAATGTAATTCATATTACAAATTTTATATAAAACTATTAAAATAGGTCATAGACCTGTATTTACTGTCTAGACTTAAAACTTAAAGAAGCAACAGGGAAAATCTTTAAAAGCTCATGTTAGGCAAAGATGTTTTAGACACAAAAGCAAAAGTACAATCTATGGAAGGAAATGTTGATAAATTGAACCAAATTACATTTTTCCTCTTAACAGAACAAAAAGAGCAACTGCAGACTTGAAGAAAATATATATAAAAACTTGTTTCTAAGAAAGTGTTATGTAAGGCATTTGTAGAGGAATCTCAAAGCTGACAGATATTCTGTAAGTAACACATCTTAGTGCACTATGTTGCATAACGGAGCACTTGAGATCAGGTCCATCTTGGTTCTGGAGGAAGTACCATGCAGAGCACAATGCTAGCTTTGACTAAGTCCTCTCTTGCTGAAGGCAAGTACAGCAGAGAGCAGGGGTGAGAAAGGGCAAGAGTAAAATGTGAACTCAATTTTTATTACAAACTTCATTTCTGTGATTATAACAATTATCATTGAGGCCAAAGCACTAATGACTTAATCACTTTTAACATATTCTACCTCTAAACATTATTGAGTGGGAACCAAGTTTCTAAGACATGAACAGAACGGTATCTCTAAGTGGTAAGTAGCCTTATCTAAAGATACTTAAGACTGAAACTCATTAGGAAAATGTTCATTTATACAACAATGAGATAAGAGAAATTTTCTGTATATTAATATTAAAAAGTATTTTGCAATTAGTTTGAAAATAAGTCTCCTAACCAACCCTCTTCCAATTCTAATGTACAAGGAGACCTTGGCATCAGAGGAAAAGGGCCAGCTAGGAGCATACTTGGTGAATTCAATATAGTCACTATTCTTCAGTGGTCCTTGTACAAAAGGGGGAGTTTTCTCCCCACCCTATGAGTCTAGGCCAGCCTAGGAAAGAGCTTTGTCCAGAAGCCAGGCAAATAATAATTGAATCACTGGCTTTTAAGAATGCTAATACATACAGATGTAGAAGAATACTTAGACCTTTAAGAGCAAGGTCAGCACCCTTGGAGGATTGGATCATGAAACAATTAATCTAGAGTCTTATGACAGTGATGATAACTGGGTAGGAGAGGTTATTTCTAGAGGTATAAGAAAGAGTGGAATGTTAAATGTTACAATTGTGGAAGGCAAGGTCACATAAAAGGAGATTATAAACAAGGCATTTCCAGAAACAGTGCTTTTGTTAGAAATAATCTCAATAGAATGCCCTTCCCTTCTGGCGTATGCAGAAGATGTGGAAAAAGGAGACATTGGACTAATGAGTGCAGATCAACAAGGGACAGACAAGGTAACTTTCTGCCATCAGGAAATGCCCCAAGGGATTTCAAAGGGATATCAAATCCAGTTCAATCTTACTCTGCCATCATGGAGGAAACACCTTCCCAGAACAATTAAAGAAATTAAAACCAATTTTAAAAAAGACATACTACACTGAATGATAGAAAATCTGTAGAAAAGGAAAAAAACTCAAAAAAATTATAAAGCAAATATTTTGGCAAGCTTCTATTAATGAACAAAGGCCTGGCTAGCTCAGTTGGTAGAGCACGAGACTCTTAATCTCAGGGTTGTGGGTTTGAGCCCCACATTGGGCACCAAATGTTGCACGAATTCTGGTTGTAATAAAAGAAACTCGGAGCTAGATATTGGAGAAAGGCTGATATTTCAAAGAGAGGAAACACCACAGTCAAATCTCACCCAGAGATTCTAGCTTCCTCAGCCTTGCTCCTCGTGGCTTCTACTGCCTCTATCTGTCTTCCTAAACCTGCCTTAAATACCTTCTTCACTCAGTTGTCTCACATCCAGGTTAAGATTAAAGGTGTGGGCTACTACTATTTGGTAGTTAGCCTTGAACTCACAGAAACACAGAAAGATCTCTGTCTCTGTAGTTGTGGGATTAAAGGCCTGGCACCACCACTGCCTGCCTGGGAGCCTGGAACTCCCTCTGTAAACCAAGCTGACCTCAAACTCAGATCTGCTGGGATTAAAGGTGTAGGTCACCACTCCCAGTTGGGCATAGGTCACCACTCCTGGTCTTCCTGGAGGCTACCATGCTGAGATTAAATGTATGAGGTACCACTCTACGATCCTCCTGGATGGACTATGGGTAGATCTCTAATATTTCAGACTGGTTTTATTAAATACACAACATATCACCACACATATGTATTTCAGAGGTTTGCAGCTTTTTCATCCTCATGCAGTATGGCCAGTGGACATCATGTATAGACTCCTTCTAAACTCCTGAGGATGAGGGGCTACATGCTGGAGAATTGTGGTTCACTAGCTCAAGTACTGGCTTTACTACGGCTTAAGTATAGGGCCAGATGAAGTTGTTGGCCAAGTACTTAGGTACCTCACAGAGCTGCATGAAGTAACTATTGTTGTTGTAAATCATTACTTCCTCCCTCTTCTCAGTACTTCCTCTTTGGTTCTGTAAAAGTAAGATTCTCTAACAGACTCCCAATGCAGTTAACAAAACCAAGACGTACGCTGTACAGAGTTAATGAAATGTTACATACAGTCAGTTCTTAAAGTCTCCTCAGGTTTTTTTTTTTTGTTTTTTGTTTTTGACACTTCAGAAGTTTACCGGAGAGTTATTTTGTGGAATGTCCTTCATTTGAGGTTCTGGCAGAAACACTAAGTGACCCGATGTTCCTCCTCAGAGGTACAAGATGTCCATTTGCCCTTCTTGGCAAGGTTGATTTTGCTCATGTGGCTTACATAGTGTTTGCTAGATTTCTCTGCCGAAACTTAACTCTTCCCTTTGAAACAATAAAATAATTTGGAGCAGATACTTTTTGTTTGTTTTTGTTTTAGAACATGGTATCATTATATGGCTTAGGCTGGCAATCTTCCTGCCTCAGACTCCCAAACGCTGTACTATAGGCATGCTTGGCCACTACAATAGACTTGGAGAACTTGATTCTCATTCTTTTATGTGGTCATTTTACATGAATGAATAATTCTTAGTTTGTATTCTAGAATTCCTCTGCTTATCACACGCTTTATCATTTTCAAGTCATTTATCATGTACAAATGATAACTAGAGCATATATGAGCATTTTTTTTTTGTTAGCATCCCTGCCACCGGTATGTCCGTGTTAGCTTGGGGGGGGGGGTGAGATTCTTTGTCAAAGGATGGCTGGGAGGAAGTGACATTGTTCTTATTCCTAGTTCGCTGAAACCTGCCCATTTATCTCTACCAGCATTGTATCACGTACCATCACATCTCCATACTGGTCTTCTGGCTCCCAGTCTGTAAGTGCCTCCCTGGTTTTGTGGTACTCTGCCTATTTTACCCACTCAGTCTCTTACCTGGTCAAACCTTCTTTTCTTGCTCTTTATGCTTCAGATAAAATTTACAGCCGCTTCTCGATCTCTGAGGACTTCTTTCTTTCTGTGGCCATTGTTTCCTGGCTAAGAAGCCTTAGCATCTGTCTCTCCCTTTTCATTTCCTGTACACATTTGACTTCCTCACAGGCTTCCCTCTCTGCCCTCTACTCTGCATGACTTACTTATTAAATAATGAGCTGTGTGAAAATGCAGTAACCATCATTTTCTCCTGGTGCTGTCTCCTTACCATCAAGGAAACTTTTGCCTCTTACTCAGCTCTGCATGGTACTGGGCAAAGATGGAGCCCAGGGAGTGCTTATTGATTGCAGGTTAGTATTTTTCAGATCTTACTGGACCTTTTACACACGCCATATTTTTCGCTAATAACTTCTTCACATATTAAGGTGAGGCCTTCAACTTTGACCTCTAGTCTTTCACCTATGGCAGTTCCTATTCTCAAGCCAATGGTCCGGCACTATTTACAGCTATGTTAGTCCCAGACTTCTAAGCCACCCGCTGAGGATAGAGGAAGACTCTCTCTGGCTCACCACGGCCCTTTAGTTCTTAATAACAAGTCTGACAAGGAGCAGGTCCTCCACAGACTGTTGGTGATAATGGTTCTACAGTAATGGTTCTACTTAAGAGAGTCAGAAATAAAGATATTACCGGAAAGGATGATATGTTGTGTAGGCTCTAAAGAAATAGAGTTTGCTTGAAGATCAGAGGACAGAGTCAGCCACACAGTTAGCCAAAAGGGTTCAGGGAGTGGTAGCACACACCTTTAATCCGAGCTCTCAGGAGGCAGAGATCTGTCTGGATCTCTGTGGGCTCAAGGCCACACTGGGATACAAGAGATTGATCAGAAAGAGAAACAAAGTTAGGTGGTGTGGTGGTGGCACACACCTTGGGCTCCCAAGCCTCTGCTTCACATACTTGGAAGTGCACACACCTTTAATCCCAGCACTAGGAAGTTTGAAACAGGAAGTGATATGGTTGGGAAAAGAATATAAATCGGGAGGAGACAGGATCTTCCCCTTTTGGCTGAGGAGTTAGCTAGGTGAGAAATGGCTATAGTTTGTTCCTCTGTCTCTTTGATCTTTTAGAATTTGCCCCAATACCTATCTCTGGGATTTTATTATGAATATCAATTAGGATTTATGCAATAGAAATGTCTTGAAAGTTACTAATAATGGAGCATCTAAAAATTACCACAGGGCCCAGTAAGACAACTTAACAGGTGAAGGTGTTTTCCACCAAGCCTAATGACCTGAGTTTGATTCCTGGGATACAGTGGAAATTGTCTTCTGACCGCTATACAAACAAAATAAATAGATTTTTAAAACAGCCTAAGAGGTCACATATTAACTATTTTAACTTCCTTTAACTTTCCTTGTGTGTGCATTAGATAAGATAGAGAAAGTTTATCCCTAAGAATGGGCAATGAGAGGTATACTTTGAGCTTATGATAAGAAACTGTAGATCTCACACGCACACATACACACACAACACTTTAGAATGTCAGAACAAAGGTCTTCCTCTGAAATAGACTTGCTGTAAAATAAAGCAGAGAAGATTTATGTTTATTGGATATCATTAGGCAATGATGATGAACAATGCAGAAGAAACAGGTTTCTTAAAGATGAAAAATATGGTTGCTGAATTTAAAGCCCAGAGGGAGCAAAAAGCAGAGCATAGTCCCAATGACAAGTGGAGTTTGCAGAAAAAGAATCAAGAGGTGAGCATCCTAAGAATGAGACAAGGCATGGCCAGCAAGCCTAAGCCCTACTCTGTCTAGAACTGAGGAGGAAAGAACACGGCAGACAACAGTAGGAACATGTGCAATGATGAGATTTGTAAGACAATTTCCTGTTAGTGTGACTGAGTATTTTCATGATACTTTAAGTGCCTACGGTACCTAAGAATTAATAAAATTAGTTATAGAATTCTCCATCACAGAATTAAACATTTGAAAAAAATCTACTGATTTTGAGCAAAGGAGATTGCAACCCATTTATGGCCCTACAAAGGAGAGACAGTCTCAGACACTGAGTCCTTTATTCTCTGTTCCTGATAGAATTTTTTGTTGATGAGCTGTAGTGTGGTATCAGAAGAAAGAACTCAAGTATAGAGTTGTGTTATAAAATTTGCAATCAATAGTAAATAAATAACCAAAACAATGACATGTAAAATAACTGATTTCATTGGAAAATAATATAAAAGAGAAAGGAATTAATGAACGGGAACAGGTGTTATTAATAATAAAATAATCATGGTCAGATATGTGAAATTCCAGATTACATTTTTAAAATGTGCTATGTAGAATAGGGTAAGGAAAGAATCAAGAAGTAAAAGTAATTATATGTAAAGGCAGGATCTATGAGAGATGATTGGATCGTAGGAACCCTGGATTAATGAATTAATGGAATATACAGATGGAGTGGTTTTGGAATAAAAGCAAGTTTTTCTAGGTAGAGCTGCTCTGTTTTAGCATATGAAGTCCTTTGTCATGTTATTATAACACAGCATAATGCAGAGCAGATACTGGCATTCAGATGTGCGGTCTTCATTGTTAACTTGACTAGATTTAGAATCACTGTAGAGACACACCTCTGGATGTGTCAGTGAGGACATTTTCAGAAAGATTTAATTGAAAAAGGAAGACCTACCTTCAATATGGATGGTACCATTCAACGGGCTAGGGTTCTGGACTGAATAAAAAGGACAAGTAGGGGTTGGGGAGATAGTTCAGTCAGTAGAAGACCTGCCCTACAAATGTGAAGACTTGAGTTTTGATTCTTAACACCCACAGAAAAAACTCAGTATGCCTTCCATCCCAGCACCAAAGAGAGGAGACAATACGTCCTTGGGACTTTGTTGGTCTGCCTGTCTAGCAGAATTGGTGAATTCCTATTGCATGAATCCTAATTAGTACTATAATAATAAAAACCCAGAGCCAGATATTGGTGAAAAAGCTGAAAAATCAAAGACAGAGGAACAAGCCACAGCCACTTGTCACCCAGCCAACTCCTCAGATCTCTCTTCCTAAATCCCCAGGCTGAAGGGAAGAGGATGAGGTTGCAAACAAAGGGCTGAAGTCTTGCCTTAAATTTATTTCTCTCCCTGGCCATTTCACTTCTTGGGTTCTTTCCTAGTGCTGGGCTTAAAGGTGATTGTGTTTCCCAAGTACTGGGAACAGAGGCCTAGAATCCCAAGGGCTGGGATTAAAGGCAGGTACAACCACATCTGTTTGGCCTTGAACTCACAGAGATCCATCTGCCTCTGCCTCCCAAATGCTAGGATTAAAGGCCTGTGCCACCACTCCCTGACCTCTATGGCTAACTCTGTTACTGACTCTGTCCTCTGGTTTTCAGGGGCAAACTTCAGTAGATACACAATATATTACCACAAACTCCAGGTTCCGTGAGTTCAGTCTCAAAAGTACAAGGGCTGGAGGTATGACACAGTGGTTAAGAGCATTTGCTGCTCTTTTGGACAACATGGATTTAATTCCTAGCACCCATGTGGTAGCTAGTAACTATCTATAACTCCGGTCCCAGGGGATCCAACAGCCTCTCTGGCCTTCATGTTCACAAGGTTTGTACATGGTACAAGACATACATGTAGACAAAACTGTCATAGATATAAATAAAAATAAATTAGAAACAAGGTAGAGAGAAATCTAGGACGACATAATGCTGACCTCTGGCCTCTACCCCATGTGTATAGATAACACGTGAACATGCACCCATACACCTGTGCGTGTGCATAGACAGGCAAACAGATGTGACGGTGGTGATAGTAGAGAAAGCAGAAGCTCTCACGCCTCTGCTGTCATTGCTTCCTTGCCAGGATGGATTGAACCCTAAAGCTGTGAGCCAAACTCTTTCCTTAAGTTGCCTTTGTCGGGTATCATGTTGTAGCCATGAGAAAAGTAGCCTATTCAGGCACCATACTCTTAGACTGTTCAGCCTTCAGATTCATGAGCTAAATGCATGCCTATGCTGTATAAATTACTCACAGGTGTTCAGTTATAACAACATAAAATGGAATGCCAATGTGTTAAAAGTTTCAACTCCACAGGTAATATCAAAGATAATATTTTATTTTTGCTGCTATGAAGGACATACATTTTTTTTTTCAAAAAATAGACTACTGGTAGAGTAAAATCAGAACTTAAAATTTGTAATAAAGATACAATAAATAAATAAAGATAAAATAATTTGAGAGAATAAAAGCAAATATATCATATTATAAGAGATCAAAATGCAACAATCAAACAGCAAGATAGCATAAAACAGCCAATAGCAGTAGGTTGTGGCACATGCCTTTAACCCCAGCACTTAAGAGGCAGAGGCAGGAAGATCTCTGAGTGTGAGGTCAGCCTACTTTACAAAGTGAGCTCCAGGACAGCCGAGGCTACACAGAGAAACCCTGTCTCAATACTACTACTGATGATGATGATGATGATGATGATGATGATAGCAAATATAGTCTGATGATGGTGATAAATGGACACAATCTTCCACTAAGAGATTAAGACTATTCAATAATTACCTGTCAGACCTTAAAGCAATTAGGTTTCACAACTGGAGAATGGTTAAATGTGTCCCTACCTCCACAGTGACAAACTATACAGCTATTTAAGTCTACATTTTTTAAAGAATATGACATAACTTTGAAAATGATTACAAAAGTTTTTTCTCATTTTGTTGTTTCTTCCTTTCTTTCCCTCCCTCTCTCCCTTCCTCCCTCCTCCCCTCCCTCCTCTCTCTCTCTCTTTCTCTTTGAGGTAGAATCTCACTACATACCATAGATTGGTCTTGAAGTCAAAATCTCTCTGCTTCAGCTACCTGAGTACTATTAGTCACAATGCCTAGCCAGGTGCTTTCTCACATATGCCAAGTCACGTGTGCAGAAGTCAGATGCAAAGGTCAGAGGATAATGTGCAGAAGTTGGTTCTTATTCTTCCTATCATATGGTTCTGGGAACTGTACTCAGGCCATTAGGTTTAGAAGCAAGAGCCTTTACTCATTTTGCTGGCCCCTAGGCTAGGTTAGTTTAAGAGGAAAACCTCAAATGACAGGTAGTTCTAATTTTTTAAATAAAAAATAGGAACTGTTATTATCTCTGGGTGGTGGGATTTCAAGGATTTTTTTTGTTGTTTGCTTGTTATTTTGTGAGTGTATACTAATGATTCCACCTAGTGCCTCATTCATGCTAGATGAATTTTTTACTACTAAGTCTCATTTCTAGACCTTGATTTTCTGTTTTATTCTTCATATATTTCTCTGCTTTTCAGAATTCCTGCTCATTTATTAGATTATTCTAGAGTATGCAATTACTTATCTTTATAACTACCATAGCAGTACCTGGTTTGCTGAACCGAAGGATCTCATTGAAAGATAGGTTCTCTCCTTATCCCTAGGGCCAAACCCTTATATTGCGTTCTATCTGAGACTCAATAAAGAGATAGAGATCTCAAAGATAGCAACTTACAGAAAGTCAACTCATGGGTTTCCTCCACTTATATATCTCTGTCCTCTACAAACCCCACAGCAGGTATCCATTAACCTGATTTCCTTCTTGAAGCAACAACTTCCATGATTTAAGAAGCACATCCTGGATGACCCTGAAACTCACTCTGGTGGGGACTTAAAGAACCACTGTTGTGCTCAATGCAGGCCTCCACCCTCCCCCTCCACTCTCCTCAATTAGCCCTTCCATTTACTGCACAGATTCTCCTTGGGGGCTGACTCAGATCTGTGCTTTAGAAACAAAGAGCAAAAGCACAGGTGAGGAAAATTGAAACCATTTCCTTGAGAATTTCTCTCCTAGCCCCTTCTCTATACCTGCTTGGTAACATACACCCCAGTTTGTATCTGGCCACCACCCTGCTGTGCTGCATAGTGATGACCACACCACTTTCCTGCTTAGCCTGACTTTGTCCTCAAGAGTGAAAATTAAAGTTCTTCTTCAGCCTGTGAACGAGGGGCCTTGAGGATACACTGGCTACCTCTTTACTCCCCGCCCCCCTTGCCCACCTCTCCTTCATGTATCACAGCCACCTGGACTTTCTGGTCAGTCCCTTCAAATGTACGCTCTCTATGCCTTCTTCACACTTTACTCTGCTTGGAATATTCTACTCTTAACTCTATCTGATGTGCTCATTTAATGATACCATTGCTAGAGATGTTTTAATGTGGGGATATAATAAAACATTCGGAGATATCAGAGGGATCTACCCGCAGTCAGTCTAGGAGGATCAGAGAGTGGTGATTCACACCTTCAATCCCAGCACAGGGAGTATCCCAGGAGTGGTGACCTACACCCTTAATCCAAACTGAGTTCAAGGTCATTTTAGTTTACAGAAGGAATTCCAGGCTCCCAGGCAGGCAGTGGTAGGGAGTTCCTTAACTAAGGAAAGAAAGTATTTAAGGCAGTCATAGAAAGACAGAACAGGCAGAAGAAGCCATGGCTCACACTGTTAGTCCCAGCACTTGAGAAGCTGTGAGTTCAAATCCAGCCACATTCTAAACACCATCATCAAGTTCTTCAATTATTTCAGTAAACAGCCTTCTTGAGAGCTCCACCTTCTCTGTGCATAGGATGTTTATACATTTGCCCCTTCTTGCCCCAGTGTAGTCTCTACCTCTTCTAGCTCCTCCATAATATAAATCCTGCCTTCTGGTTGATACTCAGTAAATATTTATGAAATGACTTAAGTGTCTAGAAGATTTATATTATTCATTTTTAATTGTTTATGCTCCTTACTTCTTAGAGAAAAGTATAAGACAGATTACAAACTGCAAAGAATCCCATGGGGAGGTTTTAAAACTCTCTAGGTTCATACCTAGACCAATTCAGTCCGGGACATATATAATGTTTTCTTCAGATACTGGTAAGTCTATTATGCCAATGGATGGAGGCTTCTCTATCGACACATTGGCACTGCATCTTGTCATTTACTCTCTTCATCACGGAGTGAGACCCATCACTACAGAGGAGAAATGGCTTAGCCTAGGTGCCTAGGAGAGCTGCATGGGATGCTTTTGATTAGGGAGGGGGAGGTTTCCAGAAGAGGGTGAAGGGATGAAGTACACAGCGGGAGGACATCAGGCATTGTGACATACTCAGAGAGGAGCAGAAATAGAGAAAAGGCTGGAACAAAGGTACAGAGGACACCCAAGGTCTTGGCCAGGCCCCCTCCTATGTCTATTTGAAGCTCTTGTTCACAGAACCACAAGAGTAATTCCTGCCTTTATCAGATTAAATACAGAAGGTACTGACTGCTGTAGAAAGAATCTTATTTGGCAACAGAGATGGTTTAAGGCCTGATTACTCCTCCCGAAGCCACTTTTGCTTCTATGAGCATATTTTCCCTCTGTGACAGACAGGGTCAAGCCTAAGAGTGCTGTGAAGACTGACTTGAACATCTGTAGAAAATGCTCTACAGCAAATACCAGGAAAGAGTAGCAGAGGGTGTCTTTTATGGCCTAGACCACAATTTTAGGTCCTACTACCAGGAATTTTATTTTGGAAATTGAATGTATAAAGAGGCTTAATGCCTGACCATTCAGGTTCTGTTCCACTCAGAGCTATAAAAACAGCCAAGACACAGACTGAATATGCATGCATATTCTCAAAGTAAACACAGAGGGGCAAGTCCCTGTCCATTCTTGTACACTTTGGTGTGCACCATGCCTAGGCTGGATGCTCGTTTGAGCCATGGTCACTATGGCACTTGGCTCCAGTGGTGTATCCAAGTCTTCCCAGAGCAGCTCACACACCTAGCCATCCTCACCTCTTTCTAGTCTTGCACCCTGGAACTGTGTGACATTCTGGAGCCAGACACAGTGGTAATGTTTGTGGATGGAAAGCAAATGCTATACAAGCCCCCAGCAGCTGATAGAATGGGGCATTTGAACAACTCTGATCCTACTCCCAAAGTATGGTCTGTGAACTGACAGTATCAGTCTTAACAGGCCCGGTTTTAAAATGTTAGATCCTGGCAGGCAGGAGTGTCTCACACCTTTAATCCCAGCACTTGAGAGCAAAGGCAGGCAGATCTACAAAGAGAGTTCAGGACAGCCAGGACTGTCACACAGAGAAACCCTGTCTCACTCACCACCACCCCATATTTTCTCCAGTCACACAACTGCTCTCTTTCTTCCATATATTTTACATGTGTTCAAATACATCACACACACACACACACACCACACACACACCACACAGATACCACACACACACATCTCACACACACACACACACACACCACACACACACACACACACCACACACACACACAGACCACATATACCACATGCACACAACACACACCACACACACACCACACAGATACCACACACACACATCTCACACACACCACACACACACCACACACACCACACACACCACACACACACACAGACACACACACATCTCACACACACCACACACACACCACACACACCACACACACCACACACACCACACAGATACCACACACACACATCTCACACACACACCACACACACACACACACACACACACACACACACACACACACTTGTGTAAGCTGCTAGTGCATGCATGTTTTCACATATTTGTATTCAGCACATTTGCATCCTAGAAGTAATTAGTGCCCCTGATCTTCGGTCCGCTTTAGAAAATGGATTTTGTAAAGTCCCCTCTTGTTTTCCTGTTTGTTTTTTCTCCCCTTCGGAGCAGGAAGTGGCAGGTGAGATGAGCAAAGAGGAACAGGTGGAACATAACCCTCAGAATTAACACTGTTGTTGTTCGGAGCTGGGAAGTTATCAACTGCTTGATTCTAGAAGGATTTTGGCAGTTTAGAAACAAACCCCTTGTTGATTGGCATGACTGTATCTGTATCAGCAGACATTTTACATCCTTTATACTTGACAACAGTGGTTCTCAAGCTTCCCACAGTTCTTCACGTGGTAGTGATCCTCAACCATAAAATTATTTTCATTGCTCTTCATAAGTGTAATTTTGCTATGAATCATAATCTGTTATGAATATAATCATAATATAAATGTTTGAGATAGAGGCTTGCCAAAGCGGTTGTGACCCACAGGTTGAGAGCCAGTGCTCCTAAAGTCTAGCTCATGATGTAGCTGATCCATCCTTACCCTGGAGGCTACGAATGAGTTCAAACTACCTGGGTTTGAGGTGATGTTACCACCTTGTTGACAGATGACGACTATGGATCTAGAGTTGGGTAGGAGTATCACCAGCACCCCTCGGTGTGTACGTCTGAAGTTAATGGTGGGTGTCTTCACTAATTTCCACTTTGTTTACTGAGGCAAGGTCTCTTAATTAAGCTCAGAGTTTTCTGATGGGCTAGTCTGGCTACCCACCTTGCTCTAAGGAACTTCCAGAGTACAGACCCTTACATGGGGTCTCGTATCTGAACTTTGATCCTTATGATTGCACTTCAAGTGCTTTAATCCATCGAGCTGTCTTCCCAGTCTGCACTTATAGATTTTCATTACATGTCTCATTTGCTCATTAAGTTTTTATTGGGTACTCCCTCTGGCTTCACGGCACTGGGGGATGGATGGCCAGTCCAAGAGAAAAGTCTTGTAAGCAAGTGTTCAACTGATTGTTACATATAAGGAGAGTCAGACAGACCAGCAGGGGGGATAACAGGAAAATTCTCCAAGTAAAGAACAGCCAAGAAAGGAGAAGGAGCTACACAGTGGGTAGCTGGATACCCAGCTTGTAAGTAGTTGAGGCAGGGGAGAGCTTAGAGACTGATGAACTGCATAGGATGAAGTGGAAATATCAGGCAAGAGATGGTCAAATGTCTATTGTGCCAGGACAGTTTAATTTTTATTCTGGAGACATTTGTGATCTGTCTAGCCTACAATTATCCCCTCACATGCTCCGCACTAGTCCATTCACCCTCAGTCTCAGATAAACACCCACTGTATCAGGCTAGAATTTCTTTTGCTTTCTTCTCCCAGTACCTTGACAGTCTCCCCATCCATATTCAACTTCAAAGCCTCTTAACATCACTGTATCCTCCTGAAGGTGATATTATAAACAAAAAGTCAAGCAGTCATGTGACAGTGTGGTTTGCCTGGCCTGGTAGCTGCGGACTAAGGGCCCAGAGATAGATATTAAGGAAAGGGGACTAAGGATGTGAAAATCTGTTCTAAAAATAATTCTTTGCAACACCATTTATAAAGCATTAGGAGCATGTGATGGCACATGTCCTCTACATATGGAGTATTTGCACACTTCAAAATAAAATAAAAGAGCCAGAGAATTAAGGATGCACTTTAAGAAATCTATATATTAACCTTTTGTTGAGGTGATTTTGATCTGGCTAGAGTGACAGGAGGAGGGACAGTTAGGTTTTCTTAAACAGGTTAAATTGTAATTCACTAATTTAACATCTTTTACTGTTGGTTGGGGAGGGAGGAAAGTGCTGGCTAGACACCCCCCCTATATACAGATATGCTATTAGGTAAACAAGAGCCACCCAGAAAACTAAACACTTCAGAACATTCTTCTTAGTTCTCTTTTCTCTTCAAGATTTTAAGCACAACTGCTCACAAATGTTAGTTTTGAATGTGACGTCTCCCTCCACTTACCATGAGATAAAATATTAAGATAAAAATCTTTTTAAAACCTTACTTTTATGACTGTCAAAGGTGACTATGCCACACTTTATTGAACCAGTGCCTTTTCTGAAGGGCTTAATACTTTTCTAACATTTTAATCTTATTAAAAGACGGTGACCATATTATTTTCTGCCTCAGAACGCTAGCTTTTCCTCTAGACAAGGTTTTAGAAAATGAAATTGAAGAGGATTTTATATATATACTGAGACTGCCTTCCTTCCTGTCATATTGACTCCAGAAAGATACTTGGCTTTCGGAAGGTGCCGGTCTTAGTCCCCCACTCTTTGCTCCGTTAAGGAAATGCAGGGTGAGGGTGTTGCTGTTCCACCCCTCACCCCAATCCCCACCCCCCCCTCACCCCCCAACCAGGGTCAGAGGAAACAGAACAAAACAGCAGAAACAAGAAACAAGTTATCCGGGTATGGAATTATTTGTTTGCCCTGACTTCTATGATACCAAGCCCAAACCAAGCCTCCACACCCACAAACCAATCTTTTTATTAGGAAAAAAAAAATTAAATAACTCACGATCTCTGATTCGTGTCTCAACTTGTGGCCAGGGACTTAAATTTCGGATCTGTAAGTTGTGTGGCAAGTCCCCGTTAAACAATCTACTGTTCACTTTCACACCTTAGAAGAGGGGTGACGCACCTGTCCTGCCACGGGACAGCAGGATCCCCGCCGCTGCCCGGCACCTGCTGGAGTTGCAGCTCAGGCTCAGGACCGCGAGGCTCAGTTATCCGGGGTGCGAGGCCCTGCGCCTGGGCTGTCATAAGAGCCACTTGCCCTTGAAGCGCGTGGGACCAAGCATGTTCCTAAGCTGGGGCGCTCGGGACAGAATGCCACCCCGAGCCGGGGCGCGCGGGACTGAACACCGCCGCGTCCTGCGTGTCCGCACCGCACTCACCTCCGCCGTACATCTGGCACAGGTAGGGGAAGCGCCACACATTGCCCAAGCCCACCGCGTAGGAGATGCAGGCGAACACAAACTGCAGTGGGTTGCCCCACTGAGGTCGTGCTTTCTCCATGGCCCGCGCTCGCTCTCCGCCGGGGCCCCGGTCTCTGGCCGCTGCTTGCCCGCCTTTTAATTGCTAATCTCATTAACGTGCGCCAGAGGGGCGAGGCCCGTAAGAAGGGAAAGGCGAGCCCCACCCCGCCGTGCCTCCTGGGGAAAGAGCCCCTCCTTGGCACCGGGTGTGAACTACAGAGCACGGGAAAAGGATCGCGTTTTCTCAACCTCTTACTGATTCGTCAATGGCAATACTATATGCTAGGCACTGCTATGCAACGGGAAAACACTGCACCCTCACCCTAGAGCTGTGGGATTCTGATGGCGGGAACATTTAAGTGTCTCAGGATGGCTTGTTGACTTCTTTTTTACCTACTGAGACAGTTTCATTTGGTTCTAACACCTAGTTCGCCTAAATCGAAAGTTCAGGGACAATTTAAAGGCCTAAGTCCTAGAACCAGATAGACAGGGACTCAGGGCATTTCAAAGAAGAGATGACTTTTGCACAGAGAGGCTGGGTGTGGCGACTCAGTGGCAGAACATTACCCTGGCACTTGTGAGACCCTGAGTTTGATCCTAGCACACATGGGAGACCTAAGCTTCTCATCTTCTGGCCCTTCCCTACATCTGTAAAGTGGCAGAATCAGGTTTTGAGCAACTGGCTGAGGTCAATGGAAGCTTCTAATTCCCTAGGCTAAGGGGAGACCTCTAAGATTCTCATGCCTTTCAGTTCAACAAGGAAATAACGTAGTTGAACCCGACTCCACAGAGTTTGGTGCAGTGATGTAGGGCCTGATGTTTGTGCCTCTACTTCACCACTGACTAAGCTTTGTGACTTGGGCAAGTCATTTAGCACCGTTGACCCTGTTTCATATGTAATAGAAAACAAAAACAAGGCTCTGGTCCCCTTCCCCCCAACAAGCTTAAACTACCTATCCTGAAACTTTGAACCTTAAAACAGTAAAGAAGAAAGCAAAGCCACAACACAGCAGAAGGAACTCTGGAAACTTCGGATTATAGATCTCCACCCCCTTTCCTGCTTCCTCACATGCCTAGTTCCAGTCTATTGTTGATGGACATTTGTGTTGCTCCAGTTTCTCACTAATATGAAGAGAATAGTGTGAACATTCTAACATACTCCTGCCGCGGATGTACTCACTGTAGGGAACTTTGGGACTATGGGCAACATCAGGAAATGCCAGTTCACATTCTCATTAGACTCCGCTGCTCTATATCCTCACCATCACTCGCCATTCTATTTTTGAACAAAACAAAACCAAGCATTTATTGGGGGCAGGTACCACAGAATGAATGGAGGTCAGAGAACAATTTGTGAGAGTCAGAGCAAGCGATCTTAACCATCTCACTGACCCTGCCATTCTGTTTTGAGAGTTTTGTTTAGACTTGTGACTATTTGCTGATGTTCAGTTTGCCAGAGATTGAAACTCAGATCCTTATGCCTCTAGTAGACCCTTTACCAAATGAGCTATCTCATCAGCTCCAGCAGTCCTGGTAAAGGGTCTGCCTATAGGTATGGAGGTGAATCGTATGGACAAAAGAGCTGTTGCCGTCTCCAGCTATGTACTTACATTTGGGGTGTCACAAATTGGTTTTTCTATAGGATTCTTGGCTACATAGTGACATTTAGGAACTGGGTGCCTCAGAAAGATACCCAGAATCGTTACCAGCCACTAGAAACATGAGTTAATGTGGAATTTGTTGGTTCAATGGCGGCAATGCTCTTCTTTTATTCTTAACCACAGGGAACAGACCAGCATCTGGTCTTAGCTGCCTTGGAAAGCCAGCCCAATAAGTGAGACTCAGTAAGTGTCTCTGTCTCTCTGTTCTCTCCGTGGTGTGTGTGTGTGTGTGGGGGGGTCTATATAGCACAAAGAATCACCCAGGCTGAGTAAATGCAAATAGTCAGACACCATTCACCTTAAAAAACCATTCAATAACTCTAATCTGAGAAGATCCATTGATCAATGAACTGCTTCAATCATAGAGTGTGGTAGCAGGGAACTTCCATAGAGAGAGTAATGCAGAGTGTGGACATTAATGGTAGATTGACAAATAAGTTTATATACCTTTTGTGGAAATCTCTTATCTGTTAATTTCTAAACCTCAACTTTAGACCATTTTGAGCTTTTAACATATCACTGGGATTGGGGAAAAGACATTTAGTGGCACATCATTATGGTGAGTTCTCACCATGCACATTCAGTGACATAGGTAGCCCCAAGAGCTTAGCTAATAGTAAAGAATAGTGAATAACTTGAAATGATTATTTTTAGTATTACTTATTTAATTTATATAATAACTTAGTCCTCAGTAATGGATGTATTTAATAAAACAAGTTCTCAAAATTCCTGTACATGCCCCTATAGGTCACTCAGTACTCCATAGAGGATTGGACAGCAGAATGAGCTCATTTTTTCGAGGTGTTTCTCTTTGTGGTGTTTGGTGTTACAAAAGCAGAATTTTCAGACAAGCTTTAGTGCTCAGAGTAGTTTACTCTGACTTATGGAAGAACCCTTTCTTCAGACTTTGCCTTCACTGCATCTATGACAATCAGAACATAAAGGTCTGAAGTCTATGTTATCCATTTCCCTGAAGAGGAGGACCCAGCCTGAGTGCATGCGTATGGGCCACTAAGTGTATCCCAGGATTCTATATTCTTGCCCTATCAACTATGAAGGTCATGAAGCTTTCAATCATTTGCTCATCTTGGTGATTTCCATTGTTACCTAACAACCATCTACAGCTTCTAGTTTCCCACAAGATAAAGTCCAAACTCCTTAGTTTTGTTTGCAAAGCTTCACAGATTTTTAAAATTGGGTCCTGAGGAATTTGACCCTTGTATGCCTGGGTTCTAGAAATCAGAGTTTAACTCTTAAGTATAAAAACATACAGCATTTTGCTGCAGGAGAAAAACCTATCTTTTAAGGATGAATGGGACATAGTATCAGCCGTAGCCCAGAAGGGATACATACAATGCACTTTTCAGAACAAATGCAGCTTTGCAGGGCGTGGGCACCAAAAAGTTAGCTCAATGGTTAAGGGCATTTAAAGGACCCATGTTCAATTCCTCACACCCATATGGTGGCTCACAACTATTTGTAATTTCTTTAATGGGCATCTGGTTCTCTCTTCTGACTTCTAAGGGCTCCTGCCACTCAGGAACAGACACACACACACACACTTAATAAATATTTTTAAAAGTAAAAATGAAATTTCATGCATGTGAAGTTATTTTCTCATGCATTTTCAGATAAATATTAAAATTTTTTAAATGGCTTTGTCTCATTCTGTCTTCCCAGAGTCAGATGTCACACTACACACCTTTTCAGAAACTTCCCATAGTCTTAAATTTCTTGGATTCTGGTATTGTGCCTATGGTAGCCTACAGTAACCTATGTATATTGCATTTCCATGTGGAATTTAATTTGCCAAGTGTTAAGGTTCCCAAACATCAAAAACTTGCAGCTAAGCCTATTCGTGTAAAGAAAGACCCTGGAATATACTATCCATTTTGACAATAATTTAGCCACTTGTAACCAGCGGTTTCTGTGTGAGGACTGGAAAGACATCATAGTACAACTTTCACAAGGCAGTGCTGACTTGGAAGTTCAATGATAATGCCTGCTATGAAGCATCCCTCTTTATGCTTAGACTGTTGCATGCTGTGCTGTCTCCTTAGAAGAGGTTGAGACTTTCTTCTTGTCTCTGCTCCCTGATTGGATGCTAAGGGCATCTCAGGCTTCTCCAGAGCTACAGCTCTTCATCCTCTGGCAGGGAGGTCACATGTGCCAAAGATGACTCCATCTCTTAAGGCAAATCTCACTCTAGGAAGGGAATTTCCTGTGGTCTCATCCAGACCTGGGGTCCTGTTCTGCCTTTCTGTGTCATGGACTCCAGATTCTGCTGTCTCACTAAGCTTTGACTCTGGCCCCTCCCCATTTTTCCAGAGTTTTCCTCTCTGCCTGGACCTCACAGGTGGTCCATTAGTTTACACATCTTGCTCATACCCACATTTCCCCCATTCCCTTTGTTTTTTTATTCCCATGCAATACAAACCCCAAGAGTTCTCAACCCTTGGACTGATGTTAGCAGCTTCTGGAAACATTTCAAAAGGCTGTGGCTGCATATATGTGGCAAGCACAGGTGCTAGATATCAGCAGGCCTTGCTCCTTTATCAATCATCTCTGGTTGAGATGTTGACCTGTGGCTCTGGGTAGTACTGCCTCTGTGGCCTCAAATCTTTCTTTCCATATCTCTCATCTCACTAATGACTTAACAAAGGTCCTAATAATTACATAGATAGTTAAGGGGAAACTCAACTTTGAAATTCACTTTCCTAAGTTATTTTCAGCATGGGTTCTCACTCCTTGCTTGGGCTTCAGGAACTCCTTAATAGTCACCTCTCTTTTCATGAAATTACTTATAACTCTCTTTCTCCTACACTTCCCTTCCCTTCTTTTGCTTAAAATATTCTCAAGTTATACTGTCTTTTAAAACCTTATAGGTTTACAGGCTACCAATTCTTTTTATCTAAATTTGTAGCCTACATTGTAGCCTCTGTTCATCACTTTATCTATGCCTTTACCTTTTATAAGAGTATGTTGGCAGTGACATCCAGGTCAAAATTACAATGAATATACTCTCAAATATACTCAGGAACAGAGAGTACCCTTCTTTTTTCCTTCCATTCTGTGGGAAGGGTAGAGGAGTGCTCTTTCTTCCTGGCTAAGCCTCCTCACCTTCTCTCCAGTCTTCCTATACCCACACTGTTACCACTAGGTGTACACTAATTTCTAAATGAAGGCAAGATGACTTAAAGATGATTTCTTTTGTCTCAGGAAGGGGTTGCCAGAGCCCCTTCCTTCCCTGCCTTCTACCTCTTGAATACCAGTCCTCTCCCTGAAAGTGATCTCTCTATGGATCTTTTCTTAGTTTTCTGTATATTCACTAGGCACAAATCCCTGAAAACTATGTTCAAACTTTATGTTATGGGGAATTATAGCAATTTTTTTTTTTGGTATATGACTTCAGCTCAAATTTACATTGGTATTATAGCTATAGTGTCAGGGTGTTCTTGTATTCTGGTAGATCCTTATTAATATAAATACTTCCATGTGCATAAATGAACATACCAAGACATCTAACAGATGATCCATATGGTGGTTATAAAATCTCTCATATATAGATATGTATATATGTAAACATAAATTCACTATATGTGTTTGTTTAACAGTTCTCCCATATTTACATTAGAATTGAGTTCATTTTCTTAAGTAGTCTGGTAAAGAAAAACATTGTCAAAAATTTATCACTAACAGAAAGAACAAAGAAAGGTTGAGTGTGATAAAATGCCTGTAATCCCAGCACTCAGCAAGGCAAAGAAACAAGGATCATTCCAAATTTGAGGCCAGCCTAGGATCTGATTGTTTCACTGTGAAATCATATTGTTCTTTCTAGATTTTCCTCTGGTTATTTGTAGAGAATTTCTTAACTTTATATGACATACATTGTGCACAGACAGTGATAGAATAGATAGAATTCATTTATATAATAGTTGTATTTGTTATTGATGGAATTTTGGGGAAAATGCATACTTTCTCAAAACTATATAATATTCCAGTCTATATTTTGCACTTTTTAAATGGGGGACAGTCTTGACTCTTCACTGAACACTTCCAAGCAGTTTACATTACGTAACAAATTTAACAATAAACGGACAGCTCTCAGGACAGCAAAAAACAAAACAAACAAACAAGAAAACTGCTGGCCAAGCTGAAGACAAGGTGGCACTCACAAAACCGGGGTCTGCGATGGCAGCTACAGGCTTTGGCTGTTTCCTGCCCTGCTTCTTTGTGAGACTGGCAAAAATGAAAAAAAAAAAATCAAACAAGTGTGAGGTTTGAAAGCATGAAAGCAAAGAGGCCTTAATCTAAAAACAACGTGGGGAAATGCTACAATAAATGTTTATTTTTATTGCCATACAATGATAAAAATGCAGGGCTTCCTAAGGCTTCCATTAGGATACATTCAATATAGTGTTTCCTTCGTGCATATACCCAACTCCGAAGGACAACTGGGTCAAGTGTGTGAGCAACCTGGATCAGGTTCTGTGAATTGATGCCGTGGGATCTGAAATAATTAGGTGGTGCACACAACACAAAGTGGACATTGTTTGCCCAGAAAGGCACAAATGGAACAAATACATTTTTCAGGTCAGTTCAAACAGATGCAGAAATAAGCTTATTTAGAAAACACTCTGGCTTCTCACCATGACCACTCAGCTGATCACGGCAGGTTAAGCAAGACCCAACCACGTGTTATGGAAACAGAGGACTGAGAGAACAGTGGTGAAGGCTTCAGAGATTTTGTTAGTCTTGGCTAAATTTATTCCTTCACCTCAAATACTTTTGATGGGAACAAGAATCAAGACTAACTAGAAGGCATAATCTGGTGGGGAAAACAGCTGGAACACCGTGGAAATATTTTCCAGGGTCAGAATGTGGTTGGGGCCATGCTGTCTCCACTAGGGACCCCTAAGGAATCTCACTGTGTCCTGCTGTGCTGCTTTGTGTTTGCTCTCTCATCTCACAACAGCAGAAGCACTATGAGTCCCACATTGCCAGGAAATACATATGCTTTGTTTCACAAGCTTAAGGTTCAAAGTATATTTGATTTCTTCCACCTCTGGGTCCTCAAAATGTGGTCTGTCTTAGAATGTGGGCATCATGGGGAAAGCTTGTGAGATATCCAGACTCTCAGGCCCACTTTAAAGAATCCCACAAGTTTTGTAAGCATGTTGAAATCTTAAAAATATACTGGGTTAAACAAAAAAAACAAAACAAAAAAAGCAACTTTTATTTTTTTGAGATTCCAATATGTTTACATCATTTTCCCCTTCCCTTTCTCCCTCCAAGATTTCCCATATACTCCTCCTTGAGCTTTCAAATTCATGGCATTAAAAAAAAAATCAATTATTCTTACATGCACCCACATACACAAATAAATGTGCACATACATATACATTTTTTAAATACAGCCTGCTTAGTCTGTATAATGTTACTTGTAGTATGTTTTCAGGGCTGACCATTTAGTACTGGGTAAGGAATTGCTGTGCTTTTCCCTGGCGAAGCCTACTTCCTCCACTCTGTTTTCTTTACTTGCCTGGAGTTGTACAAGGCTGAAGCCTTCTGAGCTTCCTCCCATTCACTGTAGCACATCTACTGCTGATGTCCTTGTTCACTCCATGCTTAGGCAGTCATGCTGGTGAGACTTTATAGGTACTGCTTCTGACATTACTAGGAGACACAGTTCTCTGATCACCTGACTTACAGTCTTCCCAGGCAGTCATGCTGGTGAGACTTTATAGGTACTGCTTCTGACATTACTAGGAGACACAGTTCTCTGATCACCTGACTTACAGTCTTCCCATCCCTATTTCTGCAATACACTCTGAAGCCCCTACTTTCAGGAATTGTTTTGTAGATTTATCTATCGGGACTGGATTCCGCAATTCAGCATTTCCATTAGCTGTGGCCTTCTTTAGTGGAATCTATTTATTGCAAAATGAAGTTTCTTTGATGAGGGTGAGGACTACATTTATATGTGAGTATATGAACACATTTAAACATAGTTAGGGACTATGTTATTTTAGTAGAGTGGTGGTTGTAGGTTATCTTCCAAGATCCATGACTTCACTAGCCTTGGGTTTCTAGTACCGGGTGATGTGGGACTGTTTTGGCCATGGCAGACACTGTAGAAGTAGGCAGAGAAATCAGAACATAGGTATGAGAAAGGTTGGAATCAGAGACAGATGGAGCCAGATGTCCAAAGAAGAAACAAGTAAGGAACACAGGTGAGCCACGGGCCACATGACAGGCAGACTAATGAGAATGGGCTGAGTTAAGATGAGAGAGCTAGCTAGCAATGTGCCTGAGCCATTGTCCAAACATCGAAAAAGTTAATATAAGTGTCTATCATTTTGGGGGCCTAAGCAGCAGCAGCAGGCGGCTAAGCAGTCTGGGAGGGCAGGTCTGTGGGTCTGGACCTCTGGCCAGATGGGGGCCGAAAACCTTACTGTAACAACTAGGCATGCTTTCTCTCTTGTTGAGCAGGTCTTAAGTCCAATTAGAGAGCTTTTGGTTACTACCAAGGTATGTGTGCTGCTTCTGCACCCTTAGGGCGATTGTACAACGGTGGTGGCCGTTTTTGTCATTCATAGGCATCATAGCTGGGCATAATGAATTTTATTCTTGACTGCCAATCAGAATAATTTGTGAGACTTTGAAAAAAATAAAAGTAGGCCAGGTGTGATGTCACACACCTGTTACCCCAGCACTCAGGAAGCTGAGGTAGGAGAATCAAGAGTTCACATCTTAACTGGATTAAACAAATGTCTTGTCTGAAAAATAACAATAAACTCAACATCCCAAATCTACAGATGCTTGTCTCAAGGGGCAAAAAATGAAGTTGACAGGGTTATCCCTGAGTATCTGGCATCTAAAGGTGTCCTGGCAACTAGTATATACTGCTCTTTTCAGGAAACAAGAGTCCCACCAGTACTTCCTTGCCAGTCATTTTATTTTATTTATTTTAGTTTATAAAAATGGGCTTTCTCTTTATAAACCTTGGCTGTCCCGAAACTCACTCTAGACCAGGCTGCCTACAAATCACAGAGCTCTACCTGGTACTATTCGTTTTATTAACCTTTATATGATTGTTTCCCTTCTGAACACTTTATCCATTTTCCCCCAATACTGTCAACTTGTGATTTTCTACTTTTAAAATTTCTTCTATAAAATAAATTTAGATCAAGTAAGAGGGAGGGAGGAAAAGAGGAGTAGAGAGAGAGAGAGAGGGAGGGAGGGAGGGAGGGAGGGGAAGGGGGAGGGGGAAGGGGAGGGGAAGGGGAGGGGAAGGGGGAGGGGGAGGGGGGAGGGGGAGGGGGAGGGGGAGGGGGGAGGGTGAGGAAGAGAGAGAGAGAGAGAGAGAGAGAGAGAGAGAGAGAGAGAGAGAGAGAGAGAGAGAGAGAGAGACTATATATCCTGCCTCTCCTTGGGAGTACTAGGTATGCACCATCATTCCCAGGTATGTGCTATAATGAGGTTTCTTGGACTAGCCCTACAGTTCGGACCCACCCTCCCCACTCCCCCCACCCCCGCTTATCTGGCCCAGCAATCCCAAAATCCTAAAGAAACATATAGACGCTTATATTAATCTCATGCTGTTTGGCCTATGGCTCAGGCACATCGCTAGCTAGCTCCTTCATCTTAACTCAACCCATTTTCATTGATCTGTCCTGTCACGTGGTCTGTGGCTCATCTGTGTTCCTTACACGTTGCTACTTTGGGCATCTGGCTTGATCTGTCTGACTCTGCCCTCCTACTACTACCTATTCTGATTTCCCCGCCTACATTTTCTACACCAGTTATGGGCCAAAATAGTCCTTTATTCACAGCATACAGACATTCCCACATCATATGTCTGAAGATAGTTTTGCCATACATGCCACACAAATTTCTTCTCATGCATTTAAGGTGCCCAAAACTTTTCCCTGCTTGCCGAGATGCCACATTGCCTGGAAACAGCTCAAGAACTGCCTAGAAGCAGTTTTGCTAAATCCACTATCTGCAGTATTTCAAGGAATGACATTCTTACACAATTTCTCTTCTGATTTTTGTTATTTCTTAATATATAGCCTACCCAGTGTTGTATCTTCTTATTGTTGTCTACTGTTTTGCTTTCATGTATGCAGTACTTTTGTGTTGTGGCATGTCACTTCTGAAAAGTCACATAAAAGTGAATAGCTTAACAAAGCAAGTATCCACATAGTTACCATGTAAGCGACAAAATGCAAAAGCTCAAGAGTTCAAGAATACACTCTGTCCACTTCCTTCAGTTTTCCTCCCTCCCCCCAGAGATTAGACCATCTCACTTTTTAAAATATAGATTTATAACTTATTACCGTTCTTCATGATTATTCTCGTGGTTTGAATGTGAACTGTCCCTCCATAGACTCATGTGATGAACAGTCAGTCCTCAGTGGCTCTGTTTTGGAAGGATGTTGGAGCCTTAGGAGGCAGAGCCCAGGGTCAGACTGAAGTTTAATACTCTGCCCTACTTGCTTCCTGACTACAGAGGAAACGAGGAGGTTTCACAGTCCTGCCACCAGGCCTTTCCTACCAAGACAGACCATCTCCAAAATAAACCCTCTTTCTCTTACGTGCCTTTGTTTTGTTCTGTCAGCTATTCGGCCACAGGAACAAGGTAAGAACTACTACACCTTCCCACATATTCTGAAAAGACATGTTTTTGATTTGTGTTGATTTGACCTTCGTAATGACATCATCTTTTACTTTCTTTCTTGTCCAGACATGCTGTAGGTAGCTATAACCTGTACATTTTCATTACTTTGGATATAACATTTGGGGATTTTCTAAAACTAGTCTGTTTTAGAACAACCCATTGTGCTTGAGCACAGAACAGTATAAGGCTGATTTCTACAACATATCAATGCTGTGCTTAAGAAGGTGGGATGCAGTGCAAAGAGGAATATGCATGCTGTATTTGCTGGGTCCAACGTGTTCCTTCACTCATTGGTTCTTACTGATTTTCTTTGTTTGATCTATCAGTCACAGAGAGAACTGTATAATATCTATGATTACCGTGGGCTTCAGCTCTGCCAACTGTTGCTGTATATAACTTGAAGCTATAAAGGCCAATCAAATTAAATTTTATTTTTCTTATAGATGAGAACGTTCAACATGTTGTATGGTAGGCTCCAGCAGCCTCAAGTTCTACTTTCATAGTCCTGTGGAGTGCTGTTTTTAACATGCATAATCATATCATCTCCCAATCATATCATCTATAAACACTGGCCATTTTGCTTTCTAGCCTTCTGTTTAGACCTCCAGCACAATGGTGACGTGACTTAGGGATAAAAGGAAAACTCACTGTTTGGAGATTAAAGGGTAAGCATGTAAAATATGTCACTCTTTGGCCCTTAACCTCTGAGTAGCTTCCCCATTTCAGCACAAAAGGCAAAGTACTTGCAGTGACATATTAAGGACTACATGACCTGACCCTTCGTTGCTTTTGTGACAAACTTTCCCACCACTTTTCCTGTTAAGGTTCCAGGCACAGCATGCCACCTGCTGTTCCATCAATACTTCATCTCCATACTGCTGTGTCCTCTCTACAGACTCCCCGGTGAGCTCCCTTACTTCCTCATTGTGTCCCTAGTGGCAGCCCTCTCTCTTAATACGACTTCCTCTAGGTACCTGGGCTAAGTCTCACTGGCAAAACTAGAGAGCAGAACTAGTATAGTCTCATGCCTAACTGAAATGCCGCCTTGTCAGTCCTCTTCTGGACTTCTCTGACCCAGACAGATCTCTCCTTCCTGATGTGTTCTCTGAGCCTGCCTCTAAGAACGCGGCTTCCCTGTGGCTCTAGAGCTTCTGCTGTTTGGTTTGTTGATTCTTCTCTCAGGATTCAGGGTGATAGGGCATCCTGAGTTCTCATCTGCACTTCCTTCCTTGGTGGAACTGCCTCTGTCATGGCTTAAAATTCCTTCCAAAGATACTTCTATTGCTTTGTTTCTAATCCACACCAAACTGCTGAGGTTGGGACTTGAATGTCTACTCCTTTGTTGATACCCTCAGTTGGCATCTCAGGATTATATAAAAGAAAATTTCTGCTTTCTCTTCTTTTCACCCACACCCCCAAATCCCTGCTTCTAATCCAGCTGATACAGAGCCTTACCTAGTAGTGGTCCAGCTGCAAACACCCAGAGTTAACCCCGAGTTCTCTTGTTCATCTTCTATGAATCAATGCTGAGAAGTTGTTTTACTTCCAAAACATATCCAGAACCAAGCTCTCCTACACTGTTGGCAACTTTAAAAGACTGAGCAATATCCACTTCTGTTGAATATTCACAATGTTGTGACCTAGCAATGACAGCACACTGTTTATATAATTCTCTGTACTATCCCAAACTAGAAACTTCAACATGTGCACCAATAGTAAAATAGATGATTAAAGGATAGACTATTCACATAATGTGTTATATGGCAATGAGAACAAGCAAATAATTGCTATATTTAATAACAGAGATGAATTCTCTGAAATCTCACCCCAGTGTTGGATGAGGCAGGAAACAGAGGAGTATATAGGGTGTATGTTGTATAATATAATATAATATAATATAATATAATATAATATAGTATAGTATAGTATAGTATAGTATAATATAATACAATACAATACAATACAATATAATATAATATATAAAAAAATCAAAGAAAACAGACAGCCAAAATGAATCATTGTTCTAGAATCAGGAGAGTGCTTTTGGAGAAACAAAGTATGTGGGAGAGAGACAAGGGGGCTCTGTAGGTACAGATAATAGAAGATTCTTCATCTGGGCTCTAGAAGAATCCTGTGGCTGGATCTTTGAACTATGTTTATAGTCCACATATTTTGCAGTCTTCTGAGTCTCAAACACTCTTCCCACCTGAACATTTCTAGTCTAACTTGCCGCTTCTTACCTGTATTACCCCGCTCTCAAATGGCTCAGACAATCACAGAGTGGCCTTTTTCAATGTTATTGTCAAGCTTTTAGTATTCTAGGATTAATATTCTTGTAAAGCTTTCCATGTTCTTAAGCATAAAATCCTGAATACATGGGGTGGAGAAAGGGCTCAGCAGTTAGGAGCACTTTGTCTTCTTGTGGCAGCTCATAACTATCTGTAATTTCAGTTCCAGAGGATTCAACACCCTCTTGTGGCTCCTGAAAGTACCGGACATACCTGCAGTACATAAAAACATGCATGCGAAACACTCACACATATGAAATAAATAACAAATAACACTTTAAAAATTTGAATCCCAGCACCTGGGAGGCAGAAATAAATGTATTTCTGTGAGTTTAAGGTCACCCTGCTCAACAAAGTAGGTTCCCAGACAGCCAGGGCTACACAGTGAGACCCTGTTCCAAACCAGTCAGTCTTGAATTCTTACAGCAGTTCCACCGGGAGGCTTCAGCCATGATTCTTCACTGCATTTTAGTGTATGAGGGTCATTCCCAGACAGGGCCTATGACTTGCTGTCTTGACTTCTCACCTGCTTTTGTTTACTGCCTCTTCACTGGCTTTTCCTGACCACATGCTGAAGTTACATCATAGTGCTCCAGCACTCTGCCTCTAACTATTCTACTTTGTGTTATCACTGCTTAACATTTGGTCAAAGTTTCTGTAGTAGACCCCCAAACATATGTCCACCTAGAACCTAAAGGCTTTTTTTTTTTCCAGATTAATTAAGGATCTCAAGATGAGACCACATTGGATTAGTACGGACACAATTCAATTACAAATGTTCTTAGAAAAGAAAACACAAAAATGTAGTCAGAAGGTTCTATCCTGTCAACACCTCCTAAATACCTAGTAGCTGCTTCCCAATTAGTTGACTCAGAGCATTAACATTATAGTAAATGCTGGGTCAGTAAGTAGCTCAAACATACTACTATCTAACTCTTCTATGTTTAGCCATGTGGCTTGGTACCCTTTCTTAGTCCAGCTTTCTCATCTTGCTTCTTCTTGTGTCTGGGTGGTGACTCTCCTTATCCCAGAATTCTTGGTCTGTTTGTCCCACCTCTACTCCCTGCTGGCTACTGACCAATCAGCATCTTATTAAACCAATTCGAGTGTCAAATCTTTGTAATATACAAAAGCACTATCCCACAGCACAGAAATATGATGATACAAGGGTAGAGCAAAGCTCGAAATGGTGTATTTATAAGTCACTGAACACATGGGCACTCAACAACCACCAGAAGCCTCAGGAAAGGCCCACATGACATATCTCCCTCACAGCATACAGAAAGAACCAACTTATCAAATCTTGACTTAGGGGTTTGGGCTTCTGTAATTAAGAGCACATTTCTCTTATCTTAAGCCACCAGCTGTACAATTTGTTAGAGTAGCCATCAGGAACTAATGCATATAATTATAGAGTTTAGTTACTATTACTACTATTTGTTTTTTGGATCTTCTTTAGCTCTATGAAGGCATATATTATTTTGTTCATGATACCTCTTAAATGACATACAACAGGCACTCAAGCAAAAAATACAACTCATGTATGAAGTCTGGTAAATATTCGTGAAAATACTCTTGAGATTAGGTTGAATAAACAAACTATGATAGAACACACAGACATGGACAGATCTTAACATTAAATATACTTTGTTGAATGAAAGAAGCTGCATTTAATAACTATCAAGAGTAAAGGCAGATCAGTGGTTGCTAAGGTACCAGGGTCAGGGAGTGCTACGGGGCTGAGAAGGGTAAATATGCTGTTTCCCAGTTGTGCTGGAGGTCATGTGGGGACTTATCTGCCAGAACTTAGGAGATATTCCCTTAAAATGGATACACATTACCTAAAATGTCGATAAAACAATTAAAAACTTAGGATAATATATAATCATCTAAAGTCTAAAATGTTATTTTGAGGTTAAAAAAAAAGATGTGGTAAGAATATCCAGCACAAGGAAAACAAAGATATCAAACCAAAACAACAGACAGTTGTTGACGATAAGGAATTTTACCCACAAGATAACACAGATAACTAAATCCACACTGTAGACCTCGGAAGACACTCCTCCATTGCTATACATTGACCCAGCACAAACAGCAGGTCCAGTCATGCAGAACCTCTCCTTAGAGATACAGACCATCGTTTATTATCCCTCTCCCTGACTTCCACTCTTTCCTCTTTCCTGTCCTTTTCTTCAAAATGGGCTTCAGTCAGATCAGTTTGCACTTATAAACACTGGTTGAAGTATTCAAAGGTTTTGCTGAATATGATCAGAGATCAAGCTTTTTTTTTTTTTTTTTAAAGTTAATCATTTATGGGCTCAAAAACATTGTTGGCAGCTTTCAAGTAACAGACATTTACCAAGGAAGAAAAATTCCAGACAAGTTTTGATGTATCGTAAAACTATACAATACTGTGTTAGCTGACAAGATCCAGCAATATATGAAAGAATATATCATAACTGAAGTCATAACTTAGGGGGAGGCAGGCTGAGGCACAGATATGGTGGCAGCGCTTATGGAATAGCCTGAGGGCAAAGGGAAGAGAAATGGCAGGGTCCCCAGGGACAACAGAAAGACTACAGGCCCTGTATAGTGGAGAGCATGCATTACCACCTTGATCTAGAAAGACTACAGGCCCTGTATAGTGGAGAGCATGCATTACCACCTTGATCTAGAAAGACTACAGGCCCTGTATAGTGGAGAAAATGCATTACCACCTTGACCTAGAAAGACTACAGGCCCTGTATAGTGGAGAGCATGCATTACCACCTTGACCTAGAAAGACTACAGGCCCTGTATAGTGGAGAGCATGCATTATCACCTTGACCTAGAAAGACTACAGGCCCTGTATAGTGGAGAACATGCATTACCACCTTGACCTAGAAAGACTACAGGCCCTGTATAGTGGAGAACATGCATTACCACCTTGACCTAGAAAGACTACAGGCCCTGTATAGTGGAGAGCATGCATTATCACCTTGACCTAGAAAGACTACAGGCCCTGTATAGTGGAGAGCATGCATTACCACCTTGACCTAGAAAGACTACAGGCCCTGTATAGTGGAGAACATGCATTACCACCTTGACCTAGAAAGACTACAGGCCCTGTATAGTGGAGAGCATGCATTATCACCTTGACCTAGAGCTGTGGCCTCTTGGCCAAGGTAGACCTGGGAATCACCATGGCCTTCTCCCCCTGCCCCCCCACCCCCAGCTTGGATAGAAGACCTGACCCACTGAGTGAAGCTAAGTGGAACCAGTCCAGTCTGTTCAGGAAATGCATGGCTGCTTAATTTCCCTTGTATCTGTGACTGTTCTCCTTTGAACCCTTTAATAATAATCTTTATCAGTTGCAATGCTATTATTATTGTAATAATCCTGAGAAGACAAGACATACTGAACCTGAGTGCAACATTTTTATATTTTAGATGACTGCTGTTGGGTACAGGCTCCCTTTCCTTGTCTCCTGAAGTGAGCATAACTTGGATGAGGCATTCTCTTCAGCTGTACAGCCCTCAAAGTGCAGATGGCAGAATGCTGGCTGTGAGGTGCTTTTCTAGAACTTGATTCCTGAGAGGTACTAGGTACACAGCAGCAGCCAAAGTGAGATCAGGTTCAGACTAAGATGTCTGATGAGTTGTTTTTTAGATTCAAGCAGTTTATCACTTACATCAATAACAAAAGGCAGTAAGCCAAAGGTGTCAGCTTCTCGAGTCTTCTTCCCACAGACCAAGAAGGACAAGAGCTCATCCAAATAAGCAGGATAACAGCAACAAGAGGTGTGAGACACCCTATTATTGGAAGTCAAGACTAGACCATTCTGAGCTCACTGGAAGCTTCCCAAGAGAGAAGGAAGGGTATAAGTGGGAGATGGTTTCAGATGGCTTCCCATACTCATGCTCTGGAGAATCAGAAGGCATTCTGCCAAGTCTAAGATTAGCAACAGTTAACATTTGCCTGTTAGAGCTACTTCTTACAGAACCCCCTGCCCCCACCCATGGCTAAGGGAAGTACTATTAACAACTGAGAGTAGTTTAATATTTAAAAAAAAAAAAAATGTGCCCAGAAAATGAAGGTCTTAACATCAAGATTTCAAGGTCAGCATTGGTAATACAGTTAGACCCTTTCTTTAAAATGTAAATAAAACTTTTAGCTGGTCTATGGTGGCACATGTCTTTAATCCCAGCACTCTGGGAGAGGCAGGTGGATCTCTGTGAGTTGGACACCAGCCTGGTCTATGAAACTAGTTCCAAGACAGCCAAGGCTACACACACACACACACACACACACACACACACACACACACACACACAAAACCATCTTTAAAAAAAATAAAAAAGAAACAAAAATTTTTAAAAGATTAAGTATTGAAATTTACAACATTAAGAGAGAAAAAAACCACATCGCCATCTCAGTACATGCAGAAAAGGAATTTGAAAATTTTAGTACGTTTGTGGTTTTTAGCAAACTAGCAAAGAACTTCCTTAGCTGATACAGAATATTGAGCATATAATCCTTGTTAAAATATTTAAAGCATTTCCTCTGAGACTGTGAATGAAGCAAGAATGTCTTGT
Organism: Phyllotis vaccarum; assembly: GCA_033318265.1. NCBI lineage: Eukaryota > Metazoa > Chordata > Mammalia > Rodentia > Cricetidae > Phyllotis > Phyllotis vaccarum. The sequence goes on along the minus strand of JARWLC010000004.1, from coordinate 87,167,751 downwards.
TTAACCATTTCTAGTTAACTAGAAATCATAGCAAGTGCGATACATCAAGAGAATGAAATAAAGCACATTTACAACATATAACATTTATCCAGAATCAGTTACCTATATACTTCAAGTATCTAAAACAAAGCTGATAATCTGAGGGATTGACAATCTGATGGAAAGCAATCTAGGAAGTCTTGAAGTTAGCAAGATGCCAAATATATATTTCACTCCTTAAGCCCTCATTGTGGATGAACATGTAATTCAAATAAGCTTGTCTGTTTTCCAAGGCCACATTAGAAACTTGCTGTGGGATAATGCTCTTGACTGTAAAGATTTGTCAGTCATATTGATTTAATAGAATGCCGACTGGTCAGTACCCAGGCAGGAAGTTAGGTGAGGTGACTAGACTAGGAGAATTCTGGGATAAATAAAGGCATAGAAACAGTTGCCAGGCAAATGAAGCAAGAATGTTGGACTGAGAAAAGGTCCCAAGCCATATGGCTAAACATAGGTAAGAATTATGGGTTAATCTAAATGTAAGAGCTGGTTAGTAACAAGCTTGAACTACTGGCTGAGCATTTATAAATAATATTTAAGCTCTGAGTCAATTATTTGGGAAGCAGCTGCCAGGTATTTAAGAGTTTCTGGTGAGGCAGAAACTTCTGACAACAGAAACTAAAACAGAGATTGACAGATTTGATAAAACTTCTTTTGTTAGTACCCAGAGTAATAGACAGGGCATAGAGAAACCATAAAAGGAGATACAACAATTCCGCGAACTGTTTTTGTGCTTACAAACTAAGGGCATTTCATTATATTTTAAGAACTGTTTTAGTGGTCAGGTCACATGAGAAATTCAATATTAAGCAATTAATTTATAAGAAATTTTTGTTGCCTAGATGAGTTTGGGTTTTTTTTTGTGGCTTTAGACAGCATTTTTGTTGAAACTAGTTCAATTTCATCAACCTCTATATTGAACATGAATAGCTGGGGGCGGGGGGTGCACACCTTTAGTCTCAGCACTCAGAAGGCAGAGGCAGGTGGATCTCTGTACATTCTAGGCCAGGTGGGTTTACAACGTGAGGTCCAGGACAGCCAGGACTACACAGAGAAACCCTGACTTGAACCAACACCTTTACCTGCCACACACACACACACACACACACACACACACACACACACACACACACACACACACACACACACACACATGAAGAAAAAGGCAGATTCTGATTAGCCTCTATAACCTCAGATGTCCCAGAAATATTTAGATGCATTCAGTGTACAGGCAATAAAATGTGCTCAGAATCAGGTCCAATTGTCTGATCCAATGCTCTAGTTGGGAAGGAATGAGACCTATCTGGGTAGACCTTGATTTCCCAAATTCCCCTGAACTGTAGGGTCTCACAGATGTAGCTCACATTCCCTTCCTACAAGAGAGTCGCCTCCCATCACCTGGAACATGTCCTCTTTTAAAAGAAGCCTAGCAAGGCTTGTTGATCGTTCTGGAGACCTGTGTCCATTCACTTCCAAAGCAATATGGGACACAGTATTCCTGGTTCCCAGAGATTCCATTTAATGCAATGGCTGCTGCTTTCTTGCTTTGGACTCTTCAAGTCACTAAACAAGCTGCCCAGGGGAGGAGTGGCCACATGGGAAGAAGGTGACAACCCAATTATCATGCAGACCTGGAACTAGTGTTTTGTTAGGGTCAAGAAGTATTCACAGGAATGTTTGGTGATATTTGGGGACAAGGTGAGCAGGGCTGACCAACACAAGTAGTTGAAGGGAAAATCTAGAATAAACAGAAAATGAGGGAGATAAAAATTTCCCTGTGGCTTCAGTACAGTTTCCAACAGTAAAGAATATAACTTGTTCTGCTAACCTCAGACAGAAGAATCTAACATGATAACGTAACAAGATAAAAGGGGCTGAAAGGAGTGTACTGTAGGAGATGCTTACTGGTGCTTTAACATACACCCTTTAAACCCAGATCCACTCTGAGATATAATTCACATATCAACCCCTTTGAAATACCTGATTCAGTGGATTTTAGTATATACACAACATTGTATAACCACTACTACTAATTCCCAAACACTTACACTAAAAATTAAACCCATTTAGAGTTACTCCATCTCCTTAGATTTGCTTATAATCACTTCTAACATGTGGTTTCCTGACTGTACCTGCAGGCAACGTGACTCGAGGGAGAACCTAATCCTCACTTAGAGCAGACTGGACATAGCGAGGAACTAGTATCTCAGATTCGTCACACTTCAGTAAAGTATTCTGAGTTGTTTCTGTAAGAGTCTCAGGGTTCCAGGATTGCGTCTTGATTGCTTGTGTGATAACCTATCTCATTTCCTGCCTCCTGCAGGAATCCATATATAAGCCACTTGCACTCATACCCTGAACCAGCTAAGGCTTTCCTCAATAAGGAAATCTTTTCAAGAGCTTTGCTCAATCCTGTGTAATATTCCTCCTACCTTAAAAACCACAAGGAGCCAGGGAGATGGTTCAGCAGATAAAGGTGCTTGCAAAAGGCTAGTTCCAAAAATCCCTTTTCCCAAAGCCTGGTATTTAGACAAAGCCACTATCCCCTCAGGGACTTGAAAAACAAATAGTCCCTAACTGCTAAAAGGAAGTGTTCTCCATCTCTGGCAAAAGGGACCCCTGGCTCTTCCATTAACAAATGCTTGTGGTGCCTATTAGCCTATAGAAGTCTGTGCTGGCTTCTAGGTTCATTTAATTCCTACTTACAAGGACAGGTTCCTCACCTTCCAGGTGTCTGTTCCCTTAAAACCCTGTAATCCCCTCCCCCACACACACACTAAGGCACACACACGCATACAAAGGACCTAATACCCACACACATAAACAAACACACATACACAAATATCATACATATTATAAAGGATTTTCAAAGGTTTTTTTTTTTTTTTTTTTGCTTAATCTAATAATTAGTGATGTTAAGTTCAAAAAAGATGTCATAAGAGATCAAGTTTCACTTTTCTTCCTTTCTTTTGATGTATTTTGTGTGTTTGAGTTACCACATAGTGGCCATGTGGTAAACATGACATGGCACCTGCAGAACACATATGGAGGGCACCTAGGCGTGGCTATGTAAATCTGTGCCCACCCTCTCTCTTATATGGAGTTGCCAAGTGAAAGTCACTCTCTTTTTCTCTCCAGCTTCTCTTCCCTTGTACCTGCTGGGCAACTCCCCTGAATAAACTCTAGTGTGGCAGCTGGTGGTGTGTGTCTGATCCTACAGGTTGAACCAACATGAGTGTTTTGCATGGGTGTGTATCTCAGCACTACACACTGCCTGGTGTTTGTGGAAATCAAAAGAGAGTGTCAAATCCCTTGGGTCTAGAGTTACAGACGGTTGTGAGCTGTCACGTAGGTGCTGGGTCCTCTGCAAGATCAATAAGTGCTTTTAACTGATGAGGCAGCTCTCCAACTCTGACTATATTTTCCTTAATTTACTTTCTAAAATAGATGATTCTGTGGCAAGACACTCCTTTAATGGTTGACCTGATGACGGCATGAAGATGCCAGGGCTATCCCAATACCTTTCCTTATCATTTCCCTCCAGGAGATGTTGAATGTTTTTTGTTTCTTTGGTTTGGTTTTGATGGTGGTTTAGCAAGCTGAAAAGGAATCATCCTCAGAGACTTGCTTACAGAGATAAATCATGTCTCAAGTTTCTAATGGAAAAGCTTAGAACACAGGCACTTAATGTGTAGGCAGAGGGCAAACAATATCAAAGTTTTATAATCTAATATATTAAAAATACAAGCATTTAAAATATAAACATCTGTAAGATTCTCATTCAGTTTATCAAAATGGAAATAACTGGCTTTATGAAATATTACATATTTTAAAGAGCAAATATCTTATATAATTATATTTATAAAACATAACAAATGATTAAATATTTAACACAGACATACAAATGTAAAATAAGATCAAATAAACATTGAACTGACAGATTGAAGATATTAATCTTTTACATTTTGTTTTTGTTAACAAAATATCTAAATTATAATTTTGAAGGGTTGAATTTTAAAGTTAAATCAAAGCAGCATTTTATTTAGTTTTTTGTTTTATAGTGTGGGCACTGATCCCAGGGCCTCATGTATTGTACGTTAAGTGCTGTACCCTGGCCAAGAGCTTCATTAAGATGGCTCACTAGCTCAGACTGCCCAGAATTACCAGTACACTAACAGTTTACTCAAGGTTGAACTAGTTTCCTAAAGGACCAAATGTATAGACTAAACAGGCTTTTTTTTTCTTTTCAGTTAAATGAGGTAAATTTTAAAGTTGGGAAACAGTGAAATAAACATTTAAAACTGCATTTTGATGGGCAGTAAGAGTTTAAAAGCAAAAGAGAACAGAGACAAAACCAGAAGCAGTAAATGAGTAAGAGAAAGAAGCATCACAGTAGTTCATGCGGTCTGTTTAATCTTACTGCTTAAGAGATGAAGATTTCAGAAATATTTTTGAATTTATTATTCAACAAGTGGAATATACTACACAGAATATTTCAAAGCCACTACAAACAAAAATAAATAAACTTCTATGTAGCAATATATTACAGGTTTCTTAACATATCTTGTCTTTCTTGCATTAGAAAGGGCGTAGAGAGCATACAACTAAATGGTTTCTGAAAGAAACATTTCCATTTAGTTAGAAGTTCTGGCTTGTGACTTATACAGAACATCCTGGTCCACAAATGATGGAATGGCCTTTAGAGAGGGAATTATGTTGGGCTATAGAAACCCAAGGTGAAACTAAAGTCCTCAATGAAAGCCCTACAAGAAACTAATGAGTGACCCAATAACAAATAAATGGACGAGGAAAAACTGTGTAGGAAATGTTGGCTTGTTACTATTTTTTTCTCTTCCTTTGCAGACTCATTCACCTTCTAAGATTGCCTTCCCTGCTCTTTTAAGAATAAATACCTCACTGTTATCTGTTCCTTTAGTATATTAACAAAGCCTACAAAAGCCCTACAGCATATTCAAAGCTAAAACTAAAAAGTCTGAGTGAAAATAAGAGAGATGGAAGCTGTGATCAGTGTACTCTTTGGGGGATTAAGTTCCCTATTTGTAGAGGTTCACACAGGATGACTTGTTTGCTTTGAGAAACGGGAAAACTTCTTCCATGTGAACATGTGAAGGGTAAATGCTTTCTGAGGTTTAAGTGTCTTGTGAGCTTTATTTATTTTCATACCAAAACACTGCACCATGTACTTCAGGAATGTACCGTTTCTAATACCATATATATATGAGATCAGGCAAGGAAAAGCACACCAATAGAAATCGCCATTTCTCTACACATAGACAAACCACAACCCAAAGTCCAACCTGGAACCTAGTCACAACTTACCGTTGAGTCAGTTTGAAAGAGTTCTCACTCACATACAGGCTAAAAGGATCCTGGAAACAAGTCTAAAGGGTGCATGGACTCTGAGTCCATCTGCTTTCTAAACTGTGAAAGAATAGGGTAAATCTGACTTCTCCATCCATAACACACACCCGTGATGACTGTGTCTCCTCTGACAAGTAGCACTCATGATAGAAAAATGCAAAGGTTAACTGAATCTTCACATTCACTTCAGCTTACTTTCCCTTATAATTAAAAATGGTGACTATAGTAGACAGTAAACATAGTTTCCACGAGCTTATAAATTCCGATGATCAGACAGAGTAAATTAATTAGGATTTCATTATTAAAAATAAGAGGTTTATTTGTCAATCTTAATAAGTTTACTATTTATCTTTACATTCAGGGACTGTACAAGTATTGATGTTATTGGCTTATTTAACATTAAAAGGTTCACTCTTCTTACTAATGCAAAAGGTTGGCTCTTCTTCCCACTCTAAACCTTTGTCTACCGTGAAGAAATCTCATGAACTTGAACGGAGACTCTGGAGCACTTGATAGATAGGTGCTTGAGACAATAGAAAACGAATCCTAACTTTTTTTCTCTTCACAATGAGGGAACTGAAGAATGTTAAATGTAGTATTACAAGCAAAGCCTAAACATTAGAAAAAGGAGAGAATATGACAAAATGCTTCAAAATACATGCCCGACGTGGATGGAGATAACTTGTATGTTCATGTGTGGCAGGTTCTAGACAAAACCTTCAGTCTTTAATCTTCAGACTCATATCTGGGGATAAAAGTAAGAGCATACTGTCACGATCCTTTTTGTTCTTGGTGCTGTCATAGTGAAATACCTCCAGCGACTAGCCCAGCAATGCCATTACTATTTACTTTCCAACCCTATTGTAGCAGAAGTCAGGTATACTCAAGACTAGTTATGATGGTGGTGTGAAGTCTCCATCAGATTACCTAAGATGTCTTCAGATTTCAGACCTGTGTTTTGTATTTAGATCCATGATAGCTTAGTATCATCATGAACAACTGACATGGCTGAGTTAAGGGTTAACAAACCTCCTCCCACTACAAATCTGATCTTGAATTCACTTTACAGATGTCTTCCTTGAGAACTCTGACAAAGGTAAATGCTAGCTAGCTTTAGCTGGGTTTCTATGCAAAGCCATTGATGACAAAAATGACCCAAGCAGCAAAGGACATCAGTACCAGGAGAGCATCATGGAACGTAGATACCTAGTGCCCCCTTGCTAGTTGCTATTCCTGTGCCATTACCTCCCAATGGACCCACTGCTAAGAACCACCCAGGACAGTGTGAAGGAACCTAAAAGCAACCCTGTGAACTAAAGGTGGGATCAGCCAGCTTACTGTGCCAGTCTTTTCCGTAGGTCTTTGATTTGGTCATTCTTTTTGGTGAGAATCTCTTTCATGTTTCGATAAGCGGCTGTTTGTTGAAATTTCTTCTCTAACTCCTGCTTTGTGAAAAATGTCAGCCCATTACTAAGAAATGTTAAGGAAAGAATAACAAATATGATAAAAATGCACAGTTTGCTAATTTTCTTCTTTCCCTAAAGACATACTTATATAAAATTAAAACCACTTGAACTTTAAAATTATTTTAAATGAGAAGCTAATAAAGTAGTACTATTTTCCAAGGTAACACCATATTAGCAAGTAACGAGTACACTATGCCCTAGATCTGGGAATCTGTATGACATACAAACTTTCATGTAAAATATATATAATATCTTTCTAAGTCCCCAAGTTCTAAAAACTCAAGGAGGAAGGTTTTTAATTTGAATGCCTTAAAAAATGTTCATTTCTTTTTATTTATGTGTATATTGTATGACAGTGAGTTTATGTAAACTCCCGTCATGCAGAGACAGAAATAATAGGCAGTTGTAAGCCATCTAGTATAAGCGCTGGAAGCCAAACCCAAATCCTCTCCAAGAGCCTTAACACAAAGTCATACTTCCAGCCCTTCATTTGAGCATTTTTAATTTTAGTTCCCGGGTCTGTAGCACGGCTGGTAGAACATTTGCCTAGTTTGTACGAGTCCTGAATTCTATTCCTAACACCCATAATCCCATTTAAAAATACATATGATTGCAAAAAATCTGATTTACTGATTTATCTTAAGTGTATAAATTTTTTACCTACAAGTATGTATGTATAGCACATGAATGCCTGGTGTACATGGAAGTCAGAAGGGGGCACTGGATCCCCTATAACTAGAGTTACAGGAGGTTATGAGCCACTATGTGGGTGCTGGGAACTAACCTCAGGTCCTCTAAGAACAGTATTTTAACTGCTGAGCTCTCTCTCAAGCCCCACACCCACATTTTTAAGTGTCTAAAAGTAAAGAATTTACTCTTTATGTATTTCCCATATAAAACTTTTTGGAAGAGCCAGCAGAGAGCAATGCAAGGGTGCAGAGTGCAGGCAGCTGTTTGTTTACTATCACAAAGATAGAAGAATGTAAGTGCCCAGAAATAATAGCTCTTCAAAACACACACTGAATAAAACTCGGAATAAAGATATTCTAGCTCTGCAACTGTCTGGCATTTATTCTCCACACTGCAGCATCAGATAATCAGACATGAACAAGTGGCATTTATTCTCCCCACTGCAGCATCAGATAATCGGACATGAACAAGTGGCATTTATTCTCTCCACTGCAGCATCAGATAATTGGACATGAACAAGTGGCATTTATTCTCTCCACTGCAGCATCAGATAATCAGACATGAACAAGTGGCATTTATTCTCTCCACTGCAGCATCAGATAATCAGACATGAACAAGTGGCATTTATTCTCTCCACTGCAGCATCAGATAATCAGACATGAACAAGTGGCATTTATTCTCTCCACTGCAGCATCAGATAATCAGACATGAACAAGCAGAGCTCTGACCTTCTCAGCCATGCTCAGCTGCTCCTGTACTTTGAGGAGATCATGTTTGGCTGCTGCTAGGCTTTCCTCCAAAGACTTCTGGTTCTCTGTCTTGTCGTTAAGTGTCTTCTGAAATTCGCTCCTAAGAGCCGCCACTGTGTCTTCCAAGTCATCCAAGTCATTGGCCTTTATAAAACCCTTCGAAAAATAAATGCATGAGTAAAATTTCACAACAGTAGACAGTAATGCAGTGCTGTGTGTGCACATAGCTTGTCTCCTGTTTGCGTAAGGGCCAGTCCCAGCAGGGTTGCCAGCAGGCTCAATCCAGCCTCAGCCTATACACACAACAACTATTCAGTGTCATTGCATGCCAAATATAAAAAACAGGATTTCTGAACTTCTAGAATTTTAGTCAAAAACGAACAAGAACGAGAGAGAAATGAGATCTAAATTGTCAAAGCTGCTTGTACCGGGTTTAGAACGGCAAATCATTTGGAGAAGAGTATGGGGCAGAGCTCCTTATAAATCAAGCTGGCCTCAAACTTGCTTTGTAACCAAAGGTGACCTCAAACACCTACCCTCCCTCCTGCTTTTACTCTCCCAAATGCAGGGATTATAGGCATGCACCAACATGTCTGTCTATGTGGTCCTAGGGATCAAATCCAGGGCTTTATGCTCACTAAAGAAACGTTTACTTAGCTGAGCTATATCCTAACCCTATGACACATCATTCTGAAAACAACCCTTCTTTGTCTCCATTCCAGCCTTTCTAGACTTATTCTTTGTTCTGTAGCAGCCGGCTTGTGTGTGCCTCCCACCACACTTATATTTTTAGGGAATCTTCCTTTTGGTGTGGACCCCAGACCCACTAGCTCTTTCTTCCTAGTCCATCTCAACCTACAGAAATACTCCATTCCAGGGATTCCACTTGACTAGGACCCAGCGTGGGCAACAGCAAACCAAGAATGGAACACCCACCCAACAAAGACACAATCAGAGATCTACACTAAGAAACACTTCAAACTCCAGATGCCTAAATCTCAGCACAAAAACACAAACATGAATAGCCAATACAATATGCCTCTTCCAGAAGCCAGGAACCCCGTGGTAATCAGATCCAGAAATGGAATCTAGCTGGAGCTCAAGACAAGGACTTAGAAATAGCAAATATGAATATGTTCAAGGGCCTTAAGAGGATATAAGCAAATGTCTTAATGAAATCAATGGAAGAGAATTTCAGGTCTTGAAGACAAGGTAGAAGAAATGGATATCTTAATCAAAGAATGCTAAGTCTTAAAAAAAAAATCTGTGCATAAAAATATATAGGAAATCTGGGACACTATGAAAAGACCAGATCTGCAGTAATAGAGGCAGAGTAAATGAAGAAACTCTGGGGACTGGAGAGACTGCTCAGCAGGTCAGAGCACAGACTGCTCTTCTAGAGAGGACCCAGGTCCTGGCATCCACATGGCAGCTCACACCTGTCTGTTACTCCAGTCCCAGGGCTTCTGACACCCTCACATAGACAGACATGCAGACAAAACATCAATGAACAATAAATGAGAAGAAATTAAAAAGGAGAAAGAAACTCACGTCAAAGGCACAGAAACTATTTTTAACAAAGTCATGGATAAAAAATTTCCCCAATCTAAAGAAGAAAGTGTCTATCAAGGTACAAGAAACGTACGCACCACAGGCTATTGCTCAAGCTCTTAATATTCTCCATATTTTAATGGTAAAGCCCTATTGATGAAGACATTTACTTATGCCATTAAACATGGAGAAGTTGAGATGGTGTCTCACTGGAAGCTTCAGCCCTACTGACTAGTGCTCACAGTACTGGAAAGCATTCTGCACCCTACTGGAGGAGAAAAATAATCATCACATGACTCAGGAATAAACCCTGTAACCTACGACAGTGATCTACCTGGTTGCAAGACATATAGGTGCAATAGGGACACAATAGTTGATTACAGGAGTAATCAACCACTTTTTGATTAGACTTAAGGCCCACTTCATAAGAGAGAACCCATATCAGACACGGCTAAAGTGTCCAAGAACCCAAGACTAGCTATATCACAGGCCTAGGGAAAACCTACTATTATTTTGCTAAAGGAACATAGCAATAACTTGACATTCTGCTATACCTGTAGATTAGTGCCCTATTCAACTATATCAGAGAAACTTTCTGCAGTAGATCAATAAATGGGAATTAACACAAAGATCTATAACTACACAGTGTACACAAACACACGAGAGAGAGAGAGAGAGAGAGAGAGAGAGAGAGAGAGAGAGAGAGAGAGAGAGAGAGAGAGAGAGAGAGAGAGAGAGAGAGGAGAGAGAGAGACTGGAGTCCTCTGTCCTAAATGATGTTTTCATCCAAACCCTCCCCCTTAAAACTCAGAGAGCAACGTGGAATGTAGGAAGACAGACAGACTGTACAAGCCAGAAGTGAGGGATGACTCCAAGGAAAAGTATCTTCCAGATACAAGCTTGGTACAGAGACAGTGGCATCATATATAAGACCTGTATTGGTTCAAGACAGGCAGAGTCCAGGCACTGAGAGGGGGCATGGGGTCTGACCTGGAGGAGCCAAGAAGGTACCTGCAATTACACACACACACACACACACACACACACACACACACACACACACACACACACACACACACACACACACACACACACACACACACACACTTCAGAGCAGGCCCCAGTCCTAGGAGTAATTGCCAAACACAAAATAAACTTAATGGACTTTTGTTTCATTTTGACATTTTTTTGTCTTACTATTCTTTTGCTTTTTTACTTTGATTTTCATTTTGTGTTTTGTGAGAGGTTTTTGGTGTGTATGTTTCTTTGTTTTGAAAGAGAGAGAAAAATAACAAAGCTGAGTGAGGACCTGGGGGAAGGGAAACAATCAAAATATATTGCCTAAATTTTTGTTTTCACTTGGAAACAAACAAGGTAGGAAAAATACTATGGATTTTGAATTCTTCAAATTGATATATAGATAGGCCAGCCTGGGCCACACATAGTAAGTTCCAAGCCAAGCTGGAAACAGTGAGATTTTTCTCACAAAGGAACAAATAGTATAGGTGTAAAACTTAGATTAGTCACATTCATAAAAAATTTAACAGGCATGTTTTAATTATTATTCAAAAAACTATGGAGAATACTGCTAATGATTATAATAGTTTCTAAATTCACAAGGTTTTATGTTTTCTTCTGTTGAGTTACATACACTTCTGCAGAACTGACAACTGCAGCACCAATCTTACATCTGGACTGGGTAGACTTCTGGCAGAAAAAGAGATCTGCATTGATGCAAAGAAAAATAGCCTACAATTGCTCAGTATGAGGATGAAGCAGTGTCTTCAACAAAATGAAACAATACTGGAATTTTAAAATATTTAGTCTTTAGAAAGACCTTTCAACTAGTAAAATCATGTATTCACTTTGCTTTTGAATAAAATAGTCAACAAGCCTCAAATGGCTTTTAAATAAATTCATCACCTAAGAACGTTTGTAAATATTTAACTTTTGGGAAGTTGGCTGTTCTGAACACACACACACACACACACACACACACACACACACACACACACACACACACACACACACACACACACACACAAGACATGGATAAAGGGATGAAAGCAGACTGGCTGTGCCTGGTGATTGTAAAGCTAAGTAGTGGGCTCATGAGGGTTCATTATACTACTCTCTGTACTTTTACATGTTCTAAGTTTTTTCCACAGAATAAAGTTTAACTAAATCTGATGAAGTCTGGGGATACAGATCAGTATGAAAGTGCTGGCCTAGAATCTATAGGGTCTGGGCACAATACCCATTCCATAAAATGAAAAAATAATTAAGTTAGAAAAAAAACCATACAGAAGTAGATTTTAGCAGACATTTACAATAATAATCATAGAAAAAACAATTGTACACTGAACATTCACCACATGGCCTTGCTCATACAAAATTACAATACTACGTCACATTAGGCAATGATATACTAATAGATTCCCAGTAGGTGAAGCAATATTCAGTTATTATTCCTAGGTAGGCTTGCAGAGCTACCACTCTGGATGTCATTGTATTCTACAGCATGCTGGGTACAAATGAAGCTGTAACCAATAAATTCTTCTCCCTGCCACCTTATCCAAGGAAAACTCAGGAAACATTTAGAATAATAAAACCCAAAAGTAAATTTTCCTCTACTCCTCCCCACCCCAATTCTAATTAGGTATAGAAGGGAAAGGTGAAAAAATTAATAAATTTAAGAACATCTTGCTTGTCATTAAAATCCCTAATGTATGCTAGTCCTGTGAGCTGTGAATCTTCCCTGGGAAATGGACAAAGGATGGAATTTCTGGGCCAGGGCATCTCAGTGTAAGACAGCAATAGCATTCGGTACAGAGAACTTCAGGGGTGCACAGAGCAGGAGGGACAGTGACTATGACTAAAGTTTCTAATTTTATTTTTTTAGAAGATGTGGAAAAGATAGATAAAATAATTTTACCTGTTGATTTCCTTGATCAAGCTGTAAATCTTGAAGTGTTCTTTCCAATTTTGACTTCTCATCCAAAGCATTTGTAGCCTATAGTCAAATATAAACAAGATACACTTAACTTTTACTCTCTAGGTTAATCCTTCAATAACTGTATTGAAAGATTTTACAGTTACCTGTATTTCAATGGTCTTCAGTCTCGACTTTAATTTCTCATTCTCTTGTTGAAGTCTTATAATTTCCTTTGTGAGTAAATTCAAATTATATTATTATTTTAAAGATTTATTTTATGTCCATGAATGTTTTATTTACGTGTGTGTGTGTGTGTGTGTGTGTGTGTGTGTGTGTGTGTGTGTGTGTGTGTGTGTGGTGTGTATACAGTGCACGCTAGTGGAGAACAGACGAGGGTATAAGATACCCTGGAAATGGAGTTACGGGTGGATGTGAGTTACCATGTGGAACTGGTGAACATGTGAGTTCATGTCTGGAACTGAACCTAGGTTCTCCATAAGAGTAGCAAGTGCTCTGAATGACTGGGCCCTTTCTCCAGCACCCAAATTTGATTATTTTAACCAAAATATATTTAACACTTGAAATGATCACTGCTTGTTTCACTTAAAAAGATAGTCAAAATTATGCAGTGACTCAAAAATCCAAATGCCCTGTTGAGAGTAAAAGCCTACCTTCACAAAAGCCTTCCCCAAGCACAGAGCTGTCAGTCAAGTTGCTTTTCCTCTCTCAGAAACAACTCTTCTCCTCACCAGTCTTCAGCCAGTCTTCTCTCTCACCTAGCTTTCTAATTCTGCATCTTGGGCCTATTCCTGACCACACTGCTCCCTTCATCATTTTAGTTCCGAGTACTCCAGTTTCTGCATAGCTTGAAAGGAAGGCCAGTTCTGATATGAGATGCACCCACCTGAGCAGTTGTGTGATTTTACATCTTACTCTGATGTACACGTTTGACTGCTTAGAGGGTCCTGTGCTCTGTTATTCTAAGTCATGCCAACCTTCTGTCTACCTCTGGCCAGTACCATTCTGCTCCCTTGCCCAACAGGCTCCTTTAATCTAACCTGTCTTCAACTTTAAGACCCAGCTTGGAGGCTACCCCATTCAAACACCTGTTCTTATCTCTTCCCATCCACACAGAACTAAGCTACCCAAAGAACCATTTAGTATTTTCATCTCTGCTTCTGGAAATGTTCGTTCCTACTTCCCAATGAAATGATAACAGTTTTGATAGTGTAGTAGGTACTGTACTGCTTTTTAAGTATAACTAAATCTGACATGTGTAATGCCAAGAATCTGAGAGTTGAGAAAATTTTATTTTTATGATGGTAACCTCTGTAAGAATGAAAAAACCGTACTTTTTTGTGGATCACAATTTTAAATGCACACCAGAAAAACATAGTCCCAAATTCCATGCATGCCCTATACTGTAAAAACATCTATCAGTCACTTCAGACTCTTACAAAGTAAGCACGCCCCCTTCTGGTCACTGGATTCCGTTCAGTAAAACTGTGACAGGCTACTGTTCTTACCTTAGCACTGCTCAGAAATGAGGGTAGAGGGGGGCAGAACCAAGGTTTTTCCTTTTTTTTTTTTTTTTTTCAAAATGATGAGAATATTACCTTGTTTAGCAGTTCTGTTGTTCCACCTTCATTAATTGGAACAAGTTTAGGCTTTGTGCTCTCTATGGCAGGCTGTAACAAAATGAAGAAACCAATCTAAAATCACCACAGAGTCAAGCAAAAATCATTAAACACTTGCACTTTCTAATGGAAGACATAATCTATAAACAATCCACCAAGGCTTTAGCTCCACAGATGTAATGATTCCTATTGGGTTCATTCTGTTACATCCAGTGCCTATATGTGCCATATAAAGTCCAACATATGACAGATGGCATCATGGCACACACCTTTATTCCTAGCACTAGACACTTCCTATGGCTTAGGCATATGGTTAATTTATTTTTATTAATTTGTTTTGTCATGTAGCTTATTGCTTTTTTATATATATATATTGTTTTTTTGGGGGGTGGCTGGACTTCATCTTTCATGACTCCACCTTCCCTTCCTGCTTGGATTTCCCACCTACTCCTGAGATACCTTGCCATAGGTCAAAACAGTTTTATAGCATATAGAAAGACAATAACTTAGCACAAATATTTGTGTATTTTAGTAACCCTATGACTCAAAAACTCTTAGTTGGACGTATATTCCAAGAGTTATTAGAAAATATTTTCTGTATTTTTACTCATAGATTCATCTCAGTAGTGTTTACCTGACAAGAGAAACTATTTATGATTTATGGTGTATCCAGTAATCACATAATTGTTTAGAAAGGCAACCAGTCTGTCTACCTGCTGTCTTGAGTAACTGGCCTATGGTGCACAGTTAAGAAGCAGAGTCAGGATATAACTATAAGTCTCATCACCATAAGGTATATGCTCTGCCTTAGTTGAAAAGGATTTACAAGGCCTGGGATTCAAACTGGACTGCACGGATATTTGTGTGTGTGTGCGTGCGTGCGTGCGTGCGTGCGTGCGTGCGTGTGTGTGTGTGTGTGTGTGTGTGTGTGTGTGTGTGTGTGTGTGTGTGAGAGAGAGAGAGAGAGAGAGAGACACACAGAGACAGACTGAGAGACAGAGACAGACAGAGAGACAGAGAGATAACCTACAGAAATAGTTTTTCAGTTACTTCTAAAACTTTTTCATCTTGCAACTGAATTCTACTCCCAACTTGAATGTTTTTCCTTTAAGGTTTCACTTTCACCACCTCTAGTTATATCTTGAGGATTTTACAGACCAGTTATTAGGAAATATGGAAAGCCAAGGAAATGCCTCAATGGATAAAGCACTTATCACACAAACCTAAGGACTTAGGTTTGGATTCTCGGTACCCACATCAAAACCAAATAGGCACGGTGACCAACATGTAATCTCTGAGCTCAGTAGGCAGAGTCGAGGGATTCCTAGGGAAAGTTGACTAGGAATAGCTCATAGACTGGTGACGTTTAAGTTTAGTAAAAGTCTTTGTCTCAGTAAATAAAGTAGAAAGTGATCAAAGAAGACACTAATTCAATATCTGGCCTCCATATGCAAGCACAAATGTGTATAGGCAGCTGTACACATGGGCTCTCATATATACACAAACAAGCATGCACATGTATGCATAACCACACGGGCAAAAATAAATACAAATTTAGAAATAATAGAAATTACCTTTTTATTTGAAGATGTAAATTCTGACTTTTCAAATTCAGCAATTTGTTCTAATAATTCTCTGGAGAATGAAAGCAAATTTAAGAGAATATTCATTGACAATGAACTTCTAACACACAAAAGAATAAAAAAAAAAAAAAAAAACCCACAAGAGCCAACCTATCAAATGCTCATGAGAAGAGCATAAGATTGTACAAAACTGCTATTTAATTTAAAATGGTTGGGAATCTCACATTCCTGTAAGCAAATGTGAATTATCTATAGCTCTTGGTACTTTGTACTTAGTAGGTCTATGATGATATATGTAGTAAGATATAAAAGCAATGCCAATGCATACATGAATGACAATTGTGTTTCTCTGTATTTCTAGGGTGCAGCATGGTTTCTCTACTGCATAGCATCCACAGTATCTACTGAGCAAGAATAGCAGCATATTCCATGGAGACATAGATGGTGTGAACAAGCTCCTGATGATCTACCAAGACTGGCATGTTGGCTATACTCCTGCTTAGAGATCACTCTTCAATCTTCCTCAAACATCACACTCAGCACTTTCTCACCAGTCACCGACAGTTGCAGAAGTCAAATTAATTTTCATCCTTGCTTGGGGACTTTCCTTAGCATTTGCTCATCATTTTCCACTTGAGGAGAGATTGAACAACAATTTCCAAGGCTTGGCAATGAGTCCTTCTTGACTTCTGACAAATATTTTGTTTGTTTGTTGTTTTTGAGACAGGGATTTAGCCCTAGTAGTCTTGAGCTCACAGAGACTACCTGCCTCTGCCTCTCAAGTGTTTGAATTAAAGGTGTGAACCATGATGCACAATTGGTATGCTGCTATTTCTCAGGACAAGCTTCAACTTCACTGATCTTACTAGAGGTTTTGAATTTACGAACTTTTCAATGTTGTTAGGCCTTAAAGTCTTTTATAGTTAATATTTCCAATGCAGTTATCTAGAAACAAATTTGTAATGCTATAGTTTAAATAAATGGAAAGGATATTTCAATACATTTCAACAGTCCCAATCCTTATTTCTTAGTAGATCTCATCAAGACCACTGTAATGCTAATTATGCTACCAACGATGCAATAAGGAATTATTACTTTAAGTAGATTGAAAAGCAGTTTCATGCAACACCAATGCTTTTTTAGTACCTAAGAAAGGTGAAAACAGAGTGCCTTTAAGAAGACCTTGAGTGCTACTCAAGGGATGGATCATCTAGTGACTGTGCCTCACTGCCACCCTATCCACATCATCTCACACCCCAGCCCAAGGAAAGCACTAGCAAAGTTATTTGCTAACTTTAAAGATTAATGCTTGGGTCTTACATCTAAACTATATTACAAAGTTTACCTGTTTTCAAGTTCAGAAATGTCTGTCTGTAGCTTTAGGTACCACTTCTCAGCTTGTGAGAACAGTTGCCGCAGGAGTAGCACATTGGTGTAGGCTGTATTGATGAGCTCAGACTCCACCTCACTGTGTACCACAGCCTGTAGCCCATTCAGGACTTCTGTGACCTCATCCATGGTGAAAGTCTCCTCTACCAGCCTGAAAAAAGTATGACTCCAGTGGTTAGCTAATCACAGGAGCCACTTGCAAAATACAACTGAAATCAAGAAACCCACAACATGACATTTAAAGAACCAAAGGTTACAGGAAAAATTCTAGAAGAGATTTTTAAAAATATAACTACATGCTGAGAAACACTCCCTAGACCTTCATCTACTCTTTCAAGTTTTCAATATTACTATTATTATTTACTCTATACTCCTCTAAATTAGTCTTTTTTCATTTTATTATTTTCAATAAAAAAATCTTTTTTATCCATGTATCCCCCTGCTCCCTCCCCCCCCCCCATCCTCCAAAAGGGCAAGAAGTCCCAAGGGGGGTCAACTCAGTCTGGAACATCCACTCCAGGCAAATCTGATTTCCTCATCTCAATATCAAGACTGGGTTAGTTTTTCCTTTGCAGGGAATGGGCTCCAAGGTGCCAGCCCATGAAGAGGAAGGAACACAGTCTGATCCCACCCCTCAAGGTTCCACATACTGCCCATGCCAATAGAGGGCCTAGCTCCTTTTCTTGATAGATCTCCAGTGGTTCTTCTTTATTCAGTGAGCTCCCCAGCCCTCCAGCCAGCCATCACTGTGGGAATTTTCCTCATAATCCCTATCCCCTTACTCATACAGACTCTCCTCCCCTGCTCTCGGCTGGACCAGGAGCTCTGCCCAGTGCTCAGCCATGGATCTCTGCCTCCACCTCTATCATTGTTGGATGTAGGTTCTGTGATACACTTAAGAGTGGTTACTCATTTGCTTATAGGGAAGTCCTGTTTAGGCACCCCCCTCCACTACTGTTTAGAGACCTAGCTAGGGACATCCTGTGAGTTCTTGGAAGCTTCCCTAGCACCCAGTCACTTTCCAACCCCACACTGGCTTCCTCTATTGAGATAACCATCTCTTTCTATCTCCCTCTTTGCTCCTCTCACTCAGCCATCTCCTTCTTTCAAGATTTGTTCCCAACTCTTCTTGGTTGCAACCCACTATGACCCCAGTTTGCTTTGCTAAGGTGATCTCTATTTTCTCTTCTTAGGGGATCTCTGTATGTCTCTCTTCCTCTAACTTAGTCTTATCACATCTATAAACTTAAAACATCACCTAGAACACATAGCTTCTCCATTTTCTGTCACATCTCTAGCAGTTTAGTATTAGTGTGAATCACTTAAATGTTAGTAAGTGCCTGAGACAAACTGAAGTTGTACATTAAATTTTCTTAGCAGTTTAGAGACACAAAATAAAATAAAACCTTAAAGTACCACTATGACACCACAAAAATTAGTGTCTCCATTAACAGCATTAAAAACTACTTTCATTGGATATACTGGGGTTGAAAAGGAATTTCAAGGAATGAGCATCTTCAATCCCCTAATTATACCTCTAATCCCCGCTAGAGGGCTCAGAGGGTGGAAGAGTCTTGCCTGTGGTTTCTCTATGGGTGACTAAGCCCAACAATTTCAGCACGGCCAGGAGTTGGTGTCCTTAACACACCCTATGCACACTCCCTTCTCTCAATGACATTGCCTGTAACAGGATTTTTGTCTCTCCCAGTGTTGCCTGTAGGGGTATTGTGTTGTTTCATGGTAAATAATTGTCCTACCCCCTGGTTTAATAAAAAGAGCTGATTGGCCAAAGGCAGGCAGGAAGTGTAGGCGGGGCTACCAGACTAAGAAAATCTCTGAGAACAGAATGCCAGACAGAGCACCAGGGAGAAGCCAGAGGAAGCCGAGGACAACTATGCTGCTCTAAAGAAAGGTACCGAGCCGCATGGCTGAACAAGAGGCATGGGTTAGATGAAGGGTAGAGAGCTAGCAAGTGATATGCCTGGGCCTGAGGCTGATCAGCCTACAACTATTGGAAGCATCTGTGTGTCTCTGTGGGATTGTGGGTCTGCGGGACTGTGGGCCTAGACCTTGAGGTTAGGCCCGAAAGTCTGGGCCAGAAACCTCTCACTACAGTTGCCCCTCCACAGTCTCTCACCTGTAAGACTCTTAACTCACCTCTGTCATTTCTTTCCAATCAGACAATATCAAGCAAGAGTCAGTTATACTTAGTCTTAGCAGTTATATTCCACTAAGCAGTACTTTTAAGGTATAATTCTTTAACATCACTTGATTAGAACATAGCCATTTTAACAATATACTTTAATTTCATGTTCTTTATTAAAATATTAATGTTTTCTATATTCTTTAATAGACTATCCCATACTTTTGGCACATTGTTTTCACCTACTGGGGTTAACAAACCAGATCACCAGAGTAGATTAATGGGTTGAACAGACACTAGTCCAAGGCTGCTGATCTCTACAACAGCCACAGACAACAGGAGACCGTTCCTATTTACATCTGACTTGACATTTAACATTTACTTCCCATTGTTGGTCCAACAAAACTTACCAATTTTTGCTTCAAATCAGCTAACAATTTGGTACCACCAAGTAAATGCTTGATGCTATTTTTCTCCTTCTTAATTCGTCTAAATGAATAGTACAGGCTCATAATTGCCATGTCATATGACTCTGATATTTTAAGAAATAACTTAATACGTAAGCCCTTAACAATTTTTTATCTGAAACTTTCCAATACACAATGATTATCATGTACGTGTCTTCTGTGGGACTATGCATTTGTATACTGTAAATATTTGTTACTCCTATTGGTTTAATAAAATGCTGATTGGTCTAGTAGCAAGACAGGAAGTAGAGGTGGGGCAGCCAGACTAAGAGAATTCTGGGAAGTGGAAGAGCAGAACAGAGAGAGACAACATTGAGACACAGAGGAAGCAGGATGAGAATGCTACTCTGAGAAAAGGTACCAAGCCATGTGGCTAAACAGAAAGAGAAATATGGGTTAACTAAAAGTATAAGAGTTAGATGGTAATATGCCTGAGCCTTAGACCAAACAGCTTGTAATCAATATAAGATTTTGTGTGATTATTTCCAGACCTTGGGGCTAGGCTGGGCCAGAAACTTCTTACTACACACGTCTGACAATATACTGTTCCTGCCACCCACAATGATTTCTTAATCTCACAAATCCATGGAACACAGTAGAGCTTTTTTCTGCTCTGGTTTCTGTCCTAGAATCCCCATGCTAGCTATCAGAAAGAATCTACATTTATATATGGCTATATAAAGTAAGTACAAGATAAAACATTTACTAATTAAAATTCGTTTTCTTAAACAGGAATGGTGATGCATGCCTTTAATCCCAGAGGCAGAGGCAGACAGATCTCTGTGAGTAAAAGGTCAGACTGGTATACAAAGTGAGAAACACATCTTGAAAAAATGGAATTTTTTTTTCTTAAAAGTTCTTTGGTATAAATAAAATTTGCCATTTACTAAAGCTGGAAGCTAATTTTTCTTATGAGATGAATATGCTTCCTTTTATAGCAACAAATCTTGAGTATTGATAATACAGGGCAGAGCACACCAACATTTTTCAGAATTGATTATTTGATTTTACAAACAGCAATGTTGAGAACATTGCTCTGTATAAATACATCATACAAAATGGCAAAAATATATTTATGGCCATTTACGGTTGGAAATTCTATTTTAACTTCAACCCAAAATTCAATTTATGGTTTTTTGATATACTCAACAACTCAAATAATTATTCTTCAAATCAAAGACTCTAACACAATACTCAGAGGTACCTTAATTTGATATTTACGTGCTGAGGATGATAGCAAGAAAACATTATCATTGTCATAATTAAAGCATTATGTTTCCATAAGGGCAGAATACTTCTATGTACTGTAAAATAACTGTAATTCAAAGTCTAAGCCAAAGAGTTCCAGGCAGCTTGTATTTGTGCTGTGGCACGATGGGGGGCAGTGTAAAATGTGCCTATACTGTGTCAAAAGCCAAGGCTGCAGTGAAGACATCACATGATAAAACACTGGCAAACACTGTCAGAACACTTCAGATTTATTATAAATTTAATTATGAACTAATTTTTAGTGATTACAGTTTTATAAATCTTTTAATACTGCCAAATTTTCAAGGAATACACATTCACTCAGTTATATATGACCCAAAGTTTTGAGAAGGCCTTAACATCTCTTGGTACCTGCTCTCCTTTATGTCTTGAAAACAGGAATCTACCGTTTTAAGTCTCAAGCCTCTTTTTGAACGAGCAAAACGCATGTAATTAATAACCTCATTTTGATGGTGCTCATTGAGGCCCAACTCCGCCTGAAAAAGAGAATTTGTTAGACTTGAGGATCAGACAAATAAAGCTATCAATGAAAATAAATAAGATACTTTGTTGGGTCTGGGTGTAGTGGCACAGACCTTTAATCTCAGCATTTGGGAGGCAGAGATGAACCTCTGAGTTTGGGACCAGCCTCATCTACAATATGAAGCTTCAGACCAGTCGGGGCTACACCCTGTCTTTTCTAACAAACAGCACAGTAATGATGATACTGTGCTGTAGTAACTGCTGGGTGTATGTCAGGTTATGTTCTCTTCCTCCTACTACCCAGATAGAACTTGCTGGAAGTCATAGTCACATGACTACTTCCCAGGAACAGAAGTAATCCAAAGAGGTATGAGCTATTTTCAAAGACTAAAGATATGCGGTATACCTTAAACCTTTGTCATCTCCAATTTCTCTGAAAACTGGCAGAGGGGGTGATTAGGATGGGCCATGCTACTGACTTTTATGATCCAGGGGTGAAAGAACAGTAAAATAAAGACCTTGATCCTTACCTCATGGAGCATCACTAACCCATTCACTAATCTAATTGGGAGACTGTAGCAGGCTTTCTTTTGGACCACCAACCAGTCTAACTCACGATACTTAATATTAGTTACAAATGCCCGGCCTTATCTTATGCTTGTTCTGCTAGTGCTTCTAACTTAAATTAACCTATTTTTCTTCACTTATGTTTTTGCCTCAGGGCTTTATCTTTCATTCTATATGCCCTATCTTCCCCCAGGTCTGTCTGCTTGCCTGTATGGTGACTGGTTGGCTGGCCTCAAGAATCTTCCTCTCTGTTTTCTTCTCTCCTCTCAAGCCTAGATTTCTCCTCCTACTTATTCTCTCTGCCTGCTAGCCCCACCTATCCCACTACTGCCAAGTTATTAGCTGTTCATATTCACAGCTTTTTCTTAGATCAATCAGGTGCCTTAGGCAGGAAAGATAAAACAAATGTAACACACTTTTACGTAGTTAAAGTTAATATCCCCAGACATAAAATGTAGCACATCTTTATGTAAATATTCTACAACAGAGATGATTGCTTTTGTGAGAGAGAATTAAACATTTGAATTCTCTAGTACACTGATTTTCAGACTTTTATCACAGAAATGTCACCTTCCAAATACAGCCTTAAAAATATATTTGGTTTGAAAATAGCCACTAGTCTGTTTTAAAGCAGATGCTGTTTTAAAATAACCAAATTGAGAAGCTGCACAGGTAAATGCAGCTCTCAGACTTGATCATAAAAGTTTCTTTGTGTAATGGACTCACAACTAATCAATGCGCAAAGAATACGTAGGCTTAGCCACAAGTGGGATATCTCTATCACACTCCTCCTCCAAGGCACAGAAACGATCTTTCAAAAAGGAGTAAAAAGACTAAGAGACAACACAGATCACTAGGATCAGATCAAAACAGTGTCTTCCAACATGACAGCGCTGCTGTGCTTGGACTCACAACTGTGGTTGCCTGCACAAAGTCAGGCCAACCAACAATCTATGGAGGCAGGAGGGACTTATGAGACCTCACTACTCCTAGCTACGGAGTTATGGACAGTTGATGATTTATGGAGGGTGGGGAGTCCCACACCCATGAGTATATGGGCAGCACACACCAGGTAGGTTAAGAAACAACGACAGGAGGTGCAGCGCTCCCAATAACTTCATTCCCCCTTCAACTTCATTTTCGTGCTTTTATCCATATACAACCACTTAAACCGGTAAGCTGCTGAAATGGTGTATCCTTTCCAGTCTTACCTGCTTCAGGCGACGCCTGAACTCTATTACAGAGCTACATTCTAGCCTAATGGTCTCCGCAAGTCCAAACAAAGGAAATGCCACCCGTATTCAATCGGCTGTAAAATAAAGTGCTTCAGAAAGCTAGACCCAACCAAGTTCCCCCAGGAAGTCTGAACCAGCCCCTAAACTGTTCACAAAGGCAGACGCGTCCCAGGCCACAGCCGAGGATGCTGTGACCAGGTCGGAGCAGGGCTTCAGCCAGGACGATCTCACCGCGGCTGGGCCGAGGTGATTCAGTCTCCCTTCCCACCCGGGCCCGGCCGGCTCAGTCCCGCTCGTCGCCGGTCCCTAGCTGGGCCCTCTCCCCACACGGACACTCACCATGTCGGTGGCGGGATCAGACAGGAAACGGGGAGGCAGGCCCCGGGGCCGGGGGAAAGTAGGTTGTTTAGAAGCCTCGGGTTGCCAATGGGAACGGAGGCACGTGGGTCCCCCGGTGGTACACTGTCATTGGTCCTTCAGATCACGTGATAGAAGGTGCCGCGTGACTGTCCGATTTCCGCGTGTACATTGGCTTCGAGATCCGGAAGTCCCACCTTTCCTTGCCACGCTAACTTGGGGCGGTGCCTGCCGTTGCCAATGGTAACAGAGGGGCGGGGGCGCGTGGAACTCCAGTTGGTTTGAGTACTCAGGGCCCCTAGTTAGGTTTTGGCGCCTGGATCCCGAGCGTGATTCCAGACCTTCCGACCCTTTCCTGCAGGCTCGGAGATCTGGGCTTCAGCGTGACTGCATCAGGCTGACAAGTACTGGCGGTGACGCGCGCCCTCCCTCCATCTGCATTCTGTTATAATGCAATCAGCAGTTTATTAGACAGAGACAGGCACTAGATTAACCAGGAGGTTGTGGAATAACGTCCTGATAGCCCCGGCAGAAATTTTCACTTATGAGGTCGAGCTTGAGTCATTAGAATCTGCAAGTTCCAAAGCAGTGATGACGCCTTATTAAGACGCTGTTCCTAGCCGGCCTGAGCGCACTTGTCTTTAATGCCAGCACTTGTAAAGCAGGCAGAAGGATCTTTGGGATCTGTGCACTCAAGGCTATCCAGGGCTAGTAAGAGATCACAGATATTAGGTACCCCAACCAGTGAACACACAATCAATTAAAAACCAGCGCCATATCTTATGAGGCACTTGGATAAGCCTTTTGAGACTGGGAGACTTAAAGCAGGAGGAAATGAACATCCATCATTAAGTTTGGTGGTGCATTTTGGGTTTATCACAGCCCAGTAAGTAAGTACAGTTTAAAGTGAATCGCAATTGGGTATTTTTGATGCAGAAGGATTTTAGAGACTGAGAATCTACAGACTGGCGAGCTAGATGGGTGCTTTGAAGCTTCACTCTGAAATCAATATGTCTGTTTTCAAGACAAGAATCAAAAGACCATTGTCAAGTGTTCTTAAACAGTGGATATTAAATAAGTTTCTGCTTTTAAGAATTTTGTCTTTTTTCCATTTTATTCTATCTAAATGGCACTAAAACAATTAGTAGTTACAGGAGCTAAACTTAACTTTAAATCAAATTGAGGGCTGGTGGGATGGCACAGCGGATTCAATTTTCTGGATCCACATGGTAGAAGAGAGCCAACTCAGGACTACTGTCCTCTGACCTCCATATGAACACTAAACCATACCTGTGTTCCCCTTCTACACACATACATGAACAAGCACACACTCACATACACCATTTCTTTTCTTTTCTTTTCTTTCTTTCTTTTTTCTTTTTTTTTTCTTTTTTTTTTTGTTTTGTTTCTTGAGACAAGCTTTCTCTGCATAACAGCTCTGGCTGTTCTGGAACTCACTTTGTAAACCAACCTGGCCTTGAACTCACAGATATCTGCCTGCCTCTGCCTCAAAAGTGCTGGAACTAAAGGTGGGTGTCACCACTGCCAAGCTAAAATTTCTTAAATGAACTTGAAAATTTTTGTCGTTAAAACAAAGTGCTAACAGATAAATCTTTTAGAATAAAGCTAATTTATAAAGACAATATATTCTTTACAATGACAACATAATTATTATAGTGATCATGACATTAAAACAGAAGTAAGTTAAATGGATAAGAGATAGAGGGAAACTATTTTCAGATGAGAAAATGTGTTCAGAAAATCCACATGCCACGATTAGTTAGGGGGGGCAGATCTGGAATATAACCATGCGATCACTGCCAAGGGCTTTATATCTCATCCTTGAACAGATAACAGGGTTTTATTGTCCACACTTACCCCTACTCCTGCCTGTTCTGGAGGAAAAGCTCTGCCTTCTGATTAGAAGAGTGTCATGAGCAAGCTGTGTCAGAAATAGGCACATTTACATTTTTTCACAATATCAGAATTTGTTTAAGAACAATAGATTCACAAGCTGCTTCAATTTAATTGGCTGCAATTTGCCAAGTAGTCTTCCTTTTTTCCCCAGATCTTTACTAATAATTTTTAGGTCACACACTACACATCACACATCAAATTTAGCGATAGTATATAGATGCATATATATGCATGTATATGTTACAGCGTAGCTATAATAGGGCTAATAAGGCAATAGAAGAGAGAACTAACTGAACGGAAGAAGCAAGATATGAATGCAAAGTTCCCTTTGCAAGAATGGGGGTGGGGTGGGAGGCTGGGCTCAGATCAGCTAAGAAACCTTGTTGAAGGTTGTTTGGAGCTGTACTGCAGAGTCAGGCCACAGAATTAGACTGGAAGGATCTTCAGGATTGAGCTGCCTAGATGAGATACAGGACAGTGATTGCCATGGTGGTGAAGCACAGGAGTAGGTCCTGATGGATGAATGGCAAGTGGTCAGATAAAATGGTAATTAAAATAGGCTGCATTAACAGTGAAAGCCTAACTAAACGGAATCCCAGAGGACATTTGTGAGTTTTCGGTTACTCCTTTGATTTATAGGCTGGGTGCTCAGATGTCAGGTCAATGGGGCTGTCACTGCTGATATATTAGGGATCCTTCTCTTTATGAGGTCCAAGTGAAGGTGTTGGACCCTTTCCTCAGCTTGGCATTTTTATGTTATCTAGTGTTCCTGCTTGTATGATCCCAAATATATAAATTGATACTCTTTATCATCTGAGACTTCCCTACATGTATGCTATGTGTTTTGATAAATCCCAATCCCCCACTCCTATAATTGGAATTTCCTTTGGGCTTCCAAATAATGATGTGAAAACTTATTATTAATTACAAAAGCTCAGCCTTAGCTTAGATTGTCCCATTAACTCATAACTTAAACGAACCCATACTTTTATATCCAAATTCCACGGTGTGACTTTTTACCTTTCCTCATTATATATGTCCGACTCCCCACATCTCTTGTTGTTGTCTCCTCTGTGCTTCAATGTTTTCCTCCTCCTTCCAGCAGAAACTCACAAATGTCTGTTGAGATATTTCTGCTTCTCTTCTGTCCAGTTCTACAAGCATAGTTTGGAGCTGGGTACAAACAAGCCCTGGCTGGGATGCTCAGGTTGACCATAAAAGAAAGATGCTTTCCTTCAACCAACTTAAGTTACAATAGTAGAGAAGATAACCCTGTATCAACTGGCTGGGAATGGAATTTACCTTTTACCTTCATCACATTTTAGCCTTCCAACCCATTTCATGAAGAAAACTTCTATTTATAAACACAATTGTAGCAGGATTCTTCAGATCCCACAAACTTGCCTTTGTAAGCAAAACTCCCTTAGCAAATGTCAGTGTTCTGTTCCATTTCCTGAGATGAGATGCAAAAGCAGTTTGCCAATAATCCTGGAAAAGAGGAGTGACCACAGCCCCAAGAAGGTCCATACTCCTGAATGAGAGGAATTTATTCAAAATTCATTTTCTTCCAATTTTATTTCCAAAACAATATAAATGTATGTCACTGGATCTGATAAAGATCTAATTTCATCTACAGTCATCAGTCTTGCACACCTCTCCATACTTCTGAGTCCTCATTAGAATCCCAGTGCCTTCTGGGATACATTTCTAAAATTCTTGCTCTCCGCTAAAGTGTCTTAATACTTGCTGTCTTCCTCTCACAGTGTCTTTCGTGTATCTGATTTTGTGTGAACAACTGCTGAGCACAAGGCTGAGCTAGCATATTCACAAATGAGTATGTGTACATGTGGTATGAAATAAGGAGTTGCTGGAGATCGTCTGTGCAAGAAACTTTTCTTTTACTTCCTCCCAAAAGTGTTCCCTACAACTAATTTTTGATGTTTTTCCCAAGATAAGCTTCTCTGTTTGATGGTTTTGGTGTTTATTTCCTTTTAGGGTGTTGTCAACATACAATGAAGATTTATCAGTGAAACTAATCTATAATTTGCTCTAAGTCGTGCCACGATCTACACCATCTTAAAGGGAGTTGTATTTTATGGTGAACCACTTCCTTGCCTAACCTTTAATTCGTGCAACACGTACTTCATTAATGTAGTTTGTCAGCACTCTTTTATATTCTTCCTGCCCCTAGAAAAGTTTGAAACTGACTGACAATAGCCTCCTCCAGCCAGGAGAGCAATGACGTCCCTTGTCTCCTCACAGAGCCCTTCTGTCGTGTTTACCCATCTGTTTCTGGCATAAAACATTTTGATTGAAAGTAATTTGGAAAGGAAGGGGTTGTTTCAGGTTGTGCAGTTCCAGGTGACAGTCCATCATGGAGGGAAGTCCAGGTAGAACTCAAGTAAGAGCTGAGGCTGGAACCATGGTGCTTACTGACTTATTCTGGCCTTCTCTCATGTTCAACCAGTTTTCTTATTAAGCCCAGGACCACCTTACCGGGAGTGGCATCACCCACGATGGGATAGATCCTTCCACATCAATAAAAAAATTCAGGACAAGCCCAGCCCTCAGGAGGCAGAGGCAGGCAGGTCCCCATAAGTTTGAGGCCAGCCTGGTCTACAAAACGAGTTCCAGGACAGTCAGGGCTGTTACGCAGAGAATCCCTGTCTTGGGTAGGGGCGGTTAGGACAATTCTCCACAGGCATAGCCACTGGCCATTATGATCTGGGAAATCCCTCAAGTGAGACTTGGTTTTCCCTGGTAACTGTTGGTTGTGTAAATAGACAGTAAAAACTAACCAGAACACCTTCCATTTTGGACCTTTTCTTCTTAAAAGTCTTAGAGGATATTGGGAGAAGTCAGATAGATCTCTGAAGAGAATTCTGTGCAAGAAGTCAAAGACTCTAATGTGATTGTTTCAAATCCCCTGGAATTGGAGTTACAGACAGCTGTGAGCTGCCAGGTTCTCTGGAAGAACAGGAAGTGCTCCTAACCACTCAGCCATCTTTCCATCCCTGAGTTCTTCTTTTTCCTCCCTAAAAATGACTTAGACATTTATATTAATTTATTTTTTGGATTATGTTTGTAGCATATTGCTAGCTAGCTCTTTTATCTTATTTTAACTTATTTCTATTAATTTGTCTTGTTACGTGGCCTATGGCTTACTTGTGTTAGTTTATATGTTGATTTTTGGGTGTCTGGATAGTGTCTCTCCTAACTCCATCCCCCTTCTAGGGGCTATGGTCATCCCTCTTTCCAGGATTATTGACAAACTGCTTTTGCATCTCGTCTCAGGAAATGGAACAGAACACTGACGTTTGCTAAGGGAGTTTTGCTTACAAAGGCAAGTTTGTGGGATCTGAAGAGTCCTGCTACAACTGTGTTTATAAATAGAAGTTTTCTTCATGAAATGGGTTGGAAGGCTAAAATGTGATGAAGGTAAAAGGTAAATTCCATTCCCAGCCAGTTGATACAGGGTTATCTTCTCTACTATTGTAACTTAAGTTGGTTGAAGGAAAGCATCTTTCTTTTATGGTCAACCTGAGCATCCCAGCCAGGGCTTGTTTGTACCCAGCTCCAAACTATGTAATCTATGCTTGTAGAACTGGACAGAAGAGAAGCAGAAATATCTCATCAGACATTTGTGAGTTTCTACGGTACTTAAAAACTGTGTCTGCGGGTTGTTTTTTGATCCTAAGCAAACCCTGATATCTCTTGTGAAGCATATTGTATCATTTTAAACATATCGAATATTCCTATTTCCCCATGCTAAATGAAAATTTGAGCTGATTTATATAACTTTTTAAACATTATAAGTGTTTTGTTTGTTGTGATTTGTTTATCACTAATTCTCTGAACCCTACTCAGACTCTCTCATTTCTCCACCTGTGATCTTTGACCCTTGGATTTTCTTGTGTGCATCTGCCCTCCTCCTTGACTTACTTCACTTGCTCTCAAGTCAAGATGTAGAGGGATTCAGGCGTTATATAGGGAAGCTTAGAGGTATCAGGACCTTTAATGAAGTGTTGGGAGACCCCATTAAGATCCGGCACACTGACCTTTCTTCCTGTTTCATTCCTGCATTCTCGGGGAGCAGATCAGCCATCCAGTGTGGTGACAGCTCCCCTTTCCAAGAACTGTCTAAAGGTTTCAGTTTGTATCGTGGGTGTTTATATAACCCTCAATAGGTATTAATCCTTTATATGCTATATTGCAAGTGAATAATTATGCAATATCAAGACTTTCATGAACTCATTCAACTACTGGTGCTTCAGTTTTGCTGATTGGTCCTGCTGAAGTGTCAAGTTGATGGAATCCAACCTTGAGTTCTCCCAAGGACATTTTTGTTTGTTTTGGCTTCATAAAACCATTTTGACATTTATTTTCCATTTTCTTCTGAACTTTATAGCATTTAAAAATGCTGTTCTACTTTAATCCCTGTGGATCTTCTAAAGGCTTTTCTGGCTCCCAAACACTCATTGTCCCTTTTAATCCCAGCACAATTGCCGGCTTTCCTAGAAGCTAAGATTCCTTAGTATCTCTAAACTACTGTTTAAAACAAATTACATTGTAGGCGATGAACTATTTAAAGATTTTCACACTTAGTACTAGAACTTACTCTAGGACAAAATTCACCTTAAGAACTCCGATAAAGCCGGGTGGTGATGCACAACTTTAATCTCAGCAATTTGGAAGGCAGAAGCAGGTGGATCTCTGAGTTTGAGGCCAACCTGATCTACATTGTGAGTTCCAGGACAGACAGGTCTACACAGAGAACCATATCTTGAAACAAACTGATAAAAAGATAATCTTTTTTTAAAAAAAGATGATCTAGAAATTACCATCAGAACTGAAAATGCACACACACTTCCACCCATTAATTCGCTTCACATTCAAGAACTTATATAAGAAAAACAGAAGGTGCAAAAATGTGTGTGTAGAAGTCACTGCAGCTTTCTTGATGTTGTAAGCTATCTTGAGATAGTTCATCTTTTTCTCCTGGGGTGCAATGATAAATTGCTTTATGGTGATACAGGGTAATTTTCTTCAATTGACCACAAGCATGTGGAAGACTCACTATGTGCTGGGCTAGAAATACATTCATACTATGTAATATGAATAAAAATAGAGAAGAGTTGTCACAATAAAATCTTAATTTTTAAAAATTCATGAGCAAATAAAAAGATAGTGTAAATTCTGCACAACAGTTTTGCAAAGGGGTGAGTGAAAACGATAGAGCTCTAACTTTATACCTGCCTGTCACTTGAATGTATTAAACATTTTCACTATTATAATTTAATGACATAAGAAGAAAGTAAATGCAAACATTGTGGAATCACCCTTCTTAAATTTTCATTGTTTTAACTGCTAACTTAGTTAAGGTGTCATTCTGCTAAGACTCATTTTTAGCCCTGAGGCAGCTCGTCATTACTCCTTTCTATTCTTTCTTGCTGTATGTACAGGCTCCTAAGCTGTTTTCACTTAAAAATTGTATTCTTCTTCAGTTCTTTCTATGACAACTGGACTCTGTTTATGGAATTTGATTTACTCCCAGTGTTTATTTTTAAAGGGTGGACATAAACTCTCACCCACGCCCCATGATTCTCACATCAATACTCAGATTGTGTTTGTGGGAAGTGGAAAGATCTCCTGCTATCTCAAAACCGACTCAAAGGACAGTTTGCAACCTGCCAGTGTGACAGTCTTACTCCATCACTAGCCACTGTCTCACCATCTACTACTCATGTCCGTTCATCTGTGAGTTTTTCCTCTCATGTTGCTTCCAGCATATCTTGGGATCATGCTCCTGAACTAGGCCAAACCCATCACTACGCCCTTTTCATTGGAAGAGGTATACTACTCTATTCCTCTTAACCAGAATAACGACAACAGAAAAGAACTGTCACTCATAGTATGTCCTTGTGAACTTATAGAAATCCCCTCCTGGGAGTCAGGTTGACTTCAAGAAGGAGTTACTGAAACATATTTGGGTAGTATAAAAATTGATGAGAAATTTCCACTACCAATTACACCAACTTATAAATGATAAGTTAACAAAACTGCAGAGTGGACAAAACTTCACTTTTTAAATATTTAAAGTAAAAATTAAAACCAGACCAGCAGGCACTGCCAGAGATATCATTAGGAACAACAAAATATCTTCCCACTTTAGCTTCTGAGTAGCTCAAACTGAAGGCCTGCACACTGCACACAGTTTAAAAGATCTTTCAAAAATAATTTATTTTATAGAGCAATGTCAGGCTTATAACAAAGCCAAGAGCCTGAGAGAGCTGTGTTCTGTGCCTCCAGATACCACAGCTCTCACCATAATCAGTCTCCCTGGAGTACAGGTTTATTTCAGAAGAGTTTAGATGAACTTGCTGATGCTACCCAAAGGCTTGGCTCACAGGAGCTACTTATTTTTAGTCCTTGTTTATGATGTAAAAAGAAGGTCATTATTTTGTGATTTTCAAGTTCTTTAAGCATGATGGTTAGGTGATTTTTTTAAAAAAATTCTTTCATATGTAGTCAGATGTAGGTAGAATTTTACTTACAAGGCACCAGTACAAGATTAATATTTATTAAAATATAAACCAACACTCACGATACAGGTAACAGCTTTAGTGGAGCCTGCATAGGGATTGGAGTCTGGAACGATTCACGATGGATTCTAAACCGGTCTCTCCAGCAGCCAGGAACCAGGCAAAACAGGCTTTCCAGGATCCCAGGATCCTTATCAATGGGGTTGGCCACGTCCCCTTCAGGGGCCCGGGACCCTGAGTAAGCATCCTCGGATCTTATCAGCTGACACCTGAATTCCACCACAGTCAGATGTTTCTCTGTCTTGCCTGGCTAGTCCTCCAGCCATTTAGTCCCAAATAATCACACAAAGGCTTATATTAATTATAAACAGTTCGGGCTATGGCTCAGGCATCTTATTTGCTAACTCTTACTCTTAAATTAACCCATGATTCTTATCCATGCTTGCCTCGTGACTTGGCACCTTTTCTAAGTGAAGCATTCTCATCTGCTTCCTCTGAACCAGCTTAAGTCTTTGGCTCTGCCTTTCCTGTCCCAGAATTCTCCTAGTCTGGTTGTCCTGCCTCTACTTCCTGTCTGCCTTCTGGCCAATCAGTGTTTTATTAAACAAATACAAATAAAAATACTTTCAGCATTATTCCACACTCATACATTACATCCCAACTGCAATTTACTCTTTCCCTTTATTCTTCCCCATACAATACTCTCCCCTCTCTATACTCTTCCCTCACCTCTTCTCTCTCCCAGAGACATTCCTTCTCTGTTTCCCTTCAGAGAAGAACAGGCATCTCAGGAATAACAATAGCATAATAGGTGACAGTAAGACTAGGTAAAAACCATATTGGGGTTGGATAAAGCAACCCAGTAGAAGAAAAGGGTCCTAAGATGAGGCAGAGAGAGCCAGAGACATCTCCAGCTCCCACTGTTAGGAGTCTCATAATACCACCAAGCTACATAACCATAACATATGCAGAGGACCTACCACAATCCCATGAGAGCTCTGTGACTGTCACTTCAGTCTCTTTGAGCTCTTATGAGCCCTGCTTAGTTTAATGTTTGGCTATGAGTCTCTGTATGTACTCCCACCAGTTGCTGGGTGAAGCATTTCTGATGACGGTTAGGCTAGATTCTGATCTATGGCCACAGCAAAGCATAACTAGGAATTATTTCATTGATTTTTTTGGTCAGTACTGTTTGGTTCTATTCTAGGTCTCTGGGGTATCCAGCCTTGGATTCCTGGACATCTAGGCAGTATCTAGAAGAGGCTTCCTCTCATGGTATGGGATTCAAGTTGGACCAGTCATTGGTTGGCCACTCCCACAAGTTCTGTGCCACCATTGCTCAAGAGCATCTTACAGACAGGACAGATTGTAGGTTGACAGTTTTATGGCTGGGTTGGTAACCCAGTCCCACCATTGGAAATCTTGTTTAGTTACCGAAGATACCAGTTCAGGCCCATATCCTCCATTACTAGGAGTCTTCACTAGGGTTATCCTTAGATTCTAGGGAATTTCCACTGTACTAGGTTTCCACACCAACCCTGAAATGCCTCACTCCCATTTCAGTCATCTCTCCCTGTAACTCTCTGTCTCCACGTCCCCCACCTGATCCCATCCTTACCCATCACCAGTCAATTTGCAAAATCTGTGATATTTTTCCTTCCTGGGGAGGTCCATGCATCACCCCACCTTGAACTCTCCTTGTTACTTAGCCTCTCTGGGTCTATGGATTGTAGCATGATTAACCTTAGCAGCTAATATCCACTTATAAATTAGTAACACCATGTTTGTCTTTCTAGGTCTCACTCAGGATAATTTTTTTCTAGTTCTATCCATTTGTCTTTAAATTTCATGATGCCATTTTTTTTAACAGCCGAATAATACCCCATTGTGTAAATGTACCACATTTTTTAAAAATCTACTCTTCGGTTAAGGAAGATCTAGGTTGCTTCCAGCTTCTGGCTGTTATAAATAAAGCTGCTATAAATATAATTGAGTGAGTGTCCTTGTGGCTTAATTGAACAACATTTGGGCATCTGCTCAAGAGTCATGTGGCTGGGATTTGAGGTAGATCAATTCTCAGTTTTCTGAAGAATCTCCATATTGATTTACACAGCGCCTGTGCAAGTTTGTACTGTCACCAGCAAAGGATGAGTGTCCTCGGTGCTTCACATCCATCATGAACTGTCCTTGTGTTTTTGATCTTGGTCATTTTGAGAGGCACAAGATGGAATCTCAGTCATTTTCATTTGCATTTCCCTGATGACTAAGGATGTTGAACATTTCTTTAAGTGTTTCTCAGCCATTTGAGATTTCTCTCTTGAGAATTCTCTGTTTAGATCTGTACTCCATTTTTCAATTGTATTATTTGGATTTTTTGAGATCTAGTTTCTTGAGTTCCTTATATATTTTGGATATTAGCCCTCTGTCAGATGTGGAGTTGGTGAAAATCTTTTCCCATTCTGTAGGCTGCCCTTTTGTCCATTTGATGGTGTCCTTCACCCTACAAAAGCTTTATAGTTTCCTGAGGTCCCATTTATTAATTGTTGATCTTAGTGCCTGCACTATTGGTGTTTTGTTCAGGAAGTTGTCTCCTGCGCCAACTAGTGCAAGGCTATTTCCCACTTTCTTTTTGTCAGGTTCAGTACATGCAGGAGGCCATGTCATCAGGAGATCAGCCCACCAGGAAGCAAAGCTTTGCTGGGTGAGTCTTGGTTAGGCAAGCCCTCCACCCCCAGGACTTCAGGCCCCAGAATGTCTCTTGCTACTGCTGAGCCTTTACATGTTTGTTCCTACCATTTTTCTCTGGTATCTGGCATGGTGTGAACTGGTGTAGAGAGCTACCCACTGACCTTAATGTAGTGGGATTATCCTATGAAAATTATCTCTTTCTACTGGGCATTTTTACCTGTTGATTATTATGAAGATTAATTTCCTCAAAGCTGTACTATTTAACTGAAGCAATGATTTTGTATAATAAAAGTTTAAATAGGATTTTGATAATTGAGGGTCTTTAATATACATTACCGCGTCCGGTTTCTTTGGGACCGAGTCTTGTCCAGGCGAAGGGCGTCGAGGTTAAACAATCTTCACTCAGGAGTCATTTAGGTTCCATCATTCGGGGGCTCTCAACACACTAGCCTTTTTCCCTCTAGCTTCCCGCCATGTTGGTTTCCTTCTGCTCCTTCCACTGACTCTATTAACTCTACCACATGCTTGTCCCAGGCTTCTCTCTCTGTGTCCCAGCTCTCTACTACCTTCTTAACTCTCTCACACCCTGCCCCCTCATCCAGGCATGCCCAAGGTCTTGGAGGATCCCAAGAGACTAGCACTCAGCAGGTGGCATCGATAAGGAGATTTGTAGTGATAAGGAGATTTGTAGTGCAGGAAAGCATGTTTTAGCTTTTTTCCCCCTGTAAACATAAGGTTTTAGTCCTTAGGGGAGAATGGTGAGCCATAGAGGCCAGAATGGCACTTATTCGGGAGACAACAATACATAGTAAGGGATTATGATGGAGGGAGGTTTAGTGAGAAAATTAGTATTGGTAAAGGCAGACTATGGTGTTGCTCTTGTCCCTGGTAAAGCAGGAGCTGCGGAGGATGGAAAATGAGACAAAGAAATGTCACACAGCAAGGTTCTCTTGAGGAGCCATAGGCTGTGGCTTAGGTTAATGATTAAGAGAAACAGCTGAGTCCCAGAAGCTAAGTTAGCTCATGTTTTCCTAATCTTAATGTTGAGGGATGTGTTCACGGGTTTTGGCGTGCATCATAGCTAAGTCAAAGCTTTAAACAATGACTTAAGGTAATGGTTAAGATGGTTTTGTTAATGGCTTTGAGGGTAAAAAAAAACTTGGAAAACAATTTAAAGGCATACTTTCGATAGTCGAATGAGGGACTTGTTGAGGCCAACAAACAGGAACAGTGACAGCCTGCCTATTGCTGGCTGATGTGCCTTCCTCGCTAGGATGGTATAGTGATTAGTTCCCTGTGCACATTTCTGCTCTCAGCTTTCTGATAGAAAACCTGTTGAGTGGGTATGCACCCTGAGGATTTAAAATAGAGCTGACTGGTTCTTTTTCATATATAAAAGTTTAGATTTGTGATGCTTTTAGGAGTTTTTTTTTAATAAGATTATCTTTTGAGATAGATAATAAAAATAATTGATCCTTTCATTGTAACAGCAAAATGCAGCCTACCATTAAAAGAACTGGCTAAGGAAAATACTTGGCTTGCTTATACTCTGCTAATCTATAGAACAAGTTGCTTGAACATGAATGTATGTGGGTTCTTGGGACAACTTGGTTTTTACCTGTAATATGGAAAATGTATAAACATGTAAGGGATATGGAAAACATGTTATTATTTTTACCTGTATTCCTTGTAATCATCCACTTGAAAAATAGAATGTAATCACATTGTAATTTTTATATTGCTTAAAAGAGTCTCCTGGGGTATATGGATCAATTTGCCATTCTTCAACATACAGACATTTAATTAGACCAACACCATTTGTTGAAGATTTTTTTCCATTTTGTATTTCTGGCTTCTTTATCAAAAATTTGGTGTTAATAGGTGTGTGGCTTTATGTCTGGGCCTTTAATTTGACTTTATTTATCAATGTGTCTGTTTTAATGCCAATAGCATGAGGTTTTTATTACTATAGCTCTGTAGTACTGTTTGAAAATAGGGATGGTGATACCTCTGGAAGTTATTATTATTATTATTATTATTATTATTATTTTTGTATAGGATTGTATTAGCTCTCCTGGTTTTTTTTTTTTTATTTTTCTACATGAGGTTGAGAATTGTCTTTTCAAAATCTGCAAACAATTACCTTGGAATCTTGATTGGTAGTGAGTTGAATCTGTAGATTGCTTATGGTAAAATGGCCATTTTACAGTGTTAATCCTACTAATCCATGGGCATGGGAGATTTTTTTGCATCTTCTGGTATCTTCTTCAGTTTTTTTCTTCAAAGACTTAAGGTTTTTATCATAAAAATTTCACTTGCTTGGTTAAAATTACCCCAAAGTATTTTATATTGCCTGTGGCTATTTGTGCAAGGTGCCGGTTCCCTGATTTCAGCCTATTTGTCGTTTGTATATAGGAGGGCTACTGATCTTTGTGAGTTAATCTTGTATCCATTCACTTTAGTAAAGGTGTTTATCAGTTGTAGGATTTCCCTGATAGAATATTTTGTGGGTATCTTTTTTATACTATCATATCAACTGTAAATAGTGACACTTTGTCTTCCTTTCCAGTTTGTAGCCCCTGATCTCCTTCAGTTGCCACAGCTCTAGGTAGACCTTCAAGTATTATATTGAATAGATATGGAGTGAGTGGACAGCCTTGTCTTCTCCCTGATTTTTGTGTAATTGCTTTGAGTTTCTCTCCATTTAATTTGATGTTGGCTGTAGGATTGCTGGAAATTGCCTTTATTATGTTTAGGCGTGTACCTTGTTTCCCTTGTTGTGGGATACATAGGCCCTAAAAGCTTCTAAGGATCTGGAGAACAAACTGGCCTCAGCAAGTTCAAAATGGTTATAACCTTAAGAAATGCTTATCACTGCCTCATAAACCAACCTGGGGACTGCATGGGACCTTGACAACAAGGGCAGCGTCCTAATGCAAGGTGATCTAGACAAGTGAGAGACCACAATGCCACAGCCACAGAATTCAGCAAATCTAAGCCCTTTTCCCTGGTTGGGAGAAAGGTCTGGGAGGAGGGCATTTAAAGCTTTCCCCTCCCTCAATAAAACTGCACTTGCTTGTTTCAACAAGTCTCTGAAGTCTGCTTACTTCCTCCCTCAAAGGGGACTAGCAGGGCCCTGAACATAGAGCAACCCCAACATCTGACCCTGAACCAGGTGTCCTCAACACAGTATGTCTAATTTCTTCAAGACTTTTATCATGAAGGGGTGTTGGATTTTGTCAAAGGCCTTTCCAGCACCTAATGAGATGGTCAGGTAGCTTTTATTTTTCTTTCAGTTTGTTTATATGGTAGGTTATATTGATTGATTTTCATGTGTTGAACCATCTCTGGGAGAAAGCCTACTTGATCTTAGGGGGTGGTGTTTTTGATGTGTTTTTGGATTTGACTTTTAAGTATGTTATTGAACATATTGCAACTATGTACATAAGAGAAATTGGCTGGTATTTCTCTGTTGAATTTTGTGTGGTTGGGTATCAGGGCCTCATAAAATGAAGTTGACAATGTTCTTTCTGTTTCTAGTTTGTGGAATAATTTAAGGAGCGTTGACATTAGCTCTTCTTTGAAATTCTGGTAGATGAGGCTGGAGAGATTGCACAGCAGTTAAGAGCACAGATGCTCTTCCATAGGCCCTGAGTTCAATCCTAGTACTCACATGGTAGCTCATAATCTGATACCCTCTTCTGGTCTGTGGGCATACATAAAGACAAAGCACATGTAAATAAATAAATAAATCCTGAAATTCTGGTAGAATTCAGCCATAAAATTGTCTGACACTAGACCTTTTTGTGTGTGTCTGTGTGGGGGGTGATTTTAAAGGCTGCTTCTGTTTCTTTAGGGATTAAGGTCTATTTTGATTGTTTATCTAATCTGTATTTGACTTTGATTCTTGCTGTTGTCCAGCCTCCTAATGGCTCAGACTTATTTATTCAGCAACGGGGCGAGGCTTATATACTCTCTTCCCAGCACCCAGGCTGCATCCCAATCTGATGACATTAAGCAATCACTCCTCCTCCCTCATTGGCTGGGCACAATCAGGACCTCCCACAGTGTCTGTGTCTGTTGTTACTAGGCTCCAGCTGACTGCAGGTTGGCTTCATTACCTGCATGTACTGGCAACTGGTTTGAGCCAGTTTCCTCCACCCTGTGGGCCTGGCCTACTACATTTTGTAAGCGCTATCTATTTAGAAAATTGTTCATTTTCTTTAGATTTTCCCAATTTTGTGGAGTATAGGTTCTTAAAATATGACCTAATGATTCTGTAGATTGCCTCTGTCATTATGTCCCCCTTTCCTTTCTAATTTTGTTAATTTGGATGTTTTCTCTGTGTGTTTTATTCAGTTTGGATAAAAGTTTGTCTATCTTGTTGATTTTCTCAAAGAACCAACTCTTTGTTTCATTAATTCTTTGGATTAGTTTTTGTTTCTATTTTATTGATTTCATCCCTCAGTTTGATGATTTCTTTTTATTTATTCCTCTTGGGTGTGCTTGCTTCTTTTTGTTCTAGAGTTTTCAGGTGTGCTATTAATTTGCTGATTTGAGATATCTCCATTTTTTTTATGTAGGCACTTAGTGTTGGTTCCACACATGAGAACAGACACACACTACCAGCACCACACTAGAGTTTATTTAGGAGAGTTGTTGGGCAAGTACAAGGGAAGAGAAGCAGAAGAGAAAAGAGATGGTCTTTCATGTGGTGTCTCCTTTTAAGAGAATGGGTGGGCACAGATTTACTTAGCCATGCCTACTTCTGCCAGCACCACGTTTGGTTTACCACAGGGGATTACTACATGCCAGGAATTCTTAATTCTCACCAGGTGGATTATTGGACTAGCACGTTTACCACGTAGCCGCTATGTGCCAGGAATCCTTACACTCAGTGCTATGAAGGTTCCTCTTAGTCCTGCTTTCATTGTGTCCTTTAAGTTTGTGTATGTTGTGTATTTATTTTCATTGAATTCCTGAAAGTTCTTAATTTCTTTATTTCTGTCTTGACCAAGTTATTATTCAGTAGAGAGTGTTCAGTTTCCATGAGTTTGTAAACTTTCTATTGTTGAAATACAGCTTTAATCCATGCTGGTCTGATAGAATACAAGGGGAGGGGGCATTTCATTTCCTTGTATCTGTTGATACTTGCTTTGTGACTGAATATGTGGTCCATTTTGAAGACAGTTCTGTGAGGTGCTAAGAAAAGGTATATTCTTTTGTATTGTGAAGTATCCTGTAGATATCTATTAGATCCATTTAGCTTCTAATGCTTGCTAACTTTGGTACTTTTGTTTGGATGACCTGTCCATTGACAAAAGTGAGATGTTAAAGTCTCCCATCATCGGTGTGTGAGGGTCAATGTGTGATTGTTAATATGTGTTTTAAGCTCATTAATAAGTTTCTTTTATAACTGTGAGTTCCTTTGCATTTAGGGCATAGATATTAAGAATTAAAGCATTAACTTGGTAGATTTTTTCTTTTATGAGTATGAAGCATGCTTCCCTTTCTCTTTTTATTAACTTTTGATTTAAAGTATATTTTGTTAGCAATTAGAATACCAGCTTGCTTTTTAGGTCCATTTACTTGGAAAACCTTTTCAACCCTTTACTCTGAGGTAATGTTTATCTTTCTATCTTTAATGCTGAAGGGTGTGGGGTTTTTTTTGTATGTAGCCAACAGATTATTCTGTTTTCAAGTCTATTCTGTTAGTCTGTCTTTTTAATGGGGAGTAGGATATATTGATATTGAGAGATATCAATGACCAACGAGTGTTAGTTCCTGTTGTGTGTTTTTTTCCTTCTTTTGGTTTTGCTAGTGTGGGATTATTTGTTTCCTGTGTTTTCATGGGTGTAGGTAATCTCCTTGGGTTGGAATTTTTTTTCTAGTTCCTTTGTAGGGACTAAATCTATAAATAGATATTCTTTAAATTTGACTTTATCATGGAATATCTTGTTTTCTCCATCTATGGACATTTAAAGTTTTGTTTAGAGTCTGGACTGGCATATGTAGTCTCTTAGAATCTGCAGGACACCTCTCCAGGCCTGTTGGCTTCTAGAGTCTTCATTGATATGTTGGCTGTAATTCTAATAAGTCTATATTTATATGTTACTTGTTCTTTTTTTTTTTTTCTCTCGGAGCTTTTAATAGCCTTTCTATGTTCTGTATGTTTAGTGTTTTGATTATTACCTGGCAAAGTGACTTTCTTTTCTGGCCTAATCTATCTGGTGTTCTCTATTCTTCTTGAACTTTTATAGGCATATTTTTCTTTAGGTTAAGAAAAATTTCTTCTATGATTTTATTGAAAATATTTTCTGGGCCTATGAGCTGTGATTCTTCTTCTTTTATTCCTATTCTTCTAAGGTTTACCTTTGCAAAGTGTCCCAGATTTCTGGATGTTTTGGGTCAGGAATTTTTAGATTTAACTGTTCCTTTGAATTTCTTCTATCAAATCTTCAGTGCCTGAAAGTTTCTCTTCCATCTCTTAAATTTTGTTGGTGAAGCTTTCCTCCGTAGTTCCTGTTTTCTTAACTAGATTTTTTATTTCCAAAATTCCCTCAGTTTGTGCTTTTTTTCTTTTAAATTGTTTCTATATCCATGTCTAGGTCTTGAACAATTTTAAGATACTTTTCTTGTGTTTCAGCTGTGTTGGAATATTCAGGGCTTGCTGTAGTTGTATGGCTACTCTTTGGTAGTGATACATTGACTGACTATTGTTGATTGTGTTCTTATGCTGGTGTCCAGGGATCTGGGTTTGGTGTGATTATAGGTTTAGGTGCTGACTTCTGACTTTATCTTTGTTGGGTGGCTGTTTTGTTCCTTGGTTTCTGTTTATTCTCTGGTCTTCTGGTCTGTGTGGCCTTTTGTTGAGCAGGGGTCCTCACCAAAGCTGGGGGCTGGGACATAGCAATGATGTGGGAGGAGTGACTGGGAGTGGGGGACAATGAGTGAGGGACTTCTGGGATCTGGCCTGGCCTTTGGTTGAATGTGAGTTGTGCACTGGAACGAGGCAACGAGGGGAGGAGAATGGTGATAGTGTAGGGCTGGGCACTGAGAGAGTGCAGGAAGTTCATGAGCAGGCCATCTAGCTGGAGTTCCGGAAGCTGGTGCAGTCTCTCGTCTAGCAAGTGTTAAGATTTTGTGCATATTTGGTATGGTGGCGGATTTCTATGGATGCACTTGGGAACGTGACAGAAGGCAACAGCAGATAGCAGGAGGTATTTAATATTGTTTCTAAGTAGAAAAGAGCCTTATTGTCAGATGGGTGTGATGCTTAACAGAGGTTATGATTGCAGAAGTTACGATAGCAGAGATGGTTATACTAAGCAGAGAAGGGGAGGGGAGAGAAAGAGGGAGGAACGGAAAATAGAGGAATAGGAGCATCCCCAAGAGAAACAAAGGGAGAGAGAGGGATTCAGAAGCGGGAATCCAGCTTTAAACGAGAAGGGCGTGGCTTTAGAGGCTAACAGTAAGGAGTCTCTGTCTTAGTTCACCTAGTGTCCCCTGCACTTGAGCAGGAGATGTCTACTTGAGATGAGGGCTGGCAGTGGGACGGCGCAGGGAAGGGATGGCTGAAATTGAATCTGTAGGACAGAACCCAGGGAAAGGGATAGTTCCACTGGTGGGCAGCCTACCTGTTTTTCTGTCTGGCATGGCCTGAACTTGAGCAGGGGATTGATGGTTAGGTTTTAAAGGAATTATTGTTTGAATGCCTACTGCTCTGCTCCCACCCCCCACGTGAAAAAAGTAGTGTGACATTGTTCTAAAGCTTTTTCTTAAATTTTTCTTATCAAGAAATCTCATACTTGTACACATTCAGTTTTCAGGGAACAAAGAAATACTGGCTAATTTACATCCATTTCTAAGAACAGCAAATAAATAATACACAGTAGATTAAAATAACCACTGCCATGTGTAGCTCTTTTTCACAAACGTCAGAGTGTATTGTCAAGAAAACTTGCTAATTCACAATAGAAAGTTTTTGTTATTCTTTATTTAATTTATTTATTAATAGACTTAGTTTTTTCAAGACAGAGTTTCTTTGTGTAGCCTTGACTCTTCTGAAACTTGCTCTCTGTGTCAGGCTGACCTCAAACTCACAGAGATCTGTCTGCCTCTGACCCCCAAGTGCTGGCATTAAAGGCATGTGCCACCACAGCTTGGAGCTCTTCTTTATTTTTATTTTTTTTTTAATGATTATTTATGACTAGTACTTTGTAAGTATTTTTCCCCAAATGGGAAATAGCCTTTTAACCTAATTTCTAAGTAAAGGAAGATTTGAGGGATGTCAGTGTACAGATTATCATAGTAAATATTTTGTCAGAGAAGCATTCAAAGTGACAGGGGGTGAGCTAAATAATATGCTTGCTTATACATTTGCCTCTTATGATAAATATAATTTCCAGTATCCTGTGGTGATATAGATCTATCACCACAGATAGCAGAGCTGTTGGTACCAATATACTCTTCAGGGTAAAATCTCACTGTCTAACATCTGTATCTCTTTATTTCTAAGGAAAGTTGAAGTCCCAGTTTACTTACAAAGTAAAGCTGACTTTGGAGTTGGAGTGTGGCTCCCTTCTTCTCTAGACCCAAACGTGCTTATTAAAGGAAAATGCAAAATCTCTGTATCATATGGGACAGAAGAATCAAGGAACAACTTTATTGCTACTAATCTCATTATCTTTTAGTATGAACTTTATAGAAAATTTATAAGATTATATATATTTTAAACTTTGTCATGATATTAATGATAATATAGATTACTAATCAATTCTAGAAAAAAGGCTTTATCTAGCTTCCTGTACATTGTTTTGTGTTTGAGTCTCTTATCAGTTTTCTGCAATGAACCATGATGATGCCTAACTGTGACCTTTGAAGTCTTCAAAAGGAAGATGGGGCCCCAAAAATGATTTTACATGAACTATAACAATGCCACTAGGCTGACATACACCAACCAAAGATTGGATTTGGACTACAAACTGCTCAGGACAAATTAGAAATGGCTAGCTGAGATGAACCAGCCTCACAGACTACTCTAGCCAGGATTTAAGACAAGCCCTCCACTTTCCCATTATGCAGAGACTGGACAACAAATAATACAGCTACTTAGTTCAGGACTGTTACACAGAAAAACTTTGTCTCAACAAAACAAATAAACAAACAAATAAACAAAAAACCAAAATAAAAAAGGCTGGATACATGGCCCTGTCCTCTGATATTCTAGACATTTTTAAATTAAACATATATTACCACAGTACCCTAATATATGATTAACTCTTATTAAAGATAAAGTCATATTCTACACTTTATAAACTAACTGTACCTGCATGCTTCTACATGTTATG
Source organism: Phyllotis vaccarum (assembly GCA_033318265.1). Lineage (NCBI taxonomy): Eukaryota > Metazoa > Chordata > Mammalia > Rodentia > Cricetidae > Phyllotis > Phyllotis vaccarum. The sequence goes on along the minus strand of JARWLC010000004.1, from coordinate 87,123,330 downwards.
GAGTCTACAAACAGAAACTAAATGTGAGTGAACACTCACCTTAATCGTTTTATTAATACTAGATAGCTGCTCTAAAATTGTCTATTTTGGAATCATGAAAGAATGGCGAACATAACCAGCAAAAAAAAAAAAAAAATATGTTGAGTTTCACACTTAAAAAAAAAAGATATGAAGAGTGTAATTTCAGCATTTAAAAAATAATTCTGAGAATTGTTGTCATGAATCTTGAGGTCACGAATGTTTGGTTTTGTTTACCACAGAAGCTGGCGTTTGTTCACTTAAAGTTGTGAATTGTGGTTTTTCAGAGGAGGCCAATTCACTGCTTGGTGACTATAGAATAACTGGCCTTTGAGATCCCTAAGAAGTTGGGAAACCTTTTGAGGAATTGCTCCATTTAAATACTATTTCATAGGTAAAGATGCACCCACATACACACAGCCACAGTCACACTAGCTCTCAATGGGAATTTAAACCTAAGCTACAGGCTCCTGATTTCCCCAAAACTTAACCCCTTCTCACTTTGCTACTAGTTAATGTTCTGCAGAGATAATGTATTACGTTCTAGTCAGCAAAAAAGTCTAGATAAAAAAAAAATTCTAACCTATTTATACTGACTAAAAGTGTCACGCTACTTTCCCCAGGACTTGCATTTATGCCAGAAGTATTTATTGTCTTTAATCAAATTGAAAGTTGTCCTACTCAAATTGGAGCTACCTGTGTCAAATCCTGCCAGAGAAGGCTACAAAGGAAGGGCTGCCAGAATGTTTCACCTGGCTGAACGTATCCCAGGACAGTAGCTTCTGTGAGAACACTGTTTCATTGTCTCTTCAGCCCTGTCCAGAGAGACAACGGGCTATGAGGAGGCTGCCTCTATCTTGTTACTACAACTTTGTCTGGGCAGAACCCCCGCCCCTCCCCCAACCCTTCAAGATGGGCTTTCCTTAAAAACACTGTAACAACTTTTCTTTTTCCTTAATACACTAAAATCTTACCTTCATTCCTTGGGTATAACGGAGTCACTTAGCCTGCAGGTGCCTCTGTTTTAATCCTTTTGTTGATGTTTTGCCAAATAAAACCTCTTTGCCTGAGTGTTATCTCTGAATTCTTTACTTTTACTCATTTACAGATGACAAAAAGAACAATGAATGGATATGGATGTTACACAGAGAACGTTACACAGAAGACATAAAATCCTGTAAGGAGCAGAACTAAAATTCATTCTTGAAAAAGAATTTCAGAAACTTGCAATAAATGACATTCACTATAAAAAAAATCACAAAATATGGCTCTGATATGCTTTAATAATCACAATATCATGAAGATTTTATTTTTGATGAATAAACGATAGAAATTAAATCCAGGCTTTGTGCTGAGTAAATACTCTACCTCTGAATTTTACCCCGAGTCCTTAGCTACTACTCTAATAGGGTGAAAGTAAAGATTTATTGTAGATTCTAAAATTTGTAACTAATAGTAAAAGTTTTTATGAAAAACTATGACAGAGAATGACTGAAGAATATGTATCTGCACATATATTATGTATACATAATATGTGTGTGTGCATGTATGTATGTAATGAAAAATATAATATAGGGACTACCCAACCTCAAATCAAACATATTTGAAAAATTATGCCTATAGCGAACTAATACAGACTTTTCTTCCCTTACTATCCCTTAAGCAATGCAGCATAATGACTATTTTCATGGCATTTATGTTGTCTTAAGTATTGTATAAATGCTATGGAAAGAATTAGGTATTGAGGGTATAATAAGTAATCTGGAGAGGGTTTAAAATATTCAAGAGACAATGTGCATGCTTTATGCAACTACCACATTATTTTATATGAGTGGTTTGAGAACCTTCTGATCTGGTTATCCAAGAGAGGATTCTGGAACCAATTCCCAGAGATATAAAAGTAAAACTGTGTATGTATGTGTGTAGGTGTCTGAGGGTATGAATGTATGAGAAAGAGCATGTGAGATTGTTAAAGAAACAGAACCAAGATCATCTTGAGAATTAGGCCTCCATCCTGAGACATCTGGTGACCGGGGTCTGAACTCAAGCCCCCAAATGTGCTGTGACAGCAGAGTTAAAAGCATACATCCCAGACTCAGTCAAACAAGATGCACAGTATTAAAACAACAAAGACTAGATGTTCTTGCAGACATCTTATAGCCTGCCATATATCCTGCCAGCATCCTGTGGCTTCCTACAGACATCCTGTGAGCTATTAGTAGTTTCACACCTATAGCTTGACCAATAGTTTAAAACAATTATCTCATCCTATGTTCCCTTACCCAGTCTTAGAACACCAAGACACAGCTCCCTGCTTGTGGATTTTCCCTTTACAAACCCTTTGTAACTAGGGCTTGGTGTTTCCTCCTTCACTCACTGTGTTGGAGTGTCGGACTAGGTTCTTGCCTAGGCTCAAATAAAAGAAATCTTTGTTTTTCTATTGGAAAGTCGGCTCTGTGGTGGTCTTGTTGGGATCTCGAGACAATGGTATAAAATGAGAATGCCTGTGTGGTAAGAGCATGTGTTACTAGTAAAAGCATAAATAAAATAATATTAGACTACTCTGGTAAATCAACCCATCTTAATGGATTTGGGGGGCTTTTTGATACAGGGTTTCTTTGTGTATCCCTGGCTGCCCTGTAACTAGCTTTGTAGACCAGTCTGACCTCAGAGATTCACCTGCTTCTGCTTTCCAAATGCTGGGATCAAAAATGTGCACTGCCCATGAGGGACTCTGACCTACCTCAAATGGATACACCAGACTGAACTGACCCACCTTGGGACTCCTTGACATCCTTGGGGAAAGATAGGGGGATGGGGTGGGGGGGAGGCTGAGGGAGGACTGGAGGGGTTGGGAGGGCAAGCAGGGGATACATGGAATAAAAACCTTTTTAAATAAATAAATAAAATGGTTATTCAGGAAATAAATGTCAAGTTTTGTAGCAAAGGGGTTTCTTGGTCCTGGGCAGCCAGAGGCCCAGACCTCTTAGCTGCCTTCCGCTGAGGCCCCCAGAAATGACTCAGACGCTTATATTAACTTCATGCTGTTTGGTCTATGGCTCAGGCACTTTGCTAGCTAGCTCTTACATCTTAACTCAACCCATTTCTATTAATCTGTCTGCCACGTGGCCCGTGGCTCACTTGTGCTCCTTACATGTTGCTCTTTGGGCTTCTGGATCGATCTGTCTCTGACTCCGCCCTTCCTTTCCTACCTATTCTGATTCCTCTGTCTACCTTTTCTACGGTGCCTGTCAAGGGCCAAAACAGCTCCTTTATTTAAAGATTGAAATTCACAGCATACAGAAAGGCATTCCCACATCAAAGTTTGAACTGAAAGTCAAAGGTAATAGTAAACAGCATCAGACACTGAAATAAAATTTAGATATGGCTTTAATAATCCATGTACTCCAACATCCACAATCAACAACATCAAGCAACGTTGCAGGTTTTAGTTATTTACCACAATAAACGTTTTCTTTCCCTTCAGGGGAAAAAAATGTGTACCACCGCTGCTCAACTGTGTTTGCTCATGATTGTATATTCATCACATAAAACGAAGGATTTTATAGTGCCACTTACGTGATCACAGCCTCAATATTCTCATAGCTCCTTTCTCCTATCTTTTTCCTCCTTTAATACTTTCTACTTTAATGTTGTTTTTAAAAGTCTGTTCTGCTTATGAGAGAAAATGTGATGCTTTGAGTCTGATATATTTTGATCTCCAATTCCACCCATTTCCCTACAAACAACAATATTTTCTATTCTTTTTTTTTCTTTTTTAGGGTAGGGGTTGACACAAAATCTTGCATGTAGTTTACATTGTTGTGTTAATAAAAGGGGTGTGATAAAGAAACCCAAATGGATAAAGGGAAAAGTTTATTCCAAACCACCAAGGTTACCCCTTGGGAAAACAGAGTCAGCAAAGAAGAGAGAAGTGATGGGGTGGCTGGTGGGGATGGGGGCTCCAAGGTTTTAAGGGGACCAGGTATCTGTAAGGAGGGGAATCTGTAAGCTAGGGTGGAAGACTTTGAAGTGTATAACAGGTACTTGAATAAAGAAGCTAGTATAGGCCTTGATATGTTAATATAAGAGCTGGAGGTCCCTTTTGCTAGACATAAGGAGAATTCTTCCTTTAAGCAGGTAGGGACTATTTTTTTCCATGTCTTCAAGGGGACACTGGCTTTTGTCTAAATGCCAGACTTTGGGGAAAGGGATTTTTTGGGGGGATCAGACACTGCAGAGCTCGCTATGTAGCCCAAGTTGGCCTTGAATTCTCAGTAATTCTTTTGCCTCAACCTTTCTAGTGCTGAGATCACAAATCTGTGCCACCAAACCTGACTTTGTTGTTTATGGCTGAATATAACACCACTGTGGATGCATGTTTTATTTATCCATTTGTCTTTGGTGAAATAAATGCTTCTTTCAAGGAAATGAAAATAATATAATCAGGAAATGTGAAAAACCTACTTGTCTCTTAATAGGGTTGTGATGTTTTCTTCAGAAGGCATTGTTCTCTTCCTGATAATACTCTTTTATTACTTTATATTCAGTCAGAACAATTAGACCAGAATCAGACTCTACCACCTTCAGAGCATATAAAGCAGTTTCTTGAGAATGAGTGGGTCATATGGCCTGCAAGGTCATGCTCTGCTTGTAGGCAGTGCTGTCCTTACTAGATCTTCTGCACTTGGTTCTGAAGGTCTACACAGTAAACACGAGGTAGCTAAATTTCTCACTTCTTAGGAACCCGTGACACTTTTCTCACCTTAATCTTAAAAATCCCTTTTCTTTACTCCTGCTGTTAGGAGAGATTTCAGGTTCGGTCTCCCTAACCAATCCAGAGGAGTCCATCACCAGCACATTTCCACTCAACTCTTGGAGCACATTTCTTCCGTGCTTTTACTGGAGTTTATTTTTAGAGACAAGATGTGAAAGAAAGTGACAAATCAGAACAGAGCCCAGCACATAGCAGCGTGTGGAGTGTTCTCAGTGTGAAGGCAAGGTCAGCTTCCAGGAAATTAGAACAGACGTGGAGATTAGGCTTACCCCTGGCCTAATGTCAGCACCGAGAACGCTTGCCGCACTGTAGTAATTCTGAAAGAAACAAAATGAAAGGATAACACTGTGTCAGAGATAAAAGCTTCAGAGGGCAGAAGTTTAAAAAGGGATTTATTTTTAATGTTAAGAAGGGGATAAGTTATGAGTAAAACTGAAAACAATGGTTCAGATATAAACCTCCAGGAAGCCCCAACGTGCTCTTTGCTTTGCTGCATGTTTGTACTTTCTGGGTCAGAGGCCAGCCAAGTGTACCTTCCTGATTCCTCAAAGGTGTTCTGATAGCCTAAGGGAAGCATCATTTAATGTATGCAGAGAAAAGGTAAAGGGTAAATTGATGAGTAACTGGCACTGATGGAGTTTATGTGACTGTACTGTACTATGAAGGTATGTTTATGCATGTGCTTTTACACTGATACCAGGCGCAAAAATCACAGTTCAGTAGGCACATTGCTGATAACAAAGACTCTCACCTTGGTTTTTAGACAGACAACTGGTTTGAAGCTCATGGCTTTCTAATGCTTTGTGAATCTCATCTCTCTGTGTAATTAAGAATTTACTCATCTCTTACCTGAAGAAGGAACCTATGCATAGAAGCTGAAAGCTGTAAGGTGCAGTGCCATTGTCAAAATACCTCTTAATTTATTTTTATTGTATGCACATAAGTATTTGCCTGCATGTGTGTATTTGTACCACATCTGCCTATTATTGTCAGAGGCCACAAGAGGACTTGGATACCCTGGAGTTGGGGTTACAGATGGTTATATTGCTATTTGGACTCTGGTAACCAATTCTGGATCCTCTACAAGAGCAGCAAACGTTCTTAACTGCTGATTCGTCTTGCCAGCTCCTGTCAAAATATTTTATTTCCAACCTGGTGGTTATTATCTTTGCTACAGAACTTGCTTTTTGACTGAAGAAATTAAGAAAAAAAAACCACATGGCTGATTATGGAGTTTATGTGAGAATTCTATCCTAGCCTCTGAAGCCTCACTCTGCCTTGAATTCTTACACCAAGCCCTATTTAAGAATAATTCTCACTGCTGGCACCTTCCTTGCTTCTTTCTTCCTGCATGTTCTCTCTCTCTCTCTCTCTCTCTCTCTCTCTCTGTTATTACAACAATATTTTTCTGTTATAATAATAAAGTTCTTCTACATAGAAACAATCTCTAAGTGTCTCCTGCCATCCGCTGCTATCTCTTACTGTCTCATAGGGCATGAGGCCTCTCTATTCACAAACACCCATCCATCTGCTAAATGGGTAAAGTGTTATCGTGTCATGTCAGATCCCAACAGTTTAGGTGATCAAGTTTGATAATTTGTCTACCAAATGTACACTGCATACTTGGTATATATGCCAAGCACCACCTGAGGCTTGGTGTCCCAATGGTGACAGATGGGTGCCTGCTCTTGAGAGGTAAAGTGAGTTATAAATCTAGGCACATTGATTCTATGCTTTGCTTTTCTTTTGAAGAAACTCACAGATTCATTTTGACCTCGAAATCCCCATCTGTAATACCAGAAATATACAGAAGAGCCAGAAAATGCTTCAACCTTCAGGATGACAGAACAGACCTGAGCTGTGGCTCCTTTGGGCACCTCCTTAGGGAAAGGAACAGGGGTGTCACCAGACTGAAACCCATCAGGACGTGCAGGGTGTGGAAGAAACAGAATTCTGGTATTTAACGGTAATGTTGGGTCTCTACAATGTCTTCCCCTCAAGCCACAATGAGGAAACAAATGTCTTACCAGAGAAAACATCTAGAAGAGATGCTGTTTCTCTGGTTCTGCTATTTGTTATATGGGATTGGGTCAAACTGCAACTTAGAAAAAAAATGGGTTTTGTTGCTTGGAAACTTTTTATAGTATGGGCCAAGCAAGGACCTTTGAACTTGGGCTTGAGCTTCTTTATGTACTGTCTGTACAGTTAGTGGTTAGGGAAGATTCAGCATGGTTTGCAGGCTTCCTTCAGATGGGGAAATTTTTTGTATCTTGGCAAAAAGTATTTATATACCTTAGGGCTGTTTAACCTTTTGGATCCACTGGTCCACATTGGAGTAAGAAGGAATTTATTGAGGCACACATGAAATATACAAACACGACTGAAATGTTGATATATTTACATATATAAAGTTATTTTTATGATTTCTGTGATCAGAGATAACAAAAAATGTTCTCACAAAACAAGATTGGATACTCTGCTAGATGATTTGATTACTGTTCTCCGAGAAAGGCTTGCTTCCTCTTTCTAGAATGTTTCCTGTTATACTTGGAACCTCTCTTGTTGTGAAACTTGCTTTTATAATAACTCAATTTTGTCTGTACTGGCTTCTGGTGAGAAAAGTATCATCGTAAGATCTAAGAATAATTCAATAAAAGAACATTAATTGAGCATATAATTCATAAGTCTACAATGATACTCATAAAAGAAAATGAAACTCATTCGAGGCAGCTCATATCTGTATCAACTCTGACAGATTATAATATACATGAAAATATATTTAATGCCTTTTGAGTGTGAACTAAATTTTTAGGTAATTAAAAAGTCCCAATGGACAAGATCAAGCTGTGTGCTGTCAAATTCCAGCTAAATAAGAAGGATAACTGACTTAGAGCATCAGGACCTTATTCTGACTAATAGAAAGGTAGACCCAGGCAAGGATTACCAAATTTCTTGGGACGTGGAACATATATGTGGTGCCAAAGTAGCATAAGATTGATATAAAACAGAATCATACACCAGGTGCACTAGGCTGCACTCACTATAGCGCAATGGTGGAGTGGTACATTCTGTGCCGAGCATCACTTGTGATTTGGTTTCATTAATAATGCACGACTAAGGGATAATTAACGTGTAGGTGAAACATCTGGGGAAATATAAGGAGAGAAACACTACCAGGCAGCCATGCAGGGCCTCCATAGCCCCGTGGCTGAAATAAACATATAATTTTAGGAAAGATACTAGAGTCTGGACTAAAAGATGAGAGAGAGGGCCTGGGAGTGTAGTTCAGTAGTAGAGAGTTTGTTCGGCATGTGCAAGGCTTTGGGTTCACTCTCCATTGCTGTAAAAATAAAATGAAATGAAGGAAGGAAGGAAGGAAGGAAGGAAAGAAGATAAAGAGCAGACAACACAGCCAGGTGCAGTGGGTTGGGACTGGTTCTTAGATTGGACAAAGAAGCTAGAAAGGATATTTAAAAGATATCTGGAGACTTTGAATAATATGCTGGCTATTAGATGGTGAGTAAATATAATTATTAATTTTACATGTGAAAGTTGTTTTGCTAAACAATAATTGCTTTTATAAATGCACTTTAAAGTAATAACACAATGTCCCTAGGTTAATTTTTGCATACACTGCACAGCTAGACATTAATTGTGAAATGGACTGTGACATCCAAGCCACCTTGGGCATGAACTGGGCACAGACGTGCAATCTACCACAGTGGTCAGGTACTAGTAGACAATATGAACTTAGAGTTCATATGCTTTCTGAAGGATGAAGTCTGAGAGTAAGAGCAAGAAGAGAAAGGCAAAATATTGAGTTCAAAGCAGCAAGGAAGATGTTACTGTAGCAAGATAACCAAGTGGGGGCACAATGAATGACTCCATCGGAGCATAATTTCCACCTATTACCATGGACGATGCATGGAAATAGCTTTTCCCACTGCTGTGACCCCAAATCTTCATTTACTAGTATAAATCTGTCACAAGAGCATATGTGAGTACTTGGAGTCATTGCTAGTTAAATTTGGATTGAAGTCCTTATTTGAGTTCCTATTCAGTAATGCAAACCCATGTTCATGATAAAATGTTCAATGCAGGACATACAACTCTGTCACATCACTGTCCCAGTCCTATGTAATTTTATTCAGGTGGTTTAGCCTTGGGACTTGCTAGGTGCCATTTTCTGTCGCCATAGAAGTAACGTTAATTTTAAAAAATGAGAAAAAATGAATGTGGGGAGACAGACAAAAGCTGTTGGGCTGACTGAATGGGGTGATATTGTTGTCAGTTTAACATAAAACAGTGAATTCTCTCACCACATTGGCAAATGTGGTGAATTTTCTGACACAATGATAAGACTTTTAAGTTTACTCATCGCCAGAGCTGAGAGTTGAAAAGTTGAAGCCCTTTTGCCCTTTTCAGAATGACTAATCTTTCGAGAGCCTCATCCTTACCAAGTAAGGACTTACAGTTGGCCTGAAAAGATGATTTTGTTCTTACTGATGGGACTCACAGAGTGAAGCTCAGCCCTCAGGCACCGTGCCTGGCTGTTTTCTGTGGCTTACCAAGCAGTGTGCATGCGCGTGCACACACACACACACACACACACACACACACACACACACACACACACACACACACACACACACACCAGTGACCATAGCACGTACCAAACTTTTAAGAGAGCTGGAATGAAAGGGACTTAGCCTGTTTCTTACTCTGTATGTTCCTATATTTGGGGATTATTTTTTTGCACTAGTACATATTCATTTACTCCCTATGTAAAAATAAACAAACAAACAAACAAACAAACAAACAAACAAACAAATAAATAAATAAAATTAAAAGCAGAAAGAAGTCCATCCACTCATGGTAGAAATACAAAAATGATAGTTATTGGAAAACAGCAGCTTTTCAAAAAAGTTAAACCAGGTCACAGAGACCCTGGCTTCTTCAGTACTTTTTACCTGAGAAGGAAGCGCATGTCCACACAGATATCTGAACAAGATGCCAATAGATAGCGAGATCTGTCTCAAAAAGCAAAGCAAACAAAGCATAAATACTAGAAAATGAATAAATAAAAGGAGATGAGACAACAAAAGAATAAACATATTTTAACTCATAGAGACTGAGCTATGATAGAAATAAATTGGTGGTTGAATGGACATAGAAGGCAGGAGGGGTTGGTATGCAGCAAACGTGATACGTGTTTACTATAGAAAAGTTTGAAATATCCTGCACACCGTGTCACTAACAGCAGGCTAGAGACTGACCGCCTGCACTTGACTTGTTTGAGGAGCCATTGGCCAGGGCTTCAGAACAGGAGTGTTCCACAGAAATACCAGATGTTATTTATATAAAAGTTAGTGCAAAACAAAACAAAACAGTACCCTTTCAGAAATTTGTAACTATTTTGTAACTGCAGAATTAACTTAGTGGTAAAAGCAGTTTTTAAAAGTCTTCCTCTCCCCCCCCCCCCCAAAAAGAGAAAGCAAAGTTTGAAATAATATGAGAATTGGTAAAAATAAAAAGACTCCTTTCTTCCTTAAAAAGGCAGTTGCTAACAATCCCTCTAAAATGTCTCCATTCAATATTTCCCTCTGGGAACCTGCTCTGTGAGTGTGTCTACCTGCGTATCTGACATTAAATGAGAAGATTTGAAGATTAGTGTTGTTCGGATAGGTTGAGGAAACACAGCCAAAGATAAATGCCAACCCTAGGAGTGGACTGCACACAGGGCCCAGGAGAACTGTCGTGATAAAGCTGGGGAGGGGCAGTTTTTTCTCAAGTGGATTTTCCCCAGGCTTTCTGCTGAAGTTTAGGGCTGCACAAGTGAAACTTGGTGGAAACCACTATCTTCACAGTGTGGTGGTGGCAAACCATAAATCATCCTGACCCCCTGAGAAGTTCTGACAGTCTTAGAACACATCTGAATTAGTAGCCAAGTTCCGATTCTCACACTTACTGAAAATGTTTTGTGTGAGACACACAGAGAGAAAGAGAGATGGAAAGAGAGAGAGAGAGACTGAGAGACAGAAACAGATGGAGGGACAGAGGTGGGGAGAACCTTTGTTCATTAATAAGGAAAAAGATGAATATGAATATATAACTATATGCATAGATTCAGAAAAGTTCCAAATAGTTCCATTTACTTAAATGGTAAAATTCCCCTTTACAGCTAAACAAAACAACTTCCCCAAACCCCTAGTTAGTTAATGCTGAGAAGAATACATCTGGTTCTCTCTAATTCTATAGTTCATAATCTATACAACATAAATAATATGAACAGACAACATTTCCTTGTGCACTACAGCACGGCAGGGCTTTGATTTTAGTCCCATGAAGTCCTTATAACCCCTCTCTGTTCAGGGGACTACCTAGAGGGAGGCCTTGTTCCCACACCCCCAGCTGTCTTACTGACCAACATGGTTCTAGTCCTCTATCATGGACATTGCCTGGATACTTACTGGAAAGGGTGACTTATAGTCCACTTAACATTGGTTATCACAGAATTTTTGTTGTTGTTTATTTGAGACACGGTTTTGTTGCATAGCCCTGGCAGTCTTGGAAATCACTCTGTAGACCAGACTGGCCTCAAACTCACAGAGATCCACCTACTTATGCCTCCTAAGCATGCTACCATCCCTAGCTAGAATTTTTATTTTAATAAAATCCTCCCATTAAAGTCTGATCAGTGACCAAATGTATAGGAGATCAGGGCAAAGTGAAAAAGCCACTGAGAAGAAAGTGACCAGGCTAGCAGGTCTTGTGTGACGCTAGCCAAAGAGCTAAAGAAAGTGTGTGGGGACGGGACACAGAGGCCACTGCCGGTGGCCAGTACTGGCACTACTTAGGATGGAGGATGATGGCCAAACTGTCCTGTGGTTCACAAGGCCTCTATGTATATCTCATAGCATATTTGTCCTGGGGAGCTCCCTGCCAATAATGTGACATGCACATTGTCACCCATCTATCTTGTTGGGACCTCTTGACTTTTCTAGAGAATAGGATATAGAGGAAGCCGTGCCTACCATGCTAAATCCAAGAGGCCTCTTGGTCTTTGCTTTGTACTCGTGTTCCTCTTAGAAAATGCAGCTAAAATCTTTGTGAAGTAAATGGTTGTATACTATCCTGGTCCTCCAAGTTCTGCCTGAGGTATGACCCAGCCTCCACTTGACATTTAATAGAAATACAACCTGGGTTGAGTTGGCAATTGCCTAATCTTTGATAAACATTTCTTTGGGGAAAGTGCCAGTAAGCAATATGGGATAGAATATGTAAAGTCTGGCAGAGAATGTGTAATTTCTCTCACTTGGGAGCTGTAGCTTGAAATTTTTTCTTGCCTGGCCAGTCTCAGAAATCTGGAAATCATAGTTTTATAGCTACTTACTCTTAAATAATTATATAAAGGCTTATATTGATGATAAACTGCTTGGCCTATGACTCAGGCTTATTATTAGCTAGCTCTTATAACTTAACTTATTTTTATTAACTTATGTGTTACCGCATGGCTCTGTGACTTTATGTGTCTTATCATATCTTCCTTTTTGTGGGAGTGGGCAGTGGCAGGATGTCGTTTTGTTTGCTTTTTTGCCTCTGCTTTTTTCTGTTTGTTTGTTTTTGTTTTGTTTTGTTTTGTTTTGTTTTTTGGCCTTTGTCACTGCTTGGATTTCCTGACTGCCTCTAAGCTGCCTTGCCATAGGCCAAAAACAGCTTATTTACTAACAAATGGTTAAAAAAAGTATATTTACAACATTAAAAAAAGACATTTTACATCAGGGAGCCTTAAAGTCTCTATCTTACTGAAAAAAAAAAAAAAAAAAGTCTAGCCCAGAGGAAAGAGACCACTCTGAGGTCTGGGAGAACTTGAGGTAACATTTATGTCATTATATAACCAGTGGATGAGGCCATTTCCTCCAGGGTTGTCATCTGGTTCTTCTCAACTCATTGAGAATATGGCCATGCCAATAATTCTCTATTCCTCCTAGCCCTGGCTTTGAGCTTTGCTCCGAATCTCTGTCTTTGCAGTAAGCAGCAGTGAGTTATATGAATTAGGAAGCTATAACAAACATGTCCCTTGAGGTGGCTTCTACTGGATCAGTCTTCTGGGCGCCCCACTGCTTCAGTCCTGACAAGATGGCATGTGGCTAGGATACTCACAAGACCACACAGAAGCTGTGTGGTTTTGGATCAGGAAGGCAAGTTCCTGGCTGTCAGGTGACACCCACAGTCTAGGTCCAAGTCTACCACCAAGTCAGGTTTCATCAACTCTAAAATTATGAGTTGACAGTCAAGTGGCACGGAAGTTTGGAAGTTAAGTTATCAGTAAATCATCCAGGCCTGCTTGGATGTGGTTTAGACATTCTGAAAGGCAGCACAATGGGGAAACAGGAGGAAATCACATCACCAGGATGAGTTATGGTCTCTATGTCATGTGTATGTATGTGTGTATGTGTCTATGGTTGGGTGCAGAGAACTGATCTTTATTCTGAAGCATCAGATGGATAAGGGCAGATTATCAAACAGAGTTGTTTTTATAACAACTTTCTAAAGAACAAAGTTTACTTATTATTCAAAACAAATTCTAGATTTTGTGATGTTTCCCAGAAGATAGAAAACTTACTAGAATCTTAAAATGCCCAGTGTTATCATCGTATTGAATACCCCATACCGCAACACAGTTATGCAATTTATTTCTTAGAATACTCTCATAGTAAAATAAAGATGACTGCAAAGCCCTGACTTCTTCTTAGAGGTAAGCTTTGCAGCTCAAAGCCTTTTGTGTACCATCATAAACAAATATATTACTGTGGTTTGTAGTCATGCAAACTTGACAAGATCTAGAATCACCTGGGAGGGAGGGTATGCTAACTGATGTGGGAAAACCTATCTGACAGTGTGTGGGACTGTTTCCTGAGTGAGGAATCCTGGACTATATACACAAGGAGAGTGACTTACTCATTAACATAGCATGCATTAATTCATTCCTGTCTCCTACTCATGGGAACAGATGATGGGACAAGATGTTTCAAGTTCTTGCCACCTTTACATTTCCACCATCATGGACTTCACCTTGAACTATGAGTCAGAAAAAATACTTTCTCTTTTAAATGGCCTTTGTCAGGATATTTGATTATAACAAAAGGAAAAGAAACCCCAACACATATTCCTGGACAGGTTGAGTTTGCTACTGAGAACGCAAGTACATTGAACATATGATAGACAAGTTGTTTTGATCATTCAAAACCATTGGGATCTTTCCACATTTGTACAATTTGACTTACATAATCTTGTTACTGCTGCATCGTATTCCACAGAATGAATGTACTATGTTAATATAATCATCTCCTGGTGATTTTCCATCATCAGCATTTGCCAGGTTTATGTCATACATGTGACCTTAGTAGAATGCTGTGAGCCAAGGTCAGACAACTTTACATTTTAATAGATGTTGTCATGATCCTTTCCAATGTGGCAGGGCTAATTTTCACATTCTCAGGAGTTGGTGAGCTTACTCGATTCCCTACTCCCAATATTTGCTATTAGACTCAAAACAAGTTACCTATTTGAGAGATGGAAATATTATCCTCATTGAACACATATTTTTACTGTCATCATTACTACTTGTGTGTGTGTGGTGTGTGCATTTTCACATGTGTGCATGTATGTACAAGTGTGCATACATATGTGGATTCCTATGGGCATTGATATGGATATGGAAGCCAGAAATAGACATGAATTCGTTGATAACTCTTCACCTTACATATTGAGGCAAGGTCCCTCACTTGAACCCAGAATTTACTGATTATGCTAATCAGCTAGCCAGTCTGTCTTGAGGATCTCCTGTCTATGACTCCTGAGTACTGAGATTATAGGAGAGCCACCACACCTCTGCTATTTATATGGATGCTAGGGATTTGATCTCAGGTTCATCTCCATGTAAAATACTTTACTCACTAATTCCTCTCCCAGGACTCACAAATACTATTTTCCAGATCTTTTTCTTTTCTCACTTAAAAACTGTTTATATTTTTCACATTTTAAACTTTAGGATTTAGGTATTCTATTTTTGGTTGGTGGGAACTGAGTTTCTTTTCTAATAGACATTGAAAAAAGCAAGCAGGTTCCAAAAGAACTAGAAAGTCACAAAAACATTGTTCACATAGAAGGATTATAAAAAGAAAAGCTGTGGTGTGTGCTCGTGCATATTTTGTTACCATAGCGTGACTTTAACACCCACACACCTTTATCAAGTGGAATGAAGCCCCCAAGACTGCCAGGGTAAAAGATCAAAGAGGGAAGTCAGTAAGTCTGTCATACGCTTGAGGACCAGTGGACAGGTTCCTGCCTCTGATAGCCACTCTCACATCCTGCACCAAGCTTAACCTCCGTCTAAGGGGGACTCTCCCATAGGAATCTTCCATATCTGCAGTTTGGAATTTAGGCTAGTGTTTGTTGCTTACCTAAGGAAATGATGTAACCTCCTGCCCCCCCCTTCCCGCCCCCAGTGGAGTTATCTGAGGGGCTCATCATGCTCTGGTACAAAGCAGAAAGGCAGCCAGGTGGTAGTGTGTGTTGGGGGGCAGGGCCAGGGTGAACCAGGCTCAACCACAGAACAGCTTATCTCAGCATCCTATCTCTCAGGGAGAAGATGGGGACTGGGGGCTTGAGAGAATTGTGCCATGGCGCTGAGGGCCGAGGAGAAAGAACTGTGACAGGAGAGACATTATTTCAGTGACGGTTCTGATATGTGTCAACAGAGCCTTGGGGCCAAGAGGGATATAAGTGGATAAAAGAGATTTGTGTATGACATAGCCAATTTAAAATTCTGTTTTATATGGTTTCAGAGACTGGCTAGAGCAGGCTCCAGCTGGTCTAGGAAACAGCTCTGGCTTAGGTGATGTCTGCACCTTCATGGAAGCAGCTAGCAGGCTGAGCCTATCAGTAAGAGAGCCAGGTAACATACTGACATACACAGTGATAACACAGGGACAGACATGTAGGCATCACTTTCCTGCAGCGGTTGTGAAGCCTCAGCCACCAGACCTGATTAGGAAGGTCTAAGGTATCACAGTTCTAGCAATTTTCTGGGTGATAATTCTTGTGTTGCTACTATCCTAGGGAACATGCTTTGGAGACTGTTGGGTGAGTGATAACTTGCCTGAGAAACTTTTAATTTGGGAGAAAAAAGATGATGGGGGCTCATCAAGGCAACTGTGACCATGGTCTCTCCTCTCTTGCTGTAGAGAGAGGGGAATTAGCCCAGAACAAATCCTTGACAGCTGCGTTTGCAGGTGAGATGGGGAGCGGCGTCTGTACTGCTTGGAAGGCCACCCTAACCTAAGCTAAGGCTCATCCAGTGAAAATAGACACTGAAGCATCGTCATGCTTTATATTCTCTACATCAGAAAACTTTTGGTCATTTGTAGATGTTTTTGAGATGAAATCATATTCTATATCCCCAGCTTTTCTTGACTCCAGGACTCTGGTGATCCTTCTACTTTAGCCTCCCAGGGACATGAAACTACAAACGGTCCTCTAAGCCTGGCTCAATTTTAGACAGTTCTTAGTTACTTCCTCATTTCTCATCTTTGCAATGTAGTTTTGGTATTTTTATCACTACTAATAAATAGTTTATAGGGACTGAAAAGTTATATACTACAGAGCCATGGCGCAATCAGTTATAACAGTTCGTCACTTATACTATCATATTGTTTTTCCTGGCATTTCTAATTGCTTTTATTTTCTTTCTATAATATCTTACTTTCTAAAGTATCATTTCTGGGGCTAAAAAGATGGCAGCTCACAACCATCTGCAACTCTAGTTCTAGGGAATATGATATTCATCTGGTCTCTGTGAGGACCAGGTACTCACATGATGTGCAGATACACTCATACACATCAAGTAAAAATAGATAATTCTTTCTTTCTCTTTTTAAAAAATCTTCTTGTAAAAAATACCCATTTCTCAGGCTGAAGAGATGGCTCAGCCGGTAAGAGCACTGGCTGTTCTTCCAGAGGTCCTGAGTTCAATTCCCAGCAACCACATGGAGGCCCACAACCATCTATAATGGGATCTGATGGTCTGTTCTGTAATACAGGCATATATGAATTTGTACATAAGAATAAAATAAAAAAGCATCTCTAAAAACAAACAAACAAATAAATAGCCACTTCTTCTTGACCCTTCAAAGCTTACTGTAACAGACACTTATGAAGTCCTCTTTCCTTTGGAAAGATTTCCATTTCTATTTCTTTTATATCTTCCCCTAAATTCTTCAATCAATCAAAACATATAAGCAAACAAAAAAGTCCTTACTTCTATATATTTCTTTTAAAGACTTATTCTCATTAATATGTTTTGTCTGCATGTATGTGTGCGTATTGGATTTTCTGTAATTGGGGTCATGTGTGGTTGTGAGCCACCATGTTAGTGCTGGAAATCAAACTTTGGTCCTCTGCAAGAGCTCTTAACCACGGAGCTATTTCTCAGTCATTCCTTGTCTCTTACATTCCTGCTTTAGAAGCCATACTTATTTAAGGATTCGAAACCTCTTTGGAGTTACAGGAGGTGAGAGGCTGAACAGTTTGAATGTGTACACTGTTATTCTGTGTGACTTCTGTAAAGTCCTTTCCTGGATACATGCTGACCCTACAGTTGGCTATGCAGTAGCTTGCTGCTATTAAAAAATGTGTGTTTTATAATAACTTAATCCTACGAGATGCTCTTTCCTGTCCTTTTTTGTCACAGCACTTACTTCTCATACTTCAATCCTGAGCATTAAGTGTCACCTCCTGAGAGAGACTGTCCCTATTCTCCATTTGAAGTGACTCTGTTCCGCTTCCTCCCCAACACTCATTTACCTTGTTGCATCACCCAATATGCTACACTAACGTCATTAGTAACTCTAATTAGTAGCCATCTTGCTGTTAGAACATAACTTTAACAAACTGCCAGGCCCTGGCCAAGGTCCTCCATTGAAACTCCAGCCTCCCACCATCACTGCCATTGCCAAACAGTAGCCTCAGATGACCCATATCCTGGATAGCTGGGACAAGGCAGTTTCTAAAGATAAAATAGCCTTTTCTGGGCAAACAACTCTGGGAGGAAGAAACTGCAGACTTGCTGGTCGCCCCAGCAGCTGCATTCCTCAGACCTCTATAACCCCCAAGTATTCTCTTCCTCTTAGGCTGACACCCACACCCCCTGCTGTGCCTGCCTCTCCCTCTTTGAAATAAACAACCCCTTCTACTGAAGTTATTTTGGTCTTTCTGTACCCTGACACTTTGAGCTGCTTCAGAAATGTAACATCATGTTGCCTCACAGACCTAACACTTACATCGGAAACTCTTTACCTTGAAACTTTCCTCTTTCTCGTTTCCCTACCCTTGCATTGGCCCATAGCATCTGACAAAAGTGGTGATGTGCCAGTTCAGAGCCCAGACGCTGGGTTTCTTTTGTATTTCTGCTTTCTTCGGATCCTATGTATTACTATGTGTATAAGCACAGGCTAGAAGTGGCAGATAGGAGACAGGCTGTATCTTAAATGGTTATTATTAGTCACCTTTGGGGCTGACCATAAACACCTGGGATAACAAGACAAAAGAGCCACCCAGCTGAGCCCAGCTTAAGTTTCAGTCACTTATTGGATTGTGAGTGAAATAAGTAATTATGATTTTAAGTGAGTTCTTTTGTTTTTAGAGTAGTTTTTTATGCAGCAAGAATGGACTGATATACCCTGCTTCCTTCTTTTAAAACCCTGATCACTGTTACATTGTGCATTTTCCCCTTTTCCCACCACCCCTTTGGATGTGAGCATATTAGGATGAGCTCTTGTTTGTTTTGTTCCTAGGTTCCCAGAGTTCACAATAGGAATTTCTCAACCAGTCTTGGATAAACTAGTGAGTGAATGAACACACTTATAAATGCTAATGTGTGGTTGTGTGTTGGGAATGGGTGGGATCTGATGTCAAGGAGACAGAGGAGGGGCAGGGCAGGCTTTGAACTAGAGTCAAAGCCTAGCTCCACCACTTACCATCTGAATAAACTTTGACAGAGCCCTTCACTTCTTCAAGTATCAATCAACTTCATTATCTTCAGGGTGTAAGCATAACATACCTACCTTCCATGATCTGGAAATTACATACATGTGAAGATTATTTGACAGGCTGTAAGGTATGGCACCGATGTTGCTCACTATTCTCAGTGAGCTTCTCAGAGACTCCTGCCCTCAATCGCTAGAACTCCATTTAGGAAGTCTGCTTGATGTTTTTATGGCACAGTTACATATTACAAATGTGGTTAATATATAAGTGTGTGTACACATATATATAAAATTTTTGACTAACAACTGTAGGCATTTGTGGAGTAGGATATGATGTTTATATATATGAATGTATCATATACATACAAAGATCTGTGTGTGTGTGTGTGTGTGTGTGTGTGTGTGTGTGTGTGTGTGTGTGTGGTGAGAGCAGTTAAAATTTACTCACTAATTTTGAAATGTAGAGGCATTGTCATCATCAGTATGGTCCTCAGGCCTGAGATTCTCTATGTCACTAGCCAGGAAGATGCTTTTGGCACCTTGGATTTAGCAGCTGTGGGACTAAGAAAGTATGTCCCAGCAGAAGCCTGAGCCTGCAGTCACCCACCAAGAAGCTCCACTCTGGATTTGCAGGCCTGGAGGTCTTTATGTGGCTGCTTTGATGTGACCATTTTGAAACTGAGGACATTTTGAAATAGCTGTTTTGATGCTGTGGAAATTTTCTGACTTTTAAAAAACATTAGTCATTTAACTTTTAACTTTTGAACAAATGGTCAAGTATCACACAGCACAAGGTTGGGCAGAGCTACAAAGGTTGGTATAAAGGTCCTTGTGCTCACAGAAACAAAGAGGCTTGTGTCTTCAAAGGATGGAGACGTTTACCTGTTTTCCACCAGGAAAGCTAGGAATAGATATAGTTTATAACCTGGTGATCTTTGTGTTCTGTAGGATCAGGCCTTACTCCAGTGCCCCTGACTGTTAGGTTTGTTTATTCCAGAATCTTCCTTCCTAGATCTTGAGCATTGCTTCCTAGGTAATAAAACCAGTCTTTGTGGGAGATGTCCCTTGTACTTTATAAAAGCCTAGGAAATTTCTATGTTATCTATAAGGCCAGTCCAGACTCCCACTCTGAGTCAACAGAATCCACCTTATAGAAGAGGTCATACTTACTATGAAAGAGTTTTTTGTAAAACTTTGTAAATGTTTACTTTGGAAACATTTCTTGAGCTTTGCTGTATACATGGGATTAAGTTAATTATCACCAGGAAAGTTTATTCC
Source organism: Phyllotis vaccarum (assembly GCA_033318265.1). Lineage (NCBI taxonomy): Eukaryota > Metazoa > Chordata > Mammalia > Rodentia > Cricetidae > Phyllotis > Phyllotis vaccarum. Next base: position 87,103,209 of record JARWLC010000004.1, on the reverse strand, counting down.
CCCTAAATTGTGCTGCGCTTAAATATGGTCAAAATAGACTGCTCAGAGTCAGATTATAGAAGTTTGAACCAACACCAGTAAATTGTCACATTGAACCATATTTCTCACATGCATGGTGGCAGAGATTTCCTACAAGTTGGCACCATGGAAAAGAGGCTGAAGCTGTGGGAGAGAAGGGTGTCTAGTTTTTATTTATAGAGGGCAAATAAGTATCTACTGGTTTATTTTCATTTCAAAAGCCTCCTGAGTTTTAAAAGCCTGGCAAATATTTTTTAAAATGAATTTTAAGTAATCAAGGCAGTATGATGTTGGCAAAAGGACAGAAATGTAGACCAAAGGAACAGAAACAGAGAATCCAGTTAGACCTACAGAAATAGAGCCTACTGGTCTCTTGACAAAGTACCAAAGATGATACAGGAGAAAATATGATCTTTCAGCATTTGGTGCTAATTAAGTCGATATCCATCCATACTCACACTGAGTTCAGGCATGGAACTTAGACCCTTCAAAGTTAAAATAGACCATAAGTATGTGTGTAAAATGGAAAAATACAAAACTCCTTTGATAACTTAGGAGAAACTCCCATGGCCTGGTGATTGAAACAGCCTTTGAAGACAGAACACCAAAGGTTCTGAGTATGAGAGAAATCACTGAGAAATCGGATCTCATGAAAATAGGACCAAACAAACCTGGGCATCACTGGGAAACTGAACAGCCGTGTGAACTTCCCAAAGTTTGACAGTGTCCAAGAACAAATTAAAATGGCAGAAGTCCCAGAACGTATTTCACATAGCTGGTCAAAAAACCTCTAAGGCTAAAAACAAGGCAAGACCAGTCACTACTAATCTTAAGAAGATAAACATTACCGAGTCTGAAAAAGTTGACAATAAATAGAACTTTTGTAAATATACAGAAAGAACTTGCAAACTTCTCAAAAAGCCTTTCTCTTAAATCCATGCCGAAAGAGCCACAGTATTGCGAAAATGAACCCACTAATGTTGTCACGGCAGCAAGACTGACTGTAACACATGCACTTCTCACACTGCAGGTCAGTGTTTGGTTAAAATATGATGCCTAAGTCAGGGAAAGACATATCAGGACTTTCTGAGTCTTTGGCAAATTTTGGCTATTAATTAGCAATTACTCTATAAGTAAGACTATCTACTATCCCCAGGTCTCACTGCATAGTTACTGTCCTCACTGTGAATGAACTTTCTCAGCTACCCTTGCAGAGGGATTCAAGCCTCTGAACCTATCCCTGCCTCCCTTTGGGTTCAGTGAAAGGACAGCTGCAGGCTGGGCTGCCAGGGGCTTCTGGGGTGGGCTTTCCTTTGGGTAGCCACAAAGAGCTATAATTCACCTTCTTGCTTCTAGTGTCTGCGGTGAAACCTGGGGGTTGTGTTTTCTTCTGTTGCTTTAGATGCAGCTGCCAATGATCTACTGAAAATGGAAGTCAGTGCTGGGTGTGGTGCCCCACACCGGTAATCCCTGGAGAGGGGGAAGGAGCGCAATGAGCTTAATATCATTGGGGCTGTACAATAAAATCCTGTCTCAAAAACTGAAAAGAAAAAAGGAAGGAAATTATATAAATCATATAAATATTATAATACCTTTTATATAAGTCTCTCATTGCTTTTCCACATAACTGGCTTTGAACAAAATCATATCCTAAGGTAGATGACCTCATAACCTGAAGTAGCCAGCTCCTCCTGTTTCTCTGGCTGCTCTTTGCCCTCCTTGTACCCTACATTGGTTTTTCTTATCCAGGATTTGCCAAGTTTGTCCTTCTGTTGGGTGTGGTTACTTCATTCTTCACACTGGCCAGAATTTCATGTATAGAGGCACTAATTGCCACCTCTTTAGGGCTGAGTTTATCATCTTCAGGGGAAGCACTAATGATTCACCTACTTCGAGCACAACTTCACAGTAGGCTAGGCTGACACTCTTTCCCTTTATCAATAACTTTGTGTTCTGCAGTAGTATCAGAATTCACTCAGTTGAACTCTTAACCTTTCTCTGTCTGATAAACACTTCCAACAACCCCCAGGGCCTCTAAAACCTCAGCTAGGCCACATCCAATGTTAAAAGCACCGCTGTCTGCTAACCAACTGCTCCTCATACTCATGTGTGAGTATACTCATACTCACCTCTACTAAAGAAAGGTGCCTACACCTTTCTGCAGCCTCACGACAATGTGCTGTCTCTGATGGAGTACTTGCCATCTCCAGGATCTCCTAGCCATATGTTTCCAGTCTCTTCATGCCCCACAGGTCTAAATGTTGGTGTCCATGTGGTTACTGCCTTTGTCTCTGACCATCGCTTCTGGTCAGGCAACCAGAGGCTGGGCCGAGTGACGAAAGCATTCTTTCTTGTTGTTAACCACAGAACATGAAGAATTTTAAGAGTTCAGATATTATAGGAATGTTAACTGGTACTAAACTATGGCCCTACCCTTTTGGACAAAGGAGTGCTTCCTTTAATTTCACTGTCCCCAGGGAGAGAAATCCTGATTGGATGGCACCCTAACCCTATTAAGGCTATTGCTAAAGGGGGCACATTAATGTCTGCAAACTTCATACAACACAAGGTTCTACCTGATCCCTGTCTACTATGATCAGTGAGAACAGAAAGGTCCTTTCACACTCCTAGATACTTGAGCTTGGGGCTCTGTACTATTGCATGAATTCTATTCCATATCATAATAAAAACCTAGAGCCAGATATTGGGAAAAGATGAACTATTAGAGAGACAGAGAAACAAACCACTTCTCACCCAGCCAACTCCTCAGGCCTGTTTCCATGAGTCTGACTCTAAACCTCTTTGTCTTCAACCAAAAAGGGAAACGGCAGGCCATGACAAAAAGTCCTGCCTCCTCCACCTTTCTTTTTCTGCCCAGCTATTTCACTTCCCGGTTCAACGTTCCTAGTGTTAGGATTAAAGGTGTGTGTCACTACTGCCTGCTTCTGTTAGGTCTTGATACACATGGATTGCTGCCTCTGAGTGGTAACCAATCCCTCATCTCTGTGGCTTGGCTCTGTGGGTGACTCTGTCCTCTGATATTCTAGGCTGTTTTTATTAAATATACAATAGATCACCACACTGTGCTATATCAAACAAAGCTTTATCCCAAACTGCTCTTTGCTGACTCATTATACCTTATATTTTTAGGTCTGTGAAAGACCTAAATCAGTGGAAAAGAGACAGACAGCATCATCCTTCCAAAGACCCTGTATGTTTCTGCAATGGGGCTTTCCTAATACATGTAAATACTGAAGAAGGAGAGAGCCAGACTGGTGATACACCTGGAAAGCAAAGAACTGAAGCAGAGTTTTCTTTTCTTCCGGAGACAATTCTACAATATGGCTTATGAGAAGGAGGAAAAGGGGACCAGATGGGTCCATTGGCTTCAGCAGCAAGGTCAACTTGAGTTTCTATTATAGAGACTGGGACTTGTAGGCTGCAATTCTAGATACCAGTTTGTCCCTAGAGTCCATCAGTTATTGGTACAACAGCTGGCTTGGGGGTCTGAGGGCACAATATTCTGCTTTCTAGAATCTACCTTAAGCAGGGTGAAAATGCAGAGACCAAGTTCTAACAGTCAATGCAGAAGTCCAGCAAAGTTGACAAAAAGATAGAACTTTCCTTGCAAGGAATGGACCAAACTAGACAGCTAAAAAGGTAACCCAGTGGCCCTGGGCTCCTTTGAGAATCCTGAAATGCTCTCTGGGATGTCCTGGCCTTTTCTTGGCTCCCTAGCCTCCTCCATATGTCCCAGGAAGGGATACTTGTGAGAGCAGTACCTCTTCCAGACCTGATCTCTCCTGCAACATGGGGCCCTTGTGGAGGGAGGAAGCTGACTGCATGGCAGTTGACTTTTAGTTTTAATTGCTTCTGTCACTTTTCTTCTTTGAACCAGTTCTTCAGCTGTCTGATGCAGAAGCACTGGTTTCTTGGGACACTTTTACCTGGTGAAGAGGCAGGTGCCAGAGAAGGAAGCCCAATAGCTCTAGTCTTCTCTCTCTGGGAGACTTTGCTGGCACCAAACAAGTAGATCAGGTTTACCGCTGTCTCTGCCTAGAGGCAGTCAGAGCATCAGGGCCGGGAGCACCCTTTTTCTGTTGCTCCCTCCTCTCCTGTGAGTACTGGGCACTGTCAGAGTCTGAGAGGACCCTTGTAGACACTATGCTCATCAATACTAGGGAAGGGAATTTCTCAGCTCGCTCACACCGTGGTTTCCTGAAGGCTGATGAATCAGTGGCATCTTTCATTCTTACTCTTTCTCTGGCCCTTTCTCACTGAGATATAAATTAGGACAAAATACGAAACCCTTTGTCCTGTACAAGCTGGTGGTGGTTGCTGGGCTGTGTGACACTCAGTCCACAGGATGCTAAACACACCAAGTGGAAATTAATCTTGAATGAGCTGTGATTTGTATATTTTAAATATGAAAAAGATTTTTTATTTAAAAAAATGACGTCTAGGAATCTTCACTATAACTACGGCCCTTTGAGAAGATATCATCTGTGCGCTTCTATAAAAATATGTAACATTTTATGCTGAGACTTTTCAAAACTTCAAGACACCTGAGATTCATAAAGACACAACTATCAATGTTAACATATATGATGTGTAAAATCATGCATTTAAGGTATCCCTGGTCCTTCATACTGTGTTCCCTGCTGCTCATCATATACACAACTTCTTAAGGTAACACCATCTGGAGAGTGCTCTGCTGTGTCAGAAATGTTAGGTATCTGCACTGTCCCCCATGGCAACTACTTGTGTTTGTCACCGAGAAGCCACTTCCCATTGCAGTTTCCATTTCAGTGGGAACATTTTGCCAGTAGCTGTAGGATTAGGTAGCTCAGTTTCTCAAGGCCTCAAAGGACACATCTTGATGGACAGCATTGAGGTGGCACCTCACATAAGCCTATTCAGGTAGTTTCACCCCCTCCCCAAAAAATCTTACAAATGTGTGCCTCTGGCCACGACTCCTCACCTCACATCTCTTGCCCTTGTCTCAGGAACCTAGAAGGACAATCTGCTTTTAGATTCTGTATACACATTGTCTACACTGAAGATGGCTTTCCTTAGTCCCAGTGGTTCTTAGCTTCGCATTTCTGGCTGCAAATGACTGGTGTGTGTCACTAGAAGTTGCAGCAGGTGGCTCTCCGCCCTCCTGGGTTACTCCACCAGTGACAACACAGGCAGAGTTGGCCTGGCTTCCTTCTTGGTGTTTTGTAGTGGATAGCTGCCTGTTCAGAACCCACAGAAGCCTACTTCTCATCCCTGAGAGCTGCAGTGGGTCCTCTTCACACAGACCCAGACCCAGGCTCTGCACTTTCCCTTTGGGTGAGTAGAAGCCCCCCCTCCCTTTATACCCTGGCTATCATTGTGTACTTGGCTATATGTTGTCACCGAGGCATCTCCATCTTATGCTTACCTTATTTGTTCAGATGTCATGTAAACTTCCAGTATGGTTCAGGCTTCTTGTAGGGTAAATCATGAAGCTCCCACCCGACATAGAGTGAAGGTCAAGTTCAAGGCCGTTGTTTGTGATTTATGCCTCAAAAGGAGGGCGAAACAGTGTTGGGACAGGTATCAAGAGGGTTTCCAGAAGTCTGAGAGGAGTGACACCCTTGGGTCTGAAAGATTGCCCATGGAAAGAATTTGTATTCCAGAGGAAACTTGAGAATAAACAGTTTGAATCAAGAAGTATTAGTGCAGTGAAGTAATGGCTCATCAGACAATGAGGTGCTCAGTTGTTTAATTCCACATCATAACTGTTCAGTGCATGAAAAGTGGGCTAGAAAGACTAACTAAAAAATACATATAAAACTATTGATTGTGTGTATAGCATTACAGAGGAAGTGGGAAGACATGCCTCAGAAACTTAACATTGGCTAACTAAAAAGTATATTTGATTTTAAAATTTAAATCATTTACATATAAGGTGTGTGTGTTTGGAGTTTTGGATCTTTTTTGTGAGTTGCGAAAATATTCTTGTATGATCAGAAAGAAATCCAAGTTATTTTAAATGACCCATCTGTAGAAAATTAGCATGATCTCTTTTTCAGGATGTCTACTTTCTTCGGTTCTAAAAATAAAGATTTATTTTACTTTTAATTATGCATATCCTCATGTGAGGAGAACAGGTGTTTGAATCATTGGAGGTTGGTTGTGAGCCACCTGCCATGGCAGAAAACCATACTCAGATCTCTGAAAGAGCGGTATCTGCTTTTAATTGCTGAACCATGTCTTCATGACTCTCCCTCTCTCCTCGGCTCTTAATTAGCCGGCTCTATAGCCAGCCAGCAGGTCAGGGCAAGTTGAACTGGACCTGCAGGCAACCACTGTCTGAGGGAATTCCTCCTTTTATTCTCTTGGCCAAACAATCCAAAATAGTGGCCATTTCAGCACCTGGAGCTTCAGAGCCCTCTTCCAATTTTTGTCTGCTCTTGTCTGCCCTCTAGACTTGTGCTTCCAGGTCCCAGGGAAGTGAGCTCCTGACCCCATTGGTGAATGGGCCCTATGGTAGATGGCTGAGTCCTTGATTCAGTGTAGGAAGGGGAAAAAAGTACTGTGAGTGTACACACATGCACACGCACACATGTGCATGCACAACACACATGCACACGTGCACGAGATGAGTCAACTCACGAGTAGCAAATAGGACAAAGGTCAAAGCACAAAACAGGAATCGTAACCCTGTTCACAGTGTGACTGTGAACCGCGGTAACATTTGTGGGAGGTGACAAGATACCTCCATCTGATTTTTCTGTTAGTTTTTTAAGGAAAACAGAGAATAGGAAAATAACGGCAGAGTAGCATGATTTCAGACTGCCTACCTCACAGTATTTTCCACTTTTGAAGAATGAGCAGCTTTTCTCTGACTCCTGAACACTATGCTTTCAAGTTTTAAGTCTTAGTTGGTGTATTCTTTTTTTCTGCCACACAGTAATGTTCTCTTACCTTATCCCATTGCCCTTCAAACTCCAGGGTCAGAGACAGTCACCTACCCAGTGAGCCTTCCTGGATATTCCCTGGTGCTGAAACCAGAATTTTTCACATCATTCCTACAACCTCTTAGGACATTACTATTGTGTCCTTTCAGCCTTAACTTACCCGCTGAACTTGAAAGTGGGCTTCTTGAGGGGGTAAATTATCACACATCTTGTTTATGTCCAGCTTCCGTCCAGCACACCTGGCCATTGACAGTGAGGTTCTGAACAGAGCGTTTGCAAAGCCTGCTACTTGACTGTTCACCTTGGATCAAGGTAGGATAGGTAGGGCTGTCATTGCCCTCATTTCCCAGATGAAGAATCCAGGCTCTGTGAGGACATGTCCCTTGTTGTCCAGCCCAACGGCAGAACGAAAGGCAGAGGAGCTATGATTTCCCATCCAGTGCTCTCCCTGTCCAGTCCTCCACCCACAAGGAGAGTGAAAGACAGGTCAGAGGTGGTTTGGAGCCTCTTACTCCCAGTAGACAGCTGAGTTCCTTTTTCATCCTGTGCGTTTTTGCCATATGTGAGTTTTCCTTCCTCCTCTTCCTCCTTTTCCTTCCTTCTCAAGGCAATAAAAAAAACGAAAGCCGGCTCTTAGACTGGCAGTAAGTAAGGCTTTTTGACAAGTATCTGGGCAAAGATTAGAGAGAAATCAATTCAAAGCTCCAAGCTTTGGGCTTGACGCACTCACTGCTTCAGGAAGGACTGTGTTTGCTTTCTCCTTCGGTTCTCTCCAACGTTTCCACGTTCCAGAGGCAGCTTTGCAAGAAGCTGGCGCCTGGGTGTGGACTGGCAGGCACGGCTCTTTCCGAGTTGCTGCTTTCCACCACAGCGGAGGCTTGTAAGCAGGTGTGCCTTAAGAGGAGATCTCTAACTCATATTTATTTCCCTTTATTTCTCTCTTTCCCTTAAAAATAAAGAAGCTGACAAGTTATTTTGATGAAAGTTCTTACAATTTCACATACTTGGTAAATATTCTAACACAATGCAAAATTTAAAAGAAATCAAGCCTCATTTTTTACCAGTGTTCACAGGTCAGGCTTTTGCAGCAAAGCCTCTGGTTCAACCAGCAGCAAAGGGTAGAAGCTCTTGTATATATGTTTTAAAATATCTTAAAGCAGTCTTGTACATTTTATATCTTAATCTAATAATTTTAATGGCCTCTTTTTTTAAAAAAAAAATTAACTTGAAGCATCTCTTCCTCTTTTTAATTGATTACATGTAGTTTTGGAGTAGGCGTATCATAATGCGACCAGCTGCTATATGTTTAAGATATTGCTAGACTTTTGTTCTGCAAAAAAATTCTTCAGCATTGAGAGAACATGGCAGGTTCTCGGCAGAGTATCTGCTGAGCAGAGATGTCGTTCTCTATACATTTTGATATCATTTACCCTCCAGCGAGGCTAACACCCCTACTCACAGCTGCCCACTCTACTATGAAGATTTCTTCATACTTGCACCAACATCGTCTCTATATGTTGCTGTCCTCACCCTAAAACTTGCTGTAACCCAAACCACCTTCTTTTTCTGGCTTCTTTCTTTTGAAAACTTTCTCAGATGTCATGTGATCACTGTTCAAACACTTCATACAAAGAAAAGTCAGGTGATGTAAGCCACTAGTTCTAGAAATAAATATAGAATGATTTCTGACTCATGTCTCTAGGTCTGTCTCTGCTTCCCAAAGCCATTTACATAGATGGGGCACTTTTCGTTTAGTGGAAAAATAATTTCCAAGCCCCCAAATGTTGCTTTTTTCTTTGTAGTTTGAATTTCCTATCTTAACACGAACTTCATGTCTTGATAACACCTGGAATATGACTGAATAGAAATCTATCCACTCCAAAGAGTCAACAGCTCCAAAATAATTTAGAAATGCAACTTGAGGAGAATTTGTGATTCTGAAACTTAGGAAAAGAGAAGAGTATAATTTTTCTGAAGAAAATGCACGATGCATTTCTATTCATCTGGAACTATTTCACAGTAATTATAAACAAATTGAAAATAAGTTACCAGACTCCAGAGGAAGTGTTTAACGTATGGGCTAGTCCCTGTTAGAAGGCTGGGGAAGAATACTTAGTTATGGATAAATAAGAAAACATAGAAGTACATACATGCATAGAAACAAGGCTGGGGGGAAAATAAGTTGATATCAGTTATTTGTAGATGTAAATGTTTTTCTCTCAACTTTTGAATATTTGTCACATATTTAAAAATTTTTAAAGATGTATTTTTTGGTATGTTTGTGTCTGTGTGGGAGTTTGTGCAAGTGAATGCAGAGTCCTGTGAAAGCCAGAGTATTGTCTCCTGTCCCTGGGGTTAATGGTTGTGAGCTTCCTGATGTGGGTGTTAGGAAGTGAACTTGGATTCTCTGTAAGAGCATTACACATGCTTAACCACTGAGCTGTTTCTTTAGCCCTATAGAAGATTTTAAGTTAAAACGAAAACAAAAACAGTTTACTTAAACACAATATAAGGATTTCCCCAGCAACCACCAGGTGTAGTGAATTTAGTGAGGCCATGGCCAAGGTTATGCTGACTCAGATTCAGACCCACTCCAGGCTTCTATCTTGGCATCAATGTCTAAGGCATTTTTTCCCCTTACATTTTTTGGGTAACTTTTTCAGATCTGATTTCAAACATACAGAAGATACAGAGGCTGTGCCTCTTTACTTTTTTTTTTTTATCTTCAGTATATCTATCCACTTACCTATGTAATAGATTCTTACTTTTTAGACAAGATTTTGCTGTGTAGACTGAACTGGCCTGGACCTCTCAACTCTTCTCTTTTTTATTCCCAAGTGCTGGGATTACAGCATGGAATCACCACGCCCACTCTGTACTCTAATACTTTAAAACTGTGAGGTTTTTATGACTCTCAAGGCACCAAGGTGCTTGGGAGAGCTGCTGTCTGAAGGGCGTGAAAGGGACTCTGGCAGCTTCTTGTGGGCTTACTGATAATGGAGATGACTGATTACTGAAAGAAAAGAAAAAACCCCGTTTTCCTCTTTATTCTGAAACTTCTTTGAGTTTTAGTAACAATAGCCACAAACATATAAAATGGAGACCGTGCTCTTGTCCACTTACCTGCCCTGGTGAAACTATCACAATCAAAAGCCTCTCCTCTCAGACGTTCTTACTCACCTTTGCACCCCGACCCTCTTGTTCTCTGCCAGGAAATCTCTGATCTGCATTTGCTACTGGAGGCTAGTTTGCATTATCCTGAGTTTTATGTAAGGGAAAGCAATAGTATATACTTTTTGACTCACTTCCCTTACTCAGCATAAAATCATTTTGAGACTCGTTGGGCTCCTGTGTGAAGTGGTGGTCTATTTCTTCTCCTGTGTGAATGTTCCAGCAACTTTCCCATTCATTACTACATCAACAGTTTGGCTGTGCCTTTGGACAAATTGGGTCACGTGCAAGCTTCTGTACGGACATAGGGTTGCTTTTTTTTCTTAGGAGTAGCATAGTTCGATGTATGGTAAGCATATGTTTGACTTCTTACAAAGCTGCCAAACTGTTCTCCAATGGGCTGGGTGATGGCTCTGTTATTAAAGCACTTGCTGTACAAGCATGAGGTCACATTTGGATACTCAGCACCAACAGAAGCCAAGTGCAGTAGTGATGTCTGTAACCCCAGCTCTGAGGAGGCATCTAGTACAGCTGAAACAGTGAGGTCCAGATTTAGTGAGAGGTCTTGCCCTATGCAGCCAACCAATACACTAACCAAACCAACCAACCAACCAACCAACCAACCAAACAAACAAACAAACAAAAAAAACACAAAATAAAAAAAAAAAAAACAGGCAAACACAAAAAGTAAAGGAAAAAAAAGTAGGGGATAGAGAGATGGCTCAGCAGTTAAGAGCGTTGGTGGCTGCTTCCAGAGGATCTAGAATTGCTTCCCAGAACCTACATCATGGTGGCTTACACACATCTGTAACTCTAGTTCCAGGGGATCTGATGCCCTCTTCTGGCCTCATCTGGCACTAGGTCCACATCTGGTACAGTCATACATGCTAGGCAAAACATCCCTATGCTGAGAGAGAGAGAGAGAGAGAGAGAGAGAGAGAGAGAGAGAGAGAGAGAGAGAGAGAGAGAGAGAGAGAGAGAGAGAGAGAGAGAGAGAGAACACTTGATGCTAATCTCTGGCCTTCCCACATATACAACACACACACACACAAACTCACCCACTCCACCTCCCATCCCCACCCCAAACTGCCCCCCCCCCCGAATTGTTGAACCTCATTTTGTGTAGTGAAATCCACAGTACTTTGAAACAGGCAGAGTGGAAAGAAAAGTCACAGGAAAGGAGGCAGCAGAACACACTAGATCCAGCACAGAGAACTTGGTACTGATGGAGGGTTGGGGTGGAGGTGCTATCTAGCACAGACTCCTCCAGAAAGGAGTCTTAACTCTCCCTAAACAAACCTGGGTTTCTCTCCCCAGCTGGTGCCTGACCACCCTTCTTCAGTGGTCCCAGACCTGATATTGCTAACTCGTGCATAGGTAATATAATTCAGGTGGGGCGGGGAGGGCTATCCCCAGACCTTACAGAAGTTGAGCCAGGAGGAGGAGGAGCTACTAGGTAAGGGTGGGACTACCGAGGAGCTCCTGTGATTCCTCATTCACAGACACAAGGTTTGCTAGTTATCCAAGTAAAAATAAATGAAGCATCAAAACCTGGGTCTGTTAGAGCAAAAAGTAAGTGATGACTCCGGAACTGTTGCCTTCACTCTGTCTATTCAGCAATATCCTCATGTACTGCTGTAGTCTGAAAAGGGATGTGAACTCTAATGCTTTCTGTGCCTTTTTCACAAAAACAAGTTTATTGTTAGGTGTTTGGTCCCCAGAGTGCACCTGTAAGTCTGTCTTCTTTCTGATTTTTGCTTTTTCTTTCTAGAAGCTGGCTGGCATCTGACCTACCATGATACCCACAGAACTCACGGTAAGTATAGCCATGGCCTCAGGTGCCTCAGAAACACCTACTCTTACTCTCCGGTTTTCCTTGTGTGGGGATGTGTGAAGGAATCTACTATGGGGACAGTTTTCTTGTGTGGAGCTCTAGGGCAAGAACTCTGTCAGCAGTGACCATCACTACATGGGTATTTCTGTCACATCCATTCTCTTTGTGAACAGAGTCAGTTTTGGGAGGGGCATCTGTGAATACAGAAATTTTAAGCTTTAGATTTTATGAATAGCTGAGGGATTTTGTGTTCTTTGACTAGGGTAGGCCTTGTCCCATGTGTATTCTGAAGCTCACACAAATAAAAACCCCTGTGGTGGATTCTCTCTCACTCATAACATCACATAGCCCTTTCAAAAGCATACAAATGTATTTCTTTGAGAGGCTAAGAACCGAACCAAGTTTAGCAGGTCAAATAATTATCTAGATTTAAAAAATATTTTAACACAAAATGTAATTAAGTATAAGACAAATTAATTTTAGAATTAAATCTATTCAAAACACCTTACAACAATATCTGAAGGCTTTTTATTTTTCTCCTGTAAAAGGGAAAATATAAGTTTTATATGAAGATAATTGAAAACAAGCCTCCTCAGTGGAGCTGACAATTTTTCTTTGTACATTTTTTCTTGTAGATTTCCAAGACTTACATAATGGAGATGCTGAATTAAGTCACCAACAAAATTATTTATAACACACCACTATGTCCTTAGCATTGTCTGGGAATATTAACGTGGTTGCACATATTTGATCCCAGTAAGGTTAGGAGGCACTACTCTAATTTTAATCTTCTGTGGTAGAATTTGGCTCCTGGTTTCTGAGGCTAAGAGGCCAATGCTGAGCAGACTGCTTCTGACATACTCATTACTTGGTTTTCTCATTTGGAATTTTAGAAAATAGCCAAACTTGAAAAGCAGCCCACCTCTGTGGACTGCCAGTTATCCTTACTCATCTTCCTAGCTGAGCTGACATTCTTCCAAGATGTTATCCTTCCTCCTGAAAGTTTTCCACCATTCTAGTTCAGACTGTAGGTGCTCTCATAGTCTAATTTTATCCCCAAAGCTCTTCTTTCTTTCAAAGTCCACTCAGGACCCTCATCTGACAGTTCGGCTTTCCCAGGAAGCTGAGACTTTTTAGCTGGTCCCATGCCCAGTGTTCACAGGGCTTTTCTGATACTGGAGATAGTTCCTTCTGGTTCTAGGCTTTCAGGTGACTGCATGGAGGGACATTTTTAAATTTAAAAAAGAATTTGTGTTTCAGACCTGGAGACCAATGAGCTCTTAAGAGGACACCTATGAGGTCCCCAAGTAGGCTGGACTTAGTGGTGTGAGCTTCAGAATTCTGCATCAGCCTCCTATTATCTACTGCTTTTTATCAGTGGATTTAGAATGTTATAATATCTAATAAGAACCACATATATGTATGCATATGTGTGCATGCACACACAAAGATATTACTCCATATTCAAATAAGTCAAGGAAACTTATTGCTTAGATAAAAATTTAAAGGACATCTCAAGAGCCTTTATTGTGCTAATATTCAGTTAAAGTGGCAAAAATGTTCCATAGGACATTTTCAGAGATTAAGCCACTTGGGATAATTGTGACTTTCAAAGATGAAAATGCAATATTCTGATTCGTCAATGATTAACAACTGCATAGTTTAAGAAAGGCTGGATGGCCACCAGAGGCATATGTGAGTTATATAGACAACGATAGCACAGCTAAGAGAAAGTAGAGGAATTTTATTATTTAATATGAATATTTAAGTACATAGATTAAACAATTATACTTACATATTTACTAATATTAACTACCTAAAGCAAAAAAAAACCCTCAGAGGGATTATGTCTAGTTTAATACAGACAAATGACTTGAAAAATTATTGCAATTGTCTCAAGAAACAGAAATGCTGTGAGACTGTCCTCTTACAAAAGAAATGTGGAGAATGCTCCTCAGAGCAAGATATAATGATGAGTCTCTGTGAAATTATAAAGCCTAATGGAAGCCCCAAAGAGAGGCTGGTAGGAGGTGAGAGTGTGTAGATGTGGAACTGAAGCTTCAATATGCAACAGTTAGCATGCTTTGGACCTGGCATCCTCCTGCCCAGATTTCAGTCATCCCCTTTCCTCTAGCAGTGGAACCCACAGGAATGACACATGTGAGCATATATGTCTAGATATGTTTATGCATGTGTACTTGTATATATGGGTGTGTAGATGTGCATGTGAACAGGAGGGTGTGCCTGCTTATGTATGAGAGTGAGCCAGTACATGTGTGCCCATGTGTGTGACTGTCAGAACCAGTGCCTTGCGTATGTGACCCTGTGGTCACACAGGTGTCATGGGTTTAAGAATATTCATACTTAGGGCTGGAGAGGTGGTTCAGAGGTTAAGAGTATTGTCTACTTGCTCTTCCAGAGATCCTGAGTTCAATTTTCAGCAACCACATGGTGGCTCACAACCATTTTAATGAGATCTGGTGCCTCTTATGGCATGCAGGCAGATCACTGTAAACATAATAAATAAATCTAAGCAAACAAGAGAATTTCATACTTGATTTAATGCTCATTATCTCAAAATTTTTAATTAATATTTTCATCAAGAGTCCTTGGAAATTTTATAGTACTCACATGTATGTGAAGCTGAGAGCATCACCGTGTGTGTGCAAATGTATGTGTAAAGATAAGTGTTGTGTTGCATGTTAACTTCTGGGGCTTTCAGGAAAACTCAGAGGTGCCATGACTCCAGTATGTTTAAGAGCTCCTGGTGACTTTTTATATTGGGAGATGTTGAATAGTTTGGGGAAAGAACTGTCACATGTCACAGTCACTCACACAGTTCAAGTAAAGTGCCCATTTGTAGTCCCAAAGTTCATGTTCCCATCATATCCGAATACTCGCCATCTACAGTACAAGTGTTCAGTTGCTTCTCTGTATCATTCATGAATAAATTAAGTTTTATGAACATAGAAAACAGACTCGTTTGCCTGGTATCTTTAGTAGTTAGCACAGTAACCAACTTACAGATATGTAGCAAACATTTATTAAATAAACATTTCTTTCATTGGTTAATTTCTATTGCTTTAACAAAACACCTTATTCTAGGTTATGTTTAAAGAAACTTTTCTTCAGTTTACAGTTTGGGAGGCTGAAGGTCTCCCAGATTGGGTAGCCTCATCCGGTCAGCCTCTGGAGCAGGTCTCCTGGTTATATCACAGTATAGCAGAAAGCAACATAAAAGAAATAACAGAGTCATATGGCAAGAGAGTCGAGAGAGATTTGAGGGCGAGGATACCCTCTTTTATGACAATCTGCTATTTCGGGAACTGGGGTCCATCGAGAACTCACTAATGTCTTCCATGGTATTGACCCATTACAAACCAACAACAGGCCTCACTTCAAACCATGACAGTGGGTGATTAGCATTCCATAAACCTTATACACTCAAACCAAATGAAATCATAGCACTGTCTTTCTTCTAACACACATGCTGCTTTTGCCTCATCACAGAGGTTTGTCAATGGACATTGGATCAGGTTATTTTATTTACCATCACACCGGACTCCTCAAAAGTTACTCTTGATTGAGCTCAATCTATATTCTTTACAGAGCCTTATTCCTGGTATGCTTGATGACTACTACAGCTATGACTCCACTGCTTCCACAGATGACTACATGAATTACAACTTCAGTAACTTCTTCTGCAAGAAAAACAATGTTAGGCACTTTGCGAGCTATTTCCTTCCACCTCTGTACTGGCTTGTGTTCATTGTAGGTACACTGGGCAATAGCCTGGTCATCCTTGTCTACTGGTATTGCACAAGAGTGAAGACCATGACTGACATTTTCCTTTTGAATTTGGCAATTGCTGATCTGCTCTTTCTTGCCACTCTTCCCTTCTGGGCTATTGCTGCTGCTGGCCAGTGGACATTCCAGACCTTCCTGTGCAAGGTTGTGAACAGCATGTACAAGATGAACTTCTATAGTTGTGTGCTACTTATCATGTGCATCAGTGTGGACAGATACATTGCTATTGTACAGGCCATGAAGGCTCAGATATGGAGACAGAAAAGGCTGCTGTACAGTAAGATGGTCTGTATTATCGTCTGGGTGATGGCAGCTATGCTCTGCACCCCAGAAATCCTATACAGCCAAATCAGTGGGGAATCTGGCATTGCCATCTGTACCATGGTCTACCCTAAAGATAAGAATGCCAAGCTGAAATCAGCTGTCTTGATCCTGAAGGTCACCTTGGGGTTTTTCCTGCCTTTCATGGTCATGGCCTTCTGCTACACCATTATCATTCATACCCTGGTACAGGCCAAGAAGTCATCTAAGCACAGAGCCCTAAAGGTGACCATCACTGTCCTCACTGTCTTCATTATATCTCAGTTCCCATACAACTGCATTCTTGTAGTGCAGGCTGTTGATGCCTACACCATGTTCATCTCCAACTGCGCGATTTCCACCAATATTGACATCTGTTTCCAGGTCACTCAGACCATTGCATTCTTCCACAGTTGCCTGAACCCAGTTCTCTATGTTTTTGTGGGTGAGAGATTCCGTCGGGATCTCGTGAAGACCTTGAAGAACTTGGGATGCATCAGCCAGGCCCAGTGGGTTTCATTCACAAGGAGAGAGGGTAGCTTGAAGCTTTCTTCCATGCTGCTGGAGACAACTTCCGGGGCCCTCTCCCGCTGAAAGAACTTCTCACTGAGGGAGATGACCTTTTGGAAATAATTATATATATATATATATATATATATATATATATATAGAGAGAGAGAGAGAGAGAGAGAGAGAGAGAGAGAGAGAGAGAAAGAGAGAGAGAGAGAATATATAGTCTCCCCATTGATGAGAATGCAAATAAGGAAATGAGAAAAACAAAGCAAAAGAAAGCAAATTAAGATGAGCCTAACAGCTTTATCATGTTCAGTCAGGATATGCCAAAGTTTTCAAAACGGACCACATCAGAAGGGCACCACCTGGTGTTTGGTTATAGTAACTGCAATTCTGAGGAAGACACGAGTAACAGCAAGGACACTCCAGTCATGCACATACTGATCATCAGTGCAGCTGAGCTCTGGAGCTGTTGAATTTCTTCAGTGCTCCACATTTCTGTTACTTCAGATCTGATGCTTCTCCTCTTCAGAGGTGACAGAGCATTGGCCACTGCCATAGTCCACAAAAGCAAGGCTTAGTGACATTTTCCACCTTGGGATCTTTTCTCATTCGTCCCATTGGTGGGAAGGCTGTGTTTGTATATCTCATTACTTATATATATTTTTTTAAATCTAGAATACACTTCAATAATCTGATATGGGAATGTCTCTCTCTATGCTGTGAATCTCAATCTTTAAATAAAGGAGCTGTTTTGGCTCATGACAGGCACAATAGAAGAAGTAGGTGGGTAATCAGAATAGGTAGGAAAGGAAGGGCAGAGTCAGAGACAGACTGAGTCAAAAACCGAAGAAGAAACATGTAAGCAACACAGATGAGCCATGGGCTACGTGGCAGACAGATGAATAGAAATGGGTTGAGTTAAGATGTAAGAGCTAGCTAGCAATGTGCCTGAGCCATAGGCCAAACAGCATGAAGTTACTATAAGTGTCTGAGTCATTTCTGGGGGTCTGATCAGCTGCCAGTGGTTAAGGGGTCTGGGGCTGCAGGTCTGTGGGTCTGGGCCTCTGGCCGCCCAGGACCCAGAAACCTAACTGTAACAGTAATCTGAGGTTGAATGCCCTTCTCATCTCCTTGGTTTCTTTTGGGCCGAGGAGAGCCATTGTTCCTATTTTGGAGCCATTTGTAAGACATGTTGTTCAGCCCATGTACAGGTGACCACATTACAACATTGTTTTTTCCAGACAGGGTTTTATGTGTAACAGTCCTGGCTGAACTGGAACTTGCTTTGAAGCCCAGGCTGGTCTCCAACTCACAGAGATCCTCCTGCCTCTGCCTCCCAAATGCTGGGACTAATGGCATGCACCACCACTCCTGACCTTCATAGTTTGACTGTGAGTGATTCTGTCCTCTGATATTCCAGACCACTTTATTAAATATACAACATATCATCACAGTTTGCTGCTCACAGTCTACTTCTGTGTCTGGCTGGGTATGCCATGCCCAAACCTAGCTGTAGGCTCCATCTAGGAAGGAATCTAGCCTGCCCTCACAGACTAAGCCTGAGAATATATTTGGATGATGAGGACCTAGCATTGGCTCTGTAGGGACTTCCTGCAGGTTCTCCCATCTTCTCACTGTCAGTGACATGCCCTTTCCTCCTGAGGCTTCTGGAAGGGTGTCCACCTCCCTGCTGCCTCCCCCTTTTTTACTCTGTAGTGCCAACGGCTTGAAAAATTTTAACTTTTGAGAGTTTAAGAAAAATATATAATATAATTTACTTTCCATCTATGTTTTTAACTGCTTGTCAGATTTCTCACATTGAAAAAAAAATCATTGCATATCTTGGAAAATTACTTTATAATGTATATTTTAAAATGTTCTTCACCTGCAATTTGTTTTATCCCTTTTTAATAATATAATTGTGAGCAAATAAATATCAGACAGAAATAAGATAATTGCAGAGGGTAAGACTGTGGTAAAGCTTTACTTGTTTTGGATTGTCCATAGAACTAACCTTTACAACATAACACAGAGTTACAATCTCGTTTTGTATTCTTCTATGCCCCTGACCTGAGTAATGAGTAATGCAGCTGTGTTTCCATGCTTGTAATAATAATCATTTGCTGAAATAACAAAAATAGATGTTAAAAGCAATCTTGTAAATTAATATCCACCATGGATTCTGAACACAACATATGGGCTGTTAAACACCAGTGCTTGCTGTATGTTATTTGTTATCTGGGTTAGTTGGATCTATAACTTAATCCCTTGTAAAATTCTGTTAAAAATTTCTGTAATGTGTCCCTCATTACTTCCCCAGATGAAGCTTTCTGTGCTGTTCAATAAGTACGGAGAAAAATTCTTTATTGGAGACAGACAGAAATAACCCCCCCCCACAGGTAGAGAGAGAGAGAGAGAGAGAGAGAGAGAGAGAGAGAGAGAGAGAGAGAGAGAGAGAGAGAGAGAGAGAGAGAGAGGGAGGGAGAGATTAAAAAGATAGTCTTCAGATAGGTACCGACTCAGACTCATGTAGCAGAGACAGGAGAGATTCAGATCCGGGCTCTTGGTGAAATGACTTCATGGGAAGCACTTTGGTTCCTTGGTGCACCGGAGCATTGGCGACTCAGTTTCTTATTAATGGAATCAAACCAACTTCACTGACGCATAATCAAAGGAGTACATACAGCCCTTTACCTTTGCTCACTGTTTTGTAGTTAGGAAATTTGGAAAGGACTCACTTGCATGGATCTAGCTTGGAGTATCTCATGTAGCTACAGTCAAATAAAAATTGGGGCTGTGGCCACCTGAGGCTTGAATGCGAAGGCCAGGCTAAAGTCAAAGGGAAGACCTACCCTCTTTTGGAAAATGGCAAAGTAGCATAACATTATGACCATATTTCTTTTTTCTTTTTTTTAAAAAATATATGGTATAGAAATTACATTGATTTTTTAAGAAATTTATTCATTTTACAGCCAACCACAGTTCTTTCACTCCCCTCTCCAAATTCCCCCACTCTCACCCCCATCCCCTCCAAAAGGGTACAGCCTCCCATGAGGAATCAGCAAAGCCTGGTACATTCAGTTGAGGTAGGACCAACCTCATCCCCCCTGCATCAAGGTTGAGCATGATGTTTCATAATGGGCTCCAAAAAGCCAATTCACACACCAGGGTTAGATCCTGATCCTACTGCATCATCATAGAGCCTTCATCCAACAACTGATGGGAGCAGATGCAGAAGTTCATAGCCAAGCACCAGGAGAGCTCTGGGAGCACAGCCAAAGAGAGGGAAGAGGGATTATATGGGAAAGGGTGTGTGTGTGTCAAGATCATGATGGGGAAATCTACAGAGACAACTGAACCAGACCATAGGAACTCACAAACTTCAAACCAATTGCTGTGGAGCCTGCATGGGACCAAATTAGGCCCTCTGCATACAAGAGAGAGTTGAGTAGTTTGGACTGTTTGGACTGTTTAAGGGGCTCCTGGCCATCTTCTCCCTCTCCCTCTCCCTCTCCCTCTCCCTCTCCCCCTCCCCGTCCCTCTCTCTCTCTCTCTCCCTCTCCCTCTCCCTCTCCCTCTCCCTCTCTCTCTCTCTCCTTCCCTCACCCCCTCTCCTTCAACTCCCAGGGGAAGTAAATACACACCTGGCAGACTAAACCCTTACCCCCGTATCAAGGCTGAATAAGGTGTCTCTCTATAGGGAATGGGCTCCAAAAATCCAGTTCGTGCACTAGGGGTAAATCCTGATCCCACTGCCGAGGCCCCACAAACTGCCCACCACACAACTGTCACCCACATTCAGAGGGCCTAGTGTGGCACCGTGCAGGTTCCCAAGTTGTTAGTCCAGAGTCAGTATCTCCCAGTAGTTTAGGTCATCTGTCTCTGTGGGTTTTCCCATCATGATCTTGACCTCTTTGCTCATATAATCTTTCCTCCCTCTCTTTGACTGGACTGGGAAATTGGCCCAGGGCTTAGCTATGGATCTCTGCATCTGCTTCCATAAGTTGCTGGATGAAGGTTCTATGATGGCAATAGGGTGGTCATTAATTTGATTACAGGGAAAGGTCAATTTAGGCACCTCTCCACCATTGCTTAGAGTTTTAGCTAGCATCATGTTTGTGGATTCTTAGGTACTTCCCTAGACCAGGTTCTCCCTAATTCCATAATGGCTCCCTTTATCAAGGTATCTATTTGGTTATTCTCCCTCTCTGTCCACTCCCAACTCAACCATCCTATTATCTTCCCACCTCCCCTTACCCCCTCCCCTGCATTGTCCCAATTTACTCATATCTAACCTATTTCCCCTTCCCAGGAGAATCCATGATGTCTCTCTGAGTGTCCTCATTGTTACCTAGCTGCTCTGGGGCTGTAGGTTGTAGCCTGGTTATTCTATGCTTTACATCCACTCACTTATAAGTGAGTACATACTGTGTTTGTCTTTCTGAGTCTGTGTTATCTCACTCAAGATTTTTTTTTCCTAGTTCCATCCATTTGCCTGCAAATTTCAAGATGTCATATTTTTTTTATGCTGAATTGTACTTAATTGTGTAAATATATCACAACCTAGGTATCCAGGAACACATGCACAGAAACAAAAAAAATGTGGTAAATTTACACGATAAAATAAAGAGAACTCCAGCTGTGGTAACTTAGATGAGTATGGAGGACATTATGACAACTGAAAAATCCCAAGCACAGAAAGACAAGTACTGAATAGTTTAACAGGCAAGACTCCGGCCATTACAGTTCCTCAACCATGTAGTGGGGTGGGATGAGCATTCCGACCTGAGCAGCCCAGACACAGCATGCAAGACTTGGGTGGTCCATGTTCTGGTCCCCATCCCAGAGTCCAATTCTGTATTAGCCTAGAATCTCGTTGCTGTCTCACTTGAGGGCCCTAGATAAACTTCCCATTTCATGAAGTCACTACAGTTAGAGGTGCGATTTGAAGGCATCTTCAGTGTAAGAGTCTTGAGTGAAGACAGGTGTTGGCATATACTACATCCCAGCACTTAGGAGTTAAGAGTGAAACCTTGCCATCCCCCCCCCCCTTTCTCTCATACATACACACACCAACTAAGTGACAATGTTGGGCTCACTCTTCCCACAACTTCGTCCACAGTCTTTTTTCAGAAGTTGTCTTTAGCAGAGTTTTTTGGCCAGTGTGATTGTTGAAAACCTTTTTGCTAACCTAAGGCATTGGGACTAGGATCTTTATTGGTGTAGTATTTTTTTTTTAGCGCCCCCCCCCCCCATTTGAGCTTATTTCAGATGGTGGGCGATAATAAAGATGAATGTGAGAGTTCCTTGTTCTCAGTGTGAAGGATTCAAGAAGCAACCAGGAAGAAATCTAGGGGAGAGGAAGATTGGAGGTAGGGATGTGACACGTGCTTGGGAGTGTTCTTTGAGGCATGGGATTTTCAAGAGATGGGTCTCTGGTTATCTCAAGATAATCTGAGCACCAGTTCAGGAACAGAGCAGGACAGAGCAGCTTTCACTCCCTCAACCTGCCTCTGGCCTCCTTGCTGCTGAGCAAATGCAGCACACACACTGTTCAGAGTACTGCTCTCTCTGCAAGGCATCAGTGTCACATCTTACTGACAATGAGCTTAAAGCTATCTGTGGCTTTTTTTTTTTTTTTTGACTTTATTTTGGCAGGTTAAAAATTTGCTCTTTGAGTACTTTGATAACATTAGAGAGGACCTGGAGTCATGTGAATGGCAGAGGAGGGTAGATGGAGGAATTGGCAGCTTAGGCAGGTCTCAGAGGATCAGGGAGTATTGGTGCCAGAACACACCCACTCACACCCTTCCGCCGGCCCCTGTGAGATATTCTGCTTCCTGCTGGGTAGTGCTGTCACTCATTTTATGATTTATTCTTGTCAGAGGAATGAAAGACAATGTTACTCCAAATGTCATAGTGTTTACTTTATTTAAAACGGAGGTTAAAAAACATTTCCAATTGGCACAGCAGACACTATTAAAGGAGTATATCCAGTGTACCAAAGTCTCATCGTCTGTGCAGATGAAATGCTGGTGTTTAATGTGCTTCTGAGTATCTTTGGCAGATAAGAATGAAACGGGTTCTCTGACCCATCATCTCATAAGGCCACACACAGTGAGGATTAATGAATTAAAGTGCACTCCAATTGTTAAGCCTTACCACAGAGGCTCATTGTCACTGTAGTCACCAAATGTAGGGCATCTAGATTAAACACACATCAAAAAGCTCTAAAAATGCCCCTTGATTCAGGAGGTCTCCTGAAATTTAAAAAGTGCTTGAGAAGAAAAGGAAATTTTGAATTAATTTTCCTGTTTTGTTGGAAGAAATTGAGATAAAGATACTGTGCTAAGATTCTACAAAGTAGTGTTTTTTTGTAAATGTGCGCAGCACTCAATGGCCTTTGTATTACATTCCCTGGTTCTGAGCACCAAAGATGGCTCCTCTCTGCCTCCTTTTCTAAAATCTGAGCCAAGAGTATTTTCTCAGTATAAAAAATTCTTATACAGGTAGAACCTGAGACTGAGTTTAAAAACAAAACCCAATGAACATCAAACTGTATCTGAAAGATTTCTTTTTGGGCCAGGAGGAGCTTGATACCTGGGGGACAATTGGAACTGTTCAGAAATAACGACTTTATTTATATATGTCTCTTCATTTCTGCTTCCCAAAAACATATGGAGATTTTCAGTTTTAGATTTCTGCTTGAGACTTTCTTTGCTTTCTTGGTCCAGAGATAGCTGGAATCCAGGGTGCTTATGCCAGCAATGTTCTCTGAGTCTGATCAGACATGCTTCCCTATGTCTGGGTGGCTGGTTTATTTCCTGGGTGAAGTCTAGTAGTGGTTTCAGTAGTAAAGCTGCTGGCAACACTACTAACATGACTGTTATGAGGGAGCTGAGTCACTAGAGAAGCAGCTGCCCTTAGGGAAAAAAAGAATGACTCAGGATCTCAGGAAGTTTCCTTATGACTTTTAGTGTAATTAAGTCCACCTGGGTCACTGTCTCTCCAGTGATTCAACTGTCATTTGGATTTTTAAAAAAGTCACTCCAATGACTAAACCTCATTAAAACTGGGCACTACTTAAAATCATAAAGCTATGCACGAAAGGCACACTTACAAAGGGCCAAATGCTCAGTAACCTAGTGCTCAGGAGCATGGACAGTAAACTAATACATAATAGAGTACAAAGTCCATTCAGCAAAAAATAAATGTACTATCAAAGACAAAGAGTTGACAAACACCCACTGGAGCACTAGGCACTCAGCACTGAAGCCTCTGACCTCAGTTGTGAGTTGGCTTCACAAGAGCCAAGTGGGCCTCCTGGTAAGTGACAGAAGTTCAAGATGAACTCAGATGGTGGCAGTGACACTAGCAGAGGGTCATGACCTTGACCAGTGTCTCCAACATACCCTGGAAAAGCTAAGTAATAAAAATGAGATCCTAGTTGGTGCTGGATGCTGTTGGTCTAGTGAACAAGCTGGCTTCAGTATTCCATTTGTAAAAGGGTAGAAGGTTCAAAGATAAGATGATTTGGTCTTCAGCAATTTCAGACCACATATAGACCTACCAGGACCCATGTCAGTCTTCAAAGACTCAGCTGCATATGCTTGCCTCACATCGGAAAAGTCACCAAAAAGGTAAATAGGTGGTGGGAGTGAAAAACGGCTACGGGGGACAGGAAGCTATCTAAGCCATCTGTCCTGTCTGCAGTATCCGACATGAGAGGATGAGCAGGATGTACGCAAATGGGGAGGGAGTGACTGGCAGAGCTTAAAAGGAAGTTATGACCTGTTCTGCTTTATTGCTTTTTATGTTGCCAAGACATTTTAGAAATGTTTCGGGTATTGAAACTGGTTCTTAACTGGGTCTACTCACTAGTAAACAACTGTCTGCAGGTTAGGCAGAAACTCATTTATAAACAAAGATGGGCTATGGGGGACACATGAGCCCTGAGGCCAACCTGAGTTCACTGTAGGGAACTTGACCTACATTTCTACTCCATTCATATGCAGAGCTGAAGCCTTCCTAAACATCTGGTTGGTTCCTGAGTGTCTGTGTGTGATTTAGAGCTGCTGAGTGGCCAGGATGAACAAAGGCCCCAAACAGACAAAAAGGTTCAAAAGGAGAGCTCAGCTCAGGCTCCCCGAAAATGCTAAGTGGGAGAAGCAGCCCCTACTTATGGATAAATTGAGGGATAAGGGCATCTCACACATGATGGCCCTATGGCCTCCTTCTCCTGGGACTACACAAAGATTCACAAAGTGAACCATGGCCTGAAAAACTACCACAGAAGACTGTTACCAACTGTGATCTCCAGGTGAGGTTGGGTGAGAAGATAGCCGAATCTTGTACCTGGTCCTTAGGAGCCCTGAGAACTGAGAGTAATGGCTACATGAGACCAGTAGACTATGAATCTTGGCAGCCCAAGGCCTCTGCCAGAGCTGCAGAGCTGATGAGCTGAGGTATAGCTAATTTTCTTTCCTTTGTTTCAATTTTTTTTTTTTTTTTTTGAAATTCTGTGAGTGTGGATATATATGTTTAATGCGATAGGTGGAGAAGTAGTGTTTCATGTGGATGTCGAGAGCTATCAAAGTCCTGGTACTGATGCTATGGGAAATCGCTTCCATCGTAGATCACAGGCCGGCCAACAGTCAGGTGGTAAAATACTTTTTTGGAGATAAATCTGAAGAAACAAAATGGAAATGAAAGTGTTACTTTCCCTGAAGACTGAAGGTGGCAGTTGCTACTGTGGCCTCATGTCACTGACCGGGCTTGGGTGAGTATAGAAGCCAAAGTCTCCAGAGAAAAAGCTTTGGGAACTGGGCAACTCATGAGCCATTTTAGTGTTCCTTGGTTCCCCATTCCCATCTTCTGCCTGTCTAGTCTAATAAAGTTCTCTCACTTCAGAAGGTCCAAGTACTGTTATCATGGGCTTCCTAGGGCTGCTCTGAGGTGCCAGTGGTCAGGACTGCATGGGAGTTGGACTAGATGCCATAGGAGGTCATGACAGAAGCCAGAATGAATGTCATACCCACTGGACATTTGTGTCAGTTCTGATTTCCATCTGCCACAGACAGAGATCATTCTCCAGAGCATTGCACTACCTCAGGTTTTCCAGGAGCCTGCTAGAGGCTACATGTGGCCCTTATCACATCTCTTTCTGGACCCACAGCTAGGCTCCATGAGACACTGATACTTCTGGGGTCATTAAAGAAAAAGAGATGGAAAAACAGGGCTTGGCTACATAAACACCGACCCTTTCCTAACCCTGCCCTCTACTGCTATTGCAGCTCATCCAGAAGAGGACTCCACAGAAAGCTTCCTGGAAAGGCTGAGCATACTCTAAAGTCCTACAGATTTAGGCAGACTTCTATTACCCAGAGTAACACAGGACAAGTGGGGAGGTAACTTCCAACTTCTTGTGTGGTAGACAATCCTGTCCACAGGCCTGAGGAGCTGGGGTAGATATGGGAACAACACTGTTGCCTAGATATCCTATCAAATTACTCTACTAAATGCCAAATGCCTGTGAGGGAGGGAGACAGTCACAGCCAAGATAGGTCTGTTTCAAGAAAGAGCCCCAGTGAAGAAGCTATCTGGAAACCAGAAGCCTTCCCTAGGGACAGATGACTCACGCACAAGACAGATGTTGTCTGTATGGCTGCTCTCTAGCCACCTGCTGACCATCTCCTGAGATCAGACCTCCTTAAGCCTTCATCTGACCCTGAGTACTGTCTGAAGTAACTGGGGAGCTCAAGATGGCAAAGGCTGCTATACATACAATGTATATATGTGACATACAACATGGCTGCTGTGGACTATTAGTTTAAGATATGCTACATTTGTTTATGCTGTAGAATATTTGTCTAATGATGAAAAGATGTGCTGCATTCTTTATGTTGCATTTGCTTAACTCTGTGAAGCTATGTTACTGTGCCTTGATGTGGGAATGCTTTTATGTATGCTGTGAATCTCAATCTTTAAATAAAGGAGCTGTTTTGGGCCATGGCGGGCACCATAGAATAAGTAGGAGGAGAAATCAGAGCTTAGGTAGGAGAAGCAGGGTGGAGTCAGGCAGATAGAGCCAGCAGACCGAGCTGAAGCCGCCCAAGGAGCAACATGTAAGGAGGCACGGGTGAGCCACGGGCCACATGGCCAACAGATTAATAGAAATGGGTTGATTTTAGATGTAAGAGCTAGCTAGCAATGTGCCTGAGCCAAAGGCCAAACAGCATGAAGTTAATATAAGCGTCTGAGTCATTTCTGGGGACCCGGGCGGCTGGGCGGCTAAGCGGTCTCAGGCGGCAGGTCTGTGGGTCTCCAGATCTCTGGCTGCCCGGGACCCGAGAACCCACTACAACAGTGCCTGCCTAAAACACCTGATTGGTCTAATAAAGAGCTGAACAGCCAATAGCCAGGCAGGAGAGAGAAACAGGTGGATCTGGCATGTAGACAGAACAAACAGAGGGAGAAGGTCAGCTACCCAGTTACCCAGCCAGCCACACAGTAAGGAGCAAACAAAGATATATAGAATAAAGGAAGATTAAAAAACAAACAAAACAAAACAAAACAAAACAAAGACCCCAGAGGCAAAACACAGAAAACAAGAAACAGGACAATTTAAGTTAGAAAAGCTGGCTAGAAACAAGCCAAGCTAGGGTCAGGTATTTATTTGGGAGCTGGGTGGCAGGCCCTCAAATAATAATAAAAAACCCAACTGCACATGGCCTAGGGGTTTTGTCCTTTTCTTGTCTCATTTCTTTCTTCCCCTCACGTACTCTTGGCCTTTCCTCTGGATTTCTCAAGGTCCGTTTTTGCCCCGACAGTGGGAATCAACTGGGAGGAGTGTAGCCTAGAACTGAAGCCTAGTTGCTACTCTACCCACCAGCCCTCAGCCCTGTACAGCAGAAATTGAGTGGTTAGTCTACGGTAAGACCCTATACGTGTTTGAATAGGCACTTGGACATTAGGCACGGTGCTATTCAGGGAGGTTGTGGGACTTTCAGGAGGTGAAGCTTGGAGAACGTAGAGCCTTGCCCTACTTCCATTTTGCTCTCATTGTGTCCTGCATGTGAATAAAGATGTGATCTGTCAACTTCATGTCCTGGCTGCCTGCTGCCATTATGGACTCTCCCTCTCAATTAAAAGTCCAATTAAACTCCTTCTTCCTTTAGTTGTCTTTAATTATGGTGTTTTATCCCAGCAACAGAAAAGTAATTGACAGACCTTTATAAAACCTACCACGAGTAGTGAAAACAGCAGAGGATGCTAAATTATAGAATCACTAGCAAAAAACTTTGGCAGTTAAGTCTGGCTCAGTGTTAGATGATAAGAGCATTGATGCACAGAGACAGGTGGGCCCATGGGATGCTATGAGGAACCTACCTGGAAAAGGTGTTGTCAAAGATAAGCAAGTAGATGCCAGGGGTCCGGACCTTCAGCTGGCCCCGTATACTCTCCTTGTGGGAATTGCATCGGGTAGTAGGAATGAGGACCTGGCAGGGAGAGCAATGAGAAGACATCACAGAAGCCGAGGGTCTGTCCGTGGGTCCTCTGGGCAAGCTGAATGAGGTCATAGCTATACCAGGTTGAGACTAAAACTTGGCCCCAGCAAGGGTGGGTGTCACCCACCCCACTCCCTGTGGGGTGATGGCGAGTATACATTTCTTCCAGAATGATGAACCAGGCCCCAGCTGTTGTATCCCTTGGAGAAGTCAAACTTTCATACTTTTAGGAAGACATTCTAAATGTTCATTTGACCAGTTGCCTCGCGTAGGTCCTACTGCTGTTCTTAAGACACGGAGTCCTCTTTCCAGATGATGACATTCAGAAAAGACAACCCTGGCTCCACCAATGGTCTCTCACATGGCATCACCACAGGCCCTTCTCTTGGATGGGTCCTGGCTGGTCCATGTGATTTTAATCTTTCCAAGCCTGCTTATTACCTTCTTGTTTATTCTCTCAGGATCATAAATTTATCCCCTAAGGGTAAATCTGGGCATACAGTGTATGGACCAGGGCTAGTCTTTGGATGGTCAACCTCCCATGGGGACAAAGTCTTCTACCTGATTATCAGCTAAATCACAGGCCTAAACTTAAAACTGAAGTTATATGGACTAGCAAAATGGCTTGGCAGGTAAAAGAGCCTATCTCGCAAGTCTGACAACTTGGAAACCATGTAAAATGGTGAAGGAAGGAACTGATCCTATTACGGTATCCTCTGGTCTCCATGTACATGCCATGAATGCAACCCCTCCCTCCAAATAATAAATAAAGTGAAGCAAAACTGAAGATGTGACAGGAAGTGATGACCAGTGTTCTGTTTCCTTCCGTCTCTCTTCCATTTTAGGTTCTGTCTCTCCTAGTGTCCTACCCTGTCAACTTAGCAAAGCCTACACAGAAAGGGGTATATAGGCCAGCAGCTCTATAGGCCACTTTGAGCTTCTAATATAGCAAATGACATCAGAAGTGACTATTTTTATCCACCCCTCTAACCCTGCAATGAGACAGCCTCAGTGTGGCTTTCACTGAAGACACTGTAGATACCTATATCTCTTTGTCCCTGGTAGACTACTACAGAATGTGGGACACAGCAGGAGTTCAATTATTAGTTGTCCAAGGATCCAGCAAGGTTTCTATGTGTTGTTATGAGAACTGTATATGGTCATCTGTTTTCTGAATGGCCTAGGCTGGTCAAATGTGTGTGAGAAATCCCCTGAATAGGTACTAAAGATGTGGACCTACAAATAGGCTATCTAGGTTCATGACCTTTCAGTGTACCACAGGCAGAGAAAACAGCATCCTTTGTAGCTGACTGGTGACCTGGGCCTGGAAGGGGAGAGGAATAGTTAAATATCCTAGACATGGGCTTTTTCTGCCCTTCCTGTGTTCACTGTGGGAAAAGACATTAAACTTAGGAAGAACACCTTGTAAGTCTGAGACAAGGCCGGCTGAAGCAGATCCCTAAGCTCCATCATAAAGACTGGTAGGTAGATAACAGAGAAGGGGAGAAGGCCACATCTCAGACACTTATAGAGCTAAGGGCCTAGCACCCGAGGCTTGCAGGAGGACTCTAACAGTAGAGGATTTCAATTGTGGATGCTTCATCTGGCCTACTGGTGCCAAACACAGAGAAATTAAACTTGCTAAAAAGAAGTACTGAAGAGGCGCTTGCCTATCCATGACTGATTTCTATCCAGGTAGAGTAAAAACAACAAAAACCCTGTGCCTGTTGGCTGCCTAAGATTCATTTTGTTCTAACCTACTGTGCCTGACAGGCTTTTACCACTCTTTTCTCTTAGAATTCAAATACAATTTGCATTTCTAACCTTCATTATTCCTTTCTGCCTTACAGAAAAGAATACATGGGAAATCAGATGCTGGGCATGGGAGTCCTTCTTTCTCACCCTACAGTAATCAGCACCCTATGAGCTCTAGTTAGCCCTTGTCCTATGCCTTGTATTCTACCCAGCCGTTTTGTGGTTCTGAACTACTCAATCTGGGCTGCTCAATGGAACTGCTAAGGGTTGCCTGCATTGTATTCCTTATTTAGTGGTCTGGGCTTTGGCCTAAGGATCTGAAGGATTTGGATCTGAAGTCTCTCCCTGGGTTTCTAGTGTATAGTCACATGGTTGAGAACTGCAGTTCTGCATTGCCAATATTTTATACCTAGAACACCCTGAGTTTTATAAAGCTCAGCTGCCCAAGTCATACTGGGGTTGTCTTTGCTGTTGTCTTTGAAGGTGACACATGGAACATTCAAATTGAATAATTGGAGATGGAGCCCATATCTTCCAAAGTAGCCTAATCCTGTTCTGCAGAGCTTTGTGAGAATCCTATCTCTTGCATGTCTCTGAAATTTACCTATAGTTCTATCCCAAGGTTAAACGGTACTTGTGAGGTACAGAAGTAACCTCCAGCTATGTGAAGACAGTTCTCCTAAACTTGACTTCCCCAAGGTCTTAGGTGCTTTGCCTGCTCTGGGGAAGGTCTGTTCACATAACAGGAGTGTGTGTGTGTGTGTGTGTGTATGTGTGTGTGTGTGTGTGTGTGTGTGTGTGTGTTAAGGACCACGGTAGGAAGCCTGGCCTACCTTGCACTGGTCGAGTGGTGTGTCTTCTGTCTCTTGGAAGACCACACTGAAGGAGATGCTCTTGGGGTCAGAAGAGAAAACCCAGCTGATAGTGAGGCCAGGTTCAGCTACGGTGATGGGGATCAGGCTGTAGGTACTGGACCTTACAAACAGCTCCCTGTTACCCTCCCCAAAGTTGGTGATCTCCTCCACAGTGAGGGGTAATTTGATCCTAAAATAAAAACGCAAAGAGAAAGCTGGTTCAGTGTATTGTCTGAGGCTTTGAGGTAACTGGAGATTTGAGACTCTTGGTAGGTTAAGCATGGGCACCCCTGACTAACATGTTTAGGAGATGCTCAGCTCAGACAAAAACCTTTGGTTTGAGTGCACATGGCTGGCATAATTCTTGACCAGGAGTCACAGCTGTGAAAGATACAGGAAGTTCTTGCCCACATGGAGCTGGAAGCCCATGAAAACTATGGGGACAGCTTGACTTGTTCCGAGTCTCTTATGGGTAGGACTTGGGTGTGATGATTTAGTCCTATCACACAAGTGAGGCTGGTCCACAACTCAGCCACCACCTTCCCCTCTATGGTCAGATTAGACACACCTCCTACAGTCTCTCCCTCTCCACAGATTGAAAGGAGAGGCGGTGGAGGGGCTGAAAAGTTAAACCTGAAAGAACCTGAGTCAGATTTCACAACTGTCTTGAGTTTTGTTTTCCAAATCTGTAGAATGGGAAAAATTATGTTTTCCTCACATGGCCATTGTGACAGCACTAAAGATTGTGGAGCTGAGGGGAAGCCTCTGACCTCTTCCTATAGGTAAGCATCCTTGGATCCACTCTGCAGGGGGACAGTGTGCTGTGACAGACTGAGGCTGACCTACAAATACTGCATGAGATGACATCAGAGGATGAGCTTGACTGCATGGGAATCTTTGTTGCCACTAATCCCAGGTGCCGACCAGCTGAGTAGATTTGCCCTTTCCCGAGTTAAGCAAGCTTGACCCAGAATTAGCAACAGGGCTTTCAAGTGGAGCTGAGTACCTTGGGCTCAGTTCCTTAACCATGAAGCAAGCCCCCCCCCCCCCCCCCCAGCTCCACAATCTTTAGTATTATCACAAGAGCAATGTGAGGAAAACATGGTTGTTCCCATTCTACAGATTTGGAAACAAAACTCAAGACAACTGTAAAACCTGACCCAGGTTCTCTCTGGTTTGACCTAAAGCTATTACCTTTCTACTTGCAGAGGACTTGAGTTTGGTTCTCAGAGCTCATGCAGAGTAGTTCACAACTGTCTCTAATTCCAGCTCGGGGTGATCTCTGGTCTCTAAGTTACTTGCACACAGACAGACAGACAGACAGACAGACAGATAGATGCAGACACAAACATTCTCAAAATTAAAATAATCCTTAAAAACAAAACAAATAAGCTAGTATGAATAAAGTCTGCTTTGTCTAACACTTCAATTTGTCTCTTTCTTTGCACCCCTGAATTTATTTCTAACACCCTGGACTTGCTAGGCACTATTCTGTCTTAAGGCCTTGTCCTGAAATACTGTTCCCTCAGACAGCTATCTAGCAACTTCTTCACTTCCTTCAAGTCTAAATGAAACTGCAAATTTCCGTCTCTAATCCTATGCTTCAGTTACAGAGTTCTTGTATTCTCACGTTCCTTCATTTTCCTTGTTCATTGCCTGAAGGTCAGAGCTAGCAACCATAGAGGTAGGTGGTGGCACACGTCTTTAATCTCAGCACTTGAAAGAAGAAGGAATTTCAGGAGTTCAAGGCACTACAGAGGCTGACTGATCCAATCTAAAAGAGAAACAGAGCCAGGCAGCTGAGGCTCATGCCTTTGATCCCAGCTAGGGAAGTGGATACAGGGGCTCTGCTCCTTTCGCCTGAGGATTTAGCAGAGGTAAGAAATCTCTCTCCTGGCTGGCTCCTTTGTCTCTCTTCAGGCAAGATTTATTTCTAACAAAATTTGTTAGAGCACAAACAATTGTCTGTCATTCAATATAACATAAAATCTGCCCCCAGAAAGGGGTCTTTTGTCCTTGTGTCCTAATGTGCTTGCTTGATGTAGTAATGAATAAATGTTAGCAAATGAGTGGATGGTTCTTTTCAGTAACGACAATGGAGCCACTGGAACCCACACTGGAAAAACTAACTGTACGGCATCAAGCTATAGTAAAGTTAGAAAAGCTTGAAGACTTTAAGTGCTACAGCCCACACTTAGAGGCAGAGGCAATAGGATCAGGAGTTCAAGGCCAGCCCAGGATACATAGCAAGTTTTAGGTCTGAGCTATAGGAGAGTCTGTCCTAAAAATACTAAAACAAAAGAAACAAATAGCATGAGAAAACATAAGAATACTCATGTAAAAATAACTTCCAGTATATCTTCATATAAAATAAAGAGGCAGTTTTCTGAAAGCACTGTGCCGAGCATTCTAGAACTGAAGCCTAAATTCCTATCCTTCCCACCCACTGTAGAGTCCTGATTCGCCATTCTTTGTCCATTCCAGTAATTTAATCTTCCTACCCGCAACCTCTTCTGCACTGTAACTATCCCAGCTTATAAGTAGGGGGCAGGATCTAATTTTGATTCTTACAGAGACTCTCACCCTTTTTCAGGTTTTTCTTTCCCAAATAAAAGCATGCACTGTCATAAAAAAAACCCAAAAAAACAACAACAACCAAACAAACAAAAAACAAAAAAACAACAAAACAAAAAAAAACCACGTTTGCCCAAACCTTCTAATAGAGGGACTCTCATTCTTGTGATGCTTGGTCTCTAGAACTACAAACTGTGGGGATATAATAAAACATTCTGAGATATCAGGGGGATCTACCCACAGTCATTCTAGGAGGGTCAGACAGTGGTGATTCACACCTTTAATCCCAGCACAGGGAATATCCTGGTCCTAGGCCCTTAATCCAAACTGAGTTCAAGGACATTTTAGTTTACAGAAGGAGTTCCAGGCTCCCAGGCAGGCAGTGGTGGTGCCACACCTTAACCCAGAGAAGAGAGTATTTAAGGCAAATGTAGAAAGACAGATCAGGCAGAAGAAGCTAGGAGGAGCCAGGCAAGGAAGCTGAAAGATGGCTGGGTAAGATCTGACTGCGGTGTTTACTCTCTCTAATATCTCTGCTTTTCCCAGAGATTTGTCCCTGAGTTTCCTTTATTTGTGCAACAATTGGCGTCCAACTTTGGGGCACAAATTCCTTCCCTCCCTACCCCCCCCCAAAAAACCGCACTTGCCTGACAGAACAACACATGGCCTGAGGAGTAATTATTGGCGGGCTAGGCTTTCTGTTCTGAGTTAGGCTCCAGCCTTAGGCAGACCGGCCACACGTGTTTCCGTTTCACTCATATCTGGGTAAGTCTTTTAGACAGTGGCCTCTTTCTCCTGGTGGGTTGTTTCTTTTTCCTTTTTGGACCCCTCCTTGGGTTGCAATCACACTAGGTAGCTGCCCCACTTCACAATCAATTGAATCATCAACAGACAACAATTGGTGAGTAAATCTTTTTTTTTTTTTTTTTTTTTTAAAGAGAGAATTTGTTTAAACAATAGAGTGTGCTTGGTCATACTGTGATCTTTCGATAGACGATTTGGTATTAAAGCCAGTGAAGGAAAACATAAATGAGGTAGATGGAACTATCATAATGTTTATATCATACTGTTTACTATGAATATTTTTTGTTTGATTTCTATGTTATCGTTTAAAAAGTTGATTAATATAAATCCAAAGAGAAAGGTCTTAAAAACGCCTGCCAAGAGAGAACACAAAGATGTTCAAATTCAAACAGAGGGATATGAAGAACCAATTTCAGCAAGGTCATCTAAAATTGAGACAAAAACAGGCAACATTAATATACCAGTAACCTTTAAAAAAAAAAAAAAAAAAGGATGATAGAGATGATAGAGAAGCTAGCTGGGCTCCAGTACAAATGTTAGAATTGTGGAGAGTAAGGAAAGCAATTGTATCATATGGGATGCATTCACCATTTGTTAAACAAATGTTGAATTCCTGGTCATGCTGTAACCAGGTCTCCCTAAAGATTGGTTAGATACAGCTGTGTCAGAGGCCAGGCCGCTTATACAATGGAAATCATGGTGGAGGGAGGAGGCTAAAACAATAGAACAAAGAAGCAGGGCCAGAGGCATAGAAGTCTCCCAAGACCAAGTTCTTGGGGAGGGGGATTATGCTGACATTGACAGGCAGTCATTATACAATGAACATAGTCTGGATTTATGTCTCATGGCAGCTTTAAATTCCTGGGACTGGATTGAAGAAATAGGAAAGAAAACTGAATCATTCACTAAAGTAATTCAAAGCCCAAAAGAAACTTTTACAGAATTTTTGCACAGATTAACTGCAGCAGTAAACAGAATGGTACCAGACTCAGAAGCCAGGGGAATAATCATTGAATCACTGGCTTTTTCTTATGTTAGCTATAGCCTTCTTTTTTAAAAATTTGACACAAAAGGGGATATGTGGGAATATAATAAAACATTCAGAGATATCAGAGGGATCTGCCCACAGTCAGTCTGGGAGGATCAGAGAGTGGTGATTCACACCTTTAATCCCAGCACAGGGAATATCCTGGAAGTGGTGACCTACGCCCTTAATCCAATCTGAGTTTGAGGTCATCTTAGTTTACAGAAGGAGTTCCAGGCTCCCAGGCAGGCAGTGATGGGGCCATGCCTTACCTGAGTGAAGAGAGTATTTAAGGCAGGTGTAGAAAGACAGTTCAGGCAGAAGAGGCGGGGGGGGGGGGGGGGGGGGGGGGAAGGCTGAGGAAGCTGGAAGACAGCTGGGTGAGATCTTACTGTGGTGTTTACTCTCTCCTCTCTCTAATATCTCCGACTTTCCCAGAGATCTATCCCTGAGTTTCCTTTATCTGTGTAACTACAAACTTTCAAAAGGGCCCTGCAATTGCACGTAACGTATCTCTGCAAAGACGTGTCCAATGGTGGATTGATGCCACCCTTGTTATGAATCGTAGTCGCCAAGGACTGGAAACAGTGTTCTTCCTCTTGTTTCTTTAACAACATCCTTTTGTCATACAGCTCATTAGGTATTTGATGTTTTCCTCCGGCCTCTGTGGGCACTGACCGGGTTTGCACAAGATGCACAGATAAGTGTGTAGTTGTAAAAAATCCACACAAAACAAGCAAAAAACCCACCACTAACAACAATAACAACAACCAGTATTTTTTTTTTTAAATAGAGAAGCAGGGAAGGAAGAATACTAGGCAATAAAGAAGCAGAGAGAACTTTTCATTGACAGATTGATTTTGTAGTTATGTTGTTTATTTATTAGACAGAGTTTCTCTGTGTAGCCTTGGCTGTCCCAGAACGTGCACTGTAGATCGGTCTGGTCCCAAACTCATAGAGATCTGCCTGCCTCTGCCTCCCAAATACTGAAATTAACTGTGTGTGTGCCACCACTGCCCAGCTAAAAGACAGTCTTAATGTATATAAATTGTGCTTTGAATATAAAAAGTACAAGCTGAAGCCCCTGATGCAGTTAAAATAGACATCAGGGTTCAAATATGGAGGCCTGAAACAGAAATGGGTATGAGATAGCCAAGGTAACCACACAAGAGGAAGGACAGGGCTCAGGGGAAAAAGCCAGTGTCTGTATGCTCTGGCTGGTTCCCACTTCCACAAAGGCCCTACTGAGAGATATGCACAAGGCACTAGCTGGTTCTTATTCCAAAACAGCCCTACTGAGGGACATATATAAGTCTCTGGCTGGTTCCCACTTCCACAAAGGCCCTACTGAGAGATATGCACAAGGTACTAGCTGGTTCTTATTCCAAAACAGCCCTACTGAGGGACATATATAAGTCTCTGGCTGGTTCCCACTTCCACAAAGGCCCTACTGAGAGATATGCACATGGCACTAGCTGGTTCTTATTCCAAAACAGCCCTACTGAGGGACATATATAAGTCTCTGGCTGGTTCCACTTCCACAAAGGCCTGCTGAGAGATGCACAAGGCACTGTTTACCTTTCACATATTCTTGCTTCTAAATCAGCTAACTGCAATAGACTAAATTGTGGGTAAGAAAACTTCTAACACGATTCTTCCACCAGAGGCCAACCTTGTAAACAAAGATCTGGATATGAGGCAACACAGAAAAACTACAGCTAGATCTTAGTTAGGTTTGACTGGAGCTAGTATTACCTCTCCACAAACAAGTATATCAAAAGCGGGGGGTGAGGGTAGGGGTGGGGTTGAGATGTGATTACTCCCATGTGAGCAGCATGTGAAGAGTACACAATTATGAGGAAAATAACAGAGTACAGAATTCTTCCATTGGCTTGGCCTGTGATGTACTCTTAGAATTAGCCCGAGTCAATAGAAATGATCGCAGTCTTTGTCTAGTTCCCTGCTACAAGTCCTGCCCCCAGAAAACATGTCAATGCTCTTTCTTAGAACTCTTCCCACTTTCTCTAAATTTTGTCACCTTTTAAAAAAATTTTCTTAATAAAGCCTGCTTTTGCTTTAGTTACTCCTATATGTGTTTGTGTCCTTAATCATTACCCATTTGTCTGGGATGTATGTCCTTTGGTTATGACTGATTGGCACTGAATCTTTGAATCACATACATAGAGGCCGAGAAAGGTCCTATCGCCCTCAAAGATCTGCAATCATTTTTCTGGTGGTAATAGAGCACCGGGCGGGGCCAGTTCCTGCTCTAATAGGACCAGTGTCCCTCCTCCATGCTCCATTTCCCATGGGACTCCTCTCTATTGGCTAAAAGGCCGGCTCAGCAGCTTGGCACTTACATCAGCTCTCCTGACTTCAGCAAGCAGATTTCAGCATCCTGCCCCAGGGGCATATCTTCAGTGTCTTCAGGGGTTAATGAGTTTGATGTGGTGTCCCTGAGACATCAGAAAGGAGAAGGCCATTAGCTATTTGCACACAAAGTCATATAGTCTGAGGTCTATAATGGAGTCATGTAAGGACTTCAGTGGGGATAGCAGAGGGAAGATAACAGGGTTGCAAGAGATTGCCAGGAATATAAACACCAACACGCCATATCAGTAAATCCTTCTTTATGCATGGGGGAGGCAGACATGATAATCAGCACCATTGCCGCCTCCCTCCTCAGTACTGGCCCTGGGGAACAAGAAACAGAGTCCTTGTAAAGTTGGTTCCAGAATCAGAAACTCTGACTGCAGGTTAGTCAATACATGAATAGGTCTAGGCAGAGATGGGACAGAGTCATATACAAAGAGGGCAGACTGAATATCTATCACCTCTTTCCTTCCTAATGCACCATCAGAAGTACAGGGGGAGTTGCCTTGGCACTGGGGCTGTCCCAGTTTCCAAAGTGTGCTCTGTGGACCACCAACACACAGGGAGCAAGTGTTACACATAACATCTCTCTCTTAGAAAGTTAGTGAATTTAGGCATTTGTCTAGCTGTTTCTTCCTCATTCAAACATTCCCTTTTGGAAGGAGGAGAGAGCTCTAAAGACTCAGTAAGCTAAAGACAGAAGAACATAAAGGTTATAGAACTCAGTTTGCCTGGCATGGTGGAACATGGTGGATGGATCTCTATGGGTTACAGGTCAGCTTCGTCTACAGAGTATTCCAGGACATCCAGAGCTAGCTACATAGTCAGACCCTGTCTCAAAGAAATTAAAAAGGAAGGAGAGAGAAAGGTGCAAGGTTCGCAAATCCTGTTCCCCTACTCTTCCTCCCTTCATGGAGTCATATGATAGCTGTACAGAGGATCCCAGAGACGAAGCTATTATGAGTTCTCACCTATTCTAGGGTGTGCGTTTTGGCTAGGCAGTTCCCATACACAGGTGTTACCCATACAACTGTGATTAACACCATTAAATTCACTGACTCATTCAAGCTCAATTTGGATGGAAGTTTCTTTGGTTGTCAGTGCCCTATCTTGTATGTTCTTATATTTATCTGACCATTGTGAACACCTGCAAAATTACTGACCCTCAAAACACAGTGGCAGATAAAAGTTCCTGGATGGAGACTCAAGACCCAGCTGTTTCTCCAAGGCAGGATTTGTGCCAGAATCAGATACCTTGATTGCAGCTTGATATGTTTCCATGCATGACTCTGCCTAGCCTGACTAGGAGCTCTCAGAGGTCTCATAATCCAACCAACTCCATGTGACAATTATGCCTAAGAAAGGAAATAGTCTGCCCCCACAGGAAGGCCGTAGGAAGAGCTTCCCTAGATGTTATAACTAGTTTCAAGAGCTCTGGAGGATTCTCTTGAAATGTCCTACGGGTATGGTCAGCTTGTCTCAGACTTTCTTCTCATCAAACAATCCTGTGGGCCCTAGGCACATTTATTGCAGGTTCACATGATTTCAAAAGCCTTGCAGCATTTTTGGGAACTTGGGTTTATCCTGTGTAGCCATCAAATGCATTAAGGGATAAAGCAAGTTTGAAAATGGACCACTAGAGGGCACCCTATTTCCTTTATAGCCACGTCCTTTCTTTTCCTCATGCCTCGGTTTTCTCAGAAGTCCATAAAATCAGTGTTCTCAAGTGACCTTTCTCCCTTCCTTGTACCATTAGCTTCTCTGGCTTTAGAGTGATATGTTCACCATTCCACTGATGCTCTCCCTTCTAAGGCAGTGGTTCTCAATGTTCCTAATGCTGCAATCAATCTGTTAATACAGTTCCTCATGTTGTGGTGACCCCAACCACAAGATTATTTCACTGCCACTTCATAAGTGTAATTTTGCTACTGTTGTGAATATGCAGGATATCTGCTATGTGACCCCCAAAGGGGTTGCAACCCACAGGTTGAGAAACATTGCTCTCACGTAATAACACCAGTGTTCCTAGGAATCTCATTGCACACCGACTATGCTTAACAATGTCTATACATTATAAGTCTCAGTGTAAGGGACTTTCCTATCTCAAATGCCATCAAAGGTGGCTGTAGTCAATTTTCCAATTTACTAAAGAATAAATAATGATTCAATGATTAGGAGTACTTGCTATTTTTCCAGACGACCCATGTTCAGTTTCCAGCACCCTTGTTAGGTGACTCACAACGGCCTGCAACTCCAGCTCCAGAAGATCCAATACCCTGCCTTTGTTTGGCCTCTTTAGGAACAAGCACTCACATGCACTTAGACACACAAATGTACCTAAATAATTAATCTTTGGAGCTGGAGAGATGGTTCAATTGTTAAGACCACTTGCTGCTCTTCCAGAGGATCCAGGTTTGGGTCCCAGTACCCACATGATGGTTTACAACTATATGTAACTTCAGTTCCAGGGGATCTGACACTCTCTTCTGGCTTCCACAGGCACTGTATACACATGGTACACATACATACATGCAGGTAAAATACCTATACACGAAAAATAAAAATCTTAAGAAGAAAAAAGGAAAAGGTGTAGAAACAAGGCCGAGGCTAAAGGCCCTACCCCCAAAGTGATCAGAAGCTCATACCTCTCTGGGCAAGGAGTTACTTGGATACTTTCAGTTAGGCCTCTAGCATTTGTCATAGTCTAGATGTAGTAACTTGCTTTTCACTTTATTATAGACAACAATTCTCTAGGCTGCCAAGAACAGAAGCTCCACCTGAGGAATGCCTAGCAGCCTGTGATGCCTTGCTCATGGTCTTTCTTGCAGGTCTCTCTCTCTCTATTTTCTCACTTACTTGACTGCATCCCAGGATCCAGCAGGGGACTGGGAGTCTTCAGTTCAGATTGCACTGTCTAAACTTACATTAATCAAAACAAAATAAACTAGGATTTTAGATCCAAGTATTGCACTCGCTATACTTCAAGGGTTCAGTCACCACACAGACTGGTGTTACACAGTGTGGCATAGGACACATTCAACATAATAACTGACTTCCTTTCTGCGTAACAACCAAACCAACAACATCACTTCTAAGATCTTGGCTTCTGAATACTTAGTTCCTACGGTCTGATCACAGCACATAATCCTGCAGGTCCACCCTTCTGACCAGCAACAGGTGCCAATAAACAAGCTATTTCTGGCTCACTTGCAAATGTCTGGCCATGAACTTGTCTTCCACAACTCTGTCACTCATAAGTGCTCTGCACTAACCTCTCACACCCCAAACATCAGGAAATGTGAAAAACTTTGGGTCTTGGAAGTGATAAGCTAATAGTTATGACTCAAGAATGTGAGGTTTCTAGAAAAGGTGATAGGTTAGCACAACCTGACTTCCAAGAAAAGACTTCAGCAAATCGCCTACCGCTTCCCTTCATTCTTTTCTTAATTCTATTTTAGATACTCAAGTATTCCAGAGGAAATGCAAGGCACAGATGACTGGGTGCTCACTCTTGAGAGGTTTAGATCTTTGATTCAAAGGAACTTATGGAACAATTATACTATATAAATAGTAAAAGGATTTTTTTTTTGTTTTTGTTTTTGCTATGGTGGTCCCAAATGGACTAGTTCCTTGAATTTAGTTGTAAACCTTTTTTTATACAGACCTTTCCTTGCAGTGTAGCTATGAAAAAAGCACCATATATTCTCAAATATACAAATCTAATATTCCTACATTCATCCATGCGTGTTCTTATAGATGCTCATGTACAGTCACAAAGGGCTGAGACAGGACTCAGTTCTCACTGGGGAAGACAAATGATTTCTGTGAAGAATATAGCAAATCTTGACAAAAAGCTCAGGCATTCTAGTGCTGCCCTGTAAATGAAAATCTGGGTCTTGTGTAAGAACAGGATGTGCTCTTCAAATGCTGAAGCATCTTTCCAATCCCCAAAGAGTTCTTTTAAAAGGAAAGGTACTTCAACTATCTCCCTCTCAGTATTTGGAGCAGCCTATGCACTGTATCTATGAAGAAGTAAGCAAAACCCAATAGTTGTGCATGGAAGCCTCTGGTATACCTATCTTATAGCAAAACTGAGTATTAGTTTCTAGATTCTGGTCCTATTCCAGTCTCCGATTTCCAGAGTTATTTCCCAGAGAAGTCAGCAATGCTAGTTCATGGAAACTAATAACCAGACTGCATTAAGATAATGTCCACCACATGGGAAAGGTCCAGGAGGACCTTCTAGAACCCCAGTCAGTTCTAGCCAAGACAAACCAGGGAGGTGGGAATTGCCTTCCAGGAGCCTGTGGAGCTGAGTGCAGGACTATATCAGGCCCTCCAGCACAACCAGAGACCTATAAGTAAGTAACCTGGTCCACTGGTCTGGGAATGACCAGAAACCCGAGCTTACAGTTCTTAATTCA
Source organism: Phyllotis vaccarum (assembly GCA_033318265.1). Classification (NCBI taxonomy): domain Eukaryota; kingdom Metazoa; phylum Chordata; class Mammalia; order Rodentia; family Cricetidae; genus Phyllotis; species Phyllotis vaccarum. Next base: position 87,061,301 of record JARWLC010000004.1, on the reverse strand, counting down.
CCAGGTATTTTAGCTCTGGTTTCTATAAATGGATCCCTAAGGGCTGCTGTAAGACATCTGTGGTACATGTTGGACATTCATACAGAGCCTAGTCCATAGCATGGACTTTGTATTGGCCTAGACCCAAAATGTTCCAAAGATATGTGTGACAGTAAACAAAATAATCCAAATGAACAAATTCCATTATCTTCAGTGGACAAAAGTCAAATCTACTTACTGCTCCCCTTAGTTAACAAATGGAAACCTATCAGGCTTTAACAGCAGAAGTCATGCCAAGCCAAGAAAAAAGGAGTATGAAGTATCAGAATCATGCTTCATCTTTGACTCTCAAATTAAGTGGGCGGGCTTTCAAGATTGTTACATAGATTCTGCCTGTGGGATAGAGAAGGGTAGGTCACTAGATGAAGACTCTTAAATATTTGACGGAAACACAGATCACACATCAGAGAAGCAGAGGCAGACTTTGAGAGAGCTTCACTCTGGAACAAAGCTACGCGGGCTTCCCTATTGGTGAGTCATTTGCTTTTGTTGGTTCTCAGGTTCCCGTACAGGCTCCCACTCCTCACTGTCATAGTTGCTGTAAAGGTTAAAGAAATATGAAAATGACCTTATTGATTCTGACATAGAGCAAGTGCTTATAAAAGGCTAAGAAAGGTAGTACTGGAGTAACCAGATCCACCCAGGAACATTAAAGCAGTCTAGTTGCTGGTCTTCTGTTTATCAATAATTTTTCTATTTTCTGTTCTTCTGTATCTTGAAAAACAGGCTATAATCCTCAAATATCATTATTTTTTTTTTTTTAGTATTCATCATCATGAAACTGCAGACACTGTAGACTACAGAAAAATAAAAAAAAAAGATGAGTTAAGTAATTTGCAATTCTGTCAGCCAGAGGCCAATGCTGATAGAGTTTGGCCTTTTAAGACTGTAATCAAAAAAATAACTATTAAGGTCCTTAAACAAAAGTCAATAGGATATATGGTTCATGAAGTCCTAGAATTACAGACCTTCACTTATTTCCCAGTGAAGGTCTACAGCTTTAATATGATTTTCAAAGAGGTTTGTAATCACAAAAGCTTAAGAAGCTTGATGTGGCAGCAATCCCAGCACTTAGGTGGTGGAAGCAGGAAGATCAGGGTGCTATCTATTTGTTGTAACCATAATAGCTTTTTTTTCTTTTTGCACGTTTTTCTCATATTTATTCTGTTACCATTAATTTAAATATAATGAAACTTCTAAAATAATTCAAAGTACTTCTTAAATATTTGAGTTACATTTTATGTTTCAGATATAATTATAGTTTATTATCAAGCTTCTGCATTATGTCCCAAGTTTTATTACTTTTTAATTTTCATAAATCAACATTTTGATAAATGTTAACTTTTTGTATAAGGGGCAGTGATTTTTTTGTGTGTGCCTGTATATTTGTGTATTTGTGTGTACATGTGTATATGTAAGCAAGTGCCTTTCTCAGGCACTGTTTCTCTTTTTTAAAAAATTGGAACAAGGTCTCTCTCTGGCCTGGAACTCACCTCATAGGCTAGTAAGATTGTTTGGCTAGTGAGCCTCAGGAGTATATTTCTATTTCCCAGTTCTGGGGCTACAAGTGTATACCAGCATGCCCATTTTTTTTTTTTTTTTTTTAATGTAAGTTTTAGGGAATTAACTCAGGTCTTCATGGTTGAAAATCAAGCACTTTACTGATGCCCATCTCCATTCCAATGCTTTTCAGTTCTCTATTTGTATGGTCTAGCCCCTATTTGCTAACATAATAACATTGAATATGAATGTGTACATTTTCTGAAGAGTCATGTTATGGTTGGTTCCAGAAAAAAAAATAAGACAACAAAAAGGCAAATACAAGTCAGGTAACAACAGAGAACTGGGTAATAATACTCATAGGGAGACAAAGTTGTTTATTTCATATTTTAAATGATGAAAAATAAATTGTCCCTATGTGAGTCAATAACATATACAGCAATATTTGACCTTGTTTTATTTAGCACCTCAGAAAGCTGTAGAGCAGGGTGCCTAACTCCAGCCTATCAAGACCAGATATCTAGCCTCAAGGTGTAGTCATGGGATTATAAGTAGCCTTAGTGTGAAGGCACAGTCTTTCCTTGATGGTGAGAAAAAGCATTATGGCTTTAGGGAAAGTAGAGGTTGCAGAACTATCAGAGTGGACACTGTTTCCTCCAAGGACTCAACTTCAGGGCAAGAAATGACCATGCAGATTAAAAGGGAAGGATGTCTTCAACTTTCTTATGCCCTCATCTGACAGAGAAATATCTCATCTTGGTAAATTTTAGAGAGGCTGTACCCACAGACAAGCACCCACACTAGTGGGACATGCATTTGGGACATTCCACTGGCAAGGTGAGCCTGGCCCACACAGTCAGGTCACAGGTTACATTATGGTAAAGTAAGAGGGCAGAGGAGGGTCATAGACATGACAACCATGGGCAAGAGAGGCAGGTCTTTGCTACAAACCTACAACAGTCATCCTCCTTCACGCATCATTCTAATTCTCCAAGATCTGAGGCTCCAGCATGGACGCCATAAACCGATAGAGATGATAAATGGAAATTTTGGGGGGGGGGGGTTAAGACAACAGCTTAATTCACTGATCAGTCAAAGTTCTGGGCACGTATGGGTTTTCTTTCCCGTGTTTCCTCATCAACTGTCCTTTACACTATATTGCTAATGAAGAATAAACAGGAAGAACTCCCAGTCAGACAGTTCTTGCTCTCCCTGAACCCCCGAGGATGACAGTAAGGAGCCCTCCTAGAAGGGGGATTTGATTTGGCTTTCACGGTTTTTAACATCTCAGTCAGGGTTTCTGTTGCTGTGATAAAATATCACGACCAAAAGGAAGCTGGAGAGAAAAGGGTTTATTTCATCTCACATGTCCCACTCACAGTTCATCAGGGCAGGAATTTTAGAGCAGGAAGAGTGCTGTTTACTGGTTGTTCCTTCCTAGCTAACCCTTCTTGTTTTCTGAGAGCACACAGGACCACCCACAGACCTACCCACAGGCCAATCTTATGGAGACATTTTCTCAAGTAATTCTAGCTTGTGTCAAGCTGACATACAATTGATCAGCACAGGGCAAAGTGGCAGACACCTGCTACGCTTGGGCAGATGGAGGCAGGCCTCCCTGATAGACAGCAGCCTGTGTTTCCAAATAGTTGTTGTGGGCCTGGAGAGATAGTTTAGCAGTTAAGAGTTCCAGTCTCCACAGGATCTGGGATTGAATCCCAGCACCACATAGCTGCTCACAACTATCTGTACCTCCAGTCCCAGGCAATCTAATGTCTTTTTCTGGCCTTGGCGAGAACTGCACATACACACAGAGCCCACAGGCATACATGCATGGAAGCAAAACTACTGTGTCCACTTGATTTTATGGTATCTTTATTTTTTTAATAATTGAGTATAGTGTTTTATGGGATATGCATGGGAGTAGGCTTAGATTTGTAGGGTTAATGAAGAGTACCTCATGATGACTGAAGTTTCTCCTGGGAAATAGCCACTTTCAACACACTGCTATTACTATCATGATAATGAGTGGAGTTAGAGATGACAATTTGTTTCCTAAATGCACTTAATAAGGATACTGTACTCAGAGAGAACCACATATAACTCTTGCGTTTTGACTCACAGATGTTTGCCACAACAGACGCCATGAATGATGAGCACTACGAGGCAGATCTCTGGCTCTTCAACAGTTCCAGTGATGACACCCAGGAGCACAAAGACTTCCTAAAGTTCAAAGAGGTCTTTCTGCCCTGCATGTACCTTATGGTGTTTGTCTTTGGACTGGTAGGGAACTCCCTAGTTCTGGTTATATACATTTTCTATGAGAAGTTGAGGAGTCTGACAGATGTGTTCCTGGTGAACTTGCCCCTGGCTGACCTGGTATTTGTCTGTACTCTGCCCTTTTGGGCCTACGCAAGCACCTATGAGTGGGTCTTTGGCACAGTCATGTGCAAAACTCTTCTAGGCATGTATTCAGTGAACTTCTATGTGTCCATGCTCACTCTCACCTGCATCACAGTGGATCGTTTCACTGTAGTGGTCCGGGCTACCAAGGTCTTTAACCAGCAGGCTAAGTGGAAGATCTGGGGTCAAGTCACGTGCTTGGTTATCTGGGTGGTCTCCTTGTTGGTCTCTCTGCCTCAGATCATCTATGGCAACGTTGGACGTTTTGATAAGCTTGTCTGTCAGTACTACGATGAGGCAATTTCCACTGTGGTTCTTGCCACACAGATGACGCTGGGGTTCTTCTTGCCATTGTTCACTATGATTATGTGCTACTCAGGCATTATCAGGACCTTGATTCATGTTCGAGGCTTCCAGAAGCACAAATCTCTAAAGATCATCTTCACTGTAGTGGGTGTATTCCTGCTGACTCAGACACCCTTCAACCTTGCTATGCTAATCCAGAGCACAAGCTGGGAGTACCATACCATGACCAGTTTTCAGTATGCCATCATAGTGACAGAAGCTATAGCATACTTTCGGGCCTGCATTAACCCTGTACTCTATGCCTTTGTTGGCTTAAAGTTCCGGAAGAACTTCTGGAAACTTGTGAAGGACATTGGTTGCCTCCCTTACTTGGGAGTCTCCAGTCAGTGGAAATCTTCTGAAGACAATTCCAAGACTTGTTCTGCCTCCCATAATGTGGAGACCACCAGCATGTTTCAATTATAGTAGACCTGGCTGGACTTGGAGAAGAAGCCAGCATCAGAATTCTTAGAAGCATGGCTATGTCCTTTGGATGCACCAAGAAAGGCTTTGCTTATAGCGTGTGGACTCTTGTGAAGAAGTCACTGAAAACCGTGGTTGGTATACAAAGCTTCTCAGATATAAACATGCCCTGTTCTTAATATCAATAGTCAAAGGAGAATGTTTTGAGATTCTTAAGCACGTTCTTCCATCCCCAAGAATGCTAACTCTAGAGATCTCAGATTTTTCTTTTATCAAGTTTGGGACTAAAAGTTGAAGAACAGCTGCATCAACAAAGCTGTTGATGGCAGGTGACATGCAGGGCTCCTGAGTTTAGTAGATTCTTCTATGAGCAAGCAGTGGAGGGCTGAGAAACCCCTACACAAGTGCTGGTCTATGTGGTTCAGACATGTCACCAGGCACCTAAGAGGATGAGACCAAACTCTGATTTACCCAGGGGTCTGACTTTTGTATTGGTGGATGCTTATATGTTCTCGGATTAGTTTTTGAAAGTGCAGCATAAGAGACTAAAAACAGAACAGAATAAATAGCTGAATTTCAGTGGTCCATAGAATGCTAGAAAAATGTATGAAAGCTTAAGACTAACAAATCTAAAAAGCATTATCAGAAGGACTCTAGGGGCTTTGCTCATCTGGAAAAAAAAAAAAAAAAAAAAAACCAAAAAAAACCAAAAACAAAACCCAAAACAGAAACTTCCAATGCCTGCCACACATAATAAATATGTACACACAAATATATAAGATATTATGAGTTTCAAGGCTAAAAAATAAAACCTTTAAAAAATTTTCAAACTGTTTTCAGCTTAGGTACATTCTATTTTAATTTGGTATGCCTGGGACACAAAACGAAATAAACCCCCACAAACTGCATAAAAACAACCTAGTTTAACTTTTAGGCTTAGAATAAGAGAAATAAGTTAAAATTAAACTCTGGAGGCAGTGATCTATGAAGGAGATAGACTACACTAATGGTAATAATCTTGCTTTTATGGTGGTTTCCTGCTCCTGCCCAAGATGTTTAACTCGGAAATACGGTTCCAGGATGGACTTGGATCGATGCTACTAGATCCCGACACACACCTGAATATCCCTATAGGTGCTTGCTGGGTGTTGGCACTACCAAATCATTTGCCTAAATATGAACATCTACCTAAAAAGGCTGAGCTCAGAGACTGGAGAGAACAGCCTAGAGCTGCCTCCTTGCCCTTTAGGTAACAAAACAATCTCAACGTCGTCATCATGCTTGCATTCATGCTGTAGCTTCTTTCCTTTCTCTCTCTTCTCCATCTCTCCTTCCTTATAATTTAGCCTTGGGCAGTCTGGAACTTGCAATGTAAACCAGCCTGGCCTTGAACTCATAGAAATCTACTTGTCTCTGACTCTTAAGGCTGAGTGAGTTAAAGACATAGGCCAACATACCTGACCTGAATGAATCTCTAACTTTCGGCCATTCCTTTTTAGTGAGATAGTACAAGTCTCTCATTTGATTTGAGGAGGGCTTGAAATAATATATATGAAACACCTATCATGATGAGTTGGGAATGTATCTCAGTCGGTAGATGCTTACTTAGAATGCACGGAGTCCTGTGCTGTGGGATAATGCTCGTGTACACTGTAATGATTTATCACTTAAATTGGTTTAATAAAAACACTAATTGGCCAGTAGCCAGGCAGAAAATACAGGTGGGATGACTAGATAAGGAGAATTCTGGGAAGAGGAAGAGCGGAGTCAGGAGCTGCCAGCCAGATGCAGAGAAAGAAAGATAAGAATGCCTACTGAGAAAAGGTACCAAGCTACATGGCTAAACATAAATAGAAATATGGGTTAACTTAAAGTATGAGTTAGCTAGTAACAAGCCTAAGCTAATGGCTGAGCATTTACAAGTAATAGCAAGCCTCTGAATGAATTATTGGAAAAGTGGCTTCCAGGTATTTGAGAGTTGCTAGCAGGACAGAAACTTGTGACTACAGTCCTAGGTTTGGACCACAGAATTACATTAAAATTGGGTGTGATGAAACACACCTATAATCCCAGTATTTGGGAGGTGAAAAAAGGAGGATGAGTTTAAGGTTATTTTCATCTAGAGAAAGTTTAAGGCCAACATAAGCTACCTGAGACCCTGTTTCAAAACAAAATACAATCAAATCACTCCACATTACAGCCTATTTGCGAGTGAAGTCTTCAAACTGGGAACAGTTGTTTCTTTTAGAAGATCAAGTAGAGGTTCCTTATGCCATCCCTAGGGGTGGGTATAGTGACATAGGCTGTTGTGTACTTTTTTCTGGATATTTAGAGCATGCCACATGAATTCTGACTCATCAAAATGTGCCAACATCTTAGATTACTCACATGGTCCTGTGCACCATTTTGTCAAACACACATAAGGACTATAGTATGCTTCTTTGCTATGTACAAGTGACATGTAAGATCAAATGTTACTAAAACAACAAGCCTATTCTATTCATGGTGATAAGGACGACCTTTAGTGCAGTCGTCTTTATTTGCAACACTGCTGATGGAAGGGGACTGGGTCTCTGATTTCCCTAATATTCTAGCTCAGGAGAGAAAGGCTCTAAACGAGAAGGAAGATAAGCCAGGTAACGGGCCTTGTAGCTATCTACACAGGTATTCTAGACAGAGGCACGGCTTGGCACTCAGTACTCAGAGACAGTGCCACCCTAGGCAAATCCTAGAAAGCCTCTCCCAGGCTGGTTCATCAACTCACAGTACCAGGTTACAATGCTCTCTGGGCCATCCCTGACCAGTAGTCTGCCCAGTGAACAAATCAGATGAGATGGGAAAACCTGCTGGGTCATAACCTTTTCCAGGTTCCCCACAGAAATGTTTAAAGTGAAGCTTGTTTGTTCGCTGCTAAGAAAACACAGCAACAGAGCCTTCTTTTTCTCTGCCTCTTCAGCCACTATTTGCTCTTATTTTCTGGGGCATCTATTTGTTTATTCTACCTGGGGAATGTTACTATCTCCTCCTATATCTACACTACCATTAGCAATAAATACACATACAAAACAAAACAAAACAAAACAAAACCCCAGAATGTGTTAGTTTAAGAGTTTTATCTGGCCTATAAGCTACCTGCACCAAGGTTCAGTAAAGGCTGTTGCTGCAGGTTCTATTCCCTTAGAGGCATTAGAAGTCTGAAGCATTCAGCCATCTCTTTTTTTCCCACCTTTGGCTCCCTTTATTTCTCATAGCAGCAAATCATATCAAAGGTCAGGGTGCTATGGTGGAGCTGGGGGAAGAGTTGGAAGAACATGGACCCTGCTTGAATCCAGATAGTCTTAGATATGTTTCAGAGCCTGAGAACAATGAATGCGTGCTCTGCTCCCACTGGGATCCCCATTTCTGAGGATGGTGGAAGTGCTTATGGGTTCTGGCTTCCATTAGACATAAGAAGGCCATAGATTGACTCTTTTCTAGAGGCCATCTGATCATCCAGGAATTCTTGGTGTCTTGGATGAGGAGATGGTGCCACAAAAAGGCAGAAAAGGAAACAGAGAATCCAGAAGCTGTCCTGCACTCTAGCTTCCATAGAGTAGCACCTTGGCCACATGCTTGTTCCTCAGGTCCAGTCACTCGTGCTGTTTTATAGGTGGCTTGATACAGCCATCTTCACTTCTCAGAGTAGAATTGAGGGCTGGTCCTTGTTAGCAGCCTCTCTGCATGCTCTCCCTCCCCACACTGGCCACAGAGCTTTCAGACAGGTGTGATACCACACAGAGGGCTTTGCTGTTCTCTACTCCTCTGTAGTTAGAGGTCCTGGATTAATGCAGGCATAAGGTGGCTTTTGAACTTTAACCACAATCACCATATCCTGTCCTTGTTTTGTTTCTGAGATAGGAGGCATCAGATCGCTTGGCTGGTGACCACAGTTCCCCTGCTAAGCACCCTGGCCGGAAAGCCCTGGTTCTGTAGCGATTGCTGGCAAGTAGGCTCTGAGGGTAGGTTTCAGATCATTTCGTGTAATCTGGGTACATAAGAGACTTTTTTTTTTTTTTCCTTTAAAATAAAGGTGAGGCTAGGTTGAAGATGCTGAGAAGTGTGTGTACACAGTAGACATATACAGCCAAGGCTGACATCAAAACTCAACATCAAAATCAGGAAAATCACCTCTCTCCACAGGAGGTTTCTGGCTTAGGCCCTAATTCCAATCGCCTTTCTTATGGAGAGGTGGATGGTATGCAAGGCTCTTGTGAACAGCTAAAGGAACTGCATTTAGAGGCTGCATTGCCATGGCCACGGGCCTGGAGGCTTGTTTGGGTCTGTATATCTGGTACCTAGAGAGGAGGTGGGGTCATGGAGACTTTGGCTATATGTGAGCTGGGCAGAGGCCAGGGGAGCCAACCCAACCACCTATCACCTCAGTTCTGAGAATAACTGGAAAATCTGGGTAGTGCTGTCTAGGACACTGAGGGAGAGGCTGTAGGCATGTCTAAAAGGTTGTAAAAGCCATCTATCTGCTACAGATGAGGGCTGTGTTCCTGCTAAGTATCACCAATCAAGATAAGCCAGGAAATTTTTCACCTGGAAATCCTGTTAGAGAGAAGCTGCCTTTGGAGGTTTTTTCTTGTTCCTCTTTCATGACTTTGTTCCTCAGATGGCTTACCTTCCCCTCTTACTTTCCTGTGAGGGGTGCTGGTGCAAGTTTAGGGCTCCCTTTCCTACCCTTTCTCAGACCCCTGATGTCTTTGGTTGAGTTTCAGATATGAGAATAAAAGAAATGCTAAGGAAAAACTCCCAAACATGCTAACACACAACCAATAGTGTAGAAAGTGGGTCTTTGTAAGATACAAGGACCACAGGTTCCCACTGGTCAATCAGATCTGCACTGGTAACTGCAGGCCTGCATACTAGCAGGTCCCTTTCCCTGGAGCAGTTCCTGATTTCCCAAGACCAAAAACTACACATACTGGTCAGCAGTCTGGAAACTTCCTGTTTCTGTTCCTACTTGGAACGAGGAAGATGAAAAATAAGGAGGAAGCTAGAGAACAGTCACCTCATGCAGGCTACAGGTATTTGTGAGCAGACATTTTCAAATCAATGACCTCCTTCTGGGCTCCTAGTTCCTGGTCTGTCTATGCAGCCTGCCAGGTACCAAGGGCGGAATGTAGTTTACTGCTAAAGGAAGAAAAGATCCCCTGGGACCACTCGGCCCTGGGGGTGAACACTACTGACCAGTAAGCATCAGAGAAGCGTTTAAGGAAGAAATGGTCTAAAGTCATAGAAGCAACGGTGAATAAGAGTTATCTTAGGTTTAGCAGTGAGAGGGTTTGTTCATGAGTGGAATTCAGTGACTTTAGTCAGAGAACATACAAGTGTGGAGATACATTTAAGCCATCACATGGCAGAGTAAGTCCATCCAGACTTATTTACATGGCATTGGCTTCTAGAATCAGTGGTAAAATTTTCCTAACTTCTCTTCTACTTCCACCAGTCAGGCCTTCAAGCTAGTGCCCCAAGCCGAGAGCCAAACACTCAAACAAACTTCCAGGGACATTTCAGATTCAAATCTTAACATTTTAGCCCTTGACCCCAAAGTCTCACTGCCATCTCACAATACAAGATGTACTTAGTTCAGATTCAAAGAAAGCCCTGTAGTCTTAACAGCCTTAACGCTGTCTGCAACTTCAAAGGAAGGCATATCCAAGTGTGAGGCCCTGTAAAATCAAAATTTAAATTATAACTCCTAAACTATAAAAACATTTGCAAACTAAAAGGGAGGCATGAGGGTAGAGAAAAGAAAGGCATGGCAACAGAGAAAACATTAAATCCTAGTTTCTGAAATGCGGGACAGACACATTTGGTATAATTAGCCCTGCTCTAATGGGCCTCTTTTGGACTGGTTCTCCTTTGGTGCCTGTAGTTTTCCTTGGTAAAACTTTCTACATTCATGGTATTTCCAATATATTGGGATCTCCACTGCAATTTAGACTTTACCCTCAAATTTTCATGCAGAGCCCACTAACCTACTAGAGAACCTGACCCTACTACACACTGCCTGGCCTCCCAGGCTTTTCTAGACTTTAGTGCAAACCTCCATGTCTTGCAACTCTTACATTCTGCAATGCCTACAAAACCAGCAGATAATGTCAAGATCTTCTGCCAGCTGGGTCTTTTTGGACTACAGCTGAAGTAGTGGAGCTTCTATGTAGCAAAACTAGGAAAAAAATCTTTCTAGTTGATTGTTTTAAAGACGGGCACTCCTGTGGCTCTGTCTCCTCAGATATTCTCTTTTCAAGGAGAATCAAGTGGATTTAGATTTTTATATTCAAAGTCTTTGATGAGAAGGCTCTTTTCCTTAGGGCCACTTTCTTTCCTACTGTCCCAATGAAAAGCTGCTGTTTCTTTTTAATGGCATTAATCTCTAACAGTTTTAGCTATTTTGTCCACAGTTACTTTGTCTATAACTTCAAATATAATTGTGCTTCTTTCCTTGCCAAGCTAAATACTTTTGTCTTGCTGATCTGCTTTTTTTCCATCCAGTTCTCATAAACTTGGTTAAAATTAGAGAGTAGTAAGCATTATATAGCCTGAATGTTAGGCTTGGCAAGAGTGTAAAATGAGGGGAAGATGCCTGTTCATATGGCATGCATCAGGAAGTAAAGAGTACAGGTCAGAACATAAGTACATTTAAAAATCCATTTTTAAATGTATATGTGTGTATACTGCATGAGGTTGTGTGTATTGTGTATGTCAAGTGCCATGGTAGCCAGAGGCTATCCTATCCCCTGGAACTGGAGTTACTGATGGTTATACAATATCTGATGTGTGTGCTGGGAATATGGGGCCTCTACAAGAGCAGTAGAGGTCATTTCCAGGCACAAATGACACATGGGTAATTTTTTAGCCAGAATGTAACACAAATTACCTCTACTCTAATTCCTGATAAAAACCCTTGTTCCAAACCAAACCCTTATGGACAGTCTATATTGTACACATTTCTAGTGGCATTCTGGTCTTATGAACAACCCTGAAAAAATTCCATTAAGCTCTGCTTACAGTGTTCGAGGGCTTTGCTGACTGGTATCTCCAAACCTTTCCACATTCTTCCCCAAAGGCCTTAGAATCATAGTCAGATTTAATTACAGCCCCAATTTTCTGTAATAGTGACTGTTTTCATCAAAAAGTACTTGACAGAAGTAAGTTAATGGTGGAAGGATTTATTTTGGTTCATGGATTCATGGGGTCTCAGAACATCGTAGGTTTGATTTTAACTGCAAAAGGTCTTTAAGAAGATGATAAAAATGAAATGGAGATTAAGGGCCTCAGGGGGTACAGATCCAAGATTACTAAGATGTTGATGCTACAAGAAGGTGGCTATCTGCAAACCAAAGGAGAAGAAACCGTCTCTGCCAGTACTTTGATATCCAGCCCCCATAATAGCAATAAATTGCATTTCTATGGTTTAAGTCACTCAACCTGTGGTCTTTTGCTGTGGCAGCCTGAGCTGACTAATACAGTTGCCCAAGCAAAAGATTGGCCTTAGTGAAGATGCTCAATCAGGGCACCACACACACTTTCCGGGAACTTCCTGAATGTTTCCTAAGCACTAAATACTGTTCTGAGGCATCCATTTTCCCTTGGCAGAGACAGATAAACCCTACTTCTAGCATCTCATTCTCCTGGTCCTTTAACAAGAAAGTATAAGGAACAGGCACTTGATGAGTACTTAGGAAATGAGGTGACATCTACTCACTGTTCAGCCATATTTGGGTCCATTGAATCAGTTTCAGTGGGTGTTTCAGGCAAGGAGGAGCCAGATTCTTGGATCTGGCACAATTCCTCATCAGTGATGATGTCAAACACGGCATCATCTGGTGGTCTGCAAACTGAGTTGGCTCCTGGGTAGTGGTAGCAAAGCAGGAGAGAAAAAGACATACACACCATTATGCATGAGACTGGGGATAACATAGGAAAGTGAGAGGTGCTGTGATGGACAAGCTGATGAAAGACATTTTAATGGTCTCTTTACTGACACACACACACACACACAACCCCAAACCCAAAACTTTTAAAAGAAAAAAAAATCTTTTGAATACAAAGTTAGATACATAAAACATGATATAAACATTACTTTATCAAAACTATAACTTCTGCTCTTCAAAAAGTCGTAAACATATCTGTATATCCATGTAGGATTTGCAAACTGTAGTTTTTGAGAGTGAGAAAGATTTGCAGACTCCAATGCTGTGTGTGAAAAACACAAATCCCACTCTTGAGTTATTGATTCAACAAGAGAGGAACAGGACTCTGAAGGTTTCTTAGCTTGCATCCAGCCTGAGATCAAAGGAGAGTTCACAAGGACTTAACTGCATCCAGCAGTGTGGCCTGAACAAAGAAAACCTGCATTTTTGCCATCTCAGCTCGATACTTGGCTCTACACCTGAAATTCAATGTCCAATAGGCAGCCTGGGTCACCTATGAGGGTGATTTGGATGCAGAAGTAGCAGAATCAAGCACTGTGTCTGTTTCATGGCTGAGTTTGAGGACATAAAGAATACATTATCCTTGGCCATTAAGAGAAAGGGAGAAAGAGATTAACTATTGAAGGTACAATTGCTGATCTTATGTTACCGTAGGGCAGATAATGGGTATCAGGAAGGAGGTATATGTATGGGGTATATTTTCTATGATAGAATGTGTGTATACACAGTCATTAAATCACACTCAGTCATGGCAGGAGAAAGCTACTTGCTTAATCCTAGTAATATAAGAAAATATTAGGCTTGTGGTAATATATATTTAGCATCTTTTAGATACCTAAGTTTGGGAAGCACTGAATGAAGCTTGCTCAAGCTAATTGGCCACAGTGAGAAAGCAGTGACATCCATGAACCCAGAAAGCAAGGCCTGACCTTGGTTTCCTATGGCTTGGGGGCCTGCTTCAGCTATTGAAACCGCTGGGCTGGGCTCTTCCTGGCTGGTGCCAGAGCCACTGCTATCAGGGGATCCAGGGCTTTCGCCAAACTTCTGGAAGCAGGCTCGGCAGCAGCGTTCCTTCTTGCCACTGGGCTTAGTCACAGCATAGTTGTTACAACAGTAGTAACAGAAGATGTGGCCACATATCCTGGGGATGAAAGAAGCATAGGCTGTGAGAATGGTGCACAATAGATTGTGCATCACTGAGATCAGCTAAGCACCAGAACAAGCCTTTGTGTTGGGTTCCTGATGGCCCATGACACTCCAGACCTAGCACTGCCCTCAATGCAGAGTGTGCTTTGTAAGCTCATTTCATAAGATTCCAACAAAACTATCATGGAGAGCCTAGCAGAGAATGGTTTACTTCCATAAGTCCTTGAGGTAGGGAGAAAAGGTCTGACTGACTAACATCAGGCTACAGGTGTACATTCCACATTTACTGTTGGGAGGGATAAGTTTCTAAAGAGCACTTACCTGTATCCAACTCCCAATTTGTCCTTTCTTTTTACCTACCTTTTGTAGGTGTGAGAAGGATCTGTGTTCGTTAGCACTGTCTGCATCCCTCACAGGCTCAAGAATAACTAATGAATCGGTGGTCTCTGAATACACCACATGCCTGAACGTTCCCTTAATCCTACCCACATTTCTTTTCCAGGGGCCTTGAGTGTCCTTCTAAGAAGCCAACTAATACATACTCTTCTCCTGCTTCCCTTAGTAAACAAGCAAAGTGCTTCTCCTCGGTAGATTGTTACAGCGCCCACACTTAAGATTCCTAACTCAGAGCCATCTGTCCTGATTCCAGCCTGGTGAGCTGCCTGCTACTGACCTGCAGTGGTGCCGCCGCACTATCCAGCTGAATTCTCGCTTGCAGTCATGGCAGTGATTGGCCTCCACGTCCTCAACACATTTCTCTTCAGCACTGAGCTTTTGTTGGAATTCCAGTGCATCAGACTTTTTCCAGAGAGCATCTTTGTCTCTGCAATAATATCACAATTTTAGAATTTATAAGAAGCAGAAAATGATCCCTGCTTCATTTCAGAAAGCTGATATCAAATGTTCTGAGCCATAGAAGTTAAATCACTTTCCTTGTAAATGTCCTCTTCCCAACTTGAGGAATCCAAAACACAGGCCCTCTGCTAATGTCTCCAAAGGAACCCCCAAAACATTGGCTCATTGACTCCATGTGAGAGCATGTAAGAGGCACGTGACATAATACAAAAGGGTGTGTCATCCACAAGAAACTGCCTGCACTGATACATCACTCAGGTATCTAACACTAAAAACAAAACAAAACAAAACAAAACAAAACAAAACAAAACAAAAAACACATGCCACAAAGTTGATAATGGGCATGCTATGAGTGTGCATGCAATAAGAAATTTGCCTGCACGTATGTCTGTGTACCATGTGTGTGCAGTTGCTGTGAATTGTGAAGAGGGTATCTGATCCCCTAGGATTTAGTTAACGATAGTTGTGAGCTACCTTGTGAGTGCTGAAAATTGAACCCATGTTCTCTGGAAGTGGAAAAGGGTTAGGAACATAGAGACGGCTGGATTTTTCACAGATTCCTAAACTGTAAGGAGACAGGCTGAGTCATCTTCTGGACCAACTTGTTCTCCCAGCTAGTCCACAGCATCTGACCTTGATGTTCCTATGAAGCCAGATACTCACACCCTGAAGTGTGAGAATGCTACTTGATTTCTCTACCACATCCCTCAAGAAGACATCTGGAATTCTAATGAGTAGATGTAGACGTAGTACACTCATGACTGCTACCACCACAAACGGAAGTGAGCTTCATCTGTCTGGCTTTTATCATGTGTCTCTTAAGACATTCATTTTTCAAGGTATAGCTGTGTAAGAGCTCTTGTCTTAGAAGCTAGGTGTGAAAGTATACAATTTAATCCTAGAACTTGGGAGGCAGATGGATAGGTAGATTTCTCCGAGTTTGAGGCCACACTTGCCTACATAGGGAGTGTCAGG
The DNA here is from genome assembly GCA_033318265.1 of Phyllotis vaccarum. Classification (NCBI taxonomy): domain Eukaryota; kingdom Metazoa; phylum Chordata; class Mammalia; order Rodentia; family Cricetidae; genus Phyllotis; species Phyllotis vaccarum. The sequence continues at coordinate 87,045,633 of JARWLC010000004.1, read as the reverse complement.
CTACATACAAGATCCTGTCTTAAAATAAAATACAGCAAAACAAAGCAAAAGATTTCTTGTCTTGGAAAGTTTGATATAGGATGTTCATAGATAAAGTAATATTATGTCTAGGTTTTTGTTTCAAAGCAATCTAGAGATGGGAGAACCAAAGTATCCATGAGTTGATTCCCGTCCAGGCTAAATGATGCATAATTGTTATGGATTGAGTTTGAAATAACCCCTCTTCTATTTGACTTTGGGGATGGTAGGCAAGAAGGCTAGTGGGGGTGGGTCATTGGGAGTCTCTACTTTCTCATCTGCTAAGACATGGACCTACTGCCTTAAGTTCTTACTCCCATGGACTGAATCAATCCCACTGTCATGTCTGCCAAACTCTGGACTCTGAGCCCAAACAAATCTTTACTCCCTTAAGTTGATTTTGTCAAGTGTCTTGTCACAGAAAAGAAGGGAGGGAGGGAGACAGACACAGTTACAGTATTTTATCTTGCATATTTGATTCCTTTAAGAAAAAGTTAAAGTTGTGAGTGACTTGTAAGCATTTAACAACCAGGACGTTTCACATAAAAATCCAGCTTCCCACATCTGTCTTGAAAAGGAAGGCACCATGGCTACTTCTGAGTGGCAAGAGTGGAACATGCTGGGTCCCTCAGAGTCCCTTCTAGTTTGGTTCCCACGAGAACACTGCTCTGGGTTCCTACATGGAGTCTAGTCCTGAGAGAGTGTGACAGTACAAAAGGAGAAGGCTCATTGGAGATGAGCAAGAGATGGGGAAATGACCATAGTCACTAAATGTCATTTTATTGTCATTCTTTTCCAGGCACCCAGAGTTTGCACATAATCATGCATCTCCACTGGTGCAATCCGGGATGGACAAAGCCTACCTGGATCCTGCAGACATATGGCTCCCGACAGCACACAAATGGGCAGAAATTGAGGAGAAGGGCCCATTTCCATTGAACTGTCATTTTCAGAATTTCATTTTTCCCCAATAGCAGCCAATCCTAGACAGGGTCCCCAACTGCCTCACACTCACCTGAGCAGCTCTATAAGCCGTTCCTCAAGGTATTTCTTGGTTCTGTTCAGATCATCTAGGTCCGCAAGCATCTTCTGGTCATTCCTTTCTCTGTTTGTCACCTCCTGGCAGAGTTTGTTGTAATATTCTTGGATTTTTGATGTGGCCTTTTCAAGTTCCTTCTGAGTTCTGGGAAAGGAGAAAGAAAGTTTCCTCATTAGCCCTGATATTCAGCTTCCTGGAATCTCTGGGTCCTCCGGGCCTTCAACGAGAGGTTCTGCAGCCCTCCTGGCCTTTCCCTCCATGGTAATACACGACTTGCTCACAGGTTATGCATTATCATACCAGAATCTGAGACTCTCCCTACCTCCCCTTCAAATATGAAAGGGTATTCTGAGATGGCAGACACATTCCAGGATGTTAACATGACATTCCTGTAAGGTCCTGGGCAGGAGCTGAAATTGGGAGGAGCCAGATGGGAAAAGGCTTATGGGGTGGTGATGGAGGATGAGCAGGGGTGAAGAGTCAGGACATAAAGGAGAGGTGTAGTCTCTCAAACGTGGCTACAAAGAGGTGCTCTCAGGTGTCTTTGGGACTTTGTATTGAGGAGGGTTCTGGGCCTTTAGTAGGCCTTCTACCTGATAAGTCCTCCAGTGTCCTGAAATTCTGTTCTAGGCCCTGCGGAATCTTAGCATACAGCAGAGGTGGCTGGTGGAGCTGGCTGTCTGCCCAATCCCATGCATTCCACATGTAGTTTAACTATCTCCTCAGATGGCAGTTTCTAAAGATATTACAAACCCCGAGACTAGTAAGGTGTTTATAAGAACTCCATTAAACAGAGGTTTTATGGAAAGCCTACATTGTTTGCATGCTTTCCAGTCAAGTCGAATACACAGCTATCAAAGGTTATTTAATACTCAATAACCAGAAAGTGATTTCAAGGCACATAACACAAAATATCAAGGGAGGTCTAATCCTGCGCAGATGAACTATGTAATTCTTAGCAGCTAAAACAAATCCTCTGAGATCTCCATATAACCATTCTTATAGTATTTTTTTTTTTTTTTAAAATAGGGTCTCACTATGTAGCCCTAGCTGGCTTGTAACTTGCTATTTAGACTAGGTGACCACAAACTCAAAGAAATCCATCAACCTTCTGCTCCTCCAAATGTTAGGATTAAAAATTGATCCTGTTGACAGGCTTGCAGGTAATTCTCCTCCTTTCCTACCCTGTCAAAATGCATGTGAGATGTGGCTTCACCCCTCCGCTACCATACTGTGGAATGGGTGAGGGGGAGAAGGCTTCCCTCCATCCCTTCCTGCCTGTGGTGGTGGGAGAGCTGGCCCTGGGGTCATGAGAGTGGGAGGCTTTACCCACAAACTACTGGTAGAACTAACCTTCTTGAAGGTTGGAAGGTAGGGTACAGGTAGGTCCGCCTGGAAGGCATGAAAGCAGGAGAGCTGGCCTCTCCATCAACCATGCGGTGACATGGGTGGGGCACAGATATTCCCTTGTCCCTTGCCACCTAGCCTGGGGGCATGAGAGTGGGAGAGCTGGTCCTGCCCCTGACTGGCTGCAGTACATGGGGGAGCAGACCCTACAAACCAGCTCACCTGAGGAGTGCACAACTAGACCTGACCCTGTGGATGTGAAGAGAAGGCTGGCCTTGGGGAAAGGAGAACAGAAGAGCTGGTCCTGGTGACATGAGTGCAGGTGAGCTGGATTGAGGGCCTGAGGGCAAGAGAACTGGCTCTGACGCCTGCTTCATTGGGTGAACTAGCTGGGACAGTACTGGAGCTTGCCCTGGTGGTGACGATGAAGGAAACCTAGTGGTCTGACCAACCCAGCTATCTATCACACAAGCCCAGAAACAGGGCTATGAGTTAGCCCACCCCAACATCCACCTCATCTATGAACTGCTGGAGGGGCTGGATCTGCAGATCCAAAGCTACAGGGTCTTCATGACACAAGATAACAACAGGATATCCAGGAGGAATTCATCGAGGGCCCAGTATCTGTAGAGTAGTAGAAGCCAGAGCCCTTGAGCCAGACCAATGATCCATTACAAAGAGCACTTACAAGTAAAGATGTATGGACTAGGGGGTATACTGTGTCTCACTGGGTCATACTACAGCTTCCACGCCAAATCATCTCATCTCATCATCATCATCTTCTTCTTCTTCTTCATTTTGAGGCTATACTTTTACATTTTTTGGGGGGGAGTCACAAGGGCAGAGAATGGAGGTGAGGGGATGGGGAGATATGTGGGATTGAGATGCATGATGTAAAATCCACAAAGAATCAATAAGAAGTTAAAAAAAAATATGCCAGCATACTTGGCTTTCATTCTTACAGCATTTAAAAACACCACTCCAAATGTGTCCTTTGTTTCAAATCACATGAACAAGACCTGGCTAGGAATGTAAGAAATGGGCCAGCCACTAGACTTCTTCAATCCAGACCCAAGCAGGAAGCAGGTGGCAGGAGAAAAGGGATGAGTAAGGCTCAGAACAATCTGATACACTTGCTTTTGCTGCTGGCACCTAAGAGATTCTCTTCCTGATCAACTGTTCTCAGCAGGCCCTAGCTACCAGCTTGGCCCCAGTTCACAACTGTACATGGCCTCAGGCTGTGCGTGATAAACTAAGGAGAAACTAAACCCTCTCACAGGACTGTTGGGAAGGCTAAACAGGTAATTATAGGCTAAGTGTGAAGATCTGAAATCCAAACTGCTCTGAAATAGGAAAACAATGCCCATCTATTCCCAAGCCTTTCATCTCAGCTAAGGATGCTTGGCTTGCACAAGCAGCATTTAGAATAAGCCACATACAAGAAGGACTCAATGTTGGTTCAATTTCCATTATTCTCAGGCTCACTGTGCCTGCTTTCAGTTTTTTGGAAGCATGCAGTCAGTGTGTACCTAGCTGGAGGTAAAAAGCTGCACCTGATGAAAGGTACCTTGTCTACTGTGGACGATGGCAGGCAGACAGTTGACTTTTTCTATGGCAAGCTTCTGGCCCCTGTGCATGGGTTTGCAGGATTTCCCCAACTAGTACAAGTGGCTGACTTTCTAAAATGAGTGTACCTACCCACTCCCTGAAGATCACCAGTGGCTGTGTGGGTGACCCAGTGACTGACCTTTCTAGGCTTATTCGAAGAGTAGTGCTTTCTTCGTCTTTGTGCTGCAAAGTGGCCTGGCACTCTGCAAGGCGGCTGCTGGTACAGTTCAGCTTCTCTTCCATGGCTGCCTTGGTGACCTGGTATAGGATACCCGGAAGAACACAAAAAACGTACAAAGCTCACCCTCCATGGAAGAAGAGACTGATATGCTACTCACACTTTCTGATCGGGCCGCTTCTGAGGCCAGAAACCTATGTTCTTTATTTTGGGGGTATGACCTGTTTAATCAGTGGGGTTACTGGAGAGCAGCGGCACGGGGTGAACTTACCAGTGGGACCAGTGCCACCTCACTGGCACAAGGGAATGCCAACAGAGTCACCAAGGCTAGGGAGTGGGACATAGACATAAAGGGAGTCATGACTTAGACTTGGGATATTGTCTGAACCAATGACTGTCTCAGTTTGAGACTGGCAGCCATTCTGAGGAGCATCTGGCAACAATCCAGTAAAAGCAGACCAGATCCCCTTTCCTTGATAGCACCCCTGCCAGGCCCACCTTTAGTTCGTGTACAGTCTCCTTAGTCATTTGTAGCTGCTGGCTTTGCTCTTCTAGCTGGGCCCTGAGGCTCCCACACTCTTCATTGGCTGCCTGGAAAGGATGAGGAAGGCATCATAAGAGAGATGTTCTTACTCTGAGACTCCTTCACCTTTATCACCCAAACAGTCTCTAAAAATGCAACTTCACTGTTTCCCAAAGTAGCTCTTCAACAGGCTTCTTCTCTACTGGGAACAAAATACTTGCAAGTTTACAAGGAAAAGAGTCTCAGCTTATTCCTCAAACAGAATTAATTTTTGCAAGTGAGAAGAGTGGCCCATGAGCCTCATGGGCTGGGAGGACACTCTTAGGAAGGGGCAGAAGAGGGTACAGAGTGGGCTGAGAGCACAGAAGCCTGCGTACAGGTCTACTAGTGCTGTGGCTGCCTGTCCATGTTCTGATCTACCATTCACTAGGCCCTTTCCTTCCTGCAGTACCAATGGCTCATATTCTACTGGGGTCTCTTCCACAGTCTGTCAGCCATCAGGACAGTACCCAAAGAAGCTGATTATTTAGTAAGGACTAGAGTCAGGACTCAAGATACCATAGACTGGTGACCCAAGGGAGGGTGGGCTCTAAGAGATAAGGCAGGGCTTGAGGCTGAAACTTATATGAAAGGGACTGTATACAAACACACAAAAGGGGAAGCAGCAGAAGGATGTGTGCACTCACTGAGCTGCTGCCACTGCCTGCCTTGTGGATATGGAAATGGGCTATTAGATCAGCTGAGAATTCAAAGTTACATTTGTTGTGAATTTGTATATATCCTGCTATCAATGTCAGCTACTAATTAAAAAAAAAAAGCTCTGTGTGGGCCAACATCTACCATGGCCCAAATGAAGGCTTCTAGGCATTTCTCCCCATGCTCTGTTTGATGTATGTCTGCAAAGAAATGTGAGCTACTAAACTTGAATGGAACCAGGACATTTTCTGGTTTTCGCCTTTTTCTTGCTGCAGAACCATCTATTTAATCATGGAGCCACCAGCTGTATCTTGAGGCTAAAGCTGCACTTACCTTCAATCTGTTCTGATGGCCCATGATCTCAGCACTTAGCTGGAACTTGAGGGCATCTCGTTCCTGGTGTGCAGCTTCTTGGAGGCTCTGGGTCAGCTGCTCAGCCTGGGCCAGCTGTGCCTGTAGACTAGAGAATGAACTAGCTGCCTCCTCAGCTGCCTTTAGCTTTTCCTGCAAGCTCTCCTTCTCTTGCTGTAGTCCCATCACCTGGAGCTCCAAGCCCCTTTGCTCCTGTAGTGCTGCCTCTTTGGAGTCCTGGAGCTCCTGAGCCAAGCTGGCCAGGGCCTTCTCCATCTGATCCTTCTCAGCTGTCAGGGCACAGACCTGTATGCCAAGCTCAGCTGTGTCTGTATTGGCTCGGTGAAGCTGGTCCTGTAGCTCTGCATGCTCCAGGTGGGCTCCCTCAGAGCTGCACCTCACCCGTGACAGCTCTGCCTGCAGGGCTTGTAGCTCCTGCTCCTGCTCCTGTGCCTTGTAGGTACTCTCCTCCTGCAGTACCCTTTCTCGCACTGAGCACTGCAGCAGTTCCTGAACATGGGCCCTGTTGAGGGCTTCATTCTGCTCCTTCAGTTGCTCCACCAGGGTCTTATGCTCCCTCAGGACTGCCTCAGCAACACCCAGCTGGCTCTGTAACTTGTCTTGGTCACCTAGGGCCACCCGAAGCTTGGCTTGGAGGTCCACCACCTCATTCTGTAACCTCTGGGTCTCCCCCTGGTGAACTTCTAGCTGTGCTTGAGATAGGGCCAATTGAGCTGTGCTGACCTGGGGTAGGCTGAGGCCCTGGTGGCCTTTTTCTGCAGAGAGGGCCTCGATTAGCTGAATCTGCTGCTGGCACTGGTTCTCAAGAGCCCTGAGCTCCTGGTCCTGGGCCTCTGTCCGAAGCCGGCACTGATATGCCTCTTCCCGCAGCTGCTGGCACTCACCCTCCTTACTCTGCAGGGCAGCCTCCTTCTCTGCCACCTGGGCCTTCATAGTCTCTTTGGCTTTCCTTACAGCCAGGAGGCTTGCTTCCATCTGATCGCCCAGGTGCCGGATGCTGGCCTGCTCAGCTTCCAGGGAGGCTAAGGAGCCCTGGATGGCTGCCTCTCGCTGCTGCAGTGCCTTGTAATCAGTTTGCAGGGCTTGAAGTTTATCCTCAAGGAGCTGGTTGCGTACAGCCATGTTCTGCAGTTCCTTCTGTAGCTCCTGGTTGACCTTCTGCAATTCCTCCTGGTTTCTCCCTGGCACTGTGGTATTGTTTACCTGTTCTTCCTGGAGGAACTGCTGCCCCTCTTCTGGCATCTCCCCAATCTGTGGTGGGACAGAGCTCAGGGAAGACAGTCTCTCCCTACTCTTGCTGGCCCCATGCACCTCAGCGAGCTGCTCCAGTGTGTCCACTTTCCGGCTGAGATGGTCTCTGTCCTGCGTAAGCTGCTTCTTCTGCTCCTCCAGGTCACTCACCAGCTGATTCACCTTTACTAACTGGGTCTCCAGAAGTTGCAGCTGCCATGTCAGAGACTTGGCCTCCTGTTCCAGCAGCTGCTTTTCTTCTTGATGCTGCTTTTCCCGCTGCCTGGCTTCTGCCAGTTCCTCCTCCACAGAGCTCAAATGGGCCAGGGATTCCTGTAGCTGTTGCTGGAGTTGAGCTGACTCTTGCTTCTTCCCAGCTAGCTCTTTCTGAAGTGGGGCCACATCCTTCACTAACTGCTCTAAGCCAGCCCGGGCCTCCTCCTTCAGCTGTAGTTCCTTGGCCAGTTTCTCTAGCTTGATACTCTGCTGACAATTTAATTCCTGGGCCTTCGTGTTCTCTCCTTCTAGGGCTTCAAGTTTTCCCTTCAGTTCCTGCAATTTCAGAGCCATGTCCGCAGCAACTGGCTCTTGATGAAACTTTGTGTCCAGAGCTGGAACTGCTTTTTTCTCAGCACTGGCCAGGCAATCTGAAAGACTGGCTAGAAGCTGGTTTTTCCTATTCAGGGAGTTTCTCACAGCCTCAAGCTTCTGTTCCATGGTCTCAAGCTGCAGGACTGAATGGCTGTTCTCTTTCTTGCCTACATTCAGCTCCCAGGCCTGCAGACATGTCTGTAGTTTCTTCAGTGTGGCCTTGGTGACTTCCCCCTGCTTCTGGAGCTCAGCCACCAGGCCCATGAGGCCAATGCTGTCCTCCACTATAGGATACCCCCTCTCCTTCTCTACCTGAAGCTGCTCCCCTTGCCTGCTGATCATCACTCGAAGTGCTTGGTTCTCTCTGTCTAGCTGCTGTACATGTTCTTGTAGCTGTTTCTCTCGAACCTCCAACTGGTCCAGCTCCAGCCGCATTTCATCAAAACCTTCTAGTGCTTCATTATTTAAAGGACTGTTTAGGTCAAAACTGGAAGCCATCTCCTGAGTCTAAGGAGAAGCAAAAGACAGGAAGCTTTGGAATGAAGCTGCCCAGCTATTTGGATAAGTTTTTGTATTCAAAAGAAACAGAAGTAAAAACAAAGAGATTACCTAGCCTAAGGTAAACTTTTAGAGCTACTCCCAAAACTAGAACCCTCATGCTCAAAGTACCTGCCACAAGATCTGAGCCCATTCAGGGCCTCCAAAACACCACTGATGGTGCAGACTCACATCTCTATCCAACCTCTATCAGCTTTATGGGTTTAAATGGCATTGGTTTGTAGATAATCTAAACTCGCACTGAAATTATGGCTAACCTACTGTATTATACCCATAGCATCATGGCATGAAAAAAATCACGAAGTCAAAGAGTAGCCTTATCTATCTATCTATCTATCTATCTATCTATCTATCTATCTATCTATCTATCTATCTATCTATTTACTCATTCATTTGTTTATTGACTGGCTTTTCAAGATAGGGTTTCTCTGTGTAACATCCTTGGCTGTCCTGGAACTTGATAGGCAAACCAGGGTGGCCTCTTAAGAGATCTGCCTGCCTCTGCCTCCTGAGTGCTGTGATTAAAGGCATGTGCCACCACATCCAACTCATCTTTTCTATTTTGAATGTTTTTTATACAGAATGAGCATTTTTATACTGCAAATAAATTTCTACTATATAGTTCTAATAGGTTCACATTTTTAGTACTTCTGATCCATTGTTATTAAGCACCTTTCACTTGCTTCTCCACTTAGGACCAGGATGATTTTATTACCCCCTCTTACAGAAGAAAGAGCTGAAATGTCTAAGTTAACTAATTTACCCTTAGTTGGATCTTGGTAGGTGGCAGGGTCAATTCTAACCTCAGTGATAAACTACATCTTATAAGACATTTAAAAAATATTTTAAGAGTTCAGTTTTTAAAGGATCTAAATTTTATCTGGCTGTAAAAATCTAAATTCTAGGACACAGAGGACATAGTTTGAAGGGTTATATCACTCTGCTTAGAACAACAAGTATTTAAAAAGATTATCCTTGAATTGCTAGGGAAAAAGACATGCCCTGTTCACCCTAAGAGTCTGCTAACCCCGGAGTTCCTGACATTACCTGCAAGTAGTTGCTCACTAAACTGCTCATGCTGGAACTTCGGCTGGGGGGTTTCCACATGTAAGAAGAGCTGGTGGCTAGTGTCCTCCTATGGGGGCCACAGAATAGACAAACTGTATTCAGGTAAGAAAACAAACTCGGGTACACACACACACACACACACACACACACACACACACACACAGGCTGTGGTGCTGACAGTTACTAGGCAACCAGGTGGCATTAGGATATGGTCTGGATAGCATTTGACTATGTCCACTAAAGGGTTCATTTATTGGTCTTTAGAACGGTGGTACTGAGAGATGTGGAACCTTTAAAAAGTATGGCTAATACAAGTCCTTAGATCATCTGGGGGTATGCTGGTTAAGGACACTATGGGACTTTAACCTCTGTCTTACTATTTGGGACATGTGATCTCTTCTTCTGCATAAAATACATCCCATCTCCTCTCTACATGCCACCTACTCTGAAATGACAGCTCTTGCCAGAGCCTGGGCCATGTTGCTCAGGCCTTCAGCTTCTAAAACTGTGAACTAAACAAGCCACATCCCCTACCCTGAAAAGGAAGACTTTCAGACTCCTGTTTTTAAGCTTAAAGATTTAGTTTTATGCATGGTGTATGTGTAAGGGGTATGTCAGAAGAGGTACCATAGTCTCTCAAGCTGGAATGAATGGTTGTGAGTTGCCTGACATGGGTTCTGGATTTGAATGTGGGTCCTCAGACTAGAAATGTCTTTTCTTTATAAAGCTAGTCTGCCTCAGGCTTTTCATTACAGTAATCAATGGTGAACGCAGGAGTACTCTTTCCTAGATGGAGAACAAAGAGGAAAATACAGCACTTCTCTCCAAAGAGCAGATCTCCATTGCTGTAGTTAAACATCATGGCATGGGGGTTAGAGATAGCTCAGCAGTTAAGAATGCTTGTTATACAATCATGAAGACTAGGGTTTGGATCCCAGCACCTATGTCCCAGACAACCTTGAAAGCCCATTTCCAAGAGAGGTGAAGACAGGGAGATCACTGAGGTTTTCTGGCTTCTAGCTTTGAGGAGAAAACTTGAGACTCAGCTTCAGGGAGACATCTTGTCTCAAAAGAATAAGTGTAGAATTAACAGAGGATAACTGGTACCCTCCTCTGATGTCTATGCGCAGGCACACACACATACACACACACACATTCATACACACATATGCACACACATACACACATGTATATACACACATATACACACATGCATACACACACATATACACACATATACACACATGCACACACAATACACATATAACACACATACACATATAATACACACATATACACATGCACATACATACACACATATATACTTAAACACACATATATACACACACACAAACACACATGCACATAAAAAAATGAATCTAAATACTATAGCTTCCTTCCACTGCCTTCCCTCCCCCCAGATTTCCCCAGTAAATAACATTTTCCAACTTTCAGTTGTTTCTTTGAGTTTTAGGTGTCTGTCATAGTCTATTTGCCAGTGAGGAAAATGCAGCACTCAACCTAGTTTTTTTTTTTAATATCCTTGTGCTGAGAGGCTCATCTACATTGTGGCTAAAGACATGACTGTTCTTCATGTGGACATACTGGACAGGGAAACTCTCCTTTACTGAAGACGGCTTGTGTGACCCCTCTCACTTCACAGGGACACTGAAATCTAATCTCACTTTTACTCTACCAGTATGAACTGTCAAACCTAGAAGACCGTAGTCAAGTGCTGTGAGGTGTGAGGAGGAGGATGGAGAAGGAAACTCTTGAGACATTATCACTGTGGAAAGCTGGAACAAGCCTAACTCCACCAGCGGGTCACACCTGGTCATGGTTACTCGTGCACTGAGGGTCTCCTGCATGAAATCTGTCATAGAATATATAATGAGATGAGCAAAATTGCTTCACACCGTGCTATGGTTTGCTTCTTTCCCACATCCATAGAACCATAAGTGTGAACACAAGTAAGACTAAACAGTCTGCAAGGAAAAAGGCAAGTTCATGATTCACTGTGCATAACACTGAGAATATATGTAACATATCCATTATCATAAAATATTTATGAATGCATATACATATGGTGAAAATAAAGCCTTGGTATGGACATGCCTCAAACATGGTGCTGTGTTCACTTCTGGAAAGGAAAAAGGAAAAAGACAGCAGAAAGGTGGGGTCTTAGATCTATAGTATTTTATTTCTTAAAAAAAGAATGTATCATATGATGTGGGAATGCCTTTCTGTATGCTGTGCTTATCAATCTTTAAATAAAGGGCTGCTTTTGGCCATGGCAGGCACCATAGAAGAAGTAGGTAAGGAATCAGAATAGGTAGGAGAAGGAGGGCAGAGTCAGACAGATCAAGCTAGATGCCCAAGAAGAAACACGTAAGGAGCACAGGTGAGCCATGGGACACATGGCAGACAGATTAATGAGGATGGGTTGAGTTAGGATGAAAGAGCTAGCCAGTGATGTGCCTAAGACCTAGGCCAAACATCATGAAGTTAGTATAAGCTTCTGAGTCCTTTTGGGGGAAGCCTAAGCAACTAAGGGGTCTGGGGCGGCAGGTCTGTGGGTCTGGACCTCTCCCACCCGGGCCAGAAACCGTATTGCAACAATCATATAAAAGAAAGAAACCCTACAAGGATTAGCCTGAAAGGTCTCTCATTGGACAAATATGGGTAAGTTAAGCTCAAAAATAATGACAGAATGTAATCCACTGAATAACAAAACAGAACAATCCTCCCTCAAAAACAAAAAATCCCACCACCACCAAAAGAAAAAAAACCCTGATATAAATGAATGAGTAGGAAGGTAGGAAAAAAATAGTTGTAAACCTATATGTAATTTACTGATCAATAAAAATGGCTGGGTAGATGAGTAGCTGTCTTCAAAACATTGAACATCTCTTTTTTTTAACAAAAAAAAAAAAAAAAGGAGTTTCTCAAAGTACCTGGCAAATGTCGGCCAGGCGGCATCCAGGTCGTAGCCCCTTGATGCTAGATCAAATTGAACCTCAGTCAGCTCATATAGGTGGCCCACAATGTCAGAGCTCAGCTTTGGCTTCAGAAAGGGGCTTCTTGCATAGTACCAGTCACTGCAGAAAACATACACTGTGTGAATTGAGGAGAAACAGGATAAGCAAAGAATGAATCTACTTAAGACCATCCCGTGTGGTTCTGCCTCATCAGATCCAGTAACCCATGTTACTAAATCAAAAACAAGCAAACCATTTCATCATTCACTGCTGGACCATGGTTTCTCAAATAAGTTTTCTTTGCTTCAAAGAAACCGTTGGAATGATCTGGATGTTTATTATTTATATACTATCTCTTTTCCTACAAATAATCTGAGATACTTAAATCTTAGTGACTTGCCAAGAAAGGGCAATTGAAGGAGACAGGACAATTACTTTCGGGAAGACAATCTCAGCTTTTATTCCTTTCATGGAATCCAACAAGACATACTGGGTTCACTTCTAACTTCTGTTCAGATATTAAAAGCAAAGGAACAATGTCTATCCTGAAGCATTATAAGCACATTGTTATTGTGGCTTATCCATTTTACATAAAGCCATAAGAAGTTAAAAAGATAATACTGATGAGTTTAAAGAATTAGTTGGCTCATATTTGTGGTCTGTGATGCTCAACTATTTATGGCAGTCTTTATCAAGTACCTATAATAAAATACTCTTCAAATTAAATGTGCAAATGTTTTTAACTTACAAACTTGTCACATGTACAAGAATGTAAATCAGTTTAGAGGTAACAAGATAAAGCTAAACGTTTGCCTGTTATTTTTTAATTCAAAAGTCCATTCTTTTATTAACTCAAATATCTAGGGAGAGGCTGAGCAGAAATAGAGAAATTCTGGGCAACCGAATAAGGTTCAGCTGGTGGATCCCAGATCTGCAGCTCCTAATCTGATGTTCCCTTACTTTCACTCACTCAGGCCCACCTCTCTCCTTCCCTTACTCTTTCCTGCTGAGGCTGTAGAACAGAGGAGGACACATGGGCAACTTTGATTCACAGCATTTGCCCTTTAGTGAACTGGAGATGCTCATGGGGACTGGCTAAGTAAAGGTGAACCACACAGGCAATGCTTCTGGGAAGAAGAACACTAGCCCCAGTGAGCCTCCATCCATCAAGGAAAGACACATGGCATCAGGAGTTAAAAGATCACAGTTGAGCACATGAGAGAACTAGAAAAAGGTGGGGTTCCCCCTCTTCATCACCACTTTTAGCCTACATGCTCAAAGACTGATAGGAAATGTAAAGAATAACAGCTGTAGAAGAAACTGGGGGTACCTGATTCTGGTTTGGCTGACATAATTTCTGTTCATTGGTGCTATGGGATTAAGCCCAGCACAGTCTTGTAATTACCTGGTCACTTTAGCATTCATGAAGCACTGCTGCAAAGTATCTGCTAACCTCTGGTGCACCAAAGAGTAGCGAATGAAAGCTCTGCCTTTCCCCAGAGATGTTCGGAGCTGAAAACACAGATTACATTGAGATGAACACCTGACTCATGGAGGATTAGCAAAGGCCAATATAGGACAGGACATGCCATCCAACTTTACTTTGACACTAGCAGCCCTCATACCCACTAAAGGACACAAAACATCTGGCACTGCCAGTCTAGAGTGACGCCTGAAGTGGGTGGGCTTATCCTAGGCCTCTATCTGAGAATACTCAGCAAACATGTAAAGAAAAATATGTGAATGAAAATCAAACACCGGTACATCGAATGGACTCACTCTTGCTTCCTACCAGAATCTCTGAGTCAGACAGGAAACTCCTTGATTTAACTGAGTCAAGTGTGAAACCTGGAGGTAACTGAGTGGCTTCTCACATAGAAGCTACAGGGGGAAGGAAAGGTAAACTGGGGTGCTGGGCTTAAGGTACTAGAGGGTCAAGTACAGGGAGAGAGAGGCCTTAGTGGCTCCGCTGGAACATGTATCGAAAGGAAAAGACAGAAAGAGTGGAGTTGTGTAAGCAGAGCTTTGCAAAGGGTTTGCCAGATGTATAACAGTTTCTTTTATCTCCATAAAACCATTAGTCCCCTCCCCCCACGCAGTGGGATAACACTTTTGTACACTGTAAAGATCTGTCACTTGAATTTGTTTAGTAAAAAAATGATTAGGAGAATTCTGGGAAGTGGAAGAGCCGAGTCAGAAATTGCCAGCCAGATGCAGAGGTAGCAGGATGAAAATTCCTTACCGAGAAAAGGTACCAAACCATGTGTGTGGTGATATATCGTATATTTAATAAAATACTCTGGAATATCAGAGGACAGAGACATCTCTCCAGCCTTTTTGTTTGTTTGTTTTGCTTTGCCTTTTCAAGACAGAATTTTCTGTGTAACAGTCCTGGTTGTCCTGGAACTTGCTTTGTAGACCAGGCTAACCTTGAACTCAGAGATTCTCCTGCCTCTGCCTCCCAAGGGCTGGGACTAATGGTATGTGCTACCATGGCCTGGCTCTGTCCAAACAAAACAAAAGGCTGGAGAGATGTCTCTGTCCTCTGATTTTGTTAAATATACAATATATCACCACACACATGGCTAAACAGATAAGAAATATTGGTTAATTTAAGTGTAAGAGTTAGCTAGTAACAAGCCTGAGCTAATGGCTGAACATATAAGTGATATTAAGCCTGTGAGTCAATTATGTTGGAAGTGGCTGCTGGGTATTTGAGTTACTGGTATGGCAGAAACTTCTGCCTACATCTTCATGTATCTGTTCACACTCTCCTAACTGGGCTGGTTTCTTTACAGATAATTCTACTCATTACATTGAGTCAATGTGCAATGGATGAGAATAGGGCTTTCCAGAAATTCTTGTCCCCAGAAGTAGACATCATAGAAAAGCCTAGTTGTCTACAACTCTACAATAACTATGATGACAAAACCATATAAAAGCATAAAGGGATCCATCTGAGGTTTAGCACTCACAACATGGTGTGCTGGGCAGACTCTGCAATGAGGCTGCAATGCAGAGCCCTACTAGCTGAGGGCACATGGCATTCAGGACAAGTATATTAAAGGGAACTGCCACAGAGGACACTTGAGGCAGGTTTGAAAATTAAGATTCATAATCCTAATATATCAGTCCCAAAAGTATTTAGGTTCAAAACACACCGAATTTACCATAGTACAAGCTCTGGATCTGAGCAGACAAAGCAGGGCCCACACTCTCCCACTTCCTTAAAGGTCAGAATGCGGTGAGAGAGGGAGAAGGGCAGTTCGGTCACAAAACGGTCTTACTAGTCTCTACTTTATTAAGACGCTCTGGATTAAGACAGGAAGTGGTGGCATACCACCAAGGCACAGATAATGCGGTAAACATCTCAGTAGCAGCTCACATCTTTAACTCAGAGGTATTTCTTACTTTGAGTCATTCTTATTGATGACTCAAAAAAATAATAGAATATGAGGTAATTCTAAAAGACATGAGACCTCATGAACTACAGAAGCCATAAGACATTCCTCCATGCATAGTCACAATGGCAGAAGACTGACTTGATATAAAACACTATGGTATGCTTCTAAATAGTTATCTCAAGAGATGCTTAGAGAGGACAACCTTGATGTCACACCACGTACAAACACTTTCTCCTCTGATGAATAAGGTGAGAACAACGTGCTCAGTGGGGACAACTGGCACATCTGGGCAGCAAAGAACAGCTAGGCAAAGTGCCCATCTACATAGCCCCAAACTGGAGTAATAGTGGAATTTAATCAGACCTCTGCCCACAAAACCATTCTTGTCTGCAAGCTCTCACAGTTCTTATTTCTCCTACATGGCAGTAAAACTTCTTAAATGGTAACATTTGTGCTCATTAGCTAAACAAATGATAATATAAAGGGAGCTAGCTACTTAAAGAGATTTTTAAATGTCCTTAAGGAAAAAAATATTTCTTTTGTACTGCAAATGAAAGTAACTGCTTATCCCCTTAAAAATGTTTTAGATCATAGGTCGCTTCATTACTCAATTCCTGGCTTTCTTAGCATCCCACATACATCATGCTGAAAAGGCCCACAACAGCAGGCAAGAAACATGGGCTGCCTGGAGCAGAGCTGGCTCCATTTACTTCAGGGAAACAGCCCCAGAAGAGCCCATTTTGAGTCTCTAGAAGTGGCTTACTAGAATGCTCATTCATATAAGTTAACCCAAATGGCTATCTTCTATCCAAAAGACCCTGAGGAGGCCTATAAATGCTTCTGACCCATTAAATTCTAGTCACACTAGAAGAAGACCCATAGAGCTCCTAAGTACTGGGATAACTGAATATCTAGCAGTTTTACCACCTAGTGATAGTTCAAGACAGAGAACAGAGCTTTCAACCAAAGATAAACAACTGAACCCTTGGGAAATCACCTTCAATGCCACTAAAACCTGCATTAGCAAGCCAGAGTCAGCACACAGCTTCTTTAATGCTTTTAAAGTCTATCTGCATGGCCTCAAAAAGCCTGAATGCATTATGAGAAGAGGGGAAAAACAGCTTAAAAAGTAGACTGTTTTAGAAAACACTTCTCGACCCTACGAATGAAGACTAACTCACTGTTAGAGTTCTCATACAATCGAAGGCTTCAGTGCTGATACTTGGGTAAGGAGTGGAGAGTGAAGTGGGTACCTTTCCTCCAGATTACTGCTTTACATCGTGAACCTGAGTTCCTCCCCAATCTCACAAGACCAAGATCACACTGACATTGAAGATACGTGCCGGCAAACTCTCAGAACTGCCATCTTTTCTTACTTGCCCAGAGTCAGAGGATGTAGCTGGTAGACATCACTGAGCTTTTGATTTTAGTGTGCTTAATACTGTTTCCATATATAAGAAGAAACACCATGGCTCCAGATGGTATTCTTGGGAGTGCTATTTTTAGAACACCCAACACTCTAACACTATGGGCTTTAGGCCAACCAAAGAGTCTGTGCTGATTTTAAAGTAATTCCATATTAGTCAGAGATGCTGACAAGACAAAATACATAGACTTTTCTAACCCTTTCTCCAAATTTCAGGTTCACTTGCTCCCCATGTATGTATGCCTCACGGAGATGGAGATGGGGATGAGAGTAAGGCATGAAGAAAATTATGAGGTTTAGTCACAATATGTGTGCTGAGAAGACGCTGCTGCGGACTTCAACACAGGACCTTCTAGCTTCTGATGCAAAGCATCCAAGATAAATGAATTAAAGGAACTTCCACAGAGGTCTTGAGATAAGACTTCAAATTAGAATCCACAAAAGAAGAAGAGTGTGTAGGGCAGTATGATGCATTTGCGTGTTTCTTTAGAAGCTTTACAAGTTTATAGTAAGACAAAGCCAGGGCATTCAGCTCTTCCTCAAGAGCCCAACTGAATGTAGGAAGTTACATAACAGCTCTTCATGATAAGAAATATCCTTGAGATTCTACCTTACTCTCCTTACTTCAAATTCAAGTTTAATGGGCAAACTGTTGGAAAGGTAGCCTAGCAACTCTAAACATTTTTCTGGTTTACATTTATTTGTTTATTTATTCATTTACTTGTTCACTCTATCTATCCATCCATCCATCATCTTTCTGTCTATCCCTACCTACCTATCTATCTATTGTGTGTATATGTATGTGTGTGCACATGCGCGTGCGCCAGGCCATGTATGTGTCATGGTACATGTGGAGTAGTCAACCTGAAGGAACCTGTTCCCTTTTAAAACCATGTGAGTTCTAGGGATGAAGCTTTGGTCATCAGGCTTGGTGGCCAGTGCCAGTGCCTTTATCTAATGAATGGTTATGCAAGCTCTCTGAATTAGCAACTAAAGAAAATGATTTTTTTTTTTTTTTTTTTTTTTTTTAAAGAGGAGTGTTACACACTTCCAAAGGGTGCCACAAAGAGGCTTTCCAGTGTGGATAGTCCAGTTGGGAAATGGACCTGGCCCATTTCTGCTTAGTCTGAACTCAGGTAGTTTCCATGAGCTTGAATCAGATAACAGGTGCCCTGTGTGCCTGGACTGGATTTCTTGGCTTCTTAGTCACCCAAAGACTTGGTGCTATATCTAGCTATTTGTAGAAGAGGTATTCACAAAGACGCATTAGGCAGCCAGTGGAAGACAGGAGGTCTTTCCCATCATGGCTTGTCTTACCTCTGAGATGGACCTGACAAAGCGGATCCCATCATTTGCTCCTTTCACCTTGGCTAGGCATGCACAGAAGTAATCCCAGTAATCCTTCTTGCTACCCAGGAGGCTAGCCTTCTCCTTCTGATCAAACTGGACAAGAAAAGGAACAGAGAGGAAGTCTGAGCCCACTGTTGTTCATTCTCTATTAACATAATAAACATTACTAACTTCCTGGGGACAGGCACTGAGGGAGGCCCCTTGATGGTCTCACTTTAATTTATTGGCAAATCAAAGTATGTTAATCTCCGAATAAGTGTTTTAATTTACAAACCTTAGATGTGGAAAATGAAGCTAGTAAGTACCATCTCAAGGTAAATAATTAGTAAGATTTAGAAATAATAAGTTCTTGGTACTTGCCTAGCATATACAAAGCCTGAGTTATCTGTAATTCCAATATAGCAAGCTAGATTGACTGATTAGTAGAAAAAGAAAGGAAGAGAGGTAGAAAAGGAGGGAGAGAGAAAGGAAGAAAGAGAAAAGGAAAGTAATGAAGGGAAAAAAGAAAATGGGATAATAATTAATTTTAAGGGTTACTACCATAGTTTTGTGAAAAACCTCCAATGTCATAAGAAAATTCAAGGGAAAAGTCTCATGTTAATGTTTGGAGTATCAATTGTACTGTAACTCAGGGAACTGAGGAAATGATGTTTTATCCATTACTCAACTCTCAAGAGTGAATACTTAAAACACATGAACAATTCAAATGAATGTCAGTGTTGAGTACTTTCAGATTCAAAACCAAAATAGGCTTAACTGGAAAAGGTAAAAAAACCAAGCAAATAAAGCAACTCTCATAACTACCTCTGGTGTGAGAAACCAGCAGGAGACATAAGATGAGTCTTTTCATACCTGTCTTTATTCCGAGCAGCTCTCTTACCCTATGTTCTCTTGAGGGATACGATACTGTAAAGTATCATAGGTATCTCTCTATATCACTTATAGAATTTTTCCCTGGTTATGGAACAAGATTCATATATGCTATTATCAAATCTAAGTAACACAAAACAAAACCCTGAAAAAACAGCAATGCCTCATACAGTTGTGGTTAAATGACTTCAGGTGCATTTCTTTCCTGTCTATTTCAAAAGTACGTGCTTCCCAAATCAGCAGAGTTGTCTGGGTCAAATAAAGCAGACACAAAAATTACAGAATGAAAATGCTAAAAGAATGTTTGATTTAGAAATAGCCAGCTCCACAATAACCATACTTGAGGAGCAAGACTCTGAAAGGGGCCTTGGATGATCTTCTAGATCTGCACTCTTAGAAACCACCTTGATATTGTGTCTGTCAGGGTGAGACACCACAGGGTTCAATAAGTTCTCAAAGGATGTAAGTAACTATCCTAGCACACAGTTAACAGCTTTTTTGGATAGCCTGTGTCTTGCCTTAAGATGGTTTAAACCTTAGAGGAATGTTTTCAGTTCCCAGAATGCCCTGACTCACACGGGGGGATTGAGCTCTTGGGCCTCCTCTGACTCTTAGTCTCACCACAAGGGCTTGTGCCTTCTGAACCACATCCTGGAAACTGATCAAAGTCACTCAAACGGGGAACAAGAGACAACTGTGACAAAACCTACACATGAAAGATGCCACTTACTTGCAGAAGATACTCAAGTTTATAAGAAAACTTGTGCAAGCTGGTGCTGTCATCTGTGATTGGTTCTCCTCCTTCCTTAAATTCATTGCTTAGTTCTGTCACTGCATCTTTAAGACAACAGACAGGAACATGTGACTAGAGAGACATATGTGTCTATTTGACATTTTAACAGCCCTAAAATTAGTGTGCATCTTAGATGTATTGAAAAGTAAGTCTGAGAAAGCAGAAATAACACTAGGAAGCACAAGGATAATGGTCAGTGATGGTCACCTTAGAAACACACCGACTTGCAAATATTCAGATGATATAACTTCAGGCAGGAGAGCCCACAGACACTGCAACAGCCTGCTGACTATGCATACTTAAAAAAAAGTCATCCCTATGTATCCACCACCAAGCTAGCACTGTGTATACACTGCCAGTCAACAAACAGTTGCTATGTGGATTAATCAATTGCACTGTCACAAAACAAAACAGGCCTGGGACAGTGAAGGGAAAAAAGTGGACAGGATACAGTTCTGTTCTGTGATAGCAAAACACCCAATATTGGGTGTTCACAAAGTGAAAACATGTGTTTAACATTTTAGCAGCCCTGGAATTGGGATTCATGTTAGGTATGTTGAAAAATAAGGCCATACTTTCTTGGCAATGATGCATTAAGTGAGAAACACACCTAAAAGGCAGGCATCAATTTTGGAGACTGCAAATGGTGGCCTCTGGCATTTAATAGTGTGAAGTTCCTTTTCATAACGTGCCCCCAGAGGGAGTAAGCCATACCTAAAAGACCACTGTTCTCTGAGTTCTTTTTAGGGTGGTCATGACCCAATCTCCTGTCACTAGAATCTGAAAATCAACAGAGGGAGCCAAGCTTCAAGCAAAAGCCGCAGCATTTACTACAACCCTATATCAGCACAGGCTAAAGACAGATTCAGAACATCAGCAAGTGCAAGTAACCGGAACAATGACAACAATCAGTTTCTGTTAACTGGGTTCCCAAGAGGGTCAGACCTTTACATGAATCTTTCATTAATGGAGTGTTTGCCTTATTTCAATAAGCCTGAGGTGTTATGTAATATGCATTCTAATTTTAGCACTGAGGAAAGATAAAAATTTAAATACAACATGGGATCTAGGAAATATCTTATTATCACCCCAATTTTTCAAATAAAGAATACAGGGGCCAGAGACTCAGCTTGAGATCCTGCTGGCCAACAGCAGAGCTCTAAGCAGGCATTTGCCTTTTTACCTCTCCAGTGTTCAGTTTTGTCCCCCTTGTTTGACGGTTGGGTCTGATGACAGGATGTACGTTTCAAGTCTATTGAATGAACTGAGAATTCTGTGGAGCTAATATAGATTAATGAGGCTTTCTTTGAAAACTAGCCACTGTGACATAGAAAAGACTATTTTGTAGTAAAACTTCTAAAGGCCAATGGCAAACACAGATTTGCCCAAACTGTCAATTATTTTCTTCGTATGGCTGTATAATTTAATGAAACAAAACAAAAAACGCAAATATTTTACTTGAAAGTCTAATGTGGTCATGAACTGGTGGTGTATAACCCCAAGCTTTGTTTCATATTGGTTCTGTGACAGTAAGAAAGTCAGATACTTCACTGTGTTGTGTCTATTTTCTTTACTCAAAATGGTAGCAGAGGTTTAAAATGTTCAACCAGCTAAGCACTCCAAAATTGCAAAATATCCAAAAATATTGCAAAATGTTATAAAACCAAATTCTGAAATATTTGGTTGGCCTTTCAGATAATGGACACTCAGCTTGGATCAACTAAGAGAGGCCTCAAAGCACTATAAGGAACAAATCTGAGAAAATGGGTTGGACCTTGTTGGCTTTGGATCTCAGATGCAGACTGTGGACTACACTGAGCCTATCCCAGACCAGTATCCTTTACTATAAGATTTCTACTGCTTTGTCTAGTCTAAGGAACCTGGACTTCTAGGCTGTTGGGTAAGTGTCACTGTGGCCCCTGCGGACAAAACTCTGTGGCAAATGTGCTGGCACTCCAGAGGCTTATAAAAATAAAGCCTAGCAGAACAGGGGAATGAGACCTACTAAAATCTGGTCCTTGGGAACTCATCTAAAAGGGTACAACTTGGACTCTGTAGTCCACAGAAATGCTATTATTCTGTCAAGGTCTAGCCACAGTTTTGCCTGCTTCCCTTCCCTTGCCTTTCTCCAATGAAGAAGGGCTACAAACTCAAGTGGTTCCCTCAGGAACCCTGGAGGTAGCCGACCTGGCACTAAAATGTATGGGACAATGGCCACCAGTGGCTGAGGGCTAGCGTGGGGAGATGCAACTTAAAGCCTCCAAGCACCTCACCTGCCTTCATGCTTAAAGAGAGGAGAATGTTCCTCCCCATAAAAGCCAAACTTATTAAAGCCCAACAAGGGGTGGGGGTGATTGCACCAAAGGCAGCTAGGCAACTTAAAGCACACGTAACTAAACATAGCCTTCTTAGTGGTATTTAATTTTGTTCACAAACTAGCCGTGTTTATCTGAGCAGAGTGTGAGGTAAATCCTCCCAGTTGCACAGAGGCTGGATATCTAAGGACCAAATATTTCAATATGATGAATACTGTGTGTAAACAAAGAGGAAAGAGCTGAATTCTGACTATTTTAACAGCCAGGGTACAGGCCCAAGTTCCTCCAAACCAAGCCTAGTTCATCAGCCACTCAAACAGACCTTGTAGATCACGGATGATCCTCTGGAGCTGGGTCTCAGCGCTGCTAGAAGCCATGGTGTCCCCCTTTCTTGATTGTGAAGGTCCAGACTATTAGTTCAGTGCTGCCAGTCAGCAGTGGTCAGATTCCATAGTGGCACCTGTAGAGGGAAGAGGTCACAGACTAAAGAGTGCAGAGGATCTTCACCCTGGGCACAGGACCCATCAGATGTCTTCTTGAAGAGATGGACTGACTTTTTTGTGTGAATCTTGTTAGCAGGTACTCTCAGATTTGCATCTTCTTATATATTATATTCTGACACCATGACATACTTCTATACTGTTTTTGTGTGAATCTGTTAGCACATACTCTCAGGTTTGCGTCTTCTTCCATATTATATTCTGACACCATGACATACTTCTATACTGTTTTATGGGTTTTTTGCTATTTGTCAACTTGACACAATCAAAATTTAGTTTAGATTTGTTTGTTAACTTGACTCAGCTAGAATCATCAGAGAAGGAACCACAAGTTATAAGATGCCTCTTGTGACTGGCCTGTGTGGACAAGCCTCTGGGGCGTTTTCTTATTTAGCGATTGATGTGGGAAGGCCCAGACCATTGTGGTTGGTGTTACCACTGATCAGGTCCTGGATGGTGTAAGAAAGCAGGCTGAGCAAATCATGAGTAACAAGTCCCTCAGCAGCTGTAGCATGAATCCTAATTGGTCTTGCCAACTTCTCAGCCATAAAGGGGAGATCCTGTCTCTATGAATCCTCAGACTTAATAGGCCGAGATCCTGTCTCCACTTACCACCACTACCTAGCTCTGTTTCTCTTTTAGACAAATTCAGTTTGTTAGCCCAGGGTGGCCGTGAACTCCCGATCTTCCAGTTTTCTCCTCTCAAGGGTTGAGATTAAAGGTGTGTGCCACCACTGCCTGGTCTCTCTGGTTAACTAGTGGCTAGTTCTGCCCTCTGATCTTCAGGCAAGCTTTGTTTGTTAGCACACAAACAAAATACCACATTTCTCCCTTTCTAACTAAAATAAAAAGGGCTATAACAAATATAAGGAAAACTATATACAATTATGTGTGTGTATATATATACACACACACTATATATATATGTATTTTATATATATATATAAAATACAGTAGCAATATACAAGCAGGGCTCTGAAGGCTTCTGTTCCAGTTCCTGCTTGGCTCCCTCAATGATGGAGTGCGATTGGAGAGTTTTAAGATGAAATAAACTCTTTCTTCCACAATCCTAACCAAAACACAGACTTAATAAGAAATAAGACCAATTTAAGAGCATAGCTGGTTCTTTCTGAGCTGCCCATCCTGTCTCTTGGGACAGAACTGCCTCATACTTCGTACCCAGAAAAGTCTCCAGTGGTTACCTTATTACTTCCTATAGAGGTCAGACCTGCTTATTTCAAATTCTGACATCCCTAAACCCCAAGAGGCATTTTTCTCACATTCCTATCTGAGGAGCAATCAGAAACTTCTAGCCAGGTAATGTTGGGGGATCGGTAAGGGAAAGAGGCAGGAGATACATACCCTAGGACTTCAGACAGGGACAGCCTGGCCTGTCTAGTAGAAAGTGGCAAAGTGGATTCTCCACTGTCAGTCTATTGAGCCTCTTCTGCTCTGTGTTCTGCTAACCTGAAGGTGAAAATACTCCCTGAACTCCATCCAGGAGCCTACAGAGTGCTCCCTCCAGCCCAGGGACAGGGCACTATTTTAAGCTCAGTCACAGTTTTATCCGGTTGGAGAGTCCCCTACTTGGGCAGTTGTTAATGTCATTTAAGGACACAGTAGTGCTTAAAAACCAGCAAAAAGGAATGTGAGCACCTGGAAGGGAGTCATGCCTATGCATTTGGACATCAAGGCCTTTCAGACATTTTAATTTACCCTTTAGGTACCTTCTATGAAGGTGCAATGTCTGCTGTAAGGATAGTAGCAGCCACATTACTGACAGCCTGCCCAGAGCACTTATTATTCACAATCATAATGGTAAGGTAAACCTTTCCTGTTTAAAAAAGAAAATCTGATTTTTTTGTAACCTAAGACTCAGGGCCAATGAGTAGAACTGACTTGATTACTGTTCTATGTGATTTCAAACCTGGGGTTTTCCCAGTAAATCCTGCTGAACCCTTAGGACAGCACAATCACCAATACAGAAAATGACTTAACTGCTCCTAGGAACCATGCATTACCATGCCTCCCCGAGTCTGTGAAGCACGTGACAGCTCTCATTCAGTGCTAGGCTCCCTTCTGGCTTTAGGAGGAGGGGAAGGAAGCTCTGGAAAGGAAATGGCTCTAGTGATAAACAACTACAAATATTTATAAGCACTCTAGTGACTGGTCAGGTCAGCATAGGCTTGTCACTGAACAGATGCCTAGGGTTTATTTTTAACTCACAAGCCAACACAGTTGTGACTCAGTGTAAACATAGAGAGGTTCTCAGGCCCAGGAAGAAAGAGCCAGGCACCAAGCTGGACCATAGTCCCACTAATGCATGACACAGAGCTTCAAAGTCAAGGTTCAAGACTTCTAGAACCACTCTATAAAGGCTCCCAAAAAGTTCTGGATAATAGACTGGTAAAGGAGTGGTTTATGAGAAACTTGCTTCCCATCCCAGTGTTTCTCCAAAGTCACATGCTAAACACAGAGATCAGGAAGGGTCCAGACAGCTCTAGAGAGAGTCAGAGCCTATGTTCAGTTAGCCTCATTCTTTTTATTTTTTAATTTTTAAAGAGTATTTATTTTGTGTATACCAGTGCTCTATCTGTATGTATGCCTGCACATTGAAAGAAGGCATCTGAACTCACTTCAGATGGTTGTGAACCACCATGTGGTTGCTGGGAATTGAACTCAGGACCTCTGGAAGAGCAGTCAGTACTATTAACCTCTGAGCTATCTCTCTATCCCTAGCCTCTTCACACAAGGCCCAGGGTGACAGACTCTGTCTCAGTTTGCTTTCTATTACTGTGATAAAACACCATGACCAAGTTGGGTGGTGGTGGCTCACCTTTAATCCCAGTATTCAGAAGGTAGAAGCGGGGAGGGGGGGGGTGGGGGGGGTGGGGGGGTGGGGGTGGGGGGTGGGGGGGGTGGATATGATGATATGATTCTGAGTTTGAGGATATCTTGATCTGTAGAGCAAATTTCAAGACAGCTAGGGCTACACAGAGAAACCCTGTCTCAAAAAACCAAAAACCAAACCGAATCAAAACAAAACATAACAAAAACCCTGTGATGACCAAAAGCAACTTGAGGAGAAAAAGGTTTATTTCAGTTTACAGTTATAGTCTATTATGATAGGAAGTCAGGGCAGGAACTTGTGATGGAAACTCTGAGGCAAAATGCTTACTAGCTTGCTCCTCATGGCTTACTTAGCCTGCTTTCTTATTCAGCCCAAGATCATCTGCCCAAGGGTGGCACTGCCTGCAGTAGGCTGGGCCCTTTCCACACCATTTATTAAGAAAATGCCTCTAGAACAGGCAGGCTTCTGGGCCAATCTGGTGACCTTTTCTCTACTGAAGTTCCATCTCCTCATATGACTCTGGCTGTGTCAAGTTGACAAGGCAAACAAGCAAACAATGGAATTTTACCAGGACAGTCCTTGTTGGTGAGTCAGGGAGGACTCTGTATCCTCACGATCTACATATGGCCCTATTATCACCCTTTACTAGATGCTTGGTGCAGGCAGAGAGACTCACAAGGTACAGTCTAGCTTTGCTCAAGTTGAGCTACTGTTCTGGCTAGTTTTATGCCATATTGACACAAATGGGTGCCATCGGAGAGGAGTCTCAATTGAGAAAATGCTTCCATAAGATCAGGCTGTAGGCAAGCCTGTAGGTCACATGGTGACCGATGTGCAATGGCCCAGCTCATTGTGGGTGGGGCTATTCATGAATTACTGATGCCAGGTTTTATAAGAAAACAGGCAAGCAAGTCAAGAGGAGCAAACCAAGAAGCAGCACTTCTCCATTGCTTCTGCACAATTTTCTACCTCCAGCTTCTTGCTCTGCTGGAGTTCCTATCCTGACTTCCTATGTGTAGCTGGAAGTTTTCTTGTGTCCCACAGCTGCAGATACTTGGTCTCAAATAAATATACGGAGGCTTATATTAATTATGAACTGTTTGACCTATGGCTTAGGCTTCTTGTTAGCTAGCTCTTTACATCTTAAATTAACACATTTCTATTAATATATGTATTGCCACATGGCTGGTGGCTTACCAGCACTTTCACATCTTGCTTCTCTAGGAGGCCCACAGCTTCTGCCCTGACCCCACCTTTCTTCTTTCTCTACTTCTCTTGGATTCCCTGCCTGGCTGCCTCCTGTCTTGCCATAGACAATAACAGTTTCTTTATTAGCCAATGATAGTAACACACATTCACAGAGTACAGAAAGACCGTGCCACAGCAGAGATGGAAGAGTAAGTCAAATAACTCCCTTCCTCCAAGTTGCTTTTGGTCATGGTATTTCATTACAGCAATACCAATCCTAAATGAGACAGAAACTGATTCCAGGTGTTGGATTATTATTGTTATGATTTGGAGAGAACTGTAGAAGGACTTTGGAACTTCGGGCTAGAAAAGTCACTAGGTGTTGAGACTTCAGTGGGCTGTTCTGTAGGCACCTGGAAAACAATGTTGAGAGCAATACTGATGCTGGAGGCCTGGTGAGAGTAATTTCCTATTCTGGACTAAGAACTTGTGGTTCTAGTCAGCTGGGGCTGAAGAATTGGCTGTACTTAACAAGAGATCAGAAACACTAGAGTGAAACCTGCTTTGCTGGGACAATGGGTGCTTATCAGCTGTAGCTGAGCAACCAGCAGTGATTAACAGACTAGCAAATGTTTCCTCAGGGTCAGCACACAGAAGCTGTGTTCCAGGAGTGGCCAAGGTTCTACCTCA
Organism: Phyllotis vaccarum; assembly: GCA_033318265.1. Lineage (NCBI taxonomy): Eukaryota > Metazoa > Chordata > Mammalia > Rodentia > Cricetidae > Phyllotis > Phyllotis vaccarum. The sequence continues at coordinate 87,018,040 of JARWLC010000004.1, read as the reverse complement.
TGCTCGTGCTAAACTTAGCAGTGTTTTAAGAGTCACGCAGGTGGTATGAGTTGAGGCATGAAGGGGTCATGGAGAGTAGCTGAGGCTTTTTTTAAAGTATTAAAATTTGTAAAACTATTGAACTTTTAAGGTTTGTACAATGTTTGATGTTGTGATGCTGATATTAATGTGTAACCATGGGAATGAACAATAAAGGAAAGATTGTGACTTAACAGTGATGTGTTTGTGTGTTAAGTTAACAAGAGGTCAACTGTGCTGGTTTTCTTGTCAACCTGACACAAGCTATAGTCGCCTGAGAGGAGAGAATCTCAACTGAGATCAGGCTGTAGACAAATTTGTAGGGTATTTTCTTAATTAGTGATTGATGTAGAAGGGCCTCAACCATTGAGGATGGGGCCACTTATGGGTTGAGGTCTTAGGTTCTATAAGAAAACAGGATGAGCAAGCCATGAAGAGTAAGCCAATAAGCAGTACTCTCTATGGCCCCTGCATCAGCTCCTGTTTCTAGCTTCCTGCTCTGTTAGAATTCCTGCCACAATTTCCTTCAGTAATGAACTATGATGGGAAATATAAACCAAAAAACCCTTTATTCCTCAAGTGCCCTTTGGTTATGGTGAAATATCATAGCAATAATAACCCTATCTAATAAGCTATTCACAAAAAAAAAAAAAAAAGATAGAAAACCATCTGGTAACTGGATAGAATACAAGTGGCCCCATGCAGGGCTATAGATAACAACTCCTAGGTACTTTGCAACAACTCCTAGGCACTTGGCAACAAAGAGAAATAAGATATAGAAATGATAATCAGGCATCGAGCCTTCAGGGTGTTGTTCTGAGTTAATAAACAAAAACAACTCTGGAAAGGCGATATACTTTATGCTTAAGTTAATGCAATGCTTTCTCAAAAAGAAACCAGAATACTTGTTGCAGAAAATGGGGAACAGATGGGTATAACTGCAAAAGGGCCTGTGGTGGTAAAGGAAATGCAACAACTGTGCTCCAGCTCTTGCTTATAATGGCAGGTGTCAAAATTCACAAAATGAGCTGGACTTGGTAGTTTATACCCAAATTCCAGCAACTGGGAGGCTGAGACAAGAGGACTGCTGCGAGTTCAAATCTAGCCTGTTCTACATAAACACCTGGGATACATAGCAAGACTATATCTCAAAACAAAAACCAGAGGACTGGGGATGCAGCCCTACTGGTAGTGCTTGCCTAGAGCTCAAAGCCATGGGTTCAAGCCCTAGTACTGAAAAATTAAAAATAAAAAACCAGAATCGAAGCCAAACCTACAACAAAACAAAACCTCTAAACAGCAACAAAAAAAAGGAAAAAACCCCAAACTCAACCCCCAATGGTAATACATAAAAACTCACCTAACTGTGAATCCTATTTCCCCTCAAAGCAGTCTGTGATAATTCTTTAAAACATAATAGGAGCTCACAAAGGGGCAATTTACTTCTGCACGCTGCAAGGAAAGCATGATAGATTCTCTGTGATAACCACTGAGTTGCCAGGATGTCCCTGGAAAGAAGCAGTGAGACCAGGTGAAGATGAAGACAACACCTTCTCCGCAGTGCTCATTCCACTGTTAGCAATCCAGGGCACATGGCTTATTCTATGAAGCCCTTGGCTGTACGCATAGGCAACATAAGTGTTACAATAAGGCTGAGGTGCATGCTCTGGGGGAGGGGAGTATGGGACGGAGGTTAGAACTGACTGTGGCTAATGTCCAGCCTTTCATATGTGACTCCCAACCATAAAATTATTTTTGTTGCCACCTCCTAATTGTAATTTTGCTATTGTTATGTGTCATAATGTAAATATCGGTGTTTTTCTGATGGTCTTAGGCAATTCCAGTGATGTCGTTTGATGTTCCCCTACCCCAAGGGGTTTTGATCCAAAGAACCTCTGCTTTAATTCAGTTCCTGTTGTAGTGATCCCAACCATAAAATTATCACATTGTAACTTCATAACTGTAATTCTGCTACTGTCATGAGGCATAATGTAAACATCTAGTATGCAGAATATCTGACATGAAACCTGTGGGGGTTACAACCCACATGTGGAGAACCACTGGTTTATGAGGTTTTTTTTAAAGGCTACATTCTGGGCAGTCACTTCACAGTGACTGAACACTGAAGCTACCTGAGGAGAAAATAGCTATTCCGACAACACTGTTTCCATAGACTCTGAATACTGTACCCTTGATATGGGGCCTTATTAACAAGGGAAGACACAGAAAGGGGCACTCTTCACACCATGGTCAACTTCCTCCTTGTGTCTTTATGCAACTTCTCCAATGATGAAGTCTACTCTGATCAGACTGCCCCAGACTCATAAAATACTAGAGCTTCCACACATGAGGTTATAGTCTTTCTTGTCAACAACTCCATGTTATGTTTAAACCATCCAAATGCTTCAAGCTGTTAACTTCCTGACAAAGAAGAGATGATATGTTATGATCATGGCACTTAGAAGCCATGTGGTAAACCAAACATGGCGCCAGCAGAACATGACGTGGCTAAGTAAATCTGCGCCCACCTGCCCTCTTAAAAGGAGCTACCAGGCCATATGACTCTCTCTCCCCTCCCCTCTCTCTCAGCAACTCCCCTGAATAAACCCTCATGTGGCATCTGGCAGTGTGTGCATCTATCTCTCACATACGAAACTAACACTACACACGTTGTTTTAAAAATATATTATTCTTACCTAGGACCAAGTACTGAGTTCTTAGTCATGACCAAGGTATTCTTATAGAGATAAAGGATGTTCTATTATTTCCAAATTAACTCTACATCTGCTCAGATCCCCTACATGCTATACACACCACATACAGTATATTAATTCCAAACTAGAAAATAAAGACACTCAGCCTGAAGCTTACTTACACTATGGTTCAAATGACTAGTATTCACAATGTTGCCTGAAAACTGGCTCAGGAATGAACAACATAGTGTCTAAGAAGCCACAACAGAAGAATTATAAGGGGAGGTAACTGGGATGTGGAAGTTCACCTTGCTATGCTTTCCTAAGACAACAGGTAAAAACTGACCCACAGAGAACATGGTATGGCTGGATTCCTCCCCAGCCCCAAACACAGTGAAACCATTTTAAGTCCCACTTTGATCAAAAGAAATATATGATGTCAAACAAAAGGCAGGTGCCCTCTCTGGAAGAGTAATTAGCCTTGGCCTGGCCTGATTCACCACACCCATCAGTGTATTTCTAGGCACAAACAACAGAGATGGGTGCCTTTGATTTGGATGTGTACCTTTGAAGACCAGGAGGTCCCACTGGGTTGAACTGGAAGCTGTTGGTGAGCAAGCAAGCCACCCTCACCAGAACTTCACTAAGAGACTATGGTACTTGCTATGGAATATTTGTTTATATGGTAAAGATCTGTTGTTGTGATAAACAAGCTGACTGGTCAATAGCTGAGCAGGATAAAGTTAGGTAGGAGAGCCAAACTGAGAATGATAGGGAGAGAAAGAGTTGAGTCAGGAGTTGGAAGCAGATGCAGGGAGAATCAAGATGGGCATGCTTTACTGAGAAAAACAGGTACCAAGCCGCATGGCAAAACACAGATAAGAAATATGGGTTAATTTAAATGTAAGAGCTAGATATTAATAAGCCTGAGCCATCGACTGAGCATTTATAATTTATAATAAGTCTCTTGTGGTTATTTGGGAATGAGTACCAGACACAGAAAAACTCCACCTACAGGTACTCTGTTAGGGGTTTCCAGAGCCCAGCACAGGGCCAGGCATTTCAGCACATGTGAGCAAAGGCTCATTAGGTGATCCAACTCCTTGCTGCATGCCTGGGCTACCTTTTCTGAGCCCTCCCTCTTGCAATCATCTTTTAAAGGGAATGAGGATTTAAGACACTGCCATTGTTTCTTGAACCTTCTCTTGGCCTCTTCCCTTTCAGCAATATAAGAGGTTCTTTAGTCATTTCCCCAAAGCACAAACAAACTACCATGGATTCAGAACAGGTCAGAAAGATCTGAGCCCAGGACAATTGCCCTGGACTTGAGAGAAACTAAGGGTCTTATTTATTTTTAGTTGCACTGGTCTCTTGCCTGCATGAACGTCTGTAAGAGGGTGTCAGATCCCCTAGAAATGGAGTTACAGATTGCTCTGAGCTGCCATGTGGGTGCTGGGAATTGAACTCGGGTACTTTGGATGAGCAGCTAGTGCTCTTAACAGCTAAGCCATCTCTCTAGTCCCTCCAGATGTCTTTTAAGGATATAGATAGTGGTTCCAAGGAAAAGGCTACTGTCTGTTGTTGGGGCCAGAGCCGCAGTCCTACTGCTGCAAAGTCCAGAGAAGACATCTAGGAGGTGAGGATGAGGCATGTTTTTAGAATAACTTCTTCAACAATGAAGAACGGACTCGCCCCCAAAAGAGACATGCCACCAAGATGAGGAAATGGTGCATGGCAAAGGCATAAGCTCTATGGTCTTTGCTGGACCAGAATGTCAATGGATCAGTATAGCTGACTATAATTTAAGGACTGAGTCTTTGGTCATATATGACAAAGTCCCTAATAGTTACTTTCCTCACTGCTACTAGAAGACACCTGATTCAATAAACTTAGGGGAGGATTTATTCTGGCTTATAATTCAAGCAGCTATAATCCATCATAGCAAGAAAGACATGGCAGTACGACCTCAAGCCTGACCAGTCAGTTTTAGAAAGCAGAGTGAGCTGGAAATGGGGCACCTCAAGTCATCTACCTCCTCCATTGGGATTCCACCTTCCAAAGGATTTACAACCTTCCCAAAGAGCCTTATCAAGTAGGGGTTATAGTTCAAACACCCAATGCTATGGGGGTACATTTCACATCCAAACCACAACAGCCTTGGTCTTGAGGAAGCTCAGGTAAACTCTGGTGCTAACAAGCTGATAGCCAGACAAGAGATATTTTTGGCACCATTATTAGGAAAGGTCTCACTCAGGAGTAGGGGTGTAGGAACTGGGAACAACAGTGGTAGTGGGTAGCCTTGGCTTTTAGGAATTTAGCACAATGGGAAACAGACTCTAACAAATGGGAAACAATCCCCAATAAACTTATGAGAAAAATCACTTGAGGCCTGATAAATACTCTGATGAAAACAAACCATCCAGTGTTTACTGCATGACTTTTATTTGGTATTAGGATTAAAAACCCAGAGCCAGATATTGGGGAAAAGTATATCACAGACATAGGGAACAAACCACAGCCAATTCTCACCCAGTCAACTTTTCAGGCCTGTCTTCCCAAATCCCCCGAATCCTCTCACTCACTCCCTCCTTTCCATCCTTAGCCTAAATGGGAAGTAGCAGGGGAAGCTGAATTCCTCTCTCTCTCCCTCCGCCCAGCTGTCTCATTTCCTGGTTCAACTTTTCTAAAGCTAGGATTAAAGGTGTGAGCCACCAACACCTGGTTCTGTTTGGCCTTGAACTCACAGAGATCCAGGTGGATCTCTGCCTCCCAGAGTGATGGGATTATAGGCTTGGTTCTGTGGGTGACTCTGTCCTCTGGTATTCCAGACTCTTTTTATTAAATATACAATACATTATCTCAAATGCTCATTTTTCTAAGCCTTTGTTGTAGAGTTTCACATTATCCTTCTATGGCTCTTGGTACTATTTACATTACAGTATGTTATCTGTTAATCATTATTCTTTTTACTTATCCTTTAACTCCATTACTGTTCATATTTCCCCAGTTCCTATCACAGTTCAGGTCTATGAAGAAAACTCAGTAAGTTACTTGCCAAATGAATGAGACAGAATATAGATCCTCAGTATATAAACCAAACAAAATTTGAGGAATTAAAATACGTCAAAAAGAAAATAATAAAAATATTTCAAATAGTAAAAACATGAGTAAACTTTCAACAATCTAAACATCTGTCCTTATACACACAGATAGGTGTAGTCTTGATCCCTTGGTAAGGGATCTAACTTCTCTTTACAACAGATGGAAACCATTACTGAAAACCACAACCAATCAAAACCCAAAGTTTGGCGCCCAGTCCCAGTGGATATATCTACAAGGAACTTCTGAACGTAAGTCTCAGGGTACACTGCAGAAGATGGAGTGGGAAGACTGTAAGACGCAGGGGATCATGGAGTTTTCGCTTTGAGACAGTGTCTCCTAGTGATGTAGTTTTACCAATAGTCTGCCTAGATGTGAGCCGAAAAGGACAACAACAAAACATGTCAAGCGGACATGGGAAAGCCCACGAGGCCTCCATTGTACACAAAGAGCTACAGGCAACTAGAGAATACTGAGGATGGGAAGAACAGTCTTCCCAGGGAAGAGCACACCAATTAGTTATTCAACAGCAGTAGTCGGCCCCAACATTCATATAAGTAATGCTATTCAGACCGAGCAGGTTATATTTAGGACAATATGGCATGTAACAACAATTAATGAAAAAAAAAGCCATGAAATTAAAAGATGGAGTTAGGAGAGAGTCTGGAGGGAAGAAAGGGAAGGGAAATTGTAATTAAATCATAATCTCAAAATAAAATAAAAAAATAGCAAAAAATTCTATTTCTTCAACTTAAAAATGTCTTTTGTTGAGTAGAAATTATGTGCATAAAAATCTACCATGTAATTATGGAGATTATACTGATCTTATTGTGAGACTTATAAAGCTATTATTCCAAGAATAAATAAAATAACTCATCATAAGTGGAATAATTCAGGGATAGATGAAGAGTATACCCTCCACCCTAGCCTGTATAAACAATGTTCCTAGTGCTTAGGGAATTTCTCTAAGACCTGTTGTTCATATCTTAGTCTGGAACATAATATCCCATTTTCTGGGGTGACAGGACTGTCCACTATCCTTTTTAAACTGTGTTGGTCTGACTACCTACAACCAAGGCTCTGGGTCCAGGTTTCAATGGTTCTGTGCCACTTATCAAAACTGAGCTCTGCCTCATACTCCCTAAACCTTCCCCCAATCTACTTTCAGGCCTTTGGACAGAGAAGTGTGCATCACACTTTGTTTCCTAAAGAAGTTTCCTTTAGAAATCATCACTTGATCTAGAACAATAGATAATTACTACATGTACCACTAGTCCCCAGTAACCTAATCTTCTTGTAAGGGGCAGTGTTGTGTTTACTACATGGTCTTAGGTTGAGGCCTTAACCTCCATATCTCAGATCATGACTGTATCTGAAGACAAGGTCTTTAGCAGAAAGATATCTGAGATTAAATGAAGTTTTGATGATGATCCAATCTGATTCATGTTTTTGTAAAGGGACATACGGACACACAAAACACTATATATGTGAATACAGTGAGAAGTGGCCTGATGCAAATGGAAAGAGGCCTCAGGACCTGCCAAGCCTTTGTCTAGGGCCTCAGAGCTGTGTGAAAATATGTTTCTGTTGCTTCAGTTTAATTTATGGTATTTTGTTGTGGTGGCCTAACAGCCAACACATTTCCCCAGAGCCATTTTCCATTCCCAGGTGTGTGGATCCAACAATATCAACTTAGGTAAATCAGAATGGGGTAGTGTCTTGAGTCTAGGTTCTGATGTGCCCCTGCACATGACAGGAAAAGAATAAAACTAAGACCCCGGGGTGGTTGAAGCCGAGCTGGGGCAATGGACATGACACTTTCCCTTATTAGGAGGTTAGTTCTGTCAATTTGTACCCTGTTCAGAATCTTAGAATGTTTATGTGAACTTTATTATTCAACAAATAATATGATGAGGATCATGGCATGGCTAAATGATACTCGATATACATTTAACTCACTTGAAGTTATCAAACCACTTTCTATCTTGTTTTGTAGATGTAGTGTGTGTCGGGGGGTGGGGGTGGAGTGAGGTACACCTTTATCTTCTTCCATATGAAGAGTAAGTTGTGCTTGGACAATGTAGGAAAGGGAAAGAGTGGATAGATTTTCTTAGTGGCTAACTTTGGCTAAGATTTCTCCATGTTCCAGAACTGTTCTGTTGTCCTGGAAAAAGTATCCAAGTCTATAGTCAGTATGGTAGCATACACCTTAGATCTAGTACTTGGGAGACTGAAGCAGGAGGTTCTCTGTGGTCTATAAAGTGAGTTCCAGGACAGCTAAGGTTATTACACAGAGAAACCCTATCTCAAAAAACCAAAACCAAAACATACCCAGTGCTATATAGTTTCAGGTTCATCAAATTCCTTACAGCTTCATTTCAATTGACCATTTCTAGTTCAACTGTCCAGACTTATAACTGAATCTCTGTGGGATTCTGCTTTTAGCCTAGCTCCAAGTGTATGAAAAGTTTGCTTGGATGGCTCTTTTGGTACAAGTTTTTTTTGATGCTAAGAAATCCCTGAACATGATGTGACCCCTCAGGCCAAAAGTACAGTACCTCGGGCTACTGGTTGGGTAGGTCAGTCATAGGTATGAAACCAACTACCAGGCCACAGTATTGGTAACGAAACCACAGATTCTCCTATACTTTTCCCCTGAACCACAGTAGGACCTCATCCCCAACACTGCGTCCTGAACCAAATGAAAATGGTCCCTTGGTGCTGTTCAAATACCAGAGCCTCCTGAACAAAACAGACCACTGGTGGCCACTATAACCACCAGGCTAAGTTGGATAATGGGAGTTGGATGAGCTATGTTCTTAGGAAGATATAGATACTTCAGTTAATTCTGTGACTCATCAAAAAGAAACTAGAAAGTAGGCAGTATTTTTCCATGTGTAGACCTACAGAAACATTCCAATTTCTACCCCATAGTAACTGCTCAAATTGGGGTTCAAATGCAGCTTGAGAGAAGCAGGAACACATCTAGGTGACCAGCTATCAACATGACCATAGACAACTGTTCTCTGCTTATAGGTACTTCTGAGTTAGCAGACTTTAGAAATCTGCTGCCAGGAGATGCTTGCAATGAATGAGTCCTAACTCTTGACTTCTACCAGCGATTTCCACCATGGATCATAGGTAATCAGCACACTTCCTCTAGCTCATGTTGATACACTCCACTCTTGAGTTACCAATATCTTGCTGACATTTCTTGAGTACTCTGTGTTCCGAAGGCAACAAGTTTCCAGCCTCAAGGACCAACAAAGGTCAAGGGCACCAGATGCTATTGATGATCTTACTATTACATGTGGTGTCTTTTATCTCACCTCAAAGAACTGGGCTAAACATTTGGCTCTTAGCCATTCTGGTATCCAAGCCCAGCCCTAAGGGGCAAAGGAACCTAAGACCATTTCCAAATTCTAAAGCAACTCTAAAAATAAAGTAAAATATTAAACACACACATGTATGTCATCGCAGGATGTATACTTTACCTATTTCCTTATAAAATAACCAATTTTCAAAATAAATGAAGTAGTATACAGAGATGAACACCAAACAGTAGCAGATAAGCCCTGTTTCCTAAAGCTACAGTCTTTTCAGATCCTTTTAGTGAACCAAGGCTGAGTCAGCAATGTGCTGATTTCTAGGATTCTAACAATGCTGGCCCATAACTAGTATTCTGCATTTCAACACAGCAGAACTGGTTGTCACAGAGCAAGGTCAAGGGGCTGCAATTGGATCCAGAAGGTTACAACACTAAAGGCACAAACCTGTGGCTCAACATTCTTCCCCTGCATCCAGCAGCAGCAGGCAGATGGCAGAGGAATTAACCTACTCTCAGACCACAAGGCCCACTGCTGAGAGAGGCTCTAAGTAGATTAAGCCCCGATCCTCTGCCTCTAAAGCCCCTGACCCACTTCTCTGTCTGGAAGAAAAAACCACTGTGGTAAATCAGATAAGCAAAGGTTCAGAGACATAGGCGATATCAACAAATGCTGTTTTTCTGCAGGAGACAGCAGTGGAAGTACTGAAGAGTGACACAAGGAATCGTAATCGTAAATGCATTAATAGGAAGCTACGTGGTTTAAGTGTCAACCACGTGTTCTCTTCTTTTACGAACGAAAATAGGATATCGCCCCGCCCCCCCCCCCCCCCCCGCGCCTGGGTGCCAACAGGACAAGCAAGTTCTCACAGCCTAGTTCTACCACACTAGACAAACTAAGTTGTCCTAAACGTGTTTCTAGAAACTTCACCTCAGAGCTACCTTGAGATCCTGCACCTGAGCACAAGGGCAGTGGGTAAGGTCAGCGAGGGCACAGAAGGAAACGAACTGGATCGAAGGGGCACCAGGAGTCTTGCAAAGTGGAGGACTGACTTCCTGCAGACTAAGCCCCGATGCCCGCTTTAGCTTCTGTGCCAGGGGTTTCTGGTGCGCTGCCAAGGCTCCGCCCAGATGTGGACCCTCTGCCCGCTCGGTGCTCATCAATCAGGTCTTTCTAGTCGATCCCACCGACAACCTGGGCACTGGAGCTGTCAGGCGGCCGGCGCCCGGGTGGGAGGGGACAACCTCGGCAACAGGTGACTACCCACGCCCCGAGAAGCCTCCGCGCGGGGGTCCACAGCGGCCCCAGGGTCCCCGAAGTCTCGCCGGCCGCCCGCGGCACTTACACGCTCGTGGGTCCACCGCCGGGCAGAAACGAAACTTTCTAGGGCCGAGCGGAAGAGGAGAGTGTAGTGCCAGCGGCCATGGAGTACACAGGATAGTGCGCGCGGACTACGACTCCCGGCATGCTTCACAGACGGCCTACAACTCCCGTCGGGTGCCACGGGCCGGCGGCATCTACTACGACTCCCGGCATGCTTCACGAGGTGGCGTCCCTTTGGGGTTACCAGAGCAAGCTTTGCAAACTCAGAACAGGGCGTGAAGTCGTCTGTCGGGATTCCTGAGCTAGTGTTGTTGGCGACTGTTGTTAAGCATTTGGAATGTGACTGATTGGCTTTGAACTGTGCGTGAGCAGTAAATATAAAATAATGTGCCTTATTCAAAAAATACCACCCAAACAATGTAAAAATAGCTCATTTATATTTTTTGTGCTATTAATTTTTACTTATTGAACCAAAAGAATGAACCTACTGCATATTTCTGGGCCTGATTCTCATTAACAGAAAGTTAAAAGTCAGGATTTGAAATTGTGTGCTAATGAACTACTCACCATACATGTTTTTGCTTTATTGTTGCATTGTAAAGCACCTGGGAGCCTGATGCAATAGAACGCTTCATTACAAGACCCAGTATCGATGAACATGCTAAAGAAAAGGGACAGTGCATATGATGTCAGCTTGTGACTGGGTTCTGTTCCTTTGTTCTGGCTGGCTACTCCCTACTGACTTACTTTTGGCCATTTTAGCTAGAAATGCCTGTCTGCCTCATAGGCCTTATAACTAGTGGCCCTGTCAGACCTCATTATTTCAGGTTTTCAGGACAGATTTACACAGGAAGGACAAAGATTTCCTAATTAATTTCATGTTTTACATGAGAAAACATAAACTTGATGGAGCCGGCAGTTTATGGATGGGAATAAAGGAGCCTCCTAACAGAAATGATTCCCTTTTCTGTTAACAAAGGAAAACAAAGAGAGGGGAGAAGTGGGGGGAGATGACAATGGAAATAAAGAATGGGCAAATAGTGTACTAAGAAGAACTTGCTTCAACCACAGTTTGAACAGCTTTTGGATGTTTCAAACACCCTTGTATGAAACTTAGACCCTGAATACATTTACAGAGAAGATAAAGACAGGCCTCCAACAGTGGTATGTTTTGTAAGGGTAATGATGCATTTTGTGAATTTCATAGTTACACAGCACATCTGGAGTACAGTTGCACAAATTAAGATGACTATGACATCACTAGACAATTTAGTTTTAAGGGACCACTGTTGCATGAATCCTAATTGGTCTTATAATAAAAACCAAGAGCCAGATGTTGGAGTAAAGCTGAAAGATCAGAGGAACAAGCCACAGTCACTTCTCATTCCTCCACCTCCTCAGCTGAAAAGGGAAGATCCTGTCTCCATGAATTTTCAGACTGAATGCCTCAGCTTTCAGCCAAAAGGAAAGGGAAAGAAGGAAAAGCTGAACTCCTGACTCCTCCCACTTTATATTCTCTGTCCAACCATATATCACTTCCTATTTCAATCCTCCTGATGCTGAGATTAAAGGTGTGTGTTAGCATTGCCCTGGCTCTGTTTTTCTTCTAGACTACATTAATTTTGTATAGCCCAGGGTGGCCTTGAACTCACAGAGATCCAGACAAATCTCTGCCTCTGCCTTCTGAGTGCTAGGATTAAAGGTGTGCGCCACTACTGCCTGGCCTCTATGGCTAACTCTGTGGCTGGCTCTTCCCTCTGATCTTCAGGCAAGCTTTATTTGTTAGAATATAAACAATATATTACCACAGACCACAGTCATATTTTGTTCAACATTGATCCAAATATTGTATATATTAAGAACCTAATATGTCATACACTAACTAAAACCTATATAGCATTATTGTAATATAGGTGGCATTCATTGGTAAAGGAATACCAAGCTCACCTGGCTAATGGATGGAGCTGTAAACTAGGATGGTGGAAGGTTCTTGATACATTTCTATCCAAGATATTGTCAGACACATAAAATGTTCATCTTTGTCTACAAAGGAAAGGAGGCCAGAAGAGTGTAATGGATTCCTCTGGAGTATTACTGGTCTTTCTTTGGAACATCAGCTCCCGAATAATGACACAGAGACTTTTGATTAATTATGAAAGCTTGGCCTTAGCTTAGGCTTGTTCCCAACTAACTCTTAAAATGTAAATTAACCTGTTTGTATTATATCAGCTCTTTATTGAAGCAATAAGAAGGTGCTTCAAACAGGTGAAAAAGGGCAGACACATGTCTTCATGTGGTGTTCAAAGAGATTATCCCGACACTGAAACCGGGTTAATAATGATTAGAGCCACCATGTGGGTTCTGGGGACTAAACTTGGGCGTCTGGAAGAGTAGCCAGGGTTGTTAACTGCCAAGTCATCTCTCTATCTCCTTGAAAATTGCTTCTTTCTAATAAATCATAGCTATTTTATGACTATTTTTATCTTTCATTAATTCTCTAAAATATATTGTTATATAATTTTATTTATTTATTTTTGGTTGAAAGAGCAAGATCTGAGTTTTACCTCGGGCTGTGGATGCATACATGACAGTCTAAACCACTCTAAACGGCCATTTTGGTGGACTCATCTCATATTACCAGGGAAATCTGGGTCCTCTCTTAGGGTTCTTAGTTTCATTAATAAAATAATTTAAGAAGTAACTCAGAAGGAGGCTTGAGGACAATTTTATTAAATATTCAGAGAAAAATCCCAGGCAGGCAGCTTTCAGGTGGAGGAAGATGGAACAGACAAAAAAAAAAAAAAAAGAAAGAAAGAAAAATAAGCAGATGAAGTCATAGGTATGTGATCCTAAGAATACATTGGAGAGATGCTGGCAAGGCAGAATCCATGGGACCTGGCTGTGGGAACTTTGAGCAAGGGAATGCAGTGCATAAGGAGGATTCAGCTTTGGAAAATGGTCAAAAGGGAAATGCTGGAACTATCATTCAGATAGTAGGAAGTCAGCTTTCTCTCAGGTTGGAAGAGATGAAATGACAGAGGAACACTAAGTCAATCTGCATGACTTTGTTAAGTGGTCTTCGCTTATCTGAACCTTTATAGATAGATCGGTGGCACCTGGAAGTTAGCAACAATAGGTTATTCAATTGTATTGTCTAAATAATTACTTAGTGCAGATGGTAGCACATATTGCATTCAATAATTTGTAAATATTTAAGAGCTAGTTTTGTGTCTTAGCAGCTGTTGCCAGAATACAGAACTATCTTCCCTTTAGTGGGATTTTTGTTCTACACTTCATTGTGACTGTGCTTATTTGAAGATGTAATTATTCTTGTCCTGAAGACATTTCTCCAGTAGCTGCAAACAAGCACAGAACCAGCCACACTACCAGAGTGAAAAAAAATCAGTTGGGACAATCCTATCTGCCAGCAACCTCTTTGTGCAGTTAGCTCGTACAGCGAGATTGGAGCCCTCCCAAAGTCTGGAAATCCTTCATTTAGGATCTTTTGACCAATCATTGACAAGCAATCTATATCTAAGTGAAAGAATGAATGATGAACTGAGTCCAGGAGGTACTGCTTTGGATTGTCCATCTGGAAGCTGCCATGTTTTCCCTGCAGTATTTGCTGGCATCTCCACGGTTGTCTTCTGAAGTGCTCCTTGTTGATCTGATTCTCCTTGCTTTCCTCCTACTCCCCTAGTGCCCTTTGTGTGCTTATCCCCTCTTTTCAGTAGAAGGAAGGGCCTTCATATATAAAGGCACCAGGGGAGTAGGGGGATGAGACAGGGATGGATGTCTTCTGCCGGCACAGCCAGGCCTGCTGGAGGAGACGTTTTAGGTGTCTGCGGAACTTGACCCCAACGAAGACATAAAGCACTGGGTTGAAGCAGCAGTGGGAGAAGGCCAGCTTGCGGCAGATGATCATAGCCATGTCCAACTGCTGCCTGATCTCACAGATCCTCTGGATGATTCCAGTTTCCTGAAGTGTCCTTAGGAAGAGGACAAGGTTGTAGGGAGCCCAGCTGAGGAAGTATGCCATGACAATGGTGAAGATGAGCCTGATTGTCCGGCGCCTCTGTTTAGACTTTGAGCGAAACAAGGTCCTGAGAATCTGTATATAACAGAACAGGATGATCCCCATGGAGAGGAGGAAGAATATGTTGTGCTGGTAGACTGAGGCCAAGAACCCACTAAGTTCAGAATAATCACATTTGGAGGCAATTGCCTTGTGGAAGATAGCATCGGGTATGGAGGACAAGATGCTGACTGCCCACACAGATGTGGTTACCAGAACACGACAGCGGAGGCTATGGATACCCAGACTAGAGATAGGGCTCACCACGGATAAGTAACGGTGGATAGTCATAATGGTGAGAAAGAAGATGCTGCTGTAGAGACTGATGGAGAAGATCAGGTTGAGGACCTTGCAGAGGAAGTCACCTAGCCACCAACCCCAATGTTGTGCTGAGGCCCACACAGGCAGCAGGAAGGAAAACATGAGGTCTGAGAGACACAGGTTGAGGATGAAGATATTGGTGAGTGACTCTAGGTTCTCATACTTCACCAAGACCCAGAAAACCAGGCTGTTACCGACCACGCTGAGGACAAAAACCAGAGAGTACAGGACAATGGTGGAGAAGGTGGCAAAGGTGGTCTTGTTCTCACATAGATGACTCGGTGTATCATCATAATTAAAGGTGACATTTTCAAAGGTTGTGGAAGACTCCATTTGGACTCAGAAAGCAGGGATATTGAGAGCATCTGAAATGATAGACATGTGGGATTTAAATCCATAAGATCTGAATAGATATCATTAGGACCCATGTTACAAAAATATCAGATTCTATTGGTGAACTATTTATAACAAGATGGAAGATTGGATCATAAAGTCATTAAGGAATGATTCTTTTTCCTATAGAAAGACTTTCTTGACCAAGGACGCACAACATTGATTTATATTCTGTCATAAGCCCCATTCTCCTGGTAGACTAGCTCAGGTTCACAGTAGATGTAGGTAAAAGAGAAGTGGAATCGAAAGACTTGAAACCAAAGTGGGCTCCACTACTGTGCCCTTGAGACTTAGTTTCTCATATACGAAAGGAGTCATGTTCCCAGATTCATTCATTCTCTTGTCTAATATATGGCTGGAGAGCAGAGGGTTGTGTCTGTTCTCCCTCTTTCTCCCTCCCCCTCTATGTCTCCTTTCACTTTCTCCGTTCTTTCTTCATAGACTGCGTAGATCTTTATAAAAGACTTGTGTCGAAACATTTTCTCTTTCTTGGGATAGCCTGAAAAAGCAAGAGCATAGACAAAGCAAAATAATGCCAAGGCTGCATGTTGTATTTAGTTCGCTGGTCCCATGCCCTAGAGGTCTCGGATCCACAGACCTGCCGCCAGAACTGCTTATCCGCCCGCCGCCGCCCGGGTCCCCAAAAATAACTCAGAGGCTTATATTAAGTCCATGCTGTTTGGCCTATGGCTCAGGCACATTGCTAGCTAGCTCTTACATTTTAAATCAACCCATTTCTATTAATCCGCGGGCCACGTGGGCCCAGCCCGTAGCTCACCCATGTTCTTTACATGTTGCTCTTTCGGCGGCTTCTGCGCGGTCTGCCTCTAACTCCGCCCTGCTTCTCTTACCTAAGCTCTGATTTCTCCTCCTACCTATTTTACGTACCTGCCATGGCCCAAACCAGCTCCTTTATTTAAAGATACAGCACTCACAAATGCATTCCCACAGCTGCAGATAAAAATTCTAGAAGGCCCAACCCTTGATAACACAGAGGGTTAACTAAGGGTTAACTTACAGTGGTAAGCAAATGCTGGAGCAGAGAAAGAGGAAAAAATTTGAGAAAATTGTACTGAAACAAAGTTATTCAATTTCCTTTGGTAACTGGGTTTTAGAAATAGTGAGATTAGAAGGCTAAAGAAATGTCTGGAAAGGCTGGAATTTTCTTTTCAATAAGTCGTGAAGCTGTTGGGCCAGCTTGAAGCAGCAGCTAGCTGAGTCAGCTAAGTGAGATTTCCTTACTTACTATCCATGGGGTCTGGTGCCTATTTACCATAATAATTCCCCCAATCCGGTGACCCCCACTTCATAGGATAGGAAAGTGTTGCAGCCTGTTGGATACACTTTCCCTAGCATTATAAAAGTAGGAAGCTGGAACATCTAAGACTGCAATTCAAGCATTTGTATTTTGAGGAAGATAATTGTAGAAATAGTCTGAGCCTCTTAAATATTAAAACTGAAGTAAGCTGGGCATGGTAGTACATGCCTACAGTGTGAGTACTCTAGGAATAAGATGGGAAGATTATGAATTTGAAGCTAGCTAGGGATATCTAATGGAACCATGTATTTTTTTAAAATTTAAAAGTATGTTGTGGCATAATAAACAGAATGGTGTGGCAAAAAGGAGGCATGTAGATCAATGGAATAAATAGAGATGCCATACAACTGTACCTACCAGACTTTTGACAAAAATATAAAAATCATACATTGGAGAAAAGTCAGCCTTTTCAACAAATTATGCTGGGAAAACTGGTTATCTGCATGTAGAAAATACAAACTAGATCTCAATAAAAGCAATTCAAAGTAGATTAAAAACTTAGTATGAGATCTGAACTTCTGAAACTGTTAGGAGAAAATACTTCAAGATTTATCATAGGAGTCCTTTAGAAAAGGACTCTAGTACCTCAGAAAATAATATAAAAATAGATAGTGGGATGCATAAAATTAAAAAGCTTCTGTGTAGCAACAGAAACAGACAAAGAGATGACCTATAGAATGGGATACATTTGATAGAAGATTAATGTGTATAATATATAAAGAGCTTTTAAAAACTAAATACTAAAAACCCGAACAGCTCAATCAATAAATAGGCTCATGAAATGAGCAGACAGTTCTCAAAAAGATGAAGTAAAAAATGGCCTAAAACATATAAGACTATTTACTATCACTAGGGATTGTATAAATGTAAATTAAAACCACATTAGTATTTCATTACTCTACTCAGAATGTCTATCATTATGAAAAACAAATGGTGGTGTGGCTGTGGGGAAAGAGAACCCTTATTCACTGCAGGTGGGGTTGTAAAGTAGTACAGCACTATGGAATTCATTACAGAGGTTCCTTAAAAACTAAAAATTAGAATTACCACATGATCTATTTCTGAGTATATACCCAAAGGTCTCTAAGTCTATATAACACAGAGATAAGTACACATTCATGTTTCTTGTAATACTATTCAGAATCAGCCAAAGGTCATCTGTTAACAGATAAACAGATAAAACAAACAAATACCTCCCCAAACCCACAAAACCTGTGGCTTGTATAGTGTTGTGGTTTGAAAGAGAATGGTTCCATAGGCTCATATATTTAGATGCTTAGACACTAGTTAGTGGAAGAGTTTGGGAAGAATTAGGAGTTGTGGCCTTATTGGAGTTGATGTGTCACTGGGAGAAAGATTGTAGTTTTCAAAAGTACAAGTCAGACCCAGTCTCTCTCTGACTCTCTGTCTCTGTCTGTCTGTCTGTCTGTCTGTCTGTCTGTCTCTGTCTCTCTGTCTCTCTCTCTCTCTCTCTCTCTCTCTCTCTCTCTCTCTCTCTCTCTCTCTCTCTCTCTCAGTTGCTGCTGCTGCTTGGGATCAGAATGTAAAGCTCTTAGCTATTACCATAGCATTATGCCTTGCTTCCCACAATGACGAATGATTATGGCTTAGCTCTCTAAAACTATTAAGCAAGTCCCCAATTAAATGCTTTCTTTTGTAAGAGTTGCCTCCATTATGGTTTCTTTTCAAAGCAATAGAGCAATAACTAAGGTATAACACAATGGAGTTTTATTCACAAAAAGGAAAAATGGTATTAAGGTATTTGCTGGAAAGTGGTTGCAGTGGAGACCATTGTGTTAAATGAAATAAGATCTACAAATATTGCTTATTTTTCTCTTTTGTCTTGAAGAACCAGATATCCAGGTTTGGGGCAACTAAACATGTTGGGAAGTGAATAGAAGAAAAAACCAGAAAGTCCCATATTTTGACCATAACCATAAATGTGCTAGTACTATCGGAAAGAACTGAATTGCTATTTGTATTTCTGCCTCCTGCACTTAGTGTTAGGATTTTTTAAAAAAATATTTGAGAAAGAAGCAACACTAATCTTACACGAATATCTGAAATAGTAGATAGATCCCCTTCAACTTGCTTTATGAGGCAACTATAACCATAATACCAAAATCAAACAAAAAAAATTACAACAAACAAAAACTACAGACTAATAGCCTTCTGGAATATAAACACAAACATTACCCTTTTACTTTTTGAAAGAGGCTGGTTGATTTTAAACTCATTATGGAGCCAAGGCTCTCCTCCTTGCTCTACTTTGAGACTGGTAGGATTCAAGGCCTGTACCACATAAACCATATCAAGCATATGTAGTGTTGGAGACTAAATCCAAATATTTATTTGTCCATGGTAGGCAAATTTTCTACCAATTGAGCCATGTCTGTACCTCGATACAAAAGTTTTTTCCAAAATATAAATTGAGTCAAGTTCAATAATACATTCAAAATATTTATTACATATACTATTTATTTGTGTTTATGAGTGTATGCATTACACACTTGCATGGTATGCATGTGGAAGTTTGGCTTTCTCCTTGTACCTTGTGTATCCCTGGGATAGATCTCAGCTCATGAGGCTTTGTGCCAGCACCTTTGTCTACTGGGCCATCTCTCTGGTTCCAGCAATGTATTTTCAAAGATAATATAACATAACCAAGTGCATTTGTCCTAGAAATGTGAGGTTGTCTAAATATTTAAATGTTAAACAATTTAGGTCACCATATTAATAGAACAGAAATAAAACCTACATCATCTTTATTGTTAAATGTACAAAAGTATTTGACAAAGTTTAAAGTCCTTTCTCAAAACAAGCTCCCAACAAATTAGAAACAAAAACAATATTTGGTATCTGCAAGACCACTCAATTTTCTTGGGAAAACTGGAAGCAATCATGTTCTGCACTAGAAAAACTTCGGATTCCAAGAGAAGGGTGACAAAATGCAAGCTTCCCTGAGTAGCATCTGTAAACTGAAGTTCTCTAAAGAAGTTGTTTTGTATTGGAGCCTGAAGATTCTTTGTCCTTAACTTACTAGGCTTTTGTGATTGTGGAGAGATGGGATGTTGCAAATAAAGAGGCAAAGTTATCTGTCGTCTTGTAACACAGCTTCTGTGCTTGGTGTAAGATCCCAACTCCTATCAGCAAAGCTAAGAAAGCCTCACCATCTCAGTCAGACCTATGCTGTAGCTGCCTACCAGAGAACACAGCCACATATTTAGTCAAGGTCTTGATTTATGACTTTCTTTGTTCTGTGACTGTAAAAGTTTGTGTACAAGCTTGATGTGTTTGGTATATGCATAAAATTCCAGCGCTTAGGAGGTTGTGGGGATATTTTCAAATATAATAAAAACAGTCAGAGATATCAGAGGACCTCCTCTGGTCTTTGTTTGTTTTGCTTTTTCCAGACAAAGCTTTCTGTGTAATAGTTCTGGCTGTCCTAGAACTTGCTTTGAAGACCAGGCTAGCTTTGAACTCACAGAGATTCTCTTGCCTCTGCTTCCCAAGTGCTGGGACTAACAGTGTGAGCCATGGCTTCTTCTGCTTGCTCTGTCTTTCTATGCCTGCCTTAAATACTTTCTTCACTCAGTTAAGGCATGGCACCACCACTGCTGCCTGGGAGCCTGGAACTCCTTTTGTAAACTAAGATGACCTAACTCAGATTGGAATAAAGGCGTAGGTCACCATTCCCGGGATATTCCCTGTGCTGGGATTAAAGGTGTGAATTACCCTGTCTGATCCTCTTAGACTGACTGTGGGTAGATCCCTCTGATATCTCTGTTTCTATTATATTTGAAAAATATCCCCACATGAGGTAAAGGCAGGAGAATTAAGAGCTTAAGCCAGCCTCACCAACACAGAAGATTTGAGGTCAGTCAGTCTATGTGAGACTCTGTCTCAAAAAACAAAATATCATGTAACCTTGTCTCCAGTACACCAGGTTTTTCAAGATAACTTGAGCTCATGTTTTGGATCATGGCCACTCATATTTGGCATAAAGCAAACTGATATATTCTTTAAAATGAAGTTGTTATTTTATATTAACACATTCTAGGAATTTGGCTTCCATTTTTCTGTTGTCTCTCCTCAACACCCCCATGACTTATCAACTCTAAAGAAGTGAGTTTAGTTTTTTTGCCCTATGGGATAATTTAGATTGAGAAACAGTTCTAAGATATCCAGCCATCAAAAATACTAAGAATTTACATAGCAATTTGGAGTCAAACAACTTAGCAAGGAAAACATTACAAATCTGTTATAGTCAAGGAAAGATTCAAAGATTGCATTCTCTAAAAGTACAGATTCTTGAGAAAGCCTAGATGAAAGGAATCTGAGTATCAGAGGCAAGCCCCAGAACTCTTAAGGTTTATTAGCCTCCAGAGTGGTTCTGATGATCACTAAATTTCAGAACCCCTGGTGCAAGCTATAAAAGAAGAAAATGTAAGTTTAAAATGTATGCAAAAGAACTCACCTGTGTCTGCACCACTTTCTGTCACCTTTTTAAGTCTGTATGCTTCGTGCTTCCTCTATTTTCCTCTTCAAGCCTCACATGTGCTAGGTAATAGTCCTATGATCGATACAGGTTCCATTAAATTGTGTAGACTGGCCTCAAGCTTCCTCTTCATTAAGGGTGAAGTTTTGGAATTATTATTAATTTTTGCTTCCTTATGCCTGGTTTCAATATGAACCACATACACTTTCTCTAGTCTAAAATGTAAATCTCTAAAACACTATTTAGACATGGACTGGGGATCTTTTAGTCTAATTGTCCAGCCAATCAATTCCAACAAGATAAATGTCTCTGTTTGTGCTGTGATATCATGTAAAATGAGGCAAGATGTGGATATATTGTACATAAAACACTGCAACTTTTTAGGTAATCCCAGAACTTTAGAAACAGAGGTCAGAGGATCAAAGCTGAAGGCCCACTTGGGCTATAATAATACCCTGTCTGAATATCCAAACAAATGAAACCAAACTAAGAGGTACTGGTGCTGCATTAAGACCTCTGGGAATGGCACCTAGGTCTTTTGGTTGCATTCACAGGGGGCTCCAGTTTCCAGATGAGTCCACATGATATGTGGGAACATATCAAAATATGTCAGCTTTAGTCAGCTTCTTTCTGGGCCACTATCAAAGGAAGGTGGTGTAGGGAACAGGCTTTAGTGGGAAGAGCCTGAAGCTCTGCACCTGGTTGTCTACTTTTTGTGAAAAAATAAATGAACACCCAGACTTTCAGCTGTGTTGTTTATGAGTTCAAACTTTCAGATTTCAATCCATACTCATTGGATTTGCTGTTCAATTTAAGAAAATTTCAGCTCTTAATTTCCAGGATCAGCGGTAGTTAGGTAAAGGATTTTTAGGGTGACTTTGATATAGCACACAGTGCAAACATAACATTTCCCACTCTTTATGACAAAAAGAGGAAAGGGTCCCTAGCTTCTTTTCATTTCCCTCTGAAAATTTTCACTCTTATCGCTAAAGATTCCCCTGTCTTATCCTGCAACTGCTTGATGCCTACTTTCTTGATCTCCAACATAAATGCCATTGCTTTTGTTTTCCTTTTATGAATCTCCCAAGAAGCTACCAAAATCTACAGTTTTTTCCTCTTAAACCCTAAAATTGTTCTCAAGTTTCCTTAAGTTCTTTTATATATAAGGCTAAGAACCAGCAAAAGGGGACCAGCATTCTCTGCTAACACTGCATCTATCTCCTATATGCTGGTATGACAGATAATACCACTGTCCTATTAGGGTTATCATTGCCATGATGAAACACCATGACAAAAAATAAGTTGTGGAAGAAAGGGTTTATTTGGCTTATATTTTCACATTGCAGTCCATCATTGAAGGACATCAGGACAATAAGTCAAATAGGGCAGGAACCCGATGCAGGAGCTGATACAGAGGCCATTAAGGACAGCTGCTTACTGGCTTCTTCCTTTGGCTTGCCCAGCCTGATTTCTTACAGAATCCAGGACTCCTGCCCAGAGGTGGTATCACCAGCAATGTGCTGGGTCTTCTACCGACAAGCAGTAATTAGGACAGTGTCCTACATGGCTGCCTACAGCCAGACTTTATGGAGGCATTTTCTCAACTGAGGTTCTTTCATCTTAGATGACTTAGCTTGTGTAAAGTTGACATAAAACTAGACATCCAATGGTTGAGTGAGAGGAGCAACAAAGAGAGAGGAAAAAAAAGAGATGGATATCTTGATAGAGAAAGCGAAGGTGGGTTGGAAAGAGACTGGGTGTTAGGGAAACCTCCAAGAACTCACAGGATGTCCTTGGCTACAGTAGTGGAGGGGGGTGCCTGAACAGGACCTTTCCTATAATCAAATGAATAACCACCCTAAGTGTCATCACGGAGCCTCCATCCAACAGTGAATAGAGGTGGAGGCAGAGATCCATGGCTGAGCACTGGGCTGAGCTCCCTGTCCAGCTGAAAGCAGGGGAGGAGAGTCTGTATGAGCAAGGGGGGAATAAGGATTATGAGGAAAATTCTCACAGTGATGGCTGGCTGGAATTCTGGGGAGCTCACTGAATCAAGAACAGCCCCTGGGGAACCTTTGGGAAAAGGAGCTCGGCCCTCCAAGGGAAGGCAACTGTTGATGGACAGTATGTGGAACTTTGAGGGGTGGGATCAGACTGTGTTCCTGTGTGTGGGCTGGCACCTTGGAGCCCATTCCCTGCAGAGGAACCTCTAACCTAGTCTCTGTAGTACGAGGTTTCTGGCCCAAACTTTCAGGCCTTGCCTCTAGGTTTAGACCCACAGACCCACAAATCCACAGAGACACATAGATGCTTACAATAGTTTCAGGCTGATTGGCCTAAGGCCCAGGCATATAACATTTTCTCCTGGCAGCACCAATTTACTTCAGAGATGATGGCATTGAAAAAAAAAAAAAACTTCTTATGGAGTTTGCATTCATTATGGTAAAGTTAGCCACTGGGCAAAGAAACTGTTTTTGCCTTTGACTGTTAACAACGTGTTGTGCAGGCTTGACAACCAGGACACACAAGAAAAAGACGGTTGAAATTTGCCGATACAAGGCAAGATAGTCCTTTAAATTTCCTGCTTCACTGAGAAGTCTGCCTGATGCTCTAGGCCTGTAGGCTAAGTATGCATGCCCCAATGTTGTAGAAGGAACTTTTCATGGCTGTCCAGACAGTCAGATGTCTCTGTCATTGCTAGAGTTTTGAAAGTTATTAGCAATGGATTTTTTGCTTACTCAAATATCATTCTTGTGGGGCCTTTGATGGAGTTTAAGACTATATAGTTACAGTTTCAGTTTTTCTTAGTCGTGATAGAAAGTAAGACAGGTGTAAAGTTTTAGATCCACTAAGATAGGATAATGCATTATTTTCTGTGAATTTGCTAAATGCAGATGGATTGAATATTGTAAATATAATTTATACTTGATAACTGTTTTATTGTGTATAGTCTTATTATGTTAAAGTTAAAACTTTTCTTTTTATTTAGACAAAAAGGGAGAACTTTTAGGGAATATGATTTTAAGGTGTGTTACTTTTGTTTATGTTGCATTTGTTTAACTCTGTGAAGCTGTGTTACTGTGCTTGTTTAAAACACCTGATGGTCTAATAAAGAACTGAATGGCCAATAGAAAGGCAGGA
This sequence comes from Phyllotis vaccarum, assembly GCA_033318265.1. Classification (NCBI taxonomy): domain Eukaryota; kingdom Metazoa; phylum Chordata; class Mammalia; order Rodentia; family Cricetidae; genus Phyllotis; species Phyllotis vaccarum. Next base: position 86,993,835 of record JARWLC010000004.1, on the reverse strand, counting down.
GAAAGGAGAGATGGGGCTGGCAGGCAGAGAGTCTATATAGAAGAAGAAATCTGGGAGGAGAAGGAGTAGCCAGTGAAGGAGGAGGATTCCAGGCACCAGCCACCCAGCTACACAGCAAGCCACAGAGTAAGAAACAAGGAAAAGTACAGAGGAATAAAAAGAGAAAAGCCCAGAGGCAAAAGGTAGATGGGATAATTTAAAGTTAAGAAAAACCAGCAAGAAACAAGCCAAGCTAAGGCCGGGCATTTATAAATAAGAACAAGCCTTCATGTGTTATTTGTCTTGGAGCTGGGTGGTGGGCCTCCCCAAAAGAAAAAAAAAACACCACCACCACCACCAAACACTTTGCTTTTACCCACTTGTTGAACCATGGTTGGAAATACTTTACCATTCCTCCATTGAGAGACAAGATTGAATTCCACTCTCAAAATCTAGGTGGTGCAGGTTGACTTTTCTTTCCTGACTGGCAGGAAACCAAATAACCTACACATAGACTTAATATTAATTATAAATGATCAGCCAATAGCTCAGGCTTTTTACTAGCTAAATCTTAAATTTTAAGTACCCATACTTCTTATCTACCCTTTGCCACATGGTGGCACCTTATTTTAACATGGCATGTTCACCTTGCTTTTCTCTGTGTCTCTTTAGATTCCTCTGATGCTACCATTCTTACCAGCATTCTCTATGCCCTGAAAATCCAGCCTAATTATTGACAAATCACCTTCTTATTAATGATGAGAGCAATACATATTTACAGTGTATAAAGATTGTTCCAGAAAGGCTGTTTACAGTGTTTGCTACACCAATAGAATATGTTAAGAAGAGCATTCTGAGGTTATTAGAAACCTTTCAGTTTCTATCCAGATTTCCTGGAACATTATATCTAGTGCTCTAAGCCATCACTGATGCTACTATGGTGGTGAGGACACTGATACAAATCAAAGCTCTCACCTTAAAGGGAATGAAAGATGTTTTTATTCTGGAGTGACTATGGACTTGGAACACAGATAAGAGGTTATTCCAAATACCAATGTGATAGCAGTTTCATGAAGTTTTTAATAGTAAGAGAATAAAGAACATCATAAATCAAGACATCTTTCTAATATGTTGGTGAAAACAACAAATTGGAGAAGTCTCTGCCATAGGCCTCACATGTTATCTGATGGCATTATTAGCCCTTGGGTTGCTACATGCTTGGGGTCTGCCAGTATATTCTAAAAAGATTTATTGAATAGTCATAATGATAGCTGTTAGTCCAATTGCAAAGGCAGGAAATTGCTGTGAAATGTCTTTCTGTACACTGTGAATATGTTTTATTACTATTGGTTAATAAAGAAGATGCTCTGGTCTATATCAAGGCACAATAGAGTCATGCAGAAAATCTAAACAGAGATACAGGGAGTAGAAGGTGGATTTAAGGAGATGCTAGCCAGTCACTGGAGAAGTAAGACGTATGAGAACACAAGTAAAGCCATGAGACACATGGCAAAACATAGATTAATAGAAACAGGTTGATTTAAGCTGTAAGAGCTAGTTAGTAATAAGCTTGAGTAATAGGTTAAGCAGTTTGTAACTAATTTTAAGCCTCTGAATGGGAACAGGTGGACAGGAGAGTTTTGTCCATCTATAGGCAGTGAATGACTATTAAGAGGAGTAAAGATAGCTTAAAGTAATTTGAATTTAGACTTGTAATTTCTCTAATCACAGACATTCCAATCAATCAATCAATCAATCAATCAATCAATCAACCAGCCTTGAGGAGTCTTTACAGAGGTGTTACTCCCCCCACTCCTGCGATCGTCAGTTCACACTGCTATGCTGAGGCCACAGGGTTGATTGAGTGTCTTGAGTTCAGATCTTCAGCCTTCTCTGCTGTAACCAGACATAAGAAAGAAGCTGTTTTCGGCTGTCTCATTCACCATCCCAATGAATCCAAGGAGTTTCTGATGCTGACACACAGAAAAGTTACCTAGACAAATTCTTCTCAAATTGTAAGTTATATGATTATGACATACAATCAAAGAATTATTTTTGAAACTATGTTGGAACAATTGTTAGATGACAATAGACAAAACAACAAATGTCAGAGGAATATTTTCAATTTGTGTGTCTACCTTTCCCACCTCTCATTTCAGGCCCTCCTCTCCCCTCAAGACTGCCTCCATTAAGCCTTGGTGAATCCAGAAACTTGCCTTGAGTGTGGTTATAAGAGAGGTGACTTTTCTTAGTTTGGCTTCCATTAGGGTAAGCCTGCCTGCTCTGTAGAAAAGGTCTTGCAACTTTGGGTCATCCACCAGAGCTCCACAGGGAACCCTCCCCCCCAATCTTGGTCAACAGCAACATTTCTGTATCTTGGGTAGAGGCCTCTTTCCTTTGAAGTCTGTCCTCTTACGCTGCCTGTGCAGATAGCTGTGAAATACTCTGAGTCTTGAGAAGACTCAGCTGCCTATCCAGCGCCACTTGCTTGGCAGATCATGCCAGTCTCTGTTAGTCAACTAAGAACTACCCACATCCCAGAACTGGGTTCCTCTCTGCCTTTGATGACTCAATGCCAATGGCCCATTGAGTAGGTAACAAATTTTCACTTGTGTATTTTCTCTATGTGCATGCTTCATACTCCCTATAAAGTCCACCCATTGTGACCTAGTCCACCACTGTCTGTTTCTATCTGTGCTCAGAAGTAGCAATTTTTTAAAAATCTGCCCTTCCCTAATAAATCTCTTGTGTGAGATCTGTTGCATGATATTTCTGTGGCATTCATTGGCCCCCGTCCCAGGATACTCTTTTGTTAAAAAAAAAAAAAAAAATCCTCTTGAAATTTACTGAACTCTGTGAGTGCTCTGGATAGATCCTTTATGTTTTCTGATAGCATCAAAACTAAACAGATATTTGAGAAGCAGGAGGCTCTTATGATGCAGAAACTCTGGAAGGGAAAATGTAACTCTGTCAAAATTTTCCTAGGAGAATGGTCCAATGGTAGTAGTTCACCCCTTCTCGTTTCCACCATTGTTCCTCAAGCATATGTGAAAGAATGGAGGAAGATGGTGACAGGCTTCCTGGAAGAGGAGTGAATTGGAGTCAAGTGTAGGGCATGTCTAGGATACAAAGAGATAGGCCCATTGAGATAGAAAAAGGAGAAACCCTTGGATTCTCTTGTGGTATAGCCATCACTTGTCACACTGTATGATGCTATCAAAGGTTCACTTAGCCAGGTCCGACCCAGATCCAATAGAAGAGGAGCTTGTGGGAGAAGGAAACCAAACAAAATAGAGTTAATGTCATATCTCTAGAGTTAATTCTCAAGATTTAAGCCCAGACTTCAGGACTCTGCTTATAATTTTGACAATTCAGTTTCTCTGAACTACAGATAATTACAGCACCAACCTCACTGAGTTGTGAGGATTAAATGAATTGATATGTCAAAGAATTGGAATGATGTCTAGTGAATGCACAGCTCTACTAGTCCCAGGTGCTTGGATGAACATGGTAGATAAAACACAGGAAGGTGTGGGTGGAGAGTAGGTCAAAGACAGAGATTAAAATTAGCATACAAGAAAGCCAGAAGGCAGAGAGAAAGACTAGATCTTTCCTAACAAGGCTGACACATAGAAGCATGCCCAGGAAAAAAAAAAATCACACCATGCAAATGATCTGAAAGCTGATGATATTGGGATGTAAACATCCCAATCCTTTGGACAGCAATTGACATTGGGTCTCTGACCTTTTCCCAGCTTGTGCATACTTTCTTCCTTGGACATTCTCTCTCTCCCTCCCCCCTCTTAAAATAAATGTCTCTGCTTCTACCACTACCCATGTGTGTTTTAATACCTTGTTCTGACACAGAAGAGCTTGGAATTCCCAGTAGGTGCCACTGGACCCTGATAGCCACCTATAATAAAATTATGTATCTCTGGTATGTTTATTGGATAGAGGCCAATAATTTTGCCATTGGATGGTATGCCATAAAATTCATCTTCACACCTGAGCTTGGCATTACTCTATGCCATGGTGGTTCACAAAGGATAAAGCACCCTTGAAGTGCTAACAGGCTCACTAATGTGGAAGTGGAAAGTTCAGAGCCAGTGTGGCCTTGAACTTAAGTGGCCTTGGAGAAGCAGAGTAGGCTTCTTGGAAGAGGTTATACTGAAGGACCATCAGAAGATGAGTAAGAGTTATCCAGGAAGAGGGGGCTGAATGCTAGGTATGGAGGTGACTTTTGCATGTGGGTTTTCTCTGGGCCACAAAGTGGTTCTGAGTGGGTGAAGTGTGGGGCATAAAAGGCATGGGCACCAGGGTTGTGGCTGGAAAGAGAAGCAGCACCTGCTGACTTGGGAGAATTGGGCTGGTTCAGTCCCGGTTAGTTCAACTTAATACTGCAATGGTTCAGAACAATGCTCCTTTCTAGATTAGTCAATCACAGAACACTTTCATTCCCAGAACTATGGGATGTCACAGAGGCCCACATTCCTAGTTAGAGTGTATATGACTCCTCTTGATGGACTAGTTTCCAGTTTGGGTCCTACCTCATGAACACTCAGAGGAACAGGGGAAGAAAAAGAGGAAGAAGATGACATTGGGGGATCAACAAATGAAAACAAAATCAAGGGCTATTCCAAGAGGTTTACCCGATGGTAGCAGGGAGTGAAGCAGCGTTGCTAAACCAGAAAAATGGCAAAAAAACAAAACCCAAAATGCAAACATCCCTAAAGTTTAAGAAATCTGGTCTAAACTGATAGTGTGCTCTTAGCTTAAATGGGGGGAAGTGAAGTTAGAGCCCAAAGATTTAGTATCCTGTTTCAGCTGCTTCTAGGGGACATAAGGCACAACCAGATATGGAAATGCTTTGTAGAGCTACGGCTCTGTGATATTCCAGATTTTTATGGTTAGCCTTGATTTTCAGCTTGACTAGTTCTGAAGTCACTTTGAAGACACACCTTTAGGCGCGTCTGTGAAGCTGTTTCCAGAGAGGTGAACTGAGGGGAGAAGACCAAATCTGAGAGTGAGTGGTGATAGTTCGATAGTCGCAGGCTTGGACTGAATAAAAACAAGAAAGCAAGATGGGTTCCAGCATTCGTCTCTGTACTTTCTTGACTGTGAATGCAGCGTTAACCAGTTGTCTGACACTCTTGCTGACATGCCATGGGGGACTACATCTCTTTTTAAGCCATGAGCCAAAATAAACCTTACCTTCCTTAAGTGACCAATACACAGCTAGATAAAACAAAGCAAAACCTAGAAGACGTTAATAATTAACAAATGGAAGAAGAAAGATTGTAAGAGCTTATATGTTTATATATGCTGCATGTACCATCTGATGACAGTGCTATTATTAGTCACGGACTTGCTATGTAAGATTCAGTTTTTTCTTTCATTTTTTTCTCTCCTCTTCTACTTTGTTTTCTTTTTAACTCACAATTTGCTCCTGGACTTTTCACTATACTGATATATCAAATGTGAGTTTCCTTTGCCTTTCCAGACTTTAAAGTGGAATTAGTTTGATTAACTTTGTTAAGATGAGGTGGTGACGATGGGAAGTGGTTACACGATTGGCTTAGAAGGTAAATGCTGTCGCCTTAAATGCACGGTATCTTCTAACCCAGACTCTGACATACTGTCTCTGATATTTCCTCTGCCAGTTTTGGTTTGGCCTAATTCTTTTAAAGATGTGAAGCTGACTTGGTGGTTTCCCTTCCAAAAAGCTTCCTTTTCCTGTTTCTCATTTACCATAACGTTTGCTATCAGCTTTGTGTTTGAGAAATGAGCAATTGAGCTCTGCTGATTAGATGTGAGTGTAAGCATATTATGTGTGTGTGCATGTGGGCATGTATGGGCAAATGCATGTGCTTGTGTTGTGCAAATAAGTGCACAGTTCATAATGCCTTCACGATAACGCAAGTTAACTAACAAAGTTCTAGCCTTCTTGAGTAGTAAAGGTGTGTGCTGCAGAATATTTCTTTACTCTGTGTGAAGATATGTCACTGTGATTGGTTTAATAAAAAGCTGAGTGGAAAATAGTTAGGCAGGATCTCCACGTATAGAGGACACTGGAAAGAAGAAAGGCAGAGAAGCCAGACAGATGCGTAACAAGTCAGACACACAAAATGGGATAGAGGTAAAAACCATGAGGTATAATGTAGATGAATATAAATTTGTTAATTTAACTTATAAGAGCTAGCTAAAAACAAGCCTAAACTATTGGCTGAGCTTTCATAATTAGTAGGAAGTCTCCATGTTATGATTTGGGAGATGGCTGGTGGGACAGAAAAATGCATCTACAGGTGTGATTCTCCTTCCAACACTATAAATTTATCAGAAGAAAAGAAGAATACATATATACACATATGTGAACATATATAGAAGAATATGTATATAGTTTGCATACATATGCAAACTAACTTAATGTTCTTGAATATCCGCATCAAGTCTTACTGTTAACATGCCTGTAAAGAATATAAGATTATGGGAATCCTAGGGGGAGTAAAAAGAACAGCAAATGGAATAAAAATGAAAGACTGGATATCAAGTTTTGTGAAATACAGATAAGTCATGTTGATAGAGAAATTCACAGCACTGAAAGCTTATATTAGAAAAGAAATTGGGTTTTTACTTATAACCCAAAGTCTTATATAAAACATTTAGAAAACAAAGAGTAAATTAAGTGAGAAAAGCATAGAACTGACATAAAAGCAAAAAACCAAACCAAACCAAAAAAAAGTTCCTTAAACATGAAACAATGTGATAAACCCGTAGAAAGACAGACAAAAAAGGAAGACAGAAAAATGATCAGTAAATGGATTATTACTCCAGGTACCTTAGAAATCAAAAGATATTTATCAAGTATTGTGAACAAGTCTATAAACAAATCTCAACAACTTAGATAAGAATAATGAATTCATGAAAAAATCACAGACTACAACAACTTACCTAACATGATTCAGAGCATTTGAATAGACTTGTAACATTAAGGAAATTGAATTCATAGTTGAAGTCTCCCCAAAAAGACATTTCCAGATCAGCATATCTCAGCTTGAAGGTTATTTCAAATGTTTAGATAGATGACGCTAATTTTTAAGCAGTCTTTCCAGACAATATGAGACAACACTTCCACACTCATTTTAAAAGACTAGTCTCATGTTAGTGCCCAGATTAGACAAAGATGGTTCAGAAGGTTAATAAAGAGAAGTAAAAACCAGTTTTCCTGATAAATAAGGATAAAAATTTCTAAAAAATTTCAATAACTAGATAATGGTTGTTTTTCTCCCAATGGCACAAGGCTGGGTCAATAATTGAGATCAATCAACATAGTCTACTAATCTAAAGAAGAAAAATTACGTGATCATATTGCCTGATACAGAAAAGATGCTTAGCAAAAATCCTATTATGATAAAAACTCTAAGGAAAAATGGAGATATACAGGAACTTCATTGGTCTTCTATTTACAAAAATCATAAGAATCTTACAACTGTACTTGTACAATGAAAGATGGACTGTTTCCATGTAAGATAAGCAGAGGAAGAGAGAAGTGACCGCTCTCTATTCCTAGTCAGTGTGGGATGGAAGTCCTTGCCATCCCAATAGGGAGAGAAGAGGCAATTCAGCTATATAGGTTAGAACAGAACTGATAAAACTACCAGTTTTCAGATGATATGAGGATCTATACAGAAAATGCCAAGCAATCTCCACAGTCAGCAAAATGGAGCACTTATAATAAGTAATTGTTGCAAAGTTTTAAGATACAAGTTTAAAAGATAAAAATTTGATCCCTGTTTGAAATAACATTAAATATACCATTTATAATCTCTCAAAAAAGAAATACTTAGGTATTCTTCAAACTACAATCAAATCACATGTACTGGAACCTACAAAATGCTGAATTAAACCAGAGAAGATTGAGACACCACATTTATAAGCTGTAAGGTCCCATACTAAAAATGTCAGTTTTCTCCCAAATCAGATTACAGCGTCTATTAACCACTTTCAAGAACTTCTACTGATCTAGACAAGCACGCTCTAAAATTCACGTGCCTAGGCGAAGAGCTAGAATCACTAACGCACTTTGCGAACAGGAAGAGTGAAAAGGAAAGAATCATTCACCTCGATTTTAAAACTTTTCCTTCAATAGTTTATACAGCCTGTCAGAAGGATAGACATACAGACTAGTGGAAGGGACTAGAAAGTCCAAACGTCGTCCCATACAAGGATGCAGGCAATTGAGGTTGCTATGCTAGACCTTTAGCTGTGACTTAAGGTTCAGATAAACAATCTCAGAAACTGGCTGTTTTGTACTTCATACCATACGACTCAGCTTTCTTGTTAGACAAAAGCAAATAATCAAGTTAGGTATTAATAGTTTCAAAGATACTAAATTATTTGTACTAGGTTTGTTCTATAGAGTGCCATTGCTTTTTAAAAATGTCAGTTGCAATATGTTAAAATAAATTTGATTTTATATTAAAAATTGTGCTAGAGCAATTTCATATTTATAGACTAAAAACTAAAACCAAGAGCTTCAACTTAAACCTTTGACCTTGTGTAAATAACTTAACTTGGATGATAGAACAAATGCAGAACATAGAACTATAAAACGTTGCAGAGACAGATTTGCACTGAAATATTTCCTTGACACAACACCAAAAAATAAAATGAACAAAATAAAAAAATAGAAGAATGATAGTTAATCCAAATGAGAAACTTTTGGTTTGTTCTAAGATGGCCCTGCTATGTTTTAGGACTACCTCAGCCATTTGGAAGGTGTCTACCCGAGCTTTCTTTTTTAGTCTGTTGATTTAAAACCAAGTCTCTTCAGAACATCCTTTAACACAACAAGAAACAGGCCTGACTAGTCATTAGAGTAACCCTTATCTAGCTACACCTAAGATGAAAGTGTCTGTCACACAGATCTAGGAATTATGCTCTACGACACTGGTTTTCAGTCTGTGGGTTGTGCCTCTTTGGGGTCAAATGACCCCTTCACAGGGGTCAAGTAAGACCAGCAGAAATCACAGATATTTACACTATGACTCATAACAGATGCAAAATTACAGTTGTGAAATAGCAACAAAGTAAGATTATGGTTGGGGATCACCACAACATGAAGAACTGTATTAAGGGTCATGTCGTTAGGAAGGATGACAGCTGCTGCCCCAGGACATTTATTCCAAGAAATGAAAACTTAGTCTTACATACACACTTAAACTTTATAGCAGATTTATTCTTAATGGCCTCGAGCTATAAACAAACCAAAAAAACCTCTAAACAGGTGCATAGTCAAATGAGATACTGCTTAGCAGTGAAAAATAAATATTTGATAAATGTAATATTTAAATGAATATCAAGGACTTTATTATTAACAAAAACTTTACAGAGTCACATACTCTGATTTTTCTTCTGTAACATTCTTGAGATTTCAAAATTCATAGAGCTAGGAAATAAATTCTTGTTTCTCATTGGCAAAATGTTAGTTAATTTTTAATTACTATAACAAATACCTGAGATAACTAACTGAGAAATGGTTAGTTTAGGGTGTGGTTGCTTTTGTTGAGATAGGGCCTTTCATAGCCCAGGCTGGTCTTGAACTCGTGATGTGGGTAAGGATGACTTTGAAGTTTCATTTCTCCTGATTGTAGCTCCCAAGTTTTGGGTATTGTATCACGCCTCATCACATCCAGCGATTTTGGTCAAGCACTGGCCCATTAGTCTGGGGCTTAGCAGGAGTGTGTGATGAAGAAAAATTTATCACCTTTCTTAAGTCTGGGACTTGAGAGAAGTTTCAGTTCCAATCGTCTTCACCTTCAAATATCATCACACCGGGATGAAACTTTCTCACGGCCGGATTCAGTTAAAGGTGTTGCTGGCTGGAGTGACCATTAAGGTGTGAATGGACTGAGGAAGGAGTTTGTGATCGCGGAGGAGCTATCTGGATCATTACAGGTTGTTGAGCTCCACACATGGGATAAAATGACACTGAGCTCTTCACAGCAAGGCTCTATTTCTGATATGGGCGTGGTTTATAATTATGGAAGATATAACCATCAGAGGAAACTGGTTAAAGTTTATTATCATTAGTTCCAAGCTATTATTTTTGAGATTGTTATATCTTATTTATTATTTGTATATAGCAATTTTATTTGTTTTTATATTTTATGGAACTATTTGTAAAATATTGGGCTGGTTTTGAACTGACCATCTAGCTAGAATGACCTTATACTTCTGGTCCTCTTGCATCTCTCTCTCTCTCAGATGCTGAGATAGCAGACAGTGCTGGGCATAGAAACTGTGTTTGATGCATGTTGGGTATCATTCTAAATTAAACCTCAGCCAGACACCAGGTAAAGTTTAGATAAAATTTCTCTGTAGCTTCCTGTTAATATACATTTGCCTTGTAGTTAACAAAAAGGGCTTGATCCTGTAATTATTTAATGAAAAACGCTTCAGCAGGAGCTGGAGAGCTTGCTCAGCAGTTAAAAGCACTGGCTGCTTTTTCAGAGGATTTGGGATCAGTGCCCACATAGTGGCTCACAACTGTTTGTATCTCCAGTTCCGGGGGCTCCAACACCCTCTTCTGAAGTGCCCTAGAATGCACCAGTGTCCAAACACTACTAACAGAATCAACAATTATAGCATAACCGAACGATGAAGTACTCAGTGATTGCCATGGACAAACCACTAAAACTAGTCATAGTGCAGATGCTTCTCACACATGGTGAATATGTGGAAGAATGCATATTTTGAATGAAACCCTGGAAAACCTGGGAAAGATGAATCTAATATATAGCAAGAGAAATTTTGAAAAAGGCCAATATAACATATACTAACAATAGACATATCAGCGATTTCTTGAGTATGCCATTGTCTGGGAAAGTGGGTAATTATAAGGGGACTTTGGGAATGATGCATACATTTGAATATATATTGTGATGTTTACACTGATCTGTACTCACGATACCTGCTTACAGCAAATGCACAGCACTGTGAGTTATACTCCTTTAAGCCGATAGAAGAATGAAGCAGAAACACCCCAACCCTCTCACACACTTGAGTCTTGTGACTTTGGGTGACCATATCTTTTGTTTGGGCTCCAGATTCAACCTAAGTGAATACTAAGAACTGAATGAGAGCTTAGGATTGAGCTTGCTTCAAGGATGACTTGTGGATGACTCATGGGTCAGTCAGTCACCATGCTCCCTCATGAGGTTTGGAGCAACAAAACAGCAAAGTAACTAATTGGCAGAATAACTACCCATCTCTCAGGATGTGCTATGTTTTGTGGAGTGAATGGTAACTCAGATTGCTCTTGAACTTGAACTCTGAGTAAAAGCTGACCTCTTGTGAGCACTCACGGAAAATGCTGTTTTCTTAAGGGATTCCTGTGGTGGTTATATTAAGAGCTAAGGGCTGGGCTCCTCACTGTCTGTTCTAAGCATTTGGTATTTTATTTTGAAAAAAAACAACTAACCTTCACCACAAATGACTCGTTACACTGAAAATGCAAGAAATAGGTGCTATTAAGGTCCTTGCTATTCGGGTGAGAAAACTGAATCACGAGAAGGCTGGATTCTTGCCCAGCAAGTGACACAGCTAGCTGCAGGGTCAGTGGTCCTAACCAGCCCTGCACCTACCTTAGTATACTTCCTTGTGATCCAGACAATCATTCTACAGCCTGGGTTATTATCCGAGCATGTTATTTTGTCCACTAGAACAATTTCAACAATACTAAGGAGGCTGAGCCAAGAGGATCTTGGAGTTCACAGGCCACTTGGGCTACACAGCAAGAGACTATTTTTTAAAATGAATGAAGCAAACACACACACACACACACACACACACACACACAGAGAGAGAGAGAGAGAGAGAGAGAGAGAGAGAGAGAGAGAGAGAGAGAGAGAGACAGAGAGAGACAGAGAGAGACAGAGAGAGACAGAGAGAGACAGAGAGAAACTTTTTTTCCAAACTCTGACCTGTGGGCCCTCCCTTCCCAGCAAAGGAATTTCTTGAGGGGTAATCTGCTCACTCTCCTTACAACATTAGCCAATTTTTGCTGCCAAATTCCTCTGTAGTCTGTCCTGTTCTGGTCTCCTCTCTTGTGCCTGTGCACTCCTCTGGTATCCACAATCATTTCTAGGCATCCTTAACCCATATTGCCTTGCTGGCAAGGAGAAGCCCAATGTGTCAACAGAGGCAGCAACAGTGGTAGTGGTGGTGGATTAGTAAAATTATTCACCATGCCAGAATTGACATTAAAGTTTTAGTACAGTGTAAACATTGTGGACAGAAACACAGTATGTGAATACTCAGAATTTTACCCCCACGGAGAAATGGGGTTGTTTTTATACCAGTTAAGGAAGGTTAAGGAAAGTTCCCCAGGATTTGTATGTGGGGGTTGTATTGAATAGACAGGAAGTGAGCAGTTGTCTATCTTGTTAGGTGGCACAGCCATATTCCATGGGAACAGCAAAAGTCTTAAGGCCAGCACAGCTTCTTGTCAAAGATCCAACAAAACTGAGCCACATGATGGTTGCCATACAACCTTTGGTTTTTGTTTTTTTTTTAATCTCCACCTGCTGAATCCTTGGGGGACTTTTTATGTTTGTACAATTTGGGTATATTGGATTGATGAAAATTTTCTTATGAATAATTTATGCCTTTTCCCTGGAATATTGCTTCTATGCTTCCTGAGGAAAGTCCTGAACATACTACCTTTCCTACTTTCAGGAGATATCCTTGTCTACTTGAAGATCTTCCTTACACCTTGGAGGCTGTGATACACATAAAGAAGTCAGAGGTCTCTTTATCAGGTTATGAGACATTCTTGAATCATCTGTACCTGTACTTACTCAGGAACAAAATAATCAAAACTACATAAACTTAAAAAGGTCAACAAGTGTTGATGGACTAGAGGAACTGGCCACAGATCAGATTGCAAGCCTCTTCCCATTATACACTCAAGCATTTCCCTGGTATATACAACAACAAAGTTAGATTAGCTGAAGTTACCTTTGTCCTACACAGAGTCTTATTTATATTGATGAACAAATGATGGAGTAAAAAGATGATAAAAGAATGTCAGGACCTCTCTTTCTTAGAAAAGTTAGCACATGCAGAGCTACTATGGTGCTACTTGACCAAGAAACAGAGAATGCCAGGATTAGACACATAAAAACTCTATAAAGATATAAAGTATAAACTTGTATTATGACAGAATTTAAAAATAAATATGTGGTTATATCATCACTCTACAGAATGCCTGAATCTCTGCTCCTTCTGCCTTAAATATCTTCCCCACCCAGTTGTTTCACTTCCAGGTTCAACTTTGTATCATATTCTAGAGTTAAGATTAAAGGTTTTGGCTACTACTGTTTGGTTGTTAGGCCTTGAACTCACAGAAATACAGAAAGATCTCTGTGTCCTGAGTGATGGGATTAAAGGCGTGGGTCACCACTCTCTGCTCCTCATGACTTGACTGTGGGTGAGTCTGTTCTCTGATAGTCCGGATTCTCTGATTTCCAGGCTTTGGTATGAGAACTTTCTTGGGCACTCTGACAGCTAAGAGTTAGTAATATACTGCTTAGGACAATCTGCCTGCCTGTACTGACTTGAAGATTTAGTTTTAGTCTCGTATCCTTGAAGCCACAAGATATACTAGCCTGAGAACAGGGTGCCATTATAATTTTAAAAATTGGATTATAGTGTTGTTGAGTAAAATGAAAACTCTGTTTATCAATGATGTCAATATTTAATAAAATAATTGAAAATCGTAACTCTGTCCTGTCATAGTTTATTAATGATGACTAAAAGATGAGCAAGAGGAAGTGAAACACATGTCCAAAACAAAATTGATATGATCTATGTTTTTGAGCAACATGAGTGTATCCTTGCTTACTGAATTCCATATAAACCGAGAAACACTCTGGCTGCTAGTAAGTCAGGCTGCAAGATTCTCACCACTACCATACCCTGGCTAAGCACCTTCCCTCATCAACTCCCTAGATTCTCTGCTGGGACTTGTCCACCACCAGGGTTGGCTCCCAGCAGTAAGGTAGTAAATTTATGACATAATTTTCTCTTCCTGGAACTTGTCATTTGGAGTGAGGCACTGTGAGTCATTAAAAGTTGGACTATATAGTACCCATGACTAGGGAGGCCATTAGCCATTGGGGGAAGTCAACTACTATTAGTTTCTTAAATGGACATAGCATCAAAATGCCTTCTAAATACTCAATGCCTTGATACTCATAGATTGGTATAGCTCTTGCCTTCATTAGAAAAGCAGAATTCTCTATGTAGTAGAATCAATAATACAGAAACTCACAACTGATCACAAATGGGGAAAGTGACCATGGAGTGCTCAGTTCTATAACACATACATACACACACACACACACACACACACACACACACACACACACACACCCCTTAGGGAACATTGTAGAATAAAAACACTGTAAAAAAAAAAAACAGAGTTTGTGGAAGACTGATTTAAAATAGTATCTTCTGGATATGACAGGACCATGGCACTCATGAATTCACAGCACAAACTCCTTGCACAAGATCAAGCCAGTCAGCTTTCTACCATGAATTGGGAGGAGATGGTCTGAAATCTGGAGAGATGACTCAGGTATTAAGAGAACTTTCTGCTCTTGCATAAAAAGTCAAGTTCAGTTCTGAATATCTAAATTTCAGAAGCTCATCTGTAATTCTAGCTCCAGTTTATCTGTTCTCTTCTGGACTCAGTGAACACAAACGTACATGTGCATACACACAGACACAGAAATATACACATAAATAAAAGTATACACATAAATATACACACAAATAAAATCTATGAGAGTTTAATTTAGGCATTATGATTTTCATACCTTTCATTTTTCATAGAGCTGTGGGATAATTACCATCAGGATCACATATAGATTGATTTTATGTTACTGTCTAAGAAGCTCAGTGACTAAAAACAACTGATAATTTCTTGTGATTCTTCAGGATGGAGGCCACGAAAGCTTTTCCAGGCTGTTCTCTTCCCGTTTCCTTGGCTCTACCCACCTGGTGGCTGGGTTCACACTGGAGGTTCAGCCAGGTTTGGTGCCTTGAACTTCTCAGTGGACCCCCTTTTCCCAACTTGGTTTCAACTGTCCACCCTTGCTTCCTTTCAGGATGATACTGTAGAGGCCCAGGCTGAGCCTGGGGTAAAGCAGCATCACTTCATCACATTGTGTGGGTCAAGGTAAATTCAAAGGTGACCCTAGATTCAAGGAAAGGGAAATAGACTCCAGATCTTGGTTGGAAGATCAGAAGCTTGTACATAGAGTGGTGGGAAGGTACTGCTTGACATGAACACTTACAGATGTACAAACTGTCCTTGCTTATCATAGAATTAATGGTAGATCTTGGACTAAGACCCAGCCAGTGAGCTCTACCGCCTCTTTTTAGGGCACTAAGTGACTGTCATCTTTTTTATAATGGAGTCTATATAGCCCATGCTGGCCTTAAATTCAGTTTGTGGCCCAGTCTGGCATTGGATTTACAGTGAGCCTCTTCATTCAGCTTCTGGTGTGGTACTATTATGCTTGGCTTTCTGCTTTCATTTTATGCCGCCAACTATTATCAAGCTCTTGGTTTTAGTTTACCATCTGAGGATATTTGTAGAGAGACTGATTCTACAAGTGCCACATAAAGTATGAGAAGGCCAACTTACTCCCAGTCTTCTGTCAATATACTTCTTTCCTTAACTCACAGGACTCAGCTATATGAACAGGCTTGGTAGGTTTTCTTCCAGAATTTTGCTCTCTTGAATCTTTTGGTTCTTCCTGCACTTTCTGATTTCTCCACTAGGGAGAGACAAACTCTTTCTCCTTTTTTAAAGGACACTTCCTCCTCCTCCTCCCTTTTCACACATTAAGCACAAAATTCTGATCGAAGCTGTTGTGCACTGTTAGTGTGCTGACTTTAACCACAATATATTTAAGTACAAATGACACACCAGGTTTTGAAGGTAGTACAACCAAAAAGTGTAAAGTTTCTTATTAGTACATGTAATAAACTAATTACATGTTAAAATATTTTAGGTATGTTAAAGACATCACTAAATTAATTTCTCAACCCCACTCGCCACCCCTCTTTCCCAGGATCTCAGAGACTGAACCTAGGGTCTTGCACATATGAGGCAAATACTCTACATCCTTTATCCATTTTGGATTCTGGCTATAAGAATTTACTTAAGTGACCAATTTTATATTTCTTTCTACCAGACAATGGTTTTCCTCAGTGTCAAAGTCCAAGGTAACTTAGAAGAACAGCAGGGTGTTCTTCTAAGACTCATTCTGAAAAGGAGGAGGGTGAAGAGCCTAGAGCACCGACTTCT
The DNA here is from genome assembly GCA_033318265.1 of Phyllotis vaccarum. NCBI lineage: Eukaryota > Metazoa > Chordata > Mammalia > Rodentia > Cricetidae > Phyllotis > Phyllotis vaccarum. The sequence goes on along the minus strand of JARWLC010000004.1, from coordinate 86,977,478 downwards.
CCCACTCTAGGCCACGGAATTTACTTTAGAGCTCGGATATCCTATTTTCTTCTCTTCTGTGCTGGATTCCTTGAGTTCCACATGAACATCTAGGCTTATATTGCTCTACTGTACCTTATTATTAATTTCACCATCTCAGGTCTCTTGACTAGAGACCTTTGAAGACTGGCAGTGGGTTGCTCAGAACCTTTGGCCTCCTTGTCTAAAACCCTTTGATTTGCTTAATTAAAGTTGTGCCTAGGGGCCATAGTAACTCTGGACGAAATATTTTCAAAGACGAGAAGACAGAACTCAGTGACTATCATATTCTGCTCACGCCTGAGAACTCTGCCTGTATAGGGGTGATTGGGGTTCACATAATCAGTGAGTGACTCATGTGGATATCAAAAGCTTCCCTAGCAACTTCTCAAAAGTGACCATATGAATCAGCGGGGGAGTTGGAAAGCAAGGCCAGAGTGATCCTAGATGCAAGTCCTACACCACAGCCCTCCCTGGACACAGCTATCAGACCTATAGGTGGGGGAGTCAGTGGTGGTTCCTTATGTGGCAGTAGTGAAGCTCCAAACACCAATAAATGAGTCAATTGTCTGTCGATGTAAGAAGAACTCTGTACATGGAGGCTCCAAACGAGGGGAGAAAATAAGCTGGGCCACCTTATGTAGCTGGGAATAGCTTCAGCATACCTCCAGCATACCTCTCTCATCTGTAGTCATTTGGAGGGCTGTGAACAATGGTATTTTGAGAGATTTTGATATGTTCTGGGGTCACAAGTTAAGGGTGATCTCTTTTGTGCAACTTTTGTTGCTGTGTCTTTGAGCTTACATTTTTATTTATTGATGAACATATTATGTATACCTAGTAAAAATTATCACAAGACACCAGGACTTAAACAAGAAGCATATATTTTGTTATATAGTTTTTGTAGGTTGGAAATTAGATATAACTTAATGGGGTAGTTTTATATATTTGTCTTTCTTTAATGATGAAAAAATGTCTACTCTACCATTAAATGTCTTGGCTGGAGGTAGAACTTAATTACTTACAGGTGTTCATTCCTCTGGCTGCTAGCAGAGACCTCAGTTCCTTATTTCATGAGCCTCCCCAGTTACTGTCTCAGAGTCCTGTGACAAGGCCCCAAGCAGCATCAGTGTAAGACAGCAAGACAGAAAGCTGTTTTTTCTGTATTGTCTTTTGTTACAAAGGTCAGCCCAAGTCAAGGAAATGACTACCAGGAAGTGTAAACCACATGAAGGCTGCTAACACAGTGCTAACACTTCTGCCTATTTCCTTCCAGTGCTTTTTATTTATTTGTTTGCTTTGAGACAGGGTATCAATCATGTAGCCTAGGCTGACTTCACACTTCCTATATAGCCCAGGATGCCCTTAAACTCCTGCTACCACTTCCTTAGTGCTGGAATTACAGATTTCTTGGTTTATGCAGTGCTGGGGATGGAACCGAGAATTTTTGTTGGCGATACATAAACACTCTACCAAATGAATTAAACTAGCAGTCCCACTGTGAGGCCTTGTAGATATATTCTGTGTCAGAATTTTTTCCACTGTGACAAATATTTCAGAGGAACAAATTAAAGAGAGAATTTATTTTGGCTCATAGTTTTAGATGCTTAGTCCCTGACCCTTTGCCTCAGTGTTTCTAGGCCTTCAGTGAGGTGGCACACCACAGTGGCAGGAGTGTGTGGCAGAGATTGTTCACACAACAGTGTCCATAAGTCAAAGAAGAGGACAGGAAGGCCATACAGGGGAAAGAAGCCTTCTTCAAGGGCATACCCTAAATGAACTGCTTCCTCTATCTGGGTGCATTTCCTATTTTGGCTGCCTCCTGATAATACTATCTATCATATTATGAATCTACCAAGGGGGTGATTCTATTGATTAGGCCAGAATCTGAAGAATACAATTACTTCTCAAATGCCTGTCAGCTTGATAGTTAAGACTCCAATGCATGAGTCTATGGAGAACGTTTCAAATCCAAACCTCAACAAAGCCATTGCAAAGAAAACCAACACTCAGAAGGGGCAATTGCTAAAAACAGCTGCTAAGGGAACAGGAAGTGTCACAAAGGGCTCAGGGACAGACAACTGGAAAGTTTGGAAGCTAGAGGATCTCTAGTTCTCTTTGCTGTCCCTGTGTGAAGAAAACATGGAAAGAATTAAGATGTAGAAAATCTGCCTATCACATTGGAGGGCTCACCCAAGACTGGTTTTTATAATTCATTAATGTTCTCTCTGATCCAAGGTAGAGTTTGACTTTTGTATTATCCCTTAGCTCTAAGGCTCAGAGTGGGGGGAGGGATCATGTGCACTTCATGATTGCCAACAAGTATAGTTCCATCATCAAGACCTGGAAAGACGTCATGTAATTTCCCAATATCATCACTGATTCCTTAAAATAGTCACACGAAGGAAGTTTTAGGTATCTTTTATTTTTTTGCAATGATAAAATACTTTTTTTAAAAGACAGAGTCCCTCTTTGTAGCCCTAGGTGTCCTGAAACTTACTATATACATCAGGCTAGACTCTGTCTTAAAGTTGATTTTGAGGCTTTCCTGGTTAAATTTTTGCATACTCTTCTGTAATAATGTGTCAACCACTCCAGTTGTATAATAAATCAACCATTCCATTCTGCTTATAATTTTATGGAATAGGAATTGAGGAATGCTCAGTTGAGGTGCTCACCTCTTGGATTTCTCCCTGGTCTCTGTCCTTATCTTCACCTTTCCGTTCTCTTTCTTCCATCCTCCCTCCCCCCTTCCTTCTTCCATTTTCTCCTTTCCTCCCTTCCTCTCTCTTTCCTTCTTCTTGATAAATGTCTTATTATGTAGCCCAGGTTGGCATGGAACTTGTCACGTAGCTCGGGCTGGCCCTGAACCTGTTGTTATCTTCCTGTTTTAGTCTCCTTGGTACAGGGACAGCAAGTGTGTACCTGCCAAATTCATCCTTCTGTGGGATTTCTCACATGCTTACAGCAGGATGTCAGCTTAGGCTTCATTATCTGCCAGTCAGACTGGATTGGATGTCCAAACTGGCATACTTCCATGCTATCGGTGCTGTTACTAAGACAAAAGCCAACAGATGCTGATAAATATATGGGGGAAAGAGAACCCATATTTTTAGTTAGAGTGTTCTCATTAAGAAAACAAGAGGTGTTAATGAAGATGTGGGGGAAGGGGGCCTTTACCCTATTAGTGGGATGTAAGGGAGTCCAGACACCACAAAAAATAGAATAAAAGTTCCTTAGAAAACAAAAAAACAGAGTTACTCTATGATCCCGCTATTTCATTTCTGGGAATATTTTCAAAAGTTTCTAAGTAAACATAGCATAGAAATTGTGCAATCCATGTTTATCACTGAACTATTATATAACCAAGGTATGGAAGCATCCTAATTGTCTCCACAAACAGACAAATAGATAAATAAAATAAAATGTCTACACAATGATCTTTTAGTCAGTCATGAATGAATGAAATTATGGCATTCAAAAGAAATGGATGCAACTGAACAGATCATAATATTAAATAAGTCAGACTTAGGAAGACAAACACCATGTTTTCTCTCATTTTTTAACCCTGTATTCGAAATAAATACATAAGATCATACACACTTACATATGTCATGAGATTAGAAGCATGACTGGAAAATGAAGGAAATAGAGGAAGTGGGCTGAAAGGAAAGGACATGGGGCAAATACAGTCAGGGAACATGACCTACCATTTACAATAAATATATGCCAACTAATCAGTGAACATGACCTACCATTTACAATAAATATATGCCACCTTGTTCATATATCCACTATATCTTGTGGCTTTTGTATAGGCAGGGACCCTGATGTGCATATATAATCATATCCAAGGTCGGCACAGTGAATCTCATTTGCTATTAGCCTACAGATGATGCCCCTGTCAGCCATCCTGAGAGGTAGAGTCAAAGAAATTACTGAAAATAAGAGATGAGGCAACTGGATGAAGCAGCCACAGGCTCATTTTGCTAAGTTCCCATTTTTGTGACTCAATAATCCTTTACTGTTTAAGCTACTGAAAACACTAATGGACATGCTCCTACTTCCGGAATTAATTCTGACTGTAAGGGGCGTTTAGGAAGACTTAATCAGGCATTACACACGGATCAAGTCCGTTTCTGATACCTGGGATTTTCTACGTCTCTCGGTTCATATTTGAGAGGCTGAACCAAAGTGTCACCTTAGTGGTTACAGCCCCCCCCCCCATCTCCTGCCCTGCCCTGGTGTCTTTCTAGATTTGAGAGAATGGCTGCTTTCTTAGGAGCTTCCTTGTTGAGTTATTTCATTTTTTATGCATGGCTTGGTAGATCCCAGTGCCTGCTCACCTCATTTTGTCCTGTTATTGTACTATGAATATTACAGACACCTGGTCCTTATCTTTCTGGTGCCTGCAGCTGGATGGATAAACCCTGCCTTACTCACAATTACCCCTGTTCCTCCTTGAAGGCATCTTGGTGTAGAGCTTCCTGGTAGAAACCCTACACACCTTGGATGGAAATGTTCGGCTTAAGAAACACAAAATGTACCTCCACTTGTAATATTTACATTTTTACTGAAAAAGAGTCAGCTCTGTTTCTCACAGCATCAGTTTCCTTAGTAGGCACTCAGGGATCAGAATTGATTCTGTTTTTCTGTTGCTTTTGGTGAGTAGATTACATGGGAATTTTGAAAGAAAAACAGTAGACCCTCCTTCTTAAACATATCTGACTAAAATACCAATTGTTTATGAGTAAATATGTTTAAATCAGTTACGTCAGGTACTCCTAACATGTGCGTACATCATTGCTTGGCATTTCTGTTTGAGTTTCCTTACCTTGTGATTTAAGGCACCATCTGCCTGTTAACAACTCTCTGTACTTGGAGCAGAAATCATTCTTGAGACTTGCTTTTGGGGTAACCTAGAGTACAGCTACAGGGTAGTGGGTGAACTTTAACTTCTCTAACTACTTGCAACTTCTGATATTTACTGAAAGGAACTAGAGCATTATATATACCCAGAGTGGGTCTGTTCAGTTTCAATGCTTGTTCGTGTACACACACACACACACACACACACACACACACACACACACACACACACACACACACACATATGATCAATGGGAGTTTTCTAAAGATTTTAGTAAGGGAACTCAGGGAAAGCAATTCTCATAGGTTAAAGTTCCAGAAACTCCTTAAAATATTTCTGACTACAGCAGAATCTCTCATGGCCTTTTGCCTACAACATCAGCTCTGCCATCCTTCCTGTTGTGCAGTGAAGAAATGCTCTTCCTTCAGTAGAAAATCTGAGAGCTGTCCAAAGCCCAGCCTGGGAGTACCATTCAGGAAGTAGATTTTCCAAGAGCCTTTTTTTCTTCAAACAAATTCTCATGCCAACAGCTGCAAAGATTTTTATTTATATTTATGTCTTTATTCAATTGCTGTAGGCCATGTAATAAGTAACCTTGAAATGATCATTACAGGAGAAGAGTGACAGCTCAAAGTTTTTGATTAAGGCCAGGCATGGCAAGTTCTAAACTCTCAGCACTTCCTCATGCTAGTTCTGGGTGCTGCTGGGATGATTGGAAGGCTGTTAGGCTTGGCTGGCTTCCTGTTTCTGAAGCCTTCTTATCACCACAGTGAGTGCTGTTTTCCTGGTTGTGGCTTATGAGACCCCATCCAAGAGCTGAGGTTCACATTTATGGAAATCCCCTGCACCTTCTGTCTCAGATCTGCATTTCTTTGTTTTTCAGCTCTGTCTTCCCTGTTGAATCTCTTTCTCTTCACCTGCCGTGGAAACTGCTGATTTCTAGCACTTTTTTAGAATGAGGTCTTCCTTGAACTTTAAACCATTTTGCCTAAGACTCTAGCCCAGTAACTGAGACACTGAATTCTGGCAGCTGACAGGACCTTTTAATGAAACTGTTGGTAAGGTAGGCTTTTGAGGCTACCTCCTACTTTCTAGTTTAGTTAATGTGACACCCTTTCAGTTAATGCTAGGGCAGGGCCAGCTTTTGCTATAGGCTTCCCTCTAGCTACTATAACAATACTTCAGACTGATTTTACCCCCACAGGACAGGCATTTATGAACAAGCATACATAAATCTTCACCCATCTACAAGGTGGGAAGAAGACTCTCACCAAGAGTCAAACCTTCTATTACATTTCCACCGGAACTGTGAGAAATTAATGTCTGCGGTGGAGACCACCAAGTCTATGACACTGTTATATGAGGCTGAGATGGTGAAGATATAGGTACAAAAAAAGTCCTGACAATATTTAAATCTCTAAATTCAGTTGTCTCTGAGTCTGTCTGCATCTCTAAATTCTCTGTGGTTTGGTTGTATAGCCCACAGATTCCCCCCTTTTTGCTCATGTTGATTTGAATTGAGTTTCTAACAAGTTTATTTACTATTAGTAGTTTTTTCCACAGGGCTGAACTTTCGTTCATTGCTGAATCCCTGTTCAGTTGTTCCTTATTATCAAGGACCACAATATTCTACACTCTGGCTTTTGACCTCCTGATGCTCCCTAACATGTTTAATCTTGATCAAGGGCCATCTAAAACCCTTAGTATTCTGATACAATCTGCTTCTGGCTTGGCAGATGCCCACTCTTAAGGTTATCAGAGTGTCCATACCTTTAAGCTTGCCAAATATTGGCTCATGCCTAATGCAAATTTAATACAGTCCATTAAGTGATTTTGGATTTTTATTTTTAAAAGCATCCATGGTTTGGACAACTAACTATTGTTGGTTAAGAAGTCCAGTTAGTAACTAGCCATAGCCTTCAGAAACCACTTTTGCCTCTTGGGAGGATTGTTTCCCAGAAACCTGAGTTTGTACCCTTAGAGCCAGTTGCATGTCAGATCCTGGCCTCATTCCTATGTCACCTGGACTGTGAACTTCAACAGTCCTCATACACGGGAAGCCTGAGTGAGGCTATATGTCTGGCTATGCTGTACACAGTGAAAAAACGCTGACCCCATAGCTTTTCTACTGAAGTATTATGGCCCACACATCCTGAGCTTGTGGTCTTAGTCAGTGGACCCTCATGATCTCTATCTGTATTTTTCACACAAAGGAAGCTAGATAATATCACTTACTGATGGTTTATATCTATCCCATTGATCAAGGGCAAAAGCAAAATGTTCTTATATAGTTTTTCTTCTTTAATTTATTAAGGCCAAAGGCCTGAAGACAGGTGAACAGGCACTTAAGATTCCATTTTCCTGTCTATAGAAGTCACCACTATCCGATAGGATTGAATTTCCTAGATGCAGTCAAGACTTCCGGGTATTGCACCCTCTAAGACTGGATTCAGAGGTTTTCTGTCAGGATGCCATTGGTAAGAACCATGTTGAGTGATGTTTGGCCTTACAGGATGTTGAGGCTTATTCATGGTCTCTTCCCTTATAAACCTGCAGCTTTAATAGTATCTCCTTTTCCTCCTCCTTCTTGAAGACCAAAGCCTGATTTCTCCAACAGAAACTAGAAATGTTCTCTGTCACCTTCTCCCTCTCAGAGTAACCTAACTCTGATTTCAAGCTGATCACAGAGCTTCCTAGATTAAGATGAATACTTACTTCTCTGCATTTCTCACATTCGTATTGCCAACGGGATTTGAGTAACAGCTTCCACACAACTTCCAGGTGATATCTTTAGAGGGGAGAAACATCTCTACATCATCTTCTCTATTTGATGCCATGTGGATATGCTGAGACACCTTTAAAAGTGTAGATGAGGACATCACTATAACTGTCAGCAACAAGATGGGGAAAAAAAACCTGGTATTTTGACACTTCTACAGAATAAAGTTCTCATTCTAATTCTAGCTTAGATTTTACATGAGAAAAAAGTGAGCATGTCTGCTTTAGCCATGTTCTTAGGTGTCAGATCATGGTGACCAAATCATTATGGCATTCAGGAAACCATTAATGCCTTCAAGCCAGGGGCCTCAATTGGGAATATTATGGCTGAGTTCCATTGAATTGATGCTTACGTTGGCCTGATCAATGCCATCTTTGTACAGAAAGCAGGATCACATTTCTTTCTTATGTTAGGGCCACTGGAAGGGCACTCTCAGCCAGAAACTGATAACCAGCACAGCAGGCACCAAAATAAGCATCTGGCATGGACAAATGACATACACATCATTTCAGGACATGAATGAAAAAAAAAAAACAGACATGGTTTTTTTTTCTGATCATTGCAGGGAGCTAGGAAGCCACGGAAGGAGTTTTGGGGAACTGGGTATAAAGGCATGTTCCTGTATAGCATTCAAGGAGCCGAGACATGAGTTTGAGGCCACTATGGGCTTATAAGAAGATTCTGTCTCAAGGGAAATAAAAAGCGTGCAGCACAACTAATCTATTTCATTATGGTTTCACAATCTGCCTCTTTTTGTTTGTTTCATTCTCTCCCTCTGCTTCTTTTCTCTATATATAATGTTTAAAAGTTTTCTTTAACACACTCACCACTATTCCTCCTCCATCCCTTCTTTCCAGTCAGCTGCCCTCCCACTCCATCCCCGTTCCTGAAGTGTCTATCTGTGACTTCTTGCTTGCCACATTTCCTGGTGAAGAGCTCCAGTTAATCTTAACATTTTCATCTGTTTATTTTGCTACAAAAATACTCAAGAAGATATACTTTAAAAGAAAAGAGATCTTTTAAAAATTTAAGTCATAGTTCTGATGGCTGACATAGGGTTTCCTGATGATGCCCCTTTCATGAAAGGGGAGATCACAGGGAGGGGCGGGGTGGGCTTGCTCTTTTCCAACAACACTCTTCCAAGAGTGAAGGAGACAGAGAGGCAGAAGTCACAGTCATCATCTTTGGTGTTGCTATTGATTGATCTCCATATTTTCAGGAGGGTCAGACTTAAGGCTTCTTGCACCCAAGTGAGGAATGAACACGTGCCTTGGTTAGGAGCCTGAAATATGGGTATTGGTGGAAGTTTGCTAGAGATTCCAAACTTTAGAGACAACTCAGACTTTTGAGTACTGATTTTGACAAGATCCTTTGGTATTTCCTGCATATATGATGACTTGAGAAGCGGTAGTTCATTATTACAACTATTATTAGAATTTTCTGTTTCTAGCAGCTGATTTTCTTTGAGCCAGGATTTCGTGTATCTAAGGCTGCCCTCAAACTCATTATATAGTCAAGGGTGGCAGTGAACTTCTGGTCTTCCTGCCTCTGCCTTCTATGTGGTGGGATTACAGCTCTCACCACTATGCTCAGTTCTTTGGTGTTGGGGATCAAACCCAGGATTTTGCACCTTCTAGGCAAATGCTCTACTAAACTGAGCTATACCATCAGCCCACTGAACCTAATTATTGCAGACAGAATATGTGATACCCATGTGGGGTCCCTGAGAGTATAGGGCTAGAGGAGGCTTGCTATTTAGTCCTTATATGTCCTCTCTCTGCACATATGTATGGCTTTCTAGTAAGGTTTCTGGGTATCTGATTATGCTTAGCTTAGAGGAGGCAAATGAGGGGGTTTTATAGTCATTCTGAAACTTGAGACATTACTTACAGAAGCCATAGCTTCTGTTTTAAAACAGGCACTTATTTCTAGGCTAGACTCTTAGGCTGACTGTCACATCTACCCCATCTGTGACTCATAGTTGATTACTTAAGTGTCTCAAATGAGCTGTTGTAAAATCCCAGGAAGTGACCCGTTCAGCACACTTATTCCCACCAAGGAGTAAAGCCAGGAGTGGACAAAGAATCATCTCCTAAAGATAGCATTCTGAAAAATGTTCTTGATAGGCTTCTAATTGTATTTTCTTAATCAAATGAAATGCCCTACTCTTGAGAGGCAGTTGACTATAATAGACAACAGCATGAAGAGAAACTTGTGGGTACTTCTTAATTTTTACTTCTTATCTTCAAATATGGACCTTACACTTTAGACAACAAACTGCAATTTTCTATGCCACTTCACTGCTGTGCATCACATTTTGTAGAAGTGAGGTTTGGGGTTTCTTCGCTTTTATTCTGTTAATAACTTGCTACACATAGAACTCCATTTTGTACTATCTCCAGCTTCCTCATGCTTCATTCTTTTAATACAGTTTTTTTCATGTTGTGGTAACCCTGAAGACCATAAATTTATTTTGTTGCTATGTCATAAATGTAATTTTGCTACTGTTGTGAATTGTAATATAAATATCTAATATACAGGATATCTGATATATAACCCGGTGCGGTCATGACCCACAGGTTGAGAAACACTGGATTAGATGATTTCATTTTGGCCAAGGTGTATTTAGACAACTAACCCTACAGGCAATGAGATTTGATCTTATCTGTGTCATTGGTGTTAAGTACTATCCCCATATTTAGGGGATATCTCTTAGCCTAATGTGGAAGTTTTGCTGTGGTTTTGAATTTCAACATATTTCCTGCTTTGTTTGCAAAAGATTGATTGCTTACCTCTTTGTGGGAAGCTATAGTCCAAACGCTTGAAAGTTTCTTCAAGGTGCATTGCTGTTCTCAGTGTATTGAGTTTAGTATGTCAAAGTTATGAGCAGGTATTAGAATAAATTATTGCAATTCTGTTAGAGAAACATGAGGCTTGCAGAACTTCATAGCCTTGGATTTAGGGCAGGGATCTTTTTCACTCTCCCAATAGCTGAAAGTAGGACCAGCTATTCTTGTAGCCAGAATGGTCTGGGTCATATGATCTTAGTGGTAATGCTGACACTTGACAGAAATGCAGGTTTAAATTTGTAAGCTTCTGGAACTGAACTGGGCCCAATAACTCTAAAACCCATTCAGATACACTCAGTTACACACACACACACACACACACACACACACACACACACACACACACACATACACACACGCACACACACAGTTTTGGAAAACTTTTTGATTAACAAATTTGTAATAGAAGAACACATTTTTATAAATTTCAAGTACCTTCTAGGTCTTGAATTAAATAATTCATCAAGACTGTGTGAGGGTGACGGTTCATCTGCACTAATACTTCTTTTCAATGCTTTTCTAGCCTGGTTGAAACATTTATTTAGTTAATATTTTTTCATACAATGTATTTTAATCACATTCTTTCCTTTTTCTCAAAGATCTGCCTCATCTTCCTACCCACCTAACCCCATGTTAAAAAACCCCAAACAAACAAAAGTCACTAACACAAAAATTACCAAACCAAACCAACAAAGTAAACAGAAAACAAAAATTGTACAAAAATGTAGGCCATTTCTTTGTGTTGGCCAACTACTCCTTGGCGTCAGGCCTGTCCTGTGCTTGATATACGCAGGGACATTCCGTTGGAGAAAACTGATTTTCCTTTTATTTATCATTCTAAAATAGTTTGTTGGTTAGGGTAGGACTTTGTGTTTATTTCCCCTTCTTAAAGGGGTTTTGTCTGATTTTAATTGTCCTGTGCATTACATGAGTTACAGTCTCTGTGAGTTTCTATATGTATCAGTTTTGCTGTGTCCTTTTATGTTTGCATAGTACCTCATCGAAAGTCTTTATTTTAAAAATTAAATAAAAGAGAGTCAAATCATTAACTTTTTTTTTGTGTGTGATAAACCTTTCTTTTATTCCACATTGGATTAATTGCTAGGCAGGTTATAAGATGGCTTCTTCCTCTAGTGAAGGTGAAAGCTCCCTTGTCATCATCTTGTCATTCATGTCCTGATAAGAACATGAACCCTTGTCTGGTTTTTATCCTTGGTTCTGTTTCTCGTCTTCTTGGATCATTTAAGAGCCTCTGTATGATGTGGGAATGCCTTTCTGTATGCTGTGAATATAAATCTTTAAATAAAGGAGCTGTTTTGGCCATTGACAGGCACCGTAGAAAAGGTAGGCAGAGGAATCAGAATAGGTAGGAAAGGAAGGGCAGAGTCAGAAGCAGATTGAGCAAGCTACCCAAGAAGAAACATGTAAGGAACACAGGTGAGCCACGGGCCACGTGGCAGACAGGTTAATAGAAATGGGTTGATTTAAGATGTAAGAGCTAGCTAGCAATGTGCCTGAGCCATAGGCCAAACAGCATAAAGTTAATATAAGCGTCTGAGTCATTTTTGGGGCCAGAGCAGCGGCGGGTGGCTAAGAGGTCTGGGGCTAAAGGTCTGTGGGTCTGGGCCTCTGGCCGCCTGGGACCAAGAAACCCCATTGCAACATCTGTAGCCAGTGCCATAGGGTTCCATGAGATTGTCTTACAGACCATTTGTTTTTCATTTTTGTGGGACTTGGGGTCTTATACTCTGGAGGTTTTGTCTTTCTTCAGTGCTATGGGATTTTCTTCAGTTATTACTTTAAAATTTTAAATTACATTTTACTTATCTGTTCACCGTGTGTGCATGTTTCTATGTATGGATCTGAGCAGCCAGAATTTTGTGTAGAGGTCAGAGGATGACTAGAATGAGTTGGTTCTCTTTTTCCACATTTAAATCCTAGGGATGGAACTTGGATTATCACACGTGGAGACAAGTGCCTTTATTCAGTGAGTCAGACATCTTGCTAGTCAATTATTTGTTCATGATTCTCCTTTCTGATAATTCCCGTTATATCAATGCAATCCTAACTGAATTGACCCCTTATATGTTTTTCTGTCATTGGTTATCTTTTCGCACATTTTCCTTTGTATTCCCAAGATTAAGTGACTGTTTTATTTTTACTGTGCTTTTTGTTTGACTTTGTTTTTTATTAAGATTTTTTTAAAAAATGTTTAAATAGTATTACATCACTTGCCCCTCTCTTCTCACCTATTCAGTTCCCCTTTATCCTGAACCCCCCCCCATGTACACATCCACTCTCAAATTGCTAGCTTCTTTTACTTAATCATTGTTTCATACATATGTTTATGTATTTATGTGTATGCACAAATATATGTAAACACAATCTTCTGAGTCCCTTTCTGTTGTGTCAGGGTAAATGATTTCAAGGCTGTCAACTCTGCATTGGACAACCAATTAGGAGACTCATCCTTGGGAGAGGCTAATTCTCCTTCTCCCAGCAGCCATTAGTTGTCTGAAGTTTTTTGTGTAGGGATGGGACCCCTCAAAATTTACTACCTTCCTATTAGCATGTGTATTAATACTGCCATTGTGTTGGTTTTGTTTATGCAGCCATTTCTAGGGAGACTGTTCTGCAGCATACTTCCTGGTATTCTGGACCTTATTACCTTTCTACTTCCTCTTTCTCAATGTTCCCTGGGCCATAGATGCAGATGTTTTGATGTAGATATATCAATTGGATCTGTGTTTTCCATAATCTGTATTTTTGCATTCAATTGGAGTGGGCTCCAACTGGGAAGGAGAGAGGGAAGTCAATACAGAGGAAGGAGGTACTTGGGAAAATAATACCAAGATTGTTTGATGAATCCTCAAGTCATTATATTTATTATAAATTATAACTATTTGTCATATTTACCATCTACATGTCCTATGTATCTATCATCTCTGTATCTATAATCTATCTAGCATTTTATATTTATTATTTATCTATCATCTATTTATCATTATCTTTTATTTATCATCTATCTACCTATCATTTATCAAACTATCTCTATCATCTCTATTTATCTTAAAGTAAGCTAAGATACTTAGGTTGACAATGCTCCCCATAAGAACCATAGATTAAAAAAATCCCAATACCAGGCATAAGAAACCTCCTTTCAAATAGTTGATCACGGCAGACTAAGTGACTCCCCCAATATAGCAATTATAGATGTAACCTTTAGTTGCTTATCAGGGGTTGATATGGGCCCTTATTTCTGAAGACACCACACACTTAAGACTGGGATGGATGATTTGATCTGTACCTGACCTGAAGGCATCTTTCATGCAGCTTTGGCTTCCATGGTTTCAGAAATACTATGCAAACTGCTGAGGGAGGGAAGCAATTAAATAGCTACCACATCTGTGAATCTCAGCAATTACCAGTGTGACAAGCTCAAGTCTTACTTAACAGGAGGGAAATTATGCCTGGTACTGGAAATTATTCTAAATTTTATCCTTATCCTTACAGATAAAAATAGCTGCCACCCTTCATCAAAGAAGTCTGCCTCTCTTTTAGCAAATGAAGACCATCACAGAAGATCATAGGATTATGACTTTTTAAAATTGATTCTTTATGGATTTCACATCATACATTTTAGATTCCACTTATCTCCCCATGTCCTTAATCTGCCCTCTGCCCTTGCAAACTCCCTTCCAAATAAAAACCAAATTTAAAGGGAAAACCCCTTAGTCTGTTCATCTTTACTTGCAAGTGTTGACTGCCATGGGTAATTGGTCTGGCTTGAGGCCTCTGGCTGGGCCACGCCTCTGACAATGGGCTCTCACCGGGGTTCTTCTTGGATATCCTGTTGTCCTGAGGCCTCTGGTCTGGGCCCCTCCTCTGACAATGGGCTCTCACCGGGGTTCTTGGATATCCTGTTGTCCTGAGGCCTCTGGTCTGGGCCCCTCCTCTTACAATGGGCTCTCACCGGGGTTCTTCTTGGATAGCCTGTTGTCCTGTGTCACGGAGAGCTTGCTGTTTTAGATCTGTAGTTTTGTCCCCTTCACATGCTCCAACAGCTCATAGATTTGGTGGATGTTGGGGTAGATCAGCTCAGCATGGTTCTGGGCCCCGGTGGTATCTGAGTTGTTCTGCTCTTTGCATTCCTACATTGTCACCCAGATAGTTTATCCAGCACAGCCTTGGGCTTGCTCACCTAAAGCAGCCTACAGTAAGGAGCAAGGCCACTTCTCCTTCTCTTGAGCCCTCATATTTGGTCTTCTTTATTCATCTGGTTGCCCTCATTCATATCTCCAGTTTTGCCCAGGCAAGGTGCAAGGCTCCCCTCCTGATTGCTTGATGGGCATAAGAGGATGCGATCAGCTTTGCTGCTGGGCTGGCTCACCTGCAGCCCTATAACAGGGTCAGCTCTAGCATGTTGCCCGGTGTGTAGGGGTGGAGGGTGTGGGGGTGCAGATTCTGCTTTCCTGTGTGCTGTAGCTGGTGTGGGGCTGATCTAGTTCTTCCCTCTGTGACCCTGGAATCAGCTCTTTCACCTGCCACAGATATCGAGAGGCAGGAGGACCTTGTTCCTTTACCCATGCCGCCTAATGGCAGATGAGGGGGGCAGCTCTGTTGCTCTCATGCCCTCAGGGCTGGCTCACCATCCCTAACAAGATTAGCTCTAATGTGCTGCCTGGGATGTAAGCAGTGGTTGCTTTTTTGTGTGCTCCCGCTGGGGAGGTTTAGGGCTAGCTCTCCCACTCTTATGACCCCAAGGTCAGTTCTTTCACCTTCCACAGGTGGTATTAGGCGAGTAGGAGCATCATTCCGTCCCCCATGCTACCACATGGCAGACAAGATGTGTGTGTGTGTGTGGGGGGGGTAGGATCATTTCTCCCGCTCTCATGCCCTCAGGGTTGGTTTACCTGTGTCCTCGACCAAACGATCAGCTCTAGTGTGCTTTCAGGTGAGGCGCATGCATACGGGGAGAGCAGGACCATTTTCTCGAGTGTGGGACAAGCTCACCTGCTGCAATAACCAGCCAGTGGCAGAACCAGCCTTTCCAGAGGCAGTGAAGGGCGGGGCTGGCTCAGCACAGCATGGTTCCAATGACCCTAACTGAAATGGGACCATAAACTCAGATCGTTGGCTAGACCCTTGGCATCTGCAGAGCCTTTGGTGGCAAACAGAGCCATGGTTACCACCTCAGACCCCAGCTTCCAAAAGTGTTCTAGACATGGCCCAGACATGGTCTTAGGTAGCAGCCCTGGCCTGGCTGACACCATGGCCGTGGGCGACAGCACAGGCCACTCAGATCAGAATGTCTCTGGTGGCATGACCCTTGAACATCTTCAAGGTCACAGGTTGCAGCCCCGAGCACCCATGTGGGCCACAGTGGCAACATGAACCATGGACATCAATACAGATCTTGGCTGCTGAAAGACCTCAGACCCAGATCCAGACATGGTCCTCGGCAGCAGCCTGGGCCAGATTGTCACCATGACCCCAGGTTGCTGTGCAGACCACCCAGACTGGCACTACCTCGCATAGCATCATGGCTCTTGGAACCAACGTGGTTTCAGGTGGTGGCCCAGACCACAAATCTCTGCATGGCCCCCAGTAACCATGGGAGCCACAGACATCAACACAGACCCCATAGACTGCTATATGACCTGACCCTTGGTCATAGCCCAGACCAAGACATCTCTCTGGATTCGGGTGGCCAGTTGGCCATTCACGTTAGCCCATTCCTCACCACTTTCACCTCTCCAGATCTGTACCTCTCCCAGCCCACAAACTATTTTACTCCCCCCTCACCCCCTCTCTTCCACCTCACCATCCTATACTATCTCACTACAATAGCATGACCAACCACCCAGCAACAAGGCCGGTGGTTGGGTCACAGGTGGTGCTTGGTTGAGTGCTACTTGCCTAAGTCATAAAGGATAGTACAGAGCTATTGCCTTTCCTCTCTGTGCCTAGGCACTTGGGTAGTACTCGGCATGGTGGTACCTGACAGCTCAGTGCCAAGTGGGCACCTAGTTGATTGTGGCCCATACAGACTCAGAAACCTTGGGGAATGCCATCTCTGTCCACTGCTGATACAGGACAGAGTGGGGACCAGCCAGGATTGTGACTATCAAATCAAGTCTTTCTTTGTTTGAATGTTGGTTTTTAAGTTAATTATACTAATTAAAAGAAAAACATTTAATTTAAAATATAATTATTTAAAATAAATCTCTTTCATTTCACTCCATTTCTATTTTACTTCCTGTAGAGTCTTTGTAGTATGGCCTTGAACTCACAATATCCTGCATCAGCTTCTCAAAGTTCTGGGATGACATTTCCAGGTCAAATTCTCACCTGCAAAACTAGTATTCTGGGGTCATCTGTATTAGGTGTGTTTCCTTCGCTCAGATCACTCTTTCCTCAGAAATATTTGTGATTTGAAGAGGAAACGGGAATGTTGCTGACAATCTCTGAGGTCTGCAGAAGCTAACTGGAAATGTTTGTGGTTTTCTATTACTGGGAGTACATGTTTTACTAGGGCCTAAGTATCAAGAAGGAGCTCTCTAAGAGCGTTTTGAGCTTAAGAAGACTCCAAAGCTGGCTTAGTTTTGGTTTCTCATACAGCCGAACCCTTCTTATGCTTGAGTTTCTGACTAGAGTGCTTCATCCAGTGTTCAGAAAGACATCCCGCATCAGACTCCCTTTCCAGAGATGGTTCCAAAGTCTACTTGTAACATTCTAGAAGTGCCCCACTCCCTTGTGCGTAAGATGCTTCTTAGGACAGCAACCATCTATCCCTTCTCTTGAAGATCTGTGCCTTGCCTGATCTCAGGTGATTCATCAGGACATAGACTCATGCCTTACCCACTGTTATAATGTCATCATCATGTGCTAGAATAAATTTTAAAAAATAAATTTTCCAGTGTACAAATGGAAAGGATCTTCCCTTTGTTTTTCTTGGATCATTCTCCTGGGAAGCCAGCTATTTGGAAATCCTTCTGCTAGTTCATTGACTTGTACTTAAATATTTGTAAAATCTAAACAGACTTCTTGCCAGCTGTAATGTTTTCAGGGTTTGGAAGCCATTATCTTTGAAAAGTAAAGAAGACAGTTCTGTATCACCCCAAACCATGGAACTTAGCTTGGGTGTTGGTCCTAGCTCTCAAAGAGGAAAATGATATTGTCTGGCTCTTAGCACAGAGGCATCATACTATAGGTTGATTTGCTCTCATTGACAGTCGCCTTGTCAATAAGAGCAAATGAATCTATAGGATGGTAAGACTAATATATCTGTCATCCTACCAAAAGGAAACTGCACACAGGTTTATCCCAGAACAAATGCCCATGGTTTCAGTTGCTATGTCAAAGGGTATTTGTACAATCAATATTTAAAGAGGTTGCCCAAATCTTTTTTTAAACAGAGTGTTATTTACACTTGCTTTCTCATCAGCCTCTGACCGCAGCATGTAAAATGCCGCTGCACTTCCCTAATGGCTAATGCGTCTGAACATCTTTTTAATGATTTATCTTTATGCTTTTTAAACTTTTAATTGTATTTATTAGTTTGTGCATGTGATGTGAGTACAGGTGCATGTATGGCATGGCATAGAGGTCAGAGGGCAACTTTCTGGACTTGGTTCTCTTCTCCCACTATGGGATCCAGGGTTAAATTTAGAATATCAGCCCTGCATGGTACTTGCTTTTTCTTTTTCCGCCCTTTTATGGCTTCTTCTATTAAATAGTTCCTTGTAAATTTTGCTTGCTTTCTAATTGGATTTCAAATGTTTTAGGGCTTGGGAGAGGGGAACAGAAAGCAGATATGCTGGTAGCACTCAGGAAGTTGAGGTAGGAGGATCAGAAGTTCAAGATCATCCTCCATTAAACAGTGAGTTTAAGGCTAGTATGACATACGTTGTTTCAAAACAAACAAACAAACAAGTAAACAAACATACTGACAAGCAGGCAGTTGCTCCCCTCACCCAAGCCCTAAAATGCTAGTGTATTAGCTGAGTGGTGGTGGCATACACCTGTAATACTAGCACTTGGGGAGCAGAGGCAGGCAGATCTCTATGAGTTTGAGACCAGACTGGGCTACAAAACTTTTCTAAGATAGCTAGGGCTACACAGAGAAACCCTATCACAAACAAACAAGCAAGCAAAAAAGCTACTACATTATGTTAGAAGATTTTGGAACTTCAACTTTTGTTTGCTTGAGTATTGACTAGGGAGGGGAGAGCCCAGAATGTTTTGTATCACACAGAAGCCCATGATTCCTAACTATAGTAAACTTGGACATCATGAATTTATGATGCCTTCATATCTTTCTCTAGTAGGTTTGGCAAAAGCAAGAGTTCAATGGTTAGACAGAGCTAGGCTGCATTCTCCTAGATACGTATGTTAGTAGAAACAGGATGTGCACAGAGTAATGAGGCCATTTCACTGTCTCTCAGGTTATCAGCAGAGGGTATTCACATGTAGGTGGCCTGATCAGATAAAACTTTAAGCCATACCAACAAAAGAGGATAATATTCAAGGAAAATACTGAACTGCCATAGGGTACTCCATGGGAAAGAAAAACGTGGTGAGTGTGATGTAAGGAAATACTTGAGAATAAGAAGTTTAGGAAGCTAGCGCCAGAAAGGGTGATGGCAAAGATGGCTTGGTAAGGCAGATCCTGGAGATGACAAGGTTTGTAGCTTGTGTAGATAAAGTTTGAGGAAGGTGAAGATTTGAAACTCAAAGAAAAAAATGACTGTAGAAAGGTAAAGCCATTTACCTAGATCACAAAGTCATGTTGAGTGATGGCACTTGAGTCAAACTGACAGCCATAAAGATATTTATTACATGGGGCAAATCCAGCAGAGTCAGAGTTTGTGAGGAAGAAGAGGGAGAAAGCTATGTAGGCAGCTGCTGTGGTTTGCCATGGAAAAGGGTCTTTGTAAATAAGTTGTAGAAGATAAATTCAGGTGAATATGGAATTTGACTTTACAGCTATCTTATTAACCTCTAGATATCTGGGTATTTTTCTGGCACTGTGTCTGGTACTGGAGACAAAAAAAAGCAAAAAAAAGAAACACAGGTGCTACCTTCAGTAAATGCTCAGACTAGTGAGTGGAGAAGGCAGACACAGAAGTGATTCTATACTGCAGAGTGGGAACAGTTAGTGCCAGTCATGAGGTATGAGCTTGGTGGTGAGGGCATGGCCATGAGGGAGGTGGAAGTTAAGTACTCAGAGAAGGCTCACCAGGTGGACGCTATAGCAAGAGGTAGCCTTCTGTCTGTAGCAGAAGAGTTACTTATCAGGAGATGCAGGCAGACGGTGCACTGTTACATGAGCATTTTAGCCTGAGGGTTATGTGTGAAAGAGAATGAAGGACAATGGACGGTCTGCATCTTAGAAACTGTGAAAAGACCAGGTGTGGTGGCTTATGCCTATAATCTCAGACCTTGGGAAGCCCAAAGTAGGAGGATTGCTGTAAGTTCTAGCTCAATTTGGCTTACTTGGAGAATATAGGATAGCCTGAGCTATAATGAGAGACCTTATCTCATCAAACAAAAACAAATAAACAGAGAAAGGAAGAAATAAACGGATGGAAAGAGAGAGAGGGAGAAGAGGAGAGGAAGGGAACATAAGGAGAGAAAGAGGGGGGAGAGAGGGAGGGAGGGAGGGAGAGAGAGAGAGAACAAGCACAAACATGTTAACAAAGCACAAAAAGGCTTTCACCATGTAAAATGCATCCTTGGAACTATACATGGAATAAAGTCAGGTTTACGTTATGTTCTCTTTCTTTTCAAGAACTTTCTTTTACCATGACTGACATGTTGTTTTATGATAAAATGTGATTACTATAAAAAGGGGAACAAGTATGGAGTTACTAGAACCACATTTTCCCACTTCTAAAGAAGTCATTAGAAAGAGAAGTGATTGCTCATAAGAATTCCTGCTAGAGTGGCAAATGTATGCTTCAGAGAGTGCTAAAATAAGAAAGCCCAGAAACTAACTAAAAAAAGTAGCAGGTGTGGTTGTGATGGAGAAAGGTTATGAGCACCCCTGGCTCTACCCTGAAACAGGCAAGCAAGAGTTTCTCCAGGGGAAGGTGGGTTGGAGAGGTAGGAAAGCTCAAGAAGGAAAGCAGAGCTTCATGGAGGTACCAGAGAACTTGATAGAGGAACTGAAGTGCTTAATAGAGGGACCAGAGAGCTTGATGGATGGATAGAAGAGTTGGGTCTTGGACCTTACTCAGGTCAGACATGAGAAGACAGAGCACATGAAGGACAGTTTCAGGGCACTAGCAAGAGTGGTGGACATAGACTTTGGAATAGAGCATCTGATAGAAGCTAGATTTCCTGACTTTGAGCATTATTCTGTGACGTGTATAAGAATATCTTTGTATTTGGTAAATATGTACTGAAATATTGAGGAAGTATAATCGCTGAAATTTAGGAAGATAACATGTAAAAACAAAGGCAGCTTGAACTACACTCAAAAGCTAGGCTGAAGGGTTTGGGATGGGTTCTAGTCACAATTGGGGAGGTCAACAGCCATCTGGACTTGTAACTATAGTAGGAAGTATGTCCTGGGATGATGGATGAGCATATGTGAGTTGAAGGAGTTACAGTCTTGGAGGCTACTATGTGGCCCTACTGGAGTGATCTGCACAGAGTCAGAACACTGAGGATTTTACCTTATCACCACAGTCAAGGCTTCAGGGGAAATCATGTGCTAGAACAGAGGAATGACAACCAGAAAGCCTGTTCAGATCCCTCTTCAATCAGATCTCAAGGACTCAAACTCTATATTCTAGGGATTTTTTTTTTTTTTTTAACCTGTTCAAGCGGGATGCTTTAGATGGGAAGTCTTATGGAGGTCTTCTAGAACCATTAGTTGAAAAACTATAGTTGATGAATTTGTACTCACTGCTAGATGATTGCCAAGGGTGTTTTCCTTTTCCGAGTGAACTTTTTCTGTGGAGATGTGAAAAGATGTTTATTCACCTCATATAGGGAAACAACCATAGAAACTAAAATGATTCTACTCAAAAGTACCTGGGTAAGCCAATGGGTTTAATTGGGGCTACTTACAGGAATGGAGGTTAGGGATTACTGTCTGGGACATGGGTAACTTATAGGCAGAAAACATTACTGAAGAAAAATTATCCCAGTAACTGCTAAATGCTTATAAATCTTTGGAGAGAATCAGGGACTCCTGGACCCATCTCCACTTGATGGAAAGTTAATGGGGTCAATCTTGTGCAGCTTTCCTGTGGGTAATCACAGTTACTGAGACTTAAAGAGGGGTGTACCATGCCTAGAGGACTGTATTTCACAATACCAATCAGCTCCATTGTCCTTGTACATAAAAGGGTTGGATATATTTTTCATTTCCTCCTATTTGGGCTCATGCCGTGGCTGCTTTGGCCAAGGAAAACATCAATGCACTGGTACTTCCAAGCCTTAGGTCCTGGTCTGGAAGCTTCTGTGAAACTGTGAAGGACAAGCTTTAATTTTCTAGGAGATGCCAAGATATTGGAGATGCCAGAGTCATGACATACCTGCCAAAGCAGGTTGCTGGAAGAGAGTGGAGCCAGCACAAGAGACAGGATTGTGTTGTAATCAACAAAACTGAAAGGAGTTGGAAAGTTTTGACATTATAGAGATGTAATGTTTGGAGTTTGCCCAGAAGGGTTTTTTGGTCTTGCTTTGGTCCATAGTTCCTTACTATGCTCCCATCCTTATGTTTTAGAGCAGAAATGCGTATCCTGTGTCATTATATGTTGGAAGTCTGTGATCTGTATTTTGACTTTGTTTTATAGAGGATTACAGTTAAGAGATTACATGAGTCTCAGAAGAGCCTTTGAACTTTTAAAACATTTTTGAGACTGTGATAGACCATGGGAAGTTTGAAGTTGGAGTAAATGCATTTTGTATTATGATATTATTAGCATTAGATCTCTCTATTTACTTTATGAAGACTGCCATAAACTTTCTTCTTAGCACTGCTTTCATTGTGTCCCAGAAATTTGGGTATGTTGTGCATTCATTTTCATTAAATTCTACATCATTAATTTCTGTCTTTATTTCTCTCTTGACTCAGTGGTCATTTAATAGAGTTGTTCACTTTCTATGAGTTTTTAGGCTCTCTCTTGGTCTTGAAATCTAGCTTTAATCCATGATGGTCTTGTAAGATACAGGGGGATATTTAAATTTTCTTGTATCTGTTGAGACTTGCTTTTTGACTGAGTATGTGGTCAATTAATTCCATTACTTTCCTGTTTAGTTTCTATCTGTTGGCGAGAGTGAGGAATTGAAGTCTCTCATTATTAATCTTGAGGGTCAATATGTGATTTAAATTTTAGTATTTTTTTAAACAAATGTGGGTGCCCTTGCCTTTGGGGCATAGATGTTAAGAATTGAAAGGCCCTATTAGTGAATTTTTCCTTTGATGAGCATGAAATTGTCCTTTTCTGTTTTTTTTTAAAATTAATTTTGGTTTGACATATATTTTGTTATATATTAAGATAACCCCATCAACTTGCTCATTAGGTCTATTTGCTTGGAAAATCTTTCCAACCCTTTATTCTGAGGTAATGTCTGTCTTTGACGTTAGGTGTGTGTCTGTCTTGTATGCATAAAAAGGATGAATCCTGTTTTTATTTCCATTCTGTTAGCCTGTGTATTTTTATTGGGGAATTGAGTTCATTGATATTGAGAGATATTCATGACCAATAATTGTTAATTCCTGTTTTCGGTTGTTGTTGGTAGTGTGTGTGTGTGTGTGTGTGTGTGTGTGTGTGTGTCCCTTCTTTGAGTTTTGTTGGTGTGAGATTTATTGCCTGTATGTTCATGGGTGTAGTTAACTTCCTTGGGTTGGAGTTTTTCTTCTAGTACCTTCTGTAGGGCTGTATTTGTGGCTGGATTTGTAGATAGATATTGTTTTAATTGGATTTTGTCATGAAATATCTTATTTTCTCTCTCAATGGTGATTGAGAGTTTTGCTGGGTATAGTAGTCTGGGCTGGTAGCTGTGATCTCTTAGAGTGTTTAAGATAGCTGTCCAGGCCCTTCTGGCTTTTAGAATCTCCACTGACAAGTTGATGTACTTTTAATAGGTCTACTATTACATGTTACTTGGCCTTTTCCCCTTGCAGCTTTTAATATTCTTTTTTTTTTTTTTCTCTGTATGCATAGTGTTTTGATTTTTATGCAGTGTGGGGACTTTCTGATTCAATCTATTTGGTGTTTTGTAAGCTTCTTGTACCATTATATGCCCTTCTTCAGGCTACAACTTTTTCTATGATGTTGTTAAATATATTTTTTGAAATTTTGAGCTGGGATTCTTCTTCTATTTTTCTTTCATAGTTTTCCAACACTGAATACTTTGTGTTAGGAGATCTTTAGATTTAACATATTTTTGATCAATGAATCTATTTCCTTTATTGAATCTTCAGTGACTGGGATTTTCTTTCATCTCTTTGTATTGTGTTGGTGATACTTGCATTTGCAGTTCCTGTTTTGCTGACTCAGATTTTCCTTTCCCAGAATCCCTCAGCTTGTGTTTTCTTTATTGATTCTATTTTCATTTTCAGATTACTAGGTATTGAATAGTTTTCTTGAATTTTTTTCTTGGGCTTTTAGGTGTTCTTTAAGAAATTTATTGATTTTTTAAAATTTTTGTTGTCTTTTTCTTGATTTATCTGATGGAGTTTTTCATTTCTTTTTTAAAGATTGCTATCTTTATAAAATTGTTTTTAAGTTTTTTTCCTTATGCTTAAGCTTTATTGAACTATTCAGGTCTTGCTGTTGTAGGATAGTTGGGCTCTGGTGATGTCATATTGCCCTGGCTATTGTTGACTGTATTCTTACAAGTATGTTTAAGTGTCTGTGTTTAGGATGATTGGATCTAGGCCTGATTTCTGAGTTTGTTTTTGTTGAGTGGGTGTCTTGCTTTTTGCTTTCTTTTTCCTTTTTGGTCTACTAGTCTTTGTGGTGTGGATTTCTGGTGGCCAGTATGACCTCAGATTTAGTAGTAGAGAACCTGTCCAAGTTTGGGGCTGCCGTTCTTCTGGTTATCTTGGCCTTCGTTGCAGCAGAGAGTCTTTGTTCTTCTGACTGGTGTGGCCTGCATCTGTCCTTCTGAGTGATGTTGCCTTCACCTGAGTAGTGGGAGTCTGCCCAGATTAATAATTAAGGTTCTATTGCCTTAAGACACCTCATGCCCACAACAACTCATATAGAGAAAACCATTTAATTGGACTTTCTTACATTTTCAAGAGGTTTAGTCCATTATCATTATGGTGGGAAATGGTGGTGAAGTAGGATCCGAGAGTTCTACATCTTAATCTGCAAACAGCAGAAGGAGTGGTGTGTGTGTGTGTGTGTGTGTGTGTGTGTGTGTGTGTGTGTGTGTGTGTGTATGTGTGTGCCTGTGTGCCACACAACTAGCATAGCTTGAGCACAGGACACCTCAAGGCCAGCCTCCCTACAGTGACATACTTCCTGCAACAGGTTTATACTCACTCCAACAAAACCACACCTCTTAAAAGTGCCACTCACTATGGGAGTCATTTTCATTCAAAGCACCACAGTGGCCTTGAGCAATCCTTTTGCCTTAGTTTCATCAGTACTAGGATTAGAGGGCAGAGCCTTTGTGGAGATGCAATATTATGAAAATAACTCTTATATTCTAAGACACTAAAACTTTTGGGCACCCTCATAGCCAAAGTTAATAATACACCTTGAGGTCACTTAAGAATTAATATTGATATTGTGCTGTCTACTCAGCCTGCTTGTTGAGCCCGTCTTTAGGTAAAGAATGTAACAATCAACCTTACTTGTCTTGGATATCCCACATAATTCAACTTTTGCAATCTAAGCTATGCATAACTGTATTACTATGTACTCTGCCATGCTCCTGACTCAGAGTAATACTCCTGAGTTCTAATAATTGTTTACTGAAAGCAGCAAAAATTGAGATTAAAAGCACTCTATAAATGTTGAACACAAAATTTTGTCCTTGATAAATAATGATGTTAGTAGTACTGTTTGTTACATGAGTCAGTTGGAATCAGTGACTTAATTCCTCGTAAAATTCTGTTAAACTCTAAATTATCACTCATTCCTTCCCCATATGATGCTTTCTGTGCTCTTCAATAAATACAGAGTAAACCCCTTGTTAGAAACATAGGGTAATATAATAATAGACACTGGAACAGGGGAAGATTCACAAAATAGCTTTTAGGTAGATACAGATAGAGACTCATGCCACAGAGGACAGAAAACCCAGGAGTATGAAATAGAGAATTCAAATCCGTATTTGCTCTGAAGTGCTTTGATGTACTTAAAGTGATGAATTATTAGTGACTTGGAGCTTCTTACTGTATTCAAACTAATTTCAAGCTACAAAGTTCATTTATCTTTTAAGAAATACCCCGCATCTCCACTTGTTTCCTGAAATACTTAATTTCTTTACCTTAGAACCCTCTCTTGCTTTTCCTCCACTTCTTTCTTCCTTCACTCTTTTATCTCTGCTTTTTTCCAAAATAATTTTTGTTTTCTCTTGGCCCTTTCCCCTCCTGCCACTCTCTAAGTCAGGATTAAGAGTAATGAGCTCAAGTAATGGAGGCGTAGAAAGAATCAAATCCTGGAAGGACCAGGAAGTTAGAGAGGTCAGGCTACCAAAAGGCAGATTCATGCCTAGAACCGGCTTGGCAAACCTTTTCTGTGAAGAAAAAGATAGTGAATATAGGCTTCATGGACCACATATGATTTCTGTTGTATATTTCATTATTAGCTCTAGGTTGATACAACAAAGACCAAGAGACAGATTTGGTATATACTTATTGACCTCTGTCTGGTACTTTCAAACTTAGAGTGACCCAATGTTCTGGTTCTCCAAGAGCAAGAAATTTACATTTACTTTGAAACCATCTGGTTACCAAATGCTGCCATTTAGAAGGCCACTTGGAAGCTCCTCTAGAGGTATGGATGAGCAAATATTCTGCCCCATGGGCTCAGCATCTCAGCCCATGACAATATCCTCCAGTAAAATGTCAGGAACATATTTCGGGTATTTCTGCCCATGCCTTTCTAATCACACTGCTTTGTTGACTCTTACTTCTGAGTGTTTTCCCATTTGTCTCTTTCCTCATTACCAATTTTCCAGGTTGAGTTGTTATCATTTCATCTCTTGGAATCCACAACTTTCTTCTGACAATTTCCCCCTGCATTATCTCTTCTTAATACTTTTGTTTTGTTTTGCATCCAGAATAATCCTTCTAAACTTGAAATTAGATTGTATCATTTCTGTTTGGTGTAGACCTAAGTGTGGCTTACAAAGTGTGTTGTGGTGTGGTACTTACGACACCAATCTCCTCCCTCTTCCTTCTCATTCAACCTATGTTGTGTCCTTGTGGGACACTTCCTTTTTATTTTATCTTTTATTTATTTATTTTATTTATAAAAAGTCTTTTTTTAATCCATGTATCACCCTGAACCCCCTCCCTTCCATCCTCCCAATCCCTCCCAGTCAGCCTTCAGCCTCCCCTTCCCCATGCTCCTATTCCTCCCCTAAAAAGGGCAAGAAGTCCCAAGGTGGGTCAGCTAAGCATGGCTCATCCACTCCAGGAAAGTCCTATTTCCTAAAGTCAAGACTTGGTTAGGTGTTCCTCTGCAGGGAATGGGCTCTAAGGTGCCAGCCCATGCACAGGAACACAGTCTGATCCCACCCCTCGAGGCTCCACATACTGCCCATGCTAATCTACAGTTGCTTACTCTTGGAGGGCCTAGCTCCTTTTCCTGATGATTCCCCGGTGGCTGTTCTTGATTCACTGAGCTCCCTACAGCTCCAGCCAGCCACCACTGTGGGAATTTTCATCATAATCCCTATCCCCTTGCTCATACAGACTCTCCTCCCCTGCTCTCAGTTGGACCAGGAGCTCAGCCCAGTGCTCAGTCATGGATCTCTGCCTCCATTCATTGTTGGATGTAGGTTCTGTGATGACACTTAGGGTGGTTATTCATTTGATTATAGGGAAGTCCTGTTTAGTCACCCCCTCCGCTATTGTTTGGAGACCTAGCTAAGGACATCCTGTGAGTTCTTGGAGGTTTCTCTAGCACCTGGCCTCTTTCCAAGCCCACATTGGCTTCCTCTATCGAGATATCCATCTCTTTTCTTTTTCTCCCTCTTTCTTGCTCCTCTCACTCAACCATCTCCTTCTCTCATGATTTGTTCCCATCTCTTCTTGGCTGCAACCTGTTGTGATCCCAATTTGCTAAGGAGATCTTCTCTATTTTCTCTTCCTAGGGGAATCTCTGGATGTCTCTTTTAAATTCCTTCAGATCCCAAGCTGTTTAGGGGTTGTGGCTTGCAGCCTGGGTATTTTGTTTTTTGCCTAAAGTCCACTTATGAGTAAGTACACTCCATGCCTATCTGTCTGGGCTTGCGATACCTAGCTCAGGAGAATATTCTCCAAATTTATCCATTTGCCTGCACATTTTAAGATGGTCATTTTTTATTGCTGAGTAGTATCCATTGTGAAGATGTACCACAGTTTGTTAACCCATTCTTCAGTTGAGGGGCATCTAGGTTGTTTCCAGGTTCTTGCTATTACAAATAATGCTGCTATGAACATAGTTGAGCTAATGCCTTTGGGGTATGAATGTGAATCCCGCGGGTATATGCCCAATAGAAGCATTGCTGGATCATTGGGGAGATTGATCCCCAGATTTCTGAGAAACCACCATACTGCATTCCAGAGTGGCTGTACAAGTTTACACTCTCACCAACAATGGAGCAGTGTTCCCCTTGCTCTGCATCCTCTCCAGCACAGGCTGTCATCTGTGTCTTTGATCTTAGCCATTCTGTCAAGTATAAGGTAGTATCTCAAAGTTGTTTTGATCTGCATTTCTCTGATGCATAAAGATGTAGAGTAATTTTTAAGTGTCTTTCAGCCATTTGTAATTCTTCTGCTGAGAATTCCTACTTGAGCTGTGAAATCTATTTTTTAATTTGGTTATTTAGGTTTTTTGTCTCTAGTTTCTTGAGTTCTCTCTATATTTTAGAGATCAGTCCTCTGTCTGATGTAGGGTTGGTGAAGATCTTTACCCATTCTGTGGGCTGTTGTTTTGTCTTATTGACTGTGTCCTTTGCTTTACAGAAGCTTCTTATTTTCAGGAGGTCCCACTTATTGATTGTTGTTCTTAGAGTCTGTGTTACTGGTGTTATATTTAGGAAATAGTCACCTGTGCCAATGCATTGGAGGGTATTTTCCACTTTCTTTTCTATCAAATTTAATGTAGCTGTGCTTATGTTTAGGTCTGTGATCCACTTGAATTTGAGTTTTGTGCAGGGTGATAAGTTTGGATCTATTTGCATTCTTCTACATACTACCATCCAGTTATGCCAACACTATTTGTTGGAGATACTATGTTTTTTCAATTGAATACTTTTGGCCTCTTTGTAATCAAGTGTTCATAGGTGTGTGGATTAATGTTGAGGTCTTTGATTCAATTCCATTGATCCATAAGTTGTGTTTGTGCCAGTACCAGGCTGTTTTTATTACTGTAGCTCTGTAGTATAGCTTGAAGTCAGGATTGTGATACCTCCTGAAGTTCTTTTATTGAGCAGGATTGTTTTGGCAATCCTGGGTTTCCTGTTATTCCATGTGAAGTTCATTATTGTTTTTTCAAGGTCTGTAAAGAATTGTATTTGGATTTTGATGGGGATTGCATTGAATCTGTAGATTGCTTTTGGTAAAATTTCCATTTTTACTATGCTGCTCCTTTCTATCCAGGAGCATGGAGATCTTTCCATTTTCTGATATCCTCTTCAGTTTCTTTCTTCAGTGATTTAAAGTTTTTGTCAAACAGGTCTGCTACTTCTTTGGTTAGAGTTACACCAAGATATTTAATGCTATCTGCAGCTATTATAAAGGGTGATGTTTCCCTTATTTCTTTTTCAGCCCTTTTGTCCTTAGTGTAAGGGAAAGATACTGATTTTTTTGAGTTAATCTTATATCCTGTTACCTTGCTGAAGGTGTTTATCAGCTGTAGGAGTTTCTTGGTAGAATTTTGGGGGAGTCACTTATGTATATGATGATATCATCTGCAAATAGAGATAGTTTGACTTCGTCCTTTCCAATTAAGATCTCCTTAATCTCCTTTTGTTCTCTTATTGCTTTAGCTAAAACTTCAAGAACTATATTGAATAGATAATGAAAGACAGCTTTGTCTTGTTCCTGATTTTAGTGGGATTGCTTTGAGTGTTTCTCCATTTAGTTTGACGCTGGCTGTCAGCTTGCTATATATTGCTTTTATTATATTTAGGTATTTTCCCTGTATTTCTGAACTCTCCAGGGCTTTTATCATGAAGGAGTGATAGATTTTGTCAAAGCCTTTTTCAGCCTCTAAGGAGATGATCATGTGGTTTTTTTCTTTCAGTTTGTTTATATGATGGATGACGTTCACAGTTTTTCATATGTTGAACCATCCCTGCATCTCTGGGTCAAAGCCTACCTGATTGTGATGGATGATTTTTTTGATATATTGTTTGCCAGAAATTTATTGAGTATTTTCGCATCAATGTTCACAAGGGAGATTGGTCTGTAATTCTCTTTCTTTGCTGCATCTTTGAGTGGCTTGGCTATCAGGGTGACTGTGTCCTCATAAAAAGAGTTTGGCAATGTTCCTTCAGTTTCTACTGTATGGAACAGTTTGAGAAATATTGGTATTAGTTCTTCTTTGAATGTATGGTAGAATTCTGCACTGAAACCATGTGGTTCTGGGCTTTTTTCAGTTCCATCAGTGAAACCAGTTAATTTTCACTTCCACATTTTTGCATCTGTTGACCCATCTACCTACACATCCTCTAGCCTCCCAAAAGTGACATGTACATATTGCAGTAAGTGTTCTTTTCTGCTTAGGCCATCCTGCTGACCCCAGTCAGATGCAAGAAGCTTTGCCTATGTGCCCAAGCTAAGTCTTATGTACCACTTTTTTTCTCCACAACTTGAATTTCTTCAAATTAAGCTTTTATAGATGCTGCTGATTCTTTGAAGGGCTATTTTTCCTCCTTCACACAGGATCTAAAATTCAGGCTCCTTTCCAAGGACAAGTCAAACTCTTATAATAAGATCATCTTTGTGGCAATGGTTATAATACATCTTCAAGATTCTTCCATTTCTGCTTTCTTTAACTGTAGATGGTTATGTTCTTCAGATACTTTTTCTTCTATTCTTTCTTAATGATAAGTGCAGAGTCCTTCTGTTCTCTCAATTTCCCTCAGGTATGTCCTTATGTGGGCACATTTCAGACTTCATGACCAGCCCAAACACTTCTGAACAATGGTTTCTAGTAAATTTGTGCTACTTTTCTCTAGAGTATCGATCTTTGGCTTTATCAGGAAACTGAATATACAATGCTTAACAGTGCTTGCTAAATTTGTAGCTTTTATAGTAATTATTTTATAGTCTTTTATAAGATAGGGCATCATATATCTCATATTATCAATTTTTAGAAGAAACAGGTGGAAACACTAATGCAGAGATAATGGAGAGAAAGGCTCTGAAACATGTTCACAGACCCAGCCATCGAACCAAGACTAACATAAAATTTAAGAGGAAAAAAGTAAATTAATGCTTCTGTTCATGGATTAGCCATACAAAGAACCAGAGAATAAGAACTGCGATGTATGGCAGTTCAAAGGAAACTGTTTTGTCACTAAATTGTAAGTGGGAAAAACCTATAGTAAATTAATTCAATTGAAACCAGTTATGAGACACTCTCTAAAAACTGAACACAAGGATGTGACTATCTCTGGGCTAAGAAAACAAGTGACTTAGGTATTAAACATTGAATAATCAAAGCAACCCTATGGTTAAGTTATATTTTGGTGAGACCAACAGCCAGTTGGAGAACGTATACAATAACTACCAATGCAGAACCTGGCAACATTCTCAGTGATTATGAATATGGGTGTTGGTCTTCACCATTCCCAGCTGCTCTTTGTTCTCACCATCTGCTGCCCAGTTTTCATGTTGTAGGCTGGTTCAAGGTTGGCTGGCCCAGAATTAGTGAAGACTAACCTTGAGAATTATTGGAAGAAAGCAGATAGCTTCTAGAAGAACACAGAGAGACTATGACCTTCTTTTAGCCTATCATAGGAAAAAACCTTCTGTGGACACTTAAAGCTTTCATGAGGGATAAAATGTGGAACTGAAAAACTGCAAGTAACACTAGTCTTGCAACATATATCTTAGAAGTTACAAAGATATTCTTGAGATGTGTTTTTAAATATGAAAAACATGGCCAAACTTTAGAGCCAATGTCTGTAATCCCTGCACTTGAAGCCATTGTGAGTTTGAGGCCAGATTAGGCTACACAACAAACTTGAGCTACATAGTAAGAACTTGTCTAAAAAACAAAACATTAACAAGAAAAAAGTGGACATCCCAAAGACATTTGGGCACCAGGTGTCTATGTGGGAGAGGAATGAGGGGCCGGTATCAACACCCACTTGGTTGGATGACTGGCTATAGGAAAGGTAGAACTGTGACCGTGGTGAATGAATTCTATATGAATTTCCTGTAGCCACCATAACATTTTACATAGAGATGGGGTCTTAAAGTAACAGCTATAATCTCCTACAGTGTAGGTGTCAGAGGTCTCACATGACTATTAATGAGGAGGAAAGACCTGGATTCTTCTAGAGACTCCATAGGAAAATCTGTTCCATTTCTTTCAGTTTTTCTTAGCTGGCAGGATTCCTTAGCTGTAGCTTTTGGGATGCTTTGCTTTTTCCTTTTCAGTAGCTCAATTTTCTCTACCTTCCTATTTAATACTTTTAATATCTATTTAAAGTCTACTAGGATAACATTTCCATTTCAAGAGCTGTGACTTATGCCTACCTTCAAAGTTTCTTCTGCTATCTGTATTTAAGACCCAGTTATCTGTACAGGTCATGACTTAGCCAGTTGTAGTTGGTTCTTTCTGTGTCCTGCTCAGCCAGTCCCACAAAGGTTTATATCAATTACAAGCTGTTTGGCCTATGGCTTGAACATGTTACTATCTAACTCTCATACTTTATGTTAGCCCATGTTTATATCTATGCTTAGCCACGCGGCTTGGTACCCTTTTGCTCAGTGCAGCATCTCAACCTGCTTCCTCTTCATCTTTTTGTTTGTTTGCTGCTCTGCTCTTCTGCTTTCCAGAATTTTCCTAGGCAGCTTACCCCACCTCTACTTCCTGAAAATCAGCATTTTATTAAACCGATATTTACAGTGTACAAAAGCATAACCCACAGCAGCCAGGGTCCAAGAGGACACTTTCCTGGTGCTCATTCTTGGACATACTGTGAATGGCTGTCATCACAAAGATAGGTTTCTACTACAGAGGGTTGTGGGGATATCATAAAAACATTTGGAGATATCAGAGGGATCTATCTACAGTCAGTCTAGGAGGATCAGACAGTGGTAACTCACACCCAGCACAGGGAATATCCTAGGAGTGGTGACCTATGCCCTTAATCCAATCTGAGTTCAAGGTCATCTTAGTTTACAGAAGGAATTCCAGGCTCCCAGGCAGGCAGTGGTGGGGCCAAGCCTTAACTGAGGGAAGAGAGTATTTAAGGTAGGCATAAAAAGACAGAGCAGGCAGAAGAAGCCAGGAGGAGCCAGGCAGAGGAAGCTGGAAGACATCTGGGTGAGATCTGACTGTGGTGTTTGTTCTCTGATATCTCTGCCTTTCCCAGAGATCTGGCCCTGAGTTTCCATTATTCCTGCAACAGAAGGTCAAATAGGTGGTTACAGAAAGCAAAGATGTAGAGTCTATGAGAGGGAGTAGGGAGTGCAAAGTATTCAAAAGTAACGGTGTTAACGTGATGACAACTCACAAAACTGATGGAAGAAAGGTCAGAGGACTAGGCTATAGCCATTTAATACTGCATCCACATTTACTTTATTTCCTGTTACAACAACTGTTCAACTGAAACATCTCTGAGAGAGGAATGTCCAAGAGAAAATCTCTTGAAGAATGTTAGTTGTACCTCTTTTAATAAGGAGAAGACAAAATATATTCTAAAAGCCATACATTAAAAATCCCCAACACATCAGATGGAAGTAAACATTTAGTTTAAAGCTCTGAAAAGCTCTCAAGTGGTTATCTATTACTTAATAATATTTATTTTAATATTATTAAAATAAAAGATCCTGAATGAATTTCATATTCAGTAGGTAATGACTTCAGTCATGCTTGACCAAGCATACATGAGATCAACTGTGAGGGTGTTCACATTCTGAAGATTAAGTGTTATGGAGAAGCATTCCAGAGTAAGTAAGAGAGGATGGCATTTGTTCTTCCCTACTCGGAGTATAACATAATAGAAGACACTGTTTTTTGAAGCTATATCTGCCTTTATTGGGGATATAAACATTATACTCTGATAGTTCTGAATTCTATTAGCTTAGGAAAAAATTCTGTATTTTGAGTTTTGGGACTTCTTATGGAGCTGGCAATTGATGATATTGTAGGATAAGATTGTACACTTGATGAAAAGAATACTATCTATGAGGTTTTTATAGTAAAATTCTCTACATAAATGGTGAGATAAATCACAGAAAGGGCATGTTTATCACAAACCAAATTAAACATTTATCATTAAGAAAAGTAAAATTCTTTCTTTTGTCTTTACTTTCCACAAGTTTCAGATATTCTTTAGGGTTAAAAATCACATACATTTTAAGGGATGGAAGGTTGGCTTAGTGACTAAGAAGATGTACTACTCTGGCACAGGACCTGTTTGCTAGCATCCATGTCAGGTCTACAACTGCCTGTTGCTCCAATTCCTGAGGATATAACATCCTCTTCAGATCTCTAGTAGCATTGCATGTACTTATACATACCATATAGCTGAGAACATTAAAAAAAAGTTTTTTAAACAATCATAAATTTTAACAACTTTATGAGATGTTTTGCAAATCATACAATATGTTAATTTCATGCATAATACTGTGATATTTTAAAGTTACTTGGTACAATCATCACCCTAAGTTTCCTTCTGCAATTTCTCTAGCAAGGTTTGCTCATACTCTTCACAGTCTGTTTCCAGCTGATCAACTTTCTGACTCTATATTTGTCATCCAGACTTTGCACATGAATGAATTCATGTAAGAAGTAGTTTCTTGTGGCTGAATCTTTTCAGATAGCATAATGTTTCCATGAGTTTTAAGGCTCTCTCTTGTTCTTTAAATCTAGCTTTAATCTGTGGTGGTCTGATAAGACACATGGGGGATATTTAAATTTTCTTGTATCTGCTGAGACTTGCTTTGTGATTGAGTATGTGGTCAATTAGTTCCTTTACTTCTCTGTTTAGTTTCTGTCTGATCTGCTCATTGGTGCAACTGGGGTGTTGAAATCTTCTACTATTAACATGTGGGGTTCAGTGTGTGATTTATGTTTTATTAATATTTCTTTTTTAAAAATGTAGTTGCTCTTGTGTCTAGGGCACGGATGTTAGGAATTGAAAAGTCCTATTGGTGAATTTTTTCCTTTGATGAGCATTTCCTTCTCTGTTTCTTTTTGTTAATTTCGGTTTGACATATATTTTGTTAGATATTAGTATAGCCCCACCAGCTTGCTTCTTAGGTCTATTTGCTTGGAAAATCTTTCCAACCCTTTATTCTGAGGTAATGTCTGTCTTTGACGTTAGGTGTGTGTCTGTGTTGTATGCATAAAAAGGATGAATCCTGTTTTCATTTCCATTCTGTTAGCCTGTATATTTTTATTGGGGAATTGAGTTCATTGATATTGAGAGATATTAATGACCAATAATTGTTAATTCCTGTTTTCGGTTGTTGTTGGTAGTGTGTGTGTGTGTGTGTGTGTGTGTGTGTGTGTGTGTGTGTGTGTGTCCCTTCTTTGAGTTTTGTTGGTGTGAGATTTATTGCCTATATGTTTATGGGTGTAGTTAACTTTCTTGGGTTGGAGTCTTTCTTCTAGTACCTTCTGTAGGGCTGTATTTGTGGCTGTATTTGTAGATAGATATTGTTTTAATTGGATTTTGTCATGAAATATCTTATTTTCTCTTTCAATGGTGATTGAGAGTTTTGCTGGGTATAGTAGTCTGGGCTGGTAGCTGTGATCTCTTAGAGTGTTTAAGATAGCTGTCCAGGCCCTTCTGGCTTTTAGAATCTCCACTGACAAGTTGATGTACTTCTAATAGGTCTATTATTACATGCTACTTGGCCTTTTCCCCTTGCAGCTTTTAATATTCTTTTTTTTTTTTTTTTTTTTTTGCTCTGTATGCATAGTGTTTTGATTTTTATGCAGTGTGGGGGCTTTCTGATTCAATCTATTTGGTGTTCTGTTAGCTTCTTGTACTGTTATATGTCCTTCTTTAGGCTAGGATTTTTTTTGAATTTTTGAGCTGGGATTCTTCTTCTGTTCTTCTTTTCATAGTTTCCCAGATTTCCTGAATGATTTGTGTTAGGAGATCTTTAGATTTAACATATTTTTGATCAATGAATCTATTTCCTTTATTGAATCTTCAGTGCCTGGGATTCTTTCTTTCATCTCTTTGCATTGTGTTGGTGATGCTCGCATTTGCAGTTCCTGTTTTGCTGACTCAGATTTTCCTTTCCCAGAATCCCTCAGACTTGCCTGGAGTGGATGTGCCATGCTGAGCTGACCCACCTTGGGACCTCTTGCCCTTTTGGGAGAGGGGATGGGTGGATGGAGGGGGCTGAAGGCTGACTGGGAGGGATTGAGAGGAGGAGAGGGAGGGGGAGCAGGGGGATACATGAATAAAAAGACACTTTTTATAACAAAATTAACAAAATGAATAAAAACCCCCTCTTTTCTCATAAATTACATTCTGGCCACAGTTCACCCCCACTCCTTCTAGTAAGCCCCCCCATCTCCCCTATTCCTCAGACCCATTCCTCCTTTGTTCCCCTTTAAGAAAGAACAGGCCTCCAAAGGTATCAACTGAACATGGTATAACAAGTTACAATATGACTGGGCACGAGTCCTCATATCAAGGCTGGACTAGGAGATCTAGTAAAAGGAAAAGGTTCCAGGACCAGACAGAAGCTATGACTTGTTTTGAGTTAATTCGTGTTATGATATAAGTGAGGGTCCAAGTTAATCTTTGTGCATACACATAACTTTTATGTAACAATTTTCTGTGTTATTAATTAGTAGATCAGTACTTTGTTCAGTGAGAATATTATAAATAATGTGACGCTGGTACACTGTCTTTCAAAAAAGGTCTTGATTTATCAGTTTCTCTGGTATCAATACTCAAAACACATTCAGTTACAGACTCCTACTGAAAGCCATCTCATGGAGGTGGGAAAGGCCACATTGTTGGTTTTGTTCTGCTTTATTCTGTCCCTAGAAGGATTTTGAATTTGTTTACTTAACATTCTTAGAGGGTTGCTCTCCTTTTGGCTCTTAAGGAACAGAATGTGCACAGGAAGAATAAGAAGCAGTGTATCTGCACCCGTTACAGATGAAAGTGGAGTGCTCGGGTATTTCTTGATCTCCTGAAATATCGAAATAGCTATGGACTCTGCAGCTCTTCTGTGGGCATCTTTAGTTTCATTTATCACATTTACTTATAGGACAGTGCTCAGCTTTGTTTTCTGGTAGAGATAAAGATGCGTGATAAGAGACCTTAAAATTACTCAGACTTTTGCAATTTCACATAGACTGGTTCAAAAATTTAAATTACACAGGTGATACACATTCTCTTATTTTTCTTCCTTCTCAGAAATCAAATATGAAATTAAGAAACTGCCAAAGAGCAAAAATATTTGTCTCTACAGGCACTTACATGGTATCAAGTGTTGCTTCCTGAAGGCCTAAGAGTAATGCACAGGACTGAAACCATAGATCTGTGACACTGACTCCGAGAAATAAACCTACGTTTTCTTTTCAGGCCTGGGGCAGATTTGTTTAGCTATTAGAATATATAGAAATAAGTTTTAGAATGTATGTGTAGCTCTGGGCTTTAGCACAGCTTTAAATATTGTTACAAAGTGGGAAGAGGCAG
Source organism: Phyllotis vaccarum (assembly GCA_033318265.1). NCBI lineage: Eukaryota > Metazoa > Chordata > Mammalia > Rodentia > Cricetidae > Phyllotis > Phyllotis vaccarum. The sequence goes on along the minus strand of JARWLC010000004.1, from coordinate 86,939,920 downwards.
GAGCAGGGGAATCTAGAGCTGTGAGCAGTGAGGGGGTCTGGAGGGGCAATCTAGTTTGAGTTCCTGTTACTACTTGACAAGATCTTTATTCAATGTCTTTATAACTAATGTTATTTTAACCACCTATTAGGAAAGGAAATCTCAGAGATGTCAACATGCCAACTCCAGGTCTTTGACTTGTAAACACCTGTCCTTTAAAAGTTTGTGTTCAATGTGTGTTTTAAGTCAACCAAGAAACTCAGACTCTGTTTATCATTGACTTCCTGCCAGACCAATGGTTCAGCTCTTCAACCCATTCTCCATTCCCTAGAACCCTGTGTCCTCTATATATAGTGAGGATTATGCCAAAATTCATGCCATAACTAACGGATGTCTTGCTTCTAGGATTTGTTCATACCAACCCCTCATCTTGGAATGATCATGTTGTGTTTCCTCTAAGAAACACCTGTTTGTCATTTCACCTCTTCCCCCCTTCCTCCTTAACTTTCTCCCCTTCTTATTTTATTCTTTGTTTCTTTCTGTTTACAAAAAATGGTTTACTTATGATATTACTGAGTTGAAAGTTGGACAGTGTTAAAAAGTAGATAGACAATAACCATCATTCATTGGAGAGGCTTTGTATATCAATCTAATTCAATCGGAACTACATTCCCTAGAGTTCCTTTCATGTGGGGTTTCAGAACAGCATAGGCAAGAGTATATATTTATTTATTTAAATTAATATAAAAATCTCTCTCTCTCTCTTTCTGTGTGTGTTGCACGAATAAAGGAAACTCAGGGCCAGATCTCAGGGAAAGGCTGAGATATCAAAGAAAGTAAACACCACAGTCAGATCTCACCCAGCTGTCTTCCAGCTTCCTCAACCTGCTCCTCCTGGATTCTACTGCCTGCTCTGTCTTTCTCTGCCTGCCTTACCTTCTTCCCTCAGTTGTTTCCCATTCATGTTAAGATTAAAGGCTTGGCACTACCACTGCCTGCCTGGGAGCCTGGAACTCCTTCTATAAACTAAGATGACCTCAAACTCAGATTTTCTGGGATCAAGGGCGTAGGTCACAACTCCCGGATATTCCCTGTGGCTGAGATTAAAAGTGTGAGTTACCACTCTCTGATCCTCCTAGACTGACTGTGGGCAGATCCCTCCGATATCTCAGGCTGGTTTTTTATTAAATTTAAAACATATCCCCACGTGTGTGTGTGTGTGTGTGTGTGTGTGTGTGTGTGTGTGTGTGTTTGCTTGTCTCTGTATGTACCATATACATGGAGGTAGTAGAGGAGGCCAGAAGAAGGTGTTCGATTCTCTGGAACTGGAGTTACAGGTGGTTGTGAGCTACCAGATGGGAGTACTGAGAATAGAACTTTGATCCTCTGCAAGAGCAGAAAAAACTTTTAGCTGCCAAACCATCTTTCTGGCCCTCAAAATAGCTATTTAATGTGAGATTTAGAAGGTTTCCAGAAAGTGGAGCCAAGGTTGCTGTGCTTTGATGAAAAGATGAAAACATGTCTCAGGTCTTGTGGTGGCTTAGGAACACAATTATCTATTGAACCAAATGCTGCCACACCTATAACCACTGAGTGTCTTCTCTTTGATATGGTTTAGACTTAACTCTAAGGGCTTCTGTTGGTGGTTTGATTCTCAGTATATGGGTGGTAAGACCTTTAACATCATTGAGTCATGTGGGAGGTGGTCATGTTTGATAACATATTACTCTTGGAAGGGAATTCTTAGAGAACTCTGGGTGGTTTCAAGAGACAGGCCTTTCTAGCTATTTAACTTTCAGTCACTCTATGTGATTTTTGACCTCTTACCTGTGCTCTGCATCGATGTAGTGTTGCAATTTTCATGGGAACTGAAGAGAAGTGGATGTCATTTTGAGAATTCAAAGCTTTGAGCTAGGTAAATCTTTATGATTTATAAAGTACTGGCCTTAGGGATTTTATTATAGTAAAGGAAAATAGATTGATGTCTCTTTTTACTTTGTTCTTTTTGTTTGTAAAATGTGGGCTGAAAGAATCTTACATTTCTATTTTTTACGTTAATTTTTGTGTGTGTCTATATATGTGTGCGCGTAGGGAGATTAGAGGACTATTTGTTTCTCAGTTCTCTCCTTTCACTTCGTGGGTTCTTACGACTGAACTCAGGTTGTCAAGCTTTGGTGGTAAGTTCCATCTTGCTAACTTTTTATATTCCATCTTTATTTAATAATATCATGAACATATTCTCAGATCAATACAAATTGTTTAAAATATTTGTGTCTGTATCATATGCCATATTGGCCAATATTTAATATTTCTGAATTATTAAACAATATGCCATTTTACTAGTATTTGCTAGTATTACTCTGAAATGTACTACTTAGATTTTTAGTAATTTTGAATTTTTAAAATTACTTTTCAGAATACTTCACTAATGTATATTTGTTTCAAACCACATGTCTGTGACTGTTTTGCCATATTTGAACCTGTACTGTGCATTTTCATTAAGTAAATAAAATAATATTTCTTCACCACTTTTAGCAACCAAAAGAACTTTGATTTTTATTGTTATTTCCTTGTGGTCAGCATTTTTATACTAATGCCATTGCATTTAATCTGTGATCTATTTATATCTTTGCTAATGATTTAAAATGACTGGATAAATTAACTTTAGTTTGTTACAGTTTAAACTTTTGATATAACATCTTATGCTTTATGCTTTGTAATCTATGTCAATATGCAAGTATGCAAAATTATTTTATGTTACAATACTTATTTTGAAATTTTATTAGAAGTTTCATTAGGAGTGGGGGGTTCATCAGTTCAGCTGTTTGTTAATGACCACAGATACTAACTCTTGTTGGGCCCAAACCCCTCATTAGTACCATTATCTTAGTATGTGAAACATCCCACTTTGTTCATTCATCTATTTTTCACCAGAGAGACATTCAAGAAAAGCATATTAAACAGATGACTTATACTTAAGAACACTTTTTAATCCCCTATTATTTTTCAAGATTGGGAATTCTCATTTTGACAGTTGCCAGTATCTGTCCTGGAGAACCATCCACTGTCTGCTCACTCTCCTAGACCTTGGTTGACACCAAGTGTTTGAATCAGAAGCCAGCAGAGAGCTCATGCTCTCCTGTGGATGGAGACATGGAACTGGCCCTTTCTGGCTGGTCCACAAAACATGAGGGCATCCATTTTGCCAGAGATACAGCAACATGCCTTTGAAACAGTTGCCGGAGGTACTTCCGGAATCGCTCACCCACAAAGACATAAATGATTGGGTTGACACAGCAGTGAGTGTAGGCAATCACCTCGGTCACCTGCATGGCCAGGTCCAGCTGTTTGCTCTGCTCACATGGATTGGTGAATAAAATATCTTGGAAAGCAGAAACAAATACAGCCAGATTATAGGGGGTCCAGAGGAGGAAAAATAGAAGTGTGATAGCAAATATTAGACGTACTGCTTTAGCCTTCTTCTCACTGGGTCGTCTGAGCAGAATGCTAACGATTCCTGTGTAGCAGATGATCATGACTAACAGAGGCAAAATTAGACTAAGAAAGTTCAGCTTCAGAGCCTGAAACTTCTTCCACTGCTTCAGGCTCTCATAGGGGTAATGAGGGCTACAGGTATAGTGAGTGAACTCCCACTGGGCTTTAAAAAAGTATAAGCCAGGAATGGAGGCCAAGATGGCTAGGACCCAAGTGATAATACTGGTGGCAATGCCAAAAATGACAGTCCGAGCCCGCAGCGCAAACACTGCATGGACAATGGCCAGGTACCTGTCAATTGTCAGCAGGATGATAAAGAAGATCTCACTGTATAAACCCAGGTAATAAAACCCAGAGAGGATTTTACACATTGCATCGCCAAAAGCCCAGCTGTCTTTCAGTTTGTAGTCAATCCAGAAAGGCAAAGTGAAAAGGAAGATCAGATCAGAGATGGCCAGGTTGAACAAGTAGATGCTGGTCATGTTTCTAAGCCTCCTGTACTGCATGAGCACCATAACTACCAGGACATTGCCTATTACTCCAATGATGAACACTAGGGAGTACAGGGGGGGTAGAAGTCCAGCTCCAAAGGCTCTCACAGCAGTCTTTATGCATGGGGTGGAGTCCCCATAGTCAATTTCTGTGGTTGTATAGTAGTCTTCTATAACAGTTGAAGTCTCCATCAGGAACTGGTCAGAAAGAATGGCTTCTGTATTTTACTTTTCTATTAAAGACAGTGGGTTCTAGGCAACAAAGAAAAGATAATGATTACATTTTTTCAACCAATAAACTGCTGATTGAAGCTTAGTGATTACAGAATCCTAGGAAGGAAATGGAAGGTAAGGAACTCTTGCATTTTCTACTTACCTGGACCTTATAGGCTAAGAAAGGCACAGGCCAAATATGTGTGTAAATAATTAATTTATTTCAAGAGTGACTGTGTAAAAAGTTCAATGGATCAAATATAAAAGAGGACCTTACCTCACTGTTCTATCTAGCTTTTCTAAGTGATGCCAAGTGGCTGAGTTTGGACTTAGTGTTAAACACTATTAAAGGGGCAAGTTTATCCCATATAGAAGTGATGAAACAGAGACACACATTGCCATAGGATACTACAGTATGGCCGATGACATTAAAAGTGATGACACAGAGGTTCAGATTGCCCCAAGTTACTGAAATATAGGAAGAGACAGAATAAGAGTCATGAGTAGAAAGTCATGAGTGTGTTGTTCAACTCTAGTCCTAAAATTATTTGACTCTCCTGCTTCTAATCACAGTGCTAGCTCTGCCACGGGACTCTCTACAGAATCTCTGGGAAGAAGGGCAGTCCTGGATAAGAACAAAACATTCACAGCTATGGAAGGTTATTATTTACCTTGTCCAAGAGAATAGAAGATTCTATATTCGGTTGGTAATAGGACAGTGCATGTTATTTATAAAAAAATTTATTACAGACCAAGCATAGTACATCTGATCTAACAAGTTTCTATTTTAGCAACCTATCACTTTATAGGTTGAAATTCAAGGTACAAGGCTGGTTGTTTGGCTTAGGCTGATTCAAATCAAACGGACTTTATATGGTACAGGTAGTTTTACAGTTAACTCAGTAGCCGTCTGTGAGCACCAAGAGAAGGCAAGAAGGAAAGTAGGACCTGGAGACCGAAATGAAAAAACATGGGCTCAGGGAGGAGGAGATGTCTGGTTCTAAAAGGTGATGCCTCATAGAAGATAGATAAAAGATAGAATTCTGATGGAGCGAGCTCTGAGTTATTATTTTTTATCAGGATTTCCTTGAGATAAACAACTAACTATATGTGTGATCTTGGATCAATTAGCCTATTTCTTTGAGCCTAAATTCCTAATCTGGAATGGAAGAGTTAATGATTATATACCTTGCAAAAATGCTCTGCATCCACATGGAAAAATGTCCCTCCATCCCCAGACTGTGAACATCAGGGACCTGGCTGTCATGCAGTACTCCTGTTCTGACGTCTGTCCTTACCAGATATTCTGACCACAGTGCCTATATTCCTTCTCCCCCTACCACGTTTCTTCACAGGTAACATAGAAAGTGATTCTTTTTTTGATTGTCAATGACAGTTTTTCCATGTGAATCATGCTATGAAATTTCTAGAAAGCTGATCTCACAGAATTAGAAAGTCAATTTGTGGTTACAGAGCTTGAGGAGAGTTTGGGAGAAGGGTGGAGAAAGGACAGTTAACAGGACAGTGCTGAAGATGGACAGCAGGACTATTCTCATGCTCTATATCATAGTTGCTAACATATACTTGGATATTTCACAAACCTAAAGTGGATTGTTGATGTATCCAGGTATTCAGAGACATTTCATTACTCTGGCTGACCATTACACACCATGTGCCTGTACTGAAATGTCCCTTGTATCCTTTAAATATGCAGAAGTGGCACATGTGAATAAAACATAAAAAATTGGCAATAAGTAAGCATTTCAGTATGTTGTTACTGACCAGTATTTTAGTATTTGACCCAAACACCTATCAGTAAAGCATGCTGCACCTACTCCATCAATCCTGTGTTTCTACCTCTCTCCCTTCTGGGGTGAATGTTTCCTGATTACAAATCCTCACCTGAACAGTGGTCTTTGGCCATTAAAGCACATGGCAGAAAGGGGGAAACTATTCTGCTGAAGTGTCAAGAGGAGGCCCTTAATTTTCTCTCAGTTCTGTCCCCGAGGTCTCTCTTTTATGTCTTCACTGCCAGCTGTCCCTGGGTAAACTCCTCTGCCAATCATCAATGACTGAGGCAGAGACTTCTGCTTTCTGCTGCTCCTGCTGGTGATGTTCAGGGAGAACACTCAGCTTGGCAATCAGGACTTGTAGCCAGGCTGGCAGCTTTACAGCAGAGTCAGCCAAAGTTGTGGAACAATATGATCTGGAGCAAGGTGGTGGTCCTCAGGAGCCCAGATCCCTGTGCACTCTAGCCAAGGTGGAGACACTTGAGTTCAGAACTATCGGTGCCATGCTCAGCAGCCATCTGCCTACTGAGAGATCCCAGCTTTATCTGCTCTCCCTAAGTTATCAGGATCCAGGGCACACTGCTACTAAGGAGACAGGACCCTGGCTGTGCTTTGAGAACAAACACAAGGGCTGTGTTATTAGTGACTCTCCAGACCTGTGAATAGCTGCTTATATAAGTCTGCCCCAGGGACCTTTCACAGTGCTCATACCTAGATCCTGGAATCTTCTAGTAGTGGTGTCCTGTATCTTGCTCTTTTGTGAATTGTCTGGGAAGCGATGATAAGAAGTTTCCAGACTCAGTGTGATGCCAGGTGTTGCTGTGGCTCATAAGAATCAGTTGTGTGCATCTGTTTAATCTCCATGCAGCATTTGGACAACTTGTAACTGGCCACCATAGAAATCAACAAATATTATCAACTGGGGTTCTCTATTTCAAGAAGAGGCCAGTTTTGTTACTTCCTAGCAATTTACTGCCCAGGTATTCTTGGTTGAATAACCCAGAGAAGCTGTGCATTCTAATTTCAAGTCATTAATCTTTATTTGTTAGCAGTCATTGTCTAAGTGGTTTAGAAATCCCAGATCTTCTTGCTATGTGGTGTATAGAGAACTTCAAGATCAGAAAAGAATGGCTATATAAATCTAAGTGTTTCTTGTTCTTTGAAAAGTCTGTAGCTGTCTCACTTTCTCAATTCATGAAAAAAGGTAAAATAGACATTTGTTAGTATCAGCCCTACTCTCTTCTTCATAAAACCAACCCACATCATAATACAACAGATGTATCCTAAGACTCTCTCTTTCTATCTGCTACCCCTGAGTGGTGACTTTCTCTTTCTTCAAGACAGTAGCCCTGGTTTGTGATTTTAACTCTAATCTCTAGAAATTGATTCAGAATTTTGCCACTTTTGCGTTTGCAGCCATTTTTCTGACTAGTATATCTACTCTACTGATGTCTTTTTTATATTGTATTTTGTTGGCTTTTATATGAATTAGTTTGTTTGGCAAGGATATATTTTAAAATATCTTTCCATAAATGGCACTTCTTGTCTCTTTATACAAGTTTATTTTCTTAATCATTAACAACAAATTGTCAAGATCACTTCCTAGAAAAAGTTTTTTTTACCTAAATATCCAACCTTAGGAATATAACCAGTATCTTCAGCATTTCTTGAGTATTAACTGCTTTACAGATACAGCAATAGGCTACATAGGATATATCTAGTTCTCAAAGCATTGCCCACTGTTGATGATCGCTGAGCTGTACTCATTCATGCCTTTAAGATTGCTCTTCATAGTAACTAACATCATAGAAAAGATAAGCCGCACTTACTCTGCTTCCAGAGGATTTTGTCCACATAGACTGTTTCTGGGCCTTTGAGAGCCTTTATGAATTCATGGTTCAAGGTCCTGAACAAGTAGTAAATTCTTGGTTTCCTGTGAGATGATGAGGATTAGACTCTGGTCTTACAGTCTTTCAAAATGACAAGAAGAGTATAAAGTTCTTCTTTTGTATGGTTGGCTGCCTGTGAAGCAGCTCAATGCCCACAAGTGGCCAAATCCTGGGGTCCAAGATCACTACAGGTGTTTTCTTTATCTTCTTTGCTACACTTCCAGTAAAGCTCTAGTCTTCTCAGAAAGAGCTCTGTCCTGCAAGGATTGCGTAGCGTGTGGTTGGGTGGAGTTGAGTTGGATCATGTGAGTGCTGGTGAACTGTTCCCCAGGACTCATGGAGCAATTTGAATGTGTAAGTGTGGGGGTTGGTCATAGAGTTCTTGTGGTCAGTGAAGAGTTTTTTGTTTTTTTTTTTTTTTTGTTGTTTTTTTTTTTTACACTGCAAATGGAAAAGTCTAAACCAGAACCTCATGTCTTGTTCCTCAAAATCATTTGGTTGATGAATGAGGACCTAGAGAGGTATCCTCTTCTTCTTGGGATTCTATGCTGACATTTCTATCTGTACTCTAATTTCTTCCCGAACCTCTTCTCTACTCCCAAATCTCTTCCCAGTAAAATCTTAAAGGATGGGTTTCTTTCAAGTATATAAGGCATAAAAATGTAGGCTATTTTTTCCTTCCTTTTCTGACAAGTGTGGTGCTGCATACCTTTAATCTCAGTCCTCAGGAGGCAGAGGTAGGAGGATTTCTGTGAGTTTCAGACCAGCTTGATCTACATAGTGAGTTGCAGGACATCTAGAACTACATGGAGAGACTTTTTCTTTAAAACAAACAAGCCATGCATGAACATACGCTGAACATTGGATATGTTCAGGGTGGTATGGCTGTAGGCTCCTCTTCCCTTCTTGATACTCTTAATTTATGTATGTACAAGCCAAAAATGAGCCAAATGCAAAGTCCATCAGGTCCCTATACCTCTCTGGGTCTTAGGTTTCATTCTGTCAAATGAGAACACTGATCACTTAGGCTCATGGCATGGGCATGAGGTGAAAGATCACATGGAGAACATCAGAGGGTTTGGCACAATGATAAAGAAGCCACAAATACATACTGGAAAAAAGGCAGTATTATCAACAAAAAGTTCTGGCAAAACTGGATGACTATATGTAGAGAACACAAATAAATTCATACTTATTACCCTGTAGAAAGTACAACTCCAAATATAATAGACTAGAAATGCTAAACATAAGACCAGATATGCTGAATCTGATAGAAGAGAAAAGTGGGGTATACGTTGAACTCATCGGCACATGAAAAACATTTTCTGAACAGAATACAGATGCAGGGAACCTGACCTAGCTGCCTTGAGAGGCATTCTTCATATATTTCTTTTAAGGTCAGAGTCCATGGCTTTTGGGGGCACAATGTGCCTTACAGTTTCTAAAAGACTGATGCACTCCCATAGGCAGTGAAGCATTCAGGCCACTTTGTGTTTCTCTGTATGTCCCCTTAGTAGTCCAGGAAGCATGGAAACTTGACCAGGCAATTGGTTTTAATCTTGTATAACCTGTATAGCTTGCAAACTTCATTGTATCCTGGCAACTACAACTGTATTGATCCTGGCAATTGCCATTATATTCTGTTTCTGATTAAAGTATGAAAAGTTTCATTTCTCTTAATAAATTGTCGCAGCCTCAGTTATACTGTGGTCCTTCCAACCCAAGCCTGGTTTCATTCTTTAAGGCCATATCATGTGACCTTAGCAAGTAAGTAAGCACAGGCACTTACACACAGTCACGAAGAACAACAATTAGCAAATGGGACCTCATGAAAGAAAAGCTTCTGTACAGCAAAGGACACAAGCATTTGTGCAAAGTGACAGGCTACAAAGGGGGGAAGATTTTTTTTTTTTTTTTTTACTAACTACATATCCTACAAAGAGCTAATACTAAAAATATATAAAGAATTAAAAAACCAGGACATCAAAGAAACAAATAACCCAGATTTAAAATGGGATGCAGATCTAAACAGAGAATTCTCAAGTGGGGAATTTCAAGTGGCTAACAAACACTTAAAGAAATATTTAACATCCTTAACCACCAGGGAAAGGCGAATCAAAACTAATTTGAAATTTTATCTTATTCCAGTCAGGATGATCAAGATTAATAAAACATATAATAATTCATGCTGGTGAGGATGGGGAGTAAGAGAAACACTCATCTATTGTCAGTGGAAGTGCAAACTTTTACAGGAAATTGGGAAGAACCTGAATGTGCATGTGCATCAACAGATGAATGAGCAAAGAGACGCGGTTCATTTACGCCGCAGATGGACTCAGCCATTAGAAGATGAAATGTTCAGGAAAATGGATGGAGTTGGGAAAAATAATACTGAGAAAACTCAGACCCAGAAAGGCAAATAAGTCATGTTTTCACTTATATGTGGATGTTAGCTGTTAAGTCATTGAACAGCCTCCAGCAGTTCAGGGTTTGAGGGGGAGTTGGAAGGCTATCACTCAACTTGACTTTTCTATCTGAGGGAGTGAAACTTAACTCCCTGGGTAACTAAAAAAGGGAAGAGCATACACACACTCTTAAGGTCTTTTGGCGTTCTCTCTCCTGCTCTTTATTTCTTTTCTTACCTTTACCCAGATATATCTCCTCTTGATGTCTTCCCTCTAACCAAACTTATTTTTCCCTTATAGCTTATCTATTCCAGAAAAAAAATCTTTTAGGCAATATAAAAATTGCAATGTGGTTACATTATGTTTTTCAAATGAAAGATTCTAGTGAATACAGATAGAAAAATGTTTTACTATTCTGTACATGATTAAAAATTTTATGTATTACAAGTGAAAAGTTGTCTCCAAGAACCCACATAATCCATGCTTAAACAACTTGTTATAGATTAGTAGGGTATAGGCAGGGTATTTTTTTTCAGCCAAGGTATTTTGCTGGCAGGCAGCATTTTGTGGTTTCAAAGAAAGGATCAATCATGTTATTACCTATTTCAAAAGGTAATCTTATAAAATCTCAAAAGAATCACAAACCCAAACTTCGTATCTGAAAAATAACCAGTCATCTCTACTTTAAATCATCAGGATGTATACCCATTTGTCAAAGTTTTATATATAAGCTGTTCACACACACACACACACACACACACACACACACACACACACACACACACACTTACATAAATTCATATATATAATCAGGAAATTGAGGTCAGGAATGGGTACAAGTAATTAATCATCATCAATCGCCAACCAATCCTAGTTAAGAAAGGTGCATCACCTAATAATTGGGCGGTTTTGTTCTTGGTGTTTGACTTCAAGGTGTTTCTCACTCAACTATGTGCCTTTATAAACTTTATATTGTTTCCTAAGGTTTTTCATCTCAAAGCTATTAGCAAAAACATCTTAACATTACATTGTCATATTTTAAAGCTTTGCTTTAGCTATGATGCACACAAAAACCTGTGAATACATCTCTCAACATTAAAATCAAAGGAACTTGAGCTAGCTGGGCTTATGGGACTCTATTGTCTTTCTTAATAATTAACCCAAGCCACAGTCTATATGGCTCTTCATGAGAAACCAGTTATATGACATTTCCTTGCTCTTATTGTCTATTGTCTGCAGCCCCTGATTTATCAGGGTGGGAGACAACACCACATCTTGCTTTTTACCTATATTAATTTATTGATTTCCCCAATCATGTAAGTCCTATTTAAACTAACATTATCATTGTATAAAATTATTGCTTTAGTTAAACAGTACAGCTTAAGAGGAAATCATCTTAATAATCTAAGGTAAAAATTCTCAGTAGAATGGAATATTTCAATGAGATAACCACACCACATTAAAGGCAGTGGGGATCTCCCCCACATACCCATTCACACCATGCCAGATATTAGAGAAAATGGCGAGCCAAACATGTAAAGGCACAGCAGTAGCAAGAGAGATTCTGGGACTGAGACTTTCAAGGCTTTGCCTATTGGAGACTCACCAACTGGAGCTTTGCTTCCTGGTGGCATGACTTCCTGGAACCTCAACTGCCTCCTGCTGCTCCTCTGACATGGCTATTGGCAAATAAGCAAGTTACAATCAATATAATCACAGAGGCTATGTAAAAAGGACTAGGGGAAAGAGATGGCTCTCCCTAAGAATGGGAAAAACATGGATAGTTCTGAGTGGATGATAGCTGGGCTGGAACAGGGGATGGAAGAAGGAATTAAGGGGAAATATCAGAGGTACAACATAACTAAGGACCATTCCTGGGATTTTATGTAAACCTAATATAGTAAAAGCTTCCTAAAATATATACACATGAAGTTTATCTAGGTGAAATTACCAAATAAAAGGAAGACAAAATCCCTGTTAGATATCTCTTGTCACCAAATGATGCTTTCAATAACTTGGAAGATTTATATATAATTGAGTTTTTAGCCAAAGGGATTCCTTTGGAACTCCCAAACAACCCGGTCTATTGCCAAAACTATTGGTTGCTGTCCATAAACTGGTGGTAAGGTCTTATTGCTGAAGACAACACCTATACAACTCATTGAATATGGCCGGTCCCTACCTACAGCCTTCACCCCTATGGACTAATATTTATAGTACTGGAAGGTATATGTTTCCAAAGGAGAAAGGTAAAATCCAACATTGCTACAAACCCTTTAGTTTGTAATGGTGACCTGCCTACAAGATATGCTAGTGTAACAGTGTTACAAAGCTTGTGGGAGTAACCAACCAAGATCTGATTTGATTTAAGGCCTAGTCCATGAGATGGAACCCATACCCAACACTGCTCTGAGCCAAGAATCTGACACTAGATAGGCCAGAGATGTAAAGGAAAACCAAATACTGCTGTTTTGCCAAAGTAGTGGTTCTCAACTATGGGTCCAATGACCTTTTCACAGAGGATGCACATCCAATATTCTGTGTATCATATATTAACATTTCAATTTATAACAGTAGCAAAATTGCAGTTATGAAGTAGCAATGAAATAATTTTATGATTGAGGGTCATTACAACATAAAAAACTGTATTAAAGGGTCACAGCATTAGGAACTTTGAGAATCACTGTGCTAAAGGAACAGCAATAAAATGACTCAGCCATCATCAGAGAAACTTCCTCCTGCAGCAAACAGGAACAAATCCAGAGACCCACAGCCAGATATGTAGAGAGAATGAGAGATCTAGGAACATTCATCCCTAAATGGAACACTTTGGTCAACTACCTCTCCTCAGGGCTCAGGGAACTCAGGAAGAGGAAGCAAGCACAAGGAATTTTAGAGTCAGAGGGGATGGAAAACCTCAAGTAAACAAGGCTTTCCAACCACAGAATGACCAATAGCATATGAACTTTCAGAGACTGTGGTAACACGTACAGGGCCTGCACAAGTCTTCATTAAATGGAGCCCTAGAGGTGAAAGAAGTGGACACACAGTCTCATTATAACCTAGAAGCCATCTCCAACTGATGACCATTTGAAAACAAAACATTAGTTTTCTCTAAAGGAGTCTCACGGGGAATAAACCCTTAAGAATAATGTTCAAGTTTAAAATGAACTCAGTGGCATCTTTGGGGGTTCTTTGTCTTGTAATATTATCTGGGACATTTATTTAATAACTTATTACCTTGTAGGCCCTTTGCACAGACAGTACTGCTCTAGTTTTATATTTTCATGGGATTCTTGTGAGTGTAACTTACGTGTCTCTGTATCTGTATGTTTCTTGTGCTTTTTCTTCTGTTCATTTGTTTTGTCCAATTCTGACTTGTTTGTTTTTGTTTATATCTTATGCTATTTTATTATTTTCTTAATTTGTTTACTAATGAGAGACAGAAAGAGTGTGGATCTGTATAGAAGAGGAGATGGGGAGAAAGTGAGATGAGTTTCTGGGGAAAACATAATCAGAATACATTGTATGAAAATATTATTTTTAATAAAAAGAATAAAGTCTGATCAATAGTGCATCCAGTGATATTTGCACACCAACCATCACTCCTTTCATTGTGTTTGTGAGACTGTGAAGTAGAAATTCTCTTAACCTTCTTCACTGCAATATTTATACTTTAGAAAGTATAAACGATAATGTGCTTTGAAACCGCTTACTAGTCAATGATGTTATAACCCCACACTGTAGGTTATGAAGGCTGAGGAGGTTTTTTGTTTTTGTTTTTTTTTTTTTTTTTTTTTTTTTTTTTTTTTTTTTTTTTTTTACAGAGATGGCTATTCAGGTGGAACTGATATCTTGAACAACTTACAGAAAAGAATTTCAAGATGAGCTGGTTTGAAGCAGAGTTTGAATATAAAGAAAAAAAATAATTACCTCGTCAGTGATCTTGAGCATCTCTAAGAAAAGAATCCCTAATTCTGTTTTAGGTTCCAACTGAAGCTCAGTGGCACAGCCCAGTTCAGTCTGAATCTCAATTGGCCTGCCATCCAGATCTCCATTTGATAGTTCTGCCCTTGAACAGGTATGAGACTGCAGGGAGGATTTTTTAATCTGGTCCCTACAGACTTTTCCGTGTACCTGTATTACTTCTCTAACTCATACTTCAGGGTAGCCTCTCTGAACTCTGAAGCCCCCTTAACATTTTCTTCACTGTTGTATGAAGTTTCTGGCCTGTGGTCCAGACCCGTGGACCTGCAGAAACACACAGATGCTAATATTAATTGTACTCTGATTGACCTGGGGCCCAGGCATATAACTTGCTAACTCTTTACTCTTAATCTAACCCAGGACTCTTATCCTGTTCAGCCATGTGGCTTAGTACCTTTTCTCAGAGCAACATTTCAACTTCTTTTCTCTATGTCTGCTGGCATCTCATCATGCTGTCTCTATGGTCTCTCTGGCTGCTCTGTTCTTCCTGTTCCCAGAGTTTTCCCAGTCTGGTAGCTCCACCCACACTTCCTGTCTGCCTTCAGCCAGTTCGCGTTTTTATTAAACTAGTAGGTGGGATAAGTATTTTACAATGTAATAACATAATCTCACTACACTTCACAATATTTTTATATTGTTGTCTTAACAATATGTTGTGTGATATGAGAGCTAATCTTAATAATTAAAATGGAATTAAAAGTGAGAGCTCAGTTTGTAAGGTGCTTATCTTGTAAGCATGAGAAAATGAGTTGATCCCTCAGAAGTAATATTTAAAAAGATGGGTGTGTTGGTATGTGTTTGTGATGTAGTGCTGAGGAAAGGGTACAGACAGATCGCTGTATCTCACTGGCTAGCCAGCTTAGCTTAGTTAGTGAGACCCAGGTTAATGAAAGACCCTGTTCTTCTTGAGGACCAGAGTTCAGTTCTCAGAACCCACAATGGGTGGCTTACAACCATCTGTAAGTCTAGCTCCAAGTAATGCTATATTCTTTTCTGGTCTCCATGTACCCCATGGCATTCACATACATAAAGTGAAAAAAATTTCAAAAGGTGGATGGTATTTGAGGATATTGGGACTGTCTTCTAGCCTCCAAATGTGTATATGCACATGTGCACACACAAACACACAGGTAACTGTACAATATGAACACATATATTATCAAAATAAAGGAGTTATTGATATTATGTTATTGTTAACCAGCTATCAAAGCAATATTGGGATTACTTGGCAAATCACAGTCAAAAAAATGACATGACTTACAATTTTATTGCTTATTTAATACATTTTGACATTTTGGAGAGACATGAGTATGTCCTACTACTGACATAACATGCTCATGGCATATAGAACTTAAACATAGAGGAGGACATCCATGTAGCAGGACAATAACTCATGCCCTACAGCGGGTATGGCTGCTCAAGAAAGGGAATAATCACATTTAAGTGTCTTTTAAAGACATATTTTGAGACATGATTTTATTATATAGCTCAGGCCAGTTTCACACTCAAGATATTCATTCCTTATCCTCCAAATTTCTGGAATTATGGGAACACAAGTATGTTCCATATGCTTAGTTCAGTTAGCAATCACTGTGGAAAATGAGGTGTGTTTTTAAATCTCTACATGTTTGTTTGTGTGCATTCACATGTTTAAACACACATATACATGTGCAAGGATGTTTGTGAGTGTGGGTATTACTGTGCCACTGCATGTGTGTCAGGGACAATGAATTCTGGAATCCAACTCAGGTTTGTGCAGCACGTGCTTTTATCAACAAAACCATCTCATGAGCTCAGGAACTTTATTTTAGTAAATAAAATCCTAAGGTAAGGTTTCTAAAGTACAGTTTTGTAGACTAATAAAATAAACATAGATAAATGGTCATCAAATAAATACTTGCTACACATAGATCACAAGGAACTTAGGGCATATTTTGGGCTGTAAAGAGAGTTCAAGATATTATTTGTAAGTTTTTCCTGAATCTTAGCCCACAAAGATGAGGGGGCCCTCTCCTTCCCGCATTCCCTTGGATTTCCTTGTGTTCCTAGCTTGTCTTATCTTCATAATTCATTTTCCTATCTATAAAACTGTCACTACTCAGTTCATCTGTAAAGAATTGAACAGGGTCTGTGTTAATCTGGCTCCTTGTAATGCTGGAAATTGATTGTTTAGTTCAGTTTCCAGTGAGAACATAAGGCCAGGTAATATTTGAAAGGATAAGATTCCCTGAAAGGAGGCCTTAAAAAAATCATTATACATGAAACTACACAAGTGAAACCTGAGTTTAAGTGGGGACCTCAGGAAGGAGGCAATGTCAGGATTGTGGTATGTGCACTAAGGAAAACTATAGACATAGAGTGGGGAGGCAGCCCAGGAGTTAAAGTACTGGAGCTTCCCAGGACTGTTGGAGGTCAGATGATTCTATCATTGTGCCTCAAGTGCCAGATATGGAGGTATGGAGCTGCAGAATTTGGTGTTTTCCCTTCTGGGTTCCAGGATTGCTTTGGTTTGCTTTCTCTTATGTTCCTTTCCTAAATTTTGGAACTGGGATATCTACTTTGTGCCATTGTATATTGGAAGATGCATCAACCAGTTTCAAAAAAGTGATAAAAACTGTTCTGTGGTGAGTGATTTCATAATTTACAAATTTTCCCCTTTCTTCTACTTAAAACCCTATCAAGCTTTTCTATTATTGCTGTGGAAAAAATCTTTTTGTACACAGTGAATATTTGTTACTCCCCTTGTCTTAATAAAGAACTGACTGGTCGAAAGAGAGTCTGTTGCCAGAGAGATGCTGTGCTGAACAAAGATACCACCAAGTGGTAGAGTGTAGATAAGAAATATGGGTTAATTTAAGCTGATACAGCTAGTTGGTAACAAGCTACCAGCTGAGCATGTATAACTAACAAGTCTCTGTATGCTTACTGGTGAGCCAGTGGTCCTGATAAAAAACTCTACCTACATACTATAGTATTTTTAATATATAAATTATATTTCTATATTTAATATAAAGTATTATTTTTTTAAGAGTCAGGAGGGCAGCTGACTACTCAAATGCCCTGATTTGATCTCCCCTGGGCTTTCTATACCAAGCAAAGGAGAATGGCAATCTCAGGCAGGTGTAAACTCTTCTTCAGTTCTCAAAACGTAGCCCTACAGTATCTTTATGTTGTTATTGTGGGACTATGCTTAACATCTTAATATCTATCATCCCACTATCGTTCTCCCACAAACATTTACCCTCGGAAATTTAGAGAAAGCAGAATAACCAGTGGGTATTCTTCATAAAGAGGAGTGTCTTCCAATACATCTCACTGAAACTTTCCTTAAGTAACTATAATCATTTACAGTTAAGAACCAAATAATGCTGGTAATAAGTTTTATGTGAACTTAAACTTTTATCTCACTATATGCACTTGGTTTGCTGAGACTGACTGGGTGACAGTGGCAACATTTGCTGTCTGAATTATTTAAAGAAAAAAGCAGAGACATTAATTGCTTCCCTGACTTTTAGCTGAATTTCTCCTCTTGGGCTTCCTGGCCTAATCTTTTGACAAGGAACCTAAGGCACCAGGAATCAATAGATGATAGAGCACACCAAACCCCAGGAGAGTCTCTAAGAGTCCAGGTCTTTGATATACAAGCTTTACTGGTGAATAAAGAAGAGGCGGAGAAAAGACTGTTGGAGCCACAGGGGTCAAGGACACCATAAGAAAACCCACTGTATCGACTAACCTTAGCTCATAGACACTCACAGAGACTGAACCAACAACAGGGAACTGCATATATGATACAATTGTGTAGCTTGGTCTTCTTGTAGAATTCCTATTAGAGGGGGCAGGGACTGTCTCTGATTCCCTTAGTTGCTTTTGAGACCCTTCTTATACTGGGTCACCTTGTTCAGCCTTAATATATGGGAAAGCACTTAGTCTTATAGCAACTTGATATGCCATGTTCTCTCTCTCTCTCTCTCTCTCTCTCTCTCTCTCTCTCTCTATATATATATATATATATATATATATATATATATATATATATATATATATATATATATATATATTCATGGGAGACCTGCCCTTTCCCAAACAAAAATGAAGGAGAAATGGATTGTGGATTAGGAACAGAAGGGGGTGGGAGAGGACTGGAAAGAGAGGAAGGAGGGGGAACTGTGGCCAGGAATGTAAAAAAAAGGGATCATACTATTTAGACAAATTATTTTAAAAGTCAAGTTTAGTGCATTCTCTTCACACAATATGAATGGTAATTTTTAAGGCTGTTATTTCTGGAATCTTTATGTGGTATTTAAATGCCAAAGAATAGCTTGGCATTGTGGCACATGCCTTAAATCCCAGTACTCAGAAGACAGAGGTAGGTAGATATTTGTAAGCTTCTACAAAATAAGTTTCAGAAAAACCAGGGCTCTGTGTCTCACTCTCTCCAAAAAGGGAAGGGGTGGTTTGCAGCAAAAGATTATCTTGGTGATCGGGCCAAGGAATGACACAAAAATTATATGATGCAACAGACCTCCCACAAAAGATTTATTGGGTGTGTGTGTGTGTGTGTGTGTGTGTGTGTGTGTGTGTGTGTGTGTGTGTGTGTGTGTGTGTGTGTGTACGTGTGGGAACAGACACAAAACTGCTGCCTTTGAGCTAGGATGGAAAATAGACTAGGCTGCAATGGTGGACTTTATAGGAGTTATGAAGCATGAACATATGGAAAATATAGCAATGGTGGCAATGATGATGGCTTTGGAATCATCTTACATTATCCTTCAGTGATGATGGGGCCATTGGTCCTTAGTCATTGAAGGCTAGAAGGAGAAACCTGGTTCTGGAATGTGGTCAGTTCTTAGTTAACAAAAAATATCAATATTAAACATTGTCAATGAAAATTTACTCATCCTTATAATGTTTCCTATAGATCACAAATCACCTTAGGTATATACTTTTATTTTTATTTACCTTTACATGTATATGTGTGCTGTATGTATACTTTATATATGTAAGAATGTATTAAGCTTACATGAGTGTGTGTGTGTGTGTGTGTGTGTGTGTGTGTGTGTGTGTGTGTGTGTGTGTGTATGTGTGTGTGTGCGTGTGCCAAAGATTTAAGACTGATATCAGATACCTTCCTGGATTACTGCCTACTTTATTTCCTAAGGAAAGCTCTCATGCTAAACCTGGAGTTCACTGACTAATAATCTGGATAGCCGCTTTGCCATGGGGGTCCTCTATCTCTTCTTGAGCACTGGGATTGTAGGTACACCACTCTGCCCATGTTTATATAGCTTCTAGGGAGCCAAACTCCGGTCCCCATGCTTGTATAGCAAACACTCTATCCTCTGTTCTATCTTCCTAACCTATTTTTTAAATCTCCATATTTGATGGATAGAATTGTGTGCTCTTTTAGAGTCTGTAAATAATCCATAATGATAATAGTTGTTTATTAAATTCTTTCTGAAGGTCATTATCTTAGGAGCTTAATTTTCTATTTTAATAGGACTTTCATATATGTTGTTAAAATTTCTTGTGGAAATTAAGCTCTCATTATTATAAAAGAAGACCAACTCTATTTATTCAGAAATACAGAGTGAAAAGTCAAAGAAACATTTGCTGTCACCCACTTGCTATATAACAGTACTAATATGATCAAGTATCCTTTAAAATAATGTGCAAAGTCAGAGACATCGGACTTTACCAGAAAGTATTAACTCACTTTCTTATTTTACAGAGATGTACAGGTAAGAAAGAGATAGACTGTGACATATAAGAAACTGTACTTACAGTCTTGAACAATTTTGAATTTGCTAAGATGCTAGAAACTTCTGGATATAAAAAATACCCTGTGTATTATGAGTTGAATATGACTTTAGGGACCAAGATTGCCAATTTGATAAGGGAGACTTGTGTAGTCTAATCTTTTCACCCAGACGGGATTTAGAATCACCTTAAACAGAGTTCTGAACATGTCTATGAAGCCATTTCCAAAGAGGCTTACCTGAGGTGAGAAAGCCCACCCTGAATATGGGCTGGACAATCCACAGGGTGTGATTCTGGGGTAAATATAAATAAGAAGGCAGCCTGAACACTAGCATTCTTTTATCTGCTTATTTGGACGCACTATTACCAGCCACCAAATACACCATGAAGAACTTGAACTTAGACTGTGAACGAAATTTACCCTTTTTTCTAGTTTCTTTTGTCATAGTGTTGATAAAAGTCACTAATACACAGGGAAAAGTATATTTGCCATGGAAATGGATGGGTCAAATTGCTCCAGATGGGCAAGACAGCTGATGAGTCACTCTAGCTAAGGTGATGCTTGATGGGTTTCTACAATCTACCAGCCCATTTTAGACAGTTAGCTCTTACTCTAGAAAGTAAGAATGGGAAGTGAAAAGAATGAAAACAAATATTGGACAATTTTAGAGTACGTAGAGCTGCAAAGACCTAATCCAGGTACCACGTAGAAACTTACATAGAAGAAATAAGGTCAGCCTACATCAGGGCTTTTTAATGCCTTTGCTGACACTGCCCTCTAATCATGAAAAAGTAAAATTTTGTTTTTCTAGTTGTTATTTCTGAAGCTTTAATTATTAGAATCATCTTTATGGTTTTGTTTCACCTTCACACATTCTATGACCTAAAGAAATATTATAGCTAAATGCACTTTAACTATACAGTCACATGATATGTGGCGATACTCACATTAGCACTTTGTGTAAACCATACATTCTTCATGGCAAACCCACTAGGCAAATGCCACTATAATATATATATATATATCAATTAAAATAATTAAATTTTAGTTAAAATTAAAATAATTTCTGAGAAGTTGAGTAACATGTCATAGTTACATGCTGGATTAAAGATATAAAAAGAAATGAAATGTTTCAGTAACAAAAGAAAATAAAGAACAAATTAACAAAGATTGATCATAAAACTTTTAAACAATGTTTAAATAAAGGAAGCAAAAAATGATAAAAATTTATTACATCAAAATTAGGTATTCGTAGCTAGACAGTGATGATGTACTCTTTTAATTCCAATACTCAAGTGGCAGAGGCAAGCGGGTCTCTATAAGTTCAAGGCCAACCTGGTCTACTGAGCATGTTTCAAGATAGCTTACCTAGGAAATCATGTCTTGAAAAACCAAACCAACCAATAAAACAAACAAACAAAAATACCCCCCCCCAACCTCAAAACCCCAAAACCAACGAACCAAACAAATCTTCAAAAATGTTAGGGATTTCTATTCAACATAATGTAAAATCAACGAAGTACTAAATTGATAGAAGTCATTTGTGGCGAATAAAGCATCACAAAATAAAACTCTATCTCTTCCATCATGAGGTAAGAGTGAGAAATGAAATTATCAAACTAAGTCCAGTCTCTTGGGGGAAGCAGGTGGCAGCCACTGAAAATGGAGCTGAGTTTTATGGTCAAGCATGGCACAACTATTCCAGACTGCTTCTCATATCACATATATTGGGCCTTCTGTTAAGCAAAGATAAAGAACTTTGAAGTACTTTTCTAGACTAGATACAGAGGACCTGCAAGATTAGAAAGAGTAACATAAAGGTTAATACACAGCACATATATTATATTGATCATATTATGTTATAGTCTATACTAGAAGGCCTCTTCCCTTAGGGAGAAGAATATAAACAGTGTAGGTGAATGTCCTTTCCTATTTACTTGCCAGAAGTCTTTGGTCTTAACAAATGTAAAATTCTCTCTAAGAAATTTTCTACACAAATGATAAAGCAGTGTCTCAATAGATCTCAAATACTTTGACTTTGAATTCCAGAGTTTTCAAGAGTTCACACCCTGCAATAGGGGTGCAGTGGAGAAGGCATCTTTGATCTATCATTGACTTTCAGGTTCAGAGTACACACAGTTGTAGACCTAACTGGTTCACAGTCGTTGGGAGTAGGGCTCACTTTGACAATTCTAATGGCCACAAACCCTAACTCTTTTTTGGGGCCTAAGCCCTTTCTTGGAAGCTATTGACCCAGTCTTTGGAGTGTAACAATTTCTTTCTGAAAGAAAGAAGATCAGGGCAAACATTAAAGAATTGACTTATATCTAAGCTATGTGCAAGACCTCACTCATCTATAAGACAATGAATCCTCAGACAATACTCTCTCATGGATCTTTGTTGGCATCCAGGGGTCCAAATCAGAAGCCAGCAGAAAGCTCATTCTCTCCTGTGGATGGAGATATGGCATTGGCCCTCTGTGTTCGATCCACAGAGAGGAAGGGCAGCCATTTTGCCAGGGCTACAGCTCTATGTCTCTGAAAGAGCTGCCGGAGATACTTCCGGAACCGCTCACCTACAAAGACATAAATGACTGGGTTGACACAGCAGTGGGTGTAAGCAATTGCCTCAGTTACCATCAAGGCCAGGTCCAGCTGTTGGCTTCTCTCACACCCACTGGTAAATAGGAAGTCTTCAAAAGCTGAAGCAAATGCAGCCAGATAGTAGGGGGTCCAGAGGAGGAAGAAGAGAAGTGTGATAGCAAAAATCAGACGCATAGCTTTGGCCTTCTTCTTATTGGGTCTTCTGTGTAGAACATTGATGATCCTTGTGTAGCAGATGATCATGGCTAAAAGAGGTAAAATGAGTCCAAGAAGGTTCATTGTCAGAGCCTGAAACCTCAAAAAGTGTTTCAGGCTCTCCCTGGGCAAAACTGCTCTGCAGGTATGGTAAGTGAACTCCAACTGGGCCTTGAAAAAATACAGACAAGGAATGGAAGCCAAGATAGCTAGGACCCAGGTGATGCTGCTGGTGATGATGCCGAAAGTGACAGTCCTGGCTCTCAGGGCAAACACAGCATGGACAATGGCTAGGTACCTATCAATTGTAAGCAGGGTGATGAAAAACATGTCACTGTACAAGCCCAGATAATAAAACCCAGAGATGAATTTACACATGGCATCACCAAAAATCCAGTCTCCTTTTATTATATAGTCAATCCAGAAAGGTAATGTGAAGAGGAAGACCAGATCAGAGATTGCCAGGTTGAGTAGGTAGATGCTGGTCATACTTCGAAGTCTCTTGTTCTGCACGAGCACCAAAACCACCAGGATATTGCCTATCACGCCAATGATGAATACCAGGGAGTACAGGGGGGTCAACACTGTGACTCCAAATGCCCGCACGTCCATGCTCACACATAAGAGTCCAGAAATGTAGTCATTCTTGGTGACTGTGTTGTAGTAGGACTCTGTAGTGGCTAAAATCTCCATTGTAAACTCTTGTACAGGTCAGAGAAAATTGTTTCTGTATTTACTTTGGTATCAAATGCATAGGGCTCTGGAAAACAAAGACAAGGAAATGATTTACAATTCTTCAATCAACTGAACTGTTTACTAGTGCCTGAGTTTACCAAAACCTATAGTTGAAACAGTGAAAAGGGCACTGACATTGAGTCTTCCCACATTAACTCCATAATCTAAGACAGTCACAGAACAAACAAATAAGTGTGTAAATAATTTACTCAATAATTTCAGCTGTGAGTGTGTA
This sequence comes from Phyllotis vaccarum, assembly GCA_033318265.1. Classification (NCBI taxonomy): domain Eukaryota; kingdom Metazoa; phylum Chordata; class Mammalia; order Rodentia; family Cricetidae; genus Phyllotis; species Phyllotis vaccarum. The sequence continues at coordinate 86,916,142 of JARWLC010000004.1, read as the reverse complement.
AGAACAAAAAAGGGGACATTATCACACGATGCAAACTTAGTATTCTGAAATGACTCATCACCCAAGGGCTTAGACATTGGACTTAGTATTCAAAGGCTCTTGAGGTTCCACTTATTTCTCATTTTAGAGGTGATGACCCAGAAGTGCAGAGTATGGGACCTGTGTCACAAAACACAGAATGATGAGAATGAGAGCTGGATTGAAACTCAGGATGCTCAAACCCAGCCCTGCAACTATTGGGCATTCCTACCTCTAATCAAAGTGCTGCTCTGCTCCTGGAGTCTACAAAGGTTCTAAGAAGAGAGACCGTGTAGTGGGATTATGTATTGTTACATTGTGAATAACTGTTCTGCCTACTAGTTTAATAAAAATGCTGACTGGCCAAATGCAGACATGAAGTGAGGGCGGGGCTGCCAGACTAAGAAAACTGTGGGAACTGGAAGAACAGAGCAGAAATGCCACAGAGAAGCTATGGAGACACGGCGATGAGATGCCAGCAGATGCAGAGGAAAGAAGCTGAAATGCTGCTCTGAGAAAAGGTACTGAGCCTCATGGCTAAACAGGATAAGAGTCATGGGTATGGTTAAGAGCAAGAGCTAGCAAGTTATATGCCTGGGCCCCAGGTCAATCAGCATACAATTAATACAAGCATCTGTGTTGTTCAGTGAGACTACAGGACTGTGGGTCTGAAAGTCTGGACCATCACCAAGTTAGGCCATAAAGTCCAGGCCAGGAGGCTAGGCCAGAAAAACGGGGTCAGAAACTTAATACAGGACAGTCTTGGCAGAGTTAAAAAAGCTAACAACTTCATGGGTTTCGTTTTATAAAGGGTCTCAGTGAGAGGAGTAATGGCCTTGTCAACAAGTGGAAAGGATTTCCTTCCCTTGCTTTCTTCTTTCCCTCCCTCCCTCCTGCCTTCCCTTCCTTCCTTCCTATCCACTTACTTTCTTTCCATAATTGTTGCCTAAAAATCTGGGCCCGTAAGTGTCATTTGGTAGACAGGTCCATTAATATTGTGTGATAGATAAATTTTTTTCTCTCTCTGTGACACTATTACAGCTGAGAGTGATTTTCTACTAGAATAATCTATCACTTTATAGGTTGAGACTCATTCATATCACTTAGCCTTTATATAGTATAGGTAGCTTTATAGTTAACTCAGTAGCTCTCTGTGAGCACCATGAAAAGGCTAGAAAGTGGGCATGACCTGGACACAGAGACAAAACATGGGCTCAGGGAACAGGAGATGCCTGGATCAAAAAGGTGATGCTTTATAGGAGCTAGATAGAAGATGGAAATCTGATGGAGCGAGCTCTGAGTTATTACTTTTTATCAGGATTTCCTTGAGATAAACAAAAGACCCAATAGACAAACACAAGGCCTGTGTTATTAGTGACTCTCCAGGCCTGTGAATAGCTGCTTATATAAGTCTGCCCCAGGGACCTTTCACAGTGCTCATACCTAGATCCTGGAATCTTCTAGTGGTGGTGTCCTGTATCTTGCTCTTTTGAAGAGATGATAAGAAGTAACCAGACCCAGGGTGATGCCAGATATTGTGGCTCATTAGAGTTAGTTGTGTGCATCTGTTCCATCTTAATGAAGCTTGTGGAATTTGTAACTGGACACCATAGAAATCAACAAAGATTACCAACCAGGGTTCTCCATTTCAGAGAGAAGCCAGTTTTGTATATTTTCTTGCAACTCACTACCCTAGGTCTTACCTAAATAACCCAGAAATGTTATGCATCCTAATGTGGGGACTAAAGGAGAAATAAATGCTGCTTTGAAAATGTTTATATCTTCTTTGAAAAAAAATGTAACACTCCCTTCAAAGACTTCTAAGACTTGCCTATATTTTCTTTTCACAAATATATATTTTCTTGAGACTTTGCCCCAGTCTTCTGCTCTCTTTTCCCATAATATCCAGACAGAGTCAAGAAGACTTCACTCTGTTACTTTTTGTTTGGATAGTGCTATTTCTTTCTTTCCCTACCCACGTCAAATATCATCAATGTCCTTTTAAGAGGATATAACAGACCCTTTCCTACATGTATATATACACGCACACACACACACACACACACACACACACACACACGCACACACTTCTGTATTAAGCAAGGAAGGAAGCAAAGAAACAAGCATTAAAGAAAGAAATTCTCTAGATGCTCCTTTGATCTCTAGGCATTCCTTTTCCTCATGACAATAATTACGCGAAAGAGTTGTCTGTATTTTTGTTCACTCTCTTTCTGCTGCTGGTTCCACTTTAATGTCTTATCTCAAACCATGTGTGCTCTAGGCACAGTCCTTGAGCCTGCACTCTCTTAGTTTTACCATTTATAACTGATGTTATTTTCTCAGAAAGGTAATCTTTAACCATCTTATTTAAATTAGAACTTGTGGTCCTTTCCTTACTTACTCATCACTACCTAATATACAAAAAATACAATTTAGTTACTTGTTCACTGTTCTCCGATGAAAATAAGCCATGAAAAGCTGGTCTCTCTTCTGTTCATAGTTCTAACTTACATGATATGTGCTCAATAGCACATTTAAGTAATAACAAATCTCAAGTTGGAGGTTTGGCTATAAGGTGGATGATTAACTGAGCAGATATGCAGCTTCATCTGAGACTCAGATTTCTACTAAACAGTCTTTTTTCCTGGCTCTGTTCAGACTAGCTTCTCTTAGAGCAACCATATAGCTGCTAGTGTCATTCACACCCAGGTGTAATGAAACTCAACAAAGAAAGGACTTCTTATCAGTTGGTAAGAATGAGGAATCCTGAACAGATATAGGGAGAAAAATAGTCACTTTGAAGGTAATTTCTTAGGTAGACAGAAAGTAAGGCAGAAATATATGTATGTATACTCATAGGAATAATCCATTAGATCAGTGATTCTCAACCTGTGGGGTCACGACTCATTGGTGGGTGTGTGTGTGTGTCAAACAATCCTTTTCCTTAAAATAGATTTTCTATTTATTGTTTTTATTTTATGTGTATTGGTGTTTTCCTATATACATGTTTGTGTGAGGGTGCTGGAGCCCCTAGAACTGAAGATTAGACAGTTGTAAGCGGCCATGTGGATGCTGACAATTGAACTCGTGTCCTCTGGAAGAGCAGCCAATGCGTTTGACCTCTGCCCCATCTCTCCAGCCCCCATTATGATCCTTGTACAGGGGTTGCATATTGGATACTTATATCACACAGTTACAAAATTACAGTTATGAAGTTACAACAAAAATAATTTTATGGTTGGGGTCAATACAACACACAGAATTGTATTAAAGGGTTGCAGATTAGTGAGGTTGAGAACCACTGCATTATAGCATTTTAAAAAATAGCAGGACAAAAAAGTTTGATTATGATCTTGAATAGATGAAATAGGCTGGAATCCTGCACAAAATGAAAGAGGGAATTATATTAGAATAAATGGACTAGGAAGAAGCCAGAAATTTGTCGTGTTTATTAACAATTTGCAAGCACTCTCTTTAGCTGTTTGTCTGTCATTGATTTGTATTGTATTTAGTCTCTCAGAGTAACTTAGAGCAGGGCGTAGCCTGAGCTCTACAATTATCTACCTAACAAAGAAAATGGATGAGTACAGGTTTCAACTGTATATGCTAAGCTGCATCTGCTCTGGCCATGCCCACTGCAAGGCAGCATAGAATAAAGGATACATTCCTCCTTTTGTGTCTTCAGCCACAGTAAAATGCACAAAGCAGACACAGGGGGGCAGGATTTGAGGGCTTATGAATACAGGAGAACGACAGTCTGGCTCCTAGCTTCTTCTTCCCTTTCTTGTGTCCTACAGGCTTTGTGTGATGGCTCCTACTGGCAAAGGCCACAGAGTATGACCACAAAATTGCAAAGTGCTGCTTACCAGAACAGCAGCACATTGTGTTCTGAATCTAGTGAGGGGCCAGGCAATAAAGAAAAGTTTGATAAAATGATAGATGTCTTTTGTACCCGGAGCTTAAGTCTTATACAGTCTAGTGCACATACCTGGAAGCTAGCTGCGATACATCTGGGTCCTGCTGTATCTTGTGTCTGCTCTCCTTTATGCCAAGCTTGTCATGTTTCTGGAGTACATGTGTCCTCCATGGAGTCCTAGGAAGTATGAATCAGACAAACCCAGGAAGTAGTCTTACTCCAAGTGTTGTTCGTCATGCAACAGTGTCATTAGGAGATTGCTGGACATACAGGCTTCTGAGTCCAGCCTTTCTGAGGAGGAGGAGGAGGAGGAGGAGGAGGAGGAGGAGGAGGAGGAGGAGGAGGAGGAGCTGCCTTAACTCATGAAGTGCTTCTTATTTAGGCTTCATTTTGAAAATCCTTGTCAGACCTCTGCTGCTCAGTGATGGCAAGACCAGGGGGCCAATCAGAAACTTAGACTGTCCCACAGGCTGCTGAATGGAAGTCTGAACTTTCACCTGATCCTCTAGGGACCTGTTTACACATTGCCATGTGACTGTATCATGGTCCAGTGAGATACAAGTCTGCATAGAGTTCAAGAGACACCTAGGAGACAGACAGCTGGAATAAAAAAGCACATGGTTCAGATGCACTCGCTCCAGGTCTAGTAAGACATGTCGGGACCAGTCAGATGATCTGGGGGCAGGAGGTGGGCACAAACTCTGACTAAAGAGTCGGTATAGCCATATATGAATGTTTATTAATAATTTATTATTGAGTGGAGCCTAAGAACAGACCCATAACCTACAGATGCATAACTACTTCTAGGGCCTATTCTTATTCTGAGGCTCACTGAGGGCCACTGGAGTCCTGAAGTCAGTTCTGACTTCTGTGTGTGTGTGTGTGTGTGTGTGTGTGTGTGTGTGTGTGTGTGTGTGTGAGTAGGCATAGGCATCTAGGAAATGTCACGTCTTCCTTTTGCTGGTGAAAGTGGAGATCAAGTGTCCATCCGCAGGGGCTGTTTTATTATATCTGTGATGCAGTGGTTTATATTTTGTTCCAACAATTACATTTTATAAATTGTAGGTTATGAGGAAAAGATGTTTGCTAATGTGTGCAAGTGTTGACTAGTTTCACTTGAAACACTGCATAACCTTATATTTAGACTCAAAATAGGACAGAAGGCCAGAGAGGTGAACAAATGCAGTGAGATTCTTTGGTGGGTCCCTGTGAAGGTTTCCACCCTGATGTATCATTGGTATCTCTGGAAGAAAATCAAATAAGCTGCTAATACTTGTGTTCCCTGATGAGTGGACTTAGTACTGGGAAAGAGAGAGAAAAAGACTTAATCATTATTTTACTTTTTGACTTTGGAACCAGGTGTAACTATTATCTAACTCCAGTTCTTAAATGTGTTCAAAGGATCCTTGGGGGTTTTCAAAATCAATGCAAGGTGTTCCAATTATCTTACTATTCCAACTATATATCTTTATAAAGTCGGTTTTTCCTCATGAACTTTGGCCAAATCAGCATCATACCAGATCTTTTAGAGAAGAGCAGCAAGAAGCCAGCTGACTTCTATTGTACCAGTCGTATGGCTTTGCAAAAATGGAAACAATGCTGCTATGTTCACTATCCTTTCATTTTGGAAAGATATAATTATTATCACTTCTGTTAGCAAATGCTTTAATGTTATTTTAAGTGAATTAGTATTTTCTGATCCTCATTGTTTTCTCACCTATGGCCGTTAATAAAATGACTCATAGACTGGAGCAGTTAAGAGCATTTGTTGCTTTTGCAGATGTCCCAGAATTAATTCTGAGCATCCGGGTGGTGGATCACAACTGCCTGTAACTTCAGTTTCAGGGGTCCAATGCTCTCTTCTAACTTCTTTGGGCTGTTGGATGCATGTAGGGCACATAACCTCATGCAAATGCTCATAGGCATGAAAGTAAATAAATAAACGAAAATAAGTCACTTAGAGCACTCAGCATGTAGTTAAAATAAAGGCCAGATCATCTCAACCTTGAGGTACCCTTGCCAGTATTTTATGGGGTTAATTTGACAACTTGATATTGGCCAAAGAGTACACCATAGAAAGTGGAAGTAAATAAATGTTATTTGGGATCAAGGGGATGGTTTAGTGGGTATGACCGTCCAAATTGTCAGCAACAGGAGAATTTCTAGCTGTTAGCCTAACTCCAGGTCAAGTGAGAGAGCCTGACTTAAGAATAAGGCTGAGAGTAAGAGGGTAGTACACACACATCATCAAGTGCCTGTACACACACACACACACACACACACACACACATCATCAAGTGCCTGTACAGATACACACACACACACACACATGCACACACACATACACACACACACCACACACACACACGCACACACACATACACACACCACACACACACACACACACACACACACACACACACACACACACAATTTTGATGTGGGATGTCTTTCTGTATGCTGTGAATATCATTTGTTAATAAAGGGACTGTTTGGGCCTATGACAGGCATCTTAGAAGGGGGCAGGAAATCTGAGTATAGATAAAGGAGACAGACAGCGGAGTCAAAGGAGAAGTAATTCAGCCACACAGACACAAAATGTAAATAAACAAGTATGCCATGGGCCATGTGGCAAGATAGATTAATGGAAATGGGTTGAATTGAAATTCAAGAGCTAGCTAGAATATGCCTTTGCCATAGGCCAGGCAACATGTAATTAATATAAACATTTGTGTGTTTCTGTGGGACTTCTGTTCTGCGGGTCTGGACCACAGGTTGGACAGGCCAAAAACTTATCATTACATAATATATCTATATTTTTTGTTCTTCCTAGAACAAGTCAGTCATACTATTTGCGGTACACTTCTACAAGATTCCACCAGGCCCTGCCTATACAGGGAAGATTTTTGTATTTGTCTGGTTATCTCTGGGCAGAGAATCTGATGACAATAACACTTTTGGTTGTTGAGTTTGGAAAGAACCATGCTTTCCAATTACCTCCTGCTCAAACCATCTGTTTGTGTACTTACCATATCCCAGTGCTTCTTTATGAGATGGGGTATCAGCTTGCTCCTCTGATCTAGTTGGGCTCAAGTTCAAGACTCCACATTCAAACTATTTGCTTGTGTCTTCAGTGGAGGCATTTTATGCCCAGTCTATGGTTTTATGGACTGTGTATTCTTGACCATGTCCTTTTATTTCCTTTTGTGGAATTTTATCATAGGTGGGACAAAGATGCGTTGTTCTACTTTCTGGCTGTTGCTTCAAGACCTACATCTCCTTTATCTCCCTCTTGACTATGTCCTCATTATTGAAATATGTTTATATCTCCCAAAAGTTAATTCACTGTGTGTAATGCTCGCTAAACAAGGCATGAAGATAAAGAAGTCATGGAATCATGAGGGATATGTATTCCTGGGTGCTGGCCTGTCCATCTTCTGATGCTTCTCTTTGCCTGCATTCCTCTTTTTGATCCTTGCTTTAGGACTCCTTATTTCCTCCCTCACTTTAAAAAATTTTATTTTTATTTTCAATTTTGTGTATATATGTGTGTTTGTGTGTGTGTGTTTGGGTGTGTGTGTGTTTGGGTGTAGGTCTGTGCATGTGGTACAGTGACCACAGAGGCCAGGGAAGAGCATAAAGCTTACTGAAGCTGGAGGTGTACATAGAAAGTTCTGTGAACTGAACTCTCATCCTCTAAAAGAGAAACATGTGTTCTTAATCACTATATAATCAGACTTCTCTAGATAAACAATTTACAGAATGAATCTCTCTCTTATATATAGTCATATATACATGTATATGTATATCTATGTGTGTGTATGTATTAAGGGGATTTATTATAATGACTTATAGGCTTCAGTTCAACTAATTCAACAATGGCTATCTGTGAACAGAAAGTCCACAAATCCAGTAATTGCTCAGACCACAAGGCTGGATGTTTAAGCTCCTCTTCAGTATACACTGGAATTTTAAACAAGTAGGCTCTTGTGGCATGAATAAAGGAAACTCAGAGTCAGATCTCAGGGAAAGGCTGAGAGATCAAAGAGTAAACACCACAGCCATATTTTACCCAGCTGTCTTCCAGCTTCCTCAGCCTGCTCCTTCCTCAGCCTGGCTCTCTCTGGCTTCTTCCGCCTGCCTGTCTTTCTACACCTGCCTTAAATACCTTCTTCACTCAGTTGTTTCACATCCAGGTTAAGATTAAAGGCATGACACCACCACTGCCTGCCTAGGAGCCTGGAACTCCTTCTGTAAACTAAAATGACTTCAAACTCACATTGGATTAAGGGCGTAGGTCACCACTCCTGGATACTCCCTGAGCTGGGATTAAAGGTGTGAATTACCATTCTCTGATCCTCCTAGACTGACTGTGGGTAGATCCCTCTGATATCTCTGGCTGTTTTTATTAAACTTGAAACATATCCCCACAGGCTCTAATATTTAGAGTCTAATGCCAGTGAAGGAATGGACTTGGTAGCAAGGTGTGGTTAAGCAGGCAAAGAACAAGTGCTTCATTTTCCCATGTCCTCATATAGGCTTCCAGCAGAAGATGTGGCCCAAATTAAAGATGTGTTTTCCCACCTCAGGATCCATATTAAAGCACACATTTTCCCAGCTTGAAAGTGTACCCTCCATTTTTGGGTTTTAGTTCCAGATATAGTTAAACTTACAGCCAAGAATAGCCATCACAATTCCTGAGCCATTGTAGTGTGACTTTCCTACTATATTGGGAAATATAGTCTTTCTTACTATATTTGGACTGCCAGCTTCCAAATAATGATATGGAAACTTATTATTAATTATAGAAGCTTGGTCTTAGCTAAATTTTTTTCTCAACTAGCTCCTATAACTTAAATTAACTGATATTTATAAATCTATGTTCTGCCACATGCTTGGTTACCTCTCCTTTGTACTATATATCTGGCTTCTTCGGTGACTTGCAGGTGTCTCTCATGTGTCTAGATTATCTTGAGATAATGTGCCTAGATAATCCTATATTTTCCTCTCTGCCTGGAGGTCCCATCTATTCTCTCCTGAATAGATATTGGTCATTCAGCTCTTTGCTAAACCAATCGCAGTGACACACATTCACACAATGTAAACAAATATTTGTCAATATTTTCCCCATTTTTGTCTAGATAAAAAAGAAAAGGCTTAACTCTAACACAGTAAAACTATACATAAAATAAGAACAATTATCAGGAAAGAATTACATTCACAATGTCCATTTGTATTTAGCAAATTTTGAAAAATTGTTATCTGTCCTATCTTGATGAGTCCAAAGTGTATACCTAAATACCTAAATTATTTTTAACTATAACTTGGATTACCATCCTAAAAATATCTTTTTAGTCCTCAAAACATTTTCTTAGATAAACAACTTAAGCTTTTGTCTTTCATTCTTACAAACTTTACATCTTTTTGTAGGTTTCTTTTGTAAATATGGTAACAAAGAATATGGTATAATTATCTAGCCTTCAACACCATCAGAGACATTGTAAGGATGAAATATTACACGAATAAACAGGAAGTTCAGAGCAAACATTTTACCAAACTATAGAAATGACACAGACATCGGACAGTCACCAAAAGTTTCTTTGCAATGCTGGGCATTCTTCTTTTGCCTATAGGTCTAGAATATCTGACAGACGTTTCTGTGAAGCAGGAAATTTGAGTGATTGTTCTACCTTGTCTTGGCAAAGTTTGGCAGTTACCTTCTTTTATGTCCTGCTTGTCCACTTTGGACAGCAACTGTCAGCAGTCGAGGAAAGAGAAGCTTCTTGCCTAGTGGCTAAATTCACCACAGTGAAAGCAAACTCTATATGGAGATTCTTAGATGCCTGTCATCCCCCACTCCTTTTTTTTTTTTTTTTTTTTTTAAAGTAAATTGGTACTGACAGGAGCAGACATGTCTCACTGTCATGAAAAGTCTTAAGATCTCCATCTTTTTCTCTCCATGGTGCGCTTCCTCAGGCATCTTGACAAGAAAATTGAGCAGTAGTACAAATCAGGGTGGGCACAGAGCATGTCTTACTCATACACCCAGCCTAGGCTGTGTGGGAATAACTCAAGACTAACCTGCATTTCTTAATTATTTTAAATAGTTTTAATAATAGCTTTCAAGGACTAAACTTCATGTTGTACTGTTAAATGATCTGTACAGGTACAATCCCTTAAACAAGAGTAGAAACATATATACAGTATGTTATAGCAAAACTAACCTCAATTTGTACCGATATACAAAAATTTCATACCAATGTAAACTATTTAAGATTGAAATTGCTTTTTAGTTCAAAAGTAGGTTCAATAATCTATACCTTTGAAGTCTGAAGTTTCTCTGTCTCACCCAGTCGGTTACATAGCCATTTAGTTCCAATTAATCACACAAGGGCATATACTAATTATAAACTGTTTGGCCTATGACTCAGGCTTATTACTTGCTAAGTATTACTCCTAAACTAACCCATGACTCTTATCCATGTTTAGTCACATGGCTTGGTACCTCTTCTCAGAGCAGCACTCTCTTCTTGCTTCTTCTGCATCTGGCTGGTGTCTCCCAATCCACTCTTCTGTTTCCCAGAATTATCCCAGTCTGGTTGCCCCACATCTACTTCCTGCCTATCAGTATTTTATAAACTCAATATTTACAGTGATAAGTATTTAAAGTCACTGTATTTATTATTACAAGAGCATAGTCCCACAACACCCTTTTATTCTATTATTCCTATGTACCCCTTTTTATTTTTAAAAAGAAATTATTGAATCCAGTCTCACTTATGTTCTTCCAATATCATAAGCAAGTAACAATTTGCAATCTACCCCCTAAACAATGACAAACATCCATAACCCACCAAATGACCAAAAACCAGCTTTCTAAGACCCTAGGTGGATTTATGTGCCCCATGTTGGTAACCATTTGTAGTATGACTTTCCTCCTTTGGGCTGCCAAAAAACAAACACAAGACTTATTATTAGCTATGAGAGCTTGGCCTTAGTGTAGGCTTTTTTTTTTTTTTCAACTAGCTCTTTTTAACTTAAATTAAGCCATATCTTTAAATCAATGTTCTGTCATATGGCTCGGTTACCGCTCCTCTGTTCTACATGTGTTTCACTGTGTCTCTCATAGGCCTAGATTTATTCTGAGCCCCACCTAGTCTCTCCTGCCTAGTGACTGCCGTTCATCACTTTATTAAATCAACTGTAGTGACACATCATCACACAATGTAAAAAAATATTTTGCAACAAGGCATCTCTTTCCACTCACCCTCTATTTATTATACTAATTCCCATAAGCTTCTTCCTGCATCCAGGTGCTTTTGGGTACACAACTTTTGTGTGTTCTCTACAGGGTCCCAGAGTCTTAACAAAGGTTTTGTTTAGGAAGTCTTTCTCAAGTTGGGTATTCCTGAGATTGGCGGGACATTTTTGCCCTAGGTCTTTTCCTCTTGAGCAGTGGGAAGGGACAAAGAGACAAAGTCCTTTATCCAGGGGCCTAAGGTGGGAGAGCTGTCTGAATGCTCACTGAAATTCTGACCACTGAAGTAATGACCACAGATGATAGGAAAGATAGATTCAGTGGACAGGCCTCTTGAGATATAGGGATGGAGACAATTCAAAAGACCATGACCACCAGTGTTCATGAAGCTTTATACACATAGAGTAACATCATAGCCTCCCAGTCACACTAGTGGAGTTCCCAGTCTGACTCCCTAGAATAATGGGGGTTAGAACTCTCCATGAATCAAAAAAGAGACATTTTTATAAGAAAAATAATAAAATGAAGAAAAAATTCTGCATTTACGTCTAAAAAATAAATCTTCAGCACACATAAAAGAGAACTCTCCAAGTTAATGGACAAGTGAAATTGAAAAAGGAAATTGGGCTATTGTATTAAATCCACTTGCAATACATTATATGAAGGATTAATATTTATTTATGGGTATATTATACTCATGATATAAATTAAACCTTAACACAATTCCTGGAGAGAAGAATGGTCCCACTTTGGCTCTGATCCACTCCCCAGAATATAGGAACAAAGACAGCACAGGGAACTTGGTGTCCCCAGCTCCCAATTGATTCTGGCCATGACTCATAGTGAGTCCTGATCCTGAAGGGCTACTAAGTCTCCATAAATAATAACTGAATCCCACTACATTCCCCCCTTTCTGACTAACTAAGAACATTCTAATCTAAGTTTAAGATTATATACAAAAGGAATCATTATAATGTAATGTCTGGTGGAGGGAAAGGCAAAACATAAGCAAGGTCAAACTACTGCTAACAAACAGCAAATATAAATTACATCCTACATGTCTGGAATATTGGCAAGTGGCAAAGTGAAGGGATTACCTCAAAGTTGTTTATCCCGAATAATAAAAATCCAACAACTGAATGCTCTTTGCCAAGAGATGAGATGGTAGTAACCTTAACTATCTAGTATTTGACCCCATCAAGACCTAAGAAAGAAAATATATGACCTAAAAGTTGGAAGCACAGGAGATTAGCTTCCAAGATTTATGAGAGGACAGTCAGCTACCTGGACAGTCACCCACTGCTTTCTGTGCAATTGGAGCATCCACCATTTTGGCTAAAGGCCTATAATATCTGACAGATCTTTTCAGAAGCAGGGCATTTTTGAAGAAACTGTCTTATCCTATCCAGACAGGTTTTGCCAGTCTCCATACTCCATCCTGCTCATCTGGATTGGACAGCATGTGTACTGACAGCAGTCGAGGCAAGGACAGGTCTTTGCCCAGCAGGCCATTGTCTGCCAAGGAAGACAAATTCCTAGTGGAGTGTCCTTGATGCCCAACATCATTTCAGGAAAGGAACAGTGACTCCAGGAGTCATTATGTCTCTCATGGCCATATTCTGAATAACAAAACATTAAATGTCATATTCTCCAGGTCTGTGAAGTGGTTGAAGACGCCTGTCTAATATATCCTAGCATGTATCTGGTAAACCTAAACAACATGACTATTGTATGGCAAACTTAAGTAATGTTCATCTGTGATTCTCATCATCCTAAAGACTAAAGCTTATAATGTAAAAATAGGCAATCTATAAATGGATGTACAGTCTTTGAATGATGACTTCTAGTATGACAATCATATAAACATTAACCAGAGAGGTACAGGTACTATGCAAAATGACAACAGTATCCTAAATATATATCACACACAAAATATCTAAACTGAGGTATACAAAAAATCTTATGTATATATTATGACTAAAATAATTATATATTATGACTAATATAATTAAACAGATGTGTAAATTTCATAGTGGAAATGACAATAATATGCTTAATATGCACTAATGTGCAAAATATTTTAAAGAGATAGAAGCATGTGCAAAATATGGCAAGTACAGATTCAATTTTGTATCAATATACAAATTATCATAGACATATAAAACAATTTCAGATTTAAATTTGCATCAATATACAAATTATCTCAATCAAACATAAAATAATTTTGCATTTGTATCAATATGCAAACATCTATACCAGTAAAAATTGTCTCATATTTGGCTAATAATTGTTTACAGGTAGATACAACAATCTACCTATGTCTATCCTATCAATTTCCCTTTCTCTTCTTTAAAAGGGATTCCTGAGTCTATGTTATTATTATACCAATTTATTCAACACAATTTTAACTTATAACCACCCTATAATATTGATAATTATCCATAACCCCCAGACAATAAAACCTATTGGGAGAGGGGCATAGTTTTTCATAAGGTTGTTTCCTGTTGACTTGTGGCTGGTGGCACCTCTGTGGAATCCTGTAAAAACTAAGACGGTGGTTAGATCCTAATAGACTGACTGTAAACTTCTATAACCATTCTCAGAGTACTGGGTAAGTCTTGTTAAAGATGTGACATGAAGAATAACCATAAAAAGCTATCTTGTAGCCATCGTGAATAGTCTATATTTCAAATGCAATCGCTGAGTGGTGTACACTAGGATTTTCTCTTTTTATTTTTTCACTGACCAGGTAGAATCATTGTGGTGGGCCCCATCTTCTTTCTGGGTGCTGTGGAGATTGCTGGTAGGAGAAATTGTTTACAGTGGAAAACCTAAACATTATTATTATCAAATGAAGACTTTACATCTTAAGGAAAAAACTGTATACAGAGAAGGTTTTGTGGTGATATTTAAATGTCAGGTTTGAAGACGTTTATCTAGGGCCCCGGGCTCCTAAAGGGGGAGTGGCCAACCTCATTAAAAAGGAGCTGCTGGGATCTTGGGGTTAAGAAGGAGGAAATACACAGAGAAATAGAATTAAAGATAAAATTACAATAATATTGGTCCCTATATATTCTGGCTGTCTTCTGTTCCACACTAGGTAACTTTTCTGATATGAGACAGAATCTCTCAAGTTTTTTCCCCAATATTCTGGGTTTAGAGGAGAAAGACACTTACTCCAACTCCAAAGCCAGCTTTATATAATCAAATCAGTACTACATTTTTCTTTTTAAGGAGATATAGATATAAAGCAGTGAGAATTGAAAATTTACCCAGAAGTGCATATTGATATCAATTGGCATATTTGTTTGTAATCCTTTCATAATTGATCTCCCTTCAGCTTTAGGTGTCTAAGTGTTCAGTATGCTTTTAACTTCTTGAAGATGGTTGTATCTATTCTTCTGTAAATACAAAAATGAGATCCTGCCCCGGCCTTGCTAAGTGAGTTTTCATTACCATATATCCAATTGTCATATTGGTGGATGAGCTGTTACTTCTCCTCTTCAGCAGGGGTCTCCTTTTGGAATTGGATTTTTATCAATTTCATTGGTACCAATATTTTTCTTCTCTGTGGAAACAAAAGCAAAACCCTTTCTCCACCAAAGCATGTATCCTGTCTTCTTCTGAGGTCAGTACATCCTTAAGTATATAGGTTTGTTTATCTCAAAAGTTTTTTTTCTATTACCCAATGTCTCTCTGCAGCTGCTGTTCCTTTTTCATCAACATTAAGAAAATTCAAGGTTAATAAAGCATTATGCAATTGCTTCCTGTTTTTTTTATTTCTCCTGTTTATGAAGCATCTCTTTTAAGGTGCAATGAGATGTCTCTACAACTGCTTTTCCTGTAGGATTGTGCTGTACTCCTGTACTGTGCTTCATAATATCCAAATCCAAATTTAAAAGTATAATATCCAAAAATCTGCTTCATTTTCTGGGGAACATATACTGGAACATTGCCAGTCTTAATTTGAACAAAAATTCCCAGTACGACCATGACTTCCAAAAGGTCTATAATTATAGCATCAGCTTTTTAAGAACTCAGGGAAGTTGCCCATTGTATTCCTGAGTAACTGTTGATGTACATGTACATATTTCATCTTTCCACGTTTTGCAAAGCAAAACACATTCATCTGCCAGATCTCATTTCTCTGTATACCTTTAGGATTATTTCCAAAAGGTAAAGGTGGTTGGTTGTAGAAGGAGAAGGTAGAACAAATCTGTAGAATTTCCTTGGCCCAATGCCAAGTGATGGGAAAGCTCTTTTTAAATCCTTTGCTATTAACATGATGTTTCTTATGAAATTCTAAGGCCTCCAGCATATTTTCTAATAATAACCAATTCACTTCATCATTACCCTGTGCTAGAGGACCGGATAGACCCTTGTGGGATCCCACTACAATGGGCCAAGACAGTGCCACTAGTCCACATGAACATGGAACCCCATCTCTGCCAGGGCTCAGAGTTTGGCTTGTTCAGAGTATTCCTGGGTGCAATGTTGAAATAAACAGGATACAATTTTCTGAAGTAGATGAATATTCAGCCACACTGGATATGTGATGGATTCCATATCATACCTTGGGGTTGACTTGGTTACATCATTCCATCTCTCCAGATTTGCCTCCTTATTAGTGTCACTTTGATTTCTGCAGATTTAGATTGCCTCTTGAAGAGTTCCACGAGGCTTACAGGGAGCTCAGGCAAAAAGCCTTCAGGCTCTCAACTCCCTTGGGGTCTTGCTCTAGTGTTCTGGTGTCTTAGGTCCTGGCTCTTGGCCTTGTGTTCTGAGTGTCCAGGCCTCTTCCATGGCCCTTGGTGAAAACAAAGAGCAAAGGTGGTATCTTGCAGCAGGCTGCAAGCACTCTAGTATACCAGTATGTGACTAACTCATGGTTCCCTCAGATGCCAGCCATCTGATTGTGGACAGTTTCATTTACCATTTTTTTAAGTTTCTCCTCAGAGTTGTTGTAGAAATTAAATATGGTTTAATTTATGTCTTGAACTTAAAAGGTGCTCATTGAATGGGGACTATGCATCTGTTTCCTCACCCCGAGCCTCACTCAAACCTGGAGACATCTGTTAAATTCCTTCTATGTTGAGGAAGCTGCCAAAAACCCGTGCTGAAAATAAGTAGAGAGTATCTCAAAGAAGTGTTTTAGAAATTTCTCTTCTTGATTCAGTTCAAGTTAACAGTTATCAGTGCTGCATGCCAGGCTTTAAAACTCTTGATTCTATACTTATCCTTGTACTAGCAAATGTGGCATATTTTCTTATATCATGTCATCTGTATTATGCTTCCTTTCCCAATGTATTATAAACTTTATTCCATCTGGGCCCATTTCTAACAATATGTTTTCTATGGTTCCCAGCATGGAGTTGCATGTGTTTATGAGAGAAATAGAAAGGAAGATAGATCAGGAGAGGAGAAAGGAGAAAGAGATGGGGAGGAGGGAGAGACAGAGAGGAAGGAAGGGGGAGGGCAGGAACTGATGCAGATGATAAGAAGGAATGCTGCTTGCTTACTAGCTTATTTCCTATGTCTTACTCAACCTGTTTTCTTATATAATCCAAGATATCTGTCCAGAACTGACATAACTCACAGTGAGAGGGGTCTTCCCGTATCAATCATTAATAAAGACAATACTGAACAGACTTGCCTACAAGCCAATCTTATGAAAATGGGGTCATTGGGTGGTGATTAGAATTAGTTTTTTAAAAATTAAGAAGACCTAATAATTGAATTTTAGTATCTTAGTAAGAGGAAGCGAGTCCAGAAGAGACAGAGATGCAAAGCTCTCAATTTCCTGCCATTGACAACTTGGACCATCTTTGCCCTCTGTGAGCAGCAAAGGACATTAATAATAAAATAGATTGTGCTTTATTTGTGTGATGGAATACTGTGCAGGGAAATACTGTGCAGTGAGCTTCGGGAACTCTTGTACTCAGGTACTCATGCTTGCTTGACAAGTATTTAGCCAAATGAGCTAGCAGTGACTTTTATGTGTACTGAGAGAAGAAACACTAAGTGGTATATTGAGCTTCTGGCAATGATTGTAAAGTGCATTTTAGTTCTTTTACTACAGGAATGCTACATTTCAGTGTAAAAATCTTAGGGCTGTGGAGACAGTTCATTTGGCTAAGTACTTGCCAAACAAGCATGAGTACCTGAGTTCAGATCTCCATCACCCACATAAGAATCTGAGGGGTATAGCAACACGTGTGCATAATTCTAATGTTGAGGAGATTGAGACAGGAGGGTTTCTGAAGCTCGCTGGCCAGTTAGCCTAGCTGAATTGGTGAGCTTCAGGTTCATTTAGAGATGCACTTTCTGAAAAACAAAATAAGTGTTGCCTAGGCCAGGACTGCTATCAGGGTCTGTGGCCCTACCTCAACCAAGGTCTGTGTTGACGTCCATAGCTCTTGGTATCATGGAAGGCAATGCCAACACCAGGGGTCTGGACCACTCCTAGTGCTACGTTGGTGTCCAAGGGCCTTACTGCTAAAGTGCCCATGCAAATTTGAGTGTCCTGTGCAGCCACACAAAGCCAGGCTTGAGCTTCTGCATTGGGCCATGTCTGGGTCTGTGGTCCAACAGCAGACAGGGTCTGGGCTGATGTCCATGGCTAATGTTACCACAGGGGGTCTATGGGTGTTGAAATCCAAGGGCCATGCTGAGCCAGCCATGTCCCTCACTGGGCCTGGCCCTGCCCCTCAATGGATACTGCAGCAGAAGAGCTGGTCCCATCAATTTCCCCCATCGGATGGACACTCCCCCTTCCCCCACTCAGGCTTGGGAAAACTTGCTCACTGATGACATGGCTCTGCCCTTTGCCTGAGGGGTTAGTCTTAGTGGCTCAGACTGACCAGCTCAGCTATCACCCAGACCCAGATCTTGGGCCTTGGGTTGACCCGCCCTAACATATGCCCATCTATGACCTATTGGAGTGTGAGAAAGGACTGCTTCTGCTGAATGATAACTGCAGGATCCCCATGATTTAGGCAACAACAGGATGTTTGAAAGGAGTTTTGATGAAGGCCCAGTGATAATGGTGTGACAGAGGCCTTAAACAAGACCAATGATTCACTGCAATGAACATGTTTTGGATGGGACTGATTGGACAAAAGAGTGTATTGCTTGGCTCCTGATACTGCTAGGATGATGAAAGATGTGTTGGAAAAATGGAGGAGTGTGGTGGGTTTTTTATATGTTTTTTTAAAATTAATTTTGGGGGGCATGATGCAGGAGTGAGGCAGATATGGAGGGACTGGGAAGTGAGCAGGATTGCGGTGCATGATGTGAAATTTTCAAAGAATCAAAGAATTTCTAAAAAAAAAAAAGTACAAGATATAAAATTAAAAAACCCAAAAATAAAACAAAACGAAGAGATAGAGAGCTACCAAGGAAGATACCTGATATCTACCTCTGGCTGTCAAACGTTCTCCACCTACAATACAAACATAAATACACATAAACAAGAAAATCAATTTCCCAGGAATGAAATTTCTGGGCTACATCGTGTCCTAGTTTTCATTCTGTTTTTGTGATAAAACCATGAACCAAAGCAGCTTAGGGAAGGAAAAAGGTTTATTTCAGCTTATACTTAAATTCGTCATTGAGGGAAGTCAAGGCAGAAGTTAAGACAAACGTTCGAAGCAGAAATAGCAGACAAATATGGCTTGCTGGCCCACTCACTGGCTCCTGCTCAGCCTGCTTTCTTATATAATCTGGGACCACCTGCTCAGTGATGGCACAGCCCACACTGCACTCTCACAATCAAGACAGTTCCTTACTGACCGTAGCCAGTCTCATCTGCACAATTCTTCACCTGGAGTTTCTTCTTTTCAGGTGACTGTTGTGCCATGTTGACCATGAAAATTAATCAGCGCACACGGCAAGAATACTTTTAGCTCTGTGCAAATCAGTTTCAAGGCATCTTTGCCAGAATTTTATTTTTCCTATTTTCATAGGGCAGCCATTGTAATAGCTGTGATTTTGTGGTACTATGTCTTGGTAGCTGTAATTACACTTAAAATGGCTAGTAATTGTGAATATCTCTATATACATAAGCCATGGTGTCATGGTGTACTTATAGAGGTCACAGGACAACTTGTGGGATTCTGTTTTCGCCTTTTACCATGTGGGTAATTCAGGTTACCAAATTCAGGTTTCCAGGCTTGGTGGAAAACAGGTTAACCTGCTGAACCATGTTGCTAGCTCCTAACTCACTTCAAAATAGATTTTATTACTTCTCTATTTTTAGGCTTAAAAATGCTTTATGTTCGAAGTAAAACATTTGTTAAGTATACTATTTCCAAGTATTTTCTCTGAATCTACAGCTATCTTTTTATTTGCTTTTTTTTCTGTGAGGTTTATTACAGAACAAAATAAAAAAAAATTTTGAAATGGTCTTAGTATGAACTCTGGGTGGCTTACAACTCACTGGCCTCAAACATTCATCAATCCTGCTTTTACTCAGATCACAAGCATGTGAAATCAAACCAGCAAGTTTTAAAGTTGTTTGTGTTTGTGTATGTGCAGGCACACAGGTGCCATGGTGAGTGTGTTAGGTTAGAAGACTCTCCAGAGTCAGTTTTCTCCTGCCCCCGTGCAGAATCTAGGAATAAAACTCAGGTGGTCAGGCCTATGCCAAAATGCTTCACTACCCTCTGAGCAATTCTGCTGGCCCACGGATAAGATTTATGTTTATCAGTTTTATGCCTACAACTTTGCTGAAGTCACGTATTAGTTCTAAACATCTATATGTTAAATTTTTAAGCATAAACTTGTTTATACAATTCTCTTTCTGTAGTTGATATTCATTGTTTTATTCTTGACTATCTTAGCTAGTTTCCTTGTTGCTATGATAAAATATCCTAATAAAAGCAACTTAAGGAAGAAAGGGTTTGTTTTGGCTCACAGTTGCAGAACCTAGTCTATGATAATGTGGCAGTCAAGAAAGCAGAGTCGGCTCAGTTCCCGTTCTCCTTTCTACACCGATTAGAATCCCAGCCCAGGAAATAGTTTTACACGCAGTGAGCAGGTCTTTCAGCTTCAGTTAACGCAATCAAGAGAAATGAGCCTCCCTGTATGTTGAGAAGCCCTTCTCATCAAGTTAACCATCATGGCCGTAGCCTCTTTGGTGTCCTCTTTCTCCTTCATTCTTTTGACCCTTGCTTCTGTTCCCCTTTCTGTGTCCTCATCCCATCCGCTCTCTCTTTTCACTCTCAGTAGTCTAGACAGAGCTTCTTATTATTCTTATTATTTTTTAAAAGACAGAGTTCTGTATCCATTTTGTTTCCAGTTGATTGTGATATTTTTTTTTCCTCATTGTTCTTTAGCAGAACTTTATTGTAAGACTGTATTGCTGAAGATACCACACACATTGGTCACGGAATGGAGAAATTAAACTGTACTTATCAGGAAGCTTCCCCCTTGCTGGGTATTTCTCATAGTTCTGAAAGGTACTTTTCATACTGCTGAGAAAAAATTGTCAGCAACAGTCTTACCCAGCTGTGAACTTCCTGAAATGCAATAATAACCAGCACGGCAAGATATACCCAGTGGTCCAAAGTGGCACAGATATTATTGGAATAACTTGATTTGATTTAAGAGCTGCTCTGCAAAAGGAACACATTTCTGGTACTGTATGTGTGGTCCAAATCTCAAGTTAGAGAATACACTGGTCCCAGAGGTAAACCAATTGCTATTTATTGCTCAGCTAAAAGGGCATTGTGTTGTACTGCCCTCTAAATTTGCACATCTTTACTCAAGGATTAGTACATCTCTCATTAGAAAAATGATTTTGTATAATGGATGATGAAACTCACAACTTGTCCAAGTTCAGGGAGTAAGTATCCGTGATGTGCTCAGCTACAAATGGAACACATTCTCTCCACAAAGCTCAGGAAGTGGAAAGATTGTTAGAGGCAGAAGTTGGGGGAGGGCTGAAGCAAAACTGTATCTTCTAGACATTACAGGATCACTGCAATCATGGACTCATATCAGCTATGGTTACTTTTACATATCCGGCACAAGATCAAGACAGACAGCATTATATCACAGATGAGAAGGGGTTTCATGAGTCCCCATCCCTAACTGAACAGCTTTGAACAGTTGATGGCTTTTGTGGGGTGGAACAGTCATTTTTCTTTACAGTGTAGTTTCTGGTAGGTTGACCATGTTCCAGTGTTTGGCTGTTTACCCAGCAGTACAAGGGAAGAGCAAGTTAGAGTCAATTCATATTTTTTTTAAAAAAAAAAGATTGCTTTTATTTATTTATTTATTTATTTATTTATTTATTTATTTATTTATTTATTTATATTTTTGCTGTTTCTACTGACTTTGAGTTGATTTTGCTTGATTTTCTTAATCTTTTGACTAAGCTGCTCTTTTCAAAGTAAGCATATCATACTTCTGCATACTTCCTTATGTGTTAGCTATACTTAATATATCTTGAAAACAATGTTAATTTTAATTTAACAGAGTTCTAGGTATTTAAAATTATTTTATTTATATATAGGGATGTTTTGTCTCCATGTATGACTGTGTACCAGGTGCATGCATGTCTTGTACCTGTGGAGGCCAGGAGAGAGTGACAGTTCCCCTGGAACTGAAGTTACAGGCGTCTGTGAGCTGCTTCCATGTGGGTGCTGAGAATTGAAGTCAGATCCTGTGGAAAAGCAGTGAGTGCTTTTAACCACTGAGCCATCTATCCAGTTGCATAGTTCTGTGTATTTATATTTTCTTCAAGGCTTTCCTTTTTTCACCCCTGAGACAGGGTTTCTCTGTGTAGCCCTGGCTGTCCTGGAACTCACTCTGTAGACAAGACTGACCTTGGGCTCAGAGATCCACCTACCTCTGCCTCCTGAGTTCTGGAAGGTGAGATCCTTATATGTTGGAGGGGTATATGTGTGTGTGTGTGTGTGTGTGTGTGTGTGTGTGTGTGTGTGTGTGTGTGTGTGTGTATGTGTGTGTGTATGTGTGTGTGTGTATGTGTGTGTGTGTGTGTGTGTGTGTGTGTGTGTGTGTGTGTGTACACATACACATTTCCCTTTTTTGCTGCTGGCCCCAGAAAGTTAAGTTTTGTTCCCCTCCCCAGCCACAGAGAATTAAGTTTTACTCTTTCAGATAGAGAAGTCAAGCTGAACGTCATGCTGACCCTGTGAATTCCTGCCAATGCCTGCACTGCTGGAGGCTGGTCCTCACAGCAGCAGTGGGTGGTCCTGGATGTTATAAGTAAGCAAGCTGAACAAATACTTCAGGTGGATCTGTGAGTTCAAGGCCAGCCTGGTTTACATAGTAGTTTTAAGACAGCCAGCGGTACACAGAAAGATCCTGTCTTAAAACCAAACCTAAACCAACCTAACAAACCCTAAACAAAACAAGAAAAAACAGGCTGAGCAAATGATGAAAAGCAAGCCAGCAGTAAGCACTATTTCTCCATGGCCTTTATATTAGCTTCTGCCATTTTTTTTTTTTTTTTTTTTTTTTTTTTGCTCTGAATTCCCTGGATAAAGGACGAGAAGCTGTCAGACGATATAAACCTTTTTCTCCCCTAATTGATTTTGGTAATTTTATTTTATTAGAGCAATAGAAACTCAAATTAAGAGAAGCTCTCAAGATTTTTTTTAAATTGTAGAAATTAAATGGTATTATTAGTGTGCATTTATTATATTTTAATAACCTTTAAAGATAACATGATAAGCTCTGTTTAGGCTAGGATCTTGGTAATCCAGAGACCAAAGTATCCATAAATGAACAGAAGGACTAGAGAATGCAGCAAAGAATTGCCAATGTTCTCATTCAGTCCTCCGGAAAGAGGACTCATTCTTTGTTATAATAAAGTCATCACATGCAGATTTTATTCATTAAAAAAAAGATAAGTGCTGAATTAAAACAAAATGGTCTGACTTAAAAGTAATTATCTGGGACTTTGTCTTGGGACATTGAAAATATGGGAGCCCATAGAATGCTTCATCATACACAGCCATATGCCACTTGTACATTCATTTCTCCACCTGGCACATACTCAGAGCTGCATTGAGGGATTAGATGTGGCAGTTAGACTCTGAGGACTGGAACCCGATAGATAGAACTGTTCCAAGTCAAGCCTCAGTCTTTCTTGGTGTGTAATTGTTGACTTGTTACTTAACAGTTTGCCTCATTTCCTCTCCTGATAAGTTGTAAAAAATAATGTACTTATCTCACAGGCTTCCTGGGCAGCACTTCTGGTAGGATGGTAGCATAGTCCCTAAACTTGTGCTTTCTTCAGGCCCTCATCTATTCTGGTCACTGTGTAGTTTTTTAGTCTGAATCCATTGACACTCCTGAGATTCAAAACTGATACCCTTTTCCTTCCGCTTTTACATTGGCTCTTTTCTTTTGTCTTTCAGAGCAACCACCTTAGTACATTTTAAAATTCATTCATTATTTTCTCTGAGCAGAAGACTCATTGTGTTTCTGAAGCTCCTAGTCTAGTCTTGGAAGTGAGTGGGAAACACCACTCCAAATAAAATGAACTTTCTGAACTCCCTACCCTATGTGGTTCTTCTATTGTGAACATATTAATAGATTAATACATTGATTATATCAGTGCCTTTATGATTTAATCACTTCCCCACTTCCTTATAAAGCCTTGTCTCAAAACACTGTATTGTAGCCCCTGCTTTTAATATGTAACTTGACTACTTTATGTCTTGACAATATTAGTGAGTATCCCCTCCATGCTTAGATACTGGTAGGCCCAGGCATGGGGCTACCTTCAAAACATAAGTTCATGAGCAGTTCATAGCTTCTCTAAAAGCATAACTTCCACATTCTTAGTCTTTCTTGCAGAGTTGCCTGCTGTGGGAAAGTGGATTTTCTTCTTAATTTCATTCTCTTTTCTTTTTTTGGTATGACTTGCTGCTGTTTTTTGGGCTGCATGGAGACTGGAGAGCTTTGTACAGGGGAAACACAGAAATATATTCAATCACTTTCGGGGAAGCAAAAAATATTTGCATAACATTTCTACTGGTTGTCTTGGAGAAATTATAGTGAGCAGAAATATTGAGTGGAGCCTAACATTTCTGTCTTAAGTAGACACAAGACTCTTAACTGTGGAGTTGTATGGCAGAGAATGGATGCAAGCAAAGGAAGCTCTGTGCTTCTCCCCACTCTACTCTCCCTGCTGCATTAGCTATTACTTCCTTCCACACGCTCAAGGTTATATTTTGAATTGGGTTCTCCTGCAAGGAAGTCCTGGCTTTTTCATAGTTCTGAAGGATACTTAGTGACAGGGTCTTGATATGGCCTAGGTTAGCCTCAAACTCATCTTGTATCCTGGGATTACATGTATATACTACCAGACTCATAGTAAAGGTTTACTTTCTCTTTACATTCTCCTAGAAACCTAATCTGTATCTCCTAGAAACCTAATCTGTATTTTACTGTTTTAATTGAGGATTTTTTTCCAGAGATGATTCTAATTTGGTGTAAAAGTGACACAGACAAATTTCCCATTTGCCTCAGTTTTTCCTGTGAGTTAAGAGTAGTAAGCATACAACTTCAAAATAACTGCCCCAAATACTTTACCCAGTTTAGAAAGAGCCTAGAGAGTGCAGACCACTCTCAGTTTCAGAGAGAATTATTGAGTTCTGCTTCCCTTTGGGTTTGATGTCATCTTTAGTTGAAAAATGGTAGATACCATCTGGCTATAATAAACAGTGCAGAAAAGAAAGCCAGCCCTTCTCTTGTCATGGTGGTTGGTAAGTCTCTAAATCGTATTTTCCTCATCCATATACAGTCATCAGGATCATTGCTACTGTGGTGATATATTAAATATTTAATAAAAATAGTTTGGAATATCAGAGGACAGAGCCATCCACAGAACCAAGCTACTAAGGTCAAGTGGTGACCCGGGCCTTTGATCCCAGTGCTCTAAAGAGGCAGAAATCTGGATCTGTGAGTTCCAGGCTAGCAGCCAGGTAGTAGAGGCACACACCTTTAATCCTAACTCTAGGAAAGTAGAACCAGGAAGTAAGACCGTTGGGCAGAGGGAAAAAGGGAGGAGTTCAGAGTTCAGCTTCCCCTGCTATTTCCCTTGTCCATCCGCTGAGGACAGAGAAGCTGGCAGTTGAAGAATTCATGAAGACAGATCTAAGAAGCTGAGTGGATGAGAACTGGTTTGTTTCTCTATCTCTCTAATATTTTAGCTTTAACCCAATATCTAGCTCCAGGTTTTTATTATAAGACCAAATAGAATTAGTACAATATCTACAGGAACTGCTAGGAAGATTTCTAACAAAGTGTTGTCATTGGACCAAAATGCTTTGTATGAGTTATGTGAACCAGGAAGCTAATTATCAAACTAACACCTCTCAGTGGTTCCCAGGGAGCCTAGTCTTGTGGGGTGTTGGAAGCTGAGATGAATATGCTTTCTCTCCAAGTTTTAAACATGTTTATTGCTACAAAATTTCTTTGAGACTTTAATGCATTATGTATCTCCACAAAGTTAATCCCCCTCAACAGTATATATGAGAATCTCCTCTAAACATCATGGGTCCATGACATATACTTTTAGCAAGACAATATCATTGTTCTTGAATGGAGGACACAACTATTTGACTTGGTGCCAGCTATCAAGGTAATGCTTGTATCTTAAAAGAATAAACATGGGAATAGACCCATGCTTTAATCACTGGAGAAACTACATTCTTAAAAAACTCAGAAGCTTCTTGTCATCTGTGAGACTGATGCAATTACTTTTCACTGAGAACTACATTCTGGTTCTGGCATTGGCATGTTCTACACATGGTTCACAAACTAATCCAACTTCTACTTTCTCAGAGACTTAATCTTTCAGCTGATGGTCAACCATTGCCTTTACTGTGCTTACTGTGCTTAACAGCTGAGTTTTATTTGAATTTTTCTTGTTTACATATGGAATGTGCATTGAGTCTACTCCTGGGTCACTGCTGATGTCATTCGTCTTATATTTTTATTTTAAGATAAAATTTTAAAATAAAAACAAAAAGGTTCAGGAGTTCAAGAATAGCTTGGCATACATAATAAGACTCAGTTTAAAAGAAATCACAAAAAAGTTAAAGATGGATGAAAGGATGGAAGGAAGGACAAAGAGAGGAAATAAGGAAGAAAGAGAGAGTGAAACAGAATTTTGAATAAGAGTGGACCCTATAGGCTCACATATTTGAATGCATAGTCATCTGGGAATAACACTACTTAGTCATCAAGAAATAGTACTACTTGAGAAGAATTAGCAAGCTCCCAATCAAATGTTTTCTTTTATAAATTGTCTTGGTCATGGTGTCTCTAAATAACTATGACACATGTATTAATTATATGCTGAGTTGTATTTTGACATTTTCATAGTTTATGTGATGTACCTTTACTTTTTCACCCTCTCTTAATTATTTATTTATTTATTATAGTATGTGTGTGCATACATATGGAAGCTGGAGGAAAATCTTGGGTGTCATCCTTAGTAACACCAGATTTCTCATTGGACTGAAGTTTACCAATTGGATCAGGCTGGCTGACGTACTAGCCCCAGGGATCCTTCTTTCTCTACATATCTAGCACCTGTATTATAAGTATATGCTACCTTGAGTAGCACTTTTATGTGGGTTCAGAGGATTAAATACAGGTCCTTGTATTTATGAGGCAAGCACTTTACTTATTGAATTATTTTCCCAGCTCAAGACATTACACTTTAAAATCATTTGTTATATTAGTGCAATGGTGGCACAGACATTATGTGAGTAATCAACCACCTTCTGATTGGATTTAGGACCCATTTAATGAGATGGAACCCATACATGACATTGCTCAGGTGGCCATGAACCTTAGACTAGATAGGCCATAGGTCTAGGAGAAAAACAAATATTCTCGTTCTGCTTCAGAAATATAGCAATAAAATGACTCCTAATGACATTCTGCTGTCCGCATAGGTCAGTGTCTCACTCAGCTATTATCAGAGATTTTGCTTGTTACAGTAATTGAGAACTAAAGAAAAGTCCCACAACGGACATTGTACAGAGAGATCTTAAAATATTCAGTCCTAAATGGAATTTCTTCACCAAATCTCTCTCCTTGGGGCTCAGGGAGCTATTTGAAAGAAGGAAAGCTTTTAAGAGCCAGAGGAAACAATGTCTTTCAGAAACAACAGGACTGATGTATATATGAACTTACAGAGTCTGTGATAGTATCTGCAGTGTCTGCACAGGTTCAAACCAGATGGGGTTCTACCACTGAGAAGAGAAAGTGGACACAGGCTCCCATTCTTAACCAAGAAGTTATTTGCAATTGACACCTGCTTGCAAAGGCGTTTCACTGAGTATATTAACCACATTTCGGGGTAGACTCAGAGATCAACAGTAGACAGCCAACACAAAATGAATTCAATGGTATTTTTGTAGGATTTTAAAATTTTGTATTGATTTGTTTGAATATTTTTTTTATTTTACTTGTTTTTTGTCTATGCATTATGGTTTCTAATCTTGTGTTTTTATGTTTTTTTGTGTATGTGTGTTTCTTGTGTTTTTACTTTTAAAAAATTCTGTTTTGCTTGCCTGTTTGTTTGCTTTCTAAAGATAGTGGAAGGCAATAAAAGTCTGGGAGGAGTAGGGGAAAAGAAACCATGATCAGAACCAATTAAAACACAAACAAAAAGCAAGAACCATTTGAAACTAAAAATAAAAGGCTCAAAGTTTGAGAAAGAAGGAAACTACATTATTTTTAAAGCAGTTTCACCATTTTGCATTCCTACTAGCCTAGCATGTGAGTTCTATTAAGTATGGGGGAATAATAAAGTGCAAAGGGCTGAGAGTATTCTGTATTTAATTATGGCAGCATTGCAAGGGAGTATGTAGCTGTCACATTTATTGAATTGTACACCAAAATGGGTACAAATAAAGAAGAAAAACTTTGAAACATGGCTAACTGAAGAACTGTTGGAAACTAGAGATATTAAAACAAACAACTTTGTTTTCAAGGGCCAGAAAGTGCTTCCTCTTTCTTCCTTTGTTTTCCTATGGAGTCTAGAAATATAAGTGAAGACACTTTTAAAAAAAAAGTTTCTTAAATTACCTTTCAAAAATCCTGTGCAGTGGTATCTTTACAGAAATCTCCCAGTGTTTCCAAATCTCCACAACTTCCTAGGAGGTACTACAGTTTGATTATTTCAGTTTCTTAGTTTCTTTTTGCAGAGGGGCCACTCAGTAGTGAGGGATTCTTCTCAAGTCTCTGCCATGTGATCCATTTTAGCCATAGTTCTCACTGCACTGAGTATCTTGGATGAGGCTGAGGTGGACACATGTCTAGTTTTACTAATCCTAAGCCTGTAACGTTTGTTACAACAATGGTGAGAAAGTGGTCTAAATTTTGGCCTCACTATTTAGTCATGTGTGATTGTGGTTCCCTTGCAGTTACAAGATTACTAGACCTTGCTTCTCCTTTTGGTGTTTTGCACAGTGCAGGAAGAAATGTTTGTGTATACAACAGTGTGATCCATGGAGGCATCCATGAGAAGATAATAACTCCATTATGACAAAAGTTGGTATGGTTTTGTTGTCATAAAATATTTGTAGAAATACTTTGAACATTACCAACACAGATCTAGATGAAATGCTAGCTGAGCCATCTCCCAGCCTTTCAGTCTCTCATTTTTACCACTCAGTCATGGCACGAGCTTAGAGCTATGAAACCTCTTTGTGCCTCAGCTTTCTTTGTTATGTGATACAAATGTGCTTTGCAGCCATGATTCATATTTCTTATTATTTGGGAGAAATAAATGAGTTGGGACTACATGACAACCTTGTTTATCAAGTGACTCATGCCATATGTTTAAATTTTAGTATAATGCACTGTGATCTAAGTAAATGTATGGACCACCAAGTGCAAGTTCTGAGGAGTTCAAAACATATGTCCATGTGGGCCAATAAAACCAAAATGTGTTTTTACAACAAAGCAAGGACCTCTAACATACATAGAGCTTTATGTGGTAGAGGAAGGGAAACTTTTCAGGAAAAGGTTAATAGACTTTCTACAGCCAAGAGCTAATAGGGTTTGTCCTTGTGTAAGACAGGAACATTAGAGAGCAGATATACATGGGTCCTGATACAGCAACTCATTGAAACATACAAATGTATCCATATATGTCTATGCATCCATTAATTAATTCATCCATCCATCTGTCTGTCCATCCATCCATCCATTCATCCATCCATCCATCCATCCATCCATCCATCCATCCAGAAGATGTATAATCAAAAGCTCAATCTATCCAGCAAATTCAGAACCTCCAGAAGG
Source organism: Phyllotis vaccarum (assembly GCA_033318265.1). Taxonomy (NCBI): domain Eukaryota; kingdom Metazoa; phylum Chordata; class Mammalia; order Rodentia; family Cricetidae; genus Phyllotis; species Phyllotis vaccarum. The sequence continues at coordinate 86,886,647 of JARWLC010000004.1, read as the reverse complement.
CAAGTATAGGTGTGTTCTGTGGCAGATATATAATTATAGGATACCACTGATGCTACTTTACTCCTCACACTTCCAAAGGAGTTTTTATCTCTAGATTCAGTGAGACATCAACAAGTGGTTGATGATATCTCAAGATGGACCTGGAAGAGGAAGAAAGGCTTGAAATGGAGTACAGAGAAGTAAAATTAAATATTGATCTTAACTAAATTGTAAAGAGCCAAAACAAGTGGAATACATTATATAGAAAGTGAGGAACTGTTAAAGGTTTTCAATAACAAAATGGTTGACATCTTACTTTAGTCTCTTGATACACACAGGTTGGTAAGTAGACCTAACACATATATTTCTCGTGAAGGATGAGAAATATGAATCATGGCTGCAAAGCACATTTGTATGACTCTAACAGAGAGAGCTGCACCACACAGAGGTTTCATAGTTCTAAGCTCATGCCATTATTGAGTAGTAAAGACGAGAGACTGAGAGTCTGGGAGATGGCTCAGCTGGTAAAATGCTTGTCATGTAAATGTGAAGACCCGAGTTTGAATCTTCAGCACCAACATAAAAAGCCAGGCATGGTGACATATACCTATAATCTCAGCACTGGGAAGGCAGAGGTAGGCAGATTCCTAGAGCTCACCAGCTAGTCTGTCTAGCCAAACATATGAACTCCAGGTACAGCAAAAATCTCTATCAGAAAAATGAGGTGGAGCGTAATTTAAGAAGAGACATGGCATAAATCTCTGGCTTTCATACATATACACATTCATGTGCATAAGCACACCCAAATGTGTATACACACACACACACACACACACACACACACACACACACACACACACACACACACACAGAGATGGATTAAGTTAAAGATTATCTATACAACTATTTGGTTAGAACTTAATTGTGGAGAGTTAGAATGTTCCAGATCCAGAGTCACGTCACCTTGGCCTATCTTTATTCCTTTCAATAATAATTAATTGCCAGTCTCTGTGTCTGATTTAACATTCTTGTGACTATCAGGTGAGAAACATTTGGACTTTATTAATAGATCACTGGCTACCACCAACCTATAAGCTAAGCACGTCATCAGATAGCACCTGAGACCCATAGCAGAGTTTTTCCCACTTTGCTGTAACCTGTCTATATGACATTCTCACCAATATATTTCTATTTATGACTAAACGTTGTTCTCTATAAAAGCCTCACTAAACCTCATTAAACATGTTATTTATAATTATCTGAAACCATGATACTAAGCCATGTCACTCATATTAATCTCTAGAATAAATAATAAACAAGTCCCCTTGAGATAAGAATTATGTTTTGCCTTGAAATTGTCACAAAGTGAAAGCCATTTAGCCCATGTGATTATCTTGTATCAAGTACACTACAGGTTAAAACAGTATATTATCAGTCAGGGTCCTACAGGGGAGCAGACCCTTAGGATCAGTCGGTTTATGCTATAATAGTAAAAGTGGTCTCAACTGAGAATGCTTTAAACCTTGTAGCTTCTCAGTCCATGAGGCTTTAAGCAGGTCCTGGAGAGCTGTCCATCTTTAGTCAACAATGGAAGCCTGGGAATGCTGATTCTGATATCAATAAAAGAATCCACAGCAGCTGGAGTAGTTTAATAGTGGCTATCCTCGTGCAAGACAGGCCATCATCAACCTGTTAGTTGCTCAGTCTCAATCTGGCACCAAAACCTGAAAGTTTCTTGGAGAGGCACTGGCCCTTAGTCAATAAGGGAAGCCTGGGAAAACTGGTCCTCATTGAAAACTCAGTAGCATCAGAGTAAATTACTTTAGCATAAAAGGGAAGGCCAAGAAATAAAAGCAAATAATCGTTCTTCTCCCATGCCATTTTAAAATATCTGAGCTGCTACCATGAGGTTTCAGCCCACACTTGGGGTTGGTCTTCCCACATCAATTAAAGAAATCAGAAGAAACTATAACAAATAGTTAAACATCTGTTTAGCTATTATCTAATGCTACTCATGTACTATTGGTATTTTATTAGATGTTGGTGCCCAAATTATGGTTTGAATCTGGAATGTCCTGCATAAGTTCATTTGGTCTTTAGCTAGTGATGTTGTTTTTGGAAGCTGTGAAGCCCTTTGGAACTAGGTACCACAAATGTGTTGCTGTGAGTATATCTGAAAAGTCATACCTCTCTTTCTACTATGAGAAAAAAAAATCCTTCATCTCTTAAGAGGTTTCTGTAAGGTATTTTATTACAAGGATAAGAAACAACTCAAGAAGTACCTTATAGTAAGAATTAAGCTCTACTTGGACTTCTCTTTCTTCCTTTCTGTTCATCTTTCTTCCTTTCCCCTTCTGAATATCTAATGAACACTTGGAGAATTCATTGACCTGTCCAGTTAGTCAGTCTTAGAGATTATACCATATAGTTGGCACTTTTCCATTAATATTAGGTGAATGGGTCTAGTGTCCAGCCTCACATGAGGAACCTTGGGATGTCAACACATTATACCTTCCCCATGTTGGCATATTCCCAGCCCTGGAAGCTATCTCACAGCAGAATTCAACTTATACTTTACATTGGTTGAATTCTACACTTTCTGTAGAATCTTCCCAAGGTTTATCTTAACTGGCTTCATGGCAGTTTTAGGAAATAAATATCTGTTGCAATTATAGAGGAGAAAACTAGGGTCCAGCAGGGCTGGCTCAGTGTTTACCCTGAGGTCGTGCAACTATGGAACCACAGCTGAAATGCAAACTCCTGTCTCCATGAATTGCTTATACCCTTACCGATATGCTTGCCTTCATCATCTTCAGTTACTCCCAGCAAATTTGATGTTTGTATTTTTTCCCTTAAGGGGAAATTCCCACGTTGTTATTCTGCCAGCTTGCCCATGAGTCAATGCAATAACTATTGGGAAGTTGTCACCCCCATCCTAGATCAAAAAATGAGCAGTGCCAAATGGGTAAAAAGCCTGCAAGAAAGCTGTTGAATGTCAGCATTATCCACCCTCAGAAAGCTCCAGTGAGGACTGAGTATGCGCAGTAACTAACAAAAAGGAACAGCTGTAACGAGTGATATCTTTCTGAACATTTGCAAAACATAAGAAGCCAGCCTATTTAAAACAGGAAGCTGTGTTGTTTACCACCTGGTGTATGTGGCCGAATGAACATTATCTCCATTTTATCTTCAGTGAGACCTAAGCTACTACTGGACTCATAAAGGGCTTATCAAAATTCACCAGGTATTGTTTTTCTTTTTGTTGTCTTCTGAACAAGAAATATTGAAATTCAACAGATGTTTCGTTAGAAGATATTTCCATGTAGACTTTCAGAGCTCTAGAAAAGGAAGAATGGATATATTAGTCCAAGTAGGTAAAATAAATAGTTTCCAGAAATCCTCTTGCTTCCAAGAGAGTGGTGGGGTATAGGGTAAAATGAGGAAGAGTGAGAAGTAATTTTGCCATATTTACATTTTCTTCCTGCTTTCCGTTTCTTTCCTTCCCTCTTCTACCTATACTGACACACTCATCTATTGTCCTCATCTGAATATGAACTTTATAACCACTCAAGATGCATTATTTTATACCTGCTTGCACTTCTTATAAATCATAAACCACGGAGATTAGATTATTCCCAAACTGTTACAACTGGTAGTATTTATTGACACTGACTTGTAAGATCATTATAAGAATATAATCTATTGTGTGTATACATGTATATTATTAGCACATAAATATATTTATGTATTTGTGTGTATACTAAATAATTATGTACTTAAAGTTTTTATTGGAAATTCATTCTAAGTCAGGCTACTGAATGGATTGGTTGATGATTACCTCGGTGTCCTCTCTCTCTCCCTCTCTCTCTCTCTCTCTCTCTCTCTCTCTCTCTCTGTGTGTGTGTGTGTGTGTGTGTGTGTGTAGAATAGGTTGCTTGGCTGATTTTGTAGATTTTTGTTAGAGGGCAGAGACTGAAAAATCCCATTTAACCATTGAAAAACCCTAGCTTGGTGAGGGTTAGAAGCTAAATGATTTTGGTGAGTGCTTTGAAATAGGGTAATTATTTTCAGTAACAAGTAGGTTGGTCCAGAGCAGTGGTTCTTAACCTGTTGGCTGCAACCCCTTTGGGAGTTACATATCAGATACCCTGCATATCATATATTTATATTACAATAGTATTTATAGATATTTACATTCATAACAGTAGCAAAATTATAGTTATGAAGTAGCAACAAAATAATGTTATGGTTTGGGTCTCAGGATGAGGAACTGTATTAAGGGGTTGCAGCATCAGGAAGGTTGAAAACCACTGCGCAAGAGGATCATTTTACCCCTTTCAGAAAATGATTACACTGAAGCTTGTCACTGAGTAATTTCTTCTGGCATAAGAAATGTGAATACTCTATGACTCAGCAAGAAATAAGCAAATATGTTCAGCACTGAAAAGGAAATTTGGTGATTAATAATTAAAGTTTTAGAAAATCCCTCAGTAATTAACAGAATGGTAATTACAAGAAGACAACTTTCTATCCACCTTGTTGGCCCAGTAACATTTTTACTTGTTTTCCATGGTGATGGTTGCTTCCTAAAACTGGCACCTACTGCACAAATTCTATTTGGTATTATAATAAAAACCAGAACCAGATATTGGGGAAAAGCTGAACTATCAGAGAAATAGAGAAACAACCCACAGCCACTTCTCATCCTGACAATTACTCAGCCTGTCTCTACAAATTCTCCAACTCCAAGCCTCTCCCTCCCCAGCCAAAAAGGGAAGTGGCAGGTCAAGGAAAGAAATCCTGCTTCCTCCAGCCTTTTCTTTCTTTACCTGCCCAGATATCTCACTTTCTTCTTCAACTTTCCTAGAGCTAGGATTAAAGATGTGTGCCACCACTGCCTGGCTTTATTAGGCCTTGAACTCACAGAAATCCACATGGGATGAAAGGCCTGGGTCACCACTCACTGACCTTCATGGCTTGGCTCAGTGGGTGGCTCTGTCCTCTGATATTCCAGATATTTTTATTAAATATACATGATATGGCCACAGGCACCATCACTTACAGTGCTATGAATTTATAATTGTTATACATTTCCTGGAAGTAATTTGGAAAAATGCATCAAGAACTTTGGAAATTAATTAGAATTTAAAAGTATGCCTTGCGACATATAGATTAAAGAAATAAGTTTTAAAACACAGAGATATTTGTTGCTGTGTTATTTATAAAAGGGCAAATTAGCAGTAACTTAATTCAGCAATAAGATGATTAAATAATTTTGAAGACTTATACAATATGTTGACACAGTTACAAATTATAATTAAATAATTTTAAACCACATAAGATAAGGGTGTTAAATCTAAGTAAAAGAAAGCAATATCGCACGTGCTGGCAATTTTAATGTGCAGAGCACATAGGGAAGTTACACAGAGTGTTTCTTAGTATGTTTACTAGACACTTATGGGCTTAGCAAGCAAAATAAACTTGTAATGCTTGGTCATGCTGATCACATCACTTTGGCAGCACAGATATGCTTTCCCTATGAAAATGTTTTCTTCATGACCATCTTGTTCACCTAAACATTATCAGTCTATACTCAAAGCTATCAACAATATTTGAAACACCTTCTGTTAAAGGACTTTGCAGGGGAAGGGTAGCTAGAATATCAGAAACAAACTGTAGCCACTCAGCCAACTCCTCAGGCCTGTTTCCAGGAATGCTCCAACCAGATACCCTGAGTCCTCAGTGGAAAAGGAAGGAATGTTTCAGAAGGCTGAAAAATCCTCCTCTCATGCTTTTCCCAGGCCTCTTGACTTTCTCTTTCCACATTCCTAAAGCTAGGATTAAAAGTGTGGTTTGTCTCTCCCTGGCTTGGTTCTATGATTAACTCTGATATTCTAGATTAATTTTATTAAATATATTTTACCACATACCCATTTTACATCAAAAATAGAAAGGTTATTACTAATATAAGAAAAACTCTCTCTATATATATAATAGGTACAATAACATGTACAATATTTATAAGCAATAATTACACCAGCAATTTCCAGTCTGGAAGCAATTGACAAATTCAAAGAAAATATTCCATTATTTATCTTATTTTGGTGAGTCCAAAGGATTGCACCTAATTCACAAGGAATCTAACTTGTATTACTAAGTGAAAATTATCTTTTGATATCTCTCAAACTTACACACTTTAACCTCTTAGTGAGTTCCTTTCTCAAAACTGTCACTAGAAAACTATAACTGTGTCATCTTTAATTACCTCAGAGACCCACAAAGAAAATCATATTAAGTAAACAGGACTTGTAATTGAGAAACCTTAAAACAATATAAAAAATGAAAGAGCTGGCTGCCTGGACAGTCACCAAAGGTTTCTTTACAGGATTGGAAAATCTATCGTTGACTAGGGTTTAATATATCTGACAGATATATCTGTAAAGCACGATATTCTTAAAGACTTCTTACCTTGTCCTGGTAAAGTTTGTCAGTTCTTTTTTGCGTGTCCTGTTTGTCCATTTTGTGCATCATACTGTCAGCAGTCGAGGCAAGGGAACTTTCTTGTCCAGATGCTAACTTTTGCCACAAAGAAAGTAAACTCCATATGGAGTTTCTTCTATGCCTATCATCTTCTCTGAAGTAGATTGATGTTGCCAGGAGTATGCCATATTCTGTAGATCTCTGAAGTGTTTGAAGATGTCATGTCTATCTAAAATATATCTCTGTTTGACCTTGAAAACATATCTAGCATGACTAAGTTTGACTGTGATGTCTAACTACTAACTTTCATTTGTTTATATCCTAATTCAAGGACTAGCAATTTGTATTGCCTTGTTAGATAAACTGTATAGGCACAATACCTTGGACAAGCATAAAATATATTTACAGTAACAAAATTAATCTTAACTTTGCATCAACATACACAATTTGCATACAATATACAAAAAATCCAATGTAAAATATTTAAAACTGATAATTACTATTTAAAAGTAGATTCAATAATCTACCCTTATATTCTGATAGCTATATCTTCTTTTTACTTTTTTCTATTTTTTCAAACAAGAACCCTGAATTTAATCTTCCTTATTCAGCTATTCTCCTAACCGTAACCAATAACAATGTGTAACTAATTATGTTAAACAATGTCAATCATCATAATCCATTGAAAGACCAAAAAACACCCACCCCACCTCTTGGAACTGTGGGCGTCGTTGTGTTCTTAAATTTACTTCCTGCTGTCTAGGAGCGACAACATCTTTAGGGGATAATGTTGATTGTCAAGTCCTGAAATAAGTAGCTGTATCATTTGTTGTCCAATTTCTACATAGTGGCAGATAATTATTTGGAAAATGATCCACATGAACTGGCTATTTGGAGCCCATTCTTTATAGTGGGAAGCCTTGCTCAGCCTTGATACAAGGAGGAGAAGATGGGTGCTGCCCCATCATGTTATGTTAGCCTGTGTTGACTACTCAAGAGAGGCCTTGCCCCCTTTGAGGCACAGATGTAGGGTGGGATGGGGGAAAGTGGGGAGGTAAGGGAGAGGTAGAGAAGGAGAGGGAGGGGAAACAGTGGAGAGTATGTAAAAGAAACTATGTTAATAATTAAAATATTTTTAAACTGCATATAACTTTTTATTATCATCATTAATATTAATTTTCCATTGACCAAATATTTTCATATACACCTGGTCCTTACAACAACATTGCAAATTATTTATAATTATATCTCAACCTAACAGAATATCAGCACATTCAGGAAACATTCGTGAGATATCTGAGAACATTCAGAAATTCCTAGTTTTAAAACTCTTTTGCTTTGCTCTTTACTTCAAACTTTAGATGGCTCCTGATGTATAAGACACAGGACAGTTACTTGTGTTAAAAAATTTTTTTAAATTATTTGAAAGTCATAATATATGAAACAGAAATTCTAAAATGTGTTAAAATATGCAGTAGGAATAATTACATTTATGAATGGATTATATCATCATCATTATTATTCTTTTCATATCTCAGTTCAAAACTTTGAATTTCCTTTTTTAAGCACTTTCAGAAATTAATATTCCTATCCTTTACCACCAGCCACAGCATTTCTGTTTCTTTTTCTATTATGAATCATGATTATTTTGAGAACTGTAAGATTTTGTCTCCTGACCCCTACACAGAGTGTTTCAAATATATTTTTTAAAGGAGTACTAAACAAATTCTAATTTGAGTTTCTTTGATTAATAATCGACTGGTATGTTTCACACAGTTAACTGATTTTTAAAATTGTTTTCTATTATAGAGACAAGTAGAATGGCATTCGACATAGATGGAACCAAGACTGGGGTTGAAGACTTTGGGACCACACCCTATGAATATGAGTGGGCAACACCCTGTGAAAAAGTCAACATCAGAGAGCTGGGGTCATGGCTCCTGCCTCCACTGTACTCCCTGGTGTTCATCGTTGGCCTCATGGGCAACATGGTGGTTGTATTGATTCTCATAAAGTACCAGAAGCTCCAAATTATGACTAATATCTACTTGCTTAACTTGGCAATTTCTGACCTGCTCTTTCTTATCACTGTTCCATTCTGGATTCACTATATTGTGTGGAATGAGTGGGGTTTTGGCTTTCACATGTGTAAAATACTCTCTGGGTTTTATTACCTTGCTTTGTACAGCGAGATCTTTTTCATTATCCTGCTGACAGTTGACAGGTACCTGGCCATTGTCCATGCTGTGTTTGCCCTTAGAGCCCGGACTGTGACTTTTGCGACCATCACTAGCATCATCACTTGGGGACTGGCAGGGCTTGCAGCATTCCCTGAATTTGTCTTCCATGAGTCCCAAGACAACTTTGGAGAACCTAGCTGCGGTCCTCATTACCCGGAGGGTGAAGAAAACAGCTGGAAGCGTTTCCATGCTCTGAGAATGAATATCTTTGGTCTAGCTCTCCCTCTCCTCACTATGGTTATCTGCTATTCGGGAATCATTAAAACTCTGCTGAGATGTCCTAGTAACAAAAAGCACAAGGCCATCCGGCTTATTTTTGTTGTCATGATAGTCTTTTTTATTTTTTGGACCCCATATAACCTGGTTCTTCTTTTCTCTGCTTTTCACGTCTCATTTTTGGAGAACATCTGTCAACAGAGCAAACACCTGGACCTGGCAATGCAGGTGACTGAGGTGATCGCCAATACCCACTGCTGTGTCAACCCAATCATCTATGCCTTTGTTGGCGAGAGGTTCCGGAAACACCTTCGGCTCTTTTTCCACAGACACGTGGCAATCTACCTGGGGAAATATATTTCATTCTTTCCTGGTGAGAAAATGGAAAGAACAAGTTCTGTCTCCCCCTCTACTGGGGACCAAGAAATCTCAGCGGTGTTTTAGTTAGTCAGAGAAACCTTGCCCACATTATACGGACTGAGAGATGAGGCAAATATGTGAAGTCAATCACAATGATTTGTAGGTCAGTCATTTGTACTTTCCATGTAGGATTGATGATCTCAAAGTCCTTAAAACGCACATAATGACTTCAATATATTTTCATGTACCCCATGATCATTACGAGACGTCATGTGCTGGCCAGTTGACAATTCTTCAAATATGAAAACAATAGCTCTTCTTGAGTCTTTGAAGAATTACATATATTCTGTCCAGCACAAATAGACAGGTTTTTAAAAAATATTTTAAATTCTAAGTCAGTCATTTTTTGACAGTGAAATGTTTCACAAAGCACATTACTTCATTTCCTAACATAAGAAGTTTCTCTTTTCCTTGATGAATGGCTTTTTCCTATTGATAATTATTACTATTTTTATATGGAAAATTATGCTTGCAGGAGACTGGACATCATATCTTGTTTAATTATTCTTAAAACTCAAATAAATTCTATTCACATCAAGTTATCTTATTTCCCATTAGTGAGTGACTGGGAGCATCCTGGAAGGAACAAAGGAACATATTGTCCTCCTAAATCGGATCAATTTGTATTGAGGAGTCCAGGTATAGTACTATAGATCAACTCCTCTTAAACTTGACATCCTAAGTACCCAGAGGGTATATTGACCTGTGGATACATAACTCCTATTGTAGAAGAAGAGTAGAGATTTGGAGATAGGCACTAACATTAATAGATAAATTAAAAGAAAAGTCTTTTCCTACCTGGCCACATAAACCAAACTGGAAGAAAAACTCTTTCCTACCTGCCTTCACATATCAAAAAGAGTATGGACAAGAAAGTCCTATGATATTACACAGGATAAGGTTGGTCTATATAAATAGCCTATGAATAATAAGAATTGACATGGTACAGTGCTTTTGAGTGCCTGTCTTTTTTCAAATCATTAGGCCCTTTCTATAGATCTCAGGAACATCTTTTTATCTTTCTTAATAAACTGCCTCTATTTCTATCATCTATATGTTCCTGGTCAGGTTTATTATTTTAGTGCACAGATTTTAGAAATCTCAGAAGATGCTTTCTGGATTCAGATGTGCACTTGTAACACCACCCCAGAGCTTATGATTCACATTTGAAAGAAAAAAAAATCCCTGAGCATCAAACAGAAAGTTTCCAGGTGATGGGCATGATTTGTCTCAAGGTTGAATTTTTAGAATTGTTGTAATATGATGCTTTTAAAGACCTGCCAACTGAAATGGGATTTTCTGAGTGTTATATCAGGAATATATGGGCCTTTTAATGTTTATAATAAGGTTATCTGCCATTAGGGTCAGCCTATAAGATATGTGAGTCCTTCTGAAACCCATTAGTGTAGTAGAAACTTCCAGTCTACCGGTTTTATTTAGCTGAGCTTTTCTTGAGTGTCTGTATCTAGTACCTTGAACTAGAAGCTGTGAGAGGCAAAAAGATAAATGAGGAAGGAAAACAGAGTGGAAACAAAGAAAAACAAGTTCCCTTCTCTCATTCCCTCTTTTTTCCCTTTTCTCCTGTTTCTTTGGGAAGTAAATTCTATGCTTTTCTTAACTTCTATTTGTAGAATGTCACTTTTCTTATAGGTGTAGCATGATCATTTCATGAGTATTCTGAAGTAGCCATGACAAGTATTGGAGCAGAACAATATAGAAGATTGGTCAATAGTTATGCTAATTGAGCTACTGATACTCCATAGTAGGAAGGAATCTAGGGTCACAAGACCCTCATCTTGGATTCCAACAATTATTCTCTCCAGCCCCAACTTGCACATGATCTTGGAAGATGTGAAAGATATATAAGAATGAAATTTCCATGAGGTCATCATCTATGATGAGATAAAAACTTTGTGATGATGTAGCTGTTTGAAGTAATTTTCACTCTTTTAAGTATCCTCTCAATAATGTTCTGTAAGTAGGACTCAATAAACTCATTGTTTGCTAAGTTGAACTTTGGTGGAACTGTTGCATTGATCTATCATTTGGTCCCTATCTGAGGCAACTACACATTTGTTCAAGAAAAGTTAGAACAATAATTTTTTTTATTTCTAATAAAAGCAATATGGCATAAACCTGTCAAATGTTCACCTAACATCTCCATGTTAAACTACGGGGATGAGATGTAAACAAAACAAAACATAAAATTTGCTTTGGGTTAAGTGAGGAACCCAATGTATAAGCAAAAACCTCAAGGAACAAAATATCCTACAAGACCCAACTTTCTACAGGTCTACCTTTCAATATTGCCATTCTGGGAACCAACCTGTCAACATATGGATTTGAAAAACACACACACACACACACACACACACACACACACACACACACACACACACACACACACACACACACGAGATTTCCTGCCATAAATTTACCCTCTGACCTGGAACAAGTTATTTCATTCACTTATTTTAGTCTTAATGTTCTCTGCCAGATAATATAGAAATTGGGGGAGACCATCTTTAAGCTCCTCATATCTCAAGTATACTCAGACTTTGTTAAATAATTAGAAAGAAGGACAAATTGGAGGCTTAAGTTCTGTAAACCAGACTGCAGAAGGGGAGAAAGAAATGGTAGAGTTGCATTACCTCCATCAGCAGCGGGACCAGCCATGCTCCCCATTGTTTGGTAGGGCGCATTGAGGGTGTCATCATCCTTACATTCATTTGTTCACTGACCATCTGCTAATTCAGAAGACATTAACTTAATTTTTATCATCACATTCTCAGCCAAGTCCCAAGGAAACAAATTGCACACCCTGGGCCCTTTCTAAGAAGTTGAAATTCTCTTGTGACTTTGGATAATGGGACTTTTTGTACCTCAGCTTGATGACAAAAAGTTATAGAATTGCCTAAATTTCTTTCAGGTTTAGAAGACTGACAGCTTTTAGTAGAAGTTAAAGGAATTGTGAGGCATCAATATAAAGTTCATACTCTATGAGTTTTTTTATTCAAATTATAGCTTTTAAGCTTCAGCTTTCTTAGGTCCACTTAGAACAATCAGTAGGACTTAAATATGTGTGTGTGTGTGTGTGTGTGTGTGTGTGTGTGTGTGTGTGTAACACACAGACATAAGTCCTGTGTCCAGCACAGTTTCAGGAACCTGCTACTGGAGTAGCAAGGCAATGAATAAAGGACAGATGGATAAACAGACATATAGGTACAGAAAAGCTTGGATCAGGTGAGCTGGGGTCTCAAATGGAGAAGACACAGCAATTCAGAAACTCAATTAGAGGTGCTGACAAAGTGCCTCCAGCCTTCCTCAGATCAAGTTCTTTCCTTGCCAGCATTTTTCACTATAGTTGTAGTGGAAGATAACACTAGAGGGCACTGGTCAATGACAGTGGATTGGCCACAGCCAGCCACAAGAAGAGAGTGTGCTCATGTGTCAGGAAAGTTGGGCTTTTGCTGGTATTACAAGAAACTCTAGAATACCTATATCTGTGTTGTCCACCTTTATTGCAAAACACTAGGAGGTGATATTTGTGTCCCCAGGAATTGTGTGATGTAGTGGCAGCAGGAGAGTGACAGAAGATGGGAAATTCTTGTTTATTATCTGGACCAATTTCCTACTTTCCTCTGAGGTAGGGCTTTGGTAAGACTGATTATAGTTCAAAACCTATAAAATTCTACTACCTTTGTTTAAACCACACACACACACACACATACACATCTATGGAGCCCACTCCTATTCTCTGCCACTTGAAGATGGATGTAGCCCAAACTTGCCAATACACACATGGAAAGTTTTTAATATGCAGGCCTCTAATAAGCATAGTGCAATTCATATTTATATTCTGAAATCTGACACTGTGACCAACAGCTTCTTGGACTGAAGAACTGAAAGTGGATAGGGAGGTTAAAAAAAAATTCTGTCTGTTAGTCAACCCTATAGGTTATACTTCCTGGGTACAGAGCTCCTTTTAACCTCATCCTTTTGACTCAGGACCGACACTCAATCTAGTATCTCAAAGCAATTTATTCTCCCATTTCCCAGCTATCTTCTTGTTAACTTTCCTTAAATTGCTCAATTTGATCATGTCAATTGTTTTCTCCTGGGAACCTGCGTGGCACAAGGAGACAGCATTTAGCATTGGAAGGAAATTAATCATAAAAGAGAAAGTATGATAAATGTGAAAAATGTTCAGGGAAGACTTCCTGGAGGGCCAAATCTTAAATGCTATTCCTTTGTGGAGAGCAGGGGTGTGGATTAAGCAGAGGCACAGTTAGGATTGGATAGAGGACATTTAGAGAGGGATGGTCAGCATAGAACAGAGCAAATGAGCTGGTTGTGGGAGAGGTCTGGAGGCAAGGACACTTCCTGACTGTCATAACTAAGAATCACAAATGGTAAGAGTGTAAGCTTACCCTATGGCCCATGAGGCATGACATTGGCTCATCATGAATGCTGTGGCAACACTAGGCTTTCCAGATTTTCTAGACCAGTTTGACCCAAGAGTGGTAATACCATCCTGCTTTAAGCTGGGCCAATTGGCCTGGAAAATGGGAAGTTGAGATTACAGACTATGGCTTAGAGGGGAACTGTGTGAACTGCTGGAGCTGTAGGCCATCTGGAGGACTGGTTCCTTTATTCTTCCATTCTGTAAAGACATAGACACCTATCCTTGTAACCATTCTTGGTTAAAGCTAGGTTAAAGTTTAAAAAGAAAGAGAAAGGGATTTATAAATGAGTGCTAGAAAGCAGACTGTTGGTACTGAACTTCTAGAGAAGGCACAAGTGTGTGAATTAGTAGGCAAAAAGTGAGATAGTTTTGTGTACCAGGATGGGAAGGAGAGCAGAGACCAGCAGCAAGAAAAAGAAGCAGAGAAGAGGGGGCCAGAGAAAGACAGTGGGGGAGGCAAGACGAAATGTTATGCATGCATGACAGTCTCAGAGTAAAATCCATTATTTTGCATTTTTAACTAAAATTTAACATTAAAAAGATAAACCACAGATTTGGGGGCTGACTGGATGCCAAGTGTAAGTTATAGTAATTCCACTGGAGGCAGGAAATCAGCTGTTATCACTGGGCTGAAATTATTGAGAGGCAAGGGATAGAGTTTTGATGGGACTTTATACCTCTGTAAACTGAATCTGGCTTTGAGCCCACTTTATTTTGCACCAGCCCTCAAGTGTGAGAATGGATGTTCTCACACTGGGCTAGGTTTCCATTGAGGCTCCATTGTAGAGATTATTGTTAGGACAGAAAAGAGGGGGATATTTGAAAGACAATGTAGAAAATTTAAATCATTACTTTGTCCTATGAGAACAGAAAACCTTAGTATCTTATCACAGAGAAGAAAGACATAGATACCGTGATTCCCATCATATTTCCTTTTAATTGTCAAATGTGGCTGTTAAGTCAAAATAAAACAAGAGAATGATCTGATGGTTCTTAGAGAACAGTGGATAGTATACGGAATGCAAAGGTGACTTAATTGTATGCTTATTTATATTACTTTTCTTGATGGTGTATATCACTGCAATTGTGGTAGTTGGTGCATAAGTATTGTGGGCAAACTTTTTCTTAACATGTCAGACAGTAAATATTTCAGAGTTTCAATCCAGGTGGTTTCTGCTATATTACTGAACTCTGATTATGACTGGAACACAACCATAGATGAAGTATCAGTGAAGGGGCCAGGATATAGCCTCATAAAAGTCCTTATGGGGCTGGAGTTTCTTGTCTTTGATCAGGATTTGTGTGTGTGTGTGTGTGTGTGTGTGTGTGTGTGTGTGTGTATGTGTGTGCATGTGTGTGTGTGTGTGTATGTGTGTGTATGTATGTGTGTGCATGTGTGTATATGTGTGTATATATGTGTATGTGTGTGTATGCCTGTGTGTGTATGTGTGTGTGTATGCCTGTGTGTGTATGTGTGTGTGGTGTGTGTGTATGTGTGTGGTATGTGTGTGTGTGTATGTGTGTGTGGTGTGTGTGTATGTCTGTGTGTGTATGTCTCTGTGTGTGTGTGGTATGTGTGTGTATGTGTGTGTGTGTGGTGTGTGTGAATGTCTCACTTTCCATCTGTCATTTCACTGAATTCAGGGGCTTTCACATGCCTGGCAATTTTTCTATTAGCAGTCTGCACCCACAGCCCCAAAGAGCTCTTCACTGTCTTGGTACAGGACTAGAATATCACTGGATGATTTGCTTCATTCTTGTCTGAAGGGATCTCAATACCTCAACATCCAATGAGACACTGTCATCAGAATATGTATTGAGTGAATCTGGGAAGTAGAGGTAACAAAAACTCTGAATGTATTGATGACCAAATGGTTGAAGGTGTCAAATAAACCAACAGTAAATACTAGCCTCCTGTTTCAGGGAAGATTATAAGGTCTGATGATCCAGGCCCTTAGAAGACTATCTCTTCAAAGTTAAGGACTGGAGATGGAATGGTATAGGTAATCTACGACTGCATAACAATGTGTCTGTGAACACTGCTTTAAAACAACTGTACTTACTTTATTTCTTTTCTATTGTTCTTGAGGGCTGCCCCTGGGAGAGACTGTGAATAATAATCTACCAGAGGCTGACAGAAGCAAAGAACACAGCTCTCAGACAAGACAAGAATAGGTACTTCCTCAGGCAGATCATTTTAGTAAACTTACTGCTTTATGGATTTGGTTCTGTATGTTCCATTTTCCTCTATGAGTCTGTAAAGTAGGTCAGAAGGTTGTAAGTTCATAATAAACAACTGAGTGTTGTGGTAACCTGGTGTCCCATACATAGTCAAGCAGTCTCTCCTGGAGTCCAATTCTTTCTTGTAGAAGGGTGCATAGCATTATTTCACTTGCAGGCATGAAATGGGATTAGAAGCTAGGACCTGGAGTCAGAGAACCGTTGTGTAATCTTGTCACTTTTAGAAGACTGTTCAAAGGGAAATAAGAGAAAGAAATGGTGGTAATAAAATGAGGTAGTTTAAACTTTTTGACTAAGAAGTTTGAAATTATTAAAAATAGTTTGGCAAGGATGTTATCACAAAGAAGTAGGAGGAGTGGGTCAGGGGAAATCTCCAGAACAAGACATAGTCAAGGGTCTTTATAATGAGCAGGCTTCAGATGCCTGGCAAGATAAATGAGCATAGACCTAGCGTCCTCAGCAATGATGAGAGTTATTAAAAATCAGACACACAGTAGGAGACATAGAGACATAATGTTGGGTTTTCAACAGTACTTTGGATGGTTAAGAATGATGGCATGGCAGTGTTACTGTTAGAGCCAAATTGTTAGATGTTACAGTTAGAATATAGACATATTTAGAAAAGTAAGGATTTAAAAAAAAAAATACCTCCAGTTTACATTTCCTTGGGAAGAGACAAAACACACACTTCAGCAGAACAGATGTCATGTTTTGTTGTTATTAGTGTTTAATTATTATTATTATTTTTGCACAGAAGCATGGAAAAGAGACATTCAATGTCTCTGAGCAGCCATTCAGGAATAACAAGGAACTGGGAAAATTGAATAGTTTGGAAGAATATTGTTGGGCCCATGACAGATTAAACTGGAGAAATTTAGAAAATGTTTGTTAAATATGATTGTAGGAGCTAATTAAATTGTGTGTGTGGGATTTACCATTAACTTAAGAACATGAACCAGCAAGTCAAAGGAGCTTGATATTCATGCAGTTGAAATAGCATGAACAAAATTTAGTGATTAACCATAAACTGTTAAACAACCTTGTTCAGAGGATGTGGGGAGAGGTAGGAAGTGTGATGAGGTTTCCACTACAACGACAGGAAATCAATATATGTTGGTTAAAGTGAACCTCACCTATCACTTACCACATGTAAGCAAGCACCAGACCAACAGGGAACAGACAGGAGAGTCTGCCTAGGCAGGTAAAGAACAGCTGTCTCTAATTTCTTTCTTAAGCAATATTATAATTTTTATAAAGAATAACTTAAAAATACTATGTTATCAGGTCAGGGAATAAAAGCAGCAGGAAAAGAGAAATAAGAAAGAATAATGACATTATAAGTGGAATTCTTTACTGCATGAAACACTCTGGAAGTTAAAAGAAACAGGCAAACCAGAACAAAGTGCAAGCCCCATTCATTGTAGTCACCAAAGTACTATTAGGTTATTAAAACAATATTAAATTGGAGGACATCTCACTGCACAGTTGAGATAATGCTGGATTGTCCAATGTTAGCTAAAACATAAGCAAACCACTTGGTCACAGCAGAGTTGCCTTCATTATGGAGAAACCTTGCCAGGATGTTAGGATACTCTGAAGTTTTATTTTACAATGGGCTTTTAAGTTGCAAATGTATCATTGACAATGAATGTTCTGAGTTTTACATTTGATGTTATGGTTAAAATACAGTCAATCCTCTACTCTTTTAGTATTCAATGGTTCCTGTGGCCACTTTTTGGCAAGTAAATAGTGCTAAGGAGTCGTTTGTTTCCAACTGAGGCTGATTGGGAGTTAGGTTTGGTTTTTTCTGTATTACCTCAGGTATGAGTACATGGTGATGCTGTCACCAAGTTATTTCACTTTATCTCTTGTGATAATCAGCTAAGGTATTAACTTCTCTGTTCTTCAGCTCCTGGAATTAAAGATAGCATCAATTGTGATGATATCACCTCATTGGGTACAGTTTGAAGAAGATTTCAGAGCCTTTTTAGAGGCTTTCTGAACATGTTGTGGTACTACATCCAACTATTGGCCTCTCCATGGGCCTCCAGGTAGCTTCGTACAGATGGGGCCCAAAGGTTCCCAACTTAGGCTTCGTAGATGGCTTTCACTATCTGTCCTAGGCTCTCCCACAACCCTACTCACTCACAGATATGGCCTTGCAGGGGACTTGCTGCTCAGTGGGGCAAAACTTTCCCTGTAAGAGGCAAGAGCTGATGAAAAATGTGGACTCCATATCTACAATCTGGGTCCTAAAAAGTGTCTTACAGTTTCTTAAAAAGTCTGGAGACATATCATAAGTGCATCTCTACCCATTTTCCTTTCTTAATTTTTTTCCTGGAACTTACTATTTTATTTTATTTAAAATATTTTGCATATCTGCTACTGCTCCCTCTCTAGTTCTTCTCCCAGTCCTCCACCAGCCTCGTCATTCCAACCTCACCCCCTCTTTATTCCCTAGAGAAGGCAAATCCCAAAGTGAGTCAATTTGGTCTGGCATATCCAGTTGAGGTAGGACCAAGTCCCTTCCCCAAGTATCAAGGCTGAGAAAGTGCCCCCTCCATAGGCATGGGCTTTGAGAAACCAGCTCATGGACCTGGGATAGACTCTGGTCTGATTGCAAGATGCTCTAGAAACTGCTATGATTTTGTTGAATATATTTCCTGTGCCTTTGAGCTGGTGTTCTCCTTCTTCTATTCCTACTATTCTTAGGTTTGGTCTCTTTATGGTGTCCCACATTTCCTGGATGTTTTGTCTTGTGACATTTTTGGTTTTAGTGCTTTCTTTGACTGACATATCTATTTCCACTATTGAATCTTTCACATCAGAGATTCTTTCTTCCATCTCTTGCATTCTCTTGGTTATGCCCAGTTCATTTCTTCAGACTTCCTATTTCCAGCTTTCCCTTGGTTTCTGTCTTCTTTACTGCTTCTATTTCAATTTTTAAATCTCAAATGTTTTCTTCACCTGTTTGATTGCTTTTTCTTGGTTTTCTTTATTTTCTCTCAGGGATTTGTTGATCTCATCCTTTTTTTGTCTGTCTTCTCCTCTATTTCCTTAAGGAAGTTTTTTTTATTTCCTCTTTTAAGGCTTCTATTATCTTCATAAAGTTGCTTTCAAGGTCATTTCCTTCTGCTTCTTATACATTATCATGATCAGTTCTTACTGTAGAAACACCAGACCCTGGTGGTGCCATATTGTCCTTTATGTTTTTATATGTATTCTTGCACTGGTGTCTACCCATTGCCTCCTCAGATCAAAGCAGGATTTCTCTGTTTCTCAAGGGGCTGATTTGGGTGCAATCTGCTCTGCTTGTATCTGTCTCAGGAAGCCTTTCTTGGTAGAATCTTGGTCCACTTGGAGGTAGCATATTCTATGTCACCGTGAGCTGTCCTTTTATTGCACAGCAATACAAGCTGGCTGATCCTGTGTTTCAGAGGCCCAATCTTTGTTCAATATGAGCTCTTTATCCAGAAGGCACTCTTAATCCAATAGTTGTTGGTGAATTGTGGGTCCAGAGGGCTTTTTTTTTTTTTTTTTTTTTTTTTTTTTTTTTTTTTTTTTTTTTTTGCAAATGTTCATTGCAATGAGTTATTGGTCTGGTTCAAGGCCTCTGGCTTCAGGTACATGATCAATGCTGGACCCTCTCTGAAACTCCCCCCAGATATCATGTTGTTTCTGGAAGTCTTGAAGAGCCTGTGGCTGTGTTTTGCAGGACAGGTACCTTCACATATTCTGGCAGGTCATAGATGGGGTAGATATTGAGGTGGCCCAACTCATAGCCTTGAAGGTGGGTCTGGGTGGTAGCTTATTTAATCAGTCTGGGCAACTGGGAATGCCTCCCTTCAGGTGAGAGGCAAAGCTATCTCTTCTACACACAAATGCCCAAGCTATTAAGGCCAACTCTACCATGCCTATGGTGAGGGTCAAGACCAGCTCTTCTGCTAAAATGGCTAATGGGGGGGGCGGGGGTGGGAACAGAACCATCTCTTCCAGGACTAGCAAAGGGTGCTTTGGAATAATTCTCTTGTACACTGTAAAGATTTGCCACTGTAATTGGTTTAATAAAATTCTATTGGCCAGGCAGAAAATATAGGCAGGGCAACCAAATTGAGAATGCTGGGAAGGACAAGGGTGGAATCAACAGACACTAGCCAGCTGCCAAGGAAATGTAGAAAATGAGGTATCAAACTATGAACCATGTGGTAAAGCATAGATGGAGAAATATGGGTTACTTTAAGTGTAAGAGCTAGTTAGTAATAAGACTGAGCATTTATAATTCATATTTAGCCTTTGAGTGGGTTATTTGGGACCTGGGCAGTTTATTCAGGAACTGGCATGCAGGAGAAAACTGTCCATTTACAAAAGGGCAGTGCTGGATCAGCACAGCCCTTAGATTTCATGCCTGGTTCCGGTACTCTGCCACCCTCCATGGTAACAAGGTCCATGGAGATCAACACATACACCGAGCTGCAGCAGGACTTTGGATCCAGACATGGGACTCAACTGGTCAGGCACGAATGTCATCATGGTTCCCATGTCAGCACATGCCACCCACATCAGTAATGCCCAGGTGGCAGCATGGTCCTAGGACACCAACATGATCTCAGGTGGCAGTCCAGACCTCTGGCATCTTTACAGCCTTCAGTTGTAATATGAACTACAGACATCAACACAGACCCTGGCTGCTGTACGGTAACAGACTTAAGTATGACCCTTGGCAGCAATTTGGGGTTTGGTGGCAGCTTAGGTCACTCAGCTTAGCATGGACTTGGCAGAGCCACTGCCCTTGGATGCCAACATGGCCTCAAGTGGCAGTCTAGACCTAGAAGAGCATGGAAGTACTCAGGCATACATGGCAGGCAGTTACAGTACTTCACTCCTTAACCCCCATTCAAAGCTGAGGGTTCATTTAGCTCTGATTCTGTGATTGTTTCTATTACTGGATCAATTCTCAGCCTCTTTTGGAACACAGAGAAATTTACTTGAAGTTATGTCTCTTTTTAGGGTGGCCTTCATCTTCCTTCAAGACTCTGTAGGTACCTCCTAAATCCAAAGTTCCCCAAGGAATTTTGTCAATATATAAATCACTTTCTAGCTTTTGCAATGGAATTATGAAGACAAGTGACCCCAAATGTAAAATAGAATAATGTGGTGGTATCTTATTTGTACTCTAAACAAATAGAGACTGCTGGAAGATCAAAGGACAGAGCCAGTCACAGAGTTAGCCATAGAGGTCAGGCAGTAGTGATATACATTTTTATTCCTAGCTCTTGGGGGAAAGAAGCAGAGATTCATCTAGATCTCTGTGAATTCAAGGCCACACTGGGATACACAAATTTAATCCAGTCTAAAAGAAAAACAGAGTGAGGCAGTGGTGATACACACATTTGATCCCAGCACTTAGGACCACATACCTTTAATCCCAGAAGTAGGAAGGTTGAAAAGGGAAGTTATAAGGCTGGGCAGAGAAAGGAATCTAAGACAGGAGGAGGCAGGACTGGAGGACCTTCACCTTGTGGTTCCCTTTGCTTCCCCTATTTAGTCCAAGAATTTGTGGAGACAGAATCTACTTCTTTTGGCCTGAAGATTCAACAGTGGTAAGAAGTTTCTCTAGTGGCTGGTTCCTCTGTCTCTCTGATTTTTTTTCAGCTTTATCACAATATCTGGCTCTGGGTTTTTATTATAAGATCAATTAGGATTCATGTAACAGTAAGACAAATACAATGTGTTACAGCTTCTCAAAGGAGAAAACTCAGTTTGGACAGAAATTAGTGTAATGGGAAGCAGGCAGTATCAACCTGGCCTAGAGGTGTGGCCTTTGGGTTATTGATGCCCCAGTGTTCAGGTCTTAGCCAGGCCAATTTAAGAGCTGCACATTGGCTCCCTTCCTGTTAGCTCCCTCTTGCTCTTGGAGAAAGGACCAGTCCAGCTTCCAGGAATTGCCCAACTGTTCATTCTCGCATATCAGTGAGTCTTTCATATAACCCCCTTAATAAATATTAACCTTTTAAATCATCTGATAGTGATTATTAGCAACTATAAATTAGGGAAAGATTAGGATATCTGTGGGCTTCATAGGAAATGCAGAAAGTTTGGGCAAAGTGTATGGCAGAGAGACATCCAGGGATGACCAATGTGAACAGAAACACAGAGGGCTGGATGTAGGCCATGTCTAGGACATGGTGACAGAGCCTGGAGTTTATAACAAATCTAGAGCAGCTGGAATTGGAAGTGTGATGGAGCACAAATGAAGAAATTGAACTTCCAAGTCAAAGCATTATGGACTTTCAGTTTCTGGCTCTGCTATCTTTGTAACAGGGAAGTTGGACACACTACTTAGACCCCTCCCAGCAATAATTTTCTCATCTGTAAAGTAGAATTACAGCAACCTCTCCCATCAGAGGGTCATTTGGAGACTGAATCACTAAAATTTATGAACAAGTATATCTGGAAGAACATTAGAGCCAATCTATTACCCTCTGATTATTATATAAATAGAAATAAGGAGACTACTTTTAAAGCCAGTGGCTTTCCAAGTGAGGCCCCTGTACCTGTAGTACCCTACCAAGTGGAAACTTCTTACAAATTCTAACTCTTGGCCTCTTTCTAAAATATAATAAATTAAAAAAACCTCTCCAATTGCCACCTACATGAGGGGCCTTAAAACTTACAAGACAATTTAAAAGAACAAATTAAGAAGAACGTATTTGAAGGATAGAGGGTACTTTGAAGACAGAGGTATAATAGAATATCAAAAGTGGTCAACGACAGATGGGAGGGACCCTTGAGAACTGGAAACTCCTCTTCTCCTCCTAAGTTCTCTGCTTCTCTCTTAGTTTGAGCCTCTCTCAGTGACTATAGCTTTCTGTCTCCTATTTCCAACATCTGAAGGACACCTGACCAGGATAAACCTCTTTGTCTTGGCTTTGCTACCCTGGCAACTGCTTGTCAGCCTGGCTGTGGTTAAGCATTCATGCTTGGGATGATGCTTGTGAAGGCTGACACATTTGTTCTTACCTAGGTGCTCTTTTCTGAATCATGGGTTTGGAAGGGAGACTTTTTCTCATTTCACCAGTCAGGAGCTTTGGAAAGACATCAAGTGCAGAGCCTGGCATCAGGGAGGTTTCTAGCTTTGAGTCCAGGCCCAAGAGACACTACTTCTCAAATTTAGATCCTTAAACCAACATACTGCCAGAAAAGCAGTCTTGCTCTCCCCTCAAATCTTCTGATACAGAAGCTCTCTGAATGTCATTAACAAGTCTGATAAACCAAGAAGGATTCAAAAACACTTTTAAAAATGCCATTGTCATCAAGATAGACCATTTCCGTACTCTCACTTTAATGCCATTTCCTTAGATTCATAATGAAATAGGTGAAAGAAATGCTAAAAATACAAGCATCAGAGTGATGGCCCCCTCCCTCCCTTTCCCCCTCCCCTCTCCTCCCCCTCCCTCTCCCCTCCCCTCCCCCTCCCTCTCCCCTCCCCTCCCCCTCCCTTTCCCCCTCCCTCTTCCCCTCCCCCTCTCTCTTTTACTATGTAACTCTCACAGTGTACAGAGTAAGAAGCAAGTTTCTGATATCCACAGATCTTCTGAGGGAGAATAGAGCTCCCCTTTGTCTTTGCTCCTGGAGAATTGAGGCCATGTCTCTTTAACATGGAAACACTAAGCACAGCTCCAATCTATCTTGTCAAAAGAAAAGAATAATGAAGAAAGTATACTAGCATGAAGTTAGATGAAACTTGTGTGAAAATTTAACAATGAGAAGTCAGCAGCATTAATTGTCTCTCCAGTGACTTTTTGTGAAATCACAAACTAAAATTACCTAATTGAACTTCCATGATCAAGCCTCAAATTCCACCATTATAGAGAGTGCTTCACTTACCACAAGCAAGGTAGATCTAAAACCACAGCCACATTAATACTGGAGTACTGGAGGCTTTCACAAGAAAGAGAAGGAGGCAGAGAGGAAGCAGACATTTTGTAGAAATGTTGTACAAGAAAATGTTAGCTCATTAGTTCTAAAGTTTCAGATTTATGAAGTGTTTAGCAGGGGAAAACCAGCTAAAACCTTAGATATGTCACTTAGACATGAAAATTATCTACTTTTAAAACTCAGCTCTGTAAAATGCAAACCATTTTTGCAGGGAATGTATGTGCTTTGATAAAGGGAAGTGATGGGTTGGGTCAGCCTGGGCAGTATGGGATATACAGAGGCTAGCAATGAACAAGAATCCAAAAGATGAATGAGTCTAAACCAAGATGTAGATTTGTCTAATTGTTTTCCTCTCTGGGTTTTTACTAAGATGTGGAGCAAAGTGATGAATTGTCAAGGACTATTAAACATATTAAGCCTTAAATGAGGTTAGTACTACTTCTGCTAATAGGGCATTGGTACTTGGAATGCATCTAGCTAGTGATTAAACCGTACTTAGATTAGGCAAGAATTCTGAATGTTCTCAACACTACTGGGCTCAATTGAGTATACATACATTTCTACTAACTGTTGGTATCCAGTACTTTTTGCAGAACAATTTATTTTTCAAGTAACTATTTTATGTTCTTTATAAATTTTGGCGATCCAGTCAGTCAATGTCAATACTTTTATACTCAAGTAAAGACATGGTGGGAATCTGCTTTTACAAAAGGACACAGAGGCAAGTATCTACCTCAAACAGGTCAAAGCTATATTACTTCTACAACCAGTCTTATAGATAAATCTCTCCAATATTAGTGTAATTTTATGAATCTTTGCCCTCACAATACATTTCTATGATATCCTCAAACTTATGGCTGTTTTGCCTCAACTTCCCAATTGCTGGAATTAGAGATGTGAACTGTTATACCCAGATCTTACTGTTTGGTTTTGAAGCTAATTTGTTTTAAAAGCATCAGAGAGTTCAGTAGCATGCCTTCCTTACTCCAGTCCCAGGTATCTTTGTGTTTGGTATAAAGCATTATTCAGGTCTTTTTCGCTAGACTCCTTCTCCAATATCCATGCTTTAAAAAGCTCAAAATTACGAAAACACAGCCAGACATGGAGGTATACACCTGTAGCTCCAGTACTCAGGAAGATGAGTCAGAAGAATCATGACTTTAAGGTCAGCTATGCCAGAGTATGAGATCTTCTCTCAAAAACAAAAACAAACAAACAAAACCAAATTGAACCAGTAGACACAATAGCAGTAGCTTTCTTTTACCAACATGGAACAGGAAAGACTGGCTGCTTAAGGGAAAAGAGGGCTAGCTTTAAGTAAGCAAGTTCACACTTATGGAAACTGCTTGGCTGATGTTTGGAATCACAAACCCACCCCTCCATCTTCTTGCCTTTACCAGGCCACCATGGTAGGTGAACTTTTGAGCCAACTGGCTCTCCTCTTAATAGCCTATGTTCAGAGAAAGACCTGAGGGATGCTGCTGAAAATTCCAGTCCATCCTCTAGGAAGGGATAATTTCTAAGGAGGGACAAAGTGCTGCCTACCATTTTTTTTTTTTTTTTTTTGGTCTGATGTGAGTCTCAGCCCACTCTTTGGTCCTCCTGCACCAATTTTATTGGTCTTTTGTTGATTCTTTGGGAACAGAAGTTGAAATTTTCTCAGGTTAGTTTAAATACAAAGTGTTAGATTAGGGCAGCTTTGTGATTTTTAGATATTGCTACATTTCTACAAAGGGGTTTTCCAAACTAATGTCCAACCCACACTGAACAAGGTGAAACTTTCATAAGTGTAAAATTTGGTATAGACAAACTTATAATACCTACTTATTAGCAGGGTAGGGAATATTAACACTATACCATTTAATCATTTTACTATATCTTTACTCCTTCCCCCTTCTCTGTCTCTGTCTCTGTCTCTCCCTCCCCCCCTCCTCTCTCTCTCTCTCTCTCTCTCTCTCTCTCTCTCTCTCTCTCTCTCTCTCTCTCGTGTGTGTGTGTGTGTGTGTGTGTGTGTGTGTGTGTGTGTGTGTGTATGTGTGTGTGTGTGTGTGTGTGTGCGCGCGCGCGCGTGCGTGTGCGGATTGGGGGTGGTACCCAGGACCTTGGACATGCTAAGTACATACTTTCTTTCTGAATTATATCTGCCTAGAATGTTTTCTTGATTTTAAGGGAAGTTAAGTGCATATTAATGTTTATTGACCATGTATAATTTTGTTGGAAATCTGCTGGAGGATACAGATAATTAAATTTCTTTGCAAGTTTATTTCACTTTTCTACCATATAGAAAGTAAATCTAGAAAGCCTCCTATTGTCCACATTTCTACATGCATTGTTACAGGGTTGCTGCAGGTGTTCTCTTGGAATTTATATCTTCTTGGGATATTAAATCATGTGTTGTTTTGTTGTTGATGCTTCTAAGGCAATATTTATTTGCACATCTTCTCATTTTTTCTTTGCTGTCTTTGATAGAAGTCACATTATTAGAACTGAGTAGCCCCAGCAAAGAATATCACCAAATGAACTATGGTAAGAAAGTAAAAGTTTTTAGAATATTTTATATTTCATGACTGGATTATGAATCTGTTTATTTCAGATAAAATAATAGCCAATTATTTTTGCTTTTGTTATTTAATAAACCGTAGTCAAAGACTATAACCTATATCCATACCATTTTTTTCAAATTTTCCTGTAGCTCTATGATGAACTTCTGGACAGCCAACTGTCACAATAGCTCCAATGTATTTTCTCTGTGTTAGAAAACATAAGTGGGCTGTGGCATGTTGTGACATGTCATTGTCCTCTGTTCTAAGAACATCTAGATGGGGTCTTACAAGGAGCAGCCCAACATTAATACCTCATTGCATGCTTCGGAAGCTTCTCAAGAGCCCTGAATAGGCTGTTTCATGGTGAGGCCCATGAGCTTGTTAGTGATATGCCTATCACCAGACAGCTATAGAGTGCCAGTCGTTCATAAAGGACAAGGTCCCGGGTGCTCTAAGAGGACTGTAGTTTTGTTCCCTATGCTCAAGAACATGGGATATACCAAGAACCTTCAGCTTAGTTGAGGGTCTATAAAACCCCAGTCAGACAGGAACACAAATTTTGCTTTACACATTTGTAAAGAACTCTTCTGTCTGTTTGTGTCTGATGTGACTTTCTGTAGTTTTCTAGCCAGCTGCAGGTGACTATTCTAAGAATTTATGTATAATCTGTAAGAACTGTATGAATTTGAACCTCAATTTAAAACATTTTGGATTTTTTAATAGTCATTTGTATTTGTATATTACAAAAACATATGTGTTTGTTAATGACAGATAAAGAACCAGTAAAAATTTTAAATATGATTTTAAATGTTGCGATTTTGAATATTTATAAATATTTAAAATTTAATTTTACTACTTATGCAAATGAAATTTTTCACTGATCATAATTATCAAAAAATTAAAATTGTCTTTAAAAACCTTGATAGGGAATGTGCAAAACAATTCTGACATAAAATATGATAAAAGTCTATGCCTTTGGGAGAAAATTCTCCAGTTTAAAAATTTGAAACTATTTTATGTATAAAGCTTTTAGAAGGTCAGTATTTTAAATTTAGTACTATAGTAAATGCTTATCACTATGGATAGGATATAGATAGTCTGTCTTCAGAGGTTTCCATATTAGGAAAATTTGTCTTAAAGTGATAATGTGGACATTGTGGAGCTTCCCTGAGTATTTCCTTCAGAAGACAGTAGAACTGATACTTTAAATGACCTAATTTATGTCAAAGTTAAGAATAACAATTTCACTACTTAAATTTTTAAGTAGGAAGTTACTAAACATATAAAAATGAAAATTGCATAAAAATTATTGCATCTTATCTTTATTATCCCAGGTAGTAATATGATTGTGAATTCTAAATCTCTCTTTTAAACTATCAGTTCAACTTTGCTCAATTGTTATATAATAAGGTCTTAATGTTCATAGATAGCCTCAAACACATACTTTCATTATGCTTTCTTCCCTCCCTCCCTCCCTCCCTCTCTCCCTCCCTCTCTCCCTCACTCCTTATATTTCTGCAGCCCAGGCTGGCCTGTAATTTATGTATCCTCTTGAATGTTATGATTATAAGCGTAAGTCAACATGCCCAGCTTAAATATTTCTTTTCTTTTCCTTCTGAGGGTGTGTATACATACATAGATGTAAAGGCCAGAGGTTGATGTCAGGTGTCTTTCTTAACTGATCTTCACCTTATATTTTTGATACAAGGCATATCACTGAAGCTGGAGCTTGCCAATTTGGCTAGACTGGTTAGTAAGCAAGTTTCAGGAATCTTGTCTCCTCTCCAACTGTTGGATTGCAAGAATTTTTATGTGGGTCTAGAGGATTGAACTCAAATCCTCATGCTTTTATGGCAAACACTTTCTAACTGAGCCATGTCCCTTAGACCCATGTTTAGTTTATTCATTTAACTTTTATTTTAATATAATCTTAACTCACAGATATAAGAAATGATACAAGGAGATCTAGAGAGAATAAGTTCCTTTAACTCATTTTTTTTTCATACTAACCTACTGACAAAGTATACAGCATCCCAAACAGGATATAGACTTTGATAAAATTGAGGCACACAACAGTGTCATATGTGCACACCCACTTCCTCTATGGTCCCCACCTTTTCCACAGCTCTTATCTCCACTACTTGCTAGTTTAATTTCCATCCCTAAAATGTTATAGTTTCAAGAATACAGAATGAATGGAACCAAATGCATGTAGCCCCTTGAAATTGTATTTCCAGATTGATTTTTTGGAATTTATCTATATTGTGTTCAACATTTTTCATTTCATTGCTGAATAGTTATTATGGAACCCTTTTCTCTAGACATGACATAGTTGTGATCCTCAGAAGCTGTGATTATCTGCATAAGACCTATAGAAGGTTGGACTCGTTAACTTTTTATTATGGAGGGGAGGGCACTTACAAGGTCCTGTTCCTTCCTAAAGATTTATAGGGAGCTAATAGTTGCTGGGAGAGGAGAATTTTCTTCAGTAGTATTGTTACTGGGAAGTTGCCAATGTTCTTATAAATAGCTCATCACTCAAGCTCCTGTATCTCCTTACCCATGAAAAACATAAGGTGAAGATCAATTAAGGAAGACACCTGGCATCAACCTCTGGCCTTTACTTCTATATACATACCCTCATACACATGGGTAAGTGATCCTAATTAAACTCTTTGATCACTAAGCTAGACGTTGGCTTGTTGTTTGTGCCTTGAAGAGGATGAGGTAAAAAGGCATTTCTCATGGCATGGTTATGGTTCAGTTTATTTAATCATTCTCCTATTGTACCCATTTAAGCAACTGTCATGAATAAAACAACTAAGAACAATCAGGTTTAAGATTACAGACTTAACTCCAGTTTCAGAGGATTTATCTTCTTTTGAACCCATCAGCCACCAAGCACACATGTGGTGCACATACACGCATGTGAGTAAAATAGTCATACATAAAATAAAATTAATGAATCTAATAAAAATTAAATCTCTTCCCAGATGGGTTTAAGTTGTGTTAAGTTGAAAGTTAAATCTAAACAATTCTAGGATAATCATAAAAATTTATCTTCCTGAAAGCATATGAGTGCTTTTCTTAAAAATTAAGACTTTTTTTTACATACCACCTACAGTTCCCCCTCCCTCACCTTCCCCTGCTTGCCCCCCACCTTTCTCAACCCCACCCCTCAACTCCTCAAAGATGGTAAAGCCTCCCTTGAGTAGTCAACACAGGCTAGCATACCAAGGTGGGGCAGGACCAAGCCCCTCCTCCCTCTATCAAGGCTGAGTTTAAACATCCCATTATAGGGGGTGGACTCTAAAAGTCCAGTTCATGTGCCCTGGATAATTCCTGATTCCATTGGCAGGGGACCCACTAACAAATTAATCTACATACCTGTCACACTTATATGTTTGTGACAGAATTATTTGTAATAGCCAGAAGCTGGAAACAACCTAGATGTCCTCAACTGAAGAATGAATTTTTAAAACAATGTGATAAATTTACACAATGGAGTACTAATCAGCAGAAAAAAAAAATGACATCTTGAAATTTTCAAGCAAATGAATGTAAAAAGAAAATAGAAAATTCTTGCTAGGGTTCTGCCCATGAAGCCCTGGCCAATGACAATTGGCCTGATCCATCCAGCATTCTGACTTCTGATGTCAAGCTCCATTTAAGAAGGCCCTCCACCTTCAACCCCTCCTTTTTTGTTCTTCCCTTTACCCACCCTGCCAGAGGTGGAAGGTCTCTCACCCCCCTCTCTCTATTATCTATCTATCTATCTATCTATCTATCTATCTATCTATCTATCTATCTATCATCTATCTGTCATCTACCCTCTATCTATCATTTATCTATCCCTATATCTATCTGTTTCTATTTTTATATATCTATCTTTCTCTCTCCATAATAATAATAAAATCTTTCTAAATAGGCCCAATAGTGTCTCCATTGCTGCTGGTCAGGTCACCCCACCTGCGTAGGGAAGGGGTCTCCTGTCCATTGCCCCTGCACCACACAGACTATACACATTATCATAATGTAACATTCAGTGCCTCAAGCCCTACAGGGACTACTCAGGTGTATTTTTCCACTTGCCAGCTCCCTAGAGAGAACCTTTATTTGGTAAGATCCATCATCCATGGGCTCCCATTTGTATCCAGCATTCATTTCTGGCCATAATTGAGTCTTGGTTTTTGTCCCCATCTCTTGGACCCCTGGTCCTTCAGGCAGTGTGCCCTCTCTGACCCCTAACCTCTCTGCCAATAGGTAACTGTGATAGTCTCTACACTTAACCTAGGGGACACACCAGGAATTGAAGAATCATGGACCATCCCAGGGCCTTAATCTCACTTCATCTAGCTCCATTCACATTTGGCTCTGCCTCCAGCTGCCCAAGCTCCAGTGCTGACAACACTTTCCTGCAGCAGAGGTTTGGGCTCTTGATTTCATTTCTGCACCCACCCATCTACCCTCTTCCCACCAAGGGCCACCCACCCTCAGTGGCCCAATGACTCTACTGCCATGAGGTTGCAAGGACCCACAGCAGACTCAGGCCTTAGCACTGAGCCACCTCTTGATCCTTTGACCCACTTTTCTGTCTCTCAGTTCTTTACTGGTTTAAATGTTTCTGATTGTATGTTTATCTTGCAAAAAATGCAAAACCACATGGACACTCCCCCGAACACACATCTTTGCTCGTGATCACCATGATTATGTGATTAGACTTTCACTTGGCAGATCTGACTTCTCTCCCCAACTCTTGGCCTACTGCAGTCAGTATTAAGTTCCTACATGGTCTCGATCTTTAGCCCAAGATTGTATGCTAGCTTTTAAAATTATACCTCAAAGCCTTTATACACCTTGTTCTGGCAGCTAAACATTATAATTAATTGTGGCTATAGTTTTGATATTGCAGAAAGACATCTGAGAGATTATAAGTCCTTTTAAAAACATTTTTTATGAAATCCCCCCCCCTCAGCCTTTGATGAGCTTTTTAGCTTTATTAAGCCCTGGAAGCAACACCCCAATATCAGCTGGAAGTAGTTATGAGAATATGTAGTCCTGTGTTCCCTGCTCACAGTAGGTTGAAATGATAGATCAAAGAAAACTCACTGGGCCCAAAGTTGTCAATTAATAGATTTACAAATATAAAAGCTGCTAAAATATTAAAGACTGTTATAGAGCACACGTTTGATAGTCAGTCATTCATAACTAAATAAAAGTTCTCAAATGCTCAGAAATCTGTGTAATATGCTATTTGAAATGTTTGATTTAAAGGCTTTTTATTACAGAAACATGCCAATTCCTAACAGCATGTGCACCTCCTGCAGAGAAGAACCTCCACCTTGAACTTGATCCAGAATGGCAACACCAGCCATTATAAAAGCTGCCTCTCACTGCAACTGCCACCAAGACCTCCTTCAGATGGTGGACAACAGTACCCTGGGGAATTCATTGCCTCACTCTTGTCTAGACAAGGTAGGCTTTTTCCCCCCACAGGTTTTTACCTGCCAATTGTCAGATCTTCTGAAGCCTGGCAGCCAAAGACAGCCAGAGACTGACTTCCCTGAGTCCTCTACCCTCAACGATCATGGAGGCATAGATGCTTGGGTAGTCAGCAGATAAAATCTCTGTCACTTCCTATCACTAAGTCAGGAATAATATTTGTCCTTCTTACTTCTCTGATACCATTTGACAACTAGATTTTGCTTCAGCTGCTTTCTCAGATCTCTATATAAAACCAAAGTTCTCATTCTCTTAGAGCTAATAGTCACATTTTACACAGTTTACCTTGCACCAAAGTTTAACATTAGAGAGGGTATAAAGGTCTCCCTCTTCTTCCTTCTCTCACTTAACCACTTCCATTTAGTAATTTTCTTTTTGAGGTTACAGATTTAAAGATGTGCTTCATTGAGCTGAAACAACGTCCTGGAAAAATGTTCATACCTTCTAACCCAGAGCCATAGCTTACTACAACATATCAAAATATAAATCTGTTCCAGCTGTTTTTTTTTTTTTAATATTTTCAGGCTCCTGCAAAGGCCCAACTTTCCTGCCAGACAACAGGACTCCCAGAACACAGCATCCTTCAATCTAGTCTGCCACCTCAACAAGTTCCTGAGACTTCACTGCTAGTACCACCTCTTCAGACTCAAGCAGGCACCTACCCAACAACTGGAACCTGGTTTTCCAAGATGTTCCAATGAAGGACATATCTGTTCTTATGCCCTTTCATTCACCCTTGCCTCTTCTGTACAATCAAAGTGCTTTTCCACTCCGTTCTTTCTGGCATTTATCACTTTTTCCATGGCTAGCCCTGTTCATAGGGCCAATATTTTTTTTTCCTCCTAGCAACCTGCCTTCTCAATTCTTTCAAGGGATAGATGCCTAAAATCTCCAAGATGACAGCCTCTTTACTCATTTTTTCCACGATACATGACCCAGTTCCCTTACTTTGTCCCATATCTTCAGGAAGCAGTCTAGAGAATAGAGAATTCTGCATCTTCACCCCCCCATCAATAACTCACCATTTTTATAAAATAAAAAAGTGAGGGATGGTAGGATTCTGTCCTTGCCCCTGAAGCCCTGGACAATGGCAATTAGTTGACTTCTGACTTCAGGCTCCACTTAAGAAGGCTCCACCTTTAGCACCTCCTCTTCCTATTCTTTCTTCTCCCCACCTTGCCAAAAGTCACGAATATCTGACCCTACACTCCCTCCCACTCTATCTACATACCTCTCTATATAATAATAAAGTCTCCTCACATGGGCCCAGTCACTGTGCCTGCATGAAGCAAGGAGGCCCCCATTCATTGCCATTTGATGCCAAAGAGGATATAGGCATTATCATAGCATAACAATCCTAAGTGAGATAACCCAGACCCAGATAGACAAATACGGTATGTACTCACTCATAAGTGGATATTAGATGTAAAGCAAAGGTTGAGCAGGCTACATTCTACAACCCAAGAGAGTTAAGTAGAGAAAAAGACCCTAAGAGGGATACACATAGATTGCCCCAGGAAGGGGAAATAGTTAAGACTTCCTGGGTAAGCTTGGAAGGGGTTATTACACGAATTCTATTTGGTATAATAATAGACCTGAATCAAGATATTAGAGAATAGCTGAAATAGCAAAGAGATAGAGAAACAAACCACAGCCACTTCTCAGCCACCAACTCCTCAGGCTGTCTCGAGAATCCTGACCCCAAGCCTCTGCATCCTCAGCTGAAAAGGGAAGTGGTAGGCAAAGCTGCCCTCCTCCCCCCTCTATCTCCACCCAGATGTCTCACTTCTTGGTTCAACTTTTTCCTAAAGCTAGGAGCAAAAATGTGTGCAACCACTACCTGGCTCTATTAGTCCTTGAGCTCACAGAGATGCAGATGGCTCTCTGACTCCTGCTTATTGGGATTAAAGGTGTGAGTCACCATTCTCTGACCTTCATGGCTTGGATCTGTGGGTAGCTCTGTCCTCTGATTTTTCAGAATATTTTCATTAATTATACAAGATATTGCCACAGGAGGGAGTAGAGGGCAGAGGGTAGAGGGGGAAACATGAGCGGTCAAGATGACCGAGTTGTGGGAGGGCCAGAGAGGGTGAGTAATGAGAGAGATATCTTGAGAGAGTGAGCCATCAGGGAGTTAGGGAGAAGCCTGGAATAGGGAAATCCACAGAAACCCATGAGGATGGCCCCAGATAAAACTCCTAGCAATGCTGGAGAGGGTGCCTGAACTAACCTTCAGGTTAGTCAGATTGGTGACGATTTTAATTATCGTCATAGAACATACACATTCGATGACTGATGGAAGCAGATGCAGACACCCACGGCCAAGAACTTGGCTGGATTCCCGGAGTTCAGTTGGAGAGAGGGAAGAGGAACTAGAGGAGCAAGGGGGCATCACGAGAATGATGAAGAAAACTATAGAGACAGCTGATTAGAGCTAGTAAGAATTCACAGACTCGGGGCTGACTGACAGCACTTTTGAATGACCTGCAGCATTTGGTATTTATTGAAATCTCTTCTGGCTCCAGCAAAAAAGTTGTTACTTTTTCTGCTCGGCTTTGTCTGCTAAAGGATGTCTCAGCAAGTTCTGCTACTCCTTGATCAGTACCTCTAAGAGGATATCTCTTCAAGATTTTTCTACTCAGTCCCCTAAGGGACATCTCAGCAAATTCTTCTCTGTACCAGCAAAACGAGATCTTCACCCAAGACTTTTTTGAGAGAGAGATTTATTTGGAAAGGAGGAGCCAGGAGAGTGGCTGCCTCTACAACAGTGGGGGGAGGACAGCCCACAACTGAATAGGCACAGGGGTTTATATAGGAGCTCTTAGGGTTGCAGTTTCTCCAAAATAATCAAGGATTGTTTAGTTATTCTTGCTCAGGGGCAGAGATGGCTCTGATTTCAGGGCAAAGCCATGTTTCTTTCACTAGTGTCTCCCCCATTTAGCTTTTGAACTCTAATTCTAAGGCCAGGGCATCTTTCTTTTACTGGCTCTGGTTTTAGAGAATGAGGGTGTTCCTTTGGTTCTAGTTTCAGAGTAAAAGCATGTTTCTTTGGTTCTGGGTTAAGGAATACAGTATTTCTTCCCATGGCTCAGGTACCAGATATAGACTGTGTTTCTTTCACTAGCTCTGGTTTCAGGGCCAAGGTCGATTTCTTCGGATAGTACCTCTTCCCTATACATTCTATATGATTTTTGCCATTATATACATGTTGTTTTTTCTTAAAAGATTATTATCTTTTTCTCATTTAACCCCTTGAATTATTTTACATATATATATGAAGTGTTGTTTTTAGAGTTTTATATTCTAAAAACTAGTCTATTGTTAGATACGTATTCTTCAAATATTTATTTTTTAAATCTTTTTAGGAAATTCTGTCAAAGACAAAATGCTTTTAATTTTAGTTAGTTAAATTTACCAAACTTTTATATCTCATGCTTTGGGGGTCAAGTCTGAGAATTATTTGCCCAAAATTAGTTTCCAATATTTTAACAAAAACTTTATTTTATTGCTTACTAAGAATATTTTGCTACCCTGAACTCAGTGCTCAGCCATAGATCTCTGCCTCCACCTCTATTCATTGTTGAATGGAAGTCCTGTGATGACATTTAGGGTGGTTATTCATTTGATTATAGGGGAAGTACTGTTCAGGCACCCCCTCCACTACTGTAGCCAAGGACATGCTGTGAGTTCTTGGAGGTTTCTCTAGCACCTGATCTCTTTCCAAGCCCACATTGGCTTCCTCTATCGAGATATCCATCTCTTTTTTTCTCCCTCTTTGTTGCTCCTCTCACTCAACCATCTCCTTCTCTCATGATTTGTTCCCATCTCTTCTTGGCTGCAGCCCATTATGATCCCAATTTGCTAAAGAGATTTGTGAATTGTGAAGATGTACCACAGTTTGTTAATCCATTCTTCAGTTGAGAGGGATCTAGGTTGTTTCCAGGTTCTTGCTTTTATGAATAATGTTGCTATGAACATAGTTGAGCACCTTTGGGGTACAAGTGTGAATCCTGTGGGTATATGCCCAATAGAAGTGTTGCTGGATCATTGAGGAGATTGATTCCCGGTTTTCTGAGGAGCCACCATATGGCATTCCAGAGTGGCTGTACAAGTTTATACTCTCACAAACAATGGAGGAGTGTTCCCCTTGTTCTGCATCCTCTCCAGCATAAGCTGTCATTTGTGTTTTTGATCTTAGGTATTCTGACAAGTATAAGGTGGTATTTCAAAGTTGTTTTGATTTGCATTTCTTTGATGCATAAAGATGTAGAGTAATTTTTTAAGTGTCTTTCAGCCATTTGTAATTCTTCTGTTGAGAATTCCCTTTTTAGCTCTGCACCTCATTTTTTAATTGGGTTATTTAGGTTTTTGGCCTCTAGTTTCTTGATTTTGCTATATATTTTAGAGATCAGTCCTCTGTCAGATGTAGGGTTGGTGAAGATATTTTCCCATTCTATAGGCTGTCATTTTATCTTATTGACTGTGTCCTTTGCCTTACAGAAGCTTCTCAGTTTCAGAAGGTCCCATTTGTTGATTGTTGTTCTTAGTGTCTGTGCTACTGGTGTTAGATTTAGGAAGTGGTCACCTGTGTCAGTGCATTGGAGGGTATTTCCAACTTTCTTTTTTTAATCAAATTCAATGCAGTTGGGCTTATTTTGAGGTCTTTGATCCACTTGTATTTGAGTTTTGTGCAGGGTAATAGGTTTGGATCTATTTACATTCTTCTATATACTACCGTCCAGTTATGACAACACCATTTGTTGAATATACTATCTTTTTCCAATGAATATTTGGCTTCTTTGTCAGAAACCAGGTGTTCATAGGTGTGTGGGTTAAGGTCAGGGTCTTTGATTCAATTCTATTGATCAACAAGTCTGTTTTTATGCCAGTACCAGACTGTTTTTATTACTGTAGCTCTATAGTATAGCTTGAAGTCAGGGATAGTGATGTCTCCTGAAGTTCTTTTATTGAACAGGATTATTTTGACAATCCTGGATTTCCTGTTATTCCATATAAGTTCAGCATTGTTCTTTCAAGGTCTGCAAAAAATTGTGTTGGGATTTTGATGGGAATTGCATTGAATCTGTAGATTGCTCTTAGTAAGATTGCCATTTTTACTGTGTTGATCCTACCTATCCAGGAGCATGGTAAATCTTTCCATTTTCTGATATCCTCTTCGATATCTTTCTTCAGTGATTTAAAGTTTTTGTCAAACAGGTCTGCTACTTCTTTGGTTAGAGTTACGTCAAGATATTTAATGCTATTTGCAGCTATTATAAAGGGTGATGTTTCCCTTATTCCTTTTTCAGACCTTTTGTTCTGAGTAAATAGGAGAGCTTTTTTTTTTTGTTGTTTTGTTTTTTTTTTTTTTTTAGTTAGTCTTTATCCTGCCACATTCCTGAAGGTGTTTATCAGCTGTGGGAGTCCCTGGTAGAATTTTGGGGATCACTTATGTAAACGATCATATCATCTGCAAATGAGATAGTTTGACTTCTTCCTTTCCAATATGTATCCCCTTAATCTCCTTTTGTTCTCTTATTGCTTTAGCTGAAACTTTGAGAACTATATTGAATAGATAATGAGAGAGAGGACAGCCTTGTCTTATTTCTGACTTTAGTGGGGTTGTTTTGAGTGTTTGTCCCCATTTAGTTTGATGTTGGCTGTTGGCTTGCTGTTTATTATTCCTTTATTATGTTTAGATATTTTCCCTGTATTCCTGGTCTCTCCAGAACTTTTCTTAAGAAGAACTGTTGGATTTTGCCAAAGGCTTTTTGCAGCATCTAATGAGATGATCATGTGGTTTTTTTTCCTTCAGTTTATTTATATGACAGATGATGTTCACAGGTTTTTGTATGTTAAACCATCTCTTCATCTCTGGGATGAAACCTACTTGATTGTGGTGGATCATTTTTTTGATATGTTGTTGGATTAATTTTGCCAGAATTTTATTGAGTATTTTTGCATGAATGTTCATGAGAGAGATTGGTCTGTAATTCTCTTTCTTTGTTGCATCTTTGAGTGGCTTGGGTATCAGGGTGGTTGTGGCCTCATAAAAAGAGTTCAGCAAAGTTCCTTCAGTTTCTACTGTATGGAACATTTTGAGGAGTATTGGTGTTAGTTCTTTGTAGTATGAGGTTTCTGGCCTTGACTTTCGGGCCTAACCTCAAGGTCTAGGCCCACAGTCCCGCAGACCCCCAGACCCGCAGACCGGCAGTCCTACAGAGACACACAGATGCCTTCATTAGTTTTTGACTGATCAGCCTCAGGCCCAGGCATATCACTTGCTATCTCTGTACCCTTCACCTAACCCATGTCTCTTGTTCAGCCATGTGGCTCGGTACCTTTTCTTAGGGCAGCATAGTTGTCCTCTGCTTCTTCCGGGCCTCTCTCTGGAATTCTCTCTGGTGGTCTGTTCTCAGAGTTTTTAGTCTGTTAGCCCCACCTACACTTCCTGCCTGCCTTTGGCCAATCAGCTCTTTTTTATTAAACCAGTGGGTAGGACAATTATTTACCACGAAACAACACAATACCCCCACAGTTCTTCTTTGAATGTCTGATAGAATTCTGCACTGAAACCATCTGGTCCTGAGTTTTTTTTATTTGGGAGATCTTTAATAACACCTTCAATTTCCTTTTGGGTTATATATCTGTTTAGGTCATTTATCTGATCTTGATTTAATTTTGGTAAGTGATACCTGTCCAGAAAGCTGTCCATTTCTTTTAAGTTTTCCATTTTAGTCAAGTATAAATATTCAAAGAATGACCTGATAGTTCTCTGGATTTCCTGGGTGTCTGTTGTTATATCCCCCTTTTCATTTCTGTTTTTTTTTTTTAATATAGATACTCTCTCTCTCTCTCTCTCTGCCTGTTGGTTAGTTTGAATAGGGGTTTATCTATCTTGTTGACTTTCTCAAAGAACCAACTCTTTGATTCATTGATTCTTTGTATTATTCTCTTTGTTTCTATTGTATTGATTTCAGCCCTAAGTTTGATTATTTCCTGCCATCTATTCCTTCTGGGTGAGTTTGCTTCTAATTGTTCCAAATCCTTTACCTGTGGTATTAGGTTTCTTGTGTGAGATTTCTCTAGGTTTTTCACATAAGCATCTAGTGCTATGAGTTTTCCTCTTAGCACTGCTTTCATTGTGTTTGGGAGTGTTGAGGATTCATTTTCATTAAATTCTAGGAGGTCTGTGATTTCTTTCTTAACCTCATCTTTGACCCACCTCTAGGTCAATTGAGAGATGTTCAGTTTCTGTGAATTTGTAGGCTTTCTGTGATTTTGTTGTCTAACTTTAGACCAGGGTGGTTGAATATGATACAAGGGGTTATTCCCATTTTTTTTTTAATGTATTTGCTTTATGACTGAGTATGTGGTCAGTTTTAGAGAAAGTTTCATGGGGTGCTGAGAAATATGTATATTCCATTGTGTTTGGGTGGAAGGTTCTGTATATGTCTATTAAATGCATTTGGGTCATAACATCTGATAGACTCCTTATTTTTCTCTTGCATTTCTGTCTGGCTGACCAAACCAAGGGTGAAAGTGGGGTATTGAAATCTCCCAATATTAGTGTGTGGTATTTGATGTGAGGTTTAAACTTTAGTAGTGTTTCTTTTACATATGTATGTGCCCTTGTGTTTGGGGTCTAAATCTTCAGGATTGAGACTTCATGTTAGTGGATTTTTCCTGAGATGAATACAAAATATGTGTCCTGGTCTCTTTTGATTGTTTTAGTTTTAAGTCTATTTTGTTAGATATTAGGATGGCTACATTAGCTTGTTTCTTGGCATCATTTGATTGTAAAGTTTTTTCCCAAGCCTTTAATATGAGCCTGTGCCTGTCATTTAAGTTGAGATGTGCTTCTTGTATGCAGCAGAAGGACGGCTTCTGTTTTTTTTTTTTTTTTTTCTATCATGTTAGGGTGTGTCTTTTTTATAGATGAATTGCATCCACTGATATTAAGGGATATTCATGACCACTGATTGTTATTTCCTACTATTTTTGGTGGTATAGTATTGTGTTTATTTCCCTTCCTTGGGTTTTTCTTTTGTGGGATTATTGATTATTTGTGGTTTCATGGGTTTTTCTGGTTTTCTTAGGTTGAAATTCTCCCTCTAGTGCTTTCTGTAGGGCTGATTTGTGGATAAGCATTGATTAATTCTGGTTTTATCTTGAAATATCTTGTTTACTCCATATATGGTCATTGATAGTTTTGCTGGGTATAGTAGTCTGGGCTGGCAGCCGTGCTCTTTTAGTGTCTGTATAACATCTGACCAGGACCTTCTTGCTTTCATTGTTTTTACTGAATAGTCTGGTGTTATTCTGATGGGTCTGCCTTATAGGTATTTTGACCTTTTTCCTTTGCAGCCCGTAGTATTTTTTCTTTGTTCTGTAGATTTATTGCCTTGATTATTATGTGGGGAGCAGACTTTATTGGGGGGGTGGTGTCTAATCTGTTTGGTGTTCTGTAAGCCTTTTGTATCTTTGTAAGCATTTCCTTCTTTAGGTTGGGAAAGTTTTTTTCTATGACTTTATTGACTATATTTCCTGTACCTTTGAGTTGGTATTCTCCTTCAGTTCCTATTATTATTAGATTTTGGTTTTTCATGGTGTCCCAAATTTCCTGGACATTTTGTGTTAGGACTTCTTTGGTTTTAATGCTTTCTTTGGCTGATGTATTATTTCCGCTATTAAGTCTTCCACTCCAGAGATTCTCTCTTCCATATCTTGCATTCTGTTGGTTATGCTTGCATCTGTAGTTCTGGTTCATTTCTTTAGGTTTTCTATTTCCAGCTTTGCCTCGATTTGTGACTTCTTTATTGCATCTATTTTAATTCCCAGAATTTTCTTTCACCTGTTTTCTTTTTCTTGGTTTTCTTTTTTTTCTTTCAGAGATTTGTCAATTTCTTCCAATTTTTTGTTTGCATTTTTTCCTATTTCTTTAGGGAATTTTTATATCCTCTCTTAAGGCTTCTATTATCATCATAAAGTTGTTTTTAAGGCTGTTTTCTTCTGTTTACTCTTCATTGCTGTGCTCAGGTCTTGATGTTGTAGAACCGCCAGCTTCTGGTAGTGCTTTGCTGTTTTTTATATTCTTATATGGCTTGCACTGGCATCTGCCCATTGCTTTGTCAGTTCACTCTTGGTCAGCTCTTAGTTGGCTATTAATAAGTTGTGGGTCCAGGGGCCGTGTGTCTTCAGCTGCAGTTGCCTCTTAGTCAGCTGTAGACCAGGGAGCTTCAGGGTCTCCAGCCGTGTGTGATGATGCAGTTTGCAGTTGGGGACAGGGTTTGGCCCATAGGGTAACTGATCTTCCAGCTGTGTTTGCTGGAGATTGTGCTTGGAGGGCTCTCCCAGCTTTCTTTGGTTTAGGACAGAGCTGGGTGTGGGTGGGTTCCTGGGGGCTCTGTCAGGCCAGGCTTCTTGAGACCACCTTCTCTGCTAGGCCTGGGGATCAGGGTACACTCACCTCTTAGTTGGTTCTGGACTAGGGTTCTGCAAGGTCTCCAGTTGTCAGTGTGTGAGGGTTTTTTGTTTGTTTGTTTTTGTTTTGATTTTTCAAGTTAGTTAATTTTTCTTGCTCTTATTCTTAGAAAGCTTTTTATTTTTCTTACTTTAAACTTATTTAACTTTTATAATCCTTAGGGGAGCAGGAGAATCTGAGGTTCCTCCTTTATTCTAATTTAAACATTTTGTGTTATATATTTTTATGTCTTTCACTGCCTTAGTTACATCTCATGGATTATATTATATTTTCTTTTCATTAAGTTCAGCATATTTTAATTTTTTTTCTTAATGCTTGGTAGGCAGAGATTTCCTGTCCTGACTGCCTGATCCCAAATAACCACTCAGAGTCTTAATAATAATTATAAATGTTTAGCCAATAGCTCAGGCTTGTTACTAACTAGCTCTTACATTGTAAATTTACCCATATCCCTTATTTATACTCTGCCACATGGCAGTGCTTCTTTTAGCATGGCACACTCATCTCCTGCTCCCTCTGCATGTGACTAGCAACTCCTCTAACTCCACCTTTCCTTTTCCCAGAATTCTTTCTGTGTCAAGCTGTCTCACTCAATCTCTTCCTGCCCAGCTATAGGCCAATAAGCATAATAAGAGCAATATGTTTTCACAATGTGTGAAAGGATTATTCCACAGTAATGCCTGCTCCTACATAAAATTATCAATTCTATTCAATTCAATACAATAGTTTTTTTTTTTTAAAAAAAAATTGGACACAGTAATTCTAATTCTACTTTTGTATAAAATAAAATGTAAGACACTAAATGATGACATTTAAAACAGGAAAATAAAGCCTGAACTTTTCTGTTATCAAAACACATCATTTTAAAAAAACAAAATATCCCCCAAAACAATTGAAAATAAATGTCAATAATACAGAAATAGATGCTTAAAGAATGAAATAAAATAACTAAAAAAATTTCATGGTTATAGATGATTAGTATAATATAATGCAGTACTCCAAATTGTTAAAAAAAAAAAAAACAATTATTCTTCAAATGGCGTCCAGAAAATCAGCTATACACTGAAAATACATAAAGTAAAACTCTTACCTCACTTTTGTGTGAAAAAAATAAATTTTGGATAGGGAAAGGTATAAATAAAAATAAGAAACAACCCTTTAAAGGTATTGTAACACAGAATATGTTTGTGGTGTATGTGTATCCCCTCTACATGTGTTTGCAGAGGCTAGATGCACACAGAGGTATTTTTATCTAGCAATCTCTATCTTAATTTTGAGACGAGTTCTCTCACCAAACATGGAACTAGCTGCTTTGGCTGGCTGGACTGGCTTCAAGCCTGAGAATCCACCTCCCACTGCACCCCAGGGTGGGGACTCAGGCACATATAGCCCTGTTCAGCTTTTATGTGAATGTTGAGGATCAAAACTCAGGCCCTTGTGTTTGTACAGCAAACACTTTATCCACTATGAGAAAAGAAAAGCCCTACTAAACAAAATTCAAATGCAAGAAATGGGGATAATCAGACATAGTAGAGCAACAAGAAAACTTGAAGAAAATATTTACCATAATTAACTTTTGTATTGTAGGATAAATTCAAAATAAAGGTATTTCCTTTGTTCCACAAAGATCTTCAACAGGAGACCCACTCTTTTTGAGCTTAGAAATCTTTTCCTAACAAGGGAAAACAACTACAGAATGCTTTTAGCAAATTATGTTGTGTGCTCTCTCTAGAAAGCCACAGTTGGCACTGATCTTAGTAGCTGAGTTAAGACCATATGGAGGCTCTTCTAGCACTGCTACCATATGACTGTTTTCAAAGTTCCTGAAAGATTGTGTATGGTGATATATTTTATATTTAATAAAATCAATCTGTAATATTAGTTGGCAGATGTTTGTTATTCTAAAGATTTCCTAGAGTAATATGCTTTTCTTTTGTTTTGCTTTCCTTCAAATTGAAATCTATTTTGTGGACAGTGTAAAGAATTAATTACAGGAAAATTAGTTATATCAAATTCTATATCATGAAAGAAAGGGTCTCAAATTATTCCAGCTTCCACCCTATAAAATTACATAAACAAACTAAACCAAATCCAATATAAACAGAAGAAGAGAAATGATAAAAATCTGAAAGTAATATACTGGAAAACAAACTCCAAAATAAAAGTTGTTTAAACAAAAAGCTAATTTTCTGAGAAAATCAAGGAAACTGGCAATACATTTACCAGACTGATCCCAAAACTACATAAAAACAGAAAATACAAGAATTAAGAATGAATGCAGAAACATCTCTTCAGATTCTTCAGTATCAAGGATTTAATAAGTGGGATTCTGTGAGCAACTTTAGAACAAATTAGTGACAAGGGGAGTTCTTGAAAGATATAAAAAGCTAAAACTCACAAAAGAAATAAATACACTAAATAATCCCAATCTATTAAAGAAATCAAAATGTTCTTAACAAACTTTTTAAATTTAAATTTTATTTTCTGTGCATTGGTGTCTTGTCATCTACATCCTTCCTATAAAACTAGAGTCACAGACAGTTGTAAGCTGCCATATGGGTGCTGGGAATTGAACCCCGGTTCTCTGGAAGAGCAGTCAGACCACTCCAGCCCCTTGAAATATTATTAAAATCCTTCTGTGAACAAGATATATTGATAAATTATTTTAAAGAAAAATTAAGTCATTTTAATATCTTAGAACAAGAGAAAAAATAAATATTGAATTGGGGGCTTTATACAACATAGCAAAAAGCCACAGATTTTTAAATTTGTAACATTTCAAAAATCGAAGAATGAGAC
Source organism: Phyllotis vaccarum (assembly GCA_033318265.1). NCBI lineage: Eukaryota > Metazoa > Chordata > Mammalia > Rodentia > Cricetidae > Phyllotis > Phyllotis vaccarum. The sequence continues at coordinate 86,842,340 of JARWLC010000004.1, read as the reverse complement.
AGTATTTTTGGTGCTCACAAGCAAAATTGTACCATTTAAAAAAATTAAAATGGCAAATTTCCAATAGTTGGTGGGAATAAATTACTAAATGTATGTTACAAGCCAGTTCCTTATTTTTGACATTGAAGTATAACTTCCTTTTTTTGAGTGTTCTTGGTGAAGAAACAAATGAAAGGTTGGTGTCTAAACACATCCTGCTTCACTTTGGTGACCTTACTTCTAGGCTCAACACACAGTGCTTATAGCTGAAGATACCAGACTCCTAGAGCACACTGTTCTCATAACAGTGACTCTGACCATCTTGTTTCAGACCTTGACAACAAAGGAGTTAGAGGTCAGAGGAAATGAGTAATTTCTGCTGAAAGCAAGTTTTGGTTTCTAGTAAGGAGGGGACAACTCCCTTCTGTGGTTTTTAAGATGTATGGATTTGAGGACACAGAACTCACAAACACTGAATATAATGGAACTAAAGAGGGAGAGAAAAAGGTAGACCTTCCAAATTCCCTCTTGAAGAAGAATCCATGAGAGCCACAAGTAGAGCAAGAGAGTAATCAAAGTAATTCTGGCAGCTGAGAACGCAAAAGCAAAGTTCACTCCTCAGAGTGAAAGGCAGATTGAGCTGGTCGGCAATGGGAAACAGCTTCTTCTAGTATCTTAATGCATAAAACTCGGTCTGTTATTTCTCTTTCCCTCCTTTATTCCTAGGGCTGGTGATTATGATTTCAATGGGTGAAAGCTTTCTTAGAAGCCAACTTACTCACAAATCAGCATGTTAACAATGATATACATTAGATATAGTAGTATTATAAAGACGTAACTATTCATAAAGTAAAAATGTTTACTTCAGAAAACACAAAAACAGGTACCGTTCAGGTATTTCTAAAAGCATGTTTTGTGGAAGCTGGTCAGAACCTGATGAGCCCAACTTTGCCTTTTTATCACAGTCCTAGATTTCATCTTTCCTCTTACCTTGTCAATTTGGCTATATCACACCCAGGTATAAACCACCTTATTTATCTTCCCTAGTGTTCCCAACATTTTTGTTTTACCATAATATGTTTTTACCTCAACAGTTGGGGTGATATTTCTGTCACAGGCCATGTCAGATTAAAGGAATGCATCAGAAGTTTCTCTGTCTTGTGTGACCAGTCCAAATAATCACACAAAGACTTATATTAATTACGGAATTACAGAAGCATTTTAAACCACTCAATTCGTAAGGTGGTTCTCTGACTTTAATATGATTCAGAGTCATGATTTTATTAAACTTAAGGTCATGGTCTGTTCTCCAAGAAGCCAGGTGGGCTACCAGTCTTCAATAAGTCAATAACAACAACCAAATTAGCAGTAAAAAACCAAAAAAAGATATTTTTCATATGGCCACATTGGAAAGTGGGACAAAAAAAATCCAGCGAAATTCATTTTTAAGATCATTAAAGTTTAAATGGAGCTCCAGGGATGTTCATATCTAAGCATCATGTTCAGTCCTGCTCACCAGTTTCTCTAGCAAGATAGTCTGACAAGTTGTCAGCCCTGTGGGTAATCTTTTTATCTGAGAGGCAAGTACCTCCTCTCACTGACATCAAGTTTTAGGTTTTCTGTTTCCCAGCAGGAGATTGCTAGAGAAACTACAGTTTTTTTGGAGTTCATTGTTTTAATAGTCTGACAGCCAAATAAAGTACACAAGTGTCACTTCAAAAATCTATTTTTCCTGCCAGACTGATTACAATGGAGGACTATAGCAGATTCATGCTCTTTAAAATTGATGGTGTCTGGGCCTCTGGATTCCTCAGGTGATTCTTATATCCATCCAAATTAAAGAACTTTTTGATGTAGACATCAACCTTTTTTTGTGTCATCCCATCATGAAAAAAAAAATATTTCTAAGCACACTGATATAAATACCACAACGTTACCTACAGGAAAAAACCTCTATTCCCGAGAAGACAAGTTAGTACTGTAAAAGTTCAGTGTTATGCCCAAGGCCAGTAGTTCTAGCATTATCCAAGAGCTCATTAAAAAAGCTAATTTAGGCTGGAAATGGAACTCAGAGGTAGAGAATTTGCCTACTATGTATGAAATTGTGAGTTTGATCCCTACACTGCAAAATGAATCACTTAATTTTAAAAAATCAAATAAAAATTTAAGCCTTGGGCTTCTTTCAGTTCCATAGAAGCATGTAGGGAGATTATGTTGTTCCATTGTAAATAATTGTCCCTGCCTATGAGTTTAATAAAAAGCACTGATAGCCAAAGGCAGACAGGAAATATAGGTGGGACTACCAGACTAAGAAGACTCTGGGAACAGAGCAGAATGTGAGAGAGAAGCCGGAAGAAGCAAAGGACAACTATGCTGCTCTGAGAAAAGGTACCGAGCCGCATGGCTGAACAGGATAAGAGTCATGGGTTAGATTAAGGGTAAAGAGCTAGCAAGTTATATGCCTGGGCCTTAGGCCGATCAGCCTAAAACTTGTAAGCATCTGTGTGTCTCTGTGGGTCTGCGGGTCTGAGGGTCTAAACCTGGAGGCTAGGCCCGAAAGTCCAGGCCAGAAACTTCCTACTACAGAAGCAGAATTAGCTTTCCAAAAGATGTCTGGGAAATCCTTATGCAGATGAAGACTGAGAAGCATTAGCTTTAACAACCCTAACTTTAAAACGCTGTATTCTTTCTGACCTCCACCATAATTTATGTACATTCAGGAAAAGGCTTGACTTTGCTGCAGTTGACTCAGAAAAGCAAGGGAAGTGAGGCTGAAATTTGCTGTGCTCAGCTATCCTTACTCCTGTCTACACTTTAGGGTTTGCATGTATGTACTGGCTTCTCTGCTAATTATTATAAACCTCACCTCAATCAAGACATGACATTTCTTTGGACTTTAGTCTTTTATCTGTAGGTGGGTTCAAACATCTAGCAAGAACCTTTTGACCATTGTTTAAAACTGATATGAGCTTAGATATACAGACATCTGCTTTAAGTACTGCTTCCAACTCATTGATCAAGAATATTACATCATAATTTTAAGTTTTTGAGAAGCTTTTGTAAGTTTCCCACAGCATTTAAATTTCTACCAGTAAATCACATATTGACCTTTACACATAGCAGTTGACTTTAGTACCCACTCTCTAATAGACAAGGCCAATCCAGACAAAAAACTAAATGAGAAATGCTGGAGCTAAATAACATAACAAATCAAGTGTACCTAATGTACCTAGAAAACATTTACAGAATATTTCACCCAAACATGAAGGCAGAAATCTCTCTTAAAATACACCTATCCAATATTAATATTTGTTGAAATATAAGCCAACACTGGTGATACAGGCAACAGCTTATATAGGCGCCTGATAGACTGGATTATCTGAGCAGTGGACAATGGATGCCAAACCGGTCTCTCCAGCAATCAGGAACCAGGAAACGGGCCTTACCAGGGTCCCAGCAGCCCCTTATGAATGGGATTGGCACTCCCCCTTCAGGAGACCAGGACCCTGATAAGTGTCTTCGGACCTTATCAGCTGACACCTGAATTCCACCACATCTCCCCCTTTTGTCTAACTAAGAAGGTTCTAAACTAAGACTATATACAATAGGAATTATTATGAGGTAGTATCTAGGAGAGGATAAGGCACAAACTACAACCAAAACCTAAATATATAAAGTACATCATGTATTTCTAGAATATTGGTAGATGATAGGGTGTACAAATTACTTCAAAACTGTTCATCTGGGATAGTGAGAATCCAACACCTGAATGTTCCTCACTAAGGGATAATAGGGTAGTAACCTTAAATACCTATTCTTCAACCCCTCATGGAACTGTCTCCAAAATTGACCATATACTTGGTCACAAAACAAATCTCAACTCATATAAAAAAGTTGAAAACATTCTTCATCCTACCTGATCACTTATACATTACAGCTAAATATCGACAATAACAGAAACAATAGAAAGTATACAAACTCATGGAAACTGAAAAATTGGTTAAGACAGAAATTAAGAGGAAAATTAAATTAAACTTTTTTATAATTGAATAAAAACAAAAACATACATATCCAAACCCATGGAACACAATGAAGGTAAGTGCCAAGAGATAATTCATAGCACTAAATGCCCATAACTTGATAGCACTCCTGAAAGCTGTAGAACAAAAGTATACCTAAAGGAGTAGATGGTAAGAAATGAACACATGTGCAGGGCTGATAAGATTGATAGCTAAATTAACTAAAAGACGGGAAGAGAAGATCAAAATAAATAATATAGTGATAAAAAGGTGGGTATCACAGCAAACATCAAAGAAATCTAGAGACTCATGGGGAACATACTATTAAAAATCTATACTCCACAAAATTGGAAAACTTGAAAGAAATAGATGATTGGGGTGGGGATATATAACAACTATCAAGGTTAAATCAAGACCAGATAAGCAGTTTAAATAGACCAATAACTTCTGCTAAAATAGAAGCAATACAATAATTATAAGTCTTCCAACAAAAAAACAGTCCAGGACCAGACAGAGTCAGTACAGAAATCTACTGGTCCTTCAAAGAAGAATTAAAACCATTACTCCTTAAATTATTCTGCAAAATAGAAACTGAAGCGGCACTTTCTAATCCTTTTTATGAGGCCACAGTAACTCTTATTCTTAAGCCATGAAGATCCAATGAAGAAAGAAAATTACAGATAATTTTCTCTTATGAATATAGATATAATGATTTTTAATAAAATACAAATTGATTTGGTTTCCAAGAACATATCAGAAGGATCCTTCATGATCAAGTAAACTTCATGATTCAAGTCCAGGAAAAGCTAAGGATACAAAAGACAGACCTCAAAATGGTAAATGCAATATACATCAAGCTCCCAGGAAACATCAATCTAAATGGAGAGAAAGTCAAAGAATTGTCACTAAAGTCAGAAACAAGGCAAGGATATTCATTCTTTATATATTTGTTTCATATAATACTTGAAGTCTTATCTAGATAGAGTAACTAGACAACTTGGAAGGATCCAACAGATACAAACAGGAAAGGAAGACGTCAAAATACCTTTATTTGTAGGTTAAGGAGTCTCTGTATAAGAGAACCTTTAAAACTACAGCTGATAAACACTTTTAGAAAAGTAGTTGGATACAAAATTAACACACAATAATCAGTAACCTCCTTATATACAATTGACAGACTAATAACAAAATCAAGGAAAGAAAACCTTTCACAATAGCCTTAAAAAACAGATTGGTAACTTTAACCAAGCAAATGAAAAGCTTGGCTAACAAAAACTTTAAGACACTGGAGAATAAAACTGAAAAAGATAACAGGAGATGTAGGGGGATTATGTTGTTCCATTGTAAATAATTGTACCACCCACTGGTTTAATAACATGACACTTATCCTGTTCCGCCATGCAGCTTGATACCTTTTTTCAGAGCAGCATAGTTGTCCTCTGCATCTTCTGGCTTCTCTCTGGCATTCTGCTCTGTTCTTCCAGTTCCCAGAGTTTTCTTAGTCTGGTAGCCCACCCATGCTTCCTGTCTGCCTTTGGCCAATCAGCGCTTTTTATTAAACCAGTGCGTGGGACAATTATTTACAATGGAACAACATAATCCCTCTACAAGCAGATGGAAAGATCTTCCATGCTCACCAATAAAATTGATAAAATGTTAATAGCCAACCCACCAAAAGCAATTATGATGGCTATCTTTGGTTATCAACTTGACTACATCTGGAATTAACCAAAACCTAAAAAATCTAGGGCATGATTCCGAGGATTTTTTGTTTAATTTTAAATGGGAAGATCTACTTTGAATCCAGATCTTTTGAAGTGGGAAGACACATCTCTAATTTGGTTGCTCTTTACAAACTGGTGATAAAGTTCTATTGCTGAAGACAGCGTATCTCACTGTATGTAATGAAGTCTAGCTGGTGTCTCAGTAGAAGTTTCATCCCTACTGACTACTGTTCATGGCACTAGAACGTACTCTCCAGAATACCAGAGGAAAAAGATAACCACCAACCCAGTTACAAGCCCTATGATTGTGTGCGTATGTGTGTGTATTTCATTCTTTTCTAAAAATCTGATTTTCTTTCTTTTTAAAAAAATAGTCTTTTGTTGTTGGCTTTGTTTTTTTTGCTTGTTTACTTGTTTTGATTGTTTTCTAAAGATAGAGAAAAAAGGCTTGGTGTTGGATGACTGGGGAAATATGGAGTTCCTACAAGGGGAACTTTGAACAGAATATACTGTATAAAATTTATTTTCAACAATAATTATTGTTCTTATTGCATTGAGTTGTGGTAGTTCTTAAATATATTTTGTATTAATTTCCTATCAGTTGTAGGTGGTAGTGTAACAATACACAGAAGGGTTTACATTTAGATGTAATTGTAATGTTTTATTTGTTTCTTCTTTTCTTGGTGTCATATCCAAGAGACCATTGCCTTTTATCACCAACCAGAAGGACAGGGAAACTGAGGCAAGGCCACAGAAAAATCTCATGAGTAGTTTTGATAATATCAAGTCTTCTAATCCACAAACAGGCTGTTCTCATTTGGGGCAGTGTAGTTTAATTTCTTAAAAGCTTTGGTAGTTCACAGTATATGAGTTTTCATCTTCCTTGATTAAATTTATTTCTAAGTATTTTTGTAGTATAATTATAAGTTGAATTATTTTTAAATTATCATTTTTGGCTTTGTATTGTTTTACATATATTGTAAGCCATTTTATATTATTATGTGCCTTGTAACATTGCCAATTTAATTTGTCATCTCTAAGATTTTTTTCCTTTTTTGTGGAGCTACATAAAAGATTATATAATCCATATGCAGAGATTGTCTTACTTCTCTTATAATTTCATTGTCTTTTATGCATTTATTTTCTCTAATGTGTATGTGCATGTCGGGGTATGAATGCAAATGCACAAGTATACATATGCACATGGAGGCCAGAAGTCAAATTCAGATGTTGATTCATAGACAATGTGCCTTGGTTTTTTAAACAGGGTTTCTCAGCGGTCTGAAACTCACCAATTTGGTCAGGTTGGCTGGTCGGTGAGTCACAGGAATCTGCCTATACCTATCTACCTAGAGCTGGGATTATAACCAAACATTACCATGGCCTTTTGCCTTTTCTCTTGGTTCTGGGGACTAAACTTGGGTTCTCAAGCTTATGTTGCAAACACTTTATTAACTGAGCAATTTATTCAGACCTCTTTTAATAAATTTTTCTTGTCTAGTTTACCTTATAGGACTTTCAGTGTTATATTAAGTAGTGATAGTAAAAGTGTACATTCTTGTCTTATTCTTAGTCTGAAAACTTTTTAAAATACATGCTTTTTTTTTAAAGATAGGTTTTCACTTTGTCACCCTGACTGGTCTGGAACTGCTAGGTAGAGGAATCCAGCCTGGAACTCACAAAGATCCACTTGCATCTGCCTCCTGGATGCTAGAATTAAAGGTGGAATTCTACATTCTACATAGATGGACCATTACATCTAGCTACATTTTTTTACATTATTAAAGTAAAAGGATTTCGTCACTTTGAAAAGAAAGAAATTGTTTCACTAGCAACAATGCTGAAGAACAGAAAGGAGGAAAAGAGGATGAGAAATTTGTGGCAGGTATATTGTGTAGGTATGTGTGCAGCACAGTTAAAATTTTGATAGCTATTAAATCAAAGAATGAATTAAAATGAACAGTGGTATAGGATAGGCAAAAATACTTAATCAAAATTGAACATCATAAAATAAAATGACTTTGTCTTTATGCCATTGAATTGCTTCCTAAGAAACCCCAGCCTTGATAATAAGCTAAACAAAATACTCTAAAATACATACAAAGCAAAAGGTAGCACCTTGAGTCAGAGCTTTGAAATAAATATCTCTTTGTATCTCCTTTCATGAAGAGTCTTCTACTTGGGCCTTGGTCTTAAGGAGCCAAGTAAAAAGTACCCATGACACATCTGTTGAAAGATAGTAAATTGGTCCAAAAATATAGAGAGGGAACTGAAACATTTCACATAAGGCAGGGTTAAAGGAACCAAAAGAGGAAGATAATGTTATAGAAAAAGAGGAATAGAAATCGAATTGTTTTACAAATATCTATCCCTCTTCCCTGAGTATTCCATCAAGAAACAATAAGGTGGAAATGATCCAGGACTAGTAACCCAGAGAAAAAGAATTTTCTGCTCTTTTACAATTGAGAATTCAAGCATCTTTCATGGGAGAGTAGTATAATTTATTGAAATAATTTTTAAAAGTAGAAATTATGTTTAAAAGTAGAAATGGATTTTCTTTGTTTCTAATTCCCTGCCTTCCATCTCAGAGACTGACATTAGGCTAAATGACCTCTGAATCCTTCTCAGAGTTAGAGATAAGGCTGGAAATGCCTTTGTCTGATAACCATCCTGTGCTCTTTTTGATGGACTCTCATATCAAGATAATTGATTCTTTATACTGAACTTGCTGCTCCAGCAGAGGACCTGGTTAATTTTCCAGCATTCCATGACCTTTGCTTAGTATCGTATTTACATATAAGTCTATGACTCTCAGAGAAGGTATCAGAGCAGTAGGCTTGATTGACAGTTTCTCAGGAGTGCTCCTTTTCAGCCACAGCCAAAACCTTTAAAATCACAAACTCTAAAGTTGTTGGTCAGTCTTTAAAAAAACTTGGATTTTTGTGCACTTGGATTTTTATTCATTACATATAGCATATATAGCATAGACAATAAATGTATTTTACAATTGATATATATATATCAAATATATATATTTGGCCAATAGTCCACACAAAATCTTTCATAACAAAAAAATTTAGGCATTGGTATACTTTTTAAGGACTCCAAAATGAGGTTCCAGGAAAATAACATTACTGGGGTGGCAGAACTAAAGACAGTAGGGCTAGAATTGCAACTGATTCCATCAAAACTACCCCAAGGCACACAATTTCTAGAAAAAGCAAACAAACAGACCTCCCCTATGAAGCAACATAACTTTACAGGGTATTTTTAGAAGCACATAATGATGGGTCAAGTGTGTAATAAATAGTACAGATAGATATATTAAGTGCTCCCCTGGGCAGAGTTCCTGGTCCAGCCGAGAGCAGGGGAGGAGAGTCTGTATGAGCAAGGGGATAGGGATTATGAGGAAAATTCCCACAATGATGGCTAGCTGGAGCTCTGGGGAGCTCACTAAATCAAGAACAGCCACTGGAGATCCATCAGGAAAAGGAGTTAGGCCTTCCAAAGGTAGGCAACTTTGGACTGGCACCGGCAGTATGTAGAGCCACAAGGGGTGAGATCAGACTATGTTCTTGGAGCCCATTCCCTGCAGAGGAACACCTAACCCAACACTGACTTTGGGATGAGTAAATCGGGTTTGCCTGGAGTGGGTGTGCCACGCTGAGATGACCCACCTTGAGACTTCTTGCCCTTTTGAGAGAGGGGATGGGTGGATGGGGAAGGGCGAGGCTGAAGGCTGACTGGGAGGGATTAGGAGGAGGGAAGGTAGGGGGAGCAGAGGGATACATTGATAAAAAAAAAAAAAAAAAGATGTAGACTACCTTAAACATAAAATAATTAAGTGATCCCATTTTTTAGGTATTTATATATGATCATGTTGGTTAGGAAGCTGAGTCTCAAAGAGATATTGGTTTCTTCTCAGGACCACAATCAACTGGACCTAGCAGAGCTGGATCATAATGTGTGCTTTCTAGTCTGAGACTGCCTAACAACTCCTCATATATTACATTTTGTCATCCAAATCAACAGGAGGCAGCTCTGGATCCCCCCACTTGATGCTTTTCACTACCCAGAACATTTCTTTTTCTATTGCAGAAGCTCTGTTTTTCTAGGCTAATGGTCTTCAAGCCTCGATGTCCGTCAGGATCACCTGAGAATCTTGTTAAGACACAGATAGCATCATTCTAAGAATTTTGGTTCTGAAGGCTTGGATGAACTCATGCACTATCTCCCTCTCTGTTTCTCTCTCCACTTTTGCTTTGTCCATTTCTTTCCCTTGATCATCTTTTCAGATTTATATCCACCAAGGCTCATATTGAATCTTTTTTCTTTTATCAAGTATTTTATGAAAACTGCCATAAAGAGGGTCTCCTCTGAGTCCTCTAAAGCACAGACATCTACATCTATGGGCATTGTCTTATGTCGCTCTTTGTTAACACTTCTCCAGATTTTCACAGTGTCATTGCCTTTGGGACAAGTATATTATGCCTAATGATACATGCCTGTGATGCACTCCAAATGAGTTATAGTCCACATTCTTGTCCCTCTCCCTACCATGTTTATGGTTCCTGCAAAGCCAATATTATTTGGGTAGAACTTCAACTAGCTGTGGTTAGCCAGGATCTATCTCATTATTTCCATCACCTGTTGCCCACCCAGAGTTAGGCCAGTAATGTCTGCCAATCAGAATCTCTGCCACATCCAGGTTGTGGTTGTTTCTTTTTTTTTCCTCAGGCCACTGTACCCACAAAGAGTGCATTCTGGATTTTCTGATGCTATAGCATCATGGCCCTGTCATAAACTACAGATATGAGCATAAAACCAGACCTCGATGTCATCCTTTCCCTCCCAACTGGCTGTTATGTTGGAGTTATTGATAAATGTCTGTCAAATAGTGTGTGCTATGCCTTACCACTGGAAAATCTTCCTCTTAATGGTAAGCCACTGCTAAGACATCTACACTGAGTCCAGATCTAGCACACAGCATCTGACGTACATAAGGACAAGGGATTAGCACCTTAACATGGGTCTATACAAATCCTCTCAATTAACTTGACTGAGTTGGGTTTTCATTTGCAAGTAAAAAGTAAAAAGTTTTGACTTCATATCTTTCTTCTCAATGATTATTTGAATGGAAGAAATAGAAACATCCACTCTTCTTCCTTTGTTTATTAAAATTAAATTACTACTTGGATCATCTTTCTCTGGTGTGTGTGTTTTGTTCATGCATGTACTTGAAGATATAAGGTATACCCTCTGCCTACATTATTCCCTTGAGACAGGGTCTTTCTCTGAATCTGAAGTTGGGATGGCGGCCAGAAAGCCTTAGCCATCTGTCTGTTACCATACCCCACTATGCCATGGCTGCATGACTATGACTAGCTTGAGGACTGGAAATTTGAATTCAGATCTTTGCACTTACTCAGAAAATTTTCTTACCTGATGAGAAATCTTCCCAACTCTTTATTTCTATTTTTGATTATGTAGTTTTGTATATTTTTATTTATCTGGACACTTTCCATAATCTTAGAGGTGAGATAAATTCATGTCTGATCTCTAATCCTTGAAATGCCATTTACAAGAATCAGAAGTTGCTGACCTTTCTTGTTTTGACTGTCTATGCCTTGTTTTCTTATTTTATTATTTGGCACAGAATCAGTGGACATCATGTGTATTTTGTTATGAAAATAAGACAAAATCAAATGGAAACATGATGACTGCTTTATCTGTATGTGTTATATTAGTTCAGATCATGTGTGACTAAACTAAATGTATAAAATCCTAGAACTCACTAGTTTTTTTAAGTAGGGCACAAGAAGCATAGAAACCACAAGGAATGCAAAGCATTTATGATGAGAAGAGACAAAAAAGTCTGTACTTTTAAAGTAGCAATCTAACAATCCCATCACAGTAGAGCAAGGAAGTTACAAAGGACAGCATCAAAGTGCCTTCAGACTGTTTACAAACCTATTTTTGTTCTGCTCTCACCTCTCTGGACATGTTATTCCCACATTTTCATTTGGTTGTGTCTTGTCATACATAAGTAGGAAAGAGATAGTTTTTTTTTTATATCAACTTAACTTTCAATTTGAGTGGTTTAACCCCAAAAGAAGTTCAAAAGAATTCTTTTTAAGTCATCTGAGAGCACATAACCTTCAGTTAACCTTCGGAGTGGTATTTAACATAATTTAAAGTATCTAACATCCATGTTAGTCTTCTTAAAGCATTTGGAGAGTGCAAATTAGTTTCATTTCATTGGTTTGTATAAGAGTTGAAATGATCCCCATCATTCTCCTAGAAACCTGAAACACCACTGCTATGACTTCACTGGGATCCTGCTTAGCTAGCAAATATATCAGAGCTGTGCAGCTGGTAATGTATTGTCCTTGAAGTATTTCAAAGGCCACACAGCACTCATCTTCCTGACTGAAAATCCTGTAAAACATGACCCTATCTATTACTGCAAGATAGATATAGAGTTCTCAACTCACACAAAAGTATCCTCTCTGTTTCCCTTATCCACATAAATATTTAAGATGTAAATTCTCAAGTTTCTAAATATTTATATGGCATAAATGAGATGAAGGTGGCAAAAACAGTTTTGTGGTTCCCCCAAGATCCACTTTGAGTGTACAATGGACATCCTCACTTCTCACTGTTCTCTAGTCTTGTAAGGTCTACTCTCTGGGAGGCAGACAGGTGACTACAAAGTGGGAGTGCCCTGATTTGCAAAATTCTAGCAATTGATTTAGCTCTAAATGTCAGAGCCCATGTGGTCGTTTTATTTTGTTTTGTTTTTGACCCTTCAAGTTCTAAGAAAAAAGCAAAATTCTTTCTGGGAATTTCTTAGTAGGAATATACTTGCGAACCAAATGACAAGTTAATAAAGGGGGGAAAGAAGTATATTTAATATTTGGAGGGAATGATTACTTTTCAAACATGTGGCTTTGGATTTCAACTTTTATAGAATCTTCAATAAAGTATAGTAAATGTTTTAAAAAGTAGTAAAAGAAAGAAAAAAGGAATTTACATTTCTGTAGATGGAAATGTGTGGGACAGTTGAAAAATGGCAACAAAAGTCTAGTTAGTAAAATTTGTGAGTGCTGATTCTTCTGATGTAATTTCCAGGTTGATAAAGATCAAAAATTGTCTTTAGTGGTTAGTCATTTCTCTCTAGTATAGGAGGATACTTTTTGCCTTAAAAAATTTTATGTCCTACTCTGAGACAAATAGAGGGAAGGCAGAGAGAGCTTCCTGAATCTACTGCTATTAACCAACCACCAACAATATGCCAACAAATATGGCAGTCATGTTCTGGTGGTAAATATGGGCCTCCTGCAAAAACAGGGGTAGTAGCTTTCATTGTGGCTAGCCTTTGGCTATTAGTTCTTCTGACCCTACTGATCTTTCTATTTCCTAGAGTCAGATTATTTTTTATATACCCAACAATGTATTTCTCTTTGTTTTCAAAGTGTCATGGCTAGAATTAGTGTTCTGCATAGTATGAAGATGGAAGTGGAAAACAATCCTAACCAGGGGTCTTGACTATAGAATGGATTTGTTCTAGAACCAAGGAAAAAAAAATTCTAAAAAACTGGAGACCATTTTTGCATAACAAAACCTAAGTCTTATAGACATGTTTGCTAACTTCCTAAAATCTGGAAAGGGCTCTTGGTCTGCTTTAACCTTTCCTGCTGCTCTTACCTCTTGCAGGGAAAGCTCCCAACAGTCCACTCCTCTCACTAGGAATTTAATGCTTTTGCTTGTCACTTGCTGAACATCTACATGTTCAGCATGTAGTTGGAACATGGATGATCCATGAGCTGTTTTGTATCCATTCATCCATCCAAGGCCCCAGAGCTCTCATGATTCAAGTTTGACTAGTGGGGAAATAAATGCTTAGAAGATCCTGACTGCTAGGTTTGTTAATCCTGCAGATCTATTCAGGTTTGCAGAACATTAGGGACATTCTTAAATAGGCACTTATAATGTGCAGATTTTGTTTTAAACAAATCCTCTTTCAGAGGAAGGCGACTTATAATAATAACAGAGTTCCTCTTGATCCTTTCTTTACACAAAAGATCACTAAGCATTCTCCTTCATTAGAAAACTTTAAATAGTATTTGTAACTAGGTTCCAATTCACAGTACTAAAGCAGCACACAGGTGTCAGTGAAACCTCACTGCATTTCCACCATTTTAACCAATGGCCTCATTAACTTTCATTCTCCAGGAGTAATGAGTTCTATTGCATTTGGGTCATGCCAATTAACACAGAGAACAGACAATGGAAAAGCTATGAAAGGCCCATAAGACAAAGAAGCTCAGAGATGAAATATACTAAAGCAGGGGGACAGGGAGTAGCTGACTCATAGTCAAAATTGCATAAGCAAGATTTCAAAATTAATCCTGTGGAGACCTCAGCCCAGCATACAGTGTTCCTGGCTGGAAAAGAAGAACTGTAAATCTTTGAATTTTTTTCTTCAAATCTTTACTATCACTTGCCCTTCAATCTCCGCCTTCTCTTTCTGCAGGAAACTTTATTTCCTACTTCTGCACAGTAAGTTTCTACCTCTAGATTTGAGGTTTTTGTTGCTGAGAAGTCTGAGATACCAGTGACACTAAGAAGCCATCCCTGGTGAGTTGTGCCTTTTCCATGACTTTATGAATGTTAAGCTCAAGTTAAACTTGAGGTGCAGGGCCTGAAAGAGAGGGGACCAGGTGCAGGGCCTGAGAGGCTGTGCAGCCTATGCATGTGGAGACAATAATCAAGAGTCAGGTAGAGGGGAGGGTTTTAATATGCATTAAGAAATGTTAGACCCTAGTGACAGTGAGGAAATAAGGGTGTTACTGGGTGGGACCATCCATTTGGGATCAGGTGATAAAAAGGGGACAACAAAGAGAGAAAAGCACTCTGCCTGATCATCTTCTAGGTACCCAAAGGCTTATTCTGTCTCTCTTAGCATGCAGAGGGCTTAAATTTCTAGAACTTTCTATCATGAAATCTTTCACCTCTAGTCTATATATGGAATAGTCCAAGTCCAGAACCAAAATATTCCTTTAAAATATGCATTTTCTCTTTTCTCATGAGGGCCACACAGGCTGAAAAGAAAACTCTCTCTCTGTGTCTCTCTCTCTCCCTCTCTCCCCCTCCCTCCCTTTCTCCCACCCCCCTGAGATAGTTTCTCTACAGCCCTGAGTGATAGATATGATGCCCCAAAGTGATACACAGACAGTACCTTTCTGACTGCTTGATATAGTAGGAACTATAGGCTGACTGTGTGCCATAGGGTTAGATGAATTGCCTAGTATTTTCCATAACAGCAAAACTTCACAAACAAACCAGGACTTAGTGAAGTGTAATTATCCAGGCATACTTATTTTCATCTTGACTTCCATCAGAGATCTCATTTAGTTTTTTCAGTCTGATGATATGGCTCAGTGACGTGAAATGCAAGCTTGTAAAATTTGGTTATCTCTAAAGAGATGAAAACTGCTGTGCTATATAGGTGGGTAAAAACACATTTATAGTAAAATCATGAAAAAGTATTCTTAACAATCAAGATCTAATGATGTTACATCTTATAATTTTATAATTATTATAGACTTTTGTACACTCATTCAGCGATCACTTACTGGTAACTCTTTAAGTCAGAAAAACTTCTAAGAGTTGGAAATTAAAAACATTGCCACTCCTTAACCTCAGAGAGTTGGATAGTATGCAAAAGATAGCATGATAAGTGCTTACTTAGGTTTCACAAAATCAGAGTGATATGAAAGAGGGTGCGGATTAGGTTTCACAAGAAAAGGGGAATATGAGTAGCAGGATGAATAGGAGCCATTTTAGGCCAAGGGGCATGCATATAATAAATCACCAAGGCATGTAGGAGATGGTGAGGAGCTTGGAGGAAATGGAGAGAAGATGGTTGTAACTGCACACGGGTCTGGGAATGTGAAAAATGGCTGGAGATGAAACTAAGAAGCATTTGCCCTAGTGAGCAGATCAACCACTGAGGTCTCATCACATCCAAATCATGTGGTTACTGAGGATTTCAGGCTGGGAAGTGCATATGCAATGTTAACTGTTAGAGCAGACAGAATGAGAGGGATGAGCCACATATAAGTGAATAAAAGACCAACAAGAAGTAAGTAGTGGATGAGACAAGAAACCAGCAGTTCATAAATGGCAGAGAGGATGAATTTGACAAGTATGTAAGAGGTAGAATTCATATGGTACAACATCAACACAGTTTATCTGTAGATAGCACGTGCTGCAGTAAGTCCTCATCTCTGGTGGACTTCACAACTTAGCTTTTACACAGAAAAACAGATACTTGACTTTAAATTACTCAGCTTTTTTGTAGAAACAGGGTTTTTAATTTTTGAGATTTTATTATGTGTGTGTCTGTGCTAGTGAACGCCATATGGATTTAGTTAACTGCAACGACCAGAGGAGGGCATTGGACTTATCATGGGTGCCAGAAACCGTGTTTAAATCATCTGCAAAAACAACGCTAGCTACTCTTAATTGCTGAGCCATCCATCTAGTCATCTAATGTGAAGCCAGGATTTGAACCCAAACTATTTGGTTCTGAAAAACAATCTTAACTTTCTGAAGAGAGATGATTTGGAATAATACCAGAGTTTGCTTCTTACACAATGTAATAAATGATAATAACTAAGATAAAGACCTCACATTTTTCCTCAGCAAGATAGTTCCTGTATCAAAGTACTTGTATAAATCCAATAGCCTGAGTTCAAATTCCTGTAACTTGTACAGGAGGGAAAGAACATATTTTTTCTGACCTCCAAACATGTATAGCAGTTTGAGTGTTTTCTTATGTATAAGTCATAGTATATGCTAAATAAGGATTGGCTAGGTGAACAAATTCATGAAGAAATGCCATCAAAGAGTGAAAATTAAACTCAAGTTTTGGAGAGGTGGCACTTGAACAGAGAGCCTTGGAAAACATAAGCATACAGGAGAATCAAAATCTTGAGATTAACTGACATTATTCAGTCAATCTGAATTAGAAGAATTTTGAAGCAAAAGTAAAGAGATAAAAGGTAAAAGGAGGCAAAAGCCAAGGATAGTTCCTGAGAGCCTTTATGGAGTGGGCAATGAGATGTCACAAAAAAATGTTAATAAGTAGTCAGGTAGGAATGCCCTTCTAGAAGCTAAAAAAGTATTTTTTTAAAAAAAATATTTATCTGCTTATTTATATTGTGTAACTATGTATGACTGCTTCACTTTATGTGAGTTCCCATGGAGGTCAGAAGATGACAGACCCTTCAGAACTAGAATTACAGGTTTTTATGAGATCCCTGATGTGGGTACAGGAAACCAACTTGGGTTTTCTGCAAGAGCAGCAAGTGCCCTTGACTGCAAAGTCAGCACTCTCTCTCCTTAAAAAGGGTTTTGAATAGGAAAATTAACACTCAATGAGAATGAGTTTAGAACGATGTTGAAACATTTGAACATAGGGTTGTCATTGCAACCCCATCTAAAGAAGAGTGGGAGGTGGAGGCAGGAGTTGGGAGAGTCATTAGAAGGCTTCTGGGTCCAAGAAATAGATAATGCAATTTTCAATGGATTGTTTTCTTTCTCAAATAAGAAGTCAGAAAGTGAATCCTCTTTCTGGTTTCTGCACAATGTCTAAGTCTTTTGTTTATAGTCCTAAGCACCAAGCTCATGCTAGATATGCGAAAATAAGAGGGAACCAGCAGTGTTTCTTTTGTGTCTCATCTTTCTTATTGGAGAAGAACCTCCATAAAAACCTCCTCGTAGACTCTAATTATATCTTGCCATTCAGTGATGGATCATACTCCTGCTCACATGCAGAGGAGATAGTAAAGGCAGACATACACCATTTGTAGCCTTAAGATAAGACACATGCGTACCAGAGAATATCAAGGGTGTTAAGGAAATGGTTGCTGAGTTGACTAGTTGTGTCTGCCCTGAGGAATAAAAAGAAAGTGATATACAAATGATGTCAAAGAGATGACTATAAAGTAAAAACTAAAGACTAGGATGCTTCTTGAGTAGGGCAAGGCTATTTGAATTAGGGAATTTGACATTTGTGTTACAGGTAATCATTTTGTTCTTTGTCCACAGAAACAAGGAAAATGGAAAACAGTGATATGTTACCTCAGATCATCCATGGCATACGATCAACATCTCATTCTTTGTTTACAAGAAGTATCCAAGAGCTTGATGAGGATATCACCACACCTTATGACTATGAGAATGGTGAGCCTTGTCATAAATATAATGTGAAGCAAATTGGAGCCTGGATCCTTCCCCCACTGTACTCTCTGGTATTCATCTTCGGTTTTGTGGGGAACATGTTGGTCATTCTCATTCTGATAAGCTGCAAAAAGCTGAAGAGCATGACTGACATCTACCTGTTCAACCTGGCCATCTCTGACTTGCTCTTCCTGCTTACTCTCCCATTCTGGGCTCACTATGCTGCAAATGAGTGGGTCTTTGGAGATATAATGTGTAAATTACTCACAGGGATCTATCACATCGGTTATTTTGGTGGAATCTTCTTCATTATTCTCTTGACAATTGATAGGTACTTGGCTATTGTCCATGCTGTGTTTGCTCTAAAAGCCAGGACGGTCACCTTTGGAGTGATGACAAGTGGAGTCACTTGGGTGGTGGCTGTGTTTGCCTCTCTCCCAGGAATCATATTTACTAAATTCAAAGAAGAATATAATTATCACACCTGTGGTCCTTACTTTCCATTAAGATGGAAGAATTTTCATGCAATAATGAGGAATATCTTGAGCCTGGTCCTGCCCCTACTTGTCATGGTCGTCTGCTACTCAGGAATCCTCCACACCCTTTTTCGCTGTAGAAACGAGAAGAAGAGGCACAAGGCTGTGAGGCTCATCTTTACCATCATGATTGTCTACTTTCTCTTCTGGACTCCCTACAACATTGTTCTTTTTCTGAAAACCTTCCAGGAATTCTTGGGACTGAGTAGCTGTGTGATTGACAGTCACTTAGACCAGGCCACTCAGGTGACAGAGACTCTTGGAATGACACACTGTTGTATCAACCCTGTCATCTATGCCTTTGTTGGGGAAAAGTTCCGAAGGTATCTCTCTATATTCTTCAGAAAGCACATTGCTAAACATCTCTGCAAACAGTGCCCAGTTTTCTATAGGGAGACAGCGGATCGAGTGAGCTCAACAGTCACTCCTTCCACTGGAGAGCAAGAAGTTTCAGTTGGGTTGTAAAACAAGAGGTAGTTTTTTGTTGTTGTTGTTGTTGTTTTTGTGTTTTTTGTTTTTTATTTTTTTTACGTAGATACAAGAGCAGTTTGCATATGATAACAAGCTTCAAAGACAATGATTTTCATCTTTGGGTTTTGACCCCTTTGGGGGCTGAATGACCCTTTAAAGGAATTGTCTAAGACATCAGAAAACCCAGTTATATACATTACAGTTCATAACAGTAGCAAAATTTCAGTTATGAAGTAGCAACAAAAATAATTTTATGGTTTGGAGTCACCATAACCTGAGGGACTATATTAAAGGATCACAGCATTAGGAAGGTTGAGTACCACTGTTCAAAAATATAGTGAAGAATAGAGATCTTTAAGTCAGCTGTCCAGGAACCTTAGAATTATGACAAGACAGAATGATGTCAATTAATACATGTTCACAAAACATACTAGAATAAATATTGGTAGAATCATCAGCTTTCCAATGACTTCTCTGTCTCTAGGAAGAGCCTCATTGCCATGTGATAATACTATTTGGCCAATCTTCACTATATTCCTCCAAATTTCTAAAAAGATAGGCAAGGAATGGACAGAAAGGAGGCTGTGAGGGTGTCAGAACAGAGTGAGAAGGAGAAACAGATTGTTAAAAATGCTTATCTCATTGATAAAGATGAAAGTGAGCTTGGGCCCTTTTCATTTGGAATGAAATGTCCTGGTCTTTGGTTCCATCTCTGACCTGTATTCAATTATGAAGGCTTTATCATGTTATGGAGAAAATCTGGGAACTTTCACGGCTTATTGAGAACTTTGAATTTCATGATCCTTTTATGCATAACTGCATGATACATTTTTGCTTTGTTATTTTTATCTATGACAATATAAAAAAATCTCTTCAATACCCACTCCATTATTACATGTTTCTCAAGCCACAGCTTCTTACATGATATTTATACAAATTATTGTTTATAAAATACACATTATCAGTGGTTGAGTGAAAAATGATAATGGCTGTTGTTTGCTCATTCCAGGAAGAGCAAACACTGGAGGTAGTGAGTGACCAAGAGTGTGTAGAGGGCTGCAGCAAAAAGGCGGGGCGGATTTGGGACAACAGCAGGGACATGTTTAGAACAATATAGAGTCAGAGTCAAAATGAATGCCTCAGCACTGAGGAAAGGTTTCTGTCTGGGTGTAAATTGGTTTTATTTCATTACTGCATTTTCCTACTGCAGCTGCCTCTTTCCCCATGGTCTTTGTTTCTTAATTTCCATACTTCAAACATCAGTGGGCCTGAAAAAAAGTATGTACAAAACAGTCAAACATAGACCACTGGATAATTCCAGGAGAGAACAAGCACTGGGAACACTTTTGTGGGCAAAGAAAAGGATGGATGCAGCACCAAGGATAGAAACACTTGCTTTGGAAATTATACTCCTACCCCAGGAACATATCTTAATTACCAGGCAGGATAAATCTTGATTAAAAAAAATAAAAAAAAATTACAGATGGAGTAGGAAGAAGTGCATCACAGACTTTCTCCTAGTGCTCTATTTTTTGGATACAAACATAATTCAAAGATTTTTAAAAATCAAAAGTAGAAAAAATAAAATTGACTAGAAACTTTAACTTTTAAATGTGATGAAATACCTCTGTAAGAATGTTTCCCTTACCAAACTTGAATATATTGTAGTAGTTATAGAGAAGCTTCTGGCTTTGAGGTTATCAATTGATATAGAAAACACTGGATTGGCAGGGCCTTGGGTTTGTGATTTATGGACTGACCCAACTATGGTGACACAGAGTCTAAACCACCTGGTGCTCAGCACATGCTACACAGATGCCATGCCAGCAGTGTACTTGCTCTCTCAGGCTTGTTTTTCCTAAACGCCTTTGTATTATTCTTCCTAGATGTTTGTTATTGGTTATTGATTGTCTTTTGGATGAGGGGAACCCCTACATCAAAACAGCTTCTATTTAAAGTTTTGACAATTTAGTTTAGAAAAGAGAAGACTTAGACAAACTAAAAATATCTCTCCTGAATTGAACTAAGAATGTTCTTCCCTATCCCATAGTGTGTTTCTTATCAAACAAAGGAACAGACAAGCTGGGAACTGGAAGTCTTTGTGGTTTGGCTTTGCTATCACATGATGGGAAAAAGTTTATAGAGATAAATATCTTAATAGTTTTGTTTTAGTGGTAAATATTTTTAAATGATATAATTTGGAAAATAAATCAATGCTCCATCTATATTGATAGAAATATTAAAAAGAAACAAGCGTATGTTTTGTTATATCGGTGTGATTGACTGTTTTATTCACAACTACACACATCTTCCTCTGCACTACTTCACAATTACACAGACCTGGTACCTGATGAAGGGGTATAACTTACAGCCTGCCTTCCAGGATATACACCTTTCTGCATCAAAGGACATCTATCATTTCCAATTATAGCCTCAGAATCATGGCTGGCATCAGGCTTTTTTCAGCAAACTAAAGCCATGCATCTTGGCGAGTGGAAGATAAGAGAGATGAAGCCAACGAGAAGAGGAGCAGCAATCCCTGGCCACTATGATAAGCCACTTGGTGAGAGGGTTATCTGTTCAGGGTTATGCTGACTAACACAGATGGGAGATGATATTGATTAAAAATGTTTTCCTATTGTGGGTGAAGTATGAAAACCAGCCTGAGGGTCTACAGATTAGATGGGTAATGTAAAAATGGATGCCAGTGTCATGTCGTTTAGACTTTGTAGCCCAGGGCTCTGAAGAGTGGTATGAGGTACAGAGGGTTCAGATATCATCAAATAACCACAGGGAAAGAAGAGTATATAGAACTCTTTTGAGAATCCAGAGGATGGGGACTATTTCAGTGATGGTCATGCAGCATAGTATAAACATCTACAGCAGGATTTTGTTGCCCTAGAAGAAATTGCCTTGTAGGAGTTGTCTGTCATATGTTTCGAGAAATGAGCTCTAAAGTCATCTGGGGACAACTTTTTTATGAACAGTTGGGAGAAAGTAGGGATGAGGAGAAGAAAGGCCGCCACACTTAGGGATGGGTATTTGGACAGTTTTGGTGGAATAGTGGGCTTGACACTGTTCCTCAATGTCTTGGTCTGTGCTGTCAAAGCAGCTGGGGAGGCTGAATATGTGCAAAGGATCCTGCAGCTGTCTGAAAGGACTCCAGTAAAACCTATCCATCTGTTTTCACTCATTATTTAGACTTCATTGACAAATGAAATTACCTCAAATGAGATTAACCAGCAAGGCTGACTACCCAGGTATCTCTACAGAAACACATGGGAGAAAAGAAGTATGGGTTATGAGTGCCTCTGCAAGGAAGCTCAGAATGGGGTGGAAAAAGAACAGGAATAGGTTTAGGGAGTGATCAATAGAGCCTAGAATTTAATAAGATGTGGATATTTTGGCATATTGTCTTAGTTATTGTTTTATTGCTGTGAAGAGACCCAATGACCATGGCAACTCTCAAAAAAGAAAACATTTAATTGGGATTTACTTATAGTTTCAGAGGTTTACTCTATTGTTCTTATGGTGGGGAACATGGTGGCATGCAGGCATAGTGCTGGAGAAGTAGCTGAGAGTTCTACATCTGGATCCACAGACAGAAAGAAGAGCAAGACACTGGACCTAGCTTGGGCCATTGAAATCTCAAAGCCTACTTCTAATGACATACTTTCTCTAAAAAGGCCACATCTATTCCAATAAGGTCATACCTCCTTATACTTTAAAGTAGTGCCAGTTCCTAGTGACCACGCATTCAAATATATGAGGGAAGTCATTTTTTATTCAAGCCACCACACATTATCTGCAACTTTGATGCGGCTCTGTTATGGTGTGGTATGTTGTGAATGTGTGTGGGATG
Source organism: Phyllotis vaccarum (assembly GCA_033318265.1). Taxonomy (NCBI): domain Eukaryota; kingdom Metazoa; phylum Chordata; class Mammalia; order Rodentia; family Cricetidae; genus Phyllotis; species Phyllotis vaccarum. The sequence continues at coordinate 86,819,500 of JARWLC010000004.1, read as the reverse complement.
GAGGGTATATAAATCAAGACTTGTATCCTTGCTGGCCCCAGCATAAAGTTAGTGTCACATCAGCTCAGCAATATAAAGCATTGGTCAGGAAACTGAGTATAGCTTTGGTTCGTTGACAGTGACTATTAAACCTCTTAATGTAAATTTCAATATGAGATCATTTCTTTTTCTATTGGAGTTCTATTGATCCTTAGAGTCCATTGCACTCTGAAAGGCGGTGTCGAGAGCAGGTGTGAGTTCTACCTTTTCTGCCTCCACCCCCTCCTCAGCCCTGGTTTGTGGTCTGCGTCTGCCTCAAAACGACCTCCACTGTCTCCTTTCTAGGCATAAACCACCATTTCTTTACATAGCTGGTCCTTGCCACAGGCCCTTCTGTGTTGGCAAGGAAAGGTGAACACTGATATCTAATTCCTTCAGAGGACCCAGAGATAGTAAGGACACCCATGACTTCCTATTAGATATGCAAAATTCTCTTCAATTTGATTTCTTCCAACCCACCATTTCTTGGGTGATGATGTTACCTGCCTCTGATAATGGTCTCCACAATACAACAGTAGCCTGCCTACCTCTTTTGTTAGCCACGCAACCTAATGAACATGAAGTATTGAAATACCTTTGCTTCCTCATTTACATACCCTGCCTCTACCCTCCACCTCCAATTCCATCCCTTAATCCCTTGTTCAGAGGACTGGTTGTCCTGTGAAGGCCCATAATGTGGGAATATCTTTCTGTATGCTGTGAATATTAATCTTTACGTAAAGGAGCTGTTTTGACCCATGACAGGCACCATAGAAAAAGTAGGTGAGGAATCAGAATAGGTAGGAAAAGAAGGGTGGAGTCAAAGCAGATCAAGCCAACCACCAAAAGAAGAAATGTGTAAGGAACACAGATGAGCCATGGGCCACATGGCAGACAGATTAATGGAAATGGGTTGAGTTAAGATGAAGGAGTTAGCTAGCAATGTGCCTGAACCATAGGCCACACAGCATGAAGTTAATATATGCATCTGAGTCATTTTGGGGGGGGAGCCTAAGCAGTGGTGGGTGGCTAAGTGGTCTGGGATGGCAGGTCTGTGGATCAGGACTTCTGCCACACCGGGCCAGAAAACTTTATTGTAACAGGCCCATGGTGTAAAGAGTTCTGCCCTTCCCTTTTGTAAACCCCCTTTATAATATGATTCTCTCAGAGCCAGGTGGGGTCTCATGAATCTTGTCTCCCAAGTTATTGGCTGTTTATACAGACATTAGGAAGAGTTGATGAGCTAGCAACGGAAAGGCTCTGTCACTTCTTAGCCCAGGAAAGGTGTCTAACCCCAAGCGTCAGTGGTTTCCTCTGTAATGATAAAGCACTTAACACTTCTAGCCCTCAGCCTCAGATTATAGTTGTCAGATCCAGAGTAACCAGAACAGTCTTACATAATATCCTGTTATTCATAGAGCTACAGGTGTGAGCTGACCCACTAAAGATGACAGTGGTATGTTGTAAGCCTTAACTGGTACTTAAAATTCTGTTACCATCTCCAAGATTCCCTTAGATCCATACATTGGTACTGTTCTAAGATAAATATTCCAAATACATTGGGCAGAATTCCAGATTGAGCTAGATTGCTTATGCCGTACCCTAGACATATCTAATGGAAGTATACAGCAGACAACCTCTGAGTATTACATGATTTTTCATGGATCATACAAATGGTATATAGGCTAAGGAGAAGGTTATAGTCTTCATTACAAATGTCTAGTGGACAAAAACAAAAATGAGAAAATAGCATAGCGCCTCCCAATTCTAGTTTTCATGAAAGGAGTATGAGCCAGAAGGCATTGTCAGATAGAGTCCCAAAGTCATTGAACCTAGGTATCACTGCTGAAGTACACAAGTGTGGGGACTCAATAAAAACTTCAGAAGTTTAGATTTCAGAGGGAATCTACCCACAGTCTATGTGGGTATTTAATAAAAGCTCCAGAAGTTCTGGGGATCTAATCACAGTCAGTCTAGGAGAATCAGAGAGTGGTGATTCACCCCTTTAATCCCAGCACAGGGAGTATCCTGGGAGTGGTGATCTACACCCTTAATCTCAACTGAGTTGAAGTCATTTTAGATTACAGAAGGAATTCCAGGCTCCCAAGCAGGCAGTGGTGGGACCACGCCTTAATTTACCAAAAGAGTATTTAAGGCGGGGATAAAAAGACAGAGAGCAGGAAGCCAAGGGAAGCCAGACTGAGGAAGCTGGAAGACAGCTGGGTAAGTTTATTTTCTTTATGACTGTGATGTTTATTCTCTCTAATATCTCTGACTTTCTCAGAGATCTATCCCTGAGTCTCATTTAGTAGAGCAACACACAAGAGACAAATTTGTGTCACTGAGAGGTGGTGAGTAGAATCTTAATTCTGTAAGGACTGTATGGAGGCTCTGGCTACCCTGATAAAGGGAGCCTTGTGGGCACTAGAGACTTCCTCCTTAATAGCACAAGAGAACACCAACAATGACAATTAGTATAACATTGTTACTGTTAGTAAATTACAGAGTAGATCCTATCTGCTCTGTAAAACATATCTAATGTTGCAACCTGGACCAAAAAAAAAAAAAAATACAAAACAGGAGGAAGGCAGCATTTAGGATTTTCTTTGTATGAACCTAAAACCCATCTTATCTATGTAAGGTCAGAATGATCCTTACTCATGGGCAAGACAAAGGGCACCTTCCTAGGCCATAGGGAAGATGTATTGCTTATCACCAGATCTTGATAGAGTTTTAAAATGATGTAAATCAAAACTGGCAAAACTATATAACTAATATACAAGAACGCAATTAAAATATATTCATAATAAAAAATATTTTGAGACATCTGGCCTGGAACTCACTATGTAGACCAGGATAACCTCATATGCAAAGAGATCCACCTGTCTCTGCCTCTCAAGTGCTAAGATTAAAGATGTATCCCCACTATGCCCAGCCCACAAAAAATTTAATTGTAAGGAAATGACTTTGCTATAATATTAAGGAAAAAATTATAAAAACCCACAGAGTGGTAGAGTATGAGAACAGTTTTAAATGATTTAATGGGAAATGCTTAGGATTGAAATGTGTTAAAAGAGGATAGTTTTTGAATTATAAAAATATGGCTATTTTTATTTTTGTTTTTCTCCACTTAATATAATAATCATATGTTGATTTTATAGTTAGACATTTGTCTCTATGTGGTATACGCATGTGTATGTGTGTTTGTGCACCTGTGTGTAGACATGTGGAGGCCAGAGCTCAACATTAGATGTCTTCCTCAATCACCTTTCACCTTAATTTCTGAGACAGGATCTTTTACTGAACAGAAGTTCTGGCTAGGCATCCTCTAGGATCCTTCTAACTCTGTCCCTCAGGACTGGTATTAAAGGCAGCATTACACATTTGGCTTTTTTAAAATTTGAGTACTGGGGGTCCATACTCAAGTCCTCATACTTTCACAGAAAGGACTTTATCCACTGAGCTAGGTCTCCTAGTGGCCAAGGCTACCTTTGTATGGGTATCTAGAGTCTCTGTACAGCCCTTGCATAAATAAGAATGTTCTACTTACTACCTCTCAATGACACAAATTATCTAGATCTCCCAAGCTCTAGATATTCGGGTTTTTTTTTTTTTTTTAAAGATTTATTTGCTATTTTCACAGCCCATCTTATGCTGACAAGGATTTGAAATGAAGTTGCTGGGTTCTTGTGTTAATGCCAGTGGCCCCTTGAACTCAAAAGGAAAGCTCGGCATCTCCTTATTGGTTGAGGATGCTCTGAATATTGGTTTAAAGGTGTTGTGGACAATAAGAGCAAAGCAAGGAGAGGGAAACTGATACAATGTGAGGGAAGGGTTGCTTAAGACTTACTCATGCTCCCTAAGAAGAGCTGGCTTAAGATACTCCTCACGGGCTTGAGTTCAGAAGGACAAACTAATCATAAGATCATTTTGTACGGTAGTCTAGGTTCAACATATATGAGAACAAAGAAATACAAACTGTAATGGACAAAACAGTAAATGAAGCAATGGCCAAAATCCAAGTTGCAGCATAATGTACTATTGATGTAACGCCCAGAACAAAGTTTACTTGTGAATAGAGACTTTTATTATGGGTTCATAGGTCCTCATTACCTTGTGCATCCTTGAGACAAACTTTTACCCAGGAGTTCACTGGAACATGTCTCTGGACTTGGCACTCAAAAGAGAGTAATATCTTGCTCAGCTGTGCTTCTCATTGCAAACTATGATCTTGGTCGTGACTCTATTCCAAGGCATGCTTTTCAAACTGCATGGTCTCTGGTAGCATTTTTCTTTAATACATCTAGCACATCACTAACAGGAGAGACCATGGAGGCCCTATTTGAGTGACTTTTGAGCCATAGCCTCTCCACACTGCCCTCTGGAGGTGAATTAATAGCTCTCATGTCTTCTACTACCCTATGAAACTATCAGCAAAGGGTGAAACCCTAGATTACATGATAACAATAAAAAATCAATAGTATTTACAAACACAATTATAACATTGGTCTAAATAAAATTTGTCTAACAGAACCGAAGAGATCTACCTAGGAAGAAGATAAAGAAAATACAGATTTCAAATTGTGTTTATTTTAAAAAGAACACTGAGTGAGTAAGAGATTGCTGTTTATTGCGTATGTAGTTTGTCTATATACTTGCTATGAGTGCCTCTTATTGCTACCAAACTCAGATCTGGACACTTACCACATAGGAAATTAGTCTCCAGGAGACAATAATTGGAAAAAATTAAGTAGGCTTTATTGAGGATGCCGGTTACCTGGAAGGAAGAAAGCTGATGTCTTAACGCCCCCCTTCCAAGTCTTTGAGAAAACTGGGACTATTTATATGAGGACCAGATTAAAAGTTATGTGTAAAATCATCATTGCAAGGAACTTTAGTTAACAATCTTGTGCTAGCCAGAGTTGTTAAGGGTTTGGTGATGATCTATTTCTATCTTGAAAACAAGATGTTCTAGAGTACAAGGGGGAGGCCATATCTTGGGAATGAGGAATAAGAATAAAGCAACAACATGTTATAACAAACCGTGAGGTGACTACTGTTATACACGTGAGGTGGCTGATGGGAGTCAAGAATGGCAGTCGGGCTGCAGAAACCTTGCTTGGATTCATGTTCTAGATTGTCTCTTATAGATGTAAGGACAAATAATTGTGCTTTTAAAAAAGTTTCTTTGCCTTCCTATTGGCTGTAAGTCAAAGCTGCTGCTTCTAAAGCTGAAGCTGTGGGAGTCCAGAGGGGCTCCTGTGACATCTCTTTGCTGTATTCCCAGCTCTGCTGACATTCCTTGATATTTTTTAAAAGCCTAGTTACCACCCAAGAGACCTGATATGGCCACATATAGCATTATCATATTGTCCTAAATTTTATCATGCACTTCTGTTTATTGTTGGATGAAAAATTCCACAAGACTGCAGATAAATTATGTTCCTGGAGTGAGGCACTCTGTTTATTACCTTTGAATTTGGCAGAGGGTAGGTATTTACAAATGTCTACTTGAAATGCATAATTATGTGTCTCATCAGATACTAGGTATAAGGGAGAACCAAAAAGTATGTTTATCTCCCAGGAAAATGTATGGTTAACTTTTTTTATACCCTTTGCCCATTGCTTTAGTTTACAGAGACGAGTCATACGGAGCAGTAAATCTAGGAAAGTGAGAGGAGGGTGAGTAAAGGAAGGAGCAAGGTTCTGTTCTGTCTCATCTTAAATCGACTAAATTTTATTTCAACCAAGAGTGACTATGAAGAGAACAATTGTTCTTGCCACTTTGGCTTTACCAGAGAGAAACTGAAGTATTATGTGCATTATTTGTCTCTTGAACAGTGACTCCCTTGATTGAAAAGTGGGCTTTGAGCAAGGGATAAAATTGTTATTTAACTTTAATACCCTTTACTCCTTTATAATTTCTAATAGACTGTGGAGTTGCTTGAACAGAGAACATAGGCACAATAATGCGATGAGAGAAACTCCTAAATAAAATTTCAGACCAGAGCTGTCTTCTATTTTCTGCTTTAAGTGCAGCTTTAAAGAAAAAGAAGAACTGATTCAACACCCCACCAGCCTGAAACACTACGTAATACCCTTTCTCATAAAGCTCCACCCCTTTGAAAGAAATTGCATTTCTTACTTTATACTGTTTATATTTCTGATTTGTACAGCACTCATAGCCAGAGGAGCTGAGACATCCGTTCCCCCTACAAGAAAATCTGGTAAGTCGCTTCTCAGCCCTTGGCAGGTTAGTTAGCTCAGCTTCTGAGATGAGTAAAAACTTCAACAGGAAGTCCTGAGAGGACATCTGTCAGCACCAGGTGCTCACTGAATTATCTGAAAATAAATCTTTAAGATACAGAAAGGGTCAGCATTTAGGATATGTTTCAGCATGTAACGTCATTCAATCTTTAAAACATGTTGTGAATGATATATTTAAAAGAGACAACAGATTGTTTTTTAAAAGCAAGGAGAATTTTTAGCTTTTAAAGTAGCTTCTACAGCAATGACACTGGCTGAAAACTGATTTGATAATCATTATCTTCAGCTGAGAAGAGGTAAAACCTCTCCAAAGGTCACTGGGAACGTGTGTCAAAAGCTGTACATATCTTGTTCTCTTTCCTTGCCCACCTGTCTCCCAGGAAATAGGGAAACTTAAAAATTTTATAAGTTCATATTATATTACAAATATCAAAGTTTCTAGAGCACACTTAGTAGAGGATTCTTGTTCTGTCTTAGCACTTGAAGGGCAGATTTTCTGGGTGCTTTTATCAACTGTCTAAGTTGGAAGTATAAACAGCTTTAGAGGTATAAGGATCAAGTAGAGAAAATTCTCAAGTAAAGCAGTAAAACTTAGGCAGTTGGTTGCAGAGGCTGAACACAGAGCTATTTAGCTTGTAAGATATTTACCCATGGAAATGAGTAAAACATTTTCTACTTGACCATTTCTTCTGCTCATATGAGACTCTTGATGGTGGCAACTTAGAAAAACAGAAATAGCTTCAGAGAAAGATAAAGACTGCTTACTTTAATAACTGATGATAGATTATATGACACTGTTGGAGTACTTGGACATAGCCTATTTTATCTTGAGGCAAATGTTATTATAAAAGCTTATTACCAAGAAGCGACAGAAAACACATGTCAGTTGATGCCCAAATTCAAAATTGGTTATTTCTGGGTGATGTGATTGTGTGTTAACTTATTCATTCTTTCTATACTTGGGGACTTTTTTTCTAGAAAAATGTGAATAATATTACCTGCCTCAAACAGTCACCTCAACTATTTAATGAATGAGTAGGTAAGATACTTAGAACAGTAATTAGAACTCGGTGTTAATTCTTACTGGCACTTGTGTGGCACCTACTGTTTGTGGTTAAATACCTAGAAACAGTATCTTCAATAGACATCTTAAGCCTGTGAGTTACATAATACTTGGCGCAGTTTCACAGATTAATTCATCCCACATTGACATGGAAAGCAAGATTTTATTTGATGAAATGCATCTTTGGTGAATTTCAGCTCATACAATGAGGGAAAAACTAAACGTAGAAATCTATACCTCAAAGATCTACTAAGTTATAAAACCATTTGTAATCATTATAGGCCAATAACAGCTTTTAACTTTATTAAGCATTATCTTTTCTTTATTCATAGATTCTTGCAGGATGGATTTGGAAGTGTCAAGTCCAGCCTATCTCTATGACATTGATTATGGTATGTCAGCACCCTGCCAAAAAACCAATGTGAAACAAATTGCAGCCCAGCTCCTGCCCCCACTCTACTCTCTGGTATTCATCTTCGGTTTCGTGGGGAACATATTGGTCTTCCTCATCTTGATAAGCTTCAAAAAGCTGAAGAGCATGACTGACATCTACCTGTTCAACCTGGCCATCTCTGACTTGTTCTTCCTGCTTACTCTCCCATTCTGGGCTCACTATGCTGCAAATGAGTGGGTCTTTGGAGATATAATGTGTAAATTACTCACAGGGATCTATCACATCGGTTATTTTGGTGGAATCTTCTTCATTATTCTCTTGACAATTGATAGGTACTTGGCTATTGTCCATGCTGTGTTTGCTCTAAAAGCCAGGACGGTCACCTTTGGAGTGATGACAAGTGGAGTCACTTGGGTGATGGCTGTGTTTGCCTCTCTCCCAGAAATAATCTTTACCAGATCTCAAAAAGAAGGTTTCCATTATTCATGTAGTCCTCATTTCCCACACACCCAATATCATTTTTGGAAGAGTTTCCAAACATTAAAGATGGTCATCTTGAGCCTGGTCCTGCCCCTACTTGTCATGGTCGTCTGCTACTCAGGAATCCTCCACACCCTTTTTCGCTGTAGAAACGAGAAGAAGAGGCACAAGGCTGTGAGGCTCATCTTTACCATCATGATTGTCTACTTTCTCTTCTGGACTCCCTACAACATTGTCCTTCTCTTGATCACCTTCCAGGAATTCTTCAGACTGAATAATTGTGTTAGTTCTAACAGACTAGACCAGGCCATGCAGGTGACAGAGACTCTTGGAATGACACACTGTTGTATCAACCCTGTCATCTATGCCTTTGTTGGGGAGAAGTTTCGGAATTATCTCTCAGTGTTCTTCCAAAGACATATTGTCAAACGCTTTTGTAAGCACTGTACAATCTTTCAGCATGACAATCTTGATCGTATGAATTCAGTCTACACCCGATCCACAGGGGAGCAAGAAGTTTCTACTGGTTTATGACCTGGACTGTTTTGTGTATCACTTAAGTTTTCTATGTAGTTTGGAAGTAGGACATTTTTTTTAAAAAAAAAAAAAAAGAAGTTACTATCATAGAAGACCTAAGAAACATGCATATTTTAGATATTTATTTTAGATAGAGTGGGTCTTTTAAAGCCGATTGGGTTTAGAAAGCCAAATGAGAATGTATTAATGAAATAGTGGTCTCTGGTCTCATTACTACTCACCTCCAGTTATTGGCAAACTCTTCTTTAGCCATAAAAATTCACTATTAAAAAATCTCAAGAACTGGATTTTGTTTTAAGCTTGACTATCTGAACAGAAATAACATCAATCAAGAAAAATAGTTTGTACAGGTTTTTTTTTTCCCTATTTAAGGCAAAATTTGGGCTATAAATGTACTTGCCCTGAAAAGAAAAGATGAAACTGTGATTCGTAGAAAATAGATAACTATGCTACATGAATTAGTTCCATACACTTGTATAATCAAGTGAATGCTCTGTGGCCTGGGGGATCTGGGAACAAATCCTTTTATAAGAAGGGATTTGAACTGGAACATATGTTAGTAAATAAGAGGGAAGCCATCCTTTGGGTGGCATGACTGTACAACCAAAAGAAAGGTAGACCTGTGGCTAATTGCAAAGGTCATGGAGAGAAAGGTCAAGGCTGTATCATAATGCAATGTCACCATTGCTTAGGGAAAGCAGATCAGCAGCAATAAGGTCAGGGTGTGATCGAGTCACTTGGGCTAGACAGTGGGGAAGCAGGTTGGAATAACCAATGAAGAAACAACAAATACACAAAAAGAGTGCAGGAAAGAGTCTGGCCTTAGAGGGTAGTCTCATTTTACAGCCTGTTGTCTCAGGCTGACATTTTGTTTCTTCCCTCAAACCGAAATCTTGCCATTCCAGCTTTGAATTTTAAGAGGTAACTGTGAAACATCTGGCATAGGCTTGAGTTACCCTTTATAGATGGCTTCTCCATACAATGTTAAATTTAACCATTGCGAAGAGATTTAGGATTTTTGTTGTTTTCCCAGTGTTATATTATGATACTGTTTTGAGTTTTGGAGCAGTTAAGATCTTCATAGTGAAGACTAAGGGAAGAAACAAGCCTGAGAATCACTCAGAGGGTTAAATTGTCTAGCTAACAAAAGGTGTTGCTTGTTTTTCTCAAGCTCTGAGTGTGAAACCAGAGCCTTGTGGCTGTCAGCAGGAAGTGAGCATTTGCTTTTTTCTTTCCTGGGATTCACATTTTTTCCCCATTATGTAGCTGAGAGTAAATTCTATTCATGATTCTCCTTCCTACATCTCAAGCACTGTGATTACAAGTGCATATGAACACATCCAACTCGGTATTTTTTATATTATTAAGCATATATAAAGTTGTAAACTCTTTGAAGATAAAGATTCTTTTGAGTCTTACAAAAAGTACTTTATAAAAAAAATTGCATTTTTGTTCTTTCAATCAAGTATACAGTTAGTGAATAATATACAAAATTATGAGAGTATTTTATAACTAGTTCTTTTGGAGAACATTCCCAAACAGTACTTACTTAAATAGAGTCCTTAACTTAAATGGATGGAGAAGTTAATTATATTTCCTTTAAAACATTTCTAACAGTTAACTTTCTTCCTGAAACAAATTGTTATAATAATTTGTTGTTAAAGGCGTTACTTCTAAATACAGAGTTGCCTTGAAAAATTGTAAATTTCAAATTGTGTTTAACCACAACCAAAGAGTTTTAATATATTTGCAAATTGGTGTCAGAAGTCAAGAATTTGACAGAAAATAAAAACATGCTGTTAGGATTCAGTTCTACCCTCTGAAGCCACACCCTGTCATGAATTCTCATGTCAAGTCTCATTTAAGAATTCCCATGGCCTGGTTCCTTTGCTCCCAGGAGCTCTCTCTCTCTCTCTCTCTCTCTCTCTCTCTCTCTCTCTCTCTCTCTCTCTCTCTCTCTCCACCCTCTCTTTTATAATAATAACAAAGTCTTTTACGTAGATCCATGCTTAAACATGATCACAAAACATGTAACTTTGTGGTCTGGTATCCGGGTGGGAGGCACGTGGCAGGGAGGATGAGCATTGCTTTTATTTAAAATTCTTTCCCAAAGTGTGCTAGTAATTTTAGTAAGAGCAACTATGTAACACTGAGACTTTTGTCCACATATTTCTTGTTCAGAGAAAGGACAGATGCTTCAGGGAGAGTTTGGAACTTGTTGATTTTCAGTCTGCTACAGTTTCAGTTTCCAAAACGGTGTGTGAAGATGTTAGAGCTGGTTATCTCCTAATGAAAAGTATATAAAATGAGTAGTAAGCAAGACATGGCTCTGGCTAGCACAGTAACTTCTTACCAGATTCAAAGGGTTGCTTTGCATTTCTTAGATCAAAAGTGGAATGTATCAAAGAAGAGTAGGAAGCAGCTGGGGTTAGAGGAGAGAAAACAATGAGGAGAAGGGATCCCTATAAAAAAAAATCATATGTTGTAGGGATATGGAAAAGTGTGCTGGTAGCTTTTCCTGTTGCTGTGATAAAATATCTGACAAAGGAAACTTGAGGAAGGAAAGGTTTGCTTGTGTTGGTAGTTTGAAGGAATACAGTCTGTCTTGGTGTGTTGTCATTTACATCTGTATCCAGGAATTCCGCAGAGAACTGAATGCTGATTCAAACTTCATTTCCACTTTTCTTTCAGCTCAAGCACCCAAACTGTGAAATGGTGCTGTCCACATTCAAGGTTGGTCTGCCCTTCTCAGTTAATCCTTCTAGAAACACCTTCATAGATACAGGAAGAAATGTCCCCCCAAGGTAATTCCAGTCAAGCTATCAATACCAACCACCACAAAAAGTTTCAGTTTTTTATAGTTGATCTATACAGTCCTTCTTACCTTCCATATGTTAGATGAATCCATGAAGAAAAGCTGATTGAGCCATATATACATATGACTATGTATATATTTCTTTCACAATTTAATAAATATTTTAATGTTTCATTTGGTTCCATATTGTTACTATTTCATTGGATTATAAATCCTGTCTTTTATAATTCTGTTATACTTCAGGAGCTTATTTTTGTTTCAAAAAATAGTTTTTCATTTGTTTATTTTGTGAGACAAAGGTTCTCTACGTAGCCCTATCCTGGAATCCACTCACTGCCTCTGCCTCCTGTGTGTTGGGATTAAAAGTGTGTTCTATTACTTAAAAAACATAGTTTTAAAGCATAGATGGAGAATATGAACCTTTTTTCTGCTTGAGTCACTGGGAAGACTATCAAAATCGCAAACAACTTGGGCTGTACTGCTTCCATACTGCCCACCAGTGGCCACCTAGCAAATTAGCAAGTATGTTGGCTACCAGTATTGACCACAGCACACAAACAAGGAGTGTGGTTTCACTCAGTTGTTACTGTTTGTGACTTTCATTCCAGTGTGGACAGAGGCATGTCTAGAGCAGTTCAGAATAGATGCCACACAGTTCTTTCTCACTGATTCTGAAGGACATCTATGCGTTTAGGACACGTTCACACTTTGAATGAAATAAATGTTTCAGATGGATCTGAATACTGGAGCCCAGATCTACAGTAAAGTCAGGAATTTACTTCTATCTGGGCATTTTTCACATATGTAAAATGTCCTAAACTTCTCCTGCACTTCACTCTAACCCGCATATCCCAATGTTTGAAGTGATCAAATATAGCTGAGATACAAAAGTGGTTTCCTTCAATTCCTATCTTCTCTTTTCTCCATTATTGTTATCATTACACTTGGGTGCAACACTCTTACAAAACTGTACACCTCGAAAATGGAAAAGCTATTAAGGACCATTCAGCCCAGGTGCCTCTCTGTGTAGGTGAAGAGTAGTCTACTCCAAGCCACAGAGAAGCTTCAGAAGATCTAAGCATCAGCGTGCTATGATAGTGCTTCCCAGTCTCAGTGGGCAGTCAGTTGGGTAGGTGGGAAGACTCCTGCTACCCCTTACAATCATGAATAAATTCAGGAGCTGGACTAACTGATGGAGCCTGTATTCTGGTCCTGGCTTAATTTTAGTTGTACTTTGAAAGTGACATGGGGGAAGTTTTACAAATAGTGACCCTGAGTACCACTCTAATCAATTCTACTACAATCAATTCTGCTTCAACTAACCCATAATGTGTGTGGCTTGTGTTTTAACTCCTAGAAACATTTTTGGTACTTCTTAGAATGGTCAAGTTTGAGAGACATTGGGAGTGGAAACTGGGGTTGGAGCTGGTCATACTGGGTATGATGGCTGGAGTCTAAAGCCTGTTATGCAGAGAGTAAAGATTGGGATATGAAGAAAATCATGCAATGTAAATTCTGAAAATATTGAAAGTTTAGCATTAAGATAGCAACTCTTATCTGGCCTGGCATCTAATTTAAATGTACGCACACTTACATATAAAACAAGGCTTAGCCTGTATTAGTTACTTTTATGTCACTGTGACTTTACTCTTCAATGAAACAAGTGAAGGAAGGAAAAGTTTACTTTGGTTCATTTTTTTTAGTTCATTATGGAGAATAGCTCATTTGTCCTATTAGCCTGTGAGGGTTATTTCTGAAATGCAGATATAAGTTGCTTTTTGCTGTTTTGAGTCAAGACACTGCTCCTTTGTGAAACTATATCTCTCTGAACATAATACAACTAAGTCTAAAAATAAGAATATAGTTAAAATACTTCAGTATAGCCTATATTTACTCTACAATTCTTCTACTCAGATTTATTTCCATTATCTTAGATTGTCTCAAAAATATCCTATAAAGAAATTGTGCTTTCTCAATATATAGTCAAATCATGACTGTTGATTGGTCAACCCAGTCTTTCCTGCATAATAAGTGCCAATTTCTGGGGTTCAGAAGAGTAATGATTTAAAAGTCATATTGGCATGAATATTATCTTGAGGCAGTGTGAGTTTAGGAAGTGACCTTGGTAATTTGAAGTACTACTGATGTTAACTAACAGGGCTAATTTTAGATAGGAAATGTCTATATCAGCCTGCCCGGTAGAATTTACCTAATGATATGCTCTCTGCCTGTATCTTCTAAAATGATAAGATACCACCCAAGTGCAGAATGTGGCTAGTTTGGGTTGTAAATTTTATTTAATTGTAATGTGGCCAGGGTTATTGTGTTGAACAATCCAAGTCTAATGTGCATATGAATAAGTTTCAGTTTGACCTGAATTTTGGCAACAGGGTATTCCGTTACTATGCAAAATTTACTATTGTAAGTCAGCATTTTTCTGTATAGCTGAGTATAATAATACCTGCTTCATAGTTTTGATTAGAGTATAAATAGGATGTTGCATAGCAAGACCTTAGAGTCACCTAACTCACAGACATTCTTGTAGGTATTTACTATCATAAACATTTGCTAAGAATGTCTAGTTCCTCTTTATCTTGAAACACTCTTACAGTACTCTTACCCATATCCAGAAATTCAAATCAAATGTTTTCATTAGATAAAAGTTACAGAAAACTGAATTCTATATGAAGGCTCCTTGCCATATATATCTGGAGCCTCACTCTTAGATGTGCCCATGAGAAGAGAATTAGTCAACCCTAAGCCTGCCCTTCCCTCATGGAAAATAAGGAATGTAATGGCCAGAATAGAGAGGGGCACTGATTTTTTCAGTCCTCCTTCAAGAGGATGAGCAAACTTGGGTAGAACTTTTACCCTTCTCGAAGCAGATGCAGGAATATTGAGAGAAGGTAATACGTACATGGTGCATTAACCATCCATAACAACATTCAGCATCCTTGTAGTCGTTCAACAGATATTTACAGAGGCCTGCCATATGCAAGATGTTAATCTACACCACAGAATAGCTCCTAACTTGATGAGATTCACTATTTAGAAAAAAAAATGTAGTAAAATAGACAAAGTCTTATTAGTGTTTGCAAATCACTGTGAGAGGCACAGAAACAGATCCTAAGAGCAAAATGAAGGTGAACAGAAACCTAAGAAAGGGGTTCTGGGGGAGAGCCCTGCTGTAGCCAAGTAAGAGTAGGCTCACAGTTAAATGGAACAGAATGCAGAATAGAAATTCTCTGCAAATGTGCAGAGATAAAATAGATCAGTGTGTGGTCCATTTACCTAAAGTGGCACAAAAATTAGATGAATTGATATATGGATTCTAGATGTGTAAATACATAGACAAACAGAGACAGACTTGGATGGTGGGTGGATGGACACTTGAATGTACGCATGGGAAGGGTAGAGAAGTAAGGAGTGGAGAGGGGAAGGAAGAAGAGAAAAAATAAAAGGAATAGTGACATAAAGAGAGAACATAATAGGAAACTGGAAATACCCATCTTCAAGAAGCTAAAAGACCTTGGACATCTAGATGTCTAAAGCAAAAGGGAGGCTATCCAGAAAAATTTGCAAGCAAAAGAATATCATAACTATTGGTACCTGTATACTTCATAGGGTAAAATCGTACTGCTTAACCTCTACAAAGTTTTTGTTAGTTCACTTGCCAGTTTAATTATAATTTAAAGCTGGCTTTAGAGTTGGAGTGTGGCTCTCTCCGTCTCTAAACTCAAGCATACTTGTTAAAGGAAAATTTAAAAAAATCTCTGTATCATATCAGGTGTAGCTCAGGGTTGCTTGGAACTCAGGAAGATTGTCTGCCTCTGCCTCTGAGTACTGGAGATTAAAGGTGTGTGCCACCACTGCCTGATCTCTATGGCTAACTAGTGACTGGCTTTACCCCCTGACCTTCAAGTAAGCTTTATTAGTTAGAGCATACACACCACATAAAAGTTTATCTGTAGAAAAACAAATGGATTTTCAATGATAATTGTGTATAAACATGGGATCAAACTTAGAATGCAAAGTGGACTCTTTAGAATAAAAAGTATGGGGGTGTTGGGAGCACAAAATACTTGTGCCCACAAATCGCTAGTGAGACCAGGAATGTTAAGCACATAAAATTGTTCTCTCAAAGGAAAAGTATGTATAATCTGGTTTTTTCCATGCAGAAGACTGGAAATTAAAAGTGATTGATAGCTTGGTGTTCTGCTTTATCTGTAAGCCAGGCCAATATAAATGATTGTATTATAGCAGGAAACTGCCCCCAAATTGTATTGTGTTTAAATCTTCTGGCAATAAAACACTTGACATCAGACCTTGAAGTTTGATCCAGCCTGACTAAATCAAGCTGAATCCAGTTTTCATTCTCACCTCTTTGCAGATCATTTTGCTGCTAACCACGACACCTGTAGGGACCCCCACAATCCATTTCAGAGATGTTAGGTCCACAAGAGCAGAAAGAGAATGTAGGGCAGAGTATCTAACATGGCCAGAAAGCGTAAAAAGAACAGCTGCTTTGGTTGGTTTTCTTTTTCCTCATTTTTATTCCATCTGGGATCCTACCCTTTAGAATGCCACTCCCTACTTTTAGGGCAGATCTTCCCCTCAATACTAAAGGGAGTAAGGAGAACTCCAAAGAATACAGGAATAACACTGCAGGTAGCAGCTATTATTGGTAACTTGAGACAGATAACCCAATGAAGGAACGAAGATAGAAGACAGAGAATATGAATTTTAACATAGAACATATAAGGTGAAGAATATTAAGCCATTCTGAGCGCCAGTTTTGAACCTTTCATTGGTGATAGCTTGTGGAGACTATGGTGGAAGAATCAGGCTGAAGGCATAGATGTGGTAGTGCTGTTTCAGTAATATAACAGGCATTGTCTCAGATAGACAGGCTCTGAATGAAGACACTAATGGCTCTAAATGTGATGAGGGAAGTTGCATGATCATGAAGACTGGGACTTAAAGAGAGTTTTGTGTTGGGATGTTCTGTGTAGTGCAGATTGGTTGAAGAAGAAAGAAGGAATTCCAAGATGAAATTTTAAGGCCTATGTGGCAGCAGAAATATCCAGCCTCTCTGATAGACTGAACCCCTAAACAACCATACAAAGGAGTATTTATTGTTATACAAAGTATTTCTTAATCAAATTTACAAGTCTTACCCAAGAAAAGCATCACATGTTTTCATGACTTTAGTCCTTTATTATGTATCATTTGTAATACACAATAATACAAGAGGCTCAGATGTACCTGAGGCATCTTGTGACCAAAGTTATGGGATAGATACAGTGCCCCTTCAGTAAAACAATTCTACAAATCATGGAAAACAATCACATTTTCACAAGGATTCTTCAAGATTAAAGTACTGCTAGAAAACAGCTTTCCACCCCAGATTCAGTGAGTCTGTTAAATTCCCGCAACAGGTTTGGGAGTAAAGTTTGACCCTCAATCCAACGAAATGAAGACCATTGGCTTTAGAATGTGGGAGGATGGCTTCAGTTTTTAAGACAAATTTAGTTAGAAATCATAAGGAAAATCTATGCAGTAGAGGAAACTGGGCGTTTAATACTGGCAGGGCACTAACAAGAGTGACTGAAGAGAGATGTACACCTAAAGTCATGGGCAATGGATGCCACAAGGGTAAACAAAATGCTTCAGACAGAACTTGGGGTAATGTAAGTAGCTGAAGAATAAGGAAATTTGCTAGAAAAGGCAGAAGTACTTTAGTATTAGAAAAATATAACAGCCAAGAGAAGAGAGCCCTGAAAGGAAGAGAAAGTGAAGTGTCAGCAGTGACAAATGCTGCTCAGATTAGTAAAAGATGTGGGTAGACAGCAGAAATCTACAGTCTTGTGATGGTGTCAGAATGGCAGACCACTCAACCCCTGTCTGCTTCTTCCTCAATGATCTGTTGAAAATGGAGGCAAAGAAATTTTTTTGCTCTGCCCCAGAAAAGCACTATTTTCTTTTGTTCCCATGTTTGGCCTCTTTCAGAAAGTATGAGACTAATCTACACAACTGTCACATATACACAGAGGGCCTAGGTCAGTCCCATGCAGGCTCCGTTTGTTTTTCAGACTCTGTGAGTGTTTAGGAGCCAGGTTAGTAGTTTCTGTGTATTTTCTTGTGATGTCCTCAACCATTTGATGCCTACAGTTCTTCCTCCCTCTTTTCAGCCAGATTCCTTGGCCTAATGTTTGGCTATGGGTCTGTCTGTGTTTCCATCAGTTACTGAATGAAAGCTCATTGATGAAAATTGGGGTTGTCACCAATGTGATCACAAAAGATGGCCAATTCAGTTCAACTATTGATAAGAGTTGTTGCACGAATTCTGGTTGTATTAAAGGAAACCCGGAGCTAGATATTAGGGGAAAGGTGGAATATCAAAGAGAGGAAATACCACCCAAATCTCACCCAGCTGTCTTCCAGCTTCCTCAGCCTCTCTCCTAGTCACTTCTACTGCCTCATGCGTCTTTCTACACCTGCCTTAAATACCTTCTTTGCCCAGTTGTTTCACATCCAGGTTAAGATTAAAGACTGGGTTTATATTAAGTATATAACATATTACCACAAGAAGTCTTAGCTGGAGTCATCTTGTAGGTTCTTGAGAGTTTCCCTTGCATCCGGTATCTACTTGACCTGAAATACTCCCCTTCCAGACATCTCTTTCAGTCATCTCTCCCTCCATCCACCCCAACCCTATCCATCAAATTCCCATCCCCTCTTGATATTCTTGGGGGGCTCCTAACAAACTGGGAGTAGAGGCTGTGCCTAATGCTTTGGCTGGCTCTTGGGAACCTATTCCTCATACTAGGTTGCCTTGCCCAGCCTTAATATAAGGGAGGTACTCAGTCTTGAAATTTCATGCTTTGTTGATGTCCATGGGAAGCTTGCCTCTTTCTGAACAGAAACAGAGATGTAGATGAGGGAAAGGGAGGTATAAGAGGGAATGGGAGGAGAGGAGGGAGGGAAAACTGTAAAATAAATAGATTCATTAAATAATAAAAAAAGTAAATCGGGGATTCTTGGCCCTATATAAAATTATTGGAAATATAATGAATTCTATGATTTTCTTGGAAATTAAAATAACAAAAAATGTAAGAGTAAGAAACATTAGCAAGCCAGCAGCTTTGGGAAATATGGAAAAAGAATGGTCAATGCACACATCTCCTAAAATAATATTATGGCAAATTAACGCTAATTCTATACAGATTCAGAATTAGCTTGTTATTGGCACTGTGTTTTGAATCAGAGCATGCAAAACAGTGAAAAAGTCTCCATTCACACACACTACACCCACATCAAAGCCTGCAATAGATGGTCTATTCTAGCTTGATTTCTCTTGTTGAAATAAACACAATGAGAAAGAACAAATTAATCTTATACTTCCATGTTATACTCTACCACTGAGGGAAGTCAGGACAAGAACTCAAGCATGAGCTAAAGAAAAAGCAGTGGAAGAATGTTGCTCTCTGGCTCTCTCACTGACATGTCTAGCTAGCATTTTTTATATGAGCCATCCCTGCCTGCCTAGGGATGATACTTTCTATCATCAAGACAACACTACACAGACCAATCTGATGGAGGCAATTCCTCAACTGAGATTGCTCTTCCCATAGAGACTCAGAATTGTGTTATGTTGACAACCAAGATTAACCACCTCAAAAACTGCTATATATGTGATTAATGTTTTATATTTTATTTTACATGGCTAATTATAATTACATGTAATTAATTGCAAGAATGAAATTATGAGACCAATCTTGTGGTTTAGAGAGCTTGGTCTACTTGGGATGGAGACACCTTATCAAGAAACTTTTCCAGAGGGTGTGGCTGAATCCTTTGAGAGGAGAAGATGAAAGTCATTGATTCTGGAGTAAATAGGAATTACTCAAATTCTTGGAGACTCTGGAGCCTGAAAAAGGAAGAGGAAATAGAGTTAGAAAAATGGGGGTTGGGCAGAGTCTCAATTCCTCTCTGATACTTTTGTTCACATTTTAGGGAAAGAATAAAAAGCCAACCTAATGATCTGGTGAAGCAATAGACACAATACCCTCACTGGACATGCAACTTCCTCTTTCAGGGTGATGTGTCCCTGTGTGGTTTCTACAGTCTTGCAAAACTACAGTTTTATTTTTTATTTCTTTTTATTCAGAGTAAATAAAGTTTGTAACAACTTCAGATCCCTTGTTTCTAATTAGAAAGGATGCTGTGGGAACTCTCCAGGTGCCCTCTTCAGGGCCAAGGCACCTGATATTCCCTTGATTAGCAGAGATGAGGCTGCTGAGACCTGGAACTATCTATCCAGGCTATGCTATTTCTTATTGAGTGACTGAACATGGAAGCTGATGTTTGGTCCAATTCCAGATTCAGATCACTCCTCAAGATCATCTTATCTCTACTGTTCCTCATAGTATTATCTGAACATTACTAATTATGACCCCTTCTCCTCTGCCTGATTTTTGCCTCATCCTATCCCATATGGAGAAGTCTCTGAACAACAAGTTTTCCACTCACATTCCTTGCACCCTTTAGGGGCTCTGAATTCCCAGAAATCTAAATGATCTGGTTCTTGGTTTAAGTTTTTCTCCTTCACTGAAAATCACAGGTGTCAATAGATGATAAAAAATGTTACCATTTGGACTTCTTTGACATTTTCTTTCCCTGTTGCATCTCTGGTATACCAAAAAAATAACCCTCCAAAAACTCATAACATGTGGGTATTTACTCCTGTAAACTACTATTCAATAACAAAGAGCCAAACAAGCAGAAAACAGATTGTTTTTTAAAAGTAGTTTTTGTACTTTTCCCATTAAGTACTATATGACAATTAGAACAGATGCTATTTGACACTTTCCACTCATGTAATTTGAACAATAGATACTATATATAAAGAATTCTTAACTAGTAAAGAATATGAACTACTAAAGAAAGTAGGAATAATGGTAAAGGATATAGGAATAGTGTTACAGGTAGCAACCACTGACTTAGGTTGATGTAGAGAACCCAAAGAAAGAATTAACTTTGAACCTCTTCATAAATACGATATGTCTTGTTAAAGAGGGATTTGTTGTGACTAAGTGAACAACAAGGGTGCTGAGTTATAGCAGGTTAAGTCTGGAGAACATAAAACTGCCTGGAATATATAAGTGACAGTCACAAGACATCCTTCATGCCTCTATATTATTTTTTGAATATGAAATGTCCCTGCTAGGCTCACTGTATTGAATTTTTGGTGCCAGATGTTGATGATGTTTTGGAGAAAGCAGGTCACTGGAGTTGTGCTTTTGAAGGTCTGTCCTTCCTCTCTCTTTTCTGTGCTTGCTGTATACCATGAGGTAAAGAACCTCCTCTACAACATACTTCTGCCACCATGATATTGAGACCAAATACATAGAGATAACTATTAACTGAACATTCTTGTTGAATGACATTCCCCAGACAAAAGGTGATAAAATGTCTGTCTGTTTTATCCAAATGTCAAAGACAACAAATCAAGAAAATGATTCCACTTAAGTGCAGCTTAGTAAACCATTGAATGTATTGGGGTTACTTATGGGAACCCCATGGTTAAAGGGGCTACTTAGAAAAACTTAGGTAACTCAGGCAGCCATATTACTGAAAAGTCCCACACAATCATGGGAATAAAAGTTGCACCACTGGAGCTTCCCGAACAACTTGCTGGCATCTCCCCTGAAGAATCTCCTTTTCCCCGGAGATGTGTGTTGGTTATGCTTCCTCAGAGAAGAACCCCCAGTTTCATGGGCCTCTATGTTTCTTGTGAGTTTCGTGAGTCTTTTCTCCTCCAAAACATTTCAATATACAGAAAGCAGCTATACAATATCTTTGAAACCACACACTAAAATAAAGAACTCTTTCATTCTGCTTTGTGGCCATTTCCTTAACACAAAAGGCCACATGTTATGGAAAACTTCAACTTTGAGAATTCTTAAGTGCTCATCCCAGCAGTATAAAAATGAGTAAACAACTTCTGGTGGAGGAAATTCTGATCATCTCACTACAGAAAAAGAGATCTTCTGGCTAGCTTCCTCAAGCTGTGAAGAAAGCTCCAGGTTTCAGCTTTTGTGAGTCATGCAACTGTTGAGTCATTCCTGATTCTTGTAACTTTTAACCCATATTACTGTTAGTACTCCCCCCCAAAGTGTTTGTTTATCAAATTTGACGTTGTTGCAGTCTTTACTTTGGTCTGTAATGCATTCCTTTTTCTGGGATGAATAGATGTGTTTGTGTTGTATCTTCCCAGGCAAAGTCTGCCACATAACACCATAATGTTTTTGAAAATGTGGCTAATATACTTTATTTAAAAATATGTTCTCAGACGTTAGAAAATTTATCAGAGGTTACCTATTCTAGGTGTCAGCAAATTCAGTAGCACAACACTAATGTGATGGATTTGTCTACTGTTATAATAAAATACTCAATGATGGGTACTTTATAAAGCAAAGAGTTATATTTAACTCATTGTTTTGGAGGTTTCAGGGCATGGATTAACATCAACTCAGCTCTAGGAGTTTTTTGTGCTATATTTTTAACAGGAGACGGAGGAAATGAAAAGAAAGTCACATAGTGAAATAGGAAGCAGAAACCCAGGAGTTATCAATCTTGCTTATTTTAGCTCACTCTTACATAAACTTACTAGGACCCTGTGTGGACTGCATCAATGCCTTCCTACTGAACTCTCACTGTTTTTCAACATCACCTCATTGAAACCAAGCTTCAAATACATGCAATTTTGGGAGACACAGATTTCTGGGCATACTTTTTATAGCTATCACCCTCTTTGGCACATCGTTAATGATAATACCAAGTATGTTAGCAAATTATAAATACTATGCCAGTATATAGAACTGGTTCCCAAATCAGGTTGATTGTAGCCATGTCGTCGTTGGCATAGAACAGTTCACACACACTTTTTTCAATTTCAAGTTCCTATTCTTAGGTCAATCTTTTTCATGTCATAATTATCACTTAACTTTTTCTCAATCTTCCCAGCGTAGGTGACCCCCTCACCCCTTCTCATTTCTTCTTTCTCTATCTTTAATATGAGCTTAAATTTGATTTCATCATGATATTTTAAGCTGACATGTCACCTCTACATCTTCACAAGAGTTTTCCTCCTTTGGGTTCTTTTCAGAGCTGGATCAGCTCCTCAAAAACATCCCAGCACTAATCATTCCTATTTTCTCTCAACAATTAAACTTCCTCAACATGAACACATGGAGCAGTCCCATACTCACCAGGGACAAACACTAATTTCTGACACACTCTATCTCTAACTTATAGCTTTCATTTTCTCCAATTCCTCTCTTGGGATCTTATAACAAAACCAAACCAAACAAACAAACCAAGTACATGCTGTGGCCCTTGCCTCAGTTTGTCTATTTCAGGGCATGAACCTCCACAGGAACTAGTGAGACACTGTATCATAGGGTTAGGACTCTTGGGTCTAAATCCCTGGAGACGGTGGACACGTACACTCCAGGAGAACTTACCTGATAGA
This sequence comes from Phyllotis vaccarum, assembly GCA_033318265.1. Lineage (NCBI taxonomy): Eukaryota > Metazoa > Chordata > Mammalia > Rodentia > Cricetidae > Phyllotis > Phyllotis vaccarum. The sequence continues at coordinate 86,796,390 of JARWLC010000004.1, read as the reverse complement.
AATGCTCAGGTAAGAAGTCAGATGGTGCAACCTAGTGGCTTGATCACTCCCTCTGTCACCGCAGCACCAATTTTCTTCTCTTATCTGAGTATTCAAGAGGGAAGATATTTAAAGAGAACAGGGAAGTCAAAGGTGTAGTGCTGGGGAGAGACAAGGAAAGAATAATTTCCCTTTTTTTTTTTTTTTTTTTTTTTTTTTCAGCTCAACAGAGGCTCATGAGGTCTGAGAAACATTCAAACCTCTTTATCCCTGCTGGTCCCTGAGCTCTATGACTGGAGAGCCAGAGCCTAAAAATCAAAAGTGGTGTCTTTTGTTTCTCGGGGTAAGAATCAGTCTGTTTAAAGGGAAAGTCTTTTTTTTTTTCTCTGTGATTCCTTTTTTCTTGCTCTGTTAATTCCCAGTTCCCTGGATAGTATGCTGAGAAGCTAAGCCCTTCTCCCTTCAAGTTCAGTCAAGTGGTAAGTCATTCCAACCTCATCAACTTTGTCCATGAGGATTAGAACAATTTGCTTCTGCAAACATTGCTCTATAACCATCTTGAGCAAAGCATAAACTTTCCTAGAAGCCATTTCAGGTGGTGGGAAAACATTTCAAACTAATAGAAATTTAAAGATGCTCTTTAACCATAGTATCCATTTCTAACTCTTTGGTAAATATTATTTCAGGCAGAAGAACTTAAGTGAAGACAGCTATTTGTTTTTTCTAATGGTACCTGGTATATTACTAAATCCTTGAGCATTTAATGAATATGCAGAGCACAGGTTCTTCTCTGTGGAAGTAGGCACATGTTAAGGAAATGTTTATTTTAGTATTCTGAATTTTCCTCTACAACTGGCTAAAATAAAGTCTGAAGAAAGGCAAAGTATGACTATGTGGGTCCAATCCTGTTTGTGTTTTCCACTGTGGCTATAGAATGAGAAAAATAACTCCTGGTTTCTCCATGATGTAGTCTGAAAATGGCAAGTTCGCACAGTGGCCCTGAAAGATGAGTATGATGTCCTTATACAGGATGATCAGTGTTGTGAAATAACATGACATATACAACATCAGGGTCCCCTCAGCCTGGTAGGTGCTACAGTTATGTTCTACTGTGTTCTTGGTTGGGCTCCTAAATAACATATCAGTTGTTCAATCTGATGAATACAAAGGATTCATGCATGTAGGAAATGTCTTTCTAAACTTTGTTGCTTCTAATTTTTATCTTTTGCCTAGTGTGCCATTATTGTCTCACAGTGCTTTACATAGGAAAAGCATTAGTGAATCCATGTATAAAGCACACATTGGACTCCTCTGCAAGATTACATAGTGAAATACTTTTCAACATTTTTCTCATTGTTGAAAGGGTACTAGACACTTTTCCATGTGAGGTGGTTGTCTGTAGCCCTCATAGCAATGCCTGGTGGAACCATTACAAGTGTGCTGTCATGTGTTCTATGCATTCTGATCACCTTGAATTCATGTTTTATAAAATTCATATGAAGAAACAGAAAGACAAGTGCTCTTTTAGTAGCCCAGTTTCTGCCACCGGAAAAGACATTCTAGAAGTGTTTTCTGATGTTAAAGATAAAGATTGTTGCTAACAGCCCACACTGTTGGTTTTGCTCTGTGTGAGTGAGGAATTCACGAAGCTTTAGGGATCAGATAGTATGGTCTTTGCAAGCTTACCTTCATTATAATGGATATCTTTCTCTTGATGTGTGCTTGCTAACTACTGTACTTTTGTGTCCAGATTTTAAGAACATGTGTATCTGTAGGAAAAGAACACAGATTTTTGTCATCAAACACTGCTGTATTCCTGATGGGGACTTTAGGAAATATCTCTGTAGTATGTTACCATGGTGTAAAAACACTGATGTTTACCCAGAAGTAGCTAGACCAAGGGAAGGTTTTGTCTGTTCTGCTGTTCAATAAACTATATCAAAGACACAAAGGAAATAAATATTCTTTTCTTGTATGCATTGATTCATGTAATTTTTATACATTTGTGAATAATATAGAACATAAGGAGAAATGGAAGAATAAGCAAATGTTTCCAGGTATTAAATTAATTGCAGACATGACTATAAGCATGGTGATGTGAGCATTTTCATTTCTCACTATGTGTCCAAGCTGTGAGTGGTATTAGTCTCATTTCTCTGAATAGAAACTGAAGCTCAGAAGGTTAGTCTAAAGTCATATATTTTGAAGTGGTAAGACTCAGAAAGTCCCATGAACCATTTGCTCCAGAGACTATACTTTATATATGCCTACAAAGTTTCCAAACTGTTCAGCAAAGTAAATGGAAGAAGTATGTGCTTTAGAAATACAAGTTGACTGCATTCAAAATTAGAAGCAAGCATTAACGTGGAAGCAACATTTTTAAAGGCACATTCTTCCTTAGTTCATGAGAAGAACCAACTCATTGGACGTTGTGGAAATCATAGGTAATGTAATGTGTTTTGTGGGGATCCCATGAGTTACCTCAACTATTCACCACATACTTAGATTTCCCTGGTCCTTCCATCCTGTGAGACTCCATGGTTTCTAGGCTTGTCTTTGGCTCTTCCATGAAAGCTATGATATCTTGAAAAAATTATAACAACAATAAAAGCGAATATATTAAATGTTTTAAGCATTTAAAAACATTTTTTAAAAAATAAACATTGTTACCTTTGAAATATATCCCATATTCCAAGCCTCATCCACATGTTACTGCCAAATGTTTCTCTGCTTCCTTTCCATGCAGAGTTAATGAAACACAAGCCCCTATCTGCCATATCAGCAGCACAGGACTCTAATGTCAGTCAGAGTAACTCAATTTGGATGTTAAAACTACTTCCTGTTTGTGGTATTCAGAACTGGATTTCACACTCATTGGTGTCTTGATTATCTCATACCTGGCCCTCAAGGCCCAGTGGCAACCACTTTTTGGTTTCTCAGAACAGCTCAAGCTGGGCTTCACAAACATGGTCCAAGATTGCTGCTGCCTCCCAGTGGTCCAACCTCTTGCCTGTGCCTGAGTTAACCAGAGGTGCAGCATTTAGTATTTGCTGTAGATTCACTGGGTCACATGCTCTGTTGCATATCATAGTGCCAACCTATGTTGATCTTTTTACCAAATTGTATTCTATAAATACTGTTCTATTCTGTACAGTTATACTCAAATAAGGCTGTTCAAAAAGTCTTAGAACTTTCAGACAATCCAACATATTAGGCTGAAGCATTCATCATCCATGCTTCTGATATAGGTCCAGGCATATTTTCTACATGGCATACAGAATGCCATAAACATCTCCACTTGTGACTGACTAATGAGGAGATTATTATCATTGTTATTTGGGAGTAGGAGTGAGAGAATCCCAGAGGTAATATAGTCTCATTCTAAATAGCCTCGAGTATAAACAAAAACACTGTAAGGAGAGAGATAGAGAAATAGAGGGAGACAGACTGATACAGACACACACAGAGACAGAGACAAAGATGACAGAGATGAGGGTGTGAGTGTGTGGAGACCTTATTTTTGAGACAAGATCACCCACTGGACCAGGAGCTCATCATATCAAGTAGACTTGCTGGCCAGTGAACCCCTACAATTACTGTTTTGGTTACTACGGGAACCTGGTCAAGATCACCCTATTCTTTATCCCCATCCCAAAGAGGTTTTTGCAATTCAGATTTCCAGGTTAAGAGTCTCTGGACCCTTCTCTGCCTTGTCTCCTAAAAGATCACCAGAAGCTACTGCCTGGCACCTAACCCTGATTTTCTGGTGGTTGCTCACGTAATTTCCACAGTGTCTCTTGGTGGCTTCAATCCCAGATCCTAATGCTAGACTCCTCAGTAGCTCTGATATGGCTCAGGCCATTCATGGTAACAACTCTTCCACACTTGACAATTTATCTCTGAGTCCACCATTGTTCCACATTCCATGCCAGGTTCTCATGATCTTTCTGTCTGGCCTTATCAATAGCAAAATATTTACACTTGGACAGTGACTGAAGTTGACACTGTACATGTCTTAAGGTTATCTGGGGTTACTGTAGTGGTCAATATGGACTGTGAACCGTTGATATAAGAACACCTTTCTGTGTGCTGTGAATCTCAATCTTTAAATAAAGGAGCTGTTTTGGGCCATGACAGGCACCATAGAAGAAGTAGGAGGAGGAATCAGAATAGGTAGGAAAGGAAGGGCGGAGTCAGAGGCAGACTGAACTGAAGCCCAAAGGAGCAACATGTAAGGAGCACAGGTGAGCCACGGGGCACGTGGCAGACAGATTAATAGAAATGGGTTGATTTAAGATGTAAGAGCTAGCTAGCAATGTGCCTGAGCCATAGGCCAAACAGCATGAAGTTAATATAAGCGTCTGAGTCATTTCTGGGGGTCTGAGCGGCAGGCAGCTAAGGGGTCTGGCGCAGCAGGTCTGTGGGTCCAGGTCCCTGGCCGCCCGAGATCAAGAAACCCCACTACTACAAACCGTGAACTTGCATTATTAACTGGAAAAACCTGCTTCTAATTCTAGTGCAGCCCTAGCACACATCTTTAATCCAAGAGCTTTTGGCTTGAATATTATCAACATGATTAAATAAAGTCAACCATAGGTCAAGAGGTGAACAAAAAAACTTGTTGACAGGAAGTGAGCATAATAACTGTAGAGAGTATAAGAGAGTGAGGGGGACATACAGAGAGATGCACAGGAACTAGCAAGAGTAACATCTAGTTGGTAGAGTTTTGCTTGAGATGGCGTAGGAAAAAGCTCTTTCTGGGATGATGGATGGCGTAGGAAAAAGCTCTTTCTGGGATGATGGTGGAGTAGAAAGCATTGGGTGCTTTCTCTGCTTCTCTTAGCTAGCAGACTGTTACCCCAGCATTTGGCTCCCAAGATTTTATTGGTAAAATTGGACGATTGAGATTCAGTTTAAAAAAATATATATAGATTTTGTTAAAAAAAAAAAATAACAAGTCCATACGCCCACAAACTATGTGTTCTACCCTAGGTAATATGATTCTTGTTATTGTGGCAAGGATTAGTTTCAAAATATCAGATATAAAGCTTATAATTATGCATTTTATAATATCCTTTGCTGGAAGTAGAGCTTAGTGTAAAGTCATTTTATGATTATGTGAGATTGTATAATCAGTTCCCAGGACTATATTTAAAAAAACCCTCCTTCAACATCACTGAACATTTCCATAGTTTTCTATAATAAAATGTATTCCCACTGCAATGGTATACTCTTATGATTGCAATACTGTTCATCCCTTAAGTGGAATTTTTTTTTTTCAATAAACAGCAGGTACTCACTGGGATTTGCCTTTGTATCCTATAGGAAATGTTTGGTATGTGATTTTTCTTAAGTCAGTAATTGAATTTGGGTCAGAGGTCAAGGGTCATGTGTCAAGGATCAAAGGTTAGAATCAGAGGTTGTAGTTAGGATTAGGAATTAGGGTTAGAATTAGGGGTTAGGGTTAGGGTTAAGGGTTAAGGTTAGGGGTTAGAGTTAGGGTTAGGGGTTAGGGCTGGATGTTAGGGTTAGGTGGTATGGTTTTGGGTTAGGGGTTAGAGTTAGGGTTAGGGTCAGAGTCAAGATTTAAGGGTTTGGATTAGGGTTAAGATTAGGGTTAGTGGTTAGGGCTTAGTAATTTAGGGGTTAGGGTTAGGGGGTAAGGCTTAGGGTTAGTTATAGGTTTGGGGTTATGATTAGTTTTTCGATTAGAGGGCTAGAGTTAGTGGAGTTAGCTCTAGATTTTGATGCTTTAATTGAAATAAAAGAATTGGCTTTCCTTTCTCTCTGTCTTCCCTCCTGCCTCTCCAATCTAGTATCTCTTCTATTTTTTCCCTTACTCTCAAGTTGATAGCTTCTTTTTAATTGTCATTGTTGCATCTATGTATGTATGTATGTATGTATGTATGTATGTATGTATGTATGTATGTATGTGTATATTTATGTATGTATACATATATTTATACATATATACACAGTATGCTAAGAACATTTTTGGTATTTGTGTGCATATAATTTCAAAGATGACATTGTACTTTAAACAACAAATTAATGGGTTCAGTCTTCCAGAACAGGATGCAAAGAAAAACCTTCGCCACAAATGGAAACCTTCATATAAAACCACTACTGTGTAAGCAGACTTGTCTTTCCCACCTGTTAATTCCCAAATAACAATCATAGAGACTTGATTTTAATTGTAAATGCTCAGCAAATATCTTAGGCTGGTTACTAGTTAACTCTTATATTTAAAATTAACCCATATTTCTTATCCTACCCTGTGCATGTACCTTAAGCTTTTGTCAACATGGCATGTTCACCTTGTTTCTTTCTGTTTCTCCTGTGACTCCTCTGACTCTGCCATTTTTCTTCCAAGAATTCTTTGTGGTGCTCTCCCCAACCTTATCCTGTTTGGCTATTGGTCAGTCAGCTTCTTCTTTAAACTAATTGCAGCAACATTTATTCACAATAGTATAAAGGAATATTTCATAAACCTCGATCTAATTCAGAGATTAATGTGGGAATGATATGTTTGTCAATATTATTACTATTCTGTATGATCCCACATGGGCTCCAGTGACAGCACAGACTGATGACACCAACATGGCCTCAGATGGCCACTCACATCAATATGGATTCAGGCAGTAGCACAGACCATGGACATCTGCGTGGCCTTTGGTTGTCACACAAGTCATAGACATCAACATGTCCCTCTGTGGCAGCACGGACCACAGATATCGATATGGTCTCAGGTGCTGCACAGACCACTCACATCAGCATGGTCCCTGACCAGATGATGACTCTTTACACAGCTAACTTTCATTACTGGAGGAACATTCTAAGTTTTATAAGTTGAGGAGTAAGAAGTTAGAGAGGATTTCAAGGTCTCTATCAAAAATATCATTTTTCTTCTTATTCAACTAATCCCACTTTTCAACTAGTGTCTTTAATTTTCATTTTAAAAGAATTTTCTGCATTTACTTTGAATTTCTACAATAACTGCTGTGACCATTAATATCAGAAATGGTAATAGATTCAAGGTGGTAAGAGATAAAATATTTTCACCATTGAGGAAGAAACCAAAAACTAGGCTCCAAAACCATCTCATAGATTTAGCATCAGGGTAACAAAGCTTCCAGAAAGAAACAACCTCTCCAGTTTGACAGGGTACATAGACTCAGTAGTACTTGTTTCCAGACCAATAGCTATTTCACTAATGAAAACTTTAGTGCTATGAAATAATTATCTTCTATGCTGTAAAGATTTGTCACTTGAAATGGTTTCATGAAGCCAGACACAGAAAATCTAGGCAGAGTGACCAAACTAAAACTGTTGGAAAGAGAAAAGATGATGTCAGGAGTCACCAGCAGATGCAGAGGAAGCAAGATAAGAACGCCATACTGAAAAAGGTACCAAGCCACATAGCTAAACATAAAAAAATATAGATTAATTTAAGTGTAAGGTGTGGGGATATGTTTCAAATTTAATAAAAACCAGTCTGAGATATCAGAGGGATCTACCCGCAGTCAGTCTAGGAGGATCAGACAGTAGTAGCTCACACCTTTAATCTCAGTCACAGGGAATATCTGGGAGTGGTGACCTATGCCCTTAATCCAATCTGAGTTTGAGGTCATCTTAGTTTACAGAAGGAGTCTCAGGCTGCCAGGCAGGCAGTGGTGGTGCCACGCCTTCAATCTTAACCTGGATGTGAGCAAAGAAGATATTTAAGGCAGGCAGGAATAGAAAAACAGGCTGGTAGAAGAAGCCAGGAGGAATGAGGTTGAGGAAGCTGGAAGACAGCTGGGTGAGATTTGACTGTGGTGTTTACTCTTTGATATTTCAGCCTTTTCCTGAGATCTGGCTCTGAGTTTCCTTCATTTGTACAACAGTAAGGTTAGCTAGTAACAAGCCTGAGCTAATACTAGGCATTTATAATTAATAAAAACCTCTCCGAGGTAATTTGGGAAGCAGCTACTGGGTATTTGGTGGTTGCTGGTGGAACAGAAACTCCCATCTACATATGACACTCCAATGTGCTCTTCATACATCTACAAAACCCTGAGAAAGCTTTGAAAAAGATTCTAAATGCACTGAAATGGAGCCACACTTGGCTTTCTTGTCTCTCATTCAAACCACAGAGCTTAGGAAATGCAACTACCCATCAACTGCCATGAGCTATGCCACATAGGGGGTTTCCACAATCTCTCATAGTGAGCACAATACAGTGAGGCTTCTCCCAGAAGCTGCCTGCCAACTTAAGCTATTAGCACAAGCTTCAACAACATGCTTCAGGGTAGATGTAGATTTTTGCTCATCCAGGCAAAAAGGATTAAATATCCAAAGTAGAGATGGATTCAGACAAAAGAAGCCTCCAAATGAATTTAGAAACCTCACAGTGTGTTTAAAAGATATGTAGGCTTGAGAGAAAAGGGAGAAAGAGCATATACAATCTTAGATTACAAATATAGATTTAATATAACATAAAAACCTTAAAAAGAGGTAGTAAAATAATATAAAAATGGTCCACTTAATGATGGAAAATTAGTCTTCATTATATATAATTGTGTTGTCTTTAATTTTTGACTACTATAAGGTATTTGAATATAAAAGCTACTAGATTATATTTTAAAAAATAATTTGACTTCAAAATTTAAGTCAAACTGTATGGCACTCTGTGAAGTAGGTTCTGCTTTTATTTTCATAATAAAAATGAGAGCCTCTAGATTCATTCTGGGTAAAGATCAGGGAAAACCTGAAACATCTCTGATGGGAATGAATGACCCGAATGATCCAACATTTTAGAATTCTTCTGTTGCCATTTCCTCTGAGTTCTGTATCCAGAATAGTTTCAAGGCTACTGTTTTAGATGATCCAGCTTCATAAAATACTCCAGTCAGGACTTGATCATAATCCTAAATTTTCTCAGGGTTCCCCAAACATTACTCGTGCCACCAATCAAGATAAAGTAGTCTATGGAACTATGCTGCTGTACATTGTAGATGTTTGTCGCTCCTACTGGTTGAATAAAATGTTGATTGGCCAGAAGGCAGACAGGAAGTATGAGCAGGGTTACCAGAGTAAGAAAACTCAGGGAAGAGGAAGAACAGAGTAGAGATGCCAGGCAGATGTAGAGGAAAGAAGATGAAATGCTGCTCTGAGAAAAGATACTAAGCCACTTAGCTAATCATGGGTTAATTTAAGAATAAGAGTTAACAAGTAATATGTCTGAGCCATATGACAAACAACACATAATTAATATAAGTTTCTGTGTGTTTCTTTGGAATTTCATGACTGTTGGTCTCGATCTTGGGGCTGGTCTGGACCAGAAACCTAATACTACACTATGCCCATATTCCAAAAATAAATTATGAATGTTTGTCATTATTTAAGGGGGTTGATTATAAGTTGTTATGGATAATGGTAAGGAAAATAGTTAAACAAAAGAGATTAGATTCAGGGATTTTGTTCTAAGAAGAAAAAGGAGGATATAGAAAAGAGAAGATAACAGGGTAAGATTATTCCATTATCCTCTGGAAGTATATTGTTGCTGCCAGGATAAAACATGTCTCTCTGTCAAGAAAAGTCTAGGTTCTTAAAATATTTTAAATGCCATATCTGTCTTTGAAGTATTTTAAGATTACCTATTTGATTGAAATATAACTTTGTACACCTAAAAAACCTAATTAACATGATTATAAATTTGGTTATCATAAAGGACTATAACTTGCATTTATTAATTATATATTACAATTTAAAATGAGTTACATAAACACAATGCCTTAAACAAGAGTAGAAATATACATACAGTATAACAAAATTGACTTTAAATTTGTATCAATAAACCAAATTCTGCACCAATATAAAATATTTTTAGATTAACAGTTGTTTTTAAAAGTAGATTCAATGATCTACCTTTGTAAAAACCATTTTCATAACATTTTTCCATAGAAAGAAATTGACTATTACCATTAACCATTTATAATGAAAACAAACATTTATAAACAATATTTTGGGAATTTGGGTGTAGCTTTCTATTACTGCTTCCTGCTGTTTAGAAGTTCTGGCAATCTTATGGGGGTCCTGAGCCTGAATCATCTTAGTAGGCAGCCTTGAAGTTGATGTGGCCATCTCTTCCCATCAGAAATTTTTCAGGTGGTCTTCCTTGATCAAACCATATCAACCTGGAAGCAATCCACAGGTTCTCATCTTCTATGGAAACAAAAGTAGAACCTCTTTTCCAAAACAACATATTCTTAGACCCAAATCTCAAAGTCAAGATACCTTTAAAATATAAGTTTGCTTAACTTAGCAGCTTTTGCAATCAAATGTCTTACTACAGTTAGCTCATTAACAGTTAAAATATTAAAATATTTCTTTATCTCTTTCTTTCTTTCTTTTTAGTTTTCAAAACAGGTTTTCTCTGTGTAGCTCTGGCTGTCCTGAAACTAGTTCTGCAGACTAGACTAGCCTCAATCTCAGATCCAGCTGCCTCTGCATATTGAGTGCTAGAATTAAAATATGTGCACCACCATCACCCAGCTTTCTTCCCATTTTTTAAAAGTATTTTTATTTTGTTTATGAGACAGTCTCACACTGTAGCCCAGGCTGGTTTTGAGCTCATGTCAATTATGCTGACTCAGTCTTCTGAGTGATGAGTCACCACACTCAGATTTTTGCTTTTTTTCTACTCAAACTGTTTTAGAATAGTTTGTGGATTGGGTCCTAAGAAGGGTATGAAAGGGCTCCTTACTCTTTGAACTTTGAGTCAGAGGCTAGAAAATGGAAACCTGTTCTTCGTCTATTTTTGTGCCTCCCTGTGAGCTAAGGAATAATTTGCATTTCCAGGTGGTGGAAGGAGCAGAGGAAGAATTGGTGATTTTTTGTTGTTGTTGTTATTGTTCTAGGAATGAACTCAGGGCTTTAGGCACTCCAGGCAGGTGCTATACCATACAGATGTCCCCATTCTTCATGACGCTTTTAGATCATTCAATAAGTGAGGGAGCTGCTGTGTATCTTCCATATCATCTTTGGAAGACAGTTTCCTCTTAAAAAAAAAAAAAACAGAGGCAGAAGCCTTGACAGACCATTGACAGAGCTGAGATACTAATGCTACTGGGCTCTTACTGAAATAGTTCACCTACTCATGGTTTGAACATTGTCTGGCAGGACCCCAAGGTCCAGCAGGATGCCCCTCACTTGTCTACCACAGTCTTTGCTAGTGTGTTTGCAAAGTAAAGTGTGGGGCCGTTGACATGCTACTTTGGAGAATATGTTTCACAGCTTTCTATTTTCATTCACAGACTTGAATGAGCCTAGCCATCAGAAGTGGACTTTGGCAGCATAAACACTGTGAACTTGATCTTTTATTTGCTTGTAAGTGTGTCTACAGGCTTCACTGTCTGGTTTAAGATTGGCACAAGACTGGCAACCTCTCTCTGCATCCTAGTGGGTGTAGAGGCTACAAATGCTGAATGCCTCCCATAAGGATGCAGGGGTTTACACATGCCAGCAACAGCTCACCCAGGGTATATTGTGTCATTTCACTGTGCATGTGACAGGTAAGTACATTGTGACAGGCTGCCAAATGTGTTGAATAGCTTCATATCCAGGGAGGCTAAGGCACTTCTAGGCAGGACGACTGCAGAATCCCTAGCTCAGGAGTGTTGCTAGGTGTAGATAGAAAGGAGTATTCCCAAGTATGTGATGTGAGTGACTTTGCAAAGTCAGGATTCCAAAGACAGGGAACAGTTTCCCCCAAAGTAGAGAGCAGCAGGCCTTTCAATGTGGGCGTGTCACATGAGCACCACTCCGTTTATAACTATTGCAGATGCTCCATTCTTAAGAGATGATGAAGATGGGAAGGATGTGGCAGGAGAATCTAGGCATACTGAACTGGTCAGGGTTAGGCTGCTTTCTTCCTGTAGTCTGGTTATTAGAGGACACTGCACAGGTGAATAAACCAGAGCATAGTGCTCCAAGAATAGTGAGGTGGTGGGGATGAGCTGCAGAAATTTTGGTGTGGACTCTGGTGGGAAGGAGTATTACAGGTACAGCCAGGCAAAAAGCTCAAATTGACATTAAGGAGTAAGAAGATCCAGGAATCAAGGGCACTACTGGCTGCTGCTTTGGACCACCAGGAGGGAAGTGTGGCAGGCCATGCAGAGGCATACATTATAAAGGGGGCATCATAAGTGGGGTGTGAGGATATGAGGGCACATGAAATAGCAATGCCCATATTATGGCCTAGAACTATGGTAAGCGTGTGTGTGTGTGTGTGTGTGTGTGTGTGTGTGTGTGTGTGTGTGTGTGTGTGTGTGTACATGAAGGCCCACATAGGTCCAGACATTGTATGTGGATGTGACTATGGCTCAGACTAGGTTGATGTTGACCAAGTACTCAGATCAGATCAGACTGGAACCTTCTGAAATAGAATGGGCAAGGTGTTGAGAGGAATCAGAGACAAAATTAATGGGAAAAGGGGGTAATGAGTCTGATGAGTTTGTGTGGGTGAAGAGAGCAGGTCTTATATGAGATTTCAGAGGGGAAGCATCACAGAAACAGATTTTAATTCTAGGACTGAAGTCAACAAAGAGCTGCAGTTCTGAGAAGTGGGTTGGCTTCACATTTTTAATTTCCTATTGGTTAGCAGGTTGTTCAGAGCAAAATTTCTAACCAAATTGCTCTATAGTTCCTGACCCCAAAAACTACAAGTGACTTTGCCCCAAGTTCCTGTTTGCTTCCATCACCCTCGTTTTCTCATGCTGCATTTAGTGTTTATGCACCACACTGGCTTATATAAGGTGCCCGAAGTATCACCTTCTTGCCTGGCAATGGGCAACATTAAGTCACTGTAACCTCTCAGTGTGGCAGACTTCCGTCAAGCTTACTGAGAGTACTAGGGGCTCAAGAGTACAGCTTGGAGCTGGAGGACCCCTTCCCAGTGTCTTCTTACTTCTCTCCTACATTGTATGGTGGTTCCTCCTCCCAGAGATGCATAGGGTCCTATGACTGAGTTACTGTGGAAGGCCCTGCCCCTTCCTTCTCTGTTTCAAAAATCTGATGCATCCCTCAGGTTCTTCATGAGTCCCAGAAATTTGATGTCATCCTTCACCCAGCCAAGAGAAAGGATGGAACTCGGTGGAAAGGAAGCATGATCTAAAGAGAATTTGCTTGCCCCCAACAGTGCAGAGGCTGGCTGTAATGACTTGTCCTAGTTGTCTCCCAGGATTTACAACCTACTGGGTTCTACCTCCTGGGTACCGGTACCTGTGGGTCTGTTTCAGACAGAGAGAAGAGGACATTCACAAGTATGAGGGGCAACTGTGGATGCATGGTATACAGGCAAAGTAAAAGAGTCTCAATGCAGATGAAGAATGAGGCTAGAGGTGGGTTAGGGAACTTTGTGGGAATGTATTGACTGTGTCTGTTATGTGTTGTGGAAATTCTCTCACTGGTCCAATAGCCAATCCAGATGAGAGTTTTGGTCCAAGAGGCAGGGTTTTCATGAGGTATGGAAGGGCAGACCAGTGAGGTGCTTGGCCCTTTCAAACAAGGAATGAGTTGAGACTGAGTGCAAGCGGTGGATAGTGACTCAATTCAGATTCCCCATTTGTCTTGTGATATTTGTGTATAGATTTTGCTTAAAAATAAATGTTAGCCTTATACCATCCTTTATCATCTGGTACCCAATAGATTGTCAATGCCTGCACACCCCAAGTCCCCTTGCACTCTCCATGCCTACCAACTCCTCACTACCATTTCAATCCCCACTGCTCCAGTGCTCCCCATGGCTCAGTCACTTCCCATAGCCCTGAAATTCCCTATGGCTTCAGAACTCCTCAGTGGCCCCAGAGCTTTCTGACCTCACTTGCTCCATGGTTTGGGTGTTTGTGACCAATGGGTGTTCTCCTTGGATTGGTTCTGTTCTGCACAAGCACCCAGGCAGGGTCTGGTCCAGCACTTTAAGCATTGGCTTAGTTAGCATGCTGAACCTGAACTACCTTGCTGCTGCACCTGCTCTACCTGTTGGTCAAACATCATTACTACATCTGAATACCTTCAGACAACCCAGGCTTTCAACCATCAGCTCCACCTGCTGGAAAAACATCATCACTACACCTACACAACCCAGTCCAACCAGGATGGAAATTAGGAGGTTGAATTTATGCTCCATTTGCAACAGAATTACTCCACAAGACCACAAAGATTTAGTTACAATAGTACTGAAATACGGTCCTCAATTATAGTGAAATAGTTCATGGAGAGATGAAGCTGAGGCCATTGAACAGGAAGGGAGGGTTAAAGGTTCTGAGATGTCCCAAGATCAAATTCTTGATGGGGGCTGTTATGCTGACGTGGAAATACAGACTACATTTGATGATCACAGCTTGTCTCTATTCCATACAGCAGCCTTGAATACTTGGGACAAGAATCAATAATTAGGAAAGTGGAGTGAGCTATTTACTAAAATTCTAAAAGTTCACAAAGAAGCCTTGACTGATTTTATTTTTCTGAGACTAACTTCAGCTGTAAATAGAATATCAGACCCAGAAGTTAAATAGCTATTACTTGAATTATTGACTTTAGAAAATGCTAATTCATAATGAAAATGAAAACAGGTAATTGACCTTTAATGATAAGATCAGCAGCTACAGAGGAAAGGATCCAACATACAGTCAATATTGAATCTCATAACCATGATGATACTTAAATAGGGGGAGTGATTGCCAAAGTCTTCAGGGTAAAATCAAAATGTTCCAACTGTAGCAAACAAAATTATTTTTAAAAGGGAATGTAGACAAGGCATTCCTAGAAACAATATCTTTTTTAGATATTAGCTGAACAGAAGGCCCCAAACTTCTATAGTGTGCAGAAGGTATAGCAAAGGTTTGACACCAATGAATACAGCTCAACAAGAAACCAGCAAGACAACCCTTTACAATCAGGAAATACCTTGCCGGAGGGCTCTCATAGTAACTCATGTAAAATTTGATTCAATTATTCCCTGTCACCATGTGGGAAACCCTTTCACAGAGGAATTAAAGGACCTAGTGCATATTATTAAAAAGTCATGCTTCTCCAAACTCACCTAGAAGGAGCAGAAGGCCGGAAATAACCAAACTCATGGCTGAAGTCAATACAATTGAAACAAAGGGAACAATAGAAAGAATCAACAAATCAAAGAGTTGGTGCTTTTAGAAAGTTAACAAGATAAACTTTTATCCCAACTAACCAAAAGCCAGGGAGAGAGGGAGGGGGAAGGAGGGAGGGAGAGGGAGAGAGAGAGAGAATCCAAATCCACAGAATCAGAAATAAAAAGGGGGAATAACAATAGATATTCAGGAAATACAGAGAACATTAGGTCGTATTTTGAAAACCTATACTCCACTAAATAAGAAAACGTAAAATATATCACTTACCAAAATTAAATCAAGACCAGATAAATGACCTAATAACTTCCAAGGAAAGTGAAGCTGTTTTTAAGAGTCTCCTAAGTAAAGAATAAATAAATAAATAAACAAACAAACAAACCCAGAAACAGATGGTTTCAGTGCAGAATTCTACCAGACATTCAAAGAAGAACTAATATCAATACTCCTCAAACTGTTCTATACAATAGAAACTGAAGGAACATTGCCAAACTCTTTTTTATAAGGTTGCAGTCATCCTGATACCTAAGCCAGTAAAAGATGCAACAAAGGAAGAGAATTACAAACCAATCTCCCTCAAGAACATTGACGTAAAAATACTTAATAGAATACTGGCAAACTGAATTTAACAACATATCAAAAAAATCACAATTATCAAGCAGGCTTTATCCCAGAGATGCAGGGATGATTCAACACACGAAAAGCTGTGACTGTTCTCCATCATATAAACAACAGAAAGAAAAGAAAACACTGAAAGGCTGAAAAAGCCTTTGACAAAATCCACACTCCTTATGATAAAAGTCCTGGACACATCAGAAATACAGGGAAAATGCCTAAACCCAATAAAGGCAATATACAGCAAGCCAACAGTCAACATTAGTTTTCTAAGTGGAAAAAAAAACTCAAAGCAATTCCATTAACATCAGGAACAAGACAAGGCTGTCCACTCTCCCCTTATCTATTTAATAGAGTTCTCAAAGTTTTAGCTAAAGCAGTAAAAGAACAAAAGGATATTAAGGGGATAAAAGTTGAGAAAGAAGAAGTCAAACTATCTCTATTTTCAAATGATATAATTGTATACAAAAGTGACCCCCAAAATTCTACCAGGATCAATGGAATTGAATCGAAGACCCATACCTTAACCCACACACCCATGAACACCTGATTTCTGACAAAGAGGCCCAAATAATTCATTGGAAAAAGATAGTATATTCAACAAATGGTGTTGTCATAACTGGATGGTAGTATGTAGAATGCAAAAAGATCCAAACCTATTATCCTGCACAAAGCTCAAATCCAAGTGGATCAAAGACCTCAACATAAGCCCAGCTACATTGAATTTGACAGAAAAGAAAGAATGCATTGGCACAGGTGACACTAAGAACAACAATCAATAAATGGGACCTCCTGAAACTGAGAAGCTTCTGTAAGGCACAGAACAAAGTCAATAAGACAAAATAACAGCCTATAGAATGGGAAAAGATCTTCACTAACCCTACATCTGACAAAGGACTGATCTCTAAAATATATAGCAAACTCAAGAAACTAGAGGCCAAAAACCTAAATAACCCAATTAAAAAATGTGGCTCCGAGCTAAAAAGAGAATTCTCAACAAAAGAATTACAAATGACTGAAAGTCACTTTAAAAATTGCTCAACATCTTTAGCCATCAGAGAAATGCAAATCAAAACTTTGAAATACCACCTTACACCTGTCAGAATGACTAAGTTCAAAATCATAGATGACAGCCTATGCTGGAGAGGATGCAGAACAAGGGGAACACTCCTCCATTGTTGGTGGGAGTGTAAACCGGTACAGCCACTCTGGAATACAGTATGGCTATTTCTCAGAAAACTGGGAATCAATATCTCTAAGGATCCAGCAATACCACTATTGGGCATATACCCAAAGTTTGTGCATTCGTGCCCCAAAGGCATTATCTCATCTATGTTCATAGCAGCATTTTGTGTAAGAGCAGGAACCTGGAAACAACCTAAATGCCCCTCAACTGAAGTACTACTCAGTAGTAAAAAAAATAACATCCTAAAATTTTCAGGCAAATGGGTGGACTTAGAGAATATCCTCCTGAGTGAGGTATCACAAGCCCAGAAAGATAGACATGGGATGTACTCACTCATAAGTAGATTTTATACAAAAAGCAAAGAATACCCAAGCTGCAAACTGCAACCCTTGAATAGCTTGGTAACAGATGAAGCTTGAGAGGCATCCAGAGATTCCCTTAAGAAGAGAAAATAGAGAAGATCACCTTAGCAATTTGGGGCTATAACAGGTTGCAACCAAGAAGAGTTGGGAAAAAAAAATCTTGAAAGAAGGAGATGGTTGAGTGAGAGGAGCAAAGAGGGAGATAGGGGGAGATGGATATCTCGATAGAGGAAGCCAATGTGGGGTTGGAAAGAGATTGGGTGCTAGGGAAACATCCAGGAACTCACAGGATGTCCCTGGCTAAGTCTCTAAACAATGGTGGAGTGTAGGGGTATTGTGTTGTTTCATGGTAAATAATTGTCCCACCCACTGGTTTAATAAAAAGAGCTGATTGGCCAAAGGCAGGCAGGAAGTGTAGGTGGGGCTACCAGAAAGAAAATCTCTGAGAGCAGAGTGCCAGAAGAGCACCAGGGAGAAGCCAGAGGAAGCCGAGGACAACCATGCTGCTCTAAAGAAAGGTACCGAGCCCCATGGCTGAACAAGAGACATGGGTTAGATGAAGGGTAGAGAGCTAGCAAGTGATATGCCTGGGCCTGAGGCTGATCAGCCAAAAACTAATAAAAGCGTCTGTGTGTCTCTGTAGGACTGCGGGACTGCGGGTCTAAACTTTGAGGTTAGGCCCTAAAGTCTGGGCCAGAAACCTCCTACTACAGTGGAGAGGGTGTCTAAATGAGACTTCCCCTATAATCAAATGAGTAAACACCCTAGGTGTTATCACAGGACCTACATCCAACAGGGAATGGAGGTGGAGGTGGAGAACCATGGCTGAGCATTGGGCCAAGCTCCTGGTCCAGCTGAAAGCAGGAGGATAGGAATTATGAGGAAGGTTCCCATGGTGATGGCTGGCTGGAGCTCTGGGGAGTTAACTGAATTGGGAATTGCCATTGAAGATCCATTGAGGGGGATCTCGGCCCTCCAGGGATGGGCAGCTTTCGACTGCCATGAGAGGAGCCATGAGGGATGGGATCAGACTGTGTCCCTGTTCATGGGCTGGCACCTTGGAGCCCATCCCCTATAGAGGAACACCCAGCCCAGCATTGACGTTGGGATGAATGAATCGACTGTGTCTGGAGTGAATGTGCCACACTGGGCTGGCCCACCTTGGGACTTCTCGCCCTTTTGGAGGAGGGAATGGGTGGATGGGGAGGGGTGAGGCTGAGGGCTGGGTGGGAGGGATTGGGAGGGGGAGGGGAAGGGAAACGGGAGCATACATTGATGGAGATGACTTTTTTAATGAAAATTGTATATGTGTGTGTATATATATATATATACATATATATATATAATGGAAAAACAATACTCAATTTCATATGGAATAACAAGAAACCAAGGATTGCCAAAACAATTCTGTGAAATAATAGAACTTCAGGCAGCATCACCACCCAGCACACCAAGCTATACCACAGAGCTATAGTAATACAAACAGCCTGGTATTAACATAAAAGCAGACTTGGGATCAATGGAATTGAATCAAAGATTCCAATCTTAATTCACACACCTATGAACACCTGATTTTTGACAAAGATGCCAAAATATACAATGGAAAATAGATAGATCTTCAACAAATGGTGTTGGCATAACTGGATGGTAGTATGTAGAAGAATGCAAATAGATCCATATCTATTACCCTGCACAAAACTCAAATCCAAGTGGATAAAAGACCTCAACATAAACCCAGCTACACTGAACTTGATAGAAAAGAAGGTGGGAAATATCCTCCAATGCATTGGCACAGGTGACCACTTCCTAAATATAACACCAGTAGCACAGACACTAAGAACAATAATCAATAAATGGAACCTCCTTAAACTGAGAATCTGTAAGACAAAGGACAAAGTCATTAAGATAAAACAACAGCCTACAGAATAGGAAAAGATCTTCACCAACCCTACAATGGACAGAGGACTGATCTCTAAAATATACAGAGAACTCAAGAAACTAGAGGCCAAAACCCCAAATAATCCAATTTAAAAAATGGGGTTTATAACTACAAAAGGAATTTTCAACAGAAAAATTACAAATGGCTGAAAGACACTTAAAGAATTGCCCAACGTCTTTAGCCATCAGAGAAATGCAAATCCAAACAACTTTGAGATATCACCTAACACTTGTCAGAATGGCTAAGATCAAAAAATACAGATGACAACCTAGGCTGGAGGGGCTATGGAGCAAGAGGAACACTCCTCCATTGCTGGTGGGAGTATAAACCTGTACAGCCACTTTGGAAAGCAGTATGGCGATTCTTTGGGAAACTGACACTTAATCTCCACAAGGATACAGCAATACCTCTATTGGACATATACCCAAAGGATGCACATTCTAATCCCAAGGGCATTAGCACAACTATGTTCATAGCAGCATTTTTGTAATAGCCAGAACCTGGAAACCACATAGATACCCCTCAATTCAAGATTAACAAATTTTGGTACATCTTTATAATAGAGTACTACTCAGCCATAAAAAAAAATGACATTCTAAAATTTGTAGACAAATGAATTATTTGGAGAGTATCATCCTGAGTGCTGTAACCCAGGTCCAGAAAGATAGACATGGTATATTCTTACTCATAAGTGGATCTTAGACAAAAAGCAAAGAATATTTAGCTTGCAATCTATAACCCCTGAACAGCTTGATAACAGAAGGAGCTTAAGAGAGACATCCAGTGATCCTCCTGGGAAGTGGAAATGGAGAAAATCTGTGTAAATTGGGATCATAATGGGGAGCAAGCAAGGAGAAGTGGGAACAAATCATGAGAGAGGGAGATGGTTAGGTGAGAGGTGCAGCAAAGCAAAAGAAAAAGGGATTGGGTATCTTGAGAGAAGGAGCTACTCTGGGGTTAGAAAGAAACTCAGGAAGCTGGCTTGGAATTTACTACCTAGTCCACACGCTTAATTCAGCTTCCCAGATTTGGCTCCTAGTTTTTGAAATTATGGAACTATTAATTCAAATGGATGCATTATACTACTTTGCAATCATTATGATCTCAAAAGGAAAGGAGAATGGTACAGATATACTGGCTGAGGTGTTTTGAGGTGCTTTGAAGTGTTCCAAGCTGTGACTTACCTTAACATGTTCTTGAAATAGCATGGTGTTGATTAAAAGGAAGTTTGGTGAGCGGCCTCCTCCTAAAGGACTCCCTAGAGAAGCTATGTGAAATTATGTAAAAGAACGAGGGTAACAAGCAGTACTCATTCTTCATGCAAAAGTTACACAGAAGTCATATGGAAATTTAAAAAAAAAACGATTTTTTTTGCCCTCCTTGTGTGTATCTTATGGGCAGTGGTTTGAAGAAAAAAAAGAAGAAATGAATGATATGATTGTTCAGAACAAGAGTCTCAACCCTGTGGATTTATTGGAATAGAAAATAGCGACCAAGAAATGCAATAGCTGAACTTGGAGGGGAAGAAACACTGCACAGTCAAAACACTGAACATATCTGATGCAGACAAAAGAAAACACTTCTTGTTGTCTGTAAAGATGTTCCATGGGAACAGCGATGACATTGGTGTGTTCCTCAACAAACAGATAAAAGTCATCTCCAAACCTTTCGAAAGGAAGCAGGCATTGAAAACTGCTGACTTGCTAATTGCCTCAGGAACAAAGGTGGCTTTGTTTAATGGACTTCTATTTCACACAGTTAGTACCAGATACCTGCATGTAGAAGAAGGAAACTTCCATGCTAGTTCACAATAAAATGGAGAGCATTTTATATCTATCTCTCGGTTTTGTCTAAATTTGTACCTTAGTAGATGATGATGAATCAGTAGAAGAGTTTACAGTCCAAGATGGTTACATCCA
The DNA here is from genome assembly GCA_033318265.1 of Phyllotis vaccarum. Classification (NCBI taxonomy): domain Eukaryota; kingdom Metazoa; phylum Chordata; class Mammalia; order Rodentia; family Cricetidae; genus Phyllotis; species Phyllotis vaccarum. The sequence continues at coordinate 86,775,244 of JARWLC010000004.1, read as the reverse complement.
ATATGGACAGACTGTCAAACTAGTGTGCTCAGTTGGCATGGCACTCTCAAGATTGATAATTAGAAAAGTTGATAATCAGACAGTATTACTGGATTCAGATGACCCTGCATCACAACTCCACAAATGTGCATTTTAACTTAAGGATACAGAAGGAATGTACTTGTGCCTTTCCCAAGAAAGAATAATCCAATTTTAGGCCACTCCACATCCAAAAGAACCAAATAAAGAAATGATATCATTTGGTAGCACTTCTTGGACAATTATTAGCACAGATAAGGAAGAGTATACATTATATGAGGGAATGTGTCCTGTCCTTGCCCCAGTCACTCTCATGCTTCAGTTGAATGGCAGCAATGCTTGGTCTTACAGGACAGAATTTTACTCCAAATTTATGAGTGTGGTTTGGGGATGTAGAAGCTGAAACAATGTACAGATGTTGAGAGAGCATGCCTTGTGTTGTCCCAGACATTTCTGCATTCTGAAAAGGTTGGAGATGGGTCTGGCAGCCAGTAGAGGTTCCAGTAACTTTGGCCTACAATGATGGAATTATTTATTCTACCAGACTTACCTCTACCTACACACCAGAACCAGTATTACTTTGTGCTAGAGGACCTGGAAGACCCATATGGGATCAGATGTGTGATATGGGATGATTGCTATTTCTGATTATTTCTTGTAACAGAATAAGTAATGAATTTAGTTCTGCCTCATCAGGAATAAATTCAGCAGTTTTTATGTGTAAATAAACTCTTTTGGCATACTAAAATTCAGTGACTATGTTAACAGATTCTATAAAATTCATTAATAACATCATAATAGCATATAATTCTGTCTTTCTTTCAGACAGAATTATAGGGACTTTGAGCCACTTTACTTAAATTTTCTGATTTGTAACCTGCCTTTCCTAATTTTTTTGGCAACAGTATAAAATGTAGGGGCTCCAGAAACTGGTGTTCCCTATACAACATGAAGAAGAATCTAGTTAGTTCCCTTTATCATTGAATTATTTTGCTTTGGGGATATATGTTGTTGATATCTCCTAAATAATTACAGCAAGCTCTTTGCCAAGGTTTACTTTCTGCTCATAATTAGTCAATTTCATCATATTGACTGTTCCTATCAATTGATTTAATTTTTTCCTACTTCTTATGCTCTATTATAAGCATCTTAGGTTGCCGTTTGACATAAAGCCAGGGTATGATTATCACATAAATATTGTTTTTCTATATTAGCATAATCTCCTTCTCTAAGAAGTTGGTCTGGGATATTTCAAATTCTCCTGATGTGGGAATATCTTTCTGTATGCTGTGAATATCAATCTTTAAATAAAGGAGCTATTTTGGCCCATGACAGGCACCATAGAAAAAGTAGGCACGGAAATCACAACATAGGTAGGAGAAGGGCAGAGTCAGACAGATCAACCCAGCTGCAAAACAAGAAACATGTAAGGAACACAGATGAGCCATGGGCCACGTGTCAGACAGATTAATGAAAATGGGTTGAGTTAACATGAGAGAACTAGCTAGTGATGTGCCTACACCATAGACCAAACAGCATGAACTTAATATAAGTGTCTGAATTATTTTTGGGGCCTGAGCAGTGGCAGGCAGCTAAGCGGTCTGGGACTGCAGGTCTGTGGGTCTGGACCTCTGGCCACCTGGGACCAGAAACATCATTGTAAATTTCCATCTTTGCTTCTTTGTTCTAAGTTTTGGTTTTATTCTTCCATTAGCTTCTCCACTGTAATTGTTGGGGCTTGTTGGGTGAATTTTGATTGTAATGAAGAAACTTGGAGCCAGATATCAGGGAAAGCCTGAAATATCAAAGAGAGTAAACACCACAGTCAAATCTCACCCAGCTGTCTTCCAGCTTCCTCTGCCTCACTCTTTATCACTTCTACTGCCTCATCTGTCTTCCTAACATCTGCCTTAAATACTTTCTTTGCCCAGTTGTCTCACATCCAGGTTAAGATTAAAGGCATGGGCTACTGCTATTTGGTAGTTAGCCTTGAACTCACAGAAACACAGAAAGATCTCTGTCTCTGGATTTATGGGATTAAAGGCATGGCACTACCACTGCCTGCTTGGGAGTCTGGAACTCCCTCTGTAAACTAAAGTGGCTTCCAACTCAGATCTGCTGGGATTAAGGGTGTAAGTCACCACTCCTGGCATTTCCCTGTGCTGGGATTAAAGATGTGAGTTACCACTCTCTGATCCTCCTGGGTTGACTGTGGGTAGATCTCTTCTCTGATATTCCAGACTGGTTTTGTTAAATATATAACATATCACCACAAGGGCTTGATGGTTAACTTAAATTTTTTTTCAAGATTCCCTAAAGATGCCCTTTCCCCAAGACAGCAGAAAGTAAATTTAAGAAAACAACACCCACATTTTCAGGAGGTAAGGTGGCATGGTTTATAAATAATTGTCATTACTTAGGATATACAAATTGCTATTTGTTATGGTTAAGAAAAAAGATAAACAAGAGAAATTAGATTCGGGATTCTTGTTTTAAAAAAGAAAAAGAAAAAAGGGAATACAAATATGAAAAGATAAAAGGGTAGAACATTCAATCTACTCTGAAGAGAAAAAAGAAAAATGTGAATAGGGTAAGATAAAAGGATAGATAATTGAATCTACTTTTAAAATGTACCTACTAGTTTTAAATATTTCACATTAGATTGGATTTTTGTATATTGTGTACAAATTGTGTATACTGATAAAAAGTTGAGATTAATTTTGTTACTGTACATACATTTCTACTCTCATTCAAAATATTCAGCTCATCTAACAATGCAATGCAAATTGATAGTCTTTGAAAATTATTATTATCAACTAATAAGGATATAAAGAAATGCAAGTTAGTAGTCATTACAATCAACCTGTAGGCATATTAGATATGTTTTCAAGGTCAAATTGAGATATATTTTAGTTAAACAGTTAATCTTTAATCACTTCAGAGATCTACAGAATATGACATTTAATATTTTAATAGCATAGGTTTTATTTATTTTTATGGCAATAACTGTCTACTCTTGGCAGCACCAATCTACTTCAGAGAAGATGACAGGCACTGAAGAAACTCCATATGGAGATTACTTTCTTTGTGTCAAAAGTTAGCCACTGAGCAAAAATGCTCTTGCTTCCACTGCTAACAGTATGATGTCCAATGGACAAGCGAAACACATAAGGACTACAGAACCTTGTCAACACAAGGTAAGAAGGTCTTTAAGAATATCTTGATTCACAGATAAATTTGTCAGACATGTTAGGCTTGTAGACTGAAGATGGATGCCCCAATGTTTCAGAGGAACATTGAGTATCCAGGAAACCAGATGTTTCTGTAATTTCTCACAATTTTTTGTAAGTTGCTTGCTTGCACTTCCTATTTACTCAGTAAATATTCTTTTCTTCTAGGATCTCTGAAAGAGTTGAAGACTAGATAGTTATAGTTTTTAGTTACAGATTCAAAAAAGAAACTTTCTAAAGAGGTTTAAAGTGTACAAGTTTGAAAGACATCAAAAGATAATTTTTGGTTGATAATACAAGTTAGACAGAAAGTGAATTAAATACAATCCTTTGGACTCACCAAGACAGAATAAATAACGAAGTACTACCTCTTATTTTGTCAATTGTATATAGTTTTTATATATATGTATATAACTTGTATATAGTTTTTCGTATAGTTTTTCCTCTTCTATTTTGTGGTGCTATATTGCATATCTAATAAAGTTTACCAGAAAACTCAGAGGACAAATCTATGTAGGGGTATTATGTTGTTTCATGGAAAATAACAGTCCCACCCACTGGTTTAATAAGAAGCTGATTGGCCAAAGGCAGGCAGGAAGTGTAGGTGGGGCTACCAGATTAAGAAAATCTCTGAGAGCAGAATGCCAGACAGAGCACCAGAGAGAAGCTGCAGGATGCAGAGGACAACTATGCAGCTCTAAAGAAAGGTACCGAGCCGCATGGCTGAACAAGAGGCATGGGTTGGATGAAGGGTACAGAGTTAGCAAGTATATGCCTGAGCCTTTGGCTGATTCAGCCTAAAACTATAGTAAGCTTCTGTGTGTCTCTGTGGGGCTGTGGGACTGCGGGTCTGTGGGCCTAGACCTTGAGGTTAGGCCGGAAAGTACGGGCCAGAAACCTACAAATCTACTCACAGAGTTAGACATAAAGGTCAGGGAATGGTAACATGCCTTTAGTCTTAGCACATGGGAGGCAGAGGCAGAGATCCATCTAGATGTTTTTTGAGTTCAAGGACAAACAGAGAGATGCAGTGGTGGCACATGTCTTTAATTCTAGCACTAAGAGAGTTGAAACAGGAAGTGAGATAGCTGGACAGAGAAAGAACAATAAGGTGGCAGGAGTCAGAAGTTAAGGCCTTTGTCTGGGACTACCTGCTAAGACTCAGAGATATGTAGTCTGAGGATTGGTGAGGAGTATCTAAGTGAAAAGTGGCTGTAACTTCTTTCTCTGTCTCTCTGATCTTTCAGCTTTTTGCCAATATTCGGCTCTGGGTTTTCATTGTAAGGCCAAGAAGAATTCATGCAATATCCATGCAATTAAAAATACTAGTTTTTAGGTCATTATTTCAGGTCACTAATATGTTTGAGGCAAGTTATCTGCTGGCAAGAGTGTAAGTAAGAAGTCCGGGTTTGAGACTCTCCTAGGTTTTGCTGAAGATCACTTTGGAATGGCCTTATGAACATGGTTCTGCACAGAGATAAGTAGTCCCCAAATGAGTAGTGAAAACCAAAGCAGCTGGGATATAGAAAAACAAATTAGAGATTCCAAAACTTACCAGTTACAAGCCCTTAAATTTGGAGCTCTAAGCTGTTGTTTGAATGGGGTGGATCTGTGGAGATAGATACTGTTGCTCCCCAGCATTCTATAAAGACTCAGCATTATATAGAAGTGCTTTATGAGTATAAAATAGCCATATGACAGCTTTACTATGCACTTGTGAATAAACTATCAAAAGGCAGCTTTAAAGCACCCAAACTGTGTGGCTTCTGAGATTGATGCCACTCCAATGCTTAGAGGTAGGAATCAATTTCATTGTGTTCTACCAACCAATCTCTTGGGAGGGAGCATGAGACTCAGTGAAAAGTCTCAAAAGTTTTTTGATTGTGAAGGAACCACAATTCTCCAGGCTTATGGGAAAAACAATAAAATAGGAGCATTAAGTGCCTTTAACACATAAACACAAAGTCATCTGTTACTGCAGCATCTGACCAAAGTGTGTGAAAGAAACTCCATACCCTTCTTGTATGTTTATGTGTGTGTGTTCATTAATTTCTGCCCTCATGTTTAGCTCCAGTTACTAATTTGAGTTTGTTGTGTCTTGTTTTTCTGATACCCTAAGATGCATCATTAAGCTACTTGAGATATTACTGATTGTTTTAATATAGTTGCTTATAGCTATTGAAACCTGTCTGAGTGTAATTTTCATTGTATATTAAATAAGATATAGCATGTAGTATTTTTATATTCATTCAATTTTATAGAATTAAAAATAATTTCTTCTTGAGGCCTACGATGAATAATTTATTGATAAAGAGAGAGATATCTGAGTTGTGACATACCATCAAATGGAACTAACAGACATCTATAAAGCATCCTATTCAAGCACGTCATAATATTCTTAGCAGCACATGGAATTTATACAAACTTATGGAAACTGAAAAGCTTACTACTGTGTGAATGATGTTTTAATTGGGGTATAAACTATCTTCCATGTCTTCAACATGAGAATAAGTTGTAGGGAAAGTATTTACTAGTCATAGTTAGGCATTAAAGCACAAATTAATTTTTTGTAAATAATGTAGCTATATTAGAAAATCAAAAGGGAAAATTAAGAGCATTTGGTAAATGTTTTTATGTGAATTTTAACTATTATTTAAAAATATTTTACAGTGAAGCTATGCCTCTGAAACAGGTAAAATCTATATTTAAAACATCTCATCTTGGGAGTCCTTGCCCTACCTGGTGAATGGATGGGAGGATGTGGGGGAGGAAGCTGGGGAGGACTGGGAGGGAGGGAGGAAGAGGAGGAGAGGGAGGGATGGAGTGGTGGGTGTGGACTAAAAATTTTAAATAAAAAGTTTGAGTCAATATAGATCAGTGAAGGTAAGCTCAATTTTAAAAAATATTTATTTTATGCCTATGAGTATTTTTCTTGCATATGTATATGCAACACCAAATATGTGCTTGGTGCCTGTAGAGGTTAAAAAATGGCTAGAAACCCTTGCAACTGAATTTATGGTGATTGTGAGCCACCATGTGGTGGCTGAAAATTGAACTACGATTCTCTTAACTGCTGGCTATTTCTCCCAACTGTATGTAAAATTTTGAAAATGAATAACTCTAAGTGGTCTTAACACTAAATAAAAATAAAGATGTAAACAGTTTAAAAAGAAGTTAAGGAAACCACATGAAAATTGCAGTTACATTGCTTCTTTGTCTGTTTCTTAGCATATTTGAATGCAGACTTAAAAATTTTAAATCTGGAAACACTTTCTGAAACATGTTTGTATATTTTACTTTAACCACTCATATGTATAGTAACTTGTTAACAGTAAGAAAACACCTACTACTCATTAAGTGTTCCTTATAGTTACACAATGACAAGTTGACATTTTTATTTTAAAAAAAGATATTGCTTTTAGTTTTTAATAATAGACACACTGTGTTGTGTATGTATATATATTATATAGTTCAATGTCTCTAATTTATGATTACCTTACAAACCAAAAAATATAATGTTCAATCATTGTTAATGAGTTTTATGCCTAATAAAAGTATTTAGCCATCTGAACGAAATGTAAATAATTGTTGGGTTTTGTTTCTGAGAGCAATAGTTGACTTATGGGGAAATAATTAATGAATCAATAATTTATCTGAGTAACCACATCAATGTATTTCATGGCAGATAATACTCTCTCAAAACTTCTCTGCTTCTGTCTCCCTATACAACTACTAAGGAAGGGATCTTTCCCATAGTTCTGTTCATAAAAAAGCAAAGGAAGCTAGTCAAGATTATCCTTTTTACTACATGTTTTACTGGGACCAGAGTTAGAACTGAAGCATATTTTTCAGAAGTGAACAGGAAGAATGAGTACATCAACAACTCTTGGAATTTAATACACTGGCACTTTGATGATGATGATGATGATTTTGTTTTTTCGGATAGGACTTCTCTAAGTTATCCTGGCTGTCCTGGAACTCACTCCATAGACTGAGCTGATCTCCCTGTCAGAGATCCATCTGCCTCTGCTACCCAAGTGCTGAGAGTAAAGACATAGATCACCACACAAGACACTCCTTTCAAAGATCTTTGTCACTGATTTGTTTCTGTCTTCCCCCTTTTACAATGCTTCAAGGGATGGTCACCATAAATTTAACTTTCTTATCCCAGAGTTTTCTTCTTAACTGATAAGTTTTAACTCAGTAGTTGGAGAAGTTTAAGGTTTTTTCATATCAAAAACATTTACTCAGTATTCTCTGGAAAGAATTAGTTCAGAGTCAAGCAACAACTACAATAACAATATGTTGTTCCTTTGACACCGTCCGGTTATAACACTGATTCTAGTAAGAATGCCATTTTCTGTCAGTCTGAAGGTGATCAGCAAGGTCATGGCCATTGTGCATAGTGCTTTATTTTTAAGTATTGGAATTCAATAAATTGATGTCTTTTCCTTATATTTAAAATGTACAAAGAAGTTCAAGTGTATTTAGGAATAGTCACTCAGGAGTATGCTCTAGAAGGGGCTCAAAGCAATACATATTATGAATTCATTAGTTTTGTCATTTTACTGTTAAAGTTTTCTATGCCTGTTAGAAAATATGCTTCCTTTCTCTCTAAAAGCTGATGGCTGTAACCTTTATGTGGTGTTGTTATAGGGGTAACTGTGGCATCATAAAATGAATTTGACAATATCCCTTTCATTTTTATTATATAAAATAATTTGAGGAGTATTAGCATTAAATTTTCTTTGAATGTTTAATAGAGTTCTACATTAAAACAGTCTGGCCTGAATATTTTTCTAGTTGGGAGACTTTTAATGACTGTTTCAGTTTTACTAGGGCTATGGGCCTATTTAAATTGTTTCTATGATCTTGGTTTAACTTTGATAGGTGGTACTTATTGGCAAAACCATCACTTTCTTTTAGATTTTCCACTAATTGGAATAACTGTTCTTATATTATGTCTCATCATTATTTACATTTCCTCTGCTGTGTTTTTTTGTTTCTGATTTTGTTAATTTGAATATTTTATTTCCACATTTTAATTAGTTTGGGTAAGGATTTGTCTATCTTATTGAACTTCTTAAAGAACCAATCCTTTGTTTCATTGTTCTGTATTGTTCACTTTGTTTCTATTTTATTAATTTCAGCTCCCAGTTTGATTATTTCTTGTGGCCTAGTCTTCTTGGGTATAGCACTCTTTGTTGTATACTTCTTTTTTTATAAAGCTTCCAGGTGTGCTGTTAAGTTATTAATATTCATTTCTCCAGATTTTTAGGTAGGCAGTCTGTGTTATGAACTTTTCTCTTACCATCACTTTCACTGTGTCCAATAAGTTTGGGTATGCTGTGATTCATTTTTGTTGTCTTTTAGAAAGTTTTTAAAATATCTTTATTTCTTTCTTGAACCATTTTTATTCCCTAGAGAGTTGTTTAGTTTCCATGAGTTTGCAAGTTTTCTGGGGTTTTTTCCTGCTATTGTTGATATCCAGCTTTAATTATTGATGGTCTGATAGAGAGCAGAGAACCATTTCAATTTTCTTGAATCTGTTGAAACTTGCTTTTTGTCCAAAAATGTGGTTAATTCTGGAGAAAAATCCATGAGTGTTGAGAGAAAGATATACATTTTTGTATTAGGGTATAATGTTTCATAAATTTCTGTTAGGCCTATTGTTTTATTGTATTGGCACCAGTATTTCTTTGTTTACTTTTTGAATGGCCTGCCCATTGGTGACAGGTATGGACCCACTGTCAGTTTGTGAGAGTCAATATGTGTTTTAAGCTGTAGTCGTGTTTTGTTTTGTTTTGTTTTTTGTTGTTGTTTTTTTCTCTTTACAAAGTTGAGGGCCCTTGTGTTTTGGGTATAGATGTTAAGAAGTGAAATGTCTTCTTGTTGGATGTTTTCTTTTATGAGTGTGTGGTGCCCTTCTTCATCTTGAATTAGTTTTGATTTTAAGTGCATATTGATAGATATTAAGATGTTTACACTAGCTACCTTCTTAGGTTTATTTGTTTGGAATATTTCTTCTCAATCTTTTACTCTGAGGTAATGTCTATTCTTGATGTTGAGGTATGTTTCTTAGATGCAACAGAGGTATGAATCTTGCTTTTGTATTTATTCTGGAGCTGAAACCATTTATATTGGGAGACATCAATGACAAATGACTGTTGATTTGTGCCATTTGTTGTTGTTGATGGTGTGGGTTTTTTTTTTTTTTTGAGTGCCTGTGTGTACGTGTGTATGTGTGTATGTATGCTTCCACTCTTTTGGTCTTGCTTGTATGAAGTTATTTATTCCCTGTGTTTTCATGGGTGTAGTTAACCTCCTTAGGTTTGCTTTTTCCTTCTAGCTCTTTCTGTAGTGGTGAATTTATAGATACTGTTTGTATCGTGAAATATCTTGTATCTTATTTTCTCTATTGAAAATTTTGCTGAGGGCTGGCATCTGTTTTCTTTTAGGGTCTGAAGGACATCTGTCTAGGTCCTTCTGGCATTCAGAGTCTCCCTTGAGTATTCAGGTTCAGGTGTAATTCTAAAAGGTATACCCTTATATCTACTTGATTTTTCTTCCTTTGCAGCTTGTAATCTTATTTTTGTTCTGTATATTAGTGTTTTGATAATTCTTCTATGACAATTTATATGATATTATTTTATGTTTTTGTACCTTTGTAGGCATCTCCTTTATATTAGGAAAATTTTCTTCTATAATTTTATAAAAAATACTTTGTGGGCCTTTGATCTGGGATTAATTTATTGACCATAATTTTCCTTGTGCAATTGGGGTACATTGATATAATCCCCTATCTCTATGTGAAAACTACAACACAGTGCCAGATATTGGTTCCTTTCTCCAACATTTACTTAGCAGTCTGTCTGCCTTCCAGTAATTATCTTCTTTGGCAGGCATCTGGTCAGTGTTAAATGTCCAGGTAAATGTGATTTATTTGAGATCTTTTAAGACACCCATGGATATAGACTTACTGTATTTTGTTGACTCATGGTCACTTAGATAGAAAAAAAATAAGCATGACTGGGTTTTTTACCTCACTTTCAGACATGGAAGTGATGAGCTAAGCTAACCTTGCAGTAACAAGTCCTTAACATTACTTATACCCCAGTTTACCATTAGCTTATTATCTAACCACGCTAGAAATGCAGTATTATCCAAGGATTCCCCCTGCCCCCCTTTAGATATCTCTATTAATTTAAGTCACTCATTTGTCCTCGTTCCCTTTAAGAATTCACCAAGGCTTTTACAAGCCACTCCCTCCTTGAGTTATAAAGAAAACCTGACAGTCACTGCCTGTTTTAAACTCCTATCTGCCTTTACAACAATGAAAGAATTTAAGCCTTGTGACCTTGCTTTGACCAGTGAATTGCAGACTGAATGTGTATAAATACTGGTACCTGTGGAGACTCAAGGTAAAACCAAGGAAGAGAATGTAGAACAAACAGCAGAGAGAAACAATAAAAAGGAAGTATTAAAATGAAGCAGAGAATTAAAGATAAGAAATTATAAACAAATTATGTCAAGAGAATTAGAGCTTTTTACAGAACAATAAAGTTGTACAGAAAGAACATTATTCCTTCACCCTCAGATAGAGTTTTTCTTCACTTGTTGAAGAGGCTTTATTGAATCCTTTAAGAGGTTTGAGGGGCTGGATTCCCAGAAAAACTCAATTTACACACTGTTAACACAAATGAGCACAGTTCTTATAAAAGTACATAAAATTATAATAACAGACCAGAGAGTAGTCACAGTTGACAGGAAATGAACAGCCCCGTTAGATAAGTAAGTGAAAGTGTACAAACAAAAATAAAACTATAAATTATATATAAATGCATGCTTAAGTCTAAGAAAAGAAAATACATTGTGTTATATCATTCAAAGGCATAAATCACATGACTAACATAAAACTAGATTGTATGTCAATAGGTATAGAGGGACTATCGAGTTGCATCAGAGAATTCTAAGCTATTTCTTCTCTCTCATTTTATATTAAATGGTTTACACTTCTTTATATATTTACATTTTTATTTACACATTTAGTATACCTGACAAATATTTATCTTCTTAAATCATTTGGTTTTTTTTTTCAAGTACAGCCATCTCCTCCTTCTAATGAAAAGATAGATAAACTGAAAGTATGGGAAATGTGACTCTATTTACAGTCCTGTTTTCCTTTATTGAGTCAGTCTATGAAGTCAATAATCATTTTTGAACTCTTTCTATTTGAGAAACGTTGTAACTAGTTTGTAAATTAAGCTGCTTGTACATATTTTGTTAATGCTAAGACTCCAACTATAGAAGCTGAAACAATGCTTAGTAAAGTAAATATTTCAGCTACTAATAAACCAATAAATTCTTAAGAATACTTTTATAGCAGATGCAGAGATCCATAGCCAAGCTGCCAGGAGTCCTGTTGAAAAGAGTAAGGTAGAATTGTGTAAGGGGGGAGGGTCAGGGTCATGACAGGGGAACTCACAGAGACAGCTAACCTGGACTTCTAGAAGCTCATGGACTCTGGATCAACAGCTGGGGAGACTGCACAGGTTTGATCTAGGCCCTCTGCCTGTGTGTGACAGTTGTGTTGCTTGATGTGTTTGTAGGGCTTTTGGGAACCTACTTCCTATGTTGGATTTCCTCTCCCAGCCTTGATGCAGAGGGAAGATCTTGCTCCTGCTTTGTTGACGTCCATGGGAGGCTGTTCCTTTCTGAATGGAGAGGGAAGAGAGGATAGAAGAGTAGAGTAGAGGTGGGGGAGGGAACAGAAAGAGAAGAGAGGGAGAAACCGCATTCAGGATGCAAAATAAATAAAAAATTAAGTAATAAGTAAAAAAAATTTTTTTTTCTAAAATTGCAAGAAAATTTTCAAGCATTGCATTGAAGTTTTTGGAAAATCAGTCTTTTTCTTATTTTACTGGAATCCAAAATAGCAAGTCATTAAAACACAATTATCATATTTGTTGTGCTATTAACAAATTTAGTTAAGTAGTAGTAATTGTATGGTATCCGATATACAGAATGAATATACTTGATTCCTTGGTTTTCTATTAACAACACACGAGGACAAACTACATAACTCTGTACATAATAGGATTCCTTGTGCATTGTTTTAAAAGTAAAATTAGAAGTGATTCTCATAAGAATTGTTCTCTGAAGAATAATGAATCAATTACTAAGTATTAATGCTCACAAGAAGATGTGATATTCTCCTATTTTTAAGCTAGGCGAGAAAACAATAAAGCCATACTATTGAGAAAATCTAAACTGTTTGTTTCCACACCATAATTATTATACCATAAAATTTTTGGTGGGGCCCACCTTAGGCTCCATTATAGATTATGTGAAGTATTCAGTTTACATTTAACCCAATATGAGGATAATGACAAAGTTGATCCTTGTGCTCCAATTGCACAGAAAGGTAACTAAATCAGAATACTTACTATAATAAACATAGTAAAAAATGACTTCTATACATGTAAAAACAGCTTAGTCAGAAACCTCACTATAGTCAAGGCTTCATCTGATAAACCAGAACCCAGTGACATCACTTACTCAAGACAAGCAGACACAGTCCTAGAATCCCATGACACCCACTGGACAATGCTTTGCACATCTGGAGAGATGCCACCTTGATCTGCCCACAGCAAAGGCTCTTTATGCATACCTCCATTCCTGCAAAGACCCAATTGCCTTTGACTCTGGAGCTCAGATACAGGTGAGAGGGATGTGCTATTAACTGTTCATCAGGGGGAGGGATGTTGTAAGATTTTCTTTGTGAGAAATTCTTGGAATTCAGACTAATGCTAGAGATGTTTTAAATTGAAGATGTCTAAGGTTAGGGGTTGTGGTTTTGTTTTGTTTTGGGTGTTTTTTTGTTTTTTTGGTTTTTTTTTTTTTTTTTTTTTTTTTTTTTTTTTTTTTTTTTTTTTTTTTTTTTTTTTTTGTGCCCATGGTTTAACTCTCCAGAGACTCTAGATTAGGGACAGTATGCGAATGGGTTGGGGTGTTTCTTCAAAAAATTTGAGGGCTGCTTAACTTCTCTCCCATCATCTGCTCTTATCCAGGCAGTACAATGGCCTCTGGGAAGAGGTCAGGGTAGGAACAGGTCAGGATCAGGCTTAGAACTAGACCCTTCCTCTAGTCACTGTCTGATCCCAAGAAATTTTTTTTTTCTAGGTCTGCATTTAGACAAAAGCCAACATTTCCTCGGGACTTGAGAGAATATTTTCTACTTGCTAAAAAGAACTGTTCCCCTGGTTTCGGGGATGAGGAGAAGCCTTGCCTTCAGTTCTTCAGAACTCACACCAGTGGAGCCTATTAGCATATCAAGGTCTATGCTAGTCTTGAGGCTCCTTCACTTTCTATTCAGAAGAACTTATTAAACCTATGTTTTTCTTCTTTACATCCACTGCACAGAGATGTATTTTAGTTTCTTTACTGTGCTAATTTCATCCACTCACTGCAGTGGGCACAGACTGCAGCTGTAAAAGTTAAGGTGATAAAGTTTGCAGAGCCACTGGGTGCTCAGTGACTTTCCCTCCACTGAGAGTTCCATGGCAAGGGGGAGGTTTAGGGAGGAGATAGAATGAGAGAGCCTTCAGGTACAACCTGCTTTCCACCCCATCACAGCCTCCTCCTTCACCTCCACCTAATCACCCAATTTTACTGTACCCAAGATCCTTTATTAATGTTCCAGCCACAGGATTTCAGGCCCCACATCCTTGGACCTTGACACCTTTAAGCTCTAGCTATACAGATAGCACAGAACTCCTGTGTCTTCTGGAACCAATCATGGAGGACCTGGCCAGGGCAGGGCAGGGCAGGGCAGGGCAGGGCGGGGCAGTCACCCACGCAGGAGCCCCAGGGCCTGAAGCAGCTTTTCCAGTGTCAGCTGAAGGGAACCTGGCAAAACAAAACAGCAGCAAAAACGCCCAATGCAACCTGTGGGACAGAAGCTGAAGAGATCTGTTAATGTGGCTGTTAAAGCCACACTTAGGAAGGACGTGATTTTAAAAGGTGTCTTTTCTGGCAACTCTCTTCACCATGAGCCATCTCAACTCTACTCTCTCCAGCTGAAGGAAACTGCCAGCTATGTAACAGAGCATTCTTGGGTGCTCCTTTTCTTTCCCCATTGGACTTGTTTTTACTTTGTTGTTCAAGCCTATAACTTATCCCATTAAGTGTGATTATTGGAATTCCTAAGCAAAGTTTGTAGTCTCCTTGCATAGCCCCTTGATGTTGTTCAGAATGAGCTGTCACATGTCTTAGGAGAATAAGGAACTCATCACAGTGAATTTTCCCTTCTAATTACTTCTATGTACTTTTTTAAGGGTAAAGTTTGTCAGAGATATGTTTGCAAAAGTCTCTCTGAGGAAGCACAGAAGTTAGAGGGCAGCCTAGAAGTCCTCGCAGGAATGTGTGTGCATATATCTAGGGTTAATCTCTGGACTAAAAAGCTAGTGGAGAGATTGCCACTAATTATGCACACCCACCATACCTGGTTTTCCAAGTACTGGGAGCAGAGGCATGAGATCCCAAGTGCTGGAGTTAAAGGTGTGTGCTCTGTTTCTTTCCTGGACTGGATCAATCTCTTGTAGCCCAGTGTGACCTTGAATGCATATAGATGGAGATGAATCTCTGCCTCTGCTTCAAGAGTGTTAACACTAAAGGCAGGTGCCACAAGTGCCTGATCTCTATGGCTAACTCTGTGGCTTCCTCTGTTTTCTCTTCTTCAGAAAATCTTTATTAGAAACACAATATATCACCACATAGAGTGGCATAGTGTATTAGTCAATGAGTATTGCTTTGTCTTGTAAGAATTAATATAGAAAAACACAGGTTTGGAATGATGTGTTTAAGCATGTTATTACTTTCAAAGCTCCCTGACTTGTGGCAACCCCAGTATCCCAAAGTGGGGTCTTAGCATCTTTATTATATTGAGTTTCCATGCCCAGCAACTTAGCTGAGAAAAAAAAAATGATTTTAGCTCACAGGGCCTGGTTGCAGTTTTTGGAGAAGTCAATGCAAGGACACAATCAGTCACATTACATTTACAGTCAAGAGCAAAGAGAGACAAGTGCACCCCTGTGACCTTCTTGCCTCTAATTATGTTCCAGGTTTTATCACTGTTACACAGTTCAGGTGCCAGCCAATGAAATAATTCCTCCCATTTTCAGGGCAGTTCTTTCCATCTCACGGAACAATCTATAAACCCCACAGACATGCCCAGAAAGCCTAATTAAAGTATTTCCTCACTGTGAGTCCTTTATCCCCTTTGGTTCTAACTGGGTCAGTCTGATAATAACATCTAACAAATGTAGTGCCCTGTTATTATTTTATTATCAGTATTGTTTCTAGGCTTATATTTGTATCTTGACTCTAGAGTCTCCAATGGGTCTGTATTCTAGCAAAGGAATTTCCTGAATGTCTTTTTCCCATAAGGAAACTTATATTATGTACGGCAGATTTCAGGTCTCTGATGGCCTTCAGTATACAGTAAGAACAGAGTACTTTGAACTCATCCACATAGTGGAAATCACCCAGGACATTCAAACAGACCAAACAGAATTTAGTTACACTCTGAGCTGTGGTGATATATTGTATATTTAGTAAAAAATAATCTGAAATATCAGAGCACAGAGTCATTCATAGAGCCAAGCCAGGAAGCTAGAAAGTGGTAACCCATGCCTTTAATTTCATCCTGTGAGGCAGTGGTCATACACACCTTTATTCCTAACTCTAAGAATGTTGAATGAGGAAATATGACAGCTGGGGAGAGAGAAAGAAGGGGAGCTCAGCTCTCCCTGCCACTTCCCTGGTTGGCTGAGGAGGGAGAGGCTTAGGGTTGGAGAATTTATGGAGACAGGCCTGAACAGTTGACTAGGTAAGAAGTGGCTGTGGTTTGTTACTCATCTTTCTGGGATTTCAGCCTTCCCCCATTATCTGGCTCTGGGTTTTTATTATAATACCAAATTGAATTTGTGCAATATCTGGTGCTCAACCTTTAGGGCATGAATTTGCAAAAAAGCTACTTGTTGACTGGAGCTACACATAGCCAGAGTCACTATTTGTCTGGCTAGGTTTTCTATTTGGAGTTAGTCTCCAGCTAGCTTTTGGGCAGTTCCAACCACAGGTGTTTCTTCTCCACAATCACCAGAATGGGATTTTCTAAATAGTGGCTTTCCTTTCCTGGTATGTTGTTGCTTACCCCGGATCTCCTCTTTAGCTGCTGCCACAGTAGGTAGCTGCCTAACTTTACCCTCATCTGAATAATTATTGAAAATAAATTTGATGAGTCAACTGGAATTTTTTAAAAGGGGGAGCTAGTTTAAGACAGAGTCCTTTTCCCACATTAAAAAACAAGAAACATTAAAATGGAAGAAATTTGGTTGTTGTTTGATATTACTCTTGGAGGTTTGAAAATAGAACCATTAAAGAAAAAGATAATGCATAGTGCATTATTATAATGTCTATAATAAATATTATTTGTTCATTTTTGCTTTATCATTTGAAAAGTCAGTTAATATGAATGCCAAGATAAAAGTCTTAGAAAAGCTTGTTAAAACAGATCACAAAAATATTCAGACACAGACAGAAGAATTTAAAGAAGAACTGTAGTAAGAAGTTTCTGGCCTGGGTCTTTCTGGCCTAGTCCCAAGGTTCGGACCTACTCACAGCTTCTCAGCCACATAACCCCATATAATCAAACAAAGGCTTATATTTATGTGCTGATTGGCCTATGGCTCGGGCATATTGCTAGCTAGCTCTTACTTCTTAACTAAACCCATTTTCACTAATCTGTCTTGCCACATGTTCTGTGACTTACATTTATATAATTTTGCATGTTGCTCTCTTGGCAGTAGCCTACAGTGTCTCTGTCTCTGTTCTTGCACTCCCCAGGGTTTTCTTAGTCTGGTAGCCCAGCCCACACTTCCTGTCTGACTTCTGACCAATCAGCATCTTATTATACCAGTAGGAGAGACAAATATTTACAATGTACCAGAATATAATTCCATAGCAGAGAACCATTCTCAACATTGCTTTGCAAGGTTACAGAGAAATAGCCTAAGGCTTTCAAATAGCAAACTTTAATATATCCAATAACCTTATAGGAATTTCCAAATGATACAAACTATGCAAGATCGAATGGACTCCTGTGAAAATGTTAGATTTAAGGAGGTTTAAGAAAGCAGCAGTCTCATATGGCATATAGTCACCCTTTGTAAAGCAGATGTTAAACTCATGGTCAACTTGTAATGAAATTATTCCTAAAGACTGAACAGATAAGGTTAAACAGTTCTGGAGACTGTTCTCCAATTACAATAAAGAACCTGGTAGAAGAATGAAGCTTAGACCAATGAAAAGCTCAGTAGTACTAGAGGTATACACCACTTCTTGGGGAGGGAGATTATGCTAATGTAGAATGGCAATCTTTATATGATGACCACATCCAGGCTTTATTTGAATAACAACCTTGAATGCTTGGGATAGAATTATAGAAGTAGAAAAGAAAATAGGTTCATTTACAAAAGTGATACTAGGGATCCCCCTCCAAAAAACTTTACAGATTTCTTACAAAGATTGACTTCAGCAGTAAATAAAATAATACCAAACTAAGAAGCTAGACAAATAATAATTGAATCCCTGGCTTTGAAATTTTTCATTCACAGTCCAAAAGAATAATTAGCCTATTAAAGGCAAGACAATGCTCCAGCATATGTATTAAGTAAAATAAAATATGTTTTGCATATTACATTTATATCTTTTTAAAGAAAAGTTAGGATCCTGACTCAATTATAAATTAAATATGGCTTTGGAATTGGAGTGTGGCCCTCTCCTTTTTTTAAAACCCAAACATGCTTGTTAAAAGAAAATGCAAACTCTTTACCATATTAGAAGAACCACCTGATATGGAACTGAAGAAAAACAAAATTGAAGGACTATTTTATAACTACCAATCTTATCATCTTTTGGTTTTATTTTGATTATTTAAAACTTTTATTGATGTAAGAATTTTATATCAAAATTTATAAGATTAATATATATTTTTTAAACTTTTTGTCATGATAATAATGGTTATATAAAGTACTAATTCTAGAAAAAAAAAGCTTCATATAGCTTTCTGTGCATTGTTTTGGGTTTGATTGTCAGTTTTGTTCAGTGAATCATGACAATATCTAACTGTAACTTTGAAGTCTCCAAAAAGAAGATGGGACCCCAAAATGATGATTTCACATGGACTATGATAATGCCTCTAAGTTGACAAGAACCACCTGAATCGACTTTGGACAACAATCTGCTCAGGACAATTTTGAAGTGACTAGCTGAGATGATCTAGCTTTACACACTACTCTAGCTGGGGCTTGAAACAAACCCCGCACTTTCCCACTATGAAAGACTAGACAACAATGATATAGGTATCTCTCTCAGGACTTTACAATTAACACAAATTTTTCTTTACACAAATTCCTAAAGATGCCTTTTCTCCCAGACAGTAGGAAGCAAATTTAGTAATACAATGCCCATATTCCCAAGAGTTGGATTGGGTGGTTTTGGTCTTTCAATGAGTTATGAATATTTCTCATTGTTTGGGATGGTTGGTTACAGGTTTTATTGTTAATCATCAGGAAAAAAAGCTATAAAAGATGATTAAATTCAGAGTTCTGGTTTGAAAATAAAAGAATACAAAAAGGGATACAGATATGACAGGATAAAAGGTTATATAGTTCAATCTACTCTTAAAAAGGGAAATGTGGTTATAACAAAATAAAAGGGTAAAATATTGAATACTCTTTTAAAATGAAACTACTAGTTTTAAATATTTCACATTGAATTGGATTTTGTATATTGTATACAAATTGTGTATGCTGATTGAGACTAATTTTGTTACCACATATATATTTCTATGCTTGTTCAAGGTATTGTATCTACACAGTTCATCTAACAATGTAATACAAATTGCTAGTCTTTGAAAGTTTTATCACCAACTAATTAAGATATAAAGAAATGCAAGTTAGTAGTTAGACATTACAATCAAATTTACAGTCATATTAGGTATGTTTTCAAGATCAAACTAGATATATTTTAGATAGGCAAGTTGTAAGAATTCCTGGCACATAGCAGGTGGTAAACCCAACGTGATGCTGGCAGAATATGCTACGTATAAAGGGCATGCCCCTGGGCATGGCTATGTAAATCTGTGCCCATCTGTTCTCTTATAAGAAGATACCATGTGAAAGCTGCTCTCTTCCGCTTCTCTTTCCTGTACTCGCCTGGCAACTCCCCTGAATAAACTATAGTGTGGTGCTGGTAGTGTGTGTCTGTTCTCATGTGCAAAACCAACATTTTGGTCCCATGACTCGGTTAGGCTCTCTTCTGGTTCTAGGTGCACATAGGCACTAGGCGAATTTGAAATGGGGCTTACTACCAAGCCACCTTCCGCTGGACCTGCCACAGAATGTTAAAACACCACTAGCCTCAGTTGGTAAGTTTTCCCTTTCCAGTCAGCTTAAACATGAACTATTGTCTTCAGAAAAAACTGTTGCTCATCCAGCTTTCTGGTAGGACTCTAGTCTCTCAGAAGACCAGCTCCAGCCATGATATTCACTGGTCATGGTTGTTTTTCTTCACATGACAGTAATTTCTGGCCTTCCATGCTATTGAAGCCCAGCCTGAATTGTTGGATCCTGCTCCTGGACTCTGTCCCCAGGGCTTTGCCCTAATGTCTACCCTAGGTGCCTACCCTAAAATCTGAAAAATGGTTAGTGGTGGCTAGTGTTGGTTGTAGTGGGATTATTATGTTACATTGTAAATAATTGTCCTGCCTACTAGTTTAATAAAAATGCTGATTGGCTAAAAGCAAACAGGAAGTGTGGGTGGAGCTACCAGACTGGGAAAACTCTGGGAACAGGAAGAACAGAGCAGAGATGACACAGAGACACCAGACAAGACAGAAGATGCAGAGGACACCTATGCTGCTTTGAGAAAAGGTACTGAGTCTCATAGCTGAACAGGAGAAGAAGCATGGCTTAGTTTAAGGGTAAAGAGTTAGCAAGTTATATGCTTGGGCCCCAGGTCAATCAGCATACAATTAATACAAAATTCAAAATACAAAAAACAACAACAAAAAAATGAGGCTAGGCTGTAAAGTCCAGGTCATGAGGCTAGGCCAGAAATTCCAGGACAGAAACCTCATACAACAGTTGGTTTGGGGCTTTGTCCTAATACTTACCCTAAAAACTGATGAGTTACTTTGTGGTAGCCAGCATTGTTCCCCCAGGACCACTTGTTGGCTGGGTGATGACCCAGATTTAGTGGTGGAATTCCTCCCCTCTGGGCCTAAATAATGGAGAATAAACCAGCGAAAAATATCTTGCCATCCTCACCTATAGGATGAGTTCTTGAGACTCTCAAGCTGCTTAGCCTTTTTGCCTTACTGTGGGAATTTAATAAAAAGCTCCAAAAGTTTCAGAGATATCAGAGACAATCTACCCACAGTCTATGTGGGGATTTAATAAAAGCTCCAGAAGTTTTGGAGATATCAGAGAGATCTAACCACAATCAGTCTAGGAGGATCAGAGAGTGGTGATTCACACCTTCAATTCCAGCACAGGGAATATCCCGGGAGTGGTGACCTATACCCTTAATCCAATCTGAGTTTGAGGTCATCTTAGTTTACAGAAGGAGTTCCAGGCTCCCAGGCAGGCAGTGGTGGGGCCATGCCTTAACTTACCAAGAGAGTATTTAATGCGGTCATAGAAAGACAGAAGGAGAGGAAGCCAAGAGAAGCCAGGCTGAGGAAGCTGGAAGACAGCTGGGTAAGATCTGACTGTGGTGTTTACTCTCTGTAATATCTCCGACTTTCCCAGAGATCTATCCCTGAGTTTCATTTATTCGTGTGACACCTTACCTGGACACCACCAAGCTTATCTGTTATTGAGCAAAGAAACAGCCTAAGTACCCCTTAGATAATAATTCAAAATAGCCACCTAATAGCCCCCTGGACTCTGGTATTTTACGAGAGCTAACTTTTGCAAGCACATGGGCCACATGGAAAAAGTTTCCTTATCTCAGCTCTAAACCTTTTCTCCTGGCTTTCTATTTTCCCACCCACACAACTAGATCCTTTTCTGGAACCCCTACCTTTCAAATCTCAATGTTCACCTGCAACTCCCCCAACTTTTTCTTCTCCAGGAACTCCAAACCTGATGCCTATTTTACCCCATCAGTTACTTGCTCTTGGGCTCCTAAGGATTCTGATCCAGTTCTCCCTCTGTGGGAGGTAGCTGGTATAGATGGGTTAGTGAAAGTTTATACCTTGTTTCCTCTGTCAGAACTTTCTCAGTTGACAAAAAAATGGGCTCTTATAGTCCTAACTCTACTGTCTTCATGAAGGAATTCCAATATAATCCTATGATCTCACTTTTCATTATATACATATACAATATCTATTCTGACAAATAATCTCCTCCCTGAAGAGAGAAGGCTAGTTGGGAACAGGCCAGAACTCATGCAGATGAGATTCATCAGACAAATGTCTGACACCCCTGGAGCTGGGGCTGTTCCAGGTGTAGACCCCCACTGGAATTACAATACACTGGCAAGTCTGCTTAGAGCTGCTCTGAAGCCTATCAATTTTGAAAAAAATATAAGAGCTAGTACAGGATAAACAGGATGATCCATCCCAGTTTTTGGAATGCCTCACAAATGCTTTCTTACAGCATACTAACTTAGATCCTGAGGGCAGGATACTGAACCAGCTCCTTTACCTCCTCTCAAGGCAAAGAGACCTAGACTTCCCAGTGTGTGCTTTAAGTATGGCCAGCTTGGCCACTGGTTTCACTCTTGTCCAGCCTCATGAGGCTTCCCAGGCCTTGTTCTAGGTGTCATCAAGGGAAACCCCAGTAGGGGTATTGTGTTGTTTCATGGTAAATAATTGTCCCACCCACTGGTTTAATAAAAAGAGCTGATTGGCCAAAGGCAGGCAGGAAGTGTAGGCGGGGCTACCAGACTAAAATCTCTGAGAACAGAATGCCAGAAGAACACCAGAGAGAATTCCAGAGAGAATTCCAGGAAGAAGCAGAGGAGAATTATGCTGCCCTAAGAAAAGGTACCGAACCACATGGCTGAACAAGATGAGTCATGGGTTAGATGAAAGGTAGAGAGCTAGTAAGCTATATGCCTGGGCCTAAGGCTGATCAGCCTAAAACTATTGGAAGCATCTGTGTGTCTCTGTGGGACTGCGGGACTGAGGGTCTGTGGGCCTAGACCTTGCGGTTAGGCCCAAAAGTCCGGGCCAGAAACCTCATACTACAAACCCCAGCTGATCTCCTAGGCCTGGCTGTGGAAGATTGATGCTGCCTGGGCGTCCCTAACCCAACCACCACCATCATCATGAAAAGGGAGCCTTGGATAGTCATAATGGTATCAGAGCAGTCCATCTTATTCCTTGTGGACACCAGTGCCACATACTTGATCCTGCAGGACCTTTGGAGTCTTACCTCTCTTTTTAGCCTCTCCATTGTTAGGGTAGGAGGCAAACAATTCCACTCATCAGATGCCACCACTTGATTGTATTTTCAGAGATATCCTTATTATCTACTCATTTTTGGACATTCCAACATGCTCCATACCCCTAATGGGAAGGAATTTTTTTTAGCTAAAGTAGGAGCTTTTGTGTCTTCTAGTCACCACATTCTCCCATGTCCAGACTTGTCAGCTGCTCCAGTTGCTCCCTTGCTTCTCTGTTACCCACTCAACTGATCAGCTCTAGCCCCCCTCCCCTTACCCTCTTCAAACCTCTCAGGTGGGGCTTCAAGTGTGGAACACCTAGAATCCTTGTGTCACTAGACACCTTTCCCTAAAATTCCCTGTCTCTGAGTTTTCCGTTTCAGCCTGCTTCTCAGAGCCGAAGTCGAGCTGGTTACCGGCCAAAAAAAGCTCCGAGGTATTTCGCCTTGCCCATCTCCTCTCCCACAGACTAATCCTCCAGTCGCCACTTCAGGAGAATGGAAAAAACCCAGAAGTCATCTTACTACTGGTCAACAATTGACATCCCCCCACTCCAGGACTAGAGGAAAGGAACCAGAAGCCATTTTAACCTCTTACCATCCCCAGACCTAGCAGAGATTCACAAACTTCATTGTGCAGCCACTAGCCACTGGAGTCCCCTAGAAGGAAAAAACATACAAAAAAAAGCTACCTTAGGTTTATTTAACGTATAGACAAAGCCTAATTTAAGGACCTACATATCCCAATTTCAACTCTTCTTTCTCTCCTTGTTTTTCCTCTTCTCTTAATCTGACCTTCAGACCCCATAATAGCAGAGGACCCTCACTACATCATCTGAAGTCTGTCACTTCCCAAGGGTCTCTCACTTATAGTTTTGTTCTGAGCTCCAGAAAATGAAAATAAAATTCATCATCCCATGCCTTAAACTCACCCAGGCTGCAGGAAATGAACCACAAAAAAACCAGCAGACTGACTGCCAGAAGATAAAGTTCTCATCTTCTCAAAAGACAAATTTCACCCTTAGGACAGCTTGAAGCAGCCTTAAGAGATCCATTGACCCAGTTTCTGTGCAATCCATATGCTAGACCCTGCTTTCTTTTTATATTAAACGTAAGGGTGAGATAAGAATTCCTGGCATGTAGCAGTTGGGTAAAGCCAACATGGCACCTGGGGAACACATAGAGGGCACACTCCTAGGTGTGGCTATGTAAATCTGTGTCCACCCATTCTCTGATCAAAAAACCAATCAAACAAAGAAAAAGATCCACCTTTAATCTGGATCACACCTTCTTGTACTGAAAGGTCCAGTAATGCAGAAATATAAAATTATAAACCTAAAGAAATGAATGTTGATAGACATCAGCTCTGTCAACTACTAGAGGTTAACTTAACAACAGCCAGATCCTCTGTCAACAGCAAAGGTTAACTTTAGCTTCCTTACCCCTTATAGCCAAAAACTAACTGCCCTGGACAAAAGTTAACCTCCAATAAATATGTCAAGAAACAATACAGGGTTATACAAATATCAGTTTCCTGGAACCCTCTAAAACCTTGTTAATGGGAAACTGTAAATCCTAAAAATACAATTTGACTCTAAAAATTTAACTTCAAAATTGTAAAAATTCTTATCTCCATGCCTGATGTGTCCCTGTGACCCTTAGCATGCATTTTATGCCTAATGCTTATGTGTTATAAAAGGGGCCTTGAAACCTGTTCCCTTTGCCATAGTTACAGAATCCCAACCCTGGCTATGGCCTCAGTTAACTGGTAACCCTGTGGTTGTTTTTATTTTTTAAAATGAAGTTTACTTCTGATTTAGGCTTGGTACACTGCCTCCCATTTTTTGCATACCCTCAGACCCAACAGTACCAACCTACATATATAAAAGATAATATAAAGGATATTGAAGAACCAGTTTCTCTTTATTTGCCTCCTTGCCCTAGATTTGGTTGCCAAACTCATTCCTTTACTAGCAACGGAACAGATTTTTTTTTTGTTTTGTTTTTGTAATTTTAGTGTATACTGAATGCTGAAGACCAGCTGAGATATCCAGCCTCACAAACTGAACAACTATTGTATTCTTTAAATTTCCATTGTTGGACTACCTGAACCACAGCTTGAGAGAAATTCTAATAAATCCACTTTCTACATACATGGGAAGATTGACCTTTTACCATGTAGAGAACCTTGAAAAATGCAGCCATGTTTTTGTATTTTTTTTTTTTTTTTTACCTGCCAACTGAACTGAGGAAGATGTACTGGCTAACAGCAGTGCTCATAAAGACATCTTCCATGGTCCATTATTTTCTAAGAATTCATCTTACCATGAAGACTACTCTTATTACTATTATTCATTTGTCAAGAGTTTGCCCTGAATTCCGGAAGGAAATTTTGATTGCAATTGAGCCATCTTCTCGTGGGAGATCTATCATTAAGTTTTCTTATCTAGTTTCTGCACTTATCTCCTGGTTTCTTGAAGTACCTGTGACTCACAGGTAAAAGTACCTTTAGTTCACATGATCTCAGTGTGAAGCCACAGAAAGAAACATCTCCTTTTGTGACCTTAAATCTCTCTTTAAAATTGTTAATATTCTGCGCACCCCTCCAACCTGTAAGACAAGGAATCACTCCACTTCATGCTGAGGAAAGGGCTGTGCAGTCTAGTTACGTTGTATCCAGGAGGAAGAATGGGAAGAGCCTATGGAGTGCAGGAAGATAGCAGAATTAGCAATTGGAGCCAGGCACAAGTGCTATTTAAATACTCGTTCTCTGCAGATTCACAAAATGTCTGGGTCTGAGGGGAAGGCAGGGTCAGGACTCCGTGTTCTGTGTCTTTAAGCATACTGTAACCCTAAGAAGGTGCTCTTGTTTCTAGCCAATCAGGGCTTCCAGACTGAACTGCCAGTCAGAAGTGGTGCCGGGCACTTCCGGGAGCTAAGCTGCCTGCTCGGCTTTGCGGATAAGCTGCTGCCAGTGTTTTTGTGTGTTGTGCTGCTGCAATAGCTGTGTGGGGGCCATGGGCGATCTGGGAAGCAATGACATGGTGAGCAAGGGGCTGCTGGCTCCAGAATAAAAAGAGTGATTGGGGAGATGTGAGAGCCAGCGTGGCGGGTACTTCCCGGGACTGGGTGGGAATCTGCTGCCAGATTTCCTGTCCTGTGAGTTCCCCAGCCTTGCAACTCCCCAGACCTCGGCACAGTCCTCTTTGCTCTGTGGGTGCAAGTGCTCTGAACACTGGGAGCAGGATGCTTGTGTAGAAACATATTTGTAGTCGATAACAGTATGCTTTTGGTACATCCTTATAAGGCAGATTGCCAAACTCAGAGGTCTACTTTCTTTAGTATCTTCTAGACATTAAGCACTTTGCATTTAACCTTTACATGTAAGATCGATTTACAGTTAATTTTGTGGAGATTGAAAAGGACAGCTATTGTGTTGAGGGGCACTTCACTACTTAGCTGTAATGGAGAGGAGTAGAATTGGTAATATAAAGGATTTATTCATGCTTATTAAGACTCACAAAGTAAAATTTAGTTGAGAGTAGGCTGCCTCTAAAACACCCCAAAGGTGAGTATATGTTAACCAGGCCTGGTAGAGATAAGGTCGCCAGGTTACACATTTTTTTCTCACCAATATTGTCCTTACATTTAGCTCCAAACTATTACAGAGAAGACACACCTGATTTACCAGCTACTAGGCCCATCCCTCTATCAAAAACCAATCCTCTAGTAAGCTGCTCAAGGAGGGATTTAAGGTCTGGTACGCCTTAAAGTTCCAGTTTTCTTCTTGAGGAAAGCATAGTTCTGAAATATGTCCACTATCAGGCCAGGTAACAACTATTTGAAAAGTAAAACACTGTTACATTAAGGACTGGCCTGGTAAGGCAAGGATCTTATTTCTTGGAAGAGGAGTAACAGTCTGGACCTAGGCCTTGGGAGCTTTTATTGAGAATAAAACAGTTCTTTCTCTCTGGTAATGGTCTGGGGCCCCAGGGCTTTTGTGTAAAGGTTGTTTCAGATACTGAGAACCCAACTCTTCCCACCACATGGAGCTGTGGTTATTAGTTCCAAGGCCATGTGGGCTAAGTAATGTTCTCGAGGTACCCTGAGTTCCCTTTGTGCAGCATTGTTAGATTAGCCTCCTCCTGAAATTGTAGCGTTGTACCATAGTTTCTATTTCCTTACCCTCACTCCCCTGGAAGTAGTATACAAGAAGCTATTTTTTGTAAGAAGCTTACATGGGGCATAGCTGTAAAAGACCTCCTCACTCCAGCTTTTATATTTTATACCTTCTATCTTTCTCATTCCCTGGCACCTTCACCTGAGGAGTGACCTGCTGTGTCAGGTCACTGGTGTACTTCAAAAATAATTCTGGTAATATATTTGCTGTGTAAGTCTCACATCTACCCGAGTGACTAGACTTTCAGTCCCCTGTCTCTATTTAAATTGTTCAAAGTGTAACCTGGAGCATGGATATAAAATAAATTTAAGGATGGCAGCATATGTGGAATGAAACATCTGTCTAGGCTGGCTCCTCTTTGAGCACTGGCCAGAGATGGATGCATGCTATCATTAATGTGAATTTTTAAAAATTAATCTAAGTGTTGGGTGATTTCTCCCTGAGAGGACATATTGATTCTAGAACAGCTGCATTTCCAGCATTTAGAAAAATGTTTCTGAGACAAGCTGTCTTTTACTGACTCAGGTGCCCTTAATTTCAGACTGTTGGACTCCAGGGAAATGACCTTGTCCTCTGTATTCCACCTTTACAATTTCTAAACTAAGTGACTGTACCACATAAGAATTTGAAAATTTCCATTAGAGCCCTGTAGTCAACTGTCCATTGTAGTTACAGGAAAAGGATTTACGTATGGAGCATGGCTTTTGCCTTCAGACCAGAATAGGATGAATAGTTTATTGTGCACATTGAAGGGAGAAACAGGGTAGGCAGTCAGCTGCTGGAGGCACCTGATTATGGTAGGAGGAGTTAATTTGTAGTTTTCCAGCATGTATAATTCATGTCATGTGAATGGTGACAGACCAGATTGGTGGGTTACCATTTGAGAAAGTTAGCTTGAGCCAGTGAATATAGAATTTCTAATTAGGAAACTCTCCTGTACAGTTATGTTCACTTCTGCTGGGTATATTTAAGTCAGCTTAAAGGTTTGAGAAGTGGGCCATTGACTGTAACTCTGTGTGTCAGCAGCCAACATGTACATGTAGGCATGATTAATTAGTCTCTTATTAATGGCCTTCCCTTTGCTAGGAAAGGTCCTACTCTTTTCAAAAGGTCTATATAGCTAAGGTTGCTAATCTTAAAAATACATTATTTTTATCATTTAAAAAGTCAGGGTTTGATGATACATTTTAATGTTTGCTTTGCTACGTCAGTGCTCTCATTTCTATTTGCTTCTGTTCTCCAGTGTTTCTTGGTCATTAAGAATTTCAATCTTGTTTTCTCAAGTGCTTCTGATTTACTTACTTTAGTTTAGAGCAATGCCTTCTGTAGCCTGGGCTTGCCTCGAATCATGAAGTTGAGAATTACTCTCAACTGCTACCCAGTGCTGGGAAGAGAGTCCTGTAACTCCTTCAATACTGGCCTTGACTCGTCAGTAAAAAGGATAAGAGACTGATAAAGGAGTGTCCTCCAGTCTTTCTGACTTTTATTGGGGAGTTACAAATGAAGAAGGACCTGTACAAGAATTGAGTTCACTGACAGATTTTGAACGCGATGTCATGGCATAGAAGGGAGGGGCAGGAAGGATAGTCAGAGTTTTTCTGCTTTGGGAGCAGTTGATGTTAGCAGTGTGGAGTCAGCTAATTAATTTTAGACGTTCCATATATGTCCTAACTGCTGGGTAAAGGACTGACTTTATCATGCAACCAAATTACTGCTGTTATACTAGCTCAACCAAAACAGGAATCTTTATAAAAAGTTGTGGCCCTGCCTAACAAAACTATTATTTTCCAGGTTTAAGATGTACAGTCTGAGAAAGAAGATGTGAGTAATTCTTGGTATACTCTCATACAAATCCTTAGTTTCTGGAGCACATGGCCCTAAAGCCTGTTTCAAGTTTTAAAAATAATTATTTTAGATAAAAACTATATTATATTCGCAGTCTTTTTCTTGCCTCCAAGTCCTATCATGATACCTCATTGTTTTTTAATCATGGCTCTTTTTTGCTTTAATAACAGTTACTGTTTGCATATGACCTTAGTTTGGCTGCAGGACTTTCCAGCTAAGAAACAAAAGGTTGGTTGCACTAAACATAGAGTGTGTAATGGAAATGTTCACATAAATGACCCTTTGCCTTGGATGAATAGCAGGAAGCACACTGGGAGAATGAAAGAATGTCTTCTAGAATACACACTTTCTAGACTAGACCCCTGTCCACTGGGCTGGAAGCGTTGTGCTGAGTCAGTTGATCTTTAATCATCTAGTAGTGGAGCTGCTAATATTCTGAGGCCCAGCTAGACTCTGGCAAGGCTTAGCAATAGGAGTACTAGCTTGCAAGTTCTTTCCAGGGTTCTTCTGTACTTCTTCTATAGGGAGTTGTAAGGAAGACTACAAGCCATGCCATGGTGAGTATGGGGTTTTTAGAGGAGGTCTGCTGCACTGTCATTTCTGCTGGGACTTGGATGGACCATGAGCCAGATGGTCCATGTGGTGACTTGTGCCTTGGCTCTTATCCTATGAGCCTCCTGTGTAAAGTTTCGTAGGGATGGAGAGAATCTGCAGCCTTGGCATGTTAGGATATGATGTTTATAATATTACTGTCCAGTGTGCACACATAGGCATTGTTCTTGGCACATGATGGGAAGATCAATTTGCAAAACTGAAGGTCTGGTTTCTAAAAGTTCTGAATATTGCATTCCACTTTCAGGTTTGTTTTTAAAATGTTACAAGTAGTTTAGGAACTAGTATAAAGAGGTGATATGGATCATCCTTCACCAATACATAAGAGTGATTTTCAACTTTTTGCTACAATCAGCTAGCACGATGTGATTCAGTGAAGTTTAGTTCCAGGGGACAAAGGAGGTTTCTAATCTGCGGAGATTTTTCAGGTGTCCATGGTTTTGGGAAGGTAGATAAGGCAGATTCTACATCTTGTGCCATAATCCATGTGGCAGGAAACTGATTTAAACTTTTTCTTCTGTGTTGTTTTAGGATTGGGCATTAGTGGGCTGAGTTTACCAGAAAGCACAAAGAGCCAAAAGGGGCTTCAGAGTTATAGCAGGAGATCATCTCCATTTGCAGAGAAAGCTCTAGAGCATGGAGTTTCTGTCTTCAGAAGAATTATCAGTAGCTAAAGGGTCAGAAACATGGCAGTTTAAAGGTCACTTTGAGTTAATTTTGTAGAAGTTGTAAAGTCTTTTTATTTCATTTATATATACATAGATTTATAGGGAGCTCAGTAACATTGGGCTCATCTAATGTAACATAGGGCACATAAAAATTTGCCAGGATTACCTGTGAGGTACTGACTCAGAAAACAAGATCAAATTTTTTTCTGGCAGAGTTTCCTTTGGTCCTTTTTGTTGCTGTTTTATCAAGACAGGGTTTCCCTGTGTAACAGTTCTGGCTGTCATGGAACTCCCTTTGTAGGTCAGGCTGGTCTTGAACTCACTGAAATCTACCTGCCTCTGCCTTCCAGGTGCTGTGATTAAAGGCGTGCATTGCCACTGCTCAGCCCCTTGTTCATTTAATTACAAGTTGGCTATACTTTCCTGCCTTTGTCTTTAGTTTTTTCCTCTCCATGACCTTTATTCTTTCACAACTGTTGTACACATTCAAGTATAGAGTTTATATTTGCCAATCTGTGTACTATTTTTTCATAATCCATTGAGCATTCTAAATGCTTTTGCTGTGAATATAGCTTTGTAATCAGCTTTTCTGTTATAAATTGTTGGAGATTTTCTTTGAATTATATTCAGTTCATGCTGCAAATTTACCATACACAGTATTTTATATGGATGCACCATATTTCCATTCATTCATTCATTTATTTGCTTTTTTATTTCTTTAGGTTATTTTGTTCTTCTTGTTAATCTGTGAAAGCCTTATGGCTTATTGGATAAAAAATATTATGTGTCTTGGCAGGTGGCTCCTCAGATATTCTTCTTGGGGATTATTTGAGTTCAGATATCAACACTCAAGTTAGGGGCTCATAAATATTTCCTATTCCAGATCTTGTGGGGATTTAATAAAAGCTCTGAAATTTTCGGAGATATCAGAGGGATCTACCCACAGTCAGTCTAGGAGGATCAGAGAATGGTGATCCACACCTTTAATCCCAGCACAGGGAATATCCAGGAGTGGTGACCTACTTCCTTAATCCAAACTGAGTTCAAGGTCATCTTAGTTTACAGAAGGAGTTCCAGGCTCCCAGGCAGGCAGTGGTGGGGCCATGCCTTAACTTACCAAGAGAGTATTTAAGGTGGTCATAGAAAGACAGAAGGAGAGAAAGCCAAGGAAAGCCAGGTTGAGGAAGCTGGAAGACAGCTGGGTAAGATCTGACTGTGGTGTTTACTCTCTCTAATATCTCTGACTTTCTGAGAGATCAATTCTGAGTTTCATTTATTCATGCAACAAGATCCAGGATATCTGATACCTTCTTGTTTTGTATGTTACTGGTATACATATAGAAGGCATTCTCTCTCATGCACAAATATACACAAAAAATAGCATTAAACTTGTTTTCAAAAGTGCTTGTAATTTATAAAGCAATTAGAGCAAAAATGTTGCTTTAGGTGCACACTGCTTCTTTAAAAATTTGTTATCTTGCATTTTGTTTTAAAAAGACTTCATTTCCTCACTCTGTTTAGACTTACAGGCAATTACCAGTCATAGCAAATAAAATGGTGTGTACATGATTCTAACAGACATTCTTTTTTTATCATAGGAGAATGAGATCCTTTTAGTAGTCAGAACTATTTTCTGCAAAGTTAAAATATCAGAAGGCTTCAAGTGAATCTCTTCAATTTTGGTGGAAGAACCTGTAGTGATATATATTTAATAAAAATAGTCTGGAATATCAGAGCACAGAGCCAACTACAGTGCTAAGCCAGGAAGGTCAGTGGTGGTGACCTATATCTTTAATCCCATCACCCAGGAGGCAGAGATCTGCCTGGATCTCTGTGAGTTTAAGGCTTAACAGAGCAAAGCCCAGGCAGTGGTGACACATAGTTTTAATCCTAGCCCTAGAAAAGTTGGACCAGGAAGTAAGATAGCTGGGTGGAAGGAAAGAAAGGAGCTCACCTTCCCCTGCCATTTCCCTTTTGGGCTGAGGTTAGGTTTGGAGTTGGAAGTTTCAGAGAGATAGGCCAGAAACTGAAAAGTTGGCTGAGTAAGAAATGGCCATCTATCTCTAATATTTCAGCTTTTCCTCAATATCTGACTCTAAATTTTTATTATAATACCAAATAGAATTTGTGCAATAGCCTTTAATTTATGGAAGGAGTAAGTAATGTGATTCTTAGTCCCAGTAAGCAACTTCTATACAGAACCTGCAGCAACTGTGGTTCAGGCATGGGAGGGTGCATCAAAATGTGGCAGGGTCACCTATGTTTTACTGACTCTAGAAACAAGAAAAATGGAAAAATTAAAGATCATGGATTCTTCTTCTGTGGTGAATTCGTCACTATTGTTCTCATGTATGTGACAGAGTCAGAGTCTCAGTGAGGAGAGTGTTGTGAGAGTTCAATATGTGAAGCTATGATGATAAAAGGTTTGAATTTGAGACTCCAGGATGTTGAGAGATACCCAAGTTATGAGATGTCTGCCATGGAGAACTGCTTATAGAGATTGGAGTGAGAGAAAGAGAGAGCTGAGAAATTACAGGCATAGAGCTATTTATACCCTTTGAGAATGAAACTCCATATGTCTGAGACAGAGCCACAGGATTTGGCATTTGCCCTGATGAGTTTTAGTATTGCCTTGGTCCAACATTCCTCTCTTTGATATATTTTTATTTATTCTTCTCTCATCCTAGCTGCAGGGTTTCCTTACTCCATTCCTCTCAGTTCTTCACATCTTCCCCAAACCCCTTCTTTATTTTCCTTTAGAAAAGAGAAGGTTTTTCATAGATATCAACTAGACGTGGTATCTTAGTTAAGGTTTCTATTATTGTGATGAAACATCGTGACCAAAAAGCAAAATGGGGAGAAATGGGGTTATTTTGCTTACATTTTCAGATTGATATTTACTATTAAAGGAAGTCAGGACAGAAACTCAAAACAGTGCAGGATCCTGGAGTCAGGAACTGATGCAAATGCCGTGAAGGAGTGCAGTTCACTGGCTTACTTTAAATGATTCACTTAGCTTCCCGTCTACTACCAGCACAAGGAAGGCTGGGTCATTCTCCATTGATCAGTAATCACTGCTAGATCTCATAGAGGCATTTCCTCAACTGAGGCTCCCTCCATGATGATGTTTCTAACTTGGTGTTAAGTAGATACACAGAACCAGTCCATACACATGGTATAACAAACTACAATAAGACTAGGTGTAATTCATCATATCAAGGCTATCAAGTATGAGGGAAAGGTTCTAAGAGCAGGTCAATGAGTCAATGACACCCCTCCCCCCACACTCCAGTTTTAGCTTATCCTACAAAAGGACAAGTGCACATAATTATAACATATATGCAAAGAACTTAGCACAGATACCTTTAGGACCCATGACTGCTGCTTCTGTCTGTGTGAGCACCTATGACCCGTGGTTATTCAGTTCTCTGGGGTGTGTTCTCCAATTGTCCCCAATCCCTCTGACCAATACATTTCTTCCTCTCCATTATCTTCAGAGATTCCTGAGCTCCTCCTAATGTTTGGCTGCTGGTCTCTGCATCTGCTCCCATCAGTTTCTGGATGAAGCTTGTCTGAATGCAGTTGGGCTAGGTTATCATTCTATGAGTATAGCAGAATATCATTAGGAATCATTTCATTGGCTTTTTTCTTTTTTTAAAATTTGGTTCCATTCTAGAAATCTGGGCTGTTGAACTTCAGGTTTTTAAACATCCAAGCAGTATTTGGCATGGACTTCCTCTCATGGAATGTGCCTAAAGTTAGAACCATCATTGGTAGTTCACTCTCAAAAGTTCTAAGCCACAGTATCTTTCAAGAAGGACTAATTGTAGGTTAAATGTTTTGTGGCTGGGTTGGTTTCACAGTTCCAATACTGAAAGCCTTGTCTGGTTAGACTCTGTTTAGGTTCCTTATCCCCCATTCCCAGGAATCCTCATTAGGGTCTTTTTTTTTTTTTTTTTTTTTTTTTTTTAAATAGAATCCAAGAAGTATCTGAAGAGGTATATTTACTGCTTCTTTTAGAGTTAGAAAGAAAGTGGTTCAGCCAATAAGAGTTATATAATAGAGGCTGCACTAGGTTGTCATATCAAATCCCAAATGTCCCCCAGTTCCATAGTCTTTTCTTCCTCACCCTTAGCCTGCTCTCTCCTCTCCACATCCCCACCCATCACCAGTCTATCCAGAGTTTTTTTTTATTTCCTCTTTTCATGGAGCTCTATGAGCATCCTCTTGAGCCCTCCTTGTTAATTAACCTCTCTGGGTCTATGGATTGTGAATATCCTTTACTTTATAGCTAATATCTTTTTGTGAGTTCATACCATATTTGTCTTTGGGGGCCTTGGTTATGTCATTTAAGATGATTTTTTTTTCTAGTTCCATTTGTCCGCAAGCTTTTTTGATGTTGTTCTTGTTTTAATAACTGAGTAACCCTTCACTGTATCAATATAGCATATTTTCTTTATTCTTTGGTTAAAGGACATTTAGATTATTTCCTATTTCTGTCTACTAGGAATAAAGCTGCTATGAACATAATTGAGCAAATATCCTTGTGGTAGGGTGAAGTATCTTTGGGGTATGTGTCCAAGAGTGATATAGTGACACCTTGGGTTAGATTTATTCCCAGTTTTCTGAGGAATTGCCATTTTGATTTTCTTAGTGGATATACAAGTTTGTAAAAGCTATTTCCCATACAGGAACCAGAGTGATGTCATTAAAGTGTTGCTCAGATCATGCCATTCTGAAGTTTAAGAGATTTTCAGTGACTTGAAAGTTTTAGGCTTTTACTATCTCAAATAGAATGTTGTTTTTTGTTATGTAGCCCAGGCTGGCCACTGATTAATGGCAGCTTTCCTCCCAGCTTCTGAGTGCTCAGGCTATATTCCATGTGCTTCTCTGAATAGTTAAATGCTAGTATCAGATCTGAAGAGCTAGGTTCACTGCTTCTTTTAGAATTAAAGGCAAAATGGTTCAGTCAATGAGAACTATATAACTGAGGCTGCAGAGACTGAGGGCATTGGTTCACATCCATTGTGCCATTCACACATTTGTGGAGGTTAATATAAAGGATTTAAAAACAAAAATGATAATTAAATTTAGCTGCTTGTCAAGGATGTAAGAAGAGCTTACTACAGCTTACTCAACAAGGTCTGAGTTACTCTGAATCATAGCAATTAGGAAATGGAGCCTAGAAAATAAAATTTTAAATAAAAATAATTTAATTTAAATATTTGTAATCTGCAGCTCTAGATAGTTTTACTGTAGAAAGAATTCTCAACTTGACATCATGTGGACTCTTCACACTAGAGTAATTATTTGCTAGTATGTGTATTCTGTGTGTTTTAAAGTCTGAGGACTTTCTTGTCGCCTTCCTATAACAATGGATGGTATAATTTTCATGCATTTTAAATTGTCAACTTTGTCCTGTAGCAAAGGAATTGAGCAATGTTTAGCACAAAAGGTTCAAACTGGTGTTAGCAATTGCATGGACCAGTGGATATAGTGAATCTGGATAATTGTAGTCATTTTTGCTTTAGATAAAATTATTTTAAGCACTTAAATCTCCCCACTTATGAAGTTGATCTAGGGCTCAGTAGTAAAGTTGAATTAGTTCTTAATATGTTTGAAAAACAGTCATACAAGATAGCATAGTTACAATGACTTTAATTGCCAGCAATTATTTATAAAGTTTATTTATATGTATTTCTGGGATGTTAAGATGACTCATCAGGTCAAAACATGTTGCTGTGCAAGAGCAATAAACCGTGTCCTGAAGGTTGCCCATTGAAGCAAAGCATGAACCTGAATTCACACGTCAAACATACACACACACATACATCACACACCTCCCCTCTCTCTCTCTTTCCTTTCTCTCACACACAAACAAAAATACAGGCAACATACACATAAATGCACACACACCACATACATAAATACACATCACACACATACAAATACCCACATTCAAACACAAAAACATAGAAATACCAACATACATACAAACACATGAACACACCCACACATCACACATATCCTGACACACCACACACACACATACACACACACACATATACACAAATACATAAACCTGTAGTCAGAAGTTTCTGGCCCTGCCAAGCCCCGGAGTCTGGACTCACAGTCCCTAACAGTCACACAAAAGCTTATATTAGTTACAAGTTTATTGGTCTATGTTGTATGATGTTTTTGGCCTAGAGTTTCTAGGCTAGCCTTGTGGCCTGGACTTATTAGGCTATCTTGGTGGCTTGAACTTTTAGAGTTACAGTCATCTAGACACTTATATTAATTATATGTTGATTGACCTGGGAGCCAGGTATATAACTTTTTAGTTTTTATTTTTAAACTAACTTATGATTTTTTTATCTTGTTTAACCATGAGGCTCGGTACTTTTTTTAAGAACGGCATAGTTGTTTTTTGCATCTGCTGACTTGTCTGTAGCAATTTTGTTTTGTTTTTGTTTTGCTTTTAGAGATTTTTAGTTTGGTAGCCTTGCCCACACTTATTGTCTGCCTTTGGCCAATCAGTGCTTTTTATTAAACTCATAGGCAGGACAATTATTTACAATGTATTAATTGCTCATTCTTATACTTTAAGTTAACACAGATTTATCCTTATGTTTAGCCACGTGGCTTGGTATCTTTTTGCTCAGTGAAACATTCTTATTCTGCTTCCTTTGTCTCTTGCTGGCATCTACTGCCATGCTTTTCTGCTTCCCAGAATTCTCCTACTCTGGTTGCCCCACCCTACTTCCCATCTAGCTATTTGACTAATCAGCATTTTATTAAACCAGTAGGAATGACAAATATTTACAATGTACAAGAGCATTGTCCCACAGCACTGTCTCTTTTTTCCTTTTCTTTTTAAAACAAGAACCCCAAATCTAATCTCCATTGTATAGCCTTTTCCCCCCTCACCTTATCTACAATAACTTGTAACCAACAGGGTAAACAAAGACAAACATTCATAATCCATTCTTGAGAATGTAGGCATAGTTCTCTAGACTACTTCCTGCCGATTGGGGGCCCTGGTAATCTTATGGGGATCTTGAGAAAATTTAGGATTATGGTCAAATTTTAAGTGGAGTATTCTGTGAAGCTGGTTTATCTCAGCCAGTCTCCTTGAACCTGTTCATGATGCAGAGCTCAGAGGAAACTGCAACAGAGATGCTTTGAAATGTTGGATCATCTGAGTTATCTGTTCCAATCTGAGGTTTTTCAGGGGTCTTCCTCAATAAAACCTGGTTTTTCTTAACCCAGAATGAATCCACAACCTCTCATTTTCTGTAGAAATAAAGAAAACCTCTCTTCCAAAGTAACATATCTTTGACTTCAATTTTTAAGTCAAGAAATTTTCAAAATGTACAGGTTGGGTTAATCCAGTAGCGTTTGTAATCAGATGTTGCTCCTTTCTCAACAGTCAAAGAATTCAAAGACAAGACAGTAACATACAGTATTCAGACTCTGTTTATTTTCCATCTTTCTGTGGCTTATTGCTTTTTGTTTACTCTATTTCTGTTTTAAGGGCTTTATCCTTTTTTTCTTTCTCAAGCCTACACATTTTTAAACACATTATTAACCCTTTAGAGACTTTTCCCCCATCTGAATCTGTCTCTACTGTAAATTTCTTTTCCTGAACACACCTTTAATCTGCTAAAAGGCATGGCTAGGATTAAAGCCTCTGGGCTATAGCAGCAGGCTCCACCTTGTTCCTTTCTCTTGACAGTCTAGCTTTATGGAAGTGGTATTGTCAGGAGCCATGTTTACCACCCAACTCTGGGAACTTTAGGGTCTACATTGCCACCAAGTAACTCATAAACTCCATTTGAGTATTTGGTAGCAGGGCCCCTTAAGAGAACCTTGAGGTTTTTGCTGCTAAGGCTGAGTCAGGAAGGCTTATGTATGTATGTATGTATGTATGTATGTATGTATGTATGTATGTATGTATGTATGTATGTATGTATTTTATTTATTTATTTATGTTAAGAAGCCATGCTTCTGGTTGCCACCAGCAAGCAGAGCCCAGGAGAGAAGCTGCTACCAAGAAGCTGTGCTTGACTCTCTTTCCTTTTTGTCTATATTAGTAGTAACCTTAAATTGGTTATATGTGGCTCATACGTTTACCAAGGCTCTTGTGAGACTTTAGAAACCAGCCTTGTTGCAGCTTAAGCTGCATACCCACCACAAATCCACTATATTGTAACTCAAGCATGGATGCCACTCTGTACCATGGTCCACCTGAAAGACACAACTAGGAAGCTGTTTTTTTTTTTTTTACTCCATTCCTGTGTTCTTGTTTCTCAGGCTTTATGTGGATGTATGTGTAACAAAGTGAAATGCCATTTATAGTCAGAAGTTTTTGGCTCTGCCTAGCCCTGGAGGTCTGGACCAGCAGTCCCAAATAAATATATTAATTACAAGCATATTGGTCTATGGCTCAAGCTTGTTACTTGCTAACTCTAATACTTTAAGTTAACCCATATTTTTACTTTTGTTTAGCCATATGCCTTGGTACCTGTTTGCTCAGTGCAGCATTTTCATTCTGCTTCTCTGCTCTTCCACGTCCCAGAATTCTTCTAGTCTGGTGCCTTGCCTCTAATTTCTGTCTAGCTAGGAGTCATGAGTATTCACAATGCACAAAAGCATAGTCCTAGAGCATACAGTCACAAAGAAACTTTCAAAAACAGTATTAGCATTTAAAGAACATTTAGGATATGTATAGTAAATAAGTTTACACAGAACTGAATTTTTTGTTCTATTTTTATGCAATAACAACATGTTTGAAAAATTTCTGACCTCATAGAACTAGCCGGTATCTGTAATAGAAATATTTGCAAAGTATGATGCTTGGAATACTTTGGCTGTGGATAAAGGATGCATAAAATATTTTTGCATTTGATATTAGTGGTTTAGAAGAATCATTTTGAATATCAGTAACATAAAAGGCTTTGCCTGATAAAAACATTCAAATTTTAAAGACCCTAAGTGTTAAATATTAAAGAACTTCCCTATTGATCCAGACATAAGCACACATTCTTACAGACACTCAACCCCCTAGATATAAATATACACACCATTCACATATACAAAAGAAAATGTGAGAATTTAAAAAGCACTATACTTAATAATTAAGTGGGTCTGTTATTATTTTATTCTATTTATGATGCCATAACACAGAACCTGAGTGCTTAACAAATTTATTTTTTATGGTTCAGGAGCCAAGAAGTCCAGAATTAATTTTCGCCTGGCTCATGGACTGAGCTGCCTCTTGTAGTATTTTCACATGATGGGAAGGGTGAGGGAGCTGTATGCAAACTATATTATCAAGGCACAAATATCCACTTGAAAAGTGCTCTGTCTTCATGACTTGCATAAATCACTTCAGATAGGCTGCTGTGGAATAATCCTGTTGTTTGCTGTAAATATGTATTGTTATCACTGTTAAAAATAATAAACAAAACTTATGGGCCAATAGCTGGACAGCAAGAGCTTAGCAAGACAGACAGAATTCCTGGAGAAGGAAGAGCAGAGTCAGAAAAGTCACCAGTTAGATGCAAAGGGAGCAGAAGATGAATATGCCATGTTAACAAAGGTACTGCCATATGGCTGAGAATAAATAAGAAATATGGGTTAATTTAAAAAGAGTTAGCTAGCAACAAGACTGAGATATCAGCTGAGCAGTTGTAATTAATATAAAGCTCTTTGTGGTTATTTCGGGGCGAGGGTTTAGGGCAGGAATATACCACCTACAGAAGGCCCCATCTCCAACACCACCACATTGGTGCAGATGTTTCAGTCCATAGACAGAGAGAGAAACACTCATGCAGTTATGTGATATGACTTTGTCTGTTTCAAGGTTATTTTCTTCTCAGTTAAATGTGTGGTCTCTGGCTATATATTAAAATTACCTACAAAGATTCATGCATTTAAACTTGCAGTACGTTATTTGTTCTTGGTATTTTCGAACTATATTTTCTTATGGAATCTCCGTTGAACAGATGGATTTTTTTGACAGCTGTTAGGAATGGACATTAATTATTACAACCTCTATTATTTTTTCTGATTTTGCAGCACCCTGTCAGAACCTGAACTTTCTCTTTTAAACACTGTTCTTTACAGTTGCCGTAAATATACCTAAGACAAGCAAGGGCAGGGGATAAAACTAATCATTCCAAGAGGCTTTCACTGGATCCACAAAAGTGTTGTTGCTCAGGGTTGACTAGGGGTGAGGGTTTCCTCCATAAAGTGTGATATGTGGTAGCTGGTCCTGGAGGGAAAAAATGCAGCTCGTAAAGAACTGGAGCCCATTTGTTTGACATTCTGTAAACCTTGGGATGGTTCTATGAGCTCACCTTGTACATAGCTCTGGAGAAAGCGTCTACATAAGACAGAGATCTGGAAAGTAGAACATTTATTAAGTTGGGCCAAACAGGGTAAATGTTATCCTCAAGAGTCCTCTGCCTGGCTGGTCACTTCTACAGAATGTCTGAATGTCTTCCTACCCCTGCCTTAAATATCTTCTCCACCCAGTTGTTTCACTTCTGGGTTTAATGCACCACCATATAGTAGAGTTAAGATTAAAGGTGTGAGCTACTACTACTTGCCTGTTAGCTTGATCTCACAGAAATACAGAAAGATCTCTGTCTCTTGGGTGATGAGATTAAAGGTGTTGGTATGACTCTCTGACCTTCATGGCTTGAGTGTGGGTGATTCTGTTCTACAATATTCTATGCTGATTTTATTAAATGTAAAATATATCACCACATATCCCCTTTGTGTCATAAATAAAAAAGGTTATAACTAACATAAAAACCATGTACAACATATGCAATAACTATGTATAATATATACAAGCAATATTTACATGAGTAATGTCTGTTCCATTAACAATTAACAAATTCAAAGAAAATATTCCATTATTTATACTATTTTGGTGAGTCTAAAGGATTGTATCTAATTCACTTTCTGTCTAACTTGTATTACTAACTGAAAACTATCTTTTGATGTCTCTCAAACATATACACCTTATACACTTTAACCTCTAAGTGAATTTCTTTTCTAAACTGTCATTAGAAAATTCGATCTATAACTATCTCATCTTCAACTCCCTCAGAGACCCAAGTAGGAAATAATATTAACAAAGTAAACAGAACATGCAAGCAAGCAACTTCTAAAAAATGTAAAAAATGAAATAGCTGGCTGCCTAAGCAGTCACTTAAGGTTCCTCTGCATTGTTGAAGCATCCATCTTTGGCCTACAAGCCTAGCATTTCTGACTGACTTCTCTGTGAAGCAGGATGTTCTTAAAGGCCTTCTTACCTTGCCCTGGAAAGGTTTGGCAGTTCTTTTTTGTGTGTCCTGCTTGTCCATTTTGAACATCATACTGTCAGCAGTCAAGGCAGAGGCACTTTCTTGCTCAGTGACAAACTTTTATCACAAAGAAGGTCAACTTCATATAGAGTTTTTTCAATACCTATTATCTTCTCTGAAGTAGATTGGTGCTGTGTAGCATTAGGGTTTCCTGATCCTGGGTGGCCAGAGGTCCAGACCCATAGACCTGCTGCGCCAGACCCTTTAGCTGCCCACCGCTGATTAGAACCCCTGAAATGATTCAGACGCTTATATTAAGTTCGTGCTATTTGGCCTAAGTTTAGGCACATTGCTAGCTAGCTCTTACATCTTAACTCAACTCATTCTCATTAATCTGCCCTGCCATGTGGCCCGTGGCTCACCTGTGTTCCTTACATGCTTCTTCTTGGGCAGCTCTTTTGGTCTCTCTGACTCCGCCCTGCTTCTACCTATTCTGATTTCCCCTCCTACTTTTTCTATGGTGCCTGTCATGGGCCAAAACAGCTCCTTTATTTAAAGATTGATATTCACAGCACACAGAAAGACATACCCACATCACCTCCCCCTTTCTGCAGGAACATCATCTGTATCATTAGAATTTCCTGGTCCTGGGTGGCCAGAGGTCCAGACCCACAGACCTGCCGCACCAGACCCCTTAGCCACCCGCCTCTGATTAGAACCCCTGAAATGATTCACACGCTTAAATTAAGTTCATGCTATTTGGCCTAAGCTTAGGCACATTGCTAGCTAGCTCTTACATCTTAACTCATTCTCATTAATCTGTCTACCACTTGGCCTGTGGCTTACCTGTGTTCCTTACATGCTTCTTCTTGGGCGGCTGGCTTGGTCTCTCTGACTCCGCCGTGCTTCTCCTACCTATGTTGTGATTTCCGTGCTTACTTTTCCTATGGTGCCTGTCATGGGCCAAAACAGCTCTTTTATTTAAATATTGATATTCACAGCATACAGAAAGACATTCCCACAGTGGACATTTCATTGTTATAAAAATAATAAGTCTGTTATTAACATATTTTAAATGCCACATTCTGTAGATTTCTGAAATGCTTGAAGAAGACCTGTCTATCTAAAATATATCTGTTTGACCTTGAAAACTTACCTAATATAACTACGAACTTGCATTTTTTTTATATCCTAAGTAGTTGGTAATAATAACTTTCAAGGACTAACAATTTGTGTTACATTGTTAGGTGAACTGTATAGGTACAATATGTTGAGCAAGCATAGAAATATATGTACAGTAGCAAAATTAATCTCAACTTTGTATCAATGTACACAATTTGTACTCAATATACAAAAAATTCAATCCAATGTAAAATATTTATAACTAATAATTGCTTTTTAAATGTAGATTCAATAATCTATCCTCATATCCTATCATATAAGTATCCCCTTTTTTCTTTTTTTAAACAAGAACCCTGAATTTAATCTCCCTTATTCAGCTTTTTTTCTACCCATAACCAATAACAATTTGTAACCAATTACCCTAAACAATTACAGTCATCCATAATCCATTGAAAGACTAAAATTCACCCACCCCACTTCTTGGAAATTTAGCATTATGTTTCTAACTTTACTTCCTGCTTTCTGGGGGGTGATGGCATCTTTAGAGGAACCTGAAGAAATTTTTGATAATTGTCAAGTCCTGAAATAAGTAGCTCTATCATTTGTTGACCGTTCTCTGC
This sequence comes from Phyllotis vaccarum, assembly GCA_033318265.1. Classification (NCBI taxonomy): domain Eukaryota; kingdom Metazoa; phylum Chordata; class Mammalia; order Rodentia; family Cricetidae; genus Phyllotis; species Phyllotis vaccarum. The sequence goes on along the minus strand of JARWLC010000004.1, from coordinate 86,732,117 downwards.
ATTACAGGAAAGTACACAGCTTGTCTCAAGTTCTGTCTAGAGTAGTCTGTGAAGCTGGTTCATCTTAGCTTGCTACCTCAAAATTATCCTGAGCAGTTTGTAGTCCAAATCTGATCTTTAGTTGGCGTTTGTCAGCCTAGTGGCTTTGTCATAGTCCATGTGAAATCATCATTGTGGGTCCACATTTTCCTTTTGGATACTTCAAAGAGTGCAATTAGGCATTTTCATGGTTCACTGCAGAAAACTGATGATACTAAAACCCAACACAATGTACACGAAGCTAGATGAAGCCATTTTCTAGAATTAATTAGTACTCTATATGAAGATCAGTAGCATAACAAACATTTTATATATATTATAAATTTTGAAATAAACATTTACACAACATAGGATTAGAAACAACAGAATATCCCTTTATTTTTAGTTATTCTTATGTACCATACCAGGTGGTTTTTCTGGTATGATACAAAAATTTTTTTACATTTGTCTTTAATAAGCATGCTTGAGTTAAAGAAAGACAGCTACACTCCAGCTCCAAAGCCAGATTTAATTTATAATTGAACTAGGACTTTAAATAACTTTTCTTACAAATAAAGGGATATAGATTTTAAGCAGTGAGATTTTACCCTATAGTGTATATTGGTACCAATAGGATTGATATTCTTTTGCTTGTAAATTTTTTCTGACTAGACTTCCCTTCTGCTTTAGACATATAGATGTCCAAGGTTCTTTGATGTCTTAAAAATGGGTATTTATAGTTTTCTGTTAAGACAAAAACAAAACCCTTCCCCTACACTTGAGTTTTTCTTACAACTTAACTAATTGTCACATGGGTGTATGGGCCATAATTTCTCTTTATCAAGAAGTTTCTCCAGTTCAAATCAAGCCTTTATTAATTTTGATTAAATCCATAGCTTATTTTCATTCATGGAAACAAAAGCCAAACCTTTCCCTCAATATAGCACACATTCTGGTTTCCATTCTGTGGTTAGCCCATCTTTGAAGTAGGTAGGCTGGTTTAGCGCTGTTGTTTTTTCTATAGTCCAGTGCCTTTCAGCAGCTGAAAAAAAATATCACCACAATTAAGTGCAGTCTAGTTTACCTCCTTTTTTGGTCATGATTGGGAAAGGCTAGAACTAGGACCTTGAATTAGAAGTTAGGTGCTTCCCAGTTGTTTATTCTAGAATAAAACTTTTTTTTTTTTCTTTTAACACCATGGAGAAGAGAAGGGCTCCCAGGACCTGGAAAACTCATAAAAGAAACCATCCTACTTGCCCTTTCATAGGTCAGATAAATAGTAAACACTTACTGAGAAGAGGAGATTCTCCAGTGGAGCTGCCTGTGGGGTGTGCAGGGAACTGTAATGGTTCAGCTTTTGTGAATATGAACGTTGACTTAGAGCTATCCATATTCTCATTGGTAACCCTTCATTCATGCTTCTGTAAGTCATCCCAATAAATTGGTTCACCATGCTTTTAAAAAAGTAATAAAAAATTTAATATTTTGATGTAATGAAAAAAGACCTTGTTTTGATTTTTTTGTCACATTCTCTCTATGTAGCCCTGGCTGCCCTGTAGACCAGACTGGCCTTGAACTCATAGACAGATCCTCCTTTCTCTGGTTTCCAAGTGCTAGGACTGAAATTACACAAGCATGCCTGATCTTTATTTTAGGTTCTTTGAAACTGTCTCAAAATATATTCTTGGAGGGCCCGGAATGGCTGAGTAGAGTAGGCTATCTTCAAGGTTAGAGATCTGCTTGACTCTGACTCCAGAGCCTTAGGATTAAAGTCTGTGCTACCATACCTGGCTGAGATCTTTTTTATATGATCGTTAAATGCCGGTGTTGGTTGTACAATAAAATAAAATAACATGTAGCCCAGAATTTGGGCAAGAATTACTTATGTTGCACACTGGTCTTTAGTAGGCCAGGGTGGCCTTGTCCTGATGCTCTTATGCCCATGGAAGTCACTGTCCAGCTTATGATTTAAACATGAAGTTGTTGGTCCTTTGTTCATATTGCATAAGTTTTGATACAGAGTTGATAAATAATCTTGTTTTTTATTTAGATACGGTGATTTTTGTTTGCTTTTTATCATTTTGGCCCATGTATATATAAATGTTTTTAATCATTATTTTTACTCCACTTTCCTTTTTAAAAAATATTACTTTTATAATTATCATTTTTTTGCATATCTTAGCTTTCCCATTATTTTAGTAATTTTCATCTTGGAGTGAAATCCAGGCAGGGTTCATGCTAGGCAGTTGCTGTACAACGGAATTGCTCACTTCTTTACAAATATTTGTTTAACATTTGAAAGTATTTTTGGTATGATTTCAGTAAATATATCAAGCCCTTTGCTTAATGAAGTTTTTGTATTAGTTTTTACTAGATCTGTGGATTTTCTCAGAGTAGGATAATTGTGCTGTTAGATAGCTTTCTCAGTTTTAAGGCTTTTTTGTTTCATGTATGCTATCTCTGAATAAAGAATTAAGCTTTTCTTGTGGACAGTATTGAGACTTCTTGTAAGAAAATTGTATATAAAATCAGAGGCAGCCACCCATAGAGTTGGCCATACATATCAGGGAGTGGTGACTCACTCCTTTAACCTTAGCACTTGGGAGGCAGAGATCCCTCTGGATCTCTGAGTTCAAGGCCAAGCAGAGCCAGGTTGTGGTGGCACATACCTTTAATCCTAGCAGTAGGAAAGTTAAACCAGAAAATGAGATAGCTGGGCTGAGAAAGAAAGATTAAAATGAGTGGAGGCAGAAGTTTACCCCTTCACCTTGGACCCCTTTCCCTTTTGCTGAGGACTCAGGAATTTTGTCTGAGGATTCTTTGAGGAGTGGTTAGGTGAGAAATGGGTATGGTTTGGCTCTCTGTCTCTCTGATCTTTCACTTTTCCCCCAGTATCTGGCTCTTAGCTTTTATTATAAGACCAAGTAGAATTCGTGTAATAGAAAGTGTCTTTTTTTTTTCACAAAGCCTAACAAATGTTTTAGTTAAATTACATTTATCCTGTTTTTAACATTTTAATTAATGAATTAATCAATATATCTGAGCTGGTTTTGCTGAGTAGCTTTCCTGGAATTCATCTATGTAGACCAGTCTGGTCTCATGCTTGGTGTAATCCTGTTACTTTGCATGACCTGGAATTGCAGGTGTGTGCCAGTAAAGTATTATTTATTTTTCAGTTATTTTCTTCCCTAATATATGTCTAACTTAATGATTGTGTATTGCAGCAAATGTGAAATATGCTAACAAATGTAGCTCTTGCTTACAAGTAGACAATCATTGGATGGATATTCCCTATTCTTCAGTTGGAAGTTAGGACTGTCAAGTACAGATAACTTAAATTCAGAATACATTTTCATTTCTATGGAAGTATTGGAGACATTATGTGTGTTTAAATGAAGCTATTATTACTTTTCTATAACAGTAACAATGTACCAAAAAGGTTCAGATAAATACAAATTAAGGAATAAAGTGTTCCTGAAGTTCCAGAGTATTTTTTTAAGCCATTGAAAACAGGTTGTGCTTCTTGTCAGTACCTTGTTTTGTTACAACATTAGATCTTAGGTAGCTCAGCTTTTAGAGTCATTTTAATGTTTGCTGTGAATGTAGGGGCCCTAGGTTATGAATGAGGTGAGCAAGAGATTAAGCATAGCGAGAATCCAAGAGTCCTTATCTGTAATTCAGCCAAAAAAAAAAACTATATATACAGACCTGATGCTTGTTTTATACTATTGTCTCTTTATGTTATGTAACCACTTCTGCCCCACTTCTTTCTTGAGAAATTTCTTACCAGAAGATAGTAGCTTTTATTTAAGGTTTCCTATGCTGTCGAATATGCTTTTGTACACTAAAGATTTTTCACTTGTATTGATTTAATAAAACACTGACTGGCCAGTAGCTAGGCAGAAAGAAGTATAAATGGGGTGACCAGGCAAGGAGAATTCTGGGAAGAGGAAGAGCAGAGCAGACACCAGGGAGATACAGAAGTAAGATGAGAACGCTGCCCTAAGAAAAAGATTCCAAGCCGTGTTATTAAACATGGATAAGAATCATGGGTAAGTTCAAGGGTAAGAGTTAGCCAGAAATAAGCCTGAGCCATAGGCCAGTTTATGATTAATATAAGCCTTAGCATGATTATTTGAGACTAAATGGTTGCAGAACTAGCTGGCTGGGACAGAAAGAGCTCTGACTACTTACATTTCTATTTTTGTATTCTTCAAGTATCATGCACTTTGATCTTTATTCCTAAATAAATCTCAGGATGACACCTGAGGAATGACACCTGAGGAACCCAAAGTTGTCCACTTGTGTCCTCATGAACAGTGTGCTCAATACACACATGTACACCTTCATATATGTGAAAATTAAATAAATTAAAGATTAAGAATAGTGAGAAGTAAGAATGTCTAGGAATTCATTAATATGACTGATATTTGTTGGTGGAGGGCAAGTTAAATTTTAGAACTTAAGTGACCTGATCGAAGTCTTAGGGAATAAGATTCAGAAGAACCATTTAAGTTAAGAGAGTTAGTAGAAATAATTGAGTGTAAATTAATGGAGCTGGGATTAATGTATATAAGATACTAGAAAGTGTCCTATCATTAGGGGAATTAAAGAATAAAAGCACATTACTTGTCTTCTTAATGTAAATATGTGTGTTCAGTGTTATAATGTTTGTACAGACATATTTCCTGGTGCATTTTTGGAGAACAGAGGACAATTATTATAGGGTATTTGTTCCTGACTAACATATGGGTCTTGTTGATTAAACTAGTCTTGAGCTTAGGTTGCAATTGCCTTTTCTCTGGCAACTTTTTAGCCCTCATATTTTTGTTACTTTTATTTTTTTGTCAGGGCTAATTTGTATGTATGTCTAAGCATCTGACTCAGATGGTCTTGTCTGTCTATCCTTAATGCATTATATATTCATAGGTTTGACTGCCATCTGAGGACTTAATGTAGTCCAGCATAACTTTTATTCAGTTCTACAATATACAACCATGTAGATTACTTCTGGGTTTTATCATTTGTGTACTCATGTACAGGTATCTTGGTGATCATGTGTACATAGAAATATGCTTCATGTTATCAGAATCAAGATGTTTTAAAATTATTACTTTTAGCATTATTTTGTTATTATTGCCCTCTCTTATCACATTGCTCTATAGGTCATTGTGTAGATGCTTAAACACTTTTTCTCTGTGTTAATTAAAAACAACAATATTTATTTCTGGTGTGCAGTAACATTAAGTGTACCAAACTTGCTTCTTGTCTTGCTCATAAATTCTAAGGTCTCTTCTTGGACAATGTACATTTTAATGTTGGGTCATTACATACTTAGAACAATTACAGTACATATATTAGTAGCATTTTTTATTTTTATCTTATATGACTTTTGAGCTACTATTTTCAGAGGTATATTTTGTTGCAGCTCTATTTTTATTATAAAATGTAAGCAAAATATTAAAAAGTAGTTATAGTGCAGTGACATTTATATCAAAATATATACCTTTACAGTTATATTTATAGCAAAGTATATACCTAGACCATCATTTTGGAAATAAATATTCCTGCCTTTCAATGTATATAGGTGGCAGCATATTTTGATAGCCATTAAAATAGCTGCATAAGCGTGCTTCATAAGTCCTTTGTCTTGGAATTGTTTTTCTACTCTTCGATGAAAATAGTATTTAACTTTGATGTTGAGGTGTGTTTTTTTAAGAAGCAGAAGGATAGACCACGTTTTCATATTCATTCTGTTACTCTGTATCTTCTTACTGGATAATTGAGATAATATATATGAGAGATAATCAGTGACCAATAATTGTTGATTCCTGATATATCATTTTTGTTCTTATTATATGAGAGAGAGACAGAAACAGAGAGAGACAGAGAGTATTAGTTTTCTTTTCTTTTTGGCTTTGCTGGTGTGAGATTATTCATTTTCTGCATTTCCATTTGTGTAGTTCCCCACCATGAGTTAGAAGTTTCCTTCTATCAAGTACCACCTGTAGGGATGAATTTGTAGATAAATATTGTTTAAATTTGATTATTGTGGAGTATCTTATTTTGCCCATCTGTAGGAATTGAGTTTTTCTGAGTATTGTAATCTTGAGTTGGCATTTGCAGTCTCTTAGATTCTACATGTGTCCAGGATCTTCTGGCTTTTAGAGTCTCCACTGAGAAGTCAAGTGTAATTCTAATGGGTCTGACTTTATATGTTACTTAGTGTTTTAAGAGTTTTTCCTCTGTTCTATATTTTTAATGTTTAGATTATTATGTTGTGAGTGGACTATTTTTTGGGATCCAATCTATTTAGTGTTCTGTAGGTTTCTTCTGCTTTGAGAGGCTACTCTGTTTTTAGATTAAGTCCATTTTTATTATTATTTTGTTGAAAATATTCACTGTCTCTGACCTGAGTTTCTCCGTTTTCCTCTATTCTTTATTCTTCTTGTATTTGTTCTTTCGTAGTATCCTAGATTTACTGGATTTTTTGTTTCAGGAATTTTATTTGGATTTGACATTTTCTTTGAGCTACAGATCCATTTCTATCTTATCTTTAATGCCTGAGAGTCTGTTTTTCATTCCTTCTGTTCTGTTGGTGAATCTTTCCTCTGTGGTTCCGTTTGTTCCTAAAATTTTTATTTCCGAAACTCTCAGTTTGTATTTTTCTATTCTTCTATTTCCATTTTCAAGTTTTAAACAGTTTTATTCGTTTCCTTCAGTATTTGTTTTCTTTCTCTTTGTGATGTGGGAATGTCTTTCTGTATGCTGTGAATATCAATCTTTAAATAAAGGAGCTGTTTTGGCCCATGACAGGCACCATAGAAAAAGTAGGTGGGGAAATCACAACATAGGTAGGAGAAGTAGGGCAGAGTCAGACAGACTGAGCCAGGCGCCCAAAGAAGAAACATGTAAGGAACACAGGTGAGCCATAGGCCACATGGCAGACAGATTAATGAGAATGGGTTGAGTTAAGATGTAAGAACTAGCTAGCAATGTGCCTGAGCCATAGGCCAAACAGCATGAACTTAATATAAGCATCTGAATCATTTTGGGGGGACTAACCAACAGTGGGTGCCTAAGGGGTCTGGGGCAGCAAGTCTGTGGGTCTGGACCTCTGTCTGCCTGGGACCAAGAAACCTTATTGTAACATCTTTGCTTTATTTAAAGAATTTGTTCATTTCTTCCAACTGTTGGTTTATGTTTTTTCTCTCTTTATTTAGGGAATGTATTCATTTACTCTTTAAGCATCTCTATTATCTTCATACAGTTGATGTTAAGGTCATTTTCTTCTGCTTCAGCCATGTTGGAGTATTCAGAGCCTGGTGTGCTAGGTTAGCTAGATTCTGGTGGAGACATAATGTCTTGGCTGCTATTGACTGTGTTCTTATGTCATTTAGGTATCTGGGTTTTAGATGATTATGGGTCTAGGTGTTGATTCCTGGATTTGTCTAAGTTGCATGGGTATTAAGTTTTTTGGTTTTTGTTCCCTCTCTGGATTTTTCCAGAGTGTAATAGCTATGTCTTGTCTGATTTATTAACGTTTTTTGCTGGTATGTTCACAGGGAATGCCTGCTGGTGTTGGTGTCTGAGTGCAGCAAAGAGCTGGGGAAGGGAGGTTAGAGAGGGTGGTCTATGGGATCCATGGAAGATGTGGACAACAGGAACAGAGGCTTCACCTATTGATCTCTTGCAGCACTAGAAATGAACCTTAGGGTTTTGACCCTCTGCCTTTTATGCTCTTCCTGCCACATCTTTCACAATGATTTCTGAGACTTAGGAGGGGATTGAGATATATGTGTTGCTTTAAGACTGAGCATTTCCAGTCTCTTATTCTTTAGGCCTTGGCCAGATATGTATCACCATGTCAAACACAATCTACTTCAGTTAAAAACATCTAAGTTGAGAGGTGGGAACTCCATTAATCTGTGGATATACTTGCAAGTTATAAAGTCCACTTAGCAGCATAATAGTAATACATTCTTCCATAAAGCCCATGACCTGTCTACTCCAAAATTCTTAGTCTGATAGTGATGTCAGGTATTTTCATCCTTTGGACAGGTACTTGGATACAGTTGCGAAGATGTTGCTTAATCCCATGATGTTTGTGCAACTATTGTGCCAGTGCACAGGAATTGCCAGATCAGTCATTATTATAGCTTGAAATGACTGATAATTACTTGTCTCCTCCAGTTGCTTGCTTGCACAGCACCTTTCACCATTATGAAAGCAAGTCAGTGTCGATAAGCCTTCTGATTCTTTATTACTTTGATTTTGCTGTGTTCTATGACTTACACATGTGGTGTCTTCAGTAGTAGGGCCTGGCTATCAAGTTCTTGAGGATATCCAAGAGCCATAGCAATACAGGCTAATGCTTGACCTAATTGGCAAGAACTACAAAGAAGTAACATACATGGCACAAAATTGTTGTTCCTCATTGGCGTCTAGTCCTCTTTAAATTTTAATAAATATAGACAATTATTTGGAGTCTTTCTCTCACTTAAAAAACTGTCATGCTTTGAGTAATGAGCCAATGATATAAAATAAAATTTTATTAGGATTAAAAAATATATTATTTATTAAACTATACAGTGTAGTTTTAGGTTAGCTGAAAATCTCAATGAAATTTTTAACAAGGAAAGCAAATTTATATTCAAGTATGTGTGTGTGTGTGTTATTGAGAAATGTCTTACTATCATATTCACTATGTAGATCAAACTGGCTTGAATTCAAGGATATTTGCATGATTCTGCTACTATACTCAGCTCTATTAAGTTCTGAGAAATAATGACCAGAATCAGTGGCTTTCAGTTGAAATGACTCTAAAAGATATTGCCCTAAGCCTCAAGATCTCTGTTGAGGTTAACTTGGGACACTTCAGTGGATTTTGGAAGGGAATCAATGCAAATCAGAGATAAAATTTTATTTTGATACCTGGTCTCTCTCTATATCGCTGACTGTCCTTGAACTCATATGGTAAATTAGAATGGCCTCAAACTCCCAAGAACTCAGCCTACATCTGCCACCCAAGCATTGGAATAAAAAGTGTGTACCACATCATTCAATGGTAATTTTGTTACTTATTTACTTGTAGGTATATGCCCATTTATGTGTGGAAGGGTGTGCATGTGTATTGTGGTTTGGATTTAAAATTCAGAGAACAATTTGGGGCATTGGTATTTTTCCTTTAGCATGTTTAAGACAGAGTCTCTAGTTTGCTATCACATGTAAATAGGCTGCCAGATTTCTTTTGTCTGTCTTTTATCTTGCCCCAAAAGCCCTAGATTATAGATGCATTATTGTAACTATTTTTATAACTCAGTGGAGGGATATTTGCAAGGTTAGTACTTTATCTGTTTATTAAGTAAAGATTTTTGAAGTGAGTCTGTTTTGAGATGCAGTCTCAATTTTCTAGTCCTGTCTGGCCTAGAGCTAACTGTGTGGTAGATAGGCCAGGTCTAGAACTTAAATAGATCCACCTGCCTCTGCCTCATGTGGCCATAGCTGAGTAAAAAAGAAAGAAAGAAAAGAAAAGCACAGATATTAGTATAAAGAAAGATATTTTGGAAAGTGTGGGCTTTTGAGGTAGTACTACATTTGAGATTTGAAATAGAGTCGTATTATAGTTTTGGTGACTTTGTAAGTTCCATTTCAATGGGTTCTTAAGGAGGTTTTTCTCTCTCTCTCTCTCTTACTGTCTTTCTGTCTCACTCGCTCCTTTTCTTTGGTAGCAAGATTATATAGGTCAGTTCCTGAAAAGACTTGTATAGGATTCTGATTTAATAAGGTAAAGGCATGAGTCAGAAGAATTCTGCTCTGTGCCTTACTCTACATTAGGTTCATAATCCTGCTTAGGGATCCCCAGAAAATTGCTGGTTACATCTGGAAAAGGAGCAAGTTCATACTCAAAGGATTTTACATACTTTAGCCTCAAACACATTCGAGATATTACTAAAAAAGGAATGTTTATCTACACAGAAAATTTTATTAATTTTGTATGATGGTTAATATTGATTTTTAACTTGATAGGATCTAGAATTAGCCCAGGGATATTCCTCCAGGCACTCCTGTGAGTCTAGCTCATATTATTCTTTGGAGTGTGCTTATGAGAGATTTATTGTATATTAAGATCATTGAGATGAGAGTACTCCTCTCTCTTCCAGATCTGATAACACCATTCCAACCTATGTTCTTGGTACTGGATTATGTAATAAGGAAAAACATGTGGTACTTTCTGGATCCTGACTGTGGATACAGTGTGATCAACCATCATTACTTGGGACTGTGGCTGCTTTTTATAAACATTCTTTTTACTCACTTTTAAAATTTCACTTTTTGAGTGTCTATGTATTCATGCCATGACACTCAGTAAAGGTGAATAAGAAGTCACCCTAACCATTCATTTTGTCCCAACCCTGTGATCACAAAACTTAGAGGAGTCGGAGGCTAAAATTTTAAGGATTTCAACATCATCCATGGGCTGAGTCTACAAATGGGTATGGAGTCAACCTTTCAAGAACAGGCAGGACTATGATGGGCCCAGACACCTGTCCTTTGTTGTCTTACCCAGATCAGAGTAAGCCTGTGGACCATTGGAAAATCTCATCTCCTAGAGTGTCTTCTTCCATGAGGCCTTAGAACCCCCAAATTTGAGCAGTGGAAGAATTGAGCCCCTGGTGCCTTGAAATCCAAGATTACAACCTTTCTTCAGTGGCAGGGTCTCAGGATGTATCAGGGTAAGGAATGTAGAAGAGACTTTGCCAGGACAGTGATTGATTGGGGCTATAATCTTTCTGCCTTTTCCCTGCTCACATCTCAGTGTACTTATCATTTGAGAGCAAGCCAAGCCAGTTTGAGAAGTAAACATTAATTACAAGGCTGAGAACATGATCTGTTTATCAGACTATACCCACTGTACTATCTACAGGAGGTTATGGTACTAAGTGGCCCAGACAATAGTCTCTGTGGAACAGATACTGGGCTTCAGACCTGATAGCACTCCCAATGCCTCAGGGATACTCAGGGCCTCTCCTGTCGCCTCCATTCCTTTCCAGTTTCCTTAAAGTCCCCATCTGTCTATGGGGTGTCCTCTTTTCCTCCCTTTTTCTCAAATTCAGAAAGTTGTCTAGTTAAAAGTAGAATCAAAATACAAGAAATAGAAACTACCGTTGCTTGCTATCTGACCAGAGTCCAGACTCTGTGAGAGATTTACTTAAAGGCTTTGAAAGGGAAAAATTCTTCAACTTTTTATTAATCTGGACATTTTAAGATAATATCCACTGTTAATCCAGGTTAGACCTTCTGATGGCAGCCTACATATATAAAAGATATTGAAGGGAGAAGCACTTTCTCTTTGCCTGATTGCCTTAGCTGTGGCTAGGAAAGTCATTCCTTTACTTTTTTTAGAGCTCAGTTTTTAGAAATTATGGTATATACTAAAGAACATCTGAGACATCTAGTTCATGGATTGAAGAACTATTAAATTTTTCAACTCTCCATTAGTAGACAGCCAATGTTGGACTAACTGGACAACAGCCTATGAGACATTCTAGTAAGTCCACTTTCTCCATACATGAAGAGATTTATTCTATTAGTTCTTTTCAAAGAGAGAACCTTAACTAATACTGCTGGGGTTTTTTTCCCCCTTCTGCTGAGTAGATATGCTACCTAGCAATAGGGCTCAGAAAGCAATTCTTTCTTTCTTCTAAGTAGTCAACCTATTGTGAAGACTTTAGTTTTTATTATTGTTAAATTATCAAGAGATTGCAGTGAATTTCAGAAGAAAATTCCTAAAGCAATGGTGCTATCATCCAGCCTTCTGATGGGAGGAGGACCTATTATCTTGCTTTTGATCTGCTTTCTGCTTCTCTTTCCTGGTTGTCTGAAGTCTCTGTGACAACCAGATAAAAAGTATATTCAGTTTACTATTGTAGAATTACTCACTGACAATTGATTATATAAAGGATGAGTATTTACTAAGGGGTTCTATAAACACTCACTGATACAAATTGAATCTTAAGGCAATTCTTGGAGAGTTGACTATCCCGCATAGTGACGGTGCCAATAGCCCCTCTGTGAATGCAGAAACAAAAAGGAAGGAAGGGCAGTGTGCCCCAAGTCTTCAGAGTTTTCATGTACTGCTACCAGGTGCTATGAGAGGAGCACAGGTGGTCTGGGAAGCCACAGCATGGTGAGCTAGTGGCTATTGTCCCCAGAATGGGAGGAGTGGATGATGAGCCTCTGGATCTGGCTTGACAGTTCTATCTGGAGTTGGGTGGAAGACTACAGACTCCAGATTCTGTGTTCTGTGAGGTTCTATGCTGGCCTTGAAACCATGGTCCCAGGCGCCTGCTCTTAATTCTTACAATTTTTGAACTTCCTCTGTACATAACATTGAAAGTGTCTAGCGCTGTATAGAAACATCTTTGTAGACAAGGTCAACATTTTTTTTTTAATCTATGGAAGTGGGTAGCCAAATTCAGAGACCTAGTTTTTTAAATTATCTTCTCGATGTTTTGCACTTCACATTTAACATTTAAGTTAGAGATCTATTTGTATTTAATTTTGTGGGAATTTTAAACGGCATCTCTTATATTGGGTAGCACTGTACATAGTGATGTAGAAGAGTAGAGTTGGTGATATAAAGGATATACCAATGCTTAGAAGATAGCAAGTCACAGATGGTAGAATTTAGCTAATAGAGGGATGCCTACGAAATACCCCAAAGATAAGTCTATGCTAATGAGGCTTATTAGAGATTAGGATACTGAGATACACAGTTGTTCACCAGAATTGTCCAGACATATGGCTTCAAACCATTACATAGGAGACACTACTGCTTTACAATCAGCCACTAGGCCCAGCTCCATATCAAAGATCAGACTTCTAACAAGCTTCTCAAGAGGACTTTACAGGGTTACAACCATCTTTTAGGGTGGGTGTACCATAAAGGTTCAGTTTTCTTTTTAAGAAAAGTGACTATTTGAAAAGGAAAAAACTATTTTGTTGAGGCCTGGCATGATCAGCAAGGCTTTCCATTTAGGACTTTACATAGGGAGAAAGAATGTGTTTGATAGAGCTGGAAATAGCTTGGAACCTAGGTCTTGGGAACCATCCCTAAAAGCCTGATGTTTTGAGAATAAAAAAGAGTTCTTTTTGTAAAGGCAGGGATATGTCTGGGTAATGGTTTAGGGCCAAGGTCTTTGGGGAAGAAACTTAAGATCCTGAGAACTTAGTGCTTCATATCACATGGAGATATGGTTATCATTCCCAAGGTCACCTTGGGTTTAAGTCAGTAATGTATTTGAAATACCTGTGTTTCCTTTGTGGAGCATTAGCCTCCTTCTGAGTTTGTGTCATTTTATGATAAAATGTTGACTGTATATATATGTGTGTATATATATGTGTATGTGTGTGTGTGTGTGTGTGTGTGTGTGTGTGTGTGTGTGTGTGTATAACTTTCCCCTATCCTTCTATCCCCCCTCCCCCGGATAGTATATGAAAAACTTTTGTTCTTAAGAAGCTTACTTGGCATGAGACATAGAATGTGAAAGACCCCTCCAACTTAGCTTTTATCTTTTCTACCTCTGCTTTTTATATTTTTCTCATCCCCTGGCATCTTCACCTCAGAATCCTGTCTTTGAAAACAGTCCTGCTGTTTCAGTTCACTGGTAAACTTAAGAAATAATTTGGAAATATCTTTGTTGCATAACTCTTCCATCTGCCTAAGTGGCTAGACTTGAAGTCTTCTCTCTCTATTTAAATTGTTCAAAGTGTAACATAAAAGACGTAAGGATAACAAAGTCTATGGAATACAAAATCCCTTTTAGGCTGGCTTATCTTTAAGCATTAGCTAGAGATGGATGCATGCTATCATTAAGAACATTTTTCTTTATTTTGCTTGTTAGTGTGTGGAATGATTTCTCCCTGGGAAGGCATATTAATTCTAGAATAGCTGTACTTCCAGCCTTTTAGAAAAATGCTTCTGAGAAAAGCTCTCTTATGTTGATATGTGGCCTTTCTTATGTTGATATGTTGCTTTCTGGGGCAATCACCTTACTATCCTGTATATTATACCTTTAAAATCATAAATTAAATAATTTTACCACCTGAATTTCAAATTTTTCCACTTGAATCATGCAGTTGAATATACATTGGAATTAAAGGTAAAGAATTTGCATGGTTTCCACCTTCAGACCAGAAAGAACGATTTTATTGTGTAAACTGATGGAAGAAACAGGGTAGGCTATTAGCTGCTGGAGTTACCATTATAAAAAAGGACCTGATTGTAGCAGCGGGAAATGAATTTGCAATTTTCCATCATGTACTAATTGATGTCTTGTGAGTGAAGACAGACCAGATCAGTTGCTGTACAGTTTAGGAAGGTTAACTTGTGCCAGAGTGTATTGGATTTTTAATTAGTTAGCTTTACTATGCAGATAAGTTCAGTCCTGCTTGACATAGTTATGTCATGGTTTGAGGTTTTAGGAAAAGGCTATTGAGTGTAATTTGGTGTGTCAGGATACAAATCTCATCAGCTAAAAAAAGTGCATATAGGCAAAATGAATTTATCTCTTATTAATGACATTCCCTCTACCAGAGAAGGTGCTACTTTTTTCAAAGTGAATATAGCTACATTCTTTATTGTATATATACATTATCTTTATCATTTAAAAAGGTCACCTGTTGGTATTATTTTTAACATTTCTTTAAGTGTATTACTGCTCTTATCTCTATTTGTTTATGTTCTTTAATGTTTTTAAAATATTAATAGTTTCATTCCTTCCTTTGAAGTACTGATTTCTGCTTAGAGCAACATCTCCTATAGGATAGACTTGCCTCATGCTACGTAATTGAGAATTGCATTGAGCATTTATGGCACAAATTCTATTTAGTATTATAATAAAAACACAGAGCCAGATATTGGAGGGAAAAGCTGGAATATCAGAGAGATAAGGAACAATTCACAGCCAATTCTCACAGAAAACTTCTCGGGATAAACAAGATTAGTCCTATCTTCATGGGTCTTCAGATTGACTTGTCACTCAGAATGCTGAACTTCTGCCCTCTTCTGCCTCATATTTCCTTTCCCACCCAGATATTTCACTTTCTGGTTCAGCTCTTCTAGAGGTAGAAATGAAACTGTATTCTACCAATGCCTGGCTGTTAGGCCTTCAACTTAGAGATGGATCTCTGTCTCCCCAATGATGGGATTAAATGCATGGGTGACCATACCCTGACCTTCATGGCTTGACTCTGTGGTGATTTATGCTCTGTAATTCTGACTGTTTTAGTAAATGTACAATATATCACCACAAGTCCCCTTTTGTGTCAAAAATAAAAAGAAGACTATAACTAATATAAGAAAAAGTATATACAATAGGCATAATAACTATATACAATATATACAAGCAAATAATTGCATCAGTAATGACTAATTCATGCACAATTGACAGATTCAAAGCAAATATTCCATTATTTATCCTATTTTGTTGAGTCCAAAGGATTGTATCTAATTCACTTTTTATCGAATTTGTATTACTTATTGAAAAGTGTTTTTTATGTATCTCAAACTTACACACTTTACACCTCTTAGTGAGTTCTTTTTCTGAAACTGTAACTAGAAAACTGCTTATTTTGTCTTCAACTCTCAGAGACCTGGGAAGGAAATAATACTAAGTAAACAGGAAGTTTAAACAATTTTCAAAAAATGACAAAAATACCTGGCTACCTAGACAGTCACCCAGAGTTTCTCTGCAGGGTTAGGGGTATTCATCTTTGGCCTACAGGCCTAGAATATCTGACAGACTTATCTGTGAAGTAGGATATTTTTAAAGACTTTTCTACCTTGTACTGGCACTATTAGGTAGATCTTTCTTGTGTGCCCTGCCTCTTCATTTTGGACATATTGTCAGGAGTCAAGGCAAGGGTACTTTCTTGCCCAGTTTCTAATTTTTATCACAGAAAGTCAACTTCATATGGAATTTCTTTGGTGCCCATTATCTTCTCTGACATATATTGGTGTTTTTAGGAATAAAAATGTCTCATTCTCATGAAAATAAAAAGAACCAATGTTATTAAAATATCTTAAGTGCCATATTCTGTAGATCTCTGAAGTGTTTGTAGAAGACCTTTCTAAAATATATCTCTATATGACCTTGAAAACCTATCTAGTATGACTATAAGTTTGACTGTAATGTCTAACTACTAACTTGCATTTCTTTATATCCTAATTATTTGGTAATATTAACTTTCAAGGAATAGCAATTTGTATTACATTATTAGATGAATTGTATAGATACAATACCTTGAAGAAGAGTAGAAATCTATAAAGATAACAGAATTATTTTCAACTTTAACAATATACACAATTTGTATACAATATACAGAAATCTCATTCAATTTAAAATATTTAAAACTAGCAATTGCTTTTTTAAAAGTGAATTTAATAATCTATGCTTTTTTTCCCTATTATAGCTGTATCCTGTTTTTTCTTTTCTTTTTTTTCTAATAAGAACTCTGAATCTAATCTCTGTTGTTCCTGAGCATAACCAATAACAATTTGTAAGCAATTACCCTAAATAATGACAGTTATTCATAACCCATTGAAAGACCAAAAGCAACCCACCCCACCTCTTGGGAATGTGAGTGTCATGTCCTTAAATTTACTTCCTACTCTCCAGGAGCAACATCTTCAGGGGATCCTGAAAAGAAAAGGGTTGTTAATTGTCAAATCCTGAAATAAGTAGCTATATCAGTTGTTGTCCAGTCACTGCATAATGGAGAAGTGCAGAGCTTGTCTTAAGTTCTGGCTACAGTAGTTGGTAAGACTGCCTCGTCTTAGTGGGCCATCTCAAAATTGGCCTGAAGAATTTGTAGTCCAAAGCCAATCCCTGGTTGTTGTTAGCCTAGTGGTGTTGTTATAGTCCATGTGAAATCATTGTGGGGCTTCATCTTCCTTTTGGAGACCTCAAAGGTCATAGTTAGGCATCACCATGGCTCATTGCAGAAAACTGATAAGAGACTCAAACCCAAAATAATGTCCAGAAAGCTAGATAAAGACGTTTTTATAATTAATATAACGACAAAAGCTTAAAATGCATATATTATTCTTATAAACATAATATTTATATTAAAAGATTATGAGATTAGTACCAATAAAGTAGTTTCTTAATTTGTTTTTTTTTTCTTTTCTGTCTCATATCAGGTGGCTCTTCTGATACAATATAGAGATTTTACATTTTTCTTTAACAAGCATACTTGGGTTTACAGAAGGAGAGAGTCACTCTCCAACTCCATAGCCAGCTTTAATTTATAATTCAATGGGGACTTCAAATTTTTTTAGAAATAAAAAGACATAGATGTTAGGCAGTGAGATTTTTATCCTAAAGAGTATATTGGTACCAATAGGGCCTGATTTTTCTTTGCTTATAAATTTATTTTCTAGATAGCTTTCCCTTCTGCTTTAGACATCTAGCTGTCCAAGATCTTTTAACTTTCTGAAAATAGCTATTTCTATTTTTCTGTAAAGACAAAAACAAAAAACAAAAAATACCTGCCCCACCTTGTTTAGGGAGTTTTTCTTATAACTTATGGAATTAGCACATTGATAAATGAGCCATCACTTCTCCTTATCAAGAAGTTTTTCCTGTTCAGATTGTCTTTATAATTTTGATGGTATTCATATATTTTTGTTAGCTGCAGAAACAAAAGTGATATGCCTGCTCCACTATAGCACATATCCTGGTTTCCATTCTGAGGTCAACATATCTTTGAAATAGGGTGATTTGGCTCGATGGGTTTTTTTGGGGTTTTTTGTTTGTTTGTTTTGTTTTTTGTTGTTGTTGTTGTTTTTTTTTTTTTTAATAGCCCAATGCCTTTCTGCAGCTGTTGTTCCTTTCCCATTAGAAAATTCAAAGTTAATGAAGTTAATGAAGCATTATGTAGTCTATTTCTGGGGGTCTTTGTTGTACCTTTTGGTTTATTTAGCATATCCTTTAGAGTTCAATTTGATATTTCTATGACTGCTTGCCCTGTAGGAATTTGTGGTTAACCTGTGATATGCTTTATATTAGAATGAGCAAAAAACTGTTTTATTTTACTGAAAACATGGTGGAGCATTGTTGGTCTTAATTTGTACAGGTATTCCCGTGGTAGCCATAACTTCTAGCAAATGTGCAATGACAGAAACAGCTTTTTTTTTTTTTATAAACTCAAAGCAGTTGCCCATTTAAATTCTTAAAGTGTATCTATTGTATGATAAACCTATTTTAATTCTCCAATGAAATGCATCCATTGCCAAATTCATTTCTACATATGCCTTTAAAATTACTTCCTGCTGGTAATAGAGTTTGATTACAGAAAAAACAGGTAGAACATCTCTTTACAATTTGTTTGGTTTCTTGCCACGTGATGAAGAAATCCTTTTTTAAACATTAATATTAAAATATTAATGTGATTTTTTTTAAAAAATGGAACTCAGGCTGCTACAATGGTTCCTATTAATAATTTATCAAGTTATATTATGACCTTGTGCTAGAGAGCTTGGCAGACTTGTATGGGATTGGATATGTGTTATATATGAGGAATGATTCCTATTTCTGATAATTTCTTGTAACAGCAAATAATAAAGTTAATTCTGACTCATTAGGAATAAAGTCAGCAGTTTTAATGTATAAAATAACATTTTATTTATACGGAAAGAAAATGACTATGTTAAGTGTCTCTGTAAAATTCATAAATACCATCATAATAGCACATATTTCTGACTTTTGGACAGAATTATACGAACTTTGAGCCACTTTACTTACATTTTCTGATTTGTAACCTGCCGTTTCTGATTTGTTTTCATCAGTATAAAAAGTAGGGGCTCCACAAATGGTATTTTCCATACAACATGAAGAATTCAGTTAGTTCCCTTTATAAAGTGAATTCTTTTGCCTTGAGGATATGTTTTGGTAAACTCTCCCAAAAGATTACTGCAAGCTCTTTGCCAAGGTTGACTTTCTGTTCATAGTTGGTAAATTTCTTTATAGTTACAGGAACAACAATTTCTGCTGGGTCCATTCCTGTCAATTGATGAAGTCTTCATTTTCTTTTAAAAATCAAATCAAATATCTTTTCCACATGTGTTTTTAATTTTTTTACCCAGTTTATGTGGTAGAAATATCCACTCCAATATAAATATTTTCCTTTTGCATTAAATTTTTTGCAGGAGAATGCTTTAAAAATAACCAGAATTAAGGTCTGAATTTATACAATCCACATGTACATCCTGTAATTTCTTTTCCACCAAAGCCAATTCTCTCTTGCTTCAGCTGATAATTCTCTTGGGCTATTTAAGACCCTGTCACCATCTAAGATCTAGAACAACTATTTAGTTTATGATTTTTATACTAATAATGAGCCATACATTAGAAATGTTTTCTCCCAATCTTTGAAAATCAAGAGTCCATAATTTATCTCTCCTAATTTGCACCTTTTAGGGTCTAATTTTTTTGTAGACCTAGTTTATATTCATGTAGTGGTAAATGATAGATTTTAGAGACTGCTTATATACCACTTCTAATGGCTGTTGTACAAAATAGTGGCACAGAGTGGGGTTATTTAACATTCTATGTGGAAGTACCATCTATTGATATTTTTTTACATACTGAAAATTATTATAAGTGGATACTGTAAAGGCCATTTTTTGCTCTGTTTTTCTGGGATAATGTTCCAATTCCCCCAAACTGAATTTTACTTCCTGAGGGAGCCAGTTTGTATGTTCAGATATTCTGGTAAAATTATTATTAAATTTTCCCCTGTGTCTATCAAACCTTCAATGACAATATCATTTATTCATATTTTTAATTTTGGCCCTTGTTCATTTATAGAAGTTTGTCAAAATATTTGCTTATAATTTTTTGTTCTCTTTTTAATGGCTTCTAAAGAAGTATGGTTTTTAGAATAGTCTTTTGTTTCTTTAATTGCTCTGGGAAGGTGGTTCCCTCATGATATCAGGATAAGACTGAACTGGGTATATATAATACAGAGGCTTGCAAAAGCCCCCTCAGGGCATTCACAAGGGCAAAAAGTTACCTTGCCTGTCTCTTATTGATCTGCACTCATTGGTTCAATGCTTACCTTTACCACACTTTCTGCACACTCCAGAAGGGACAAAGGCATTGTTTCTAGGAATGTGTCATTTACAGTGTCCTTATAGGTGACCTTTCTTTATATAGTTGTAACATTTGATATTTTGAATTTTCTTTGAGCATTTAGAAATAGCCTCTCCTACACAATTATCATCATAGTTATAAGATTCCATATTAATTGTACCCCAGATCCACTCTCCAAGGGTGCTGATCTTGCCTTTAATGGCTAAATTATTCTTTTGCATTGTGAGTTAGTATTTTTATAAGCCAGAGACTAAATTATTATTTATCTAATTTCTGAACCTGGTACCATTCTATTTACCCCTGAAGTTAATCTTTGTAAGAATTATGTAAAGGTTTCTTTTGGCCCTTCAATCTCTTTTGTAAAGGATTCAATTTTCTTTCTTATATCTTCTATTCTGTCCCAAACATTTAAGATTGCCATTCCACATAAAGCCAGTGTGTGGTTATCATATAAAGAATATCTTTCTATATTAGCATAATCTCCTTCCCCAAGAAGTTGGTCTCGGGAGATTCCAAATACTCGATCTCTACTGTGTTCTAATGTGATTTTTGCTTCATCCTTTCACCAGGTCCTCCACTATAACTGAGGCTCAGCCTCTGCCACTTCTGTAACCATCTCCATCTAGTCGTCAGGGATAATTTTGTTCCATTTTTACCAGAAATTTAACATTTCCTTTACAAATGCAAGTACATGCCAAAAGTGACTGTTGCTTCCTTGAAATTTCTTAAATCTAACATTTTTACCAAAGTCCATTCAGCTCATATACACTTTCTATCATTTGGCAATTACTGTAAAATTACTGAACATTTAAGGTTTTCTGTTTGAAAGCTTTATGCTGTTTCTCTGTAATCTTTATAAATTTAAGTGGTTCTCCTTTAAGTTACTGTCTGGGTTTGAATATCTTTATCATCTTTTTTCAAACAAGGCTTCCTAATATTTGTATCTTGCCACTCATATCCAACCAACTTGCCACTCCTATCAGCCAACTGGACACTCATAAAAAGCAATTTTTTTTAGGGCTAAAACAATGATCAAGGAAATCATGTTTATAATAGACATTATGATAATCCCATTTACATTAATTATCTTAATGGCCAAGTACCTTTGTCATAATACTGTTTTTCCTTTTAATGTGGGGGTAAAAATCTCTTTCTGTGTCTTAAACTAACTCTCCTTTTTAAAGAAATCCCAATTGACTCATCAAATTGGTTCTCAATGATGATTCAGATGACTGTGCATTGGAGCAGCTACTTAGTGTGGTAGCAGCCCAAGGATGGTGTCTATAAAAATACAACAACACACAACCCATCAGGAGAAGGAAGCTGTTGTTTGAAAACTCACCCAGGCAATTGTGGGAAAGAAACACATGTGGCAGGCTCTGCCTAAAGCTGAGTAGAAAACCTAGCCAGCTGCGTAGTGACTTTGGCCATGTGTAGCTCCAGCCTGTGTGGCTTTTTTGTGAATCATACTTTGAAAATTGAATGCCAGATATTGCAAAAAATTCTATTTAGTATTACAATAAAAACTCAAAGCCAGATTTTGGGGAAAAGTTGGAATATCAGAGAGATAGAAACAAACTACAGTCAATTCTCACTCAGCAAACTCCTCAGGCTGACTAGGGTGGGTCCTATCTTCCCAGGTTCTCAGACTTACTAGTTACTCAGATACAATGCTGAACTTCTGCCTTCTCTTTCCTCATTTATTTCCCTTCTAGAGCCAGAATTAAAGCTATGTGTGACCACAGCCTTGATGTTAAGCCTTGAACTCACAGAGATTAGGGTTAGGGTTAGGGTTAAGAAGGATTTATGTCTTCCCAGTGATGGGATTAAAGGCATGGGTTACTACAACCTGTCCTTCATGGCTTGACTCTGGGGGTGGTTTGTCCTCTGATATCCCAGACTATTTTATAAAATATACAATATATCATCACAGATACCTAATTCTGCCTCTGCTGTTGAGTGCTGGGAATACAGTCCTGCAACTTCTTCTAGGTTGGGTCTTAACAGTTCAGTGAGAGGAATTATAGACCAATTAATGAGTGTTTTCCGGTCTCCCTAGCATTTTCAGAAAACATACAGATGAAGAGGGATCTGTGCAAGAATTGATTTCATTGACCAACTTTCAAGCTGGTAGGGTCACAATGCAGAAAGTGTGGGCAAGAAGGGGGTTGAGAGCTTTTAAGAGATTTAAGAAAAGATGAAAGAATATATGTACTATTTAATGTGGTTAATAGTATAATGATCCTTAAATCTTGTATTAAAGACTGGTGTAGAAGTATATGTGCAATGCAGAAAGTGTGGGCAAGAAGGAGCATGAGAGCTTTTAAGAATTTTTTTTAAAAAGGGAAAAGAATGTATGTACTATTTAATGTGGTTAATAATATAATGATCCTAAAATCTTGTATTAAAAATCTTGTATATGCAAAGTGTTAATTTTTTAAAAACAGAGCATGGAGGTATTGATAAGGCAGGGCCAGTAGAGGAAGCTTAGAGCAACAAAGGTGCTTTTTATCTCTTGAAGGAATAGGATAGACACACTATACACTTCTAGTTCATTATAATTCTTCTGACAGGTTTTTATCCAACAAGGTAAAAACATTTGCAGTTTTGCTCATGAATAAAATCTGTAAATGTTCTGTCTATAATCTATCCCAAGGATACTTTGTTTGGACAATTTTCCTTGTCAGTGGTTAAGGATGGAGAATACAATCTCTAAATTTCCACAGTCCTCATGGCAAAATAGATATGGCTATAAATCATATTTAGTATGTTTCTATGTAGCAAAATTATACTGTTAAATAATCTTTAACATCCACAATTATATGTGCACATAACATTGGGAGGTAATCATGAGATTCCATGTACATATTACATGTAACTAAGTGGTAAATGGGGAGATGTCATAGTTGTTCTTCAACAATAACAAAAAAAAATTACAGATGGAAACAACAGTATTCATTCAGTGGCCTACAATGCTTGAACAGGCTATCCCATCTGAGAAACAATCCTTTGGTATGTTGACATCTGAGTTATCAATTGCTATAGGCTGTAATTAAACCATGACCTGCAATAGTTTATGACAATGACTCCTGACAATTACTAGGAGGAGACTTCTGGATAAAATTTCTCATTGGGGATGTGACATGAGTCTATAGCCTCAACCCATTTCCTGTTCTTGTGTCTACCATGTTGTTGAAACTAATCCGTTAGTTTCCTTCTTGTGCTGTCACGTCTTCACCACCATTATAGACTCTACCTCTAAATCATATAAGATATTGTAGAACCAGTTGATATTCAGTGCTAAGGCAGTTTGGTACCTGATGTTTTAATTTTTTAATTATTTTTGAAGATAAGTTTTGTCTAAGTAATCATAGCTGTCCTGAAAGTAGCTCTATACACCAGGCTGGCCTGAACTCAGATCCCCCTGGCTCTAGCTTCCAAGTGGTTGGATTAATGGTGGGCCAACATTCCTTGATTTTTTGTTTTTATATTATTGAGTGAGGGGCCTGGAATGGAGGTTATTGTTCATGATAAGCATATGTTATTGTGCTGAGAGCTTCATCTATATTTTGAATTTTAAAATTTGACAGAGAGTATTATTCTGTTTCCAAGGATAGCATATATTCATGACATAAATACTGACTGAGCCTTCTCAGTCATTGGATTGCAGGTGCATCACCTTCTTCCTACCACTGTGTTTGTTTTAAATCTTTTTAATAAATCTGAATGCTTTACTTGTCTCCATTTATTTGTATTGTGTCGGTACCTGGTACTCACAGTGATCCAAAGATGGTCTCAGAAATCTTGACCTTGAAATAATGAACAGTTGTGATACCCCCCATGTTAGTACTGGCAGCTGAGCCCACCTATATGTAAGTCCATCAAGAGCTCTTTACTACTGAGTCTTCTCTCCTGCCCTGTGTTATTATTTATATTGCTAAATGTTTTCAACTGTCTATTTGAAAGTTTTTAAACACACAGTGCCTTTTAGTAAAATCTTACTGATATTACAGTTTAAATTGGGGCACTATAGATTTCTGGAAGAATAATTCAGAACTGGAGTGAATATCTCTTTGTAAGAACTTCAGCAAGAACCTTTGAGTTCTTTCTATCTTTTTTGTTTGTTTGACTAATTTTTTCACGGGAGACAAGGTCTTAATATGCACTTCGTGCTGTCCTGGAACTGATTGCATAGACTAGGCTGAAATTCAACTTAGAGGGAGATAACATGCCTCTGCCTTCTGACTGCTGATATTAAAGGCATGAATCAGTACACCCAGCTTGCCCATCTTATTTTTTTTGTAGTTAGTAATTATTTATTCATATACTTTCTCTCATGTGTACTCTCTGTTATTGATCTGTTTATCTTTCTCTCTATGTTTGTTAATAGGCATTTCTTTTACAAGGTGATATATCCCTATCAAAGGATACAGAAATGACAGAAGTGACACTTCTATTTAGTTTCCTTCTAAAGTTACTTGTTGATTAAATTATAATGTCTATGTCACGAAATAAGTTTTGGGCACCAGAATTATATGACTGTATTGTCAAAGTATATATTTACAATGTTATCCATATCATGTTTGCTGTTGTACATGTGTATGGTATATTTTAGAATGCAGTTACCTATCATGATGTGCATGTTGACTTCACTTGGGAAGAATGGACTTTGCTGGATCCTTCCCAGAAGAATCTCTACAAAGATGTGATGCTGGATACCTACATTAACCTCACTACCATAGGTGAGACTGAATTTTGCTTTACTCTATAATAAAAGGGACAGCTGTTTCTTGGTTATAGATGCTCTTTTATAATTTGATTGAGAAAAAGGAGTGAGGTGAAGAAGTTAGGCATGTTTCTAAGGTTCACTGAAGATAGTAACTTAAATGTTGTTACAGGATTTTCAGTAATAACCCATGCATTTACTGGTACTATATTTTAGGATACAATTGGGAAGACCATAATATTGAAGAACATCATCAAAATTCAACAAGACATGAAAGGTAATTTTCATGGGTGAGCTAATACAAATATGCCTCTGAAGAAATTGTAATGTGTCCTGGAAGTTTTAAACAAAGCAAGGCTGAAAATGCATTGATAATTATAAAGTTCTTATAAAAACTATATACCTCAATTTCAGGTATATAAATTGTCTTTTCAAGGCATACTTTTCAAAAAAAAAAAAAAAAGTCAAGAAAGCAATCCCTTACCAGATAAAACCAGTTGAATCATACCACGATGAGAGATATGCTGTAGAACTTCCCATCCATTATGTTTCATACTACTTATGTTACAAAAAGTATTTATGTTAAAGAGATAAATATGTATCTAAAACTTCCTATTGAATATATAGTAAATCTTGTGTAACTCATATACTTGTTCAAACTGTGCTGCTTAGTAATGGGACAGTAAAGTCAAGGGACAGTTGTTTTGGAAAATCTAATCCATATACCATATGTCTATGAGAGACAGAAAGTCAAACTTTTCCAATTCAGTGTGGAAATGTTTTATTTGTTCTTCCTTTACTGGGTATATCATTTGTAACTCTTAAATACAAGCCATATGAGCATAAGGATTTGGAAAAATATAACATACCTTTGTCATCAGCCCCAATGTGGACTATACTTGTTGAATTTGATTCAACTATATAAGTAACTGGTTTTCCAGCTTCATTGTTAATACATCAAGAAAAGTCCTTTGAATACTAGGACCACGAAAATACTTTTGTGTTTCCTAGTTCTCTTAGCAAATGTATAGAAATATATACTTACAGAATAAGAAAATTTATGAATGCAATAAAGTTGATAAAACTCTGAGTTTTTCCAGTTTCCTTCAAATATGTGTAAAATCTTATTTTAAATATTCTGTAAATGTGAAACATGTAATAGTCTTACCATCATAGGTAGCTTCAAAGGTGCAAAACAACCCTTAATGAAGGGAAATAACGTGAGTGTAAACATAGAGATAAATTGTTAAGATCTGATTTCTCTTTACAATTGGACCAAATGGTAAAGGTAATTCATACAGACATAAAAATTAAACAGTGTATTGAATGTGGTAAAATGTTTTACATATGCTAATTATCCTTGCAGGCATGAAAGAAATTATACTGAAGAGAAACCTTCTGTATATACTCAGTATACTGAAGCCTTTGTATATGGCAGTCATCTTCAATGGCATGAAGGAGTACATCCTGGAAGGAAGCCTTATGAATGTAATTATTGCTATAAATCCTTTGCACTTCGCAGCCAACTTCAAAGGCATGAAAGAACACATACAGGAGAGAAACCCTATGAATGTAATCAGTGTGGTAAAGCCTTTTCACAGCAGAGTAGTCTTCAGTTGCATATAAGAAAACATAGTGGGGAGAAACCCTATGAATGTAATCAGTGTGGTAAAGGCTTTGTATGTCTCAGCCTACTTCAAAGGCATGAAAGAACACATACAGGAGAGAAACCCTTTGAATGTAATCAGTGTGGTAAAGCCTTTGCACAACATAGTAATCTTCAATTGCACATGAGAAAACATACAGGAGAGAAACCTTATGAATGTAATCTATGTGGTAAAGCCTTTGCAGATTATAGCCAACGTCAAAGGCATCAAAGAACACATACTGGTGAGAAACCCTATAAATGTAATCAGTGTGGTAGAGCCTTTGCACAACACAGTAATCTTCAATTGCATAAAAGAAAACATACTGGAGAAAAACCCTATGAATGTAATCGGTGTGGTAAATCTTTTGCATGTCACAGTACTCTTCAAAGGCATGAAAGAACACATACTGGTGAAAAACCCTATAAATGTAATCAATGTGGTAAAGGATTTGCACAGCACAGTAATCTTCAAATGCATAAAAGAACACATAATGGAATGAAACCCTATGCATGTTATCATTGTGGTAAAGCCTTTGCACATAAGAGTACTCTTCAAATGCATGAAAGATTACATACAGGAGAGAAACCCTATCAGTGTAATTATTGTGGTAAAGCCTTTGTATGTCACAGTACACTTCAAATGCATAAAAGAACACACACTGGAGAGAAACCCTATGAATGTAGTCAGTGTGGTAAAGCCTTTGCACAACACAGCAGTCTTCAAATGCATAAAACAACACATACTGGTGAGAAACCCTATGAATGTAATCAGTGTGTTAAAGCCTTTGCACATCACAGTCAACTTCAAAGGCATAAAAGGATACATACAGGGGAGAAACCCTATGAATGTAATCAATGTGGTAAAGCCTTTACTCGTAATAGCGTTCTCCAAAGGCATGAACGAACCCATACTGGAGAGAAACCCTATGAATGTAATCTATGTGGTAAAGCCTTTGCACATAACAGTGTTCTTCAAAGGCATCAAAGGACCCATACTGGAGAGAAACCTTATGAATGTAATCTGTGTGGTAAAGCCTTTGCATGTCATAGTACACTTCAAAGGCATGAAAGAACACATACTGGAGAGAAACCCTATGAATGTAATCAGTGTGGCAATGCCTTTGCATGTCTCTACAACCTCCAGTTACATAAAAGAACACATACAGGAGAGAAACCCTATGAATGTAGTCAATGTGGTAAAGCCTTTGCATGCCGCAGTTATCTTCAAAGGCATAAAAGGACACATACTGGAGAGAAACCCTATGAATGTAATCAATGTGGTAAAGCCTTTGCATGTAATAGTTACCTTCATAGGCATAAAAGAACACATACTGGAGAGAAATCCTATATATGTAGCCAATGTGGTAAAACCTTTGCATGTATTAGTAGTCTTCGAAATCATGAGAAAAAAGTCATACTGCAGAATGACTCTATAAATGTAGTCCGTGTGGTAAACTTTTGCACCTTATAAAACAGTAAAGATTTTTGTATGCAACCATTCTATGAAATCCTTTGCATATTACAATAGTCTTTGAGTACAAGAAAAATACTGAGGGCTTCTTACTATAAAGTATTTGGTAAGATCTTTATCCAATACACTTGCACTCATTTATTCTAGAGTATTTAAACTGAATAAAAATATTTCACAGTGTCAACAATCTGTTCAAACAGCATTATGTCTGTTTTTAATATTGTTTGTACCTGCAAACTCATAGAAAAAAACAATTTACAAAATTTTGGTGCCCTGTATATAGGGTAAAAGAGCCAACCAAAGAAACATACCCTGACACTTAAATAAGAAACATTGAAAGACATATACTTTGTTCCTGAAACCAGAGACAAAGAAACACAGTCTACCAGTGACCAAGTCAGCACAAAACTAACTAATCAATCCCTGAGCATGAAATACAAACAATCCAAGAACATAAATCCAACCAATCCCTAAGAACAAAATCCAGTCAATCTCTGAGCTTTCTCAAGCTTAGAGGTTGAAATCTGACCAATTTCCACCATGAAAATATTTTCCCTGAAAAAAACTATATCCTTAAGAAGCTCTATATAAGTCCTGTGCCTGTTGACTTTGAAGCTGCCTTTTTTCCACCTTGGCAGAGGGAACTCCTCTTCTGGATTCCTCCTTCCCAAGTAAATCTTTTAAATGAGTTTTAGATTTAAACTTTGACTGAAGCATAGCAGAATCTTCTGGGAAACTAGTGGTGTGGAGTAGAGAAGCAATAGCCATACCTACTGGGAAACTCCATTAGGGGAGCCAAGCAGAGATAACAAGTTTTTGCTGAAGCTGAAGAATATTGTTACATTTCTGCATGAGCTGATTCATTTTAGTGAAGGAGAAAAATACCAATTTGGTCCATATCTGAGAGAAATTATCTAGTGGAATAGAGAAGAGGTACAATGGGCATGGGCACCTCTGATGGAAAACTCTTAGGGCAGTGGAGTAGAGCAGCAACAGATATCTCTGCTGGAAAGCTTTTTTAGCAAAGTGAAGCAAAATCTAGCTGCAATGCCTCTTTCTGCAAGAGGAGCAGTATTGTCACATCCTGTGGGTAGAACACCCTTACCAGAATACTGCTTTATTATATCCTGACTTTCAACAGTCAGAAATTCTTCTCACAGCTTTTGGAATACAAGATACCATCCCTTCACGGTATAGCCTGACTTCTGACAGTCAGGGTACCTTTCTCTTCAGAGTTGTAGGTATCCAGGATAACTTCTCTCCACAGCTTCAGGTATAGCCTGACTTCCCACCAATTAGGATACCTTCTCATAGCTATGGGTATTAAAGATACCTTTCCCTTCACAGCTTTAGGTATAGCCTGACTTTAATAGTCAGCATCCCTTTCTCTTCAGAGCTGTATTTCTCCAGGATACTTTCCCTTCATGGCTTCAGGTATAGCCTGACTTCCTAAAAAGCAGGATATCGTTCTTGTAACAGCTGTACATATTCAGAAAACCTGCCTTTTATAGCTGTATGTATTACCTGATTGTCAGGATTTTTCTTTTCCTCCAGAGCTGTGACACTTGCACTATGAATTTAAAAGATAATGTAACCTTTTTTTTTTAAATTTTATACTTCTCTTCAATTACATGAAATAACCATTTCAGTTGTAAGATTTTATGAATTTGTAATAGTTCCTTTTCTGTCATGATTTAATGTCTATGTCAACTTTTAAAAGTGTTGATTTTGGCCCTTGGTTCCAGAGAGATACAGGATCACCATGAAAGCAACGTGGCAACCAGTGTCAGACATGGCAACTAAAATGGGAGGCTAAGAACTCACATTCTTAACCTGCAGCGTGAAGTAGAAAATAGAAACTAGAAATGTTGTGTGGATGTAAATTCTCAAAGCTACACAGTGATATATTTCTCCCAGCAGGGCAGCATTTTCAAGTGTTAGCACCAACACTTTCTCTAATTTCAAGCCTATGTACTTGCTGTCTGTTACATGAACCAATTCATGATGAAGAAAAACTCTCTAAGTAAGCCATTAGATGCCTCAACACCTGTTACAGTAATAAATACAATAGAAAAACTTTTGTGAGTAAAAAATTGTTTAAAGTGTTGGTTTAGTTGTAGCTATATGATGTCAGTGTGTGTTTGGGTGGGTATGTGAATGTGAATTCTGGTTCCTAAGAAAGTTAGACCCTTGAATCTTTTTGTAGCAAGAATTACAAAAAGTTATCAAAAATCAGACCCTTATCCTGGGAATGAACTTTTCTAAAAATATACAGCCATGTATTTAGCCCTGTAAGTATTTTCAAGCCCATTTATATCATTTTGAAGTCAGAAAATAAGAAAAAACTCGTACAAGAGAAAAACCCTATTCATAAAAACAATTTGGTGAAGACTTTAGTCATCACAATTGTCATCAGCTTTAAGAAAAAAATCTTGTTTTTATTTTTTTTACTTCTTTGAAAGAAGTAAATTATTTACTATATTCACCCAAGACTGATGGCAGAAATCACTGCATTGTGGCTTCTATTTTGTAACATTTGAGGTAGATACTAAGGTATCCTCTATGTGTGTTAAATTCATTTAGTGAAGTTAATATTTGTGGTCCATATATATTTTCTTTGGCTTTTGTTCTTCTGTATTGCTTTTATTTAGTGATAGGCCATTTTCTGCTGTAATATATACAATGAAATCCCCATCATCCTAGTGGCCCCTTGTTTATATAAATATCAGGCAGTGTATGATCATACTTTTTAAGTATGGGTGTCTATGAAAGGGTGGTAGATTTTTGTTTTTGATTTTGCTTTTCATATTTTTACAACTTTCTTTGAGATTTTATTGTTTGTTGCTTGAATGTCAGTAATGATCTAGGGATCCATTCAACTCATGTTCATCATAATGTCTGCCTCCTGAGTACAAGTCCCAGGGTAAATGGTGTACCCCCAATATGTGCTGTTCTGTCAACACAAATTAACAATGTTAATGTTAAAATGCTTAATAGAAGAGAATACAAGAAACATTAAATACTTCATGTGTATATTCAAAGCTGTAATTTTATTTATTTGGTAGAGATGTAATAAAGTAGGATAATCAGCAGTCTATTTTGTATTTCATACCATGGCTGGATTTAGAGGTTCATGGCTATAATCCCAGTCCCTGGGAAGCAGTGATGGGCCAATCTCTGAGCTTGATCCCCATAGTGAATTCCAGGGCATCCATGGCTATTTAGATATATTCTCTTGTAGTAGGAGGTTTCTGGGCCAGACTTTCAGGCCTAGCCTCAAGGTTTAGGCCCGCTGACCCACAGACCCACAGAGACACACAAATGCTTACAATAGTTTTAGGCTGATTGGCCTAAGGCCCAGGCATATAACTTGCTAACTCTTTACCCTTAATCTAACCCATGACTCTTATCCAGTTCAGCCATGCAGCTCTGTACCTTTTCTCAGAGCAGCATAATTGTCCTCTGCTTCTTCCGGCTTCTCTCTGGCAATCTGCTCTGTTCTTCCAGTTTCCAGAGTTTTTCTAGTCTGGTAGCCCCACCCACACTTCCTGTCTACCTTTGGCCAATCAGCACTTTTTATTAAATTCATATGAGGGGACAATTATTTACAATGGAACAACTTGGTCCCCCTACATCCTCTCTCAAAAAGTTTCAAAAGGTTAAAGTGTATCTCAAATTATGAAACTTTTCCTAATATAATCTGACTGGAATGTAACTTTGTCATTACTCACATCAAAAGAAATGTGTTAACAATAAAAATACAAGCATTATAGAGTCCATTCACAGAGGCATAGAAAGCAATTGAATTCTTTCACACCCATCTAGAGGGGACTTTTATTACCTTCCAGTGATGGGGGGAAAGAGCAGTATAACACCTTCATATTTAGCATTATAGTGACATTTGGGACCTGTAGAGGTAACTTGGCAGTACTGTTATTCTTGGGTACCCAAGTTTGGGTCCTAGCACCCACATCAGATTAGGCAGAACTACCTTTATTTCCAGGTCCTGAAGATACTGTGCATTCTTCTAGCATCCTCAGGTACCAAATATGCAACTGGTGAAAAGAAATTGTTTTAAAAAAAAAAAAAGGTTTGTGCATCTATTATCTATTCTATTTAGCATGTTAGCCACTGATCTTTCCATTAATATGATTGTACCAAGTGATCAGTTTCCATTGAGTACATTATCAAGTTACATATATAAATATTTTAATAATCATAATATTACATTATTTTCTAAATACAAAATATTAGAAAATGAAGCTGAAAATTGGATATTTAAAAATAACATATTGTACTTCATGAGGCCTCAGGAGAAACACATTCCATCCTAAGATTTTGGCTGCATATGTCCAGTGTAAATCATTACTCTTAGGTACAATTGCCCTGAATACTCCCTTTGGAGTAAATATTCATGTAAATACAGTTGTGTGCACTGCTAAAAATATGAAGAAATTGTGCTATTTTTACCTTTCATCTAAGGGTTTTGTGTAAAATTAGAAATACAGAAACTATGATATTCTGCATCCATATTTTCTTTATGACTTCCATTCAGAAGATTTCCAATGTAGTTAGCAAACTGCACCTGAAAGAGATAAATCATTTATGAAAGATAATGCACAATTAATGACAAGAGAATTGATATGAGAAATAACCATTTTTATCTCCCTAAATTTTCAATTTTGTTGAGCTAAAAAAATTATTTTATTTTTTAAATTTGTCATTTTATTTAAAAACTTCCTTGTTTTGTGAGAAGCCAACAAATTAATATTTACCAATTATAATACTAAGTATATTTATGAGAGACTCAAAACCTGCTTCTATCTGTATTCTAGTTCATTTACTATAAATGTGTGGCTCTAAGACTGATGTGATTTGAATTCTTTAGAGAATATTTGTAAAATGCCTGAGATACCAACAAGCTATTGATGGGAATGCAATGAGTAATTATGCTTCTAAATATAATTAAAGCATTTTATGGGAAATATTTTATTTCCAAATAGTATAAGAAATTAGGTATGATACCTAGCCAAAAAAAAAAAAATCAAAACATGATCAATTCACAATTTTTTTATAGACAACTCTTTTTGGTTGATAGTATATATATCCTCCTTTATAATTACTGCTTAGGTAGTGAAAAGATGTAGTAACCCTTGTATTCTTCAGAAAAGTTTTTACATGTTCCCATTGAATACTGTGCAGTCATTCAGGCCTATAAAGAAGTAAAGTAAGTAGCATCTGTTTTTAGAATACTTTACCTTCCACAAGTCAGTGTTGTCTTTGCTTAAATTGCTGTGGCAAAATATAAAATTGCTGGAGACAAATCTCATGGAGGGAGTAGGGACACAGCATACACAGCAGAGCATTGTAATTTGTGATACTCATAATCATATCAAAACTGTGACCACTTAACCATTCCAATGAGTTGTTAAATGTGTTATAGGAAGAATTAGAGACTAAATGATTAAAACTTAGCCACCCCAGTATTCCAAAGGCCATATGTTACAAGACTTCATCATAGGAGTCAGAATTTTAAAACCACAAATTTTACTATGGCTTTTTGAAAATGAGAAATCCCTTAGACTGAGAGATGACATTTTAATAATTTGTGATAACATCCAATTGCCTGAGTTGTGGCCCAGGTTTTCTGTGTGTTTACATTTTTCAAAATTAGAAAGTTCAAAAGTAGGAGAGAATTAGTGTCACAATATAGGATAACAAGTTTTGCTGATGATGTCATAGCTAGATACTAACACATATATGCTGGTTTCTTGTATAGCCATATAAATGTGAGTCTTGGAATCACATTCACAAAGCCTAAAGGAGCTGTTAATTTTATCTCATTTCTTATCTCTGGTAGGAATTTGATACTTTTTCATTGTCTGTTGTGACCAGATCCAGTGAAAATAATCCATCAAAATGACATGACAAGAGCAAGATATTTTCTTTGGAGGAGAGTTGATGCAGATAAGGAAATGGGTCATGATCTCTCAGAGTAGAGTAAAATAGTCCATTGGTAAGCTGAGGGATATAGAACACAAGTAACCATGTGAGGATGATGATATACATTAAGCTGTTTCTAAGATCTAAGTTTTATTAAGCACCAGTCTGAAAAGTATTAATGAAAAATATCTTACCTGGTTTACAAAATAATCTATCACCATCCATCAGCTGTCAGAAAATATAGAAAATTTTCAGTCTATAAAATCCATCTTTTTTTTATCCCTTCTTTTTCAAAAAGTGAATGTTGAGAATAAAATGAGTATTTTATGAGAATAAAATCCCTGAGTGCTGTGGGACTATACTCTTATACATTGTAAATATTTGCCATGCCTCTTGGTTTAATAAAATGGTGATTGGTCAAGTAGCTAGACAGGGAAGTAGAGGTGAGGCAACCAGAGTAGGAGAACTCTGGGAAGTAAAAGAGCAGAGAGAGAGAAATGCCCACTGACAAAGAAGAAAAATGAGAACACTGCTCTGAGAAAAGGTACCAAGCCATGTGGCTAAACATAAATAAGAAATATGGGTTAACTAAAAGTATCAGAGTTAGCAAGTGATAAGCCTGAGCCATAGACCAAACAGCTTGCAATTATAAACCTCCATGTGTTTCGTTAGGACTAAGCAGTTGTGGGATTGTGTGTCTGGACCTTGGCACTAGCCAAGGTGAGAAAATTTTAAGTATGCCTGAGTATATTCACTTTTGACAAATATACATGTATCCAATATTCTCCTTTCACTAACTTGAAACATCTGAGACTAGTAGCAATAGACAGGGGGTTTCAAATTCTCATTGCACACAACTTCACTGGCAAGATTTGATATTTGTAGATGAATGGTGCAATTCTGCCAGAGATTGACTACAATGATTCTGTAAGTATTATTTGAAATTTCCTAATATGTATTATATATGTAATTAATGTGCCTGTGAATTCTTTAGCAAACAGTCATTAGACTAAAAAAATAATTTTATATCATGATAGGTACTAAAGAAGACAATTTTAAGAGATATGTTCTCATCTTCTCAATGGCAAAAGCTAATGTCACTTCTTTGGAAGCAGCAAGCTTTAAAAAAACAGAAGTCCAAACAATATAATTTTTACTTATAATGTGATATATAGCATGTACTAAATTATATATCCTTCAGAATATTGGGTAAAACAACTTTCTCTAACTAAAGATAGAAGAAAATAATATCTCTTGAGCAGGAAAGTATTTTGACAAGTAATACTAAAGTAGTCCTTTTAAATGAGATGGTTACAACACAGATGCTGTTCATATGAACTCACAATGGATGTGACAGTGTGACTAAGATCAGTCTAAGTTCAGGCCACAGAAAATCTCAATAGAGAGGGGAGGTTAACATAAAGTTCTTTTGGGCTGTGAAGTTATGAAAAATTTATAGCTGCTGAGAGAGGAATTACTTAAAAGGTATGGCCCTTGTTAGGTCATCCATGATCCAGAGAATGGCATACATACATAAGTATATAGGCAGGTCAAATTGCACTTTATTTATTTAAAAGCAGCACCAATAAATAAGAGAAAAGAAAATTGGGTGAGTAGTTGTGGTGGAGTGTATCAGAGAGCAGTTAAGGTAGGGTGGCTGAATATGATTGATCAAATACATTGTATGAAAGTTTAAAAGGAATAATAAAAATTTGCAGATGAATATTATGGGAAATATAACATACAAGCAAAAGTAATAAGTAAAAATGAATATGTTTTTCTTAGAGAAATAAGTCCATATGCATGGAAAATTGCTTGACAGAGTTGTAAACTGAATCACAGATTGCCTACTTGAAAAGATTGTTAATGATAGAAAGGGACAACAATATGTTATAATGCAAAACATCTTACACTGAAGGTAATTTTTAATTAATTAAATTATAAATTCATAAAATTATTCCAAGACAACAATTTTGAATATCTGTTTGATATAAATACAAAAACCCTTTAGTTAGCAGATTCATTATTTGGGGGTCTAAATAAAGAATGCACATGTCAAAACAACTCAATTTCTGATAACACTGATATTTATTTGTACTGGTAAGTAAGGGAAATCTTAAAAGGCTTGTAGTCTGTCAGGTTTATAGACCCAGTGTCTGACAAGGAAGGTGTCAGCTTCAGGTGCACTGTTCCTTTCTTTTCCTGTAGGCACCCTGAGAGGTAGGCTCTCTAAGACATATTTAACCACCTTATAGGCTGCATTCTGAGAGGTAAGAGGCAATTGTCTTAGGATCTTGACACCAGCTATGCAGCCTGGCTAACCAGTAAGGTCTGATAGGACACTGAGTTCCATCAAACAAGGCCAGAATCTGAGGATTGGCCACCATGAGGTACATGTGGGTGTACAGGATCCCCCTACCATTGCTCCTCTACCCCTACACCCCTCAAGACAGTGGCTGGATGGCATCATGCAGTGCCTGTGAGATGTCAGCTCACCCAAGAAGAGGTCCAAACAGCCACTCCTTCATACCCTGGTGGTCACAGGTTATCTGCATTGATGGCAGCTTAGACTCTGGAAGAGGTGTGAGTGTGACCATTGCCGTTAGTTGAGGCAGATGGCAGCTTAGCCCTCCAAATACCCCTTAGCCCCCTTCTTTCTCATCAGCTGTGGGCTCCTTGAAAATGTCTTTTTAAAAAGAAATTAAATGAAAATGAACCCAAAGGCTGAATGTGTCTTAATGCACTTCTAGTGTCTGCTTGCATGGAGGAACTTCCTGGGGAGCCAAATGGCCAACAACATGGACCATATTAGTAGTAGATAAAGATATTACTCATTATATCTAGTGACAGTGATTTTGTGTCCTCACAGCGTGCAAATCCTCTCTATTCCAGGCAGTAAAGGTGGATTGGTGGTATGTGTGCCAGCTCTATCCTATCCTGTGCCCTGTGAAATAGGTGGGGAGTTGATAAGCCAATAAATTTAATTCCATTATTTAACTAAACTGGCCTGGCAACAAAAGTACACAGACCTGACTGTTGCTCTCCCCAAGAACATAAATTACCAAGCAGAAGCTGGCTGGGCCTAAGGGCTGTGGGGCAGGGCTAGGCCCCAGTCTGCACTGCCTACTCCTGGTGAGTTGAGAAAACCAGGTTTGTGTGCTCAATATGGGAATAGGGTAGTGTGCAGTGGTTTAGAGCAGTAGTTCTTAACTTTCCTAATGTTCCAACCCTTTATACAGTTCCTAATGTGGTGATCTTCAAGTTCCTAGTGTGTGGTGACTTTCAAGCATAATATTTTTATTGCTGCTTCGTAACTGCACATTTGATACTGATGAATTATGATGTAGATATCCACTTTGTGGCAATCCTAGATGACTTCTGGGCTGATCCTGGGCCCTGAAGATTAAGATCCTATGCTGAGCCTAGTATCCCCTTGTCCTCCCGGTCTCTGGTTCCACTTGGGCAAACTGGGACTTGGACTCTATTTTTATAGTTGCATCTAGAGTGAAAAATGAGAAAGTATGGTCTTGGGGAAAGGCAGCTTGTCATGTTGAGGTATGATTGAGTTATAAGCAAGGCCATCTGGGATTAGTGGCTATCTAGGCTTGTGTGTCCTTCTCAACTGTACTGTCCAAGATCAACTGATAATCACAGGGTTGTTTTAGTAATTAGTTCATTCAACCTCTGCATTTTTCTTGACCTCATTATGTAACTATGGAAATGGGATTCTCCCAATGGGATAATGGGGATGCAACAGGGAGAGGAACACTAGAGACTCTTGACTTCAGAGCTCCTCAGAACACTCTCCTTTCTCTTTTGGGTATTTTAAGCATACACATTGGCACTCTCCACATCACTTATAGGATTTTAAAGCAGATGTTTCTTGGACTCAGGTTCTAATCTTGCACCAAAACCTGAGTCCCTAGAATTCTGCAGAACAACCAACCTCTGTCCCTCGCAACCTCACCAGCAAGGACGACACAACACCAGGCTCTTCTTTCAGCAGTTTATTCAGGAACCTTGAACAAAGTTTCTGCCCCAGGGGAAAACCCGCTCATAGCTAAATACCCTCCAGGCATCCAATCTCAGAAAGCCACATGGCCACCACCAATAGGTCCAGGTACGAGGAAGCAAGCCACAGTCTTAGCCTTAGCCATATAAGGAGTTATCATCGAGAGCACTCACCATCGGGAAGGTGGAAGGCAGAAGCCAGCACCATCTTTTGGGTGCGGCTACATACAGCTCTCTACAAACCTCAGAAATAGGTTTGGCTTTGATACCAGTTCTGTGGGTGCACTTATGTCTCAACCACAGTGACCAGAACTTGATGTTGAATTCTGTAGCCAGAGAATACAGCTGCTCTGCTGTGGTATAACTATTCACTTGATTCAAAAAGCCCATACAGAGGTGCCTCTCAAACCCACACCCAGTTTTGCAGGCTCTAGCCACTTAATTAGGCCTTTCTGGGCCTCAAGTCTGCAAAGTAAAATTTTTACATTGTGGCATAGTGGAGGGAACTGAAGCAATCTGGGACCCAGTATAGGGTGACTGGGACAGTGTCCCAGCCTGCTCCAGTAAGCAGCACCCTTGTCCCTCTCAGTACCATGTGACAATTGGAACACCAGTGGGGACAGGTGTTGTCCATGTGGTGAGGATACTGCCCCCTTCATGGGGATAAAAGAAGCACCAGTGCTATGTATTACTGGTGACCCTCCTTTGTTTGTGGGATTTAGGAAGTTATCTGTGCAGTCGTGAATGCTGATAGGGAGGCTGTATTAGCATTTGATATGATACTACCTCCTTAGGATATATAATATTCTGTGTTGTCTCAATTCTTATCCCACACTGTCTTTCCTTTGTTACCTGCATGACTGATGGCACAAATCTCTCCAGAACCTGTGATCCTAGAATAGGATGACAGAGTTGGATCTGCTATTCTGCTATTGCCTGAGGTCCCAAAGTCCAAATGTCTGGGCTGTTCTGGCTTCTGGTGGACAGGATGGATGGACAGATGAAATATCAGTTCAGCTGATTCAGAGACATTTACCTTCCTCACCTCCTCTGCCAGGCCATGTGGCTTGCATTCAGGATGCTGTCTTTCCCTAGTCACTCTCTTGATCAGGTTAAAGCAAGTACTGTATAAATAGCTTGACCTTGTGTCTTGCCTAGACTAAACTGGAACTAATTGTCTCTTGTCTTTGATACAAGGCTAGATTAAGGCTGTTGGTTATACTGCTTTTGATTTTCTGTGGTGCATCAGGTAGTTTTCAGAATTCAATTGCCCCCATAGGATTGGAGAGCTCAAGGTCAGGATAGGAGGCCCCTGACTGTGAAGCCCACCCAGGGACAAGCTAAAAGCTAAACAATTTGGTAGAACATGAGCTTCATGGATACTTTTGGGGACAATCCCTCTGGCTATCAGAATCCTTTTATACTTTGAATCTATAGGCCAACTCTGGAATGGACATAACTGGGAATGATGTGACCTGAGTTGGCATCAAATCTAGGATATATGTGCATCTCCAAAATTAGCAAGTAACTCTTTAACCAGTCTATCTGGATCTAAGTAAGAAAGTTAAATGAATAGGACTACCCAACCCTTCCCTGAGTCCTGAGCCCAGTTGCCCCTGTGATGGGCATTGTTGAGTCCTAGCAGGGAGGTCTGGGTATGATAGCCAGCTGGTTGTGTGTTCATAAGTATGAAGTCTTTGGGTCTCCTCATAAGATGGACACTATCAGAGTAGAAGAGAGGTGTATGGCCACCTGTGTCTAACCACCCAAGGGGCTATACTACTTCAGTTTCCTTTTTAAAAATTTTATTATTATTTTATGTGTATTGGTGTTTTGCCTGCATGTGTGTCCATGTGAGAGTGTAGAATCTTGGAGTTATGGACACTTGTAAGCTGCCTTGTGGGTGCTGGGATTTGAATCAGAGTTCTTTGGAAGAGCAATCACTGCTCTTTAACAGCTGAGCCATTTCTCCACCCCCCTACTTAGGTTTCTTAACCCTCAGGATAGGTGTCTGTCTCCACTTGGCTGAAATTCTAGCTCCAGTTGGCTCACATGGCCACTCTGACTTCTCCTGGTCAAATCATATCATTCATTTGTGAAATAGGGGTTCCAGATCCTCAGCCATGCTGTGAGCTTTTGTGAGCCCCTTAGCCCCCTGATATGAGTAATATCCAGGCTGGTGTCCTTAATGTTCGTCTATGCTCTTTTCCTAACTGGCTATTGTGTCTAGTGGCATTTAAGCTACAGGTCACAGACTGTCTAGTCCAAGAATCCCCAACTGGTATACTAACTACTTTAGCTACTTGTAGAAGTGTGCAGTTACTGTGAACACGAACTATTGTGATATATGCAATCAAGTACCACCCAATCATTTTCTTGTGACTTTGTGTCTACTTAACTCCCTTCTCTTCCTTCCTTCTTCCTTTCTTTAATTCTTCCTTTTGTTCTTTCTTTCTGTTTTCTTTCTTTCTTTTATTCATTTGGCTTTTTGAGACAGAATTTCTCTGTGTAGCTTTGGCTGTTCTGTGTAGCCTGAATATTCTGTCTTACCCAGCCAGTCTCCAAGGCTTAGACCTTCAGTCCTACAGCTTCTTAGTCCCAAATAATTATACAAAGACTTATATTAATTGCAAATTGTTTTGTCCATCGCTTAGACTCATTACCAGCTAGCTCTTACAACTTATTTCAACACATTTTTATTAATTTATATATTACCACATGGCTTCATAGCTTTACCTGTGACCCATTACATCTTGCTTTGTCGGCAGAGCCTGAAGCTTCTCTCTGACTCTGACTTCTTATCTCTGCTTGGATTTTCCACCTGCCTCTTAGCTACCTTTCCATAGGCCTAAACATCTTCTTTATTAACAAAGGGTAATAAAGTAAATTCATAGTGTACAGAAAGACATCCCAAACCACTTTCCGTTTTCTGTCTAATCAAAAAAGAAGTTTCTATTTTAACATAGTAAAATTACATATAACAAGACAGTTAGTCAAAAATTACAGTAACAATATCTAGTTCATTTATATTTACCAAATTTAAGAAAATATTCTACCATCTATTTTGTGAGGCTAAGGTTTTATATCTGATTTACTTTTTATCATAACTAAGAAAAACTATAACTATCTAGTAGTCAACTCTATCAAAGAC
Organism: Phyllotis vaccarum; assembly: GCA_033318265.1. Taxonomy (NCBI): domain Eukaryota; kingdom Metazoa; phylum Chordata; class Mammalia; order Rodentia; family Cricetidae; genus Phyllotis; species Phyllotis vaccarum. The sequence goes on along the minus strand of JARWLC010000004.1, from coordinate 86,690,990 downwards.
CACAGAAGGATATAATATTACCTTAGTGATATTGTCCAGGCATCTAGATGTCTTTGTTATTTCTAGAATTTTGTAAGTTGCTTATAATGCCCTTCTTTACTCAGGTAATATTTTTGATGGGGTTGAAGACTAGATAGTTATAATTATAGCTTTCCTTAGTCATGATAAAAGGTAAATTAGATATAAATCTTTAGCCTTCCAAAGATAGATGATAAAATATATTCTATAATTTTGCTGAATACAAATAGACTAGATATTGTAACTGTAATTCTTGTTTGATAACTGTTTTATGATATGTTATTTCACTAAGTTAAAATTGAAACCTTCCTTTTTGATTAGACAGAAAATGGAAAGTGGTGTGTGATGTCTTTCTGTATGCTGTGAATATGCTTTATTACCATTGATTAATTTTTTAAAAAATAGCTGTTTGGTTTCTTGCAAGGCAGCTTAGAAGCAAGTGGGAAATTTAAACTAAGAAAAAGAAGGACTTAGTCAGAAAAAAGCTGCAGGCTGCTGCCCAAAAAGCCAAATGTAATGGGATGCAGGAAGAGCCACTGAGCTAAGTGGTAATATATAGATTAATAAAGCCTTTGTGTGATTATTTTGGACTAAGCAGCTGTGGGCTCAAACTTGGGGCTAGGTTGGGCCAGAAGCTTCTGGATACACTGGCCTTGACAGCACAAAAAGTAAATTAATTTTGGTCACCTGCATGATCTTCATGACTTATCAGGAAAGTTTAGCCAAACACTGAGAATTAGACACAACTCAAGGGACTACACTCAAAAAAACATTAGATGTAAGTCTACATAAGATGTTGTTGAGACAACCAATCTCACTGATAATTTTTCTTCACAAAAAGATGCTGTCCACGTGTTAGGCATCAGATCTTGGCTCAGTGAGCATTTGCCCACAGCCAAGTAAGAAGCCCATGATTATTTTAACCCCCAAATTAAATAAAGCTAAATGCCTCTCCTTCTCTATCCAGAAGCCACATGGGAAGAGCATCATGCTGACTTTTGAATAATGGAACAGCTATGAAAGATTATGAAACCTAATAATGTGTTCATCACTCTGGAGACTAATTGTAGATGTCAAAAGGAAACACTAATAGATGGGGTCTATTGAGAGCCTATTGAGAATATCTTGTGAACTTTGGTCATACTAGTTCTTATCAGACATCAGCAAAGGAATTCCTTTCCTGTCTATATTTGAGCATTTGGTCTTTATAAGACACCCTCTGGAATTGTATTCCAATACTGCTACCTGATAGCCCTAATTCAACTGGAGGAAGCCAAAACAGTCATTGATCCAATCTCAGAATGGCAGTTAGGATTACCACTTCAGAGAAGGTAGAATAGAAACTGGAAGTAGAAATTGACTAGGCAGTTTAGACTGAAAACCTGAAAAGAATGCTAACAAGTTGATTTCTTGACTAAAAGCCAGAAGTGTAACTGGGACTCTTAATAGTTTAATCCTTGACAGAAGTCAAAGACCAAAAGTGTTTTGGGAGCTCTGATTTATTATGCTAAGTGATTCTGGGCCTCTTAAGAAGCAAGAAAGTTAAAATTGGTTATGAAGACCTGTTATGAGAAAATGGTCAAGAGACTGGAATCTCTATCCTGGGTACAGACCTAACATTTCCATGACAGATCAATCTCTTGGCCAAGAAGCCTAGTCTGTGGAGCCAAAGAAATGACAATTCCAGATATTTACACTGACAATCTCAACGGCAGACAAAAAATTGGAAGGTTTTAAGGGTCCTTTCCATCTTTCTCTTTCTGTACTGTGATCATAACAGCTTGAAGCATGTGAATAATGAGTTTCTATTCTCACATAAGCACCTCTACATTGCAGTATCCCAATAAAGCCTGGACTGCACTGGAGCACTTATTCTCTTGTCTCTTTTGCCTTTTTCCCTGAAGTCCAGCCTGGAATGACTGGCATGCTTGGGCTTGGAGGCAGGAAGTAGGTGGTGAAAACTATGCAAGTACAATCCCAAAAAATTATGTTAAGAAATTGAAACCAACTGTATGGCCATGTGCTCCAGAGACTAGGAATTTGTATTAGAGCACACCAAGGACTACTCAAACCTTTATCTCAGATTAAACATCTTAAACCTGGAAAAAAAATGAGTTGTGTTATGCAGGGACACACCATTTTACACAGATTTTCTATTTTGGTTGAACTAGAGTAACTATAGTAATTTGGTTTCATAAATGTTTATTTTATTCTTTTCACTAGATTCCCAATTGCCTGGTCTGTAGGCATTTGGGAAATTTATTGATCATCTAACATTTATTACTTCAGAACTCATTGCTAATGTCATCTACTGTCCTTCACCTTATATCTTGCCTGTAGTTCTGTGCTTTGACTGTATCTGATTAAAACTGGTCAGGTAACTCTATTATTCCTCAAGTTCTTCTTCCTTAGTATGTTCTGAATAAAATCCAGGGAGATTAGAGAATACTCATTCACTTGTTTATTTTTCTTCTCACTACAATTCAAGGCCCAGAATAGGAGTGGCAGAAGTGTCTTCCCAGCACTGGGCAGCAGAAACAGGATTAGGTGATCAGAGCAATTCTCAATTTCATGCTTTGAGAAAAACCTGAGATACAGAAGAAACTGCTCTAAATAGAAACAGCCAATATCACCTGAGAAAAATAAAAATATTTAATAAATGGAAAATCCATAAAAATAAAGCAAAAAGATTAAAGTAGTGAAACTAAAAATTTCCTTTTTAAAAAAGATAAATGTAATTGGAAAAACCTGTAGCTATCCTGACTTTAAAAAATAGCAGGGCATTTTCTGGTAAAGGACTGGTGTTAATAAAATGCTGTTTGAGCTTGCCCCATATTAATTCAGACTGTGAGAAACCAGCACCCACAATCCACTCCAGGGTAATAAAAAATGCCTCAGAGTAATTAAGAGATGAACTATTTTACCTGAGGATAATTAATCTCTAACTGATGGGTAAAATAAGAAAACACGTATTCCTTCTGATGGTAACGTTCTCTTTTAGTTATTCTTAAAAAAATGGTCTCTGACTCTGTCTCCATTCAGTTACATATCTACACATTGTTGCATTCTACACATACAACTGTATATCTTTTTATTTATTTATTTTAAAAGTTTTTGTCATATATCACTGCTCACCTACCCTCCTTCTTCTAGTCCCTCCAAGTCCTCCCTCATCCCCCCCCCAGCCATTCCCCAAGGAGGACAAGGAGTTTCATGGTGGGTCTCCTTCCACTGGCTATTCAATTTGGCATATTCAGTTGAGGTAGGTCCCATTCCTTCCTCCCAGTATTAAGACTGGATTAGGTGTTTCTCTGTAGGGAATAGGCTCCAAGATACCAGATCATGTAAAGGAACATACATAGCCTGATCCTACTGCAAAAGGCTCCACAATCTGCTCATGCTGTTTGATAGCAATCTACCTTTGAAGGATTTAGTTCATTTCCCTGCAGGTTCCTCAGTGGTTGTTTCTGGTTCAGTGAGCTCCCAATAGCTCTAGTATTCAAAGTCTGTTGGTCTTCACCTGATAATCCTGATCCTTTTCTCATTTACACTCACTGTTCTCTCTCTTCAGCTGGACTGGGAGCTTGACTTTGTGCTTAGCTATGGATCTCTGCTTTTACCTCTATTCAATGCTGGATGAAAATTTTATAATTACGCTTAGCATGTCATTTGATTATAGGAAAAAGCCAATAAAGGCACCCTCTCTATTATTGCTAGGAGTCCTAGCCAGGGATATTTTGTGGGTTCTTGAAAGTTTCCTTAGCATCCAGTTTCTTTCCAACCACACAGTGGCTCCCTCTATTAAGAAATCCATTTCTTTTTTCTTCCTCTTTGTTGTGTCCCTCACTCAACCATCTCCTCTCATGATTTGTTTCCACATCTTCTTACTTGCTACTTGTGTTCCCAATTTACTCAGGAGATCTATTATATTTCCTCTTCTCAGCAAGGTCCCTGGATGTCTCTCTTAAGTTTCTTTTGTTCCCAGGCTGTTCAGGGGTTGTGTTTTGCAGATAGGTATTCTTTGCTTTTTTGTCTAAAAGTCACTTATGAGTGAATATATACCAAGTCTATCTTTCTGGACCTGTGTTACCTCACTCAGGATGGCATTCTCCAAATCCATCCATTTGCATGCAAATTTTAGGATGCCATTTATTTTTTACTGCTGAGTAGTACTCCATTGTGTAGATGTACCACAATTTGTTAATCCATTCTTTAGTTGAGGGGCATCTAGGTTGTTTCAAGGTTCTGTCTATTACAAATAATACTGCTATGAACATAGTTGAGCTAATGCCCTTGGGCTAAGAATATTCATCCTTTGGATATATGCCCAATAGTGGAATTGCTAGATCCTTGAGGAGATTCTCAGTTTTCTGAGAAACTGTCATAGTACTTTCCAAAGTGTCTGTATAAGTTTACACTCCTAACAGCCATGAGGAGTGTTCCCCTTGCTCCACATCCCCTCCAGCATAGGCTTCCATCTGTGTTTTTGATCTTGGCCATTCTGACAGGTGTAAAATGGTATCTTGAAGTTGTTTTGATTTGCATTTCTCTGTCAGTTAAAGATGTTGAGCAATTCTTTGTCCTGCTGCCATTTGTAATTCTGTTGAGTATTCACTTTTCAGCTGTTAACCCATTTTAAAAATTTGATTATTTGGGCTTTTAGACTCTAGTTTCTTGAGTTCTCCATGTATTTTAGAGATTAATCTTCCATCAAATGTATGGTTGGTGAAGGTATTTTCCTATTCTGTAGACGGTCATCTTGTCTTATTGACCATGTCCTTTGCCTTAAAGAAGTTTAAGAAGGTCCCACTTATTGACTGTTCTTAGTATCTGTGCTACTTGTGTTATATTCATGAAGTGGTCACTTGTCTCAATACATTGAAGGTTATTTCCCACCTTTTTTTCTATCAAGTTCAGTATAGCTTGTGTTTATGTTGAGGGTTTTTATCCACTTGGTTTTGAGTTTTGTGCAGGGTAATAGATATGGATCTATTTGCATTCTTCTACATAATACCATCCACTTATTCCAACACCATTTGTTGAAGATACTATCTTTTTTCCATTGAATATTTTTGGCATCTTTGTCAAAAATCAGGTGTTCATAGGCATGTGGGTTAAAGCCAGGGTCTTTGGTTCGATTCTACTGATCTACAAGCCTGTTTTAATACCATACCAAGCTGTTTTTATTACTGTAGCTTTATAGTATAGCTTGAAGTCAGGGATTGTGATTCTTCCTGAAGTTCTAATATTTAACAGGATTGTTTTTGGCAATCCTGTGTTTCTAGATATTTCATATGAAGTTGTATATTATTCTTTTAAGGTCTGTTAAATATTGTGTTGGGATTTTGATGGGGATTGCATTGAATCTGCAGATTTCTTTTGGTAAGATTACCATTTTTACTATGTTGATCCTACCTATCCAAGAGCATGGGAGATCTTTTCATTTTCTGATATCTTCTTCAATTTCTTTCTTCAGTGACTTAAAGTTCTTGTTAAAGATGTCTGCCAAATATTTAAGGTTATTTGCAACAATTATAAAGTGTGATGTTTCCCTGATTTCTTTTTCAGCACTTTTATCCTTAGTGTACAGGAGGTCTATTGATTTTTTTTCAGTTAATCTTATACCCTGCTACATTACTGAAGGTGTTTATCAATTGTAGGAGTTCCCTGGTAGAATTTGGGAATTCTTTATGTATATGATCATATCATCTGCAAATAGAGATAGTTTGATTTCTTACTTTCAAATTTGTATCTCCTTAATCTCATTTTGTTCTCTTATTGCTATAGCTAAAATATTGAAAACTATATTGGATAGATACGGGGAGAGAGGAGAGCCTTGTCTTGTTCCAGATTAGAATGGGATTGCTTTAATTTTCTCTCTATTTAGTTTGATGTTGGCTGTCAGTTTGCTACATATTGCCTTCAATATGTTTAGATATTTTCCCTATACTTCTGATCTTTCCAGGACTTTTATCACAAAGAAGTATTGGATTTTGTCAAAGGCTTTTTCAGCACCTAAGGAAATTATCATATATTTTTTATATGATGGGTGACATTCACAGTTTTTCTATGTTGAACCATCCCTACATCTCTGATAGAAAAGTAGGATAAAGCCTACTTGATCATAATGGATTACTTTTTTAATATGTCATTGAATTTGGTTTGCCATAATTTTACTAAGTGTTTTTGTATCAATGTTTATGAGGCAAATTGGTCTATAGTTCTTTTTCTTTGTTGCAATTATGAGTGGCTTGTGTATCCGGGTGACTGTAGCCTTGAATGTTCCGTCAGTTTCTATGGTATGGAGAAGTTTGGGGAATATTGCTATTAGTTCTTCTATGAATGTCTGGTAGAATTCTGCACTGAAACCATCTTCTTCTTTATTTCTTTTTGTTTCTGACCACACCCTTAATGTGCCAAGGCATGGCTAAGGATTAAAAGCTTCACTAGGGTGGCTGACTGGCTCCACCCAGCTCTTAGTCTAGCTTCATATGATTTATATTTTTTTAGCCTAGGTACTGGTAGAATCCACAATTACCACTCTGGATAATTTTAGAGTCCACATAATCACCAAGTAAAGCACTGCCATCTGCTGTTCATTATCTCCATTTAAGTGTTTGGCAACAGGACCTCTTAAAAGACTCACAAATGTTTTGTCTCTAAGGATAAATCAGGAAGGCCCTTTTTAAAAAGCCAAGCCTCTGCTTGCCTCCAGCAAACAGAGCTGACTCAAGAAAACACTATCACTAAGAAGTCATCTTTCATTCTGTTACCTTTTTGTTCTTATTAACAAAAACTTTAAATTCACCATTTATAGCTCCTTATTTACAGTGAGGCTCAGGAACTGGCTTTGTTCAGCTTAAGTTGTTTGCAGCAAACATGCCATTTAGTAATTTAATCACATATACCACTCACTCTCTTTACCACGGTCCACTTGAGAGACACAACTTGGAAGCTATTTTTGGCTCCGTTTTTTTTATTATAGACTGTTTTTAAGCTTTTTCCAGCTTTATGTAGGTGTATGTCACCCACATTGGGCTTCCATTTGTTGTAGTAGGTTTCTGTCCTGGACTTTCCAGTCTTGCCTTGTGGCCCGGACTTTACTGCCTAGCCTCATGGCCCAGACTTTCCAGCCTAGTCTTGTGGCCAGGATTTCTGGCCTACAGTCTCATAGTCCCACTGAAACACATAGACACTTGTACTATTTGTACACTGATTGACCTCAAGCCCAGGCATATAACTTTCTAGCTATTGCTCTTAATCTAACCCATGATTCTTATTCTGTTCAGCCATGTGGCTTGGTGCCTTTTCTCAGAGCAGTATAGTTGTCCTCTGCATCTTCTGGCTTCTCTGTGGCATTTCTGCTCTGTTCTTCCTGTTCCCAGAGTTTTCTTAGTCTGGTATCCTTGCCCATACTTCCTGTCTGCCTTCAGCCAATCAGTGTTTTTTATTAAACTAGTAGGCGGGACAATTATTTACAATGTAACATAATCCCCCTATAGGGAACCTTCTTCTTTTACTCTAATTAAGACCAGAACTTGTGTTCTGGTTACAATAATCAATAAGGATTAGCTTCCATTTAAATGATTCAAGTTATCCAGGTGTTATGTGTCCACCTATAACGCAAGCACTCTAGAAGCAAGGTGTGAAGATTTCTCTGATGTCCTAAGACAGCTTACTCTATAGAGTGAGCTCCATGAAAGCCAGTGATTTATATAATACTATTCATTAAAACAAAAAAAAGAAGAAGAGTAAAAAATTCACATTATTAATGGACACTTTTAACACATAATATTTACTAACCCATCATTGTGACTCTAAGAGGTTTAAATACAAGGCAAAAGATAAACAGAAATAAGTAACTGAATGCAGCCACAAAATGAATTTTATCTCTAAAATCCTCCCCCATATGTTATATGGTCATATAAGAAATAAACATTTCTTCAGCAGAGATATTCTCATCCTGATGACTCAGTCTTTTCCTACAGTGAAATTCCCAGGGAAATTAGAATTTCAAGGGATCCAGCTTTGCTAGTTTTTAGCCAAAGCAAGAAATATTAATGTCTTTTAAGAATGTGCTTAGTCCTTCCATGTAGGCAATGGTGTCAGTGTGGGAACTATAGACCTTTAAGGTTCGGTAACATAAAGTGGGGGCTTTAGGGTATTGTCATTAACAGGTACATGTAATTTCCAAAAAAGGAAAGAGTGGGAAATTTGTAAATAGCTAATCCACCACAGCTGAGTTGATACAGAAAGCACAGTAGAAGCCAACTTGTCCTCAGGTACATCCCAAGTATTGATATATGAGCATTTGATCTTTTGGCTCGTATACCCAAAGTTCTCTTTCTAACAATTCCTACACACTCCATATATTTTTGTAAATGCCTGAGTTCCCCACCCTTAGAGTGACTGCTGTTTAATTCTTGATCTCCTGATAACCTGGATGTCATCTGGAATCTATAAATCAGGGATTCTAACTGAAGATTTTGTGGGCAACAGGGAAGCAGACTATGCTCCCCTTAAGACAAACCAGTCTTCATGCCTATAAGTTCCTTTTCTCTCCTTACAGGAGACATAAACTCCAGCAACAGGTATACCTGACATATGTCCTTGTGCGCATCCATTGCTGCCTAGTTATCACATTTAAGATAATCTCAGTCTTGTAGCTTTGTTCAAGCATTCAGCCACTTTTTAAAGACTTCTATTGTTAATTTCACTCCTAATAATTTTTGTGCTCTTACTTTGAAAATTTATTTAAGTATGATGTCTAAGTTAGTCAATGATGCTTTCAACTTTATATTTCTTCTGGATGATTATGGAAGAGGTAAAGATGATCTCAGGATCACCCATTCATATCTTACTGCTGTAATGAAATGTTTATGTGGCTGAACAGATGAATCAACACCTATGAGCATTGGTTGCTCACTGACAGGGGCTTGAATTTTATTCCCAGGACCCAAAAGTGAACTTACAACTGTCTATAACTACAGGAATGGGGAATAAGACACACTTTTGTAATCTCCACTGGCACCTAGCTTGCAATTGATATCCACACTGGCATAACTTAAACATAAATTTAAAAAAAAAGTTACATATGTAAAGAAAATATTTTTTAAATATGGAATTACGTATATATCTATTTATTCACCATTTATATAACTGATGCTCTAGAAGGCCAGAAGAATATATCAGATCTCCTGAACCTGGAATTATAAGCAGTTTTGAGCCATCTGATGTAGCTGCTAGGAACCAAACTTGTGTACTAAGAGAAATAGTAGTATTGAACAAACTATCCAGCTCCCAAATATGTCATTATAATGCCAAAGATGAACATGCCCAATGACTCTGTTTACTATCACTCGAGGGTGATAAAAGTCCTCACTAGATGGTTGTAGAGACTCCACCTAGAAAGGATTCAATGGCTTTCTATACTTCTGTGAATAGATTCTCCATATTGCTTTATATTTTCTTTAAGACAGTTCTCTTAATGTGAGTAAAGATATCAAAAGTTTGGTTGAAAATAATCATATTGTATTAGGATAAGTAGCATAATTTGAGATTATTTTCTCTTTTTAATTTTTTTGGGTGGTAGGTTATCTCTGCATATCCATAATTGCCCACTATCTCCCAAATTCTGGGATTACAGATATGCAACTCTAGGACCAGCTAAGATTTGTTTTAAAATAACCTATTTGTTAATCAAAGAATTAATTATAAAATATATTATAAGGGATCATCAATGTTTTGATAAACAGCAATACTTCTTGAAATTCTATGCTAATCATTTAAACTGGAAATCATTTTATATGTTCTCAAAAGTTGTCTACTTTGTTTTATTAATTCGTCCATTTAAACATGTTTGAACTATGTTTGTGTGTATATAACTTTGCCATGCTGTGTATGTAGCATTGAGATGACAACTTACAGGTTTCTATTATCTTCTTATGCTATGTGAGTTTTAAAGATGAAAGCCAGGAAGTCATTTGGCTACAGCTGTCCTCAATGGCACTCACTTGAGTTTTTAGAATTATTTTTGGAGTTTTTGGTATCTGAGGGTACATATGCCACAAGTATAGAAATAAGAGAAAAGTGTGTAGGAATAGAGTTTCCTAGAGATTGAACTTGGGGCATCAGGCTTAGCAGCAACCACCTTTACTCATAAAAACTATTCTCTAGATTTCACTTGTAGTTTTTAGAAAGTGTTGTGAACAAATGTTTAGTCCTTATAATAAGCTAACACATTCCATGCACACACATAAAAAGAAAGAAAAGCAAAAGAGCAATATATTATTTGATTTGCTAATAGGATTCGTTATTCAATTTCTACTGTTTTCCATTATCTTTCAATTAAAATAAGTCTACATTCCAAAAAGGACAATATTTTTACTGATGCAATGTTTCAACTAGTCTTGTATGAACAGTAATGAGTCACCTCTGTTGGAAATGTCTGTATGTTGTGCAAAGTTATAACCTCATCTTGAACACCATATAAAATTGGACAAAAGTAGACCTCACAAAATTTTCTATTGATCTATCATACATTACACACACAACAGAATTTTTTTTTAAATCTCATTGCCATTGCATTATCTGGCACTTATAAGGCAATACTTCAAAGTTATGTTCCAAATGAATAACTGATGAGAACATAAAGATATGTGGAACTTCAAATAATAAATACATATTTTTAACACACCAAGTTATATTGTGAAATATACATTTGATTGCTGATTATCCTATATTATTATATTTCTTCTAGATAGATGAAAATATTTTTTAGATACACACATGAGGAATTTAATGTTTATTCTAGTCTCATTAAGTATTTTAACATTAAGATTGTTAAAACATTTTTACAAAACAGCAAACACTGGGTGTACATTGTCTACTCTTAGACTTGTACTTAGGAGACTGACACATAAAGATTATGAGCTCAAGTATATTCCTGACGTCCAAGTCAGTCTGGATAACAAACAAGGAAAACATACAAAAAATACCACCAAAACCCAGACACCCACCACCCTTTTACAAACAAACTTACTTGAAAAGTATGATCACACACTGCCTTATTTAAATAAAAATGGACCGCTTAGAAGATGTCCATTTTACTCTACACATTGCAGGAGAAAAATGCCTCTCAATAAATGTAAGCACAAGAGAACATGAACAAAAGCTACAGAAAGAATATAAGGACTGAAAAATAAGCTTCACTAAATGGCTTTGCCACACATATACTACACTTCAATATCTATCTCAAATGTTACAATATGGAAGCCACAATGTGATCTTTACACCAGTCTCTAATAAACTTGGTTATTAAATTACTTTAAGGATACAATAAAAAGGAGATAAAACAAGTGGTTTGTTTTCCCTTGAAACTGAAGGCAAGTTTGATGTCTAAAGCTTTTACCAAAATTGTTTTGGTGAAAGCAAAGGGCTTTTCTCTTATATGAATTCTTCCCTAGATCCTGATATCAGGATGATATTAAAAAGCTTTAAAATATTTACAGGAATAGAGACATGACCAAGACCTTAATACAAATATATTCCTATAACCAAAGTCAGATTTTGAAAACTTCCAGAAATTTCTGCTACAAGAAGCTCGAATGGGTCTAACTGTCTTGGAAACCAGAGTGTACCTATCCACACAAAAACACACTGAGCAGGCATAATTAAAATTAAAACAAATATTTAAAACTAATTTTCACATATGATTTTTTTCTCTTATAATTCCTATAATTCAGGTGATGAAGGATCTAAAGGCTTACAGAATTTTTATTTATCATGAGTTTGTCCATGTAACAGAAAACAATCGTGTAGACTTGAAGTCAGAGAAAGTAATCATTCTCATTCTGGTGCATCATTTGGAAATATTTAGGTAATGATGCTCTGCTGGAAGAAATAAGTCATTGAGGGTTGGCCTGAGAGTTTACATCTGCTTATCAATTTCAGTTTATAGTTTCTTCTTTATGCTTCAGGTTAAAGATGTAAATTTTTAGTTTCTATTTTAGCTGCAATATCTGACACTTGTTTCTATGCCACTTTCATGGTGACCCTGTATTGCTCTGGAAACTGTCCTTACGTTTAATTACAGCAACAGAAAAGGCACTAATATACACCCATGAAGTTTTACACCTTGGGTTCATTATATCATGTAATTGAAGAGAAATATAAAATCTAATCTTTTGAGTTTATAGACCTTTGTCCATGTGAGTTTTCAGGGGTAAACAAAATAAAGAGGAACATCATAATGATTGAACAAAATGTTGACAATATCAGATTTTTTTCCTCCAGAATTAATAATCTTGTGTAACTGAATATAAGTGTATTAGCTAAAGATCTTACCAAATCATTTATATTCAGATTCTCTTTGGTATGAGTGTTTTCAGATTCTCAAAGTCTAGTACTAAATTGAAAGACTTTAACAGACTAATTACACATAGTTTTACTCTTGTATAAAGACTATCTTGACAAACTTTGCTACACTGACTATATTTAGACAGTTTCTCTGTAGTATAATTTTTTTCTCTGCATTTTCAAAGGTTTCTGATACAAAGGCTATATCACATTTATTACATATGTTCTTTTACAGTATGTATTCTGCTATGTATTTTAAGACTACTGTGTTGGGAAAAGGCTTTACCACATTGATTACATTCATAGGGTTTCTCTCTAGTATGTGTTCTTCTGTGTCTTTGGAGACTGCTTTGGCATGCAAAAGCTTTACCACATTGATTACATTCATAAGGTTTTTCTCCAGTGTGTGTTCTTTTATGTCTTTGTAGACTACTTTGACTTGCAAAGGCTTTACCACATTGATTACATTCATAGGGTTTTTCTCCAGTATGTATTCTTTCATGATTTTGAAGTTGACTGTGACACGTAAAGGCTTTACTACACTGAATACATTCATAAGGTTTCTCTCCAGTATGTGTTCTTTTATGAATTTGAAGATGACTATGACTTGCAAAGGCTTTACCACATTGATTACATTCATAGGGTTTTTCTCCAGTATGTGTTCTTTTATGTATTTGGAGATTACTTTGAGATGCAAAGGCTTTACCACATTGATTACATTCATAAGGTTTCTCTCCTGTATGTGTTCTTTTATGCCTTTGGAGATGATTGTGTTGTGTAAAGGCTTTACCACACTGATTACATTCATAAGGTTTCTCTCCAGTATGTGTTCTTTTATGCATTTCAAATTGACTGTGATATAGAAAAGCTTTACTACACTGATTACATTCATAAGGTTTCTCACCAGTATGTGTTCTTTTATGCATTTGAAGTTGACTGTGATATGCAAAAGCTTTACCACATTGACTACATTCATAAGGTTTTTCTCCAGTATGTGTTCTTTTATGATTTTGAAGTTGACTGTGACACGTAAAGGCTTTATCACATTGATTACATTCATAAGGTTTCTCTCCAGTATGTGTTCTTTCATGAATTTGAAGATGACTGGGACATGTAAAGCTTTTACCACACCGAATACATTCATAAGGTTTCTCTCCAGTGTGTGTTTTTTTATGCATTTGAAGATAACTGTGACATGCAAATGCTTTACTGCATTGATTACATCCATAGGGTTTTTCTCCTGTATGTTTTCTTTTATGTATTAGGAGACTTCCTTGACATACAAAGGCTTTACCACATTGATTACATTTATAAGGTTTCTCTCCAGTATGTGTTCTTTTATGAATTTGAAGATTACTTTGATGTGCAAAGGCTTTACCACATTGATTACATTCATAGGGTTTTTCTCCAGTATGTATTCTTTTATGCATTTGAAGACTACTTTGAGATGCCAAGGCTTTACCACATTGATTACATTTATAGGGTTTCTCTCCTGTATGTGTTCTTTTATGTATTTGAAGACTGCTTTGAGATGTCAAGGCTTTACCACATTGATTGCATTCATAGGGTTTCTCTCCAGTATGTGTTCTTTTATGTATTCGAAGATTACTTTGATATGTAAAGGCTTTACCACATTGACTACATTCATAGGGTTTCTCTCCGGTATGTTTTCTTTTATGCATTTGAAGACTACTTTGAGATGACAAGGCTTTGCCACATTGATTACATTTATAGAATTTCTCCCCAATGTGTGTTCTTTTATGTATTTGGAGACTACTTTGAGATGCCAATGTTTTACCACATTGATTACATTCATAAGGTTTTTCTTCAATATGTGTCCTTTTATGCATTTGAAGATGATTGTGACATACAAAGACTTCACTACTTTGAATACCTTCATAGGTTTTCTCTCCAGTGTGAATATTTTCATTACTTTGAAGATGATTTTGATATACAAATGCTTTAACATATTGAGAATATTCAGAAGGTTTTTCTTCAGTATGCCTTCTTTTGTACCTACAAAGATAATTAACATATGAAAAAGCTTTACCACATTCATAATACTGTTGAATAGTTACATCTGTATGAATTAATTCTACAATTTGGTCTAATTATAAAGAGTAATTAGATCTTAAGCTTCTTTACCTTTGTTTTCACTTTGTTCTCCTCCATTAAGAATTGTTTTACCTGTTTGAAGAAGCCTGTGATGATAGTAGGATCCTTTATTGCCTAGCTCATATTCATTATATCCACTTTCTCTATGAGAATTTCTTATTTTACATATTTAAAGAGAACTGGAAAATTTCAAAACTTTACTGCACTTATTCCATGGATATTTTCCTGTACTGTGAGTCACAATACATTTGCAAAGTGAACCAGGACAAACATAAGTATTTACACATTCCCAGTATACATAGGGCTTTTCTACAGTGTGGGTTTGTTAATGTATTCCCAATTATTCTGGAAAAGCAATTACTTGTAATCTTGAATCACATTCAAGAAGTCTACTCAACAGGACAACTACTACATCTCTTTTAGTTGTTCTGAGATGAAGGGAGGTATTTTGTTTCTTTCCATATCCCTATGCTCATATGTCTTGTATCCAGAGTGACATATGATATACCTATTAAAGGAAGAATAACAAAAAAAGGGTTTCTATATTGCATTCACAATATGACTTTCTGTTCCTCATAGACATATGGTATATGACTTAAGGTTTTACCACAATCCCCTTTAACTCTTGGCTCTTCACTAAACTTAGCAGAGACAGAACGACATAAATAAGACTAGTTTTACTGTAAACTATTTTCTTATTGGAATGTTTTGGACACATTCCTATCATCTATTCAGCATGTATACTTTTTTATAAAATGAGAGGTATAAAAAAATAAATTGGCAGTTCTATGGCATAGCTCTGATAGACCTATGATTCAAACAGTGTTGGCAGTTCTATGGCATAGCTCTGATAGACCTATGATTCAAACAGTGTTGGCAGTTCTATGGCATAGCTCTGATAGACCTATGATTCAAACAGTGTTGGCAGTTCTATGGCATAGCTCTGATAGACCTATGATTCAAACAGTGATATCTGTCAAAGGTCTTGATTCCTTGTCTTCATTCTTAAAAAATTACTTGCAAACAGAATTCACTTACTTGTGATTGAATTATAACCTTTGTGATAGTTTAATGATCATCAATGCCCTTTGAGCTGTGCTTATTTACATTTCAGACATATTAGAAACTTCCAGATACATTAAAATATCTTCAGAGGCACATTTGTATCAGCTTGCACATGAAAATTACCTTCCATGTCTTTGAGAACTTTGGCAATGGTCTTCAATATTATGATCTTCCCATTTGTAGCCTAAAATATAGTACCGGGAAATATATGATATATTATTGAAAACTACAAAATTTAAGTTACTATCCTCAATGATCCTCAAAACCATGCCTGATTTACTTACCTATTTTTTCTTTAATCTCAATCAAAATTTTAAAAGAGCATGTATACCTAAAAACAGTTTTCCCCTTATTTTAAAACATGAAGGAAAATTTACAGGATTACCTATAGCAGTGAGGTTTATATAGGTCTCCAGCATCACATCTTTGTAGAGATCCTTCTGGGAAGGATCCAGCAAAGCCCACTCTCCCCGAGTGAAGTCAACATGAACATCATTATAGGTCACTGGATCCTAAAATATGCCATATATGTATACAATCAGCATGATACTGACAACATTGTAAATGTATACATTTTGACAATATAGTCATATAATTCTGGTGCTTTTCGCACTTGTTCTATGACAGAGACACTTTAGAAGAAAACTGAATAGGCAGTTTAACTCTATCATTTCTGAAGACTTTAAGTGAGATTTCATATTAAAGAGAAATGCCTATTAACAGACATAGAAAGACAAGCAAAGAGACCAAAAATACTGAGTACACATCAGAGAAATTATATGAACAATTACTGACTACAAAAAATATGAACAAATTGGCTGTTTTGTCTCATGCCTTTAATTCTAGCACTCAGGTAGATGCAGGTATATCTGCCTCTGAGATAACTGATAGCCTAATCTATGCAAACAATTTTAGGACAGCAAGAAGTAAATATTAAGAACATGTCTCTCCTGCAAAAATCAAATAAAAATGATTAGAAGAAATCATAAGTTTTTTTTTTAAAAAAAACTGATGTTTCTACCAAGAATGATGCATTCACTACAGTTCTGTATTCATCTCCCAGTGACCTAAAATGCTCCAGTTTGAACTATAACTTTAATAAAACTTACTAAAAAGCTGTGCATTTCAACAGTTACAAATAGATAAATGAAAACATTAGCAATGTATTATTTTAATTAATCAATACAGGGTGGTGAGACAAGTCAGAAGTTAAGAGTTCTTGCTAGTCTTGTGTATAGCTACACTCAATTACAACTATTTACATGGGTAATCAGAACTATCCATTATTCTAGGCTCAAGGGTTTTAAGACCATCTTTTAATTACTCTGAGGACCAGGAACACATGTTGTGCATATCCATGTATACAGGCAAAAAATCATATTTATTTTTAATATGTTAAAAACAAACAGGAAGAATGTCATACAACTGTAATCCAATTACTCAGAGGCCCAGGCACTATTAATGTCATGAATACTGCCACTATGGGAAAGAGAATGATACCATCTGCCAAATTTCAAAATTCATTTACAAAAGGCTATACTCTAGACCCATTACCTAAATACACACACACACACACACACACACACACACACACACACACACACACACACACACACACACACACACACATACAGGAATGTTGGGCCACTTTAATCCCAGAATTTGAGGGCAAGAGTCAGGTGACTCTCTGAATTCAAGGCCAGCATGGTCTACAGAGAAACTTTCAGGTTCTCATTTTCTATGGAAACAAAAGCAAAACCTCTTTTCCAAAGCAATATAGTCTTAGACTCAAATTTCAAAGTCAAATTTTATATATATATATATATCTATATATATATATACATATATATGTTGGATTAACTTAATAGCCTTTTCAATCAAATATCTTTCTGTAGTTGGCTCATTAAGTTAAAAAATTAAAGGAAAACACAATAACATGCATAATCCAGACTCTGTGTATTTTCCATCTTTATGTGTTCCATTATAATTTCTTTATTTCTCTTTTTAAGGATATTTTCTACTCTTTTTCTCTCTTTGGCCTACATACTTTTTATATACGTTGCAACCCATTTAAATGTTTTCTACATCTGAATTTGTTTTATTGCATATCTTTTATTATTTTTTAGCCAGAAGAGTATTTAAGTTGCTAAACTATATAGCTAGAACTGAAGTGTTGTTGACTTTGCCTTACTCAGCTTTTCAACATGGCAGAGGTACAATGAATCATGGTTACCTTCTCAATTCTGGGAAGCAGTATTAAGTATTGTGTAGCCATGTGTTTAAGCCCACTGATATGCTGTCATCCTAAAAGCAATGGCTAGGAGAAGCCTCTTAGTACCACAGCCTATGAGAGAGACTGTGGAAATCAGCCATGTAGTTTAGCTCATGGTATCTGGCAGCTGGCTACATCACCCAGGTAGCTCCTGGGAGATGCATCTGTACATTGCTGCCTTTAGACTATGAAACTAGGAAGCCCAGTGTGGCTCCATTTCTGTGTATACAGAATCTTTTTAAAACTTTTTCATTGCCTGATGGTAGGCCCCACTTGTAGTCTGAAATTTCTGGCCTGTCCTAGCCCTGAGGTCCAGACCCACAGTCCCATAGCCACTTAATTCCAAATAGTCAACCAAGTGCTTATATTATGAAGTTATTTGACATATGGCTCAAGTCATTTCTCTTTACTTTATTGCCATGTGTCTCATGGCTTTACCTGTGCCCCATTAGATCTTGCTTTCTGGGAAGCAGCCTGCAGCTTCTCTTTGAATCCACCCTTCTCCTTAATTTTACTTGGATTTCCTGTTTGCCTTCATGATGCCTTGTCATAGGCCAAAACAGCCTCTTTATTAACAAATGGAAATGAAGCACATTCACAGCATACAGAAAGATATCCCACAGCACAATTTTTTGAGGGAATTAGAATAATAAGAAAGGTAAGGGGTCAAAATATCATACAAGTAATTTCTAGCTTGATTTGTCATCTAGTCCATTTCACACTGAAATACTATGATCTGGACCCCTACTATCTGTCATTACTCTTAATACTCCCATCTTGCAGATCCCCCAAAAGCAGCTGATTAGGCTCTGTATAGAGCTTTTTATGGCTTTTGCCATAAAGTCTTGCTGTCTTCCATATTCTCTCAAAAAATAACATTGCAAGATTCTTCCCAACAACAAAATTACTTTTACGTACATTTTTTGTTCTAACTTGCTTCTCTGATGCTGATTAAAATCTTTTACCAAAAGCATCTTGAGGAATAAATGGGCTTACTTACTTGACTCTGTCAGATCACCATCCATTACCATGGGAACTTAGGATAGAAATTTGAGCTAGAAACTGCAGGCAAAAAATGATGAAGATGTTTTGATTCCTGGCTTTCTAACTTTCTTTGTCATTGTCTCATGACCAGCTAGCTTATCCAACCCAGGTAAACTTCTTTTAGGAATATCCTAAGTAGAAGGACTTTCACATGTCAACCATCAATCAACAATATCTCTCAAAGACACAGAAAATAGCTATTATGATGGGGCACATTCTCAATTGGTATTCCCACAGGTGACTATAGGCTCTTGACATGTTGACAGCTAGGGGTATCTAGGACACAGAGACGGTAATAAATAAGAAAGTTTTAAAAATCAAAATCCAATGTATCAAAAATTAGGATAGTAACAATTGTAAAACTAAATATCTGTCAAGAAATAAGGAGAAACAAACCTCTAATATCAAGAATAGAATTCTAATACTGTTTCTCCACAGAAAGTCCCCAAAATAACAAACTCAAGGAACTCATAATATAACACAGTAATTTTTCAGAAAATAAAAAAGATGAAAGTCCATCATTTTCCAGAGAAACAATTAAATTATAACTACAAACACACACACACACACACACACACACACACACACACACACACACAAATGTAGATGATACCACTGATGAAAGGAGACACAATGACAGACCTAAAAATTAAAATGGCACTTTAAATAAGAACTATAAGATTCTAACCAAAATCAAAGAAATCACTGACTACTACTTACCCTGCACACTCCAGTTCTCTCCTTACCAATAATTTAAAAAATGGATGGGGTAAAAAGCACTATTCCACCAAAACATGGTTTGATTTGCTTGAAGCCTTCTGATTTTCCTACATTACAGAAAATAGTTTTGACTACTAAAATTATCACATTTCCTTTTGATAATGAAAAAGATGATTTAGTTTAGGATAGTTTAAATCCATTCTGTTTCCTATGATTGATGATTGAATGTAAGTCTGCATCAGAGTAAGGAAATGAAAAAATTTTCAAACCAAATGCAATATAACAGATTTTTAAATAAATATTGCATGATAAGCATTATATGCCTACAGCAATCTGTTTTTCTCTAATTGGTTTATAAATTATTTTTGAAAATTTCCATTTTTATGTGTATGTTTATATGTGTGATGGTGAATGTTTCCCATGTGCTGACAGGTGACACACCACAGAGTGTATCAGATCTCTTGGACTTAGAATAGCAGGTGGTTATGACCCTCTTAACTTCTGTGTCAGTATCTGAACTGAAGTCACCCTTATGAAGAATACTTGCTGAGTAGCATGCAGAGCCCACATACTACTTTTTAATCCAATGAACTAAAATTTTTTTTACAGATTAACAACAACAGAAATCTAAAGAAAACAAGCAATTAAATGATCCCTGGGAACCTGATGAATCAGTATTAAACTGTTGGGTATGAGAATAGGTAGACTGCCCACAGACCTTCCCCACTGTTATTCAAGATCCAATACACAGGATTGTCTCTAGGGCTGCAACAGAACTCCAACTGCAGTTTCCCCCACCCCCATGTCTCCTGATGATTTTCACTTCCAGTGCTTTCTGTAGGTCCAGATTTGTGGATAGGTATTGTTTAAATATGGTTTTGTCATGAAATATCTTTATTCCATCTATGGTGCTTGATTGTTTTGCTGGATATAGTAGTCTGGGTTGGCAGCCATGCTCTTTCAGTGTTTGTATAACATCTGACCATGACCTTCTTGCTTTCATTTTTTCCATTGAATAGTCTTGTGTTATTTTGATGGGTCTGCCTTATACATAATTTGGCCTTTTTCCTTTGCAGCTCTTAGTATTTTTTCCTTTGTTCTGTAGGTTTAGCAGCTTGAATATTATGTGGCAAGAGGATTTTGAAGGGAGGGGTCTTGTCTATTTGGTGTTCTGTAAGCTTCTTGTATCTTTATATTCATTTCCTTCTTTAGGTTGGGAAAATTTTCTTCTATGATTTTGTTAAATATATTTTCTATGCCTTTGAGCTGGTATTCTTCTCCTTTTTTGATTAGTGTATTCTCAGGTTTGGTCTCTTCATGGTATCTCAGCTTTTCTACTTGGTCATAAAGCAAATATGAATAGATACAAAAAATAGGAATAACTGCTTGTATCATATCAGACCACCATGGTTTAAAGTTAGAGTTCAACAACAACAAAAAACACAGAAAGCCTACAAATTCATAGAAAATGAACATCTCCCAATTGAACCACCTGGGTCAAGGAAGAAGATAAGAAAGAAATCAAAGAATTCTTAGAATTCAATGAAAATGAATCTACAACACTCTCAAACTTATGGGACACAATGAAAGCAGTGCTAAGAGGAAAACTCATAGTACTAGATGCCTATAAGAAAAAACTAGCGACATCTTACACAAGAGGCCTAAGAGCACAGCTGGTGGCTTTAGAACAATTAGAAGCAAACTCACCTAGAAGGAGTGGATGGCAGGAAATAATCAAACTTAGGGCTGAAATCAATACAACAGAAACAAAGAGAACAATACAAAGAATCAATGAATCAAAGAGTTGGTGCTTTGAGAAAGTCAATAAAATGTTGAACAATTTTTTAGGTGCCTTTCAGTCATTTGAAATTCTTGTTAAGAATTCCCTTTTAAACTATGAACCCCATTTTTAGAGTTGGTTATTTGGGTTTTTGAACTCTAGTTTCTTGAGTTTTTAATATATATTTGGAGACCAGCCCCTCAGTCAGATGGAGGGTTTCCCATACTGTAGGCTGTTGTATTGTCTTATTGACCCTGTCCTTTGCCTTACAGAAGCTTCTCAGTTTCAGGAGATCCCACTTATTGATTGTTGCTCTTAGAGTCTGTGCTACTGGTGTTATATTTAGGAAGTGGTCACCTGTGCCAATACATTGAAGGGTATTTACCACTTTCTTTTCTGTCAAGTTCAGTGTAGCCTTGTTTATACTAAGGCCTTTGATCCACTTGGATTTGAGTTTTGTGAAGGGTGATAAATATGGATCTATTTGAATTCTTCTACATAATACCATTCAGTTATGCCAACACCATTTGTTAAAGATACTATCTTTTTTCCTCTGGATATTTTTTGGCCTCTTTGTCAAAACTCAGATGTTCATAGGTATATGGGTTAAGGTAAGGGTCTTCAATTCGATTCCATTGACCCACAAGTCTGTTTTTATGGAAGTATCAGGCTGTTTCTATTACTGTAGCTCTAAAGTATAGCTTTAAGTCAGGGATAGTGATTACTCCTGAAGTTCTTTTATTCAGCAGAATTGTTTTGGCAATCCTGGGTTTCCTGTTATTTCCTCTGAAGTTGATTATTGTTGTTTCAAGGTCTGTAAAAATTGTGTAGGGATTTTTTTTAATGGGGATTGCATTGAATCTGTAGATTGCTTTTGGTAAATATGCCATTTCTATTCTGTTGATCCTACCTATTTAGGAGCATTGGGAGATCTTTACATTTTCAGATATCCTCTTCAATTTCTTTCTTCAGTGACTTAAAGATTTTGTCAAAAAGGTCTGCTACCTCTTTGGATAGAGTTATACCAAGATATTAATGCTATTTGCAGTGATTATAAAGGGTGATGTTTCCCTTATTTCTTTTTCAGCAGTTTTACCAATTGTGTATAGGAGGGCTATTGATACTTTTTGAGTTAATATTGTACCCTGCTACATTGCTGAAGGTATTTACCTGCTGTATGAGTTTCCTGATAGAATTTGGGGATCACGATAATATCATCTGTAAATATAGTTTGAGTTCTTCCTTTCCAATCTATATCCACTTAATCTCCTGTTGTTCTCTTACTACTTTGGCTAAAACTTTGCTAACTATATTGAATAGATAAGGAGAGAGAGGACAGCCTTCTCTTATTCCTTATGTTAGTGGGATTACTTTTGAGTTTTTCTCCATTTAGTTTGATGTTGGTTTTTCTTGGCTTTCTTTATTTTCTTTCAGGAATTTGTCAATCTGTTCCAAATTTTTGTTTGTATTTTCTTATATTTATTTAAGGGCTTTTTTTATATCTCATTTTAAAGCTTCTATTATCTTCATAAAGTTGTTTTTAAGGTCCTTTCCTTCTGTTCCTCTTCATTGTCATACTCAGGTCTTGATGTTGCAGAATCACCAGCTTCTTCTGGTGATATATCTTTATATTGATATGTGTATTCTTGCTCTGGCATCTGCCCATTGCTTTCTTGGTTTACTCTTAGTCAGCTCATGACTGGCTCTTACTGAGTTGTCAACCCAGGGGCTGCATGTCTCCAGTAATTGCAGAGGCTCATTGTTGGCTGTAGACCAAGGAGCTGGGTGTCTCCAGTTGTTGCAGGGGTTGTTCTTGGTCAGGTCTTAGTTGGCCCTTAGTCAGCTCTTAGTCATCTGTGGCCCCTGAGGCTTCAGGGTCTCTAGTTGTTGGTGTGTAACCACACAGATTGTGGTTTGGGTGGGTTTGACCCATGGGCTGTCCCTCCAGCTGTGTTTTACTTGGGATTGGGCTCCCAGCTTTCTTTGGTTTAGGGCAGAGCTGGGTATGGTTGGGGTTCTGGGAGCAGTGTCCCTGGACCGGGGTTTGAAGACCATGGTTTCTGCTTGGCCTGGGGGGCTGGGGTGCCACTCACTTCTTAGTCAGCTGTGAACCAGACTGGGAGGCTTTGGGCTCTCCAGTTGTTTCTAGTTAAGAGTTTATATGACCATTAATATTATGACACAAAGTTTAGTATGGATATATATGTACACTCTCACACACACACATATTAATCTTGTAAATTTTGAATTAATATTCATCCTTAAGAAATTTTTAGAGTCAAAATAATATCCAAAAGTTATGAGATAGTCACAACAGAATAGTCCATTAATTTTGATTTTCTTTTGTCCCATATCAGATGGCTCTTCTAACATGAGACAGAGATTTTGAATTTTTCTTTAACAAACATGCTTGGGTTTAGAGAAGGAGAAAACTACATTGCAACTTAAAAGACAGCTTTAATTTTAAATTGAACTAGGACTTCAAAAAGACCTGTACAGAACAGCAGAAATAAGCACTTAGGAAGATAATAAAATTTTATTCTGTTAAAGATGTGGTAAAGAGTAAATAGACCAATTCACTCTTTTTTTTCTTGGGACATTTTATTTTTCTGGATTATTTGCCTTTCTCCTCTCATTTGTCAAGGGATCTTCAGATTCCTTAACAAGATGCCTACATTCTCTAAAAAGGCAAAACAAAACCCTGCCCCAACCCTAACTTTGAAGAGGTTCTCTTTTGAAAACTTATATCTGATCAAATGAAAAGCATTTGCTAGTTGTATAAGTTGGTTTATACTTGAGGAAAATCCCCTCTTCTAATTAAGAAGTCTCTTTTGTTCAAATCAAAACTTTATCAATTTTGGTAGTATCTGTAGCCTTTCTTCTTCTGTGGAAACAAAAGTAAAGCTTCTTCCCCAACCTAAGACATTCTAAGGTCTATACATCTTTAAAGTATATAGGCTGATGTAATTCAGTAGTTTTTTTTTTTGTTATTCAATATCTCCCCACAACTGTCATTGCTATCTCATTTGTATTTAGAAAATTTAAAGTTAATAAAGCATTATGTGCCTACTGGTCCACATCTGACTAAGATGTGAGTAGCATCCCAACCCTCAGGCCAAGTGGAGACCATGGTCTCCAAAAACCAGCCCAAGGACACTACCCCCAGCATCCCAACCAAACCCAGTTCTACCCAAAACCAAATAAAGCTAAGAGAGCCCCCCAGCCTAATCACTAGCAAAATACATCTGGAGGGATATCTCATGGGCTAAACCATGCCCAAACCACTATCTGTGTCATCACCCACTGACAACTGAAGCCAGAAGCCTCCCTCCCTCCCGGTCCACAGCTGACTAAAAGGTGAGTGGCACCCCAACCCTAAGGCTAAGTGGAGACACTATCCCCAGCACTCCAACCACACCGAGCTCTGCCCTAAACCAAAGAAAGCTGGGAGAGACCCCCCCAAACCCAATCCCCAGCAAAACACAGCTGGAGGGATATACCACAGGCCAAACCATGCCCAAACTGCAATCTGTGTCATCACCCACCAGCAACTGGAGACCCAGAAACCTCCCTCCTGGTCCACAGCTGACTAAGAGCCAACTAAGATGCTACCAAAATGACCCCTGTGACAGCTGAAAACACACAGTTCCTTGACCTACAGACAAATAAGAGCAGCCCCTGAAATTAGTGGAAACACTCGGCCCCCAGGTTCTCTTACAACTGACTAAGAGCTGACTAAGAGTAAACCAAAGAAGCAATGGGCAGATGCCACTACAAGAATACATATAAGAATATAAAGAACAGGACACCACCAGAAGAAGCCGGTGGTTCTACAACACCAAGATATGATCATAACAGTGAAGAGGAAAGAGAAGTAAACAACCTTAAAAACAACTTTATGAAGATAATAGAAGCTTTAAAAGAGGATATAAAAATATTCCCTTAAAGAAATAGAAGAAATTACAAACAAAAAATTGGGAGAGATGAACAAATCCCTGAAAGAAAATAAAGAAAACAAACAGATGAAAGAAACATTCCAGGAACTAAAAATTGAAATAGAAGCAATAAAAAAGGCACAAACTGAGGCAAAGTTGGAAATAGAAAATCTGAAGAAACAAACCATAATTACAGATGCAAGCATAACCAACAGAATGCAAAAGATGGAAGAGAAAAATCTCTGAAGTGGGAAATTCAATAGTAGAAATGGATACACCAGTTAAAGACAATACTAAAACCAAAAAACTCATAACACAAAATGTCCAGGAAATCTGGGACACCATGAAAACACCAAACCTGAGCATAATTGGAATCAAAGGAGAAGAACACCAGCTCAAAGGCACAGAAAATATATTTAACAAAATCATACAAGAAAACTTTCCAAACTTAAAGAAGGAAATGTCTATAAAGATACAAGAAGCTCACAAAACACCAAATAGACTAAGCCCCCTGCCCCCCCCAAATTTGCTTGCCACATAATAATCAAGCCACTAAACCTACAGAACAAAGAAAAAATACTAAGAGTTGCAAAGGAAAAAGGCCAAATTACATATAAAGGCAAACTCATCAGAATAACACAAGACTATTCAATGGAAACAATGAAAGCAAGAAGGTCTTGGTCAGATGTTGTACAGACACTAAAAGAGCATGGCTGCCAACCCAGACTACTATACCCAGCAAAACTATCAATCACCATAGATGGAGTAACAAGATATCTCAGGACAAAACCAGATTTTAACAAAACCTATCCACAAATCCAGCCCTACAGAAAGCACTAGAGGGAAAACTCCAACCTACAGAAAATAGATAAATTCATGAAACCACAAGTAATCAATAATCCCACAGACGAAACACCCAAAGAAGGAAAATACACAAAGCAACCACCAAAAATAACAGGAAATAACAATCATTGGTCATGGTCATTAATATCCCTTAATATCAATGGACTCAATTCACCTATAAAAAAGATACATCCTAACACAATGGATACAAAAACAGAAGCCATCCTTCTGCTACATACAAGAAACACACCCACCTCAACTTCAAAGACAGACACAGGCTCAGAGGAAAGGCGGAGGGAAAGACTCTCCAATCAAATGGTCCTAAGAAACAAGCTGGTGTAGCCAATGTAATATCTAACAAAATAGACTTCAAACTAGAATCAATCAAAAGAGACCAGGATGGACATTATTTATTCATCTCAGGAAAAATGCACCAAGATGAAGTATCAATCCTGAATATTTAAACCCCTACATAATGGCATTTACATATATATAAAAAAATTACTAAAGTATAACTCTCACATCTGTTGGAGGCCGCTGGCTCCAGCTCCTCAAGGTGGCGCTATTATCTGGTGCTGGCCAACCCGCCTGAGTCAGTAGAGAACGCATGCGTGCTCTCGTGAGACTGGTTTCTCAGCCTCTTCCGTGGCGTCATGTGAGATACTGGACTGCAACCTATAGGAAGATGATACGTCTAAGCGGGGGCCGTTTGGTCGACATAAAACCGGGTGCTTCCTACCTCATGGTCCCTTTCTCTCTTGCTCCGCCCCACCGTGCACACGGACGCCAGCCCGGCTCCCGGGCGCGGGCTCTACGCCGCACGGCGGGGCGGCTCGGCCCGGGCCACGCCGGGGCCTAGCTCTCTCTCCTCTCTCTGCCCTCCCCTCCATTTTCCGTAAGCTAAATGCTCTCCCCCAAGATCCATTAAAGCTGTACTGCAGAAGGATCCTAAGTGTGTACTGTGTCTTTCCTTGCTGGCGAGAAATAGGCGCGGGACACACATCAAACCCCACACACTAATAGTGGGAGACTTCAATACTTCACTTTTACCCTCGGATAGGTCAATCAAACAGAAACTCAACAGAAAAATAAGGGATCTAACAGATGCTATGACCCAAATAGACTTAATAGATATACATAGAACTTCCCACCCAAACATAAAGGAATATACCTTCTTCTCATCTCCCCATAGAATTTTTTCTAAAATTGACCTCATACTGAGTCATAAAGCAAACATGCATAGATTTTAAAAATGAGAATAAGTCCTTGTATCCTATCAGATCACCATGGTCTAAAGCTAGAGTTCAACAACAACAAAAATTACAGAAAGCCTACAAATTCATGGAAACTGAACATCTCTCAATTGAACCACCTCTGGGTCAAGAAAGAAGTAAAGAATGAAATTAAAGACATCCTAGAATTCAATAAAAAAGAATCCACAACATACCCAAACTTATGGGACACAATGAAAGCAGTGTTAAGAGAAAAACTGATAAACCTAGATGCTTATATGAAAAACCTAGAGAAATTTCACACAAGAGACGTATCAGCACAGCAGAAGGCTTTAGAACAATTAGAAGCAAACTCACCTAGAAGGACTAGAAGGCAGGAAATACAAGCCACTCAAAATTGCAACAAAGAAAAAGAATTACAGACCAATTTTCCTCATAAACAATGATACAAAAATACTCAATAAAATTATGGTGAACAGAATTCAACAACATATCTAAAAATCATCTACATGTTCAAGTAAGCTTCATCCCAGAGATGCATAGATGGTTCCACACATGAAAAACTGTGAACGTCATCCATCATATAAACAAGCTGAAAGAAAAAAAAAACATGATCATCTCCTTAGATGCTGAAAAAACCTTTGACAAAATCTAACACTCCTTCATGATAAAAGTTCTAGAATGATCAGAAATACAGGTAAAATAACTAAATATAATAAAGTCAATATACATAAAGCCAATAGCCAACATCAAACTAAATGGAGAAATACTCAAAGCAATCCCACCAAATTTAGGAACAGGACAAGGCTGTCATCTGTTCCCTTATCATCTGTTCAATATATAGTTGTAGAAGTTTTAGCTAAAGTAATCAGAAAACAAAAGGAAATTAAGGGGATACAAATTGGAAAGGAAGAACTCAAACTATCTCTATTTGCAGATGATATGATCATATACATAAGTGACCACCAAAATTCTATTAGGTAACTCCTACAGCTGATAAACACATTCAGCAATGTAGCAGGGTACAAGATTGACTTTAAAAAGTCAATAGCCCTCCTATACAGTAAGAATAAAAGTGCTGAAAAAGAAATAAGGGAAACATAGCCCTTTTTATTAGCTGCAAATAGCATTAAATATCTTGGTCTAATTCTATCCAAAGAAGTAGCAGACATGTTTAACAAAAACTTAAGTCACTCAAGAAAGAAATTTAAATGGATATCAGATAATGCAAAGCATCTATCCATGCTCCTGGATAGATAGGATCAACATAATAAAAATGGCAATTTTACCAAAGAAATCTACAGATTCAATGCAATCCCCATCAAAATCCCAATACATTTTTAAAGACCTTGAAAGAGCAATACTCAACTTCATATGGAATAACAGGAAACCCAGGATTGCCAAAACAATCCTGCTCAATAAAGAACTTCAGGAGTAATCACCATCCCTGACCTCAAGCTATACTATAGAAGTATGGTGGTTAAAACAGCCTGATACTGGCATAAAACATACTTGTGGATCAGTGGAATCAAAGACTCCGAAATTAACCCACAGACCTATGAAGACCTGATTTTTGACAAAGAGGCTAAAAATATTCAATGGAAAAAAATAGTATCTTCAACAAATGGTGTTGGCATAACTGGATGGTAGTATGTAGAAGAATGCAAATAGATCCATACCTATCATCTTGCATAAAACTCAAATCCAAGTTTATCAAAGGCCTCAACATAAATACAGCTACACTGAACTTTATAGAAAAGATAGTAAGAAATACCCTTCAATTCACAGGCACAGGTGACCATTTCCTAAATATAACACCAGTAGCACAGAAACTGAGAACAACAATTAATAAATGAGATTCCTGGAACTGAGAAGCTTCTGTAAGACAAAGAACAGGGTCAAATAATAAGACAAAACAACAGCCTACAGAATGGGAAAAGATCTTCAACAACCCTACATCTGACAAAGGACAGATTTCTAAATATATATAAGAACTCAAAAAACTAGATTTCAAAAACCCAAATGACCCAGTTTCAAAATGGGGTTCAGAGCTAAAAAGGGAATTCTCAACAAATTACAAATGGTTGAAAGGCACTTAAAATATTGTTCAACATCTTTAGCCGTCAGAGAAATGCAAATTGAAACAACTTAGAGATACCACTTTACACCTCTGAGAATAGCTAAGATCAAAACCACAAATGACAGCCTAAGCTGGAGGATGCAGAACAAGGGGAACACTCCTTCATTGTTGGTGGAAGTGTAAACTTGTACTGCCACTCTTGAATGCAGTATGTCAGTTCCTCAGAAAACTGGGAATCAATCTCCCCAAGGATCCAGCAATATCACTATTGGGCATATACTCAAAGGATACACATTTGTACCCTAAAGGCAGTAACTCAACTGTATTTAAAGCAGCATTATTCATAATAGCAAGAACCTGGAAACAACCTAGATGCCCCTCAACTGAAGAATGGATTAACAGACTGTGGTACATCTACACAATAGAGTACTACTCCACAGTTAAAAAAAAAAAAAGACATCCTAAATTTGCAGACAAATGTATGGATTTGGAGAATATCCTCCTGAGTGAGGTATCACAAGTCCAGAAAGATAGACATGGGATGTACTCACTCATAAGTGGACTTTAGACAAAAAGCAAAGAATACCCAAGTTCCAAACCACAACCCCTGAACAGGTTGGGATTAGAAGGAACTTAAGAAAGACATCCAGAGATTCCCCTAGGAAGAGAAAATAGAGAAAATCACCTTATCAAATTAGGGTCATAACGGGTTGCAACCAAGAAGACTTGGGAAGTCTTGAAAGGAGATGATTGAGTGAGAGGAGCAAAGAGGGAGATGGAGGGAGGTGGATATCTTGATAGAGGAAGCCAATGTGGGTTTGGAAAGAGACTGAGTGTTAGGGAAATGGATTGAATTAAGATGAAAGAGCTAGCTAGCAATATGCCTGAGCCTTAAGCCAAACAGCATGAAATTAATATGTTGGAGTCGTTTTGGGGGGAAAAGAAGCTGCAGGCAGGTCTGTACAATAGGGAAGTCTGGGCCAGAAAACTGATACAGATAAGTAATCTTCAAATGCTTCAAAAACCTACAGAATATGGCATTTAAAATATTTTAGGAACTTAGACTTTTCTAGACAGTGAGACAGGTCTGCTCCTGGCAGCAACAATCTACCTCAAGAGAATGATGGGCATTGACGAGACTCCATATGAAATTTACTTTCTTTTTGGCAAAGGTTAACCATTAAACAAGAAAGTGTTCTTGAATTGACTGCTTGATAATATGCTGTATAAACCGGACATGCATGTTCCATAGGAAAGTGACCTCTGAACTTTGGCCTAACAAGCTAAGATGGTCCTTCAGTTTCCTGCTTTGCAAAGAAAACTGTCCATCCATCAGGACACAACAAGAACAGACTGACAAACTATGCCAGAATGGGCAGAGTGGTCCTTCAGTTTCCTGCTTCACTAAAAGTATGCTAGAGACTCTAGGACTGTACGCTGAAGATGGATGCCCCACCATTTTACAAAGGACTTTGGGTGACTGTCCAGGCAGATGGATGTCATCTCTGTCATTTATACATTTTGGAAGTTGCTTGTACATCCTGTTTACTCAGGTAATATTATATCTTTCTGTGGTCTTTAATGTAGTCGAAGATTAGATAGTATAGTCATAGTTTTTCTTAGTTATTATAAAAGGTATATTAGATATGAAACTTTAGACTGACAAGGATAAAGTAGATGATAAAATATTTTATTTAACTTTGTTAAATACAAATAGACTAGATATTGTAACTGTAACTCTTGCTTGATAGCTGTTTTGAATATGTAATTTTGCCATGTTAAAATTGAAACCTTCCTTTTTGATTAGACAGAAAGGGGGAAGTGATATGAGATGTATTTATGCTGTGAATAAATTACTGTTTTGGTCTGTGTCAGGCATCACAGAAGTAGGTGGAGAAATCAAGGCATAGGTAGGGAAAGGAGGGCAGTCAGAGAGATATGATGCAGCCACCCAAGAGTCAACATGTAACACAGGTGAGCCACAGGCCACATGGCAGGGCAGATTAATGGAAATGGGTTGAATAAAGATAAAAGAGCTAGCTATCAATGTGCTTTAGCCATAGGCTGAACAGCATGTAATGAAAAAAAAAATGTGCTACACTGTACTTGGAAGAGTGAACACATAAGAGACAAGAACACTTCAATTTTATTCTAATACAGCTAGTTACTGTTTCGTTTCCCCACTGGCTTAGGTCTGGCCTCATGGTCTTTCAAAAATAGTTTTAAAAGAATCAGCTGAACTTGACAGTGGTGATGTTCAAGCCCAGACTGGTCTACAGAGCAGGGCTACACAGAGAAATCCTGTCTAGAAAAATAAAAATCAAATATGAAAGTCAGCTAAGAGAAAATGAAAGGGGACAGGGCTAACCATTTTAATTCAAGATTGTAGCAGGACTTTTGAACAAGCAAAAGATTGAAGGAGGTATACTGGGGAGAGAAAAGATTTAAATTCTTTCTCCTAAACACAAGTTTTATAGTATTTGATACAAAAAAAAATCATATTCTTATACCAGCATGGTCAGGACTCACAAGTGCCTGTGAATACTAGGGATTACACAATAGAGACAAGACTGTTATCAGAGAACTGAACATAAAGACTACTTGCTGTTCAAATTATTGTTTGTATAATGGGACAGGATTGCATGCAATTCATTCCTCTTATGTCACCACCTGTATTTGAAAGGTCAGGTTCTATGCCTTGTTCATCTGCAGCTCCAGCTCAGTGTAGAGGATGGTGCATCCTCAATATTCTGTGTAGTTAGAAACACAAGTAAAATTGTAAAGTTGAATGACTCAGAGTCAGGATAGACCATGGTGAATCCTAAGAGGAATTCATAGAACTTAGTAAGGCCCTGAAAAAACAGGACAGCAATCCTCAAGCAAGGGACACATAAGCCATATCCCTATCCCCAACCACTATAGCTAGACATGTGCCTCAGCCCCTACTGAAGTCTCCCTGGCCCTGGAATGAATAAGCTAGACCAGCATGGCTGGTCTGGAGAACAATGCCAGCTAGTATCTGATGTGATACAGGTAAGTTCTAAAGTCCCTAGTGGTGAGTACCACCAAGCCCCGATCACCTGTGTCCAGGGCCAAAGTATCTGAATGTCTGAGACTTTGGTGCATGACCAGAAAGATTTTCATCCCTATAATTGGCATCAGATTTTCATTGAACCTAAAGGAATCACTGAGAAAGAAGTGCAGCAGCACCCTACTCTGACACCTCATTACTCACTCTGTGCCTCCTGCTTTCTTTCTTTGCCACTCAGAATAAGTGTAGCTCAGCCACTGCAGTCTGGAAAATTCTTGACTCTCTGCCAAACTAACCATCAGAAATCCTTGACACTAAGACAGCTCTGTAGAAACTCAGAGAAGCAGAATAGGTTCATTGCTCCCCAGAAATTCTCACCTCCTAAGCCCTACTCCTGGAAGGTCCAGCTCAAGCCGACTCTATCCCTTGCCCAGGCTCACGGTGCCTTCCCCTGAAAAATTTATTTCTTGTTGCTTTACATTGGGACCAAAGGCAAACTTCCTTCTGCCCCTCTCTGTTCTCTTTATGCTCCCCATTCTTTCTTCTAAGTAGCCAGCTTCATTTTTGCCAACACATCTATGCATGAATTATAAAGGCACTGAATGAATGCCCCACAAGCCTATGGTATCACCACAACTCTGGTGACATCATAGGAGATGCCAGGGTCTCCAGGATACAATAGAATGTCCATGATAAAGGCTTTGCCTACCTGCTAACTGCCTCACTCCAAGTTGACCTTCCCAGAAGCCCCTCTGGAGTTACAGAGGACACTCTTCAATAGCCCCTCTTTACAAATCCAGAGATCTAGCTCCACTTCACTATAAACTTTTTTGTGGGATGCTCAAGGCTCACTTTCTAAATGATGCTTAGAAATAGCTCTTCCCCCACCTTAGGAGTAATATTCAGTGAGCTAAGAAGGCCGCTTGGAAATTAGGTCAGGATGGTGGGAAGAACAGATGAATGCCCTGATGTAAACAATAACCTGGGCAAAATCTTTGAAATGTTACATTGCAGAAGTCCCAAAACAAAGAGAAATCATATATGTAGTGACAAAAATTTCTGACAGAATTCCTGCAGAGGTCACTCCAGCCTTAAGGATGTCAGTAAAAACAAACCCAAAGTCCCTGCCCTTACTGAAACAGATTTATGAACTCTGAACTATGGCTATGGTCCCCTAAATGTGCCATCTGTGCCCTCCCTAAATCTTAGACTCCACGGGGGCTAGTTACAGTGTGTCTTTCAGATGTTTAAGGCTCAATCCAGTAAAGGAGATTGTGAGCCTGCTTTGGAAATAAGATCTTGTAGAGATCAGATATTGAGGTCACACGAGTTTATTTTGTTCCCCTTGGCCAGTGAGCCTAAATATCTGGGTATTAAGATATTCCAAAGATATGAGTGGGATACCAGGAAAGGCAAGGACACTGAATTCAAGTGTAGCACAAAGAAACTTTTCTCATTTTTATTCTTAAAGCATCCTGTGATGGCTATCGTTCAACTTGACTACATTAGGAACGAACTAAAATTGAAAGGATCGGTTACATCTTCAAGGTATCTTTTTCCTTAATTACATAGTATGAAGTGGGGCACCCATTTCTAATCTGAATCTTTAGGTTGGAAAATAAAACTTTATATCTTCAAAGGTGGGAGGACCCAACTCTATTCTGGGCTACACCATCTGCTAACAGCCTAAATAAAGAATATAGAAAAATAAAGTTCCTTTCTTCCTGATTGCTCTCACCCTCCCTAGTAAGTCCATTCATTCATTCTTATTAAAGCCAACTTTTTCAGGATTCTAGTGTATACTGAAGAACAGCTGAGACTCTACACCAAGATCTTGGCTGTGCTCTCAGAGAATAGCCAGGCAAGCACTTGGCATAGCCAGCTCTTGCTTGGTTAAATGTTGGACCCATCCAGCACATGCCACTCCAGAGAGATGAGGGAATGGAAGCCTGAAGTTCATGATCTCTTGTCAGGAAAGGAGTCAAACCAGAAGTCTGGAGTATCCACCTGACCCATATGGTCACTAGCTAGACTTAGAGAGTTTTACCCAACCAGAAGGTCAAAGCCAGAGCTTTGTGCTTCTGAAAGAAGCATACTTGATACTTGGCTAGGGGCATGGCTCTATGGTGGAAAACTTACCCGGCTGTGGGAGTCCACAGTAATTTAGTGTCCTGCAGTGACTCACTCTGAATCTAAAGTCCACTCTGACCCAAAAGAGTTCAAAGATTGTTTGCTCTAGTCTCTTTAGGAACTATGAAAAAAGCTGATTAGGGCCCATGGGAAAATAACATTATCCAGCTGGATGCAGCCTTCTGATAAAAGATGAAAACAGCCTGTCCTCTAATTCAAAGACAACATAGGAATGTAGCTTTCTTTCAATAACAGTTGATGACTGCTTATGCTGTGTAAAATGTGAGCAGTTTCTACTCCTGCATTTTAGTCTGTATATTAGCAGGATCAGAAATAAACTTATTGTTTCCCTGGCAGAGATAAGGACGTCCCCTCAAATTCTGTTTTTCTGTCTCCATCTGTTCTGTCTCCAAGATTTCCTCAGCCTCAAAACCCTACTCAGCCAACCTAGCTGATTTGTTGGCAGGCTCTGACACCATCACACATGCATAAGGCTAAAAGTCCATGCCCAGGATTGTAGGGCAGCAGACAGAAAGAGTCAGGGCTGAATAAAACCAAAAGGTATGTGCCAGAGACATGGACACTAATAAGTGAGGACAGCTCTTGACTTGAAAATGGGCCAATTTAGTCACTTTGCAGAAGAGAAAACAGGCAGAGTCTTGTGTGGAACACAATGCATTTCTTCCAGAAGACTCCCACTGAGTCATGTATTCTGAATTCAGAGAAAAGCATATGGCCAGAGCATAGAAAGATTCGGTATCTAGCCCACAGGCATCTGTGCACCCCTCAGGCTACATTCTGCACTTCAGCCCTGAGGACCCCAGCACCACCCCTATAGGGATCCCAGGTTCCTGTTTCTCCTCAGGACCATGGTGAGAACTCACCTGAACCTTTGCTACCTGGTACTGCCAGTCCAGGAGGCTGAAAACATGGAGACCTGCCAACATACCAGAAACTCCTCTCTGAGATACATTTCTGCCATTTCAAAATCACCCTCACTTCATGGTTATTGGGGGGCTGAGTACCAGCATGTGGCCCCACCCTATCTGAGGGCTTACTGGTGATGTTCCCTTGGTTGGTGCATTCCCTTCTCCAAGATCTGTAGAGCTGGGAGGGGTGCGACACTATGATAGCTACACCCCGTTAGTCTCTAAAGCCATGCCCTCCTCTGAGTTCTGACATCAAGTCCCCTTTAAGAGGAGTTTCCCACTGCTGACTCTCATTCACCTTTGTTTCTCTTGGGAGCTCTCTCTCTTCTTTCTTCTTTCTCCCCTCCTCCTTCTTTGTTTCCATAACCTTCACTGTTATCATAATCTTTTCTGTTAATCATAACCATACCCCTCTAATAATAAAGTCAGTTTCTAAGTATTGCCTGCTGTCCACCGCTGCCTCTACTGCATCCCTATGAGGCTCCTGCACTTATAGAAATCTACCATCAGATAACCAGGTAACTCATGCCATACCAAATTCACACAAAATCCTAACACCCTCTCCCAGCTAGGGACTCAAGCTTGCTCCAAGGGGAATAAGAAACTAGTAGATCACAGGGATGTCCTGAAGCCATACCTGCTCACACTGCCCCTTGTCTGTTCAAGTGAGAGTATCTTCTTCTTGTGACAGGATCTCACTGAACTACCATGTAGCAGAAGTCTCTGGCCTGGTCTAGCACCTTGGCACAGTCTCACTTGCAGCGCCACTGCCTCTTAGCACCCCCAAATGACTAAATGATTCAGATGCTTATATTAATTACATGCTGTTAGACCTAAGGCTAAGGCTTATTGCTAGCTTGCTCTCTCCTCTTAACCCATTTCCATTAACCTATCTTGCCACATGGCTATGGCTTACCTTTAATTTTTTTTTACATGTCGATCCTTGAGTGGATGGATTAAGTCTCTCTCTGACTCTGACCTTCTTTATCTATGCTCAAATTTCCTGCCTGCTTCTAAGATGCCTTAACCAATGTTATTCACAGCATACAAAAAGACATCCCACATCACTTTCCCTTTTCTAATCAAAAGTAAGAATTCAATTTCAACATAGCAAAATTACATATAACAAAACAAAATTATATGTAACAAAATAAAAAGGTGATGTGGAGTGTCTTTGTGTATGCTGTGAATAACATTGGATAACTAAGAAATTGTTTTTGGCATAGGGCAGAGTAACTTAGAAGCAAGTGGGAAATCCAAGCATAGATACAGGGGAAGGAGGGTGGAGTCACAGGAAATGCAATCCAACTACCAAAGGAGCAATATGTAAAGAAATTAAGGTAAACCACAAGCCACATGGCAAGACAGATGAATGGATATGGGATAAAGATAAGAGAGCTAGCTAGCAATAAGCCCTAGCCATAGGTCAAATAGCATGTGATTAACAAAAGCATCTGAGTCATTTTGGGGGTCTAAACAGCTGCAGGTGAGTCCAGACCATGGGGCTAGATCAGGACAGAAACCTCTACCACAAATGGCACTCCAACATGGGTCACTTACACCCACATAAAGCCAGAGAAAGCTTAAAAAGAGTACTGGATCACAGAAACAGAACAAAAAGCAGTTTTCAAGTTGTGTCTCTGAAGTGGGTCATGGTACAAAGATAGTGTGGTGTGTGAGCTTAAATTACAAAATAAGATATAATATGTGTTCTCAAAGTCTCACAGAAGCATCAGTACAAGCATGAGCTGCATGATGGATTTAAAGTTACTACTCTTACAGGCAAAAAGGTAACAGAATCAAACACAACTTCTTGGTAGCAGCATTTTCTGGAAGGAGTCTGTTTGCTGAAGTGGATCCTTTAAGAGATGTTTCCTAACTCAGCTTTAGTGGCAAAAACTGTGTGGCTCTTTTAAGAGGCCTAGCTTCCAAATAATTAAATGAAGTTTCTGGGCATTGGATGGCTTCTACTTGGTGGCAGGATGGATCCTCAAAAACCCCAGAGTTAAGATGGTAAACTTAGTTTCTTCCAATAACTTACCATGTTGAAAGGTGGAACAGGGTGGAGCCAGCAGCCAAAGCAGTTTAAAAACTCCCCTGGTTAAAAATGATTAAAGATATATAGTATAACAGATTCTGATGGAGAAAACCTCTAAACTGGTTGCAATGTATGTAAAATATATGCAGGCTTGGGAGAGAAAAGAAAAAGGGTAGAGAAAGTCCATTTAAAAGATAAAGTAATAAATATAACAAGCCATGTAAAGATGGAAAATACACAAAGAGACTACTGAATTGTGGTTATTGTTGCATTTTCTTTTAATTTTTAACTGTTAATAAGATAACTGCAGAAAAACATTTGATTATAAAGGCTACAGGGTTAAACAAACATATTTTAAAGGTATTTTGACTTTGAAATTTTGGTCTAAGAATATGTTGCTTTGGAAAAGAGGTTGTGCTTCTGTTTCCATAGAATATGAGAACCTGTGGATTGCTTCCAGGCTAATATAGTTTGATCAAGGAAGATGCCCTGAAAAATCTGATGGGAAGAGATGGCCACATCCAGCTTCCAGGCTGCTAAGATGATCCAGCCTCAGGACCCCATAAGACTGCCAGTGCCCTTTAATCAGCAGAAAGTAATAATGGAAAACTACACCCAAATTTTCAAAATATTGTTTATAGATGTTTGTTTTCATTATAAATGTTTAATGGTCATAGTCAATCCTTTTCTAAGAAAAAAAGGGGGATATGATATAGAAATGATTTAAAAAGATAGATTATTGAATTTACTTTGATCACAAAAACTTGTTAATCTCAAAATACTTTACAATGGTATGGATTTTGGTTTACTGATACAAATTTAAGGTCAATTTGTTATATTGTATATATATATATATTTCTACTCTTGTTTAAGGTATTATGTTTATGTAACTCATTAAAAATTGTAATGTATAATTAAAAATTCAGATTAATAGTCATCTATGATAACCAAATATAGTCATGTTAGTTAGGTTTTTTAGGTATTCAATAATATATTTCAACAAGATAGATAATCTTCAAACACCTCAAAGACCTACAGGCTAAAGCATTTAAAATATTTTAAGAACTTGGACTTTTCTAGACAGTGAGACAAGTATGCTTCTTGCAGCACAAATCTACTTCAAGAGAATGATAGGCATTGAAGAAACTCCATGTGGAGTTTACTTTTTTTTGCAGCGTAAGTTAGCCACTGGACAAGAAACTGTTCTTGCCTCAACTGCCTGATAGTCTGCTCTATAAACTGGACATGCAGGATCCATAGAAAAATGACCTCTGAATGTTGGCAGAACAAGAAAAAGGTCCTTCAGGTTCCGGTTCTTCAGAGAAAACTGCCAGACATTTTGCAGGACACAGGGAGAAGCAACTGACAAATTAGGCCAAAATAGATGAAACAGTCCTTCAAATTTCCTGCTTCAAAAAATGTCTGCCAGAAACTCTAGTCCTGAAGGCTAAAGATGGATGCCCCAACATTTCAAAGGATCTTTGGTGACTGTCCAGGCAGCCTGATGTCATCTCTATCATTTCTAGATTTTGAAAGATGGTTGGACTTCTTGTTACTGAGGTAATATTATATTCTTCCATGGCCTTTGAAGTAGTTAAGATTCAATAGCTATAGTTTTTTCTAGTTGTAGTAAAAGGTAAATTAGATGTGAAACTTTGGAATCATAAAGTAGATGATAGAATATTTTCTTTAATTTTGCTAAATACAAATAGACTAGATATTGTAGCTGTAATTCTTACTTAAAGCTGTTTTGTTATATGTAATTTTGCTGTTAAAATTGAAACCTTCCTTTTGAATTAGACAGAAAAAGGAAAGTGATGTGGGATGTCTTTGTGTATGTTGTGAATACCATTGGATAATAAAGGAACTGTTTTGGCCTATGGCAGAGCAACTTAGAAGCCAGTGGGAAATCCAAGCATAGATACAGGAAAAGGAGGGCAGACTCACAAGAGATATAATCCAGTTGCCAAAGGAACAACATGTAAAGAAATTCAGGTAAGTCACGAGCCATGTGGCAAGACAGATTAATGGAAATGGGTTAAAATAAGAAAGATAACTAGTAATGAGCCCTAGTCATAGGTCAAACAGCACATAATTAAGCATCTGAGTCATGGGGGGGGGTGCAAAGCAGCTGCTGGCAAGTCCAGACCTTGGGGCTAGGCTGGGCCAGAAACTCATACTACACTACCAATTCTTAGGATCTGTTTGTGTCCCTTATCCTTTGCCTGGGTTAGAGGTTCCCATGCCTTTCTAGAATTTTGTTTCTAGGTAGGTGTTGGAGATTTAAACTCAGATCCTCAGGCTTGTCATTATTAAACCTCAACAGCTTGGAGCCTCTACACAGCCATGCTTGTTGGTTATTAAATTCTTACATCAGCTGACTTGTCTGTTTAAATATTTTCTAAATGAGACTTTTTTTTTCACTTCTGAGTATGAGGGTTTCCTATAGTCAGCCTTTGTGGCCAGCTGTTGGCAGCTACAGCCAGCAGTTCTCATGTCTCAGTAAGCAGAAGTTCTAGATTAGTTTTTTAAAAGACCAATATTTTATTATAGGTTTTTCTTTTCTCTTTTTATATACAGTCTCTCTGGCCTCTAACTCACAGAGATCCATCAGCCTCTGTGTCTTGAAGGCTGGAATTAAAGACATGGACCACCACATGTAACCCCGGGTGTTGGGCATGTGTGTGTACAGACCTGAATCATAGTGGGGATGGAACCCAGGCATTCCATGTACCAGGTGCCTTCATGGAATCCTGAAAAAATGTCAAGAGCATGCTAGCATGAGTCTTCAAGACCTTAAACCTTGTGTTTCTCCTTGCTATGTGGCTCTTCTCAGGTTTCCCCACAGGGTTACACATGACATTTGGGGGTGGTACCTAGTCTCAGCAAATGTCACTTTCACTATGAAATTGTTAAGACTATGTTTTTGAATCTTTTAAAAAATATTTTTTATTATTTCTTTTTTGGATCCAAGGCTTTTCTGTGTCCCCCTGGCTGTCCTAAAACTTGCTCTGTAGAGGAGGCTGGTCTGGAACTCAGATACCTGCCTGCCTCTGCCTCCCAAGTGCTGGGATTTAGGTGTGTGCCACCACAGCCCTGTTTAAATATTTTAATTAGCACCAGTGTACATATAATGAGTTTCATGGTGACTTTGTAAAACTTAGTACATTTTTTTTTCATTAGGGGCAAAGTTCAAGCCATCATGTACATATATCTGTCAGAGGACAACTTGTGGGGGTTGGTTCTCATCCTCCACCACATGGGTTCTACAAACCAAATTCAGGTTGTCAGGCTTTTACCCACTGAGCCATCTTCATGGCCCAATTCTGATTTTAGCTCCAGGTGCTGAAGTTGAATATAGGGTTCACACATGCTAGGTGCGCTCTCTTCCAGCCAACCCTTCATTTCTGAGACAGCCTCGGAGTGATATTTCTCTTTTTCTTTGGAGATTTTTTTGTTGTTGTTTTAAGTACATGCATGACTGTTAAAAATGGAATAGGCATGTGGCATGTAGCTCAGTTAGTATGATTGCCTGCCAGACACAAATGCTTTAGTCCCATCCCTTGCTTGAAGTGGATTGTACCTTTCATCCCAGCACATGGAAATAGATGCAGAATGGATACTGAGGCCAAAATTTCAGCTCTAAGGATTCTTTTAACTATTAAGGGGAGTGAATGGCATATAATTCTAGCACTCAGAAGCTGGGAGAAAAAAAAAATGCCATGAATTATTGCCCAGTCTGGGCTATACCACAAAACAATGATAAAATTCCATTCAAGATAGTGAGAGCAGGCCTAAGAATTTCAAGTCACTGAAAAACTACTAAACATCAAGCCGACATGAGATAAGTAACACTTTTACTATATCACTCTGTTTCCTGCATGGGAAATAAATATGTAGCAAAAAGAAAAAACACACCCAGGGGCTCTTACAGAATCACTATAGTAGCTAGCTGGCAGTAAGAATGAAAATTATCTATTCTAGATACTAGAAAGGATTGGATCTGAAGTATAAACTCAGGGTAGAAACAAAGTTTTATGTACATGAAAAACTCTAGTTTGATACTTTCAATAATAGTGAATTAAAGATTTTGAATAATTTCACCAGTAGACCAGAACAAACTATAAAGTGATTTTTAATAGTACTATGTGATCTATGAGAGTAAAAAGGGGCTTTTCAAATATCAGATTAGTAGATATTCTTAACATAAACTGGACATATAAATCCAAAATACCAGGTGCTAGAATAATTGAGAATT
Organism: Phyllotis vaccarum; assembly: GCA_033318265.1. Lineage (NCBI taxonomy): Eukaryota > Metazoa > Chordata > Mammalia > Rodentia > Cricetidae > Phyllotis > Phyllotis vaccarum. Next base: position 86,649,143 of record JARWLC010000004.1, on the reverse strand, counting down.
AGTGTCATACCACTTATTATAGTGTCTCAAAAATACCATCTCAGTGTCATCATACTCTCTTACCAGTCAACTGATACTCTACCCAAAAATCCACATTGCATACACACTCAAGAATTATATTTTCAGCAAATAAAATAATCAAACTTTCTGTAACTTGTAGAGCATACATCCTAAGTATGTTACACCATTTTTTTAAATCTAGCTAACAGAAATTAGTTTAAGACAGTCCTAAACAGTCAAAGTGGACCATACAAGTGTTTGTGTTATGAAATATAAATTCAACAAAATAACACTCAATAGCAATTTCTCTCAAAAATACACCAGAAATGTAAAAATAATGGCTTGACAAAAAGCTATAAGACAAGACTTGTTATAATTGTTCAAATATTAACATTTACAAGCACAGATGCTTAGATCATTTGTGTGTGCCTCAGTGTTTTCTAAAATTAAGGATAAGTACCATAGTTGAAACATTAAAACATTAAGAATGCAGACTGCAGATATGTTTCAGCACTTCAAAAGTGTAGATAGGAGTATCAGTAATTCAAGGCCAGCATGGGCCACTGTTTTAAAAGATCAAAAACTAAAAGCATTACTAAGCATCTGGTGAGAAACCTCAGAGGGTAGAGAGGCTTGCTGCCAAGACTGGCCTGAGTTTGATCCCCAGGCACCACATGATAGGAGAGAAAAAACTTCTGACGTCTAATATGCCTCCTACACACAAATATGCAGCTGCAATTGATAAAAAAAGAAAAGAACTTTGAACATTGAGGCAGGAGTATCAAGACCGGGTAAGGCTACTACAATGAAACCTCCAAAAAAAATCAGACTACTTATATTTCAGGCTCACTCTATTGATAAAATATTTCCTGTGTGTGTGTGTGTGTGTGTGTGTGTGTGTGTGTGTGTGTGTGTGTGTGTGTGTTTAACTCAAATGAGAATATTTAACAAATGCAATTTTGTCTGTTATTTTAAAGCATGATTTTTTTAAAAGAAACATATTTGTTTGCACTAGACCAAAAATACTATTAATCAAATTACTGAAATACAAATATCAATATATTAAGTTCTATACCAAATGTTCAACTCCCTTTGTTAAAATGTAATCAAGAAGCTTCATCCTAAGGGAGAGCATTTAAACATCCTTTAAATAAATAAAAAAAAAATGTGACAACTTGGCCTAGCTATATGTGTATACTGTACTATAATATCCATAGACCTAAATTTGGCATTATAAATTAGTTAGCTAAAAAATAACCATTGCGGAAAATTTAATGAAAGTATTGTGACCAAAGCCAAGTTTTAAAGTAATTCATCCCATAGTAAACACTACCAAATAAGATTTTAGTTTGTCTTCTGAATTTAGAACTTACCAGCAGAGAATTTCCAAATCCCTATCAATAGTTTTCCATCTTATTTCTTCTTTGTAAAATTGTAATAATAGAGATACTATTTATGCTACTTTCTAGTGCCAACATGAGAAAGCAGAGACATGGGATCTCAAGTACTAAGATTAAAGGTGTGTGTCACCACCACCTGATTTTATTTGGCCTTTAATTCACAGAGATCTGCCTCCCTCTGCCTCCCAAGTGCTGAGATTAAAGGTGTGGTTACCACTCCCTGACCTCTATGGCTAAATCTGTGACTGGCTCTGTCCTCTGATTTCAATGCAAACTTTATTAGATACACTATATATCACCACATATCCCCCTTAGAGGAAGTTAAAGACTAAATAATAATAGTTATAGTTTTCTTAGTTACAGAGTCAGTAAAGAGACTCACTAAAGAGATATAAAGTATTTCAATTTGAATGACATCAAAAGATAGTTTTGGATGGTAATACAAGTTAGATAGAACACTTTAGGTACAATCCTGTGGACTCACCAAGATAGAATAAATAATGAACTATTTTATCTGAATTTGTCAGTTGTTAATGAACTAGACATTATTGGTATAATTATTGCCTGTATATATTCAGTTATTGTATTCAATGTATATAGTTTTTCTTATATTAGTTATGACTTTCTTTTTATTTTTGATAAAAAGGTGATATTGATTTTAAGGCAAGCTTTATTAGATATACAATATATCACAAGTCAATAATCTGATTATAAGAGATGGGCAGTTCAGGAACCCTCTCCACCATTGCTTGGAGTCTTAGCTGGGGTCATCCTTGTGGATTCCTATGAGGTTCCCTAGCACCAGATTTCTCCCTAACCCCAAAATGCCTCCCCATTAAGATATCTCTTTCATCACTCTCTCACACCCTCAACCCAATCGCTCATGCTTCAATCCCCCCAACCATCTTTACTCCCAGTTCACCCAGATCTCTTCTACTATACCCAGAAAAACTCTCAATCACCATAGAGGAAGAAAACAAGCTATTTTAAGACAAAACAATACCTATCCACAAATTCAGCCCTAGAGGGAAAACTCCAACCCAAGCAAGTTAGCTACACCCACAAAAACACAGGCAATATCCCACAACAGCAAAACCCAAAGAAAGAAAACACACACCCACACCCCCAAACACACACCAAAACCAAAAACTAACAAGAATTAAGAATCTCTGCTCATCAATATCTCTTAATAGCAATGGGCTCAATTTGCAAAAAAAAAAAAAAAAAAAAAAAAAAAAACCAGAATGGATATTAAAAACAGGGTCTATCCTGCTGCATACAAGAAACATGAACTTGAAAGAAAGACATTACCTCAGAGTAAAGGGTTAGAAAACGTTGTTTTAGTCAAATGGACCTCAGAAGCAAGGTGGTATAGTTATCCTACATTTAACAAAATATACCTCAAACTAAAATTGATCAAAAGAGATGGAGAAGGATGTTTGAAGTCTCAACATCTATGCCCCAAATACAAGGACATGTACATTTGTAAAAGAAATATTACTAAGACTTAAATCACACATCAAACTCCACACATTACTAGTGGGAGACTTCAACACCCTACTCTCATCACTGGACACAATGGCCAGAAAGAAACTTGATAGAAACAAAGAAACTAACATATTATGGCTCAAATGGACTTAGCAGACATCAACAGAACACTTCACCCAAACACAAAAAAAAAAAACAACCATAACTTCTCAGCACCTCAAGAAACCATCTCTAAAATTGATCACATACCCAATCACCACCAACAACAAACTACATAAAGCCTAAAAATTCATGGAAACTGAACAACTCTCAACTAAATTACCACTGGGCCAAGTAAGAAATAAAGAAGTTAAAGACCTCCTAGAATTCAATGAAAATTAATCCATAACATACTCAAATTTAAGGGACACTATGAAAGAAATGCTAAGTGGAAAGTTTTATAGCACTCAGCGTCCATATAAAAAACTTGGAAAAATCTCACACTATCAACTTCACAGCTCTAGATCAAAAAGAAGAAAACTCATCTAGGAGAAGTAGAGAGCCAAAAGTAACCAAACTCTGGGCTGAAATTAATAAAATAGAAACAAAAAAGAACAATACAAAGATCAATGAAATGAAGAGTTGGTTCTTTGATAAAATCAACAAGATAGATAAACCTTTATCCAAACTAACCAAAAGGCAGAGAGGGAATATCCAAACTAACAAAATAAGAGATAAAAAGAGGGACATAACAACAGACACTGAGGAAACCCAAACAATCACTAGTTCATACTTTAAAAATTCATACTCCACAAAATTTAAAAAAAAAAATCTGAAAGAAATGGACAATTTTCTTAATAGATACCAAATACCAAAATTAACTCAAGGCCAGATAAGCAACTTAAATAGACCTATATCCTCTAAGGAAATAGAAGCACTCATTAAACGCCCCCCCCCCACCCTGGAAAAAAAGCCCAGGGCCAGATGGTTTCAGCACAGATTTCTATCAAATCAGAGAAGAGCTAATACAAATAGAAACAGAAGGGACATTGTCAACTTTTAAAAATGAGTCTACAGTTACTTATGCCCAAACTATACAAATACTCAGCAAAGACATAGAATTACAATCTCCCTCATAAATATTGATGCAAAAATAATACAATACTGCCAAACTAAATTCAAGAACACATGGAAAAAATCATCTACTATGAGCAAGTAAGCTTCATCCCAAAGATGCAGGTGTGGTTTACCATACAAAAAAAAAAAAAAATCAGTCAATGTAATACACCATAAGAACAAACAAAAACATGATCATCACATTAGATGTTTAAAAAAAAAAAAAAAAAAAAAAAAAGCCTGTTAGACACGTAAAAACGACTTAATCATGCACTCTACCCAAGGCTCTACTTGATAACCAGAAACCAGTGATACCACTCACTCCAGATAACCAGACAGTTTGAGAATCCTATGGTGTTCACTGGACAGTATATAAACAGGGACCAAGAGCAATGCTCTACTATGCACTTGTAGAGAGACATCACCTTGATCAGCCCTGGTGCTAGAGCACCTCTCCCAGGTTTCTGACCCTTGAATCAGAGACTTTGTTAGAGACTGAACCTGAACTTGAGCTAAGATACATCACACAGGTGAACAGCCTTGGTAAGATAGTCTTAGGACTATAGCTGAAAAACTTGAGTATGAATTGTATATGACCACCAGCATAATAAAATATAACTTGTTATACTAACTAGGCATATATACCTTCTTGGTCACAAAAGTTGGTATCACTTTCCTATGACTGATGATTAGATGTAAGCCTGTATCTGAGTGAGAAAAGAAAACTTTTCCAAACCAAATGCAAAATAACAGATTTGTTTATGAAAACAAGGTATAATTTGTATTATACATCTAAAGCAACTTGATTTTGCTCTAATTGCTTTATAAGTCACAAGAACTTTCAAAAACAAACTTATTCCCAGTTTTATGTGTATGTTTGTTTGTTTGAAAGAATGTCTTCCACATGTGTACAGATGACAAACCAGAAAAGAGGCTATTAGATCCCTTGAATCTAGAGTAGCAGATGGTTATGAGTCTCCTGAATCTGAACTCAGGTGAGCCCCAAAAAGAATTTGTGTTGAGGACCTATTAAGCCCCTAATACTTTTTATCCAATAATCTAAAAGTCTTTCACAGATTAACAACAATGAAACCTTAATAAATAAAGTATATAACTGATCCTTGGGAGCCTGATCCATCAATATTAGGACATTGTTTACAATCAATTTGCACCATAAATTGAATACTATCCAAAGACAATCTCCAAAAATTTATAATAGGAAAGCTGATTCCAAAGCTACATGCAAAGTAGACACACTCAAAATGCTTGATGGGATTATGAAAATAAAAAAAGAGTACACAAATTGATACAGTGTGGCTTCTATATTTACTGCAAAAGCTACAATAATCAAGAATGTGTACAATATTTGTGAAAGAATAGAAGATGGAGAGAAAAAGTCAAGAACAAAGGCAGAAAAAGAGTCAACTTCTAGTTAAAAAAAAACTAAAGGAAATTCAGTCAGAAAAAGTGTGATCCTGATCAGTGTTACCCAGATACCTATGATTCTAGGTATACAGAAATTAATAAGCACAGATTTCACAATTCTAACAAAATTAATTCAAAGTGACCCTCAAACTATTAACTTTCTGACCCTCTAGCAACTAATATTTCTTCCAGAGAGGCCCCATGCTCAAGAGCCTTCTCTGCAAATAGAGGTGATCTCCTCCAGAGCCTACTATGGCTCTACAGCCTCTCTGTTGCCTTGTGCTTTCAGGCAAACCCAGCCCCAATGATGCCTAGTCACAAAACAATGTGGAAGAATAATTTAATGTTTACTTCTGCCACATGGATTATGTCACAAAATGTGGCATCTGCCCTATTCACCTGCCCAACACCATGCAAACCTGAGATACTGCTACAGTTCAGAAACTCCTTTTGTCTCCTGAAACTGAACTTCATTAAATCACACCAGGGTGTCTGGCAGTAGCAGAAAACTGAAAACATTCTAATTATATATTGCTGAAGAATGATGCCCATCACCTTCTTTCTATCAGTTTCTAAACTATCTGTAACACTTATAAAATCAAACCTAAACATGGAATGTAACAGTCAGAACTTCTAGAAGCTGTCTTTAGGTTTTCCAATTTGTCTCCCCACTGCACAATAACAGTGTGCTCACTGGTGATATTACAAGCTCATAGCCTCCCATGCCAGGATGGCAGAGCCTCCCATTTCCCAGGGAATTTACATTTAGCAAAGCCTGGAGGCCAGGGTTCACTGCCCAGGTCACTACAGGAATCAACTGAACCTCAGTCTGGTTTATGGTTCATCCAAGCTCAAGAAGTTCTGACAGCTCAGGCAACCCTCTTTTCCTGGTCTGGGGACAATGACCCCCACACTCCTCATGTCGTGGCTTGTGGTCTTCCTTACAGCTACCTACAGCAGAAGATGAAAAACCTGGAAAGAAAACCTGTAAGCTACCTCTCACTGGTGCTCTTGATTGCTAAGCCCTCTCAGAGTCCATCATTAGCAAGGACCACCCAGCTGGGCTTCAGGACATTAGCAGATCTATACTTAAGTGAGCAGAGAACAAATAATTTAGCACAATCCCTCCCTCCCAGGTTTGCCTTTCCACACTGCAGTTGGACAGGACCCTAATCTGGGAAGTTTGTAGTTTAGTAAAATCTTCCATTCTCCCAGAGCATTTCTTGTTCCTCTTCCAAGGCACAGGGTTTGTGCATTTCTTTACACACTCAATGTTCAGTGCAGCCAACTCTTTATAGCTGGGAGGTCTGAGGTCCTGCAACCAAACACAGGTCACATTCAAACAGTAACTGTAGATAAAAAGAAGCCATAGATTATAACACAATGAAAGGTCTATGGGAGACAGAAGAAAGGTAGTTCAAAGAATGTAATTATAATCCCCAAATTTTCTGTTAAAAAGATGAAACAGGCTTTATGGCCATGTGCTCCAGAGACTAAGAATTTGTATTAGAGCACACCAAGGACTACACCAAGGACTACTGACATCATTCCTCTCCAGGTATACATCTTAAATCTGGGAAACAGTTATATTCGGCAGGGCTACACCACTTTATTTAGTTCTTCTATTTAGGCTGAACTGGTATAACTACAGTAATTTGATTTCCTGATAAGTTAAGTTCTTTATCCAGCTTCTTGATTGCCTGGTCTGTGGACCAAAGAAATGAATCATCTAACATTGATTACCTCACTATTCATTGTTAATGTCAACTATTGTCACAGCAGGAAGCTTTTACCCTCTTTCTTGCCCATCCCTTTTTCTGCTGTGACTACACCTGCTTTCCAGTTGGTCAGTGAACTCAGTTCTTTCATAGGTCTTCATTTGTAAATTTACAACAAAATCTAGAGAAGTTTTCAGATACTCATTCACTGGTCTATATTTCTTTCCCTCAGGCCAGTCAAGGTCCAGGCTAGGAGTTTTAGGACTGTCTTTCTAGCACTAGGAAGCAGAGGCAAGATTAGGTGTTCAAAATAATTCTCAATTATAATGTTGAGCTATAGGATACATTGATCTAAACCAGTGGGTCTCAACTTTCCTAATTCTGTGACCCTTTAATACAGTTCCTCATGATGTGGTAACCCAAACTATAAAATTATTTTTAGTGCCACTTCATAACTATATTTTTGCTACTGTTATGAATTCTAATATAAATATCTGTGATTTCTGATGGTCTTAGGGCAGTCCTGTGATAGGGTCATTTGATTCCCCCACCCAAAGAGAGCCATGACCACCAAGGTTGAGAACCATTGCTCTAAACTGATATAACTAAATGAATAAATAAATAAATAGCACTTAAGGAAAAATAGAATAAAATTATTAAACCAGGAAACATTAAAAAATAAAAAATAGTAGTAATGCAGTTAAAGAAAATAAATTTTAAGAATTATACTACTAATTGATGTTTTAAAATGATAAAAATAATTGGAATAACACTTAACTATACTGACTTAGAAATAAAGTAGGCACTTCCCTGGTAGAAAGAATGCCATTAATAAAAGATTGTATAACTTTGTCCCATGTAAAACGTTAGCAACTGGGTACTATAAACTGACCCAGATTTACAGTAACTGGCCTGTGTCTCAAACCTCTCAGCTGATTTACTATATCAACCTGAATCTATATAACTGCATAGAAGATTTTCTAACTGAAAACTGAATGCTTTGTAATTCAAGATACCCGCGCTAAATTATACACCCAATTCTGTCTGTTTTCATTCAAGTAAAAGAAAATAGGGCATTCAGGGAAATTACAGAGAAAGTCTCATCAGTCCTTTGCAATGGAGATTCCTGCAGCTCCCTGCCTTCAATATCAGTCTGTGATGCACCTATTGTCTAGTCTGTTTCCCTCTGCAGTATACACAGTACACTGTTCCTCCTCTTTTGGTCTGAAGGGAGAAGCCATGTTCCACACACAAATCCTTTCCCTGTTCTGCAAAGGTCAATTCACTATGTGACTCAAACTGGTAATTTTAGAACTCTGTGGTGCTACAGATATAAGATGTGTAACCCAAGATTTAGGGTGGTTAATTGGGAGGCTAATAAGAGCAATGCCCTGGGGAGCTACACTCAGGGCTAAAGTCCACCTCAACCAACATAGGAGACCTTGACTCAAAATCACTTTTCAAAAACACTGGATATGCAACTGTCCTAGAATTAATAAACCTTTATGGCACATCAGGACCTAACATTGGCAGTGGCCTTGTAGTATAGTCCCTTGAGCAGCATTTAGAGGTTGGTCTTTTAATGGAGGGCTGGCTGGGCCCTTCTGGTGGTAAATAAAGATCTCCTTTGTTATGGGAATGTAGCTGCTGAATCTTGGGGAGCAAACCTTTTGCATCTTATACTAATCTCTAACATCACGGGCAAGGTAAGCATAGTACTTACTCTTGGAGGATATGGGATACAGCCCTCCCTTACCTAACTAAGTTCTACTTTGTAAGTTAATGTCTTCTAAGAACTTGTAAATCTTTATACCATCAGTTCTATTACCATCAGCCCCACTGGTCTACATCACAGTTTAGCAATGGAGTGCAATACTGCACAGGAGATACTAGTTACAAGCTCCTCAGAATTAATTCCAGACATATCCTAAACTTAAATGTTAAAGATGTAGAATTTCTGGAAGGTACAGAAGGACCAGGGCTCTCCTAGTTTGGCAAATCTGTCTTCCAAGAAACAATGCAAGCACTAAGGGTGACGGCATTTTATAGTGATGTCAAAAGGATATTTCAAAGTCCCACTCCAAATGCTCTGCAGCCAGCAAACTGAAGTTACTACCAGCCAGTCCTGGAAATTGCAAAGACCATGCAGGATCATGTTGGGCCAAGCAGAAACAGGCAGGAACAAGCCAAACTCTGCATCTGGCCATTGGCTGCTGCCTAGCCGCGGGAGGACCCACCACACTGGTCCCATGGCTCAACTGTTCATTCCTCCTAGTCTGGGAACAGCCACCCCTTGCTCACCATGTCCTGGTTTCGAAGCTTGATTTTGCTCTCTGCTCAGCTACCTGCAACAACACTTGCAGCACAGCACATAAAACTACTGACACCAGCTTCTCTTCAAAGCCAAGCCTGAAGCCAGCAGCCGGAAGGACCCTGCACCACTCCTGACTGGCAGGTCGGCTGGACGGTCTGATTGGTTAATGAGGCCTGAATGACAAGAGCACCTCCCATAGGGTTGCGCTGTGCTTAAAGACACAGCACAGTGACTCTTAATCCTGCCTTCCACCCCAGACAAACATCTTTTTTAGAGCATTTCAATAACACTTGCCCGGCTCCAATAACAGACACTGCTATCCTTCTGCACTCCATAGCCACTTCCCCTTCTTCCTCCTGAAGACAACGTGGCTCGCTAGATTATACAGCCCACTATACTATATGGGGTAGAGTGATTCCCTGTCACATAGCTGTAAGGGTGCCCAAATATTAACAACTAAAGAGAGGTTTAAGAACACAAAAGATGATGTTTGGTATGTGACTTCACATTGAGGTCACGTGAACCGAAGATACATTAAAAACACCAACAACAGGTTTTCAAAAGGACTTCAGAAAATAAAGTCAAAGCTCACAAACAGATCAGAAAGCTGGATGTTGGCTCCATTGCTTTAGGAGTTTTATTCCTGAAATCCAGAGCAAACTGTAGGCAAATGAAGAATAGTAAAAAGTAGCCTTTATGGAAAATTGAATACTTAGAGATAATGGAGGTAGGAAGAATGTGTTTATGAGCAAGCACTACTGTTAGCCAGCAAATCTTTCTCAATGGAAAGGTCGGGGGGTGGGGGGAAGGCAATGACACGCAACTACATTATTCAAGGTTCTTTACATGAAAAGGACTAATAAAATGAATCTCTCCATGTATGTAGAAACTGGATTATATTAGAATGTCTTGTAAACTGTGGTTCAGGTAATTCAATAACGGCTGCTTCCAACAGAAATTTGAAAAGTCCAGTAGTTGTTCAGTCCATGAGACTGGATATTACAGATGGTCCTCAGTATATACCAACATCCCAAGGAAATAGGCTTTAATGCTAATAAAGGAATAAACTTGGTAGACAGAGCTATGGCAAGCAGACAAAGAGAAAGCTTCCTTCTTCAATATCCCTTATATATGTAGGTGGTCACCAGAAGATGTCATCCAGATTAAATGAATCTAATGCATTATTTGTTTGTTTGTTTGTTTGTTTTGATGTTTTTGACACTGGGTTTATCTGTGTAGGCCTGGAATGCATTCTGTAGAACAGAATGGCCTCAAACTCAGAAAATTCAACTGCTTCTGCCTCCTGAGTACTAGGATTAAATGTATGTTCACCAAGCAGCTGAAGGTGAATATCACCTCAAATGATCCAGATTAAAAATGGTTCTTTAAGCTCCTTTAAGAGCTCCAGCACACAAGAGAGAATCTTTGTTCCCAACCCTCAGCATCTGATTGTAGCAGCACTTTGCTTCCTCTTTAGTCCACTGGGTCTGCACCTGGCACTAGTTCTGAGACAAAATCTTTCCTAGTCTACCATCTCACCTCAGCTTCCCAAATTCTGAGATTACACATGCCTCCTGCTGTGTCTGGGTGGCATAAAGATGTAAAACAATTCCCACCTTCTTAGGCCCTTCATTCTCCTGGGAATAATAAAACTGTCAGTCAGCAGTACTTATTTCACCTAACGCATCTCTAAGGATGGTCTCTGGGTAGGGTTGGAAGTGGACACACTAATATGAATGAACTGTCATAATCATGCCACAGGTGAGCTTGTGTCAGATAGATTGGTTCTGAAGCCAGCCTCTGAACATAAATGAGAAGTCCTGACACTGTTGATCAGTGTTATGTTGGCCTATAGAAAAGAGTAGCATGAAAACCTTGCACTTGCATTCAGGCCAGTTTTTGTTCAGGTTCTGCAGCCTGCTGCTCTGGAGTCAGGTGTTGAACACCAGTGAGTATGTTTTGTTTCAGTTTCAAAGCAAAAACAGAAAATCTCCCTGGGCTCCTCAGATAAAACACTGGTTCATGTGCTTGACCTCCCACAGTTCACTTTAGTGTGCAGTCATGGGATGTGTAGTCTTTATTGTGTCAAGGCCATGAATGTCTTAATCTGTTATACTTCAGGCCCCAGGGCCACTGCTAGGAAGAACAGAGCTCAGGAGCTGAGAGTGGGAAGAGTCAGGGCAGAGACATTCCAGGAGCTTCAATGAAGGCCTGAGGCTTAGGCCATCTTTGTTACTTAGGAAAGAGGAGAGAGAAGTTCTGAGTGGCTACCACTTCTTGTAGCCATCAAGTCATTAGATGCCCTTTCTCATTCTGCATATATATGCCAGGCTGCAGATTTGAGAGTTTCCTGGTTGAAAGCAGGAAAGCACAGGGCTTTCAGTCTGACACATAATGGGTGTTGACAGTCTGGTCCTTTTGTCTTTGCCTTTCTTGCCCAATGCCTGCTTCAACTAACGCCAATGTAGCCTGGAAGCCAGGAGTTGGTAATGAAGTCTTTTAATCACAGCACTCCAGAGGCAGAGGCTGGAAGATTTCTGAGTTTGAGGTCAGTCTGATCTACAGAGAGAGTTCCAGGATAGCCAGGGATTACAGAAAAAAAAACCTATCCTAAAAAAACCAAAATAGCAGTAACTGGAGAATCGAGATGAAGCAAGAGTCCTCTTTGTGTCCTTGTAGACTGTCCTTTCTGTTTAGATTGAGATCCTCTTTTGGTGGTGATAGAGAGACTGGGTTCCTTTTATCCAAGGCTGGGCCTGAACTTGCTAAGTAACTGGATGATCTTAAACGTCTATGGCTCAGGCACATTACACTTAAATCTTAACTCAACCCATTCTCATTAATCTGTCCTGCCATGTGGCCCATGCTCATCTGTGTTCCTTACATGTTTCTTCTTTGGTGGCTAGGTTGATCTGTCTCTGACTCCGCCCTTCTTTTCCTACCTATCTGATTCCCCACCTACTTCTTCTATGGTACGGATCATGGGCCAAAGCAGCTCCTTTATTTAAAGTTTGATATTCACAGCATACAGAAAGACATTCCCATATCAGGGCCCACCTCCACGTGGGAGCTCTTTAGATAAGCATTCCCTCTGTTGGACATAGTCTTGCCCCTTAAAAACCTTCTTGTGTCTTGACTGTAGCTGCAGAAGTTCAACAGCTCATGGGGGTTCCTTGCTGGGAAATAAGATGTCTCTTGCCCAGGAAGTCCTTTTGCTATACCCACCAAAGGGTCCTGTTAAGGTCTCCAGTGCATGGCATGCCCATTCTTTTTTGGAGATAGAATGACCAGAGCAAGGCATTGCCTCTCAGGCCTCCATCAGGATGAGTCACTCTCCTGGAATAAGGACCTATTTTTAACTCTGGTTCTGCGCCTGACTTGCAGACACATTTTGATTCCAAGGCTTGTCTCTTTGTTCTGAAACTTGGAGTGTGGCCTTCTGTCACTCTGTCTCTCTCTTCCCCTCTCCTACAGGGCTAACCACAGCAGGTCTACTAGAAACTACTAAAACAGGGAGGCCTCTACTGTCAGCCCATCAACTGTGTTTCAAGCAGGCAGATTGAAAATAATGCCAATACATTCTCTCCAGGTGCTTATCTGAGTTAGAATGCAGGTGACAAGACCTATATTAGTCTGTTATTTTTATAATAAAATATCTGAGGCTCGGTGACATAAGAAATGGAAATGTGTTTACATAGTGTTTTCGAGGCTGGAACATTCTATATCAAGTTACCAGCACCTTCCTAAAAATCTTCATTGTGGGCTCCTCTGGTTAAGGGTCATGTAGCCTTTCCCCTTTCTCCACTTGTGATTGTCTGGGAAATTGAACTTTAGGGCCTCAAAATACTGAATATATACTGAAATATACTATATTCTTAGCTTTTAATTTTGAAGAAAGTTTTACTGTGGGTAAAATGTCACGAAGTAGGACAGCATACTGATGTGTGTGTGTGTGTGTGTGTGTGTGTGTGTGTGTGTGTGTGTGTGTGTAAGAGTCAATGAATATAGGAAACTTAAGTGTTGAGCTATTTAAAGAAGTTGCCATAGCTACCCAACCTGCAGCCACTATACAACCCTAAAAATCCCCTTAACTGTGTAGAGTATAATTGCTAGCAAGGGCAGCTCAAGCTTATGATGATGCAAGCTGGTGGTGGACAATATGTTAAGCATCTTTTGTAATACATCCTTGCTTCTGGAGTAAACTTTATTCTCTGTGAGAGAGACATGGGGCCCTCTCATCTCCGGTTCTGGAATAGACAATAAGGATTTTAGCAAATTTACACATAACTATTGTACTATTAATATTTATCTTTTACATCTGTCAAGCTTAATGAGGGCAAATCTTGGAGCATTAATTTAACATGTTGTAAGTAGGTTGAATAAGGATGTGCCAGTAATAAGTCATCCATATAATGTACCAAGGTGATGTCTTCCATATCTTAGAAAAAGAACACGAAAGTGTTTTGAGAGACTGGAATAATTTCTACTAAAATACAAATTTCCCAGACTAGAGCCCTATCTGCCTCTAGGGTAAAAGGGCAGAGCTGGAAGGCCTGTGCTGCCTTGTCATTTAATCTCTGCTCATCTATCATGGAAGCTGCTATTGTCCTAATACTAGGTATTGAGGGACTCTGGGCAAACCTAGCAATCAGGAGCACTATTAAGAGGCAAAGTGCAGGTTTTTCTAGGGCTCTCTAATGCAGCTATAAGCAGCTATGAGGGAGACCAGAAGCCATGGCATGGTGAGTGGAGGCCCATTGTGTTACGTTATAATAACATGTATACCAGATGTGGCAGACAAATGGTGACGGATGGTGGCTCGATACTCCATTTGGGCATGGTGGAAGGCAGAGTGGTGATTATGGAGAGAGGAAGAAGAGTGAGAAGGGGAAAGAAGAAGGGAGTCAGGGGTTGAGGAGGGCTCCTTCTGGCAGGGGCGGGGGGATGAAAGAGGGGAAATCAAATGCGAGAATTCTTCTTAAATGGAGCTTGATATCAACTCAGTGGTGCCAGGATAATTACCATTGTCCAGGTGTAGCTTCTGGGGATGGAGCAGAATCCTGACACATTGCCTTCCATGTAGGAGCACAGGTTGTCTGAGCTGGGAGATGTGTTTATAATATCACTGTCCTGTGTGCACACACAAGCATTGTTTTTGTGTGTGTGCAGTGGGAAGACATGAGGGAAACTGAAAATCTGTTTGGAGAAATTCTCAACATTGCATTCCACACTGAGTTTTTATGATAAGTTTTATGAATTGTTTATAAACTATTAAAAAGAAAGTTTATCCTTCAGAAACAGTTAGAGTACTTTAAACTTTCCTCTACCACCAGGGTAATATAATTTAAGGGAACAAAAGGAATGTCTGAGCTGCAGAGGTTCCTTGAGTGTTTATAGTGTTGAACAGAGAGATAGGGCAGATTCTACACCTTGTGTCACAATCCATGTGGCAGGAAGCAAACATTCTTCAACATTGTTTTGTGGTGGGTTGTAGGGATATTTTCAAATATAATAAAAAACAGTCAGAGATATCAGAACAGATCCACCTCCTCCAGTCTTTGTTTTTTGATTTTTCCAGACAGGGTTTTTTGTGTAACAGTGCCAGGACTTTCTTTAAAGACCAGGCTGGCTTTGAACTCACAGAGATTCTCTTGCCTCTACTTCCCAAGTGCTGGGACTAACAGTGTGAGCCATGGCTTCTTCTGCCTGCTCTGTTTTTCTGTGTTTGCCTTAAGTACTTTCTTGGCTCAGTTAAGGCGTGGCACCACCAATGCCTGCCCAGGAGCCTGTAACTCCTTCTGTAAACTAAGATGACCTCAAACTCAGATTGAATTAATCACATCCATTTCCAGCGAGAGCTCTAGAGTATGGAGCCTCTGTTTGACAGAGAAATCAGTAACATCTAGAGGCTCACAGCAGTTTAGGAGTCATTCTGAATTACTTTGAGGAGGTTATGAAATGTGCATTTATTTGGTTTCTATACCTGTATAATCATAGGTAACATTGATCAAGTTCACAACTCCTGGTTGAGTTTCCCTAGATCTTTTGATGAAAGCTTGCCTATGTCTTTGTGCTTTTCGTTCTTGTGCATTATTTATTGTTGTAGATTTAAAAAGTCACACTACTTTAATGTGTGTGCCGTTTTTTCTTAATCCGATTGAGAATTCTGAGTTTTTCAAATGGCACACAGCTTTGTACTCAGCTTTTCCATTTTAATTTATTAAAAATTTTTCTGTGAATTATAATGAATCTATGCTGTGAATTGAGCATAACTAACATCATTTTGTTGTTTTAGAAAATATGCCATTTTGATACTGTTGTTTGCAACTGTATAAAAAATTAAAAGAACCATAGAACCTTGGATTAGGGTAAGGGTCAGGGTCGGGGTCCGCTTTGGAGCCAGGGTCCGGGTGGGGGGGGTCAGGGGTGGGGGGCAGGGGGGGTCCAGGGGCAGGGGGCGAGGGTGGGGGCAGGAGTGGGGTCGGGGTCAGGGTCTGGGGTCAGGGTCAGAGTCAGGATAAGGGTCAGAGTTAAGGGTCAGGGTGGGGATCAGGATTAAGGGTCGGGGTTAAGGGTCAGGGTGGGGGTCAGGGTTAAGGGTCAGGGTTGGGGTCAGGGTTAGGGTTGTTGTTAGGGTTAGGGTTAGGGTTGTTGTTAGGGTTAGGGTTAGGGTTGTTGTTAGGGTCAGGGTTAGGGTTGTTGTTAGGGTTAGGGTTGTTGTTAGGGTTAGGGTTAGGGTTGTTGTTAGGGTTAGGGTTAGGGTTGTTGTTGGGGTTAGGGTTAGGGTTAGGGTTGTTGTTAGGGTTAAGGTTGTTCTTTGGGTTAGGTTTAGGGTTGTTGTTAGGGTTAGGGTTGTTCTTAGGGTTAGGGTTAGGGTTGTTATTAGGTTTAGGGTTAGGGTTGTTCTTAGGGTTAGGGTTGTTGTTAGGGTTAGGATTGTTCTTAGGGTTAGGGTTAGGGTTGTTGTTAGGGTTATGGTTGTTGTTAGGGTTGTTGTTAGGTTTAGGGTTAGGGGGTCATGGTTAGGGTCAGGGTTAGGGGGTCAGGGTCAGGGTAAGTGTTACTGTTAGGGTTGGTTAGGCTTAGGGTTAGGGTTATGGTTGATAAGATTAGGGTTAGGGTTAGGGTTAGGTTCTGGCTGGTGTAAGCCCTAATCTACAAAACCATTTTCTAGCACTTACTCTCATTTTCACTACAATTGACAAGTGAGTACCAACACAACGTTCTGATTTGAAAATGAGAGCCTATTCAAAGGAAAAGCAGTTCAGTTCATAACTATGCCTACTAGGAAAGGCTTTCTTAGAAAGCTGCCTGTCAGACATAAGATTAGCGACAGTGATTCTTTAAAGGAGTAAACAGAAATATGCATATTAAACAAATGTACTGAGGTAGGAACAGTAATCCTATACAAGTAGTTATAATAATAGGACATGATAATAAAGTGGATAAAGAAGATGATTTCATAAATGACAGTAAAAGATCAGTAATACTATCTAACAATTCGGGATGTGTTAAAAGTTAAACCTTTGCACTTAACACTTCTCTCTGCTTTGTTGTTCCCTCTGCTATCTTTAAGTTCTAATTCATTCTTGAACTGAAATAGGATGATAAAATTAGAAGAAACAGTATGTCAAACAAAGTTTTAAAACTATTTATTTTTCAATTAAAGACAAGATGCTAAATAAAAGTAATTATTGGATTGATTGATAACATCCTGCCCTCCCCCCATTCTTTATCTTAAAGTGGAAGGATGTAAGAGAAATATACACACTGTAGAGTCAGTATGATCAGAAACAACCTGCTCCCCACCTCAACATACACTAATTCCCTATGCTAAAATGGAGAGACACAGGAGAAACACGCACATTATAGAGAGGCACAACAGCATATTTAAGGGGATAAGATCTCTGATGCAAATGATTATCTATAAAGCTAGTATAAAGTTTTTCTCTCTAATCTCATGTTTTCATGCTTTAAATTCTAAATGATGTAATCTACACTAGCCTGAGGATCTGATGAATGAGTCAATGGGTCAAAGTACTTGCTACCATCTCTACTCTGAGTGTCATCCTCAGGACTACCGGTAGATGGAGAGAACCAGCTTTTGCAAGTTCTTTTACCTACATATAAATAAACATAATTTAAAAACTCGTATTTTATAAATACAATCCCATAGGTGGGGTAGCAGAGTTAGAGCAGTAAAAGATTCTCAATGAATGTGTAGACTTGTAAGAACATAACCAAAGATCTCTGTACAGCTCAAAATAAACCAATACGATAAGCAGCCATACTTAAAATGCAATGGCAGAACCACAGGGGTGACAGTGAACTTTGGAGACACACTCATTAGTGGGGACCCAATGATGCATGGTCTAAGGAAAATAGAAACTATTCATACAAATTCTCCCTCCCATACTAGAATTTTTCTGGGAAGAAGGTTGTTGTTATTCCTTTGCTTATGCTTTGGTTTCTTAGCACATCAAAACCAGTTTAATTTTCTTAACTGAAGCATTTTCCTAATAGGAATTTTGAAGGAAAAAAAGTAGTATCTTATGAAATATTCATTCACTACCCTTTTAAATTGTTTTTAAAACAGGGTTTTGCTGTGTTAATCACATGGCTCAAGTCATCCCCTTGCCTCATTCTTCTAAATCCTTGGGAATACAGGGGACCATTACTGTGTCTCTCTCTTCTAAGGAGCAAGATGGGCAGTAGTTTTAAAGAAACTAAGCTTTCATAAAGAGAACTTCCTCTAAAGTTTTTCTGCCAACGTTTAAAGCTGGAAACAATGATGTCTACCTGCTATCCCCAAAGGGCTCTTCTGAACAGGAGCTGACACACTATGTAGATTGGCACTTTGCCAACGCCAACACATCTGAGTCCTTGATCCTAACCACTTGGTACCCTCTCCAGCCCTCCTCTTTTCAGCATTTCCCTCTAACTCCCACAGTCCTTTGCTGCTCACCTGCAGATGTGTCTACCTCTGCAATCTTAACAAACACATTGAAACTCTCTTCAACCAAGAAGCCCATGAATGTGGCTCTCCTTCCTTCCCAACCCTTAGAATGAAGCCCTGGCAAGAGGTCTCCACAGCCTCATTTTTTTTCCTTATTCCTCGGTAGGACTCGGATTCCCAGCTGCACCACTATTATAACTGTGGCTAATTTCTGAGCTTACTTCACTCGGCACTCTGTACCTAACTCCCCTGTGGTGTGTGACAGTGTTCCAACTTCCCTTTAGACTACTTGTTCTCAACCTTCCTAACACTGTGACCCTCTGATACCGTTCCTTGTGTTACGGTGACCCCCCAACTATCAAGTTATTTCGTTGATATTCAAAACTGTAATTTGTTGCTGTTATGAATTGTGTGTAAATGTCTGATATGCCAAATTTTTTGCGTGCAACTGCAGAGGGGCCATGGCCCACAGGTTGAGACCCTCTCTGCTTTAGCACCTTTTGAACAATATCCTCGCAGTGTGCTCCAGGCATGCAGGAGCTCTCTCCCTGGTGTTTCTACTAGCTTCTCTAACTCACCTCCCATTCCCGCTGTGGCCCCACAGAAGTCAAACACCAATATGCTGAGAACTCTATTTGAGCTACTTCCCTCTCTCACTCTTCCCAGCCATTTCCCTGACTATAACAATCACCTAGAGAGAGACCAACAGACATTCCTCCCATTAAAATCACCCTCACATTGTAGGTCTACACCTAGGTATTCACTGACTATATTCTTTACATATATCATTTCAAGAGTAAATTGCCTAAGATTATTAATTTGACAGCAACCACAGTCTATTTGTCATCTATTCTACAAGTAGGGTTAGGAACCCCTCCAATCTGAACGGCCATTCTGAGACACTACTGAGCTAGAAGGTACAAATACTGAAAAGCAAATGAACCTTGGTGCCATCCTTTAAGGGAATTATCACATGGGGAAAACAAGTTCATCAATAAAGCTGTGTGCCTTGGTATCCACTTACAATCAAAGCTGAGCAAGTTTTGTAACTTGCTAAGGTGCCAGTCTCTTGGATGAAGCCTGTGAATTCTCAGATAACAGACTGGCTCACTTTTACTGAGGTACAAAGTGGGCACTCAGTAACTGATAAATGTCTTAGTAAGTAAAAATAAACTTACTTCTACAAAATACTGAGGCAAATGCTTTTCTTTGCTTAACTTTTAATATGAGAATTGAATTCAATAAAAACTCATATATTATATCGTCAGTCTAAATAATATATTATTACATACATACATACAGTTAAGAAATCACCTAGATTATCAGGTTGGCTAAATGTTACATGAATTCTGAGTGACTAAATGCTATAAAAATAATTTAGCAATTCCTCTATGCTGCTTCTTCAATTCTTACAGGTAACCAAATAATCTCTCAAATGAGATTTTGTGGTGATACGTTATATATTTAATAAAACCAGTCTGGAATAGAAGAGAAGCGATCTAACCACAGTCAATCCAGGAGGATTGGAGAGTGGTGTCTCACACCTTTAATCCCAGCAAATGTGAATTTGAGGCCAGATTGGTTTACTGAGGTAGTTTCAGGCTCCCAGGCAGGCAGTGGAGGTGCCAGGCCTTTAATCCCATAACTCCAGAGACAGGGGAGATCTTTCTGTGTTTCTATGAGTTCAAGGCTAACTACTAAATAATAGTAGCCCCTGCCTTTAATCTTAACCTGGATGTGAAACAACTGGGCGGAAGAGTGTATTTCAGGCAGATGTAGGAAGACAGAGCAGGCAGTAGAAGCCACAAAGAGTGAGGCTGAGGAAGCTGGAAGACAGCTGGGTGAGATCTGACTGTGGTGTTTCCTCTCTTTGATATTTCAGTCTTTCTCTGATATCTGGCTCTGAGTTTCCTTTATTACAACCAGAATTTGTACAACAAGATTTATTGACAAATTTAATTAAAATGCTATTTAAATGCTATTCATCTTTCATCTTTGATCATTGGAGGCACCAAAGTTGGAACAAATAATAACTTCAATAACACCTTCTAAAGTCTATCTCCTCTAGGTCACACTTCAATTATAAAGTTCATGCAAATCAATGATAATTTATTTTTTCCTAACAAGACAGCCATTAGAATGCCTCAAATCAAGTGATCTTTTTTTTTGGGGGGGGGGGGGGGAACTGAGTCTAATGCATCCTAGATCTGCCTTCAGCTCATTATATAGTGGAAAATGACCTTGAGATTCTGATCACTCTGACTATCCCTCAAGGGCATGTGTCATCACACCCTGTTGATGTCACACCCCAAGATTTCATGTTTACTATAAAAGCACTCTACCAACTGAGTTATACCCTAGCCCAATTCTTGCCACTTTGACCTTAATAAAAGGAAGATAAAAGAAAATCATAATATTCTTAACAGCCAAAAAACAATCCGATATGCTTAAAAGGCATACATTTCGTAGGATTACTCCATAGAACAGGACGTGCCAAGCTATGCACACAGCTGCCACCCTACCTACAGATGTCTCTGACACAGTAATAAAATGAGAAGCCGTTTGGTTTAATAACAATAAAAAAAGCAACACCCAGCCCTGGTTGCATAGCAACCAGTCATGAATGAACTCCACAGAGAATAAAAGCCTAACTGAATGTACAGTCTGTGTAAGTTTCAAGGACTCAAAGAGAAGTCAGTAGCTAATCTAATTTCTAGGTGATAATTACCACACTGAGACAGAAGAAGAATCTATCATAATTGCACAGAATCAAGTATTCACTAGAGCTAAGAGTCAACCTTGGACTTACATTTTGAACCATTAAAATTTTTACAGGAAATTAATATCTAAAATATAAAAATTTCATTCAGAAGAAAAAAGAAAACATAAATGGCCTAACTTGCACTTCACTCTCCAAAACACATTGTACCTCATAAGCATGGGATATTATCCTGGCTACTGGGCAGTGGGCAGACAGTGACAGCATCAAATTCTATAATGGAGATAGCCTGACAGAAGGCATCTGCTCCAGGCTAAGAGGAGAACTACATGACCGCAGAACATGACACCTGAACTAAAGAACAAACAACCATTCGCCAAGTTCCAGTTCTTAGCAGGACATCTAGAGCAGCACCAAGCTCAGACTTCAAGCAGAAGGGGCAGGTACATAGACAAAAGACCTAAAGGCAAGAACATAATCACCTCTGGCAGTGGTGTGAACTGTATCAGAGGGGAAAGCGTGAACTGAGGACGAGCACAAGCTAGTGAAGTGGGAGATACTGTGAAGATAAAATCAAAAGGTTTAGAAGGGACGGAGAAGGGAGACTGAACCGCATCCTCAAACAAGGCTGGGTTCTCAACCCATGGACACAGCTCTAGCATATGAAACAAATGTGTACAAGATGCATGTTTCTCAGCACCGTAAACACTAGCCTTAGTCACATCCCACACCCCTACCCCCAGAATCAATTCCATGAAAAGATAAAAGTCACTGACTCAGTCAAAGGGAGAGAAGGAAAGGAAAGGAGGCAGCAAAGAATGAAAACCAAAAAAAACAACCAGAATGTAAGATTTCTGACAAAGGAGAAGAGAAAGCTGACGAGAGAAACGACTCTGCGGGTCAGAACGCTGGCCACCTCTACACAGGACCAGGGTTCAGTTCCTGAGCTGACACGGAGGTTCACAACCTTGGGTAACTCCAGTTCCAGGGGATCGGACATCGTCTCTGACCTCCTCATACACTACAGGAACATGGTGCAAACACAGAGAGAAATGTGAAATACTCATAAAAGTGCAGGTAATTAAAACTGCAATAAATGAATCTTTAAAAACTAGAAACTAAAGAGAAACAATATTTTCAGTGACTACACAAGTCTTGTGAATGTAAGGAAGCTAAATAAAAATTTAGAGAGAACTGCTCAGACCAAATCTAACAGTCACAATCATTTATACTCTAAGTACCTAAGATCAAATAAAGTCAGGGGATGCTATCAATAATGGAGCATAAAAGAATTATTCTCAAAAATAATTGAGAATAAAGACTGTCAATTTCACTCTAGAACAGACATGGATAATAACAACATGTCTAAAGGCCATTCATTCTTCATGAGAACTGGGATACATGGCCACAGTAACATCTTCAGGACTGACTGAATTATCCTTGCAACAGCTTTCTGTCTGGTCTGCCTTGTTCAAGGTCAAAGTGGCCTTGGTACTCATATGCAGTTTAAGAATGTAAGCAGGATAGCATTTTGAAAAGAAATACATGTACTCTGAACTCTTCAAAGTGGTCCATACATTTTGACAAAGTAATTCTGCTTCTGAAAGACTATTCTAATAAATAACCTAAAATACAGCTAAAGGAAAAAGGTTTACATGCAGTACAGTCACTAAGCTGACACCATCTTGGCCTGACTTTATTTTGTATGTGCCTGGACACTTCTCAAGTCCCACAACAGCCAATGCTTCTGAGAATGTCTGTAATCCTACCACGGTTCAGATGTATTAACCAAAATAACTGATGTTTGTTCAAGCTTAAATATAAAACTAAAATAACCAAGATGAAGCATAAATCAAAAATAATTGTCATTAAGTGTCTAGAAAATAGGAATGAGCTCTGTAACAAAATAGATGCTACTAGACCACCCCAAAGTCCTCATTGATATGATCGCTCCTTGAGCACTGATGCATTGTGGGTTTTGTATTTAAAACACTGTACTCCTGAGCTTGGGCATCAAGAGACATTTTGGAGGAGGCATAACCCCACTCTTAGTCTGGCCATTAATAGGACACACAGACTTTTAATTGGCTTAACCAGCATGGTTGCCATTAGCTATCTCATGTGGATCATTTCAGTGACATTACTGTAGGCAAAAGAACTAGAGATGGTCTAAGTATCTCCAATATAGTGAAAATATTCTATAACACAAACATAAAAAAAACTTTTTTTAATGCAATGGTGTTTTTAGAATGCTTTCAATAAAGTGACAAATCTCATGTCTGTGAAAAATGGGAAAGGGTAAATACTGCATTTTAAAAAAGCATAAAAGGAAGAAATATTATTTGTGAATAGTAATGATAAACTTTATTCCTTTGTCTAGTTTGTTTTATAAATACTGAAGCTATATTATTTTTATATTTAGAAAGAAACCTCATCCATACACCAATTCCAAATAAAAGTAGACTGTAGCTCTGTAAAAAGTTCATGAATCTTATATTTTTCCATTAGTTAGTCCCCTCTACTCAGCTTAATTTAAATGTAACAAACAGTTTATACATTTTTGTTGAATGAAATGAACTTGCTCAGTATTCTAGAGTCAAGGATAGCAAGTATTCAAGTTGATTAAGAGAATTCAAACAAATAGAAAGAAATGTCATTGGTTGAACATTGAAAAGTCCATTACCTGAGGTGGTTAAGCAGAGGCTGGAGCCGTTCACCCGACTGCACAGAGGGCAAGGACCTGGCTGTTAGCTCAAACAGAGGACAAGGTCAGTAAAGCGGCAAGCAGTACACTGAGCAAACAGAAGTGCTGGGCAAAAACCAGGCATGCAGTGCACAAACATAAGGAACACTTCTTAACTCAAGGAGTTACTAATTCATCGGGACAAAATAACCACGTATTTCTAGCATGCAGGAGGCTGAGGCAGGTCAACAGAGAGCTCAGGCCAGACTTTCCTACCCAGAGAGCCCCTGCCTTAGAGAACAAAACAAAGAACTACAGCTTCCTGGGGACACAAAATACAGGCTGAGCTTTGCATTGAGAGAAAGGGAAGAACTTTACCCAACAGGCTTGTACAAAAGCTGCGATTCACATTAGCGCTGTAAATAAAACTGGAAAAAGTTCTAAACGGGAAAGTGTGTAAAACCCATGATTCTAAGAAAATTATGACATTAAAGAGAGAGGCTTTAGGCAATCATAAAAATGGACTACAAACACACTCTCCCCCATAATTTCCTTAATTTTAACAGCCACAATACTATAAGAAACCAAGAACATCTTCTAAGACTCAAAACAAACTAAATACTAAAATATGCCCCCAAATTACTGTAGGACACGAAACTGAAAAGAAACCATCTGACAGTCGGGGAAGGGAATCTGGGAAAAGTAAAGGACTAAAGACATCCTTTGGGGCTAGATAGAGTATCCTCAGTCTACTGTTTTCACATAAGAGTTCCTGAAAACAGAAAACAATTTATCAAACCAACTTTTTATGCTATATAAATAAAAATGGAGCTATGATTTAAAATATTAAAACTTGGTAATATAAGTTTTAGAGATGGGCTATAACTCAATGGCAGAATAGGCCCAAAAATATCAAAACACTGTATGACAGCATTTAATTAAATAATGTCTAATAATAAATAGCAAGCATTCTGAGTCTCACATAAGTCAACAATTTACAGTTATTAATTTAAAATACTGAGACATAATAATATGCTGCAATTTAAGCACAAAAACTTTTAGTATCCATGAAAAGATGTTGTCTAGTATGTCACCACCAGAAAAGTTATCAAACTTTATAAGCAAACCTTTATCACCTCCTAACATGGAATCCTTAATGTCAAATACCTCTTCAAAATGCCACTTTGATTGTTAAAGAGATGCCATGTCTCAGATCCAAAGCTATTCTCTAAAATATTTAATTAACCTATCTAGACATTTTAAAAGCCAGTTTTATAAGAACAGAGCAGACAAGCTGGACTTAATCAAGCACTTGTAAATTTCCATAACATGCTTCCTAATTAAACAACCATCTTTTTTAAATGAAAAACAGACAGACACCTGTCCGCCACACCACATTTCCTAGACAGTTGTTCACTCCAAAGGGGTGGCGGGAGCGGGGTGGGGGTGGGGGCTTAACCTCAATTCTATCCACTCCCTTTTCTCTGAACTATTAATGCATCCCATTGACTACTGGATCTACCTCCCATTTTACTTTTGTTCCTCGTTTATCCCACACTAAAAGACTGAAGTTTTCAAATTAAGAGTTAATTTCTTCTCTAGCTAAAATCTCTTAGGCTTTCAGATTGAAGTTATTACGATGATCTTATACTCAGAAACTTTTACAAAATTTTCATTTTGGGGGCATGTTAGTGAAACACCCAACCAAAAGTGAGAGACTAACACTGGTTCCAAGCTGCTGCACAAGATACAACAGCAGAGTCTCAGGTAGAAACATGCCAGAGCTAGGTTTCTCAAACAGAGCAATTTGATTTTGAGCCTCTCTACCAGAAACTAAATTAACTGCAACAATAACCAACAGCTATGTAAGGGAAAGCTAGCTACAGATGTTGACAAAACTATTTTTCCCCAAGAAAATGGAATTTTGTGTGTTATTTTGATTTAATAAATTGCTTACACTGGCATTGAGCTGATTATTGTATTGGTGTCGATACAATAAGTTCAAAGCTTTGGTATGTGTTACTGAACTGACTACATGTCACTGTACTCTTTCTGGAGTTTAGAAATGGAAAACAGTGCATGTTTCAGAATGCTAATTCAAAATTTGAAACTTTTCAAATAGTATGACATTTTTTAGAAACTTTAGGATTTGATAAAACTTCAGGTTTGATAAAAATTTGTTTAGTATTCTAGAATGTGGGAACTGAAATCTGAAACAAGATTTCAAACATTTTAAGATGAAAGAATAAGAAAGAATATGGGGAAGGAAGAGATTCTGTCAATCCTGATGTGATTGTCGAACCATTCAAAGTATGTAGTTTCTTCATATTTTTTCAGCAATAGCAAAAGACTTGTGTGTATGTGTTGACCTTGAGTATGTGTGTATTATATACATACACACACAGTGTGTGTGTGTGTGTGTGTGTGTGTGTGTGTGTGTAGGCTAGATGTCGAGAGAGGTGCCTTTTCTCTGTTGACCTCTAACTTTATTTTTGAGACTATTCATCTTTCACAAAACCTGAAGCAGGTAAATTGTGCTCGACTGCCTGGCAATCAATATCTGGTTATATCTCGATAGAGGCATAAGCTCTGTGTAAGATGTGCAGGCACATTGGGCTCTGTTTACACTCAGCTAAAACCCTGTTTATGTCTACGGAGACAAGGTCTCCATTAAGAAGGTGCTTTCTGCGTCATATGAGAAAGCAAGGGAAATAGCTAGAATGCTGAGGAAATGTGCCCCTGCCAGCAGCACCCTTGAGCACAAGGTCCAGGGCTTGGTTCTAGCTACCCAGAGTACACATCAGGAACAGTGCTGAGGTTTTACTTGCAAGGGAAATGAGAACTCCTCTATATCCTTTTTGATTATTTGCTTTTAATCACCTCAGACTCTCTTGTATGTCAAGTATGTTCCCAAAGACTATGCTTTGTAGAGTGCTTGTTTCCAAGGCATTCATATAGTTCTTACCCACCAACTTGGCATTTTCTCTATTGCCCTGCCTCCACTTCCAAGTATTAGTATAAGTTCAAGTCAGTGGGAAATGAGGCTTTACCTTTTTTTTTTTTTGTAAAAATAAGTAAGTAAATAAAGATAAAGCATGTATTTACTGTCTCTTCACTTTGGTAATTAAATATAGTGGTGGGTCTTTTGATGTTAATTTCAGATTACTTAATAAAGAGCATGTTAGCTATAGGGCAGAGTACGTGTAGTACACTGTGTGGAGGTGTATCAGTGCAATGGGAACTTGACCACACATTTGAGCAGGACACAGATTCAGCAAGACTACAGAGTTGTTGGCTGCTCTACTTAGAGAAGATGGGTGATTACTATGAAGGCTACTGTTCTCTGGGAAGCCTTTCAGATATCTACCAGAATTCCGGAGAGACAGCTGGCTTCTCTAGCACACAGACTACAATGTGTGTGATTATTTAGGAAGCTTTATGAGCAACTTCTATCTAATGTAATTTAGCTTAATAATCATGCTTGAGGAACAGTTGAGCTCTGTAAAACTCAGGAAGGGCATTTGTTTTTCTCTTAAAATGAAGTAAGAAGTAACACATTTATATTTAGATTAGTATGGTATAGATACTTTTAAAAGACAGATGATGATTAAAGATATAATAATGAACTTTAGTTGCTTTAGTTAACATTTCACAAATTTATTACATGAGTTAACATCTAGAAAATTGGGTTTGTAATGTCTGACTATAAAGATTTTTTTTTCTGAATGAAACAAATGTTAGCTCTGTCTCTTTGTATTTGAGATGAATACAATCCCCAGTTGTATCATCAGGGATTTCTTTGGTGGGGACCTATAGAAAGTGAAAGTATAATGCTATGGTTTTTTTTTTAAGTAATAAATGTGCAAAATATACAAGAGAGTAAGTCTACAAAGCCATAGTGGTAGTATTGCACAAGTTCTGGTTGGTATATGATAAAAACCCAGAGCCAAATATTGGGGGAAAGCTGGAATATCAGAGAAAGAGAAACAAACTATGGCTAATTCTCACCCAGCCAACTCCTCAGGCCTGTCTTCAGGAGTCCTCAGACCAAAAGTCTCTGGGTGCTCAGCCGAAAAGGGAAGTGACCTCCCCATCCCACCCCGAATCCCAGTGCTAGGATTAAATGGGCTCTGCTAGGCCTTGAACTCAGAGAGACCAGACATCTCTGTCTCTCCAGTGATGAGACTAAAGGCGTGGATCCACTCCCTGACCTGCAGTGTGGCTCTGTGGGTGACTCTGTCCTCTCATATCCCAGACTATTTTTATTAAATATACAATATATCACCACATTGGTGGCATTGTTTCTAACCAGAGGTGTTCCAGAAGGAATGCAGAAGCCTTATCTGTTTAAAGATAATGGGAATAGACTGAATGGAGGTTGTTTTTGTTCTGTTTTGCTGGGGATTAAAGCTAGGGCCTTGTAGAGTCTGACAAGAAGTATCCTACT
Source organism: Phyllotis vaccarum (assembly GCA_033318265.1). Taxonomy (NCBI): domain Eukaryota; kingdom Metazoa; phylum Chordata; class Mammalia; order Rodentia; family Cricetidae; genus Phyllotis; species Phyllotis vaccarum. The sequence continues at coordinate 86,620,898 of JARWLC010000004.1, read as the reverse complement.
ACTGAGACAGATAGTGATTCTGCAATTAGAGGTTCAGGGACTTTTGGTGGACCAGTTTGAGGCAGGACCTTTTTGTGGAGTGTTCTACATACGGAAAAACGGTGAGGGTTACTTAGATGGTTCTGACCTTGTCCCATAAGAAAGGTTTCTTAGGCCACCAGAAAGTGGACAGTTCAGCCTCTTGGTTGTTGATAGGAAAAATGAAACTTCTGTATTTCATCTGCCAGGCTCTTCTTTTGTTCTCGAGCAGTCTGGTTGTGAGACTAATTGTGAGAGGTTGAGTACTGCTCATCAAGTATCAGGCTGCAGGCTTAATCCCCCACTAGAAAGAAAGGAGAAGGGGGGAAAAGGCAGAAAGAGAGCATCTGAGTCCAGCAGGAGGTTCAGCAGTGGAGAGAATGCTTGCTGTCGCTTAAGAATTTTGAGCCTAAATTATGAAGTTACTGTCAAATTGGAAGTTTTCTGGGGAATAAGTGAATAGCCCATGTTTTCCCTCTACATGTATCTCTACTATCCTTTCTCTCCTTACACAAGCACTTGTTTTATATTTTATAGTTGTAAACGATAGCAACATGTTAAGGTGCTCAGGGTAGCCCGCTCATACCCATTTTCTTCTCGCATCAGGTCCCGTGATTAAAACTGAGACCTGGAATATCTGGGTCCTTGGCTTATTCCCGTCAGTCTGCTTGTCAGCCAGGCTCCTGAGTAAACATCTTGTTACCTCTACAGTGTTTACTGTAAAATTAAACTACTTGGCATGTTTAGAACTCATATGGAATCCGTTTTTCTCAGCAAGGTCATTTGCCAGTTTTGGACCCCCCCCCCTTTTTTTTTTTTAAATCATGTTGGTGGCCATCAGATAGGGAAATTTCCAGGTACTGCTGCAGACTGATAAGCCACCTCTGCTGTGCTGATTCATGAGATAACTGTTCCCAAGCACTGTGAAAACCAGTAAGTTCCAAGGGCCTTCGAGTACAAGGCGTTATAATTAGCAAGGAGCAGTGTGACCTGCCAAGGGAGATTCTGAGATGGGAGAACAAACTTGTCTACAGAAGAAAGTAGAATTAGAACACAGGAGTTCACAGGGTGGGCTGTGTAATTGGGATCCATTGCTGTTGTAAGAGAATGTAGTTCAGAAGGACACAGGATTTTTCTTTGTTAAAATCAATGAAGTTAAAAAAGCAGCTGCTTGTAAAAGTTAGTTTTCTTTGACATCTGCTCTGGTCCCAGTAATAAAAACAATAGCTCTGTTGATCAGCCTGTCTTTTCTGACCCTGTATCTTCCTTGTTACTGTGAGATCTGTTTGGAAAATTGTTGCCTTTGGTTTCAGAAAATGATCAATGAATCATTTGTCTTTTAAGATCAATGTAAAGCATCATCTATGCATCTTTAATTTAGAAGAAAACATTTCTAGTTGGTACTCTTAGGAAATAACAGGATGCATAGGGTCAGACCAGATCTGTAAATTGAAGAGTGTGTGATGATATTTTGGTAAATATTTTCTTCATTTAAAATTTATTTTTTATGATTCTATTTGTATGTATTTATGATTATATTTGCAAAGATGCATCATTGCCTTTTTCCTATTACAATGGTACAGAATACTCTTCTGCTTATGTAAATAGACAATGTTAAATGACAGACAGTACTTGACTTTGCTTCATCCACTTTGGATTTCTGTACAAGTACTCCTTTGATAGTATATTTTCATCTCTCTGGAGTTTTGTAAGAAACTGGTAGAGGGTAAAAGCACCAAAGAACAAAACTGAGCGATATTTCCAAGTGAGCTACGTTTTCTTGTCATTTTTATGTGTTTTAATTTAGCCAGCGTTAGGTAAGCAGTTCAGAGAGGAGGATTTATTGTTTTAAGATGAGCCGTTTTGTTCTTCATTTTCAACTGATGGAACTACCTTTGGTTTTAAAGTGCCTAATGTTTCTTTAAGACCCATTAGCTAGATGTGACCATGTGTTTTCTCCTTATTTTTTCATGTTCCTTCTTTGTATACTTATCTTTTGAAAATTGTGAAAAACATTTGTATAGGCTTTTTATGAGTCCCTTGAAAATTGTCTTGAGAAAAGATTTTATTTATTGAGTGCCTGCATGTATGTAATTGCATTGTGTACATGCCTGTTATCCTCAGAGGATAGAAGAGGCTTTCAGATTCCCTGGAGTAGAGTTATAGGCAGTTGGGAGCTTCCATGTGGGTGCTGGGAACCAAACCCTGGTCTTCTCAAGCAGCAATTAATGGCAATACTGCCAATTAGTTACTGCCTGACACAAAATCCTTTTAAGGTGGGCTTCAGTATCGCTGGCAAAGTGCTTTACTGAGAATGTTCTTCCTACAAAATAGAACTCACTTATTCAGATTCAGTCCCCCCCCCCCAAAGGAATGGGGATGCTGGTTGCCTGTTCCTTGTAACAAATGTAATTGCTTTTAATTTCTTTTATAAACTGTTGGAGCGAAGATTTTATTTCTTTTATTATTTTGCTTCAACTAAGGCTAGCAGGTATTTAATCTCCCATATTCCACATCCAGAGCAGGTATTGGTAATAAATCAGTACTATTTCCTGTATCTGGTTGGAGCGAATGAAGTTTAGGACACACTACTCCAAAGCATGCTATCTTGGCATTTGGGGAAACAGAAGGAGGAAAGGTAACTCATGATCTCCTTGCCCTTTCTCCCCTGAAGCAGGCCATAAAGCTGTCATTACAGGCGTGTCCTCCTGCACACAATTTCCCATAGAAAAGGAATGTATCTCTGAAGACCCAGGGACACAGTGAAGAATCTACAAGTGTGTGTTACAAAGCCTTTCTCCCAGTCATTTCCATTAGATTACTTCTCCTCCAGGTATACTTCCGAACAACTATCCACCAACAGGTTTCTTTTGTTCGTTTTTAATTTTTGAAGCCTTTCATTGTATATAAAACTTACATTGAAAATAAATGCGTACTTTTCTTTTGTTCATGCATCATTGGTTATAGTAATTGCAGTCATGGACGTACTGTTCGTAGGCAGTGAGGGACAGTTGTGAACTACTGTTTTTCATCCTTGCTCCGTCTCTGGCCTGGGGAGATGAGACAGCCTATGGCCTCTAAATGCTGCTTACTTGCTCGTGAGATTTACGTCTACGTCTTTAGTCCCATAACGCCCACTGGACTGTGGGTCAACACTGTATTTAGTTGTCTCCAGTATACTTTCAAATACTGGAGTATGACTGAAATTTGTAAAAAGACAGCAGAGATTGATTGAACCAGGCTGGATACAGGTAGCCCAGTAGACCACAGTGGGGGCTGAAGATCTGACTTTCAGAGAAGTTACTTACAGAGGGGCACAAGCAGAAAATTCCAACAGCCTGTATTTCTTTATAAAGAAATCACAAAGGGAAAGTAGTTCCACATAAAAGCAAGACATATCCCCTCATAATCTATTTATAAATGGAAGTATACAATAAAAATCATATAGGCTGGCAGCACTTGCAGGGAAAGGGAAAAAATAAAACACACAGAACTGGGAATAAAAGACTGAAAAACATAAATGCTAAACAAGTTTACTAGAGTTTGTGTGATTATATGATTTTTTTTTTTTTCTCTTATGCTTTTGTTACTCAAGTTTTCTGCCTTAAACATAAGGCAGAAACGGCGTCCCGCCGCCAAGGCTTCTGGGAAAGCGAGTCCCAACAGACTGCAGCAGCCGTCCGGGAGACCTAGTGGGACTGCCTCAGGAATCTGAGGGTCCCGATCCCCGTCTGGCTCTCGGTGGCCATATAATCCATCCATTTAAAGTTTACAATTATGATTCTTATATTCACAGAGTTTTACAGGTAGCAGCTCAGTCAGCTTGGGAAAATTTTCATGACCAAAAGGTCTCATATCCTAGTCTGGTACGTTTGCCCAGAACCTCCCATGTTCAAGAATAGCTGACATCATAGACAGTTCCAATAGGAAACTGCAGAGACAGAGCCAAGGCCAGAAAACAACCCACCAAACCCGCAGGTGCTTTCTGCGTCCTATGAGAAAGCAAGGGAAACGGAATGTTGTGAGCAGAGGCAGCAGTGCTGACCCCCGACCCCGACCCTTGACCTCCCGTCTCCCCTGCGCGGTCCCAGCCAAGAGTAGCCCCGGCCACTCGGCGGGACGCCGCGGCCGGCCGCGCAGCTCCAGGCGGCTGAACAAGCGCGCTCCGGGGGTCGCGACTGGAGGTGGGAGCCGGGCTGGCAAGCGGAGGATCCCCCGCGGGAGGCACCGCCGTCTGCGGTGTGGCTGTGCGCCCTCGCGGCGCTGCTCTCGGGGGCGCAGGCCAAGGGCACCCCGCTCCTCGCAAGGCCAGCACAGCCCAGTGCCTCCTGCTACAGCCTCTACACGACCGGATGGCGTCCGCGGCTGCGTCCGGGGCCGCACGAGTAAGCGCGGGGTCGGGCCGCGGCGGGAACGCGAGGGGGGTCCCCGCATGGCGCGCCGCCACTCCCACCTGCCAGAACCCGGGCGCGGAGGCGTCGAGACCCAGGTACCCCAGCCACGGAAGGGGCGGTTCCCCACGCTCCAGGAGGCTGCGGGATTGGCGAAGAACAAGTCAGCCGAGGGGGCCTGGCGCGGCGGCGGCTGGGATCCTGGCAGTGCCCGTGGAAACCTTTCCAGAGAAGTAACATTTTCCAGCTGCGCTGTGAGCAAACACCAGGAGCAGCGGACCAGGTGGAGGGAGAGGAGGCAGGGCTGTGGGTGCCTGGAACAAGCGGGGCTCCCCCATCCGATGCCTCTGTCTCTCCTCTGCCTTGCGTGGTTGTAGGTAGAACCACGCTTACTGGACGGACGGACGGATGGATGGATGGATGGATGGATGGATGGATGGATGGATGGATGGATGGATGGATGGATGGATGGATAAGATAGATAGATATAGATAGATATGGTCGCTCCTCCCTTTGTGCTTGTGCACTTCCCACCCCAACCCTGTGGGAGCCCCAAGGTGGTTGAGCCGCAGAGCTAGTGAGGACTTGTGAGTAGAACCTGTGTGGCTTGTACTGTAGAAAAACAGACTTACCCAGTGGTTGGTTTATACCCGAATTTGAATTCCAGTGGGATGTACGATTTTGTGGGCGAGTCCCCAGCCCATAGTCACACTCTGTGAGGCCTGGAGCATCGGAGCAGGCTTCCTAGAAGAGAAGTGGAAATGCCAAAGCAGAGGCTAGAGAAGTTTTTCAGGGGAGGAAGGAGGAAAGCCTACTTTTTAAAAAGCCATTAAATTGTGCGCTCAGAAGCTTTGAAGACCAAGGTAAGAAGTTTAGAAACAGTGAAGGAGTTGGTCGGAAAAGAGACAGAATGGTTGAAGGAGACGCTGGAAAGGCCTTCTCAGAGAGTAGGTAGTCACTCCAATCTTCTGGTTTAATTGAGCATTTGACTCGGCAGCCACCCATCAAGGACACAGACCAGAGACCTGCAGCAGAACTGGGCCCAGCCCAGAGGGTCTGGACCCCAGACAAATGTCTAGGTTTCCTCGGAACACCAATAGATAAAAGGGACATGGGGGTCTCCTGAGACCAACAGGTGGGGGCTCAGGCCAAATATTCCTATTTCCCCCTCCAGGTCCCTCTGTGCCTATGTGGTGCACAGGAATGTGACCTGCATCCTACAGGAGGGATCAAAGGCGAGTACCGCCAGTGTGGGTGGGGGCCCATCTGCCCTTCCACAATCAGGTGAGTGTATCTCAGGTACTGTCTTCAGCTTAGAACAGAGCCCCTTCTACAAAGAGCTGCTGTGCTCTGGACTTCAGAGAGCTTACCTGAGCCACAGTGCTGGCTAGAGTGGACCAGGACCCTGAAAGAGGTTATGAAAGACGCCCAAATGTTGATCTTGCAACAAATCTTTCTCCATAGAGATAAGAACAGGAATTTAGAGGTCAGAAACCCCGAGGATACAAGAAGGAGGCTGAGCTAAGAAGTTGTAACAGAGGCAGAGTTTAGGAAAGGAGAGAATAGGTTGATACTACAGGGGTCCAAAGCTGAGAGCCAAGGAAGGCTCTGGTGACCAGGAGAAGGTGAGGCAAAGGTGTAAGCAAGAGGTCCCGGCATTGTAGGTCAGACAGGCCGTACAGATGGTGAGAGATTATTATTTGCATTTGGAGAGATTAAATGTGTATGTATGAAAACAGACCTATGTTCCACTGTACCAGAGTGAACAGGTGCATGGCTGCTCAGGAAAAGGAGGGTGAGTCCCTGGTGAGCCCTTCCTGCTCACACTAGCTTCTGAGCAGACCTCAGAGGTGCCCCCATACCAGCCCCTGAGCAGAGCCCAGTTCCCTAAGCTACAGATGGGTGGACAAGAACGAAAAGAAGTTGGTGGGAGCTGAGTGTAACCCGGCCAATGAAAAACTGACTACCAGAACACCCCGGTGCAGTGTCTCTTCTATATACCAAGAGCTTGAGGCTTTGCCTGGATTCCAAGAGGCTCTGTTAAAGCCAGAATGGAATTTCTCATGGCAGCAGGAGCTGATAGGGACCTAGTAGTCTTGAGAAGGTTGGGACTAAATGCCTCCTAGCATTTTCTTTAAGCAGACAGTATCAAGCAGGGCTTCTGCATGTGGTCCCTCACTCCCAAGACTCGGCGTCTGTGAGGCCCTACTCCGCTGCATGGTTTTGTCACCTAGAGTGTCAGAAAAGGAAACCCCTGGGAGTGGAGACATCCAAAGATTGTCTGGAATGCCAGCTAGGGGATAGGAATCCCAGCCCACAGGTACAAGGCTCTGTTCCCTTGTGCCCCCGATCCAGGTACCGCTCAGTACTCAGACCCAAATACAAGATTGGCTACAAGACTGTGACAGATCTGGCCTGGCGTTGCTGTGCTGGTCTTACTGGAGAAGGCTGCCCTGAACACCTCACAGACCATGGAGCTACCCCACCACATCGAGAGCCAGAGCCCCAGATTCCTTTAGGGCAGCTGGGCCCAGGCCCCAGGCCTTCTTCGTATAGCAGAGAGGCCCCAAGCCCACGTGGTGAGTCTGTCTATGGATGTCCTCCAGGGGAGTCAAGTTTCTTAGGCTTAGTGGCAGGGTGAGGGAACCAATGCAGGCTGCCTAGAGCTAGGGATGGAGAGGTATAGCTCATGTGGGGCATGACTGTTGGGCCCCACCCACCCCCTTCTGTGTGAGTAACCTTGAATTTAGCTCTCCCTGCCAACCATAAGAAGCTGGGTCACACTTGTACCATACAACAGTGCTCAATTAAATTCAGAGTCCCCAAGGGTCACATCTGGCATTTGCAAGTTGGGAGGCCTACACATGTATTTTGCGTATAATTTGCATAATGGATGCATCTGCTTGCATGTGTTTAAAAATCGAGAGCCCATCAGCACTTCATGATGCTGAAGCTATTTCTGAGCCACTCTTACTCCATGGAAGGTCATCTGGGCTTTACAGAGTCCAGGTTTCATGATTTCTGGACTTTCCGTGGTCCTCACCTCTACCCTGCTCCTCACTCAGGGTCCTGAACCAAGTGACTACAAGCTGCCACCCCAGAAACTTGTGTAAATTTGACAGTCACCTTTTTTAATGGTGCATGTGTAGTCCAAATGGGTTACAATGGGCTTTAAGAGAGCAGAGCTGGACAAAGAACCTTTTTAAATAGAGAGTCCAGGTGTGCGCATGCACAAAGAGGTTGGGAAGGAATGGTGAGTGTGGGTGACATCTGGGTAGAGTCAAGAACCCAGACCTTAGTGTAGGTGCCTCCACAACTGGCTTAGGGAAGCATGGGCTGTGCTTTCTGAGCAGCAGCGGCTCATCTGCAGCAGGGATGGCTTCCACCAGAAAGCTGGCAGAATCTGAGCCTTCTATTTTTGTCTCTTTTAGAAGAGCCACATTACACAAACTGCGTGGCTTTCAAGGATCTTAGGTGATGATCACTGCATAAACAAGGAGTCATACACCTCAAGTGAAACAGAGAGAGCTAGAAAGAAGATAGACACGCTTCAGAGGACATGGAGCCAGAGAAGGATGGGTCCAAAGCATACAGTATGGCCAACATCAGGACCCCAGGCTCACACACCACCAGGTAAGCCCACCTCTCTGCATCTTCCTGGGATCCATTCTCTTTTCTTCTGCTCCAGAGTGAGGTCCACAGAGAAAGCAAGGCAGCTCCTGTGTCTGTCTAGGATGCTTGAGTCATTCTGACAGCATCCCTAGGTATTCCTGTTGACCAGGGCTTTAAAGGTAGGGAATGTGTATGCCTCTGTGGAGTGTGCATGTTTCTGTGAGATGGTGCAGCTAATTGTGAACTGTGTTTGGAGGTGCTTGCTCATGTCATGTGAACGGAAACGGCTTCTGTGTGTGGTGCCTCTGAAGTCTCCATCCAGGTGGAGAGACTCCCATTTGAATGAGGGAGGACATGGCTGTTTGCCTCCCTCTCCTGCCTCTGGCCTCCCTAGGTTTCCTGTCTGGCAGATGTAAAGTGGCCTCATCATCCACAGGGAGACCCCAGTCAGTCTCTGACCGTATCCTGCCAAGCCCCATGCGTCTCCCTGGGCTGATGTTCTCCACTGGGATGGAGCCCAGCACTGGCTCCCCAGGCTGTTGCAATTAAAGGAGCCTGTTTTTGATGTCAGCCACCTGGGAAGGGGAAGAGAGACTCATCTGTCCTCTAGCCCCCTGTTACATGGACATTCTCAAGTTCAAACAGGGTCTAGTCTCCTTCCTGTGAGTTGTGGGCCCCACATCTGGGGCTGGGGAAGAGAGTGAGAGGAAGGGGTGGGACCCCTTGGAAAAAGATCACAGCTTCTTGGGTGGGGGAGCTTTCTCCCAGAGCCAGCTGCGTGGTGCTGCCAAGTAGTCAGAGACCAGCCTTCGAGGAGCTGGGCTCTGTTCATTTGCCCCTCAGATGTCTCACTTTCTGAAAAGCAGGAAGTCGATGACTTCAAGACTGTGACTACCCCCATACTTTTAAAAATGGCTCCTGACATCTCTGGTAAACGTAAAGCATTGGGTGTATCTGGAGAGTTGCCTGGCTGTTCAAGCAAGCTCAAATGGTGGGTTATTAGAAGCAGATCGAAGAAGTCATAGTTTATCACCAAATGGCTCTATGTTACCCAGTTGCCATGTCTTTCTCTTTGGGTAATCCCCCCCCCCCACTTCCTCCTACTGACACAGACCTGTGGGCACAGCATGCCCTGGTGTCCTCTTACTTCCAAAAGCCCCTGTGGTGGCTTGAATAGAGCCCCATCCTGCTAAAATTTATTTCCATCAGAACCTCAGATTTGTGACCTTATTTGGAAATAGGGTCTTCACAGATATATTTACTTAAGATGAGGCTGTTCAATGACCGTTGTCCTTATAAGAACACAGAGGCACAGAAGAGGGTCGGGTGAAGACCAAGAGAAGGGCTGAAGCAGAGATGAAGTGCTGCACACATGAGCCAGAGATTGCTCAAAGCCACCAGAAGCTGGGAGAGGCAAGGGAGGAACGACCCAGCTAATACTTTGATTTCGGACATTAAGCCTCCAGAAATAGGAGGTAATAAATTGCTGTCATTTCTAAACAGTTTTTATTAAACTTATTGTCTTATGTTAAGTATGTCTGTGTACCATAGTGCATGCCCAGTACTGGAGGGGGCCAGAAGAGGGTATTGGAGATCCTGGAACTGGAGTTACAGATGCTTGTGAGCAACTGTATGAGTGCTGGGAGACAAACCTGCTATTAACCACTAAGCCATCCAGCCCCATATAATGCTGTTATTTCTCAGCACTTGAATTAGTAGTTATGATGGAAACCCTAGAAACTAAAGCACTCACACCCTAAAGGGTATTTCAGCCACCATTACTGGTTTAGGTCAGCTGACTGCCCTGAGGGACCAGCTGGAGAGGATGGGGCATAGATGTGGGTTCAGAACTGCTCTTCCCAGAATCCTGGATACCATAACTTTCCCTCAGATGTGTTTACTCACACCTCAGAGTGACCTTTTACAAAATTATTTATTTTATGTGTGATTATTTTGCCTTCATTCACAGTGCCCGAGGAGGTCAGGTCCTCTGCAAGTGCAGCAAATGTTTTTGACTGCTCAGCCATCTCTCCAGCCCCTCAAAGTTACTGGAGGAAGAAACCAGAGTTGGGGGGACAGCTCAAGTCAGTGGAATGCTTGCTTGCTATGTAAGCGTGGAGAGAGAGGGGGGGGGAGAGAGAGAGAGAGAGAGAGAGAGAGAGAGAGAGAGAGAGAGAGAGAGAGAGAGAGAGAGAGAGAAGCATTTGTGAATCCATTGTTGTAGAGGTGAAATTGGGGGTCGCTGTTCCTACTGGCCAGCCAGCCTAGCCTACTTGGCAGACTCTAGAACAGGAGCAACCCTGTCTCCAAGAAACAAGGTGGGTGGTGTCTGAGAAACTACACCTGAGATTGATTGACCTTGGCTTCATACACATGTGAACACATATACTTGAACACCCCCCCCAACACATCAAAGTGGGGCACAGAGACCACCAAGCAGGCCCCATATTCCATCAGAATTCAGATTCAGAGGGCTGTGGTCTTGTGGGGTTGAGACAAAGCCAGAAAGAAATGGTCCTCTTGGATGACAGAATCAAGATTCAAAGGCTTCTTGCAGGAAGTCAGTTAACATTATGAAATCCAATGAGAATAACTATATAGACCAACTCAGTTACAAGCGTTATTTTCATGAATGAAATACACAGAAAGCTGGCTTAAGAGAGTTTCTTAGGAGGATGTCCTAGCAATGTTCTCTGACTAGAAGCTAATAATGAAGCAGACACCACCAGATCATGGCCCATCTGATTAAAACCTTTTATTGGAGTCACACAAGAGTGTGTGCGTGGGGCTTGGGGGGGGGGCGTGAATTTATTCTTGGTTGGTTTGAAGAGGTAATGGGTGCTTGGTGCAGCTGTTACTAAGAGAAACGGGGCTGACCCACCATTGAACCCATACAGGCAGCCCAACCACCCTACCCTGTTCGCAGAAGTTGGTGGGAAGGGAAATCTGCAGTCATCAGGTCTCCTGGGGCACCCAAAGACAGTGGGCAGTTTGAACCTTACTGCTGGAAGATGGCTGGGAAAGGGTTTCCCGGTGTGCCCCTAAATACGGCCATCCTTGTTACAGGGCCTGGTCTGGGATACCCATGTGCAAGTAAGACTTTTAAAGATTAATGCATCCAGCTGGATATTGTGCGGGTCTGGGGGATCAGCAGGGAGGCCTGCCTCCAGGTTTTCTACTTCTTGGATACTCTAGGGGTGCCCAGGGTTGCGCATGTTTGGGGACCCTTCTGGAATTCAGCGCCCCGAGTCCCTCCTGCACGTTTTTAACCTCGTGTTTGCACTGAGCCCCTCGGGCATCAACTCAGATCTGGGCCGGGGGCTGGCAGAGCTCGCCGCACAGCCCCAAATTTATGCTAATCCGTGCAGAGCCCACCACCCGCCTCCCCTGCGCGGCCCCAGCCATGAGTAGCCCCGGCCACTCGGCCTGGACGCTGCGGCCCGCAGGCAGCTCCAGGCGGCTGAACAAGCGCGCTCCAGGGGTCGCGACTGGAGGTGGGAGCTGGGCCGACAAGTATTCTACGACTGTTAGACTGTTATTATCATAATTATTGTCAGTGACAGGTTCAAACCACTTCCTATAAACCCTATGTTTTACACAGCCAAAGTAGAAACGGGATCCTTAGCTCAGGGATAACAATGCTTTAAACACGAAAAAGCAAGTGGTTCTATTTACTCATGTCTCAACACCCACAGACACGAATAAGAACCAAATAACGATGCAGGACAAGTTTATTATTGTTATTATTATTATTATTAGTAGTAGTAGTAGTAGTATTTTCAGGGACATGTTTTATTTACTCGTGTCTCAACGCCCACAGACATGATTAAGAACCAAATAACGATGCAAGCCGTCATTATTATTAATATTAATTCCTGCTGGCATTGAAGAGGGTTCTCCATGTGCTGGAAGCAGAAGGCATCAGCAGGCTTCTGGTGGGCTGCACATAAGGAACAGTATTTAAGGATCTCAACTTTGTGGCTTTAATTACTAAATCCGGGACAGTACTATTTTACCAAAATGGAGAAGATCACAAGACAATTCTGAAGTCATCAAAGAAATTTCCATAAACTTCACAGTGCTTTTGCCCAGCACTAATTTTTCTAGATCCTGCAAATAACAAAGGCATTAACACCTGTTTGAGGAAACAGCCCTTCTCACCAAGACTCCAGTTTGAAAGCTCTTTGCTTTCTATTCTCTGCACTGCTCTGGACTTGTCTCCTCCCTTCCTCACTCCATTTCTCTTCAGGTTTGTTTGGTTGTCGGGTTGGTTGTTTGGTTGGTTGGTTGGTTGGTTGGTTGGTTGGTTGGTTGGTTGGTTGGTTGGTTGGTTGGTTGGTTGCATGGTTGTTTGGTTGGTTGGTTGGTTGGTTGGTTGGTTGGTTGGTTGGTTGGTTGGTTGTTTGGTTGGTTGGTTGGTTTGGGTTTTGCCTCAAACTGACTATGCAGTCCGGGATGGACTGAAACTAGAAATCTTCCTGCCTCAGATTCCTGATTGGGGTGTGTGTGTGGACTTAATATTTTCTGATGAAAATCTGCTCAGTTATTGGCCTGCTACATAATGTTCATGCTCCCCTTCCTCAAAACCTCACCCTCAAATCTATTGTTACCACCTGAATCCAGGCTTCTCCTAACCCTTCCCAGCCTCATAGTCCACCAATTTAATCACCACTAAGCTCTAGCTCCACCCTCCCACTCCCAACCTGCATAGTAAGTTCTCACCAGATTCCTCGGAGTCCTACCACATGGTTTTCCCCTGAGGTACACTGCTTCCTCTACATACACTCTCATTTCTCCCTTGGTGTGGGTCACTCATACTAGTCCTTTAGGCTTCAGCTCAGACATTTCTTTCTCCAAACATTCCCTAATTACCGCTAGTCCTCTCTGTGGTCACAGTCTACTCACTTCACGTTCAATTTCCCCTCTCTGAGGTCACAGGTCACTTCACAGCTAACCCATGTCTTCTCTTTGAGGTCACAGGTGATCCACATCCCCTCTCTGGGGTCAAAGGTCACTTCACACCCATCTCCTCTTTTCCCTGCACCCTCCCCTCTCACTCTCCCACTCATAGCCCCAAGGTTTCTCACAACTAAGTAAAAAAAAAAAAAAAAGAAGATAAAAAATAAATATGAATGTTAAAATAAAATAATAAAAAAAAGAAACCCAAGTGACCTGCCCTCATACATACATACATACCAAGTATGGGGTGTAGATTTTGATGCTGGAAATTAGCTGCTAGGTGCTAGCTGCTTTGTGCTTGGTGCCAGATGCTGGGTGCTAAGTAATGACAGCTAAGTGGCAGGTAGTGAGTACTAGCTGTGATTATTTTGGTGTTAGGTGCTAGATGATGCACAATAAGTACTATGTGTTGATTGCTGGTGCTAAGTGGTGAATGCTAGCTGATAGTTTCTGTGTGTGTGCTATGTGCTGGGTCATGGGTGCTAGATGCTAGTTGGTGGGTGCTGGGTGTGATATGTTCTTTGATAGCTGTCTGGTAGTGGGTGCTAAAGCTTTGGAGCTAGGTGCTGGCTGCTTGGTGCTTGTAGCTAAGGGATGAATTGTGGGTGGTGAATGTCAAGTCCTATATGATGGGTGGTGGGGGTAGGTGTTTGCTAAGATTTTGGTGTCACATGCTGGATGCTGTTTGCTCAATGGTTGTGCTGGATACAAGGTGATGAGTTCTGGGTGCTAAGTTCACTCCTGTCAACTATGCTGAGTCTATGGATTGTGGCTCCAGAGTTCCCTCTTTCTCTTTCCCATGATCCTTTATTCTCCTTGTGAACACATCCAAAGAAACTGAGGCATGCTTAAACTGGAGGAAACTCAGTGTTTACTTCAGGTTTCCCTCCTGAAGGTGACAGGTTCATCCCATGAGAAATTCAGGGGAAATAGTGTCACAAGGCTCCTGGTGCATCATGGGTAATAAAGAAAAATGAGCTGAGCTGCTGGATTAAAATACCAGGGGTTTATAAATGTGGTTTTCAAGGGAGAAAGGAGGAGGAACATGGAGGCGGGGAAAGTGGAGGGAGGTGAGGAAAGAGACAGGAGGGGAAGAGAAAGGAGGGGAAGAAGAGGGAGGAGGGAAAGAGGAGGGAGGGGATGAGGGATGGGAAGAGGAGGGGAAGAGTAGGGGAAGGGTGGGAAGTTCATTTTCCCAATTCTCAGGGGTGTAGTCACAGGACACTAATGACATGTCAAGAGGTAAAAGATTAAAATTATAAAATTAAAAAATTCCAGTCTGGCCCCCTCTCACTAACATATTACTGTGGAGAAGAGATGGGGAAGACAGAGGAGGAGCCCCAGGGCATGCTGGGATTGATATATTCCCCCCTAAGACTAGCCTGGGCCAGGTTTTCTTGATTTCTGTGGTTGTTCTGTTAAGCTGGTGTAGATGTTCAAGGCCTCAGTAGGGTGGGAAGTGACATCACACAACCTCTCACCCACAAGGGTCACACCAGAGTCACAGGCCCCTGAAGAGCAATTTTAAAATGAGTAAGTTAAGGGGGGGGGGGGAGTCTTCCAAAACAGAAAGAAGAAATGAGAGTCGGTTGTCTTCACCTTTGACATCCAGGTCTGTCAGGGTGACCTTTGACTCTGACAGATTGACAGCTGGCCAGAAAACCCTGAAAATCATCTGGAGAGCTCACATAGTCACTCAACAAACCCCTTCTCTGGTCACATTTTCTAAGTGTTTGTCATCAGTCCTGGCGTTATTCCCTGGGGGGTTGAAAATTTAAAGTCTAATTTAATTAAAATTTTAAAAATATTTACATTTTAATTCTAATATTTAAAAACCTAAAAATAAACATTTTAACTTTCAATTAAAAAAATTTAAATAAGCTTCATTCCAAGCTTTGTTTTGTGTTTTGCCCTTTCAATACCTTCAAGGCACGATGGAAAATAGAAAATGTGGTTTGTTTTTCTTGCAGCCCCAGAGGACAGAAGAAAAAAGATAAAAAAAAATAATAATAATTTAAAATGATGAGAACCATAAAAAACTTAAGGTCAGAAAAAAAATGGTGTAGGGGTGGGGCCTCGGGTGTGACTTCTGGTTCCAGCACCCCAACCCTTGCCCATGACAATGTCCCCAGGATACCACACACTCAAGTCCCAGCTCTGTATCTACAGTATTGTACTTCTAGATGGTCCACCCCGACGTCACTTCTGGCTTGGCCTGCCAGTCATTTCAGGAATATCCAAGTGTAGGACACATGCCTTTATCCTAGCACTCAGGAAGGAGAGATCCTTCTGAATCTCTGTGAATTCAAGGCCTTGTAATTCCACATATTTGTTTACTCTTGTCTTGAGATCCCCAGAGACCAGCAAGGAGCTAGATTACAATGCAAGAATACAGGTTTCTTTTTTATTTTCAGGGACAGGTTCAAACCCATTTCATAAGGAAACCCTAAGTTTTGACACAGCAAAAGGAAGAAACATGGTTGCAAGCTCAGGGATAAGAAAGTTTTAAAGAAAAAGTACAAGTGGGGAGCTGCAGACCTTGACATTTACAGAGTGAGTAGAGAGATGGAGTAGAGTGATTCTTGGAAACTATTGCTTGAAACTTCAGCTCAGAACAAGTTTTTAATTCACTGGCTAAACTTTGAGCATAAAACAAAAATCTGCTAGCAGTGTATCTGCAAAGGGCAGACAGGATATCTGCAGGGACATCTGGATCTTAAGTTTCACAGCCTCCAGGGCGTCTGCTCCATGTGTATGCATCTCTGAGTGTGTGCTCTGTGTGTGTTTTCATAGTTTTGGTTGTCAGACTGAACACCTAGCATGACCTAACACCATCCCAGTGTGCATGTGTGGAAATGGCTGTGGCAAAGGGTCCATGTGGACTAATGTGACACCCTACATGTGTTTATGGAGCTGTGTTTATGGGAAGTGTTACTAAGGATGCCCTGACACATTGTATGGGGGGCCTTTGCCTCTAGGGTGTTATTTCTTGCAGTTACTGGTAGTTTTGGGGGTACAGTGTGTCCTTCATACATGAGCCTAGTTTAGAGTGAGTGTTTATTGGGGTGGTATTACAGTACATGAGGTGGTCCATACAGAAAATGAGACTTCGCCTTGTCTGAGGACCTTTCAGTGTAAGGGAAGGGATACCTAGCAGGGCCTGACACCTACTCCTGTGTCTTTATTCTTGCACCTATGTGTGCCTGTGTCTGGTGTGTGTTCTGTGTTTGCATTTGCACACACGTGTATGTCCCTCTCTGTGTCTCTTGTCTCTTTCTCTGTGTTTGTGTGTGTGTGTTTGTGTGTAGTATGCTCTTGAATCTTTCATATTGCAATGAATATTGGGCCCAGCAGTATCTTAATACATTCAATTATTTGTGTAGCAGCAGTGATGGGGAGGGAGATATGTCCTGTAGGGCCTGATTACCTGGGATGTGTGCACACTGGTGCCAGGTGTGGGGAGTCATCCACTTGGATATTGTCATCAGGGATTTACAGCTTAGCAGATGTTCTACCTCAATTAGGGACAAACCCAGAACTGTAGTGGATTTTAGATGAGGTGATGGAATACACATGAGCTTCTAGGTATTGGGCCCCACTGGCCTGTATCTCCTACAAACACTGCCATATCTCCTTTGTTAATTTCCTTCCACTGCATCTCAAGCCCTAGATGTTCTGCTTTAGGTCAGGCCCTAGAGAACAACTAGACACTCATCCAACAATCACTGGTGTAATACACACTGCACTGTAAACCAAAATGCACCCCAAGTTAGCCTCCCAGCCAGTGCACTGTCAGAACTCTCTGACCAGTCTCCACAATGGTGCACACACTTTTCCTTTATTATCATCATCATCTTTACCACTGTTCTACATAAACAACTATTGATCAGGCATGGCCAAGACTCTCCTGTTAACCTACACAGCCTTCCAGGTGTCATGTCCTACTGGATCTAGATAGCTCCCTCTGCTGCCACCCAATGTACTTTGTTATATATATAAGACACTGCAGTGCATCTTCCTGCTGCTCCCACAAAGACTCATCTCAGTATCAGGGGCTGCCTCCAGTATAGGCCATACTAGTAGCCACTTCCCTGCAAACTTGCTGCCAAACCCATCTGTGTGCCACTAGATATCAGGCCCTGCTGGATACTCCTTCCCCTACAACTATAGCCTGAAACATACTGCTTGGTATCAGGCCTTGCTGGACACCTCCCTGAGGTCTGCATGTATCTCTTTGTATCATCCTCAGGACACCCCAGTCCTCTCCCTTATCTTGTGCATGATAACAGGTTATGTCTAATAAGTTTCTTTACCTACACCTATTCAGCTGCCACAAAGCACTGCTAATTTTCTGTAATGCTAACACCCCCTGCTACTGTTTAAGAGTGTATGTTGGTAGCAGAATGGTGCTACTTCAGGAAATGCCTGGTGCCTATTATTGTATATGAATAAGATATACATACAATATGCATGACTGAAATCTGCACAGAGCCGTAATAAGGGCTTGACAAGAAGAAACTTGGATATGTCTGTGGTGATACATTGTATTCCTAATAATAATAGTCTGGAATATCAGGGGACAGAGCCACTCACAGTACCAAACCATGATGGTTAGGGAGTGTTGACCCATGCCTTTAATCCAATCACTCCAGAGGATCTCTGAGTGTTAAAGGCCTGGGTCACCACTCGATGACCTTCATGGCTTGGCTCTGTGGGTGGCTTTGTCCTCTGATATACCATATATGTAAGTGATCTGAGTGTTAGGCAGAGCCTTAAAAATTGCAGTGTTTTATGGGACAATGGTGTATATTGAGGGTAAAGGTGTATGTCAGGCATGCTCTGACACCTAGCGTGTCACGTGGGATGGAGATTGGTGTTTGCGTGAACTTGATACACAGCACTTTATATGCTATAGGGGGATTGTGTTGCTTCATTGTAAATAATTGTCCTACCCACTGGTTTAATAAAAAGCGCTGATTGGCCAAAGGCAGGCAGGAAGTGTGGGTGGGGCTACCAGACTAAGAAAATCTCTAAGAACAGAATGCCAGAGAGAACACCAGAGAGAAGCCAGAAGCAGCAGAGGACAACTATGCTGCTCTAAGGAAAGGTACCGAGCCGTGTGGCCGAACTGGAAGTGTCATGGATTAGATTAAGGGTACAGAGTTAGCAAGTTATGCCTGCGTCTTAGGCCAATCAGCCTAAGACTATTGAAAGCATCTGTGTGTCTCTGCGGGTCTGTGGGTCTGAGTCTGAGGGCCTAAACCTAGAGGCAAGGCCCAAAAGTCTGGGCCAGAAACCTCTTACTACAATATGCCACCGTGGTTTAGGAAAGGGTTAATGTCAAGCATGGCTCAGTAATAAGTAGCAGTACAGTCTGACACAGCATAGGGTGTAGCTGAGAAAGAGTCTAGCAAACTGATGTCTATCAGTGAAGGCAGAAGGACAGTGTGCAGCAATGCTAAGTTCTAGCGATATCACAAAGCCTGACAGGGGGAGCCATTCCTAGCATGGTCTGATCATGCTTTGTGAAATTGGTTGGTAGTTCAGGAAGTGATATCCAAGAGTGCTTGACACTTTAGAGTGTCTGTGAGGCACTTAGGGTGTCAGCAGAGCCTGATACTACAGTGCATGTGGGGCAGCTGCAGGAAGATGTTTGCATTCCAGGGCCTTCACCTAGCCTTGGAGGAGTTACGGAGTGTTGGAATGACCAGCAGGTATGATATTCAAAAGGTATATGTGGGTTGATGAAATGTGGTTCCTGTGAGCCCTGATACTAACTTTGTAGTTTTTGGTGATGTGGTATAATATTCAAGAGGGACTAAAACTAGCAGTGTAGATGGGTCTGTTGCTGAGGCTTGTGTGGATTCCATGTGTCCAGGCTTCGTTCCCTCCCTGTTGCACTCTCTGGATCACTGAGGTTTTGTGGGAAAGGCTGGAACCGGAAGTGCTGGGTCTGCCTCCAGAGATCTCTTCTGCCCTCTGCCATCTCTTCTACTTTGAGTTCCAGTTGGTTGTTACAGTTGGTGTTTGGACATCAGATGACGTTTTGCTGTGCCTATAAGGGAAAAGATCTGCCACCTTAATAACAGTCACCACTGCCGAGGGACATGAGTGTCTGAGAGTTCATATTTCTCTATTTCCTCACAGATATCTTACAGTGTCCTGAATGCCAATGAGAATTAATTCTGTTGGGGTTTTACTTCAGCTCTTTAGTATTTCTTTGTATTATTATCTCTATCCAACACGAGTGAGATACACTGCAAGCAGATGACTTCAAGTGCAGTATCTTCATGTTACTGGTGGCCTAGAAACGAAGGTCCCTGGAACTGCCCTTCTCAATCAATCCAGTCTAGAGAGGTACTACTACACAGAGATGCACATTCCTTTCCCAAGGCTCTTCCAAGGAACTTTTTTTACCTTCTCAGGCAGGTTTCTTGAGTCATCTGTGAACGCAGATTCTTTACCTTCTACATTGTCAATATACACACAGCATCAAAGGTGGACAGAGATTTCACAGAGACACATGCTCTGGGAGGCTGGCAAACGGGGCTGCTTCTGTTTCTCCAGGTCTTGGTGAGAATTGCGGGAGGGGGCAGTCTGTGGTTAGATGCTGGAACAGAAAACATTTCCTTGCCCTCTACAGGATGGCATCCTGAGACTGTGGAAGCTCTGAACTCTGGAATTCAGGACATGATGAGCAAGTATTCATGAGAAAGGCTTTGGCCCATGGAATGTCCCTCCAGCGCTGTTTGTGGGTGATTGGGCTTGGGGGGCTCTCCTAGCTTTCTTTGGTTTAGAGCAGAGCTGGGTGTTGTTGGGGTACTGGGGGAGGGCAGTAAGTGGGATGTTCTCTCCTGTACCATTCGCACAAGTGCTGATTGTGTAGAAACCCCACTCAGGAATTCTCTAGGTACATGTTACAGGATGTGTCCAGGCATCTACAAGAGAAAGAATATTATAAACAATGATGGAGCTGGCTGTGATATCAACATTACCCAAGCATAAAACCTATGCCCTTGGCAGGTAAAGCAGGTTTACTTTTAGTGGAACTCAGGGACTAATGAGGCATGGAACTTCAAGTTGTCTTCCAATATGACCTTCCCTAGGCCAACATTATGGTCTCTTCAGGGACCCGTGACTGCAGAGGTTGATTTCTCATGGCTGCCCTGGAACATTCAGGAATCAGGCTCTGAGAACAAGGAAGGAAAACATTTTCCTAGCATTATGTATAAACACAGACGCTCTGGTTCCTGTACCTCATCTCACTTACACTTGCCTACACCAGACAGGATACATACTTGGTGAAAATAAGCTTCTGCAACAGAAAATGTCCAAAAGAACCTGCAGAGAGAGAGCATGGCAAATAAGAGATCTGGCGGTGACCATGAACCTCTACGTGACCCAACCCTACTAAACTGGTCATTGTGGCCAAGGGGATGAAATCTAAGCAGTGTCCCATGAAGGATGCTATGTCCAAAAGAGCATCTGAGCATGACTCAGATTTGTCCACTGTGAGGTAGATACCTGTGGAAAGCTTTGGGATGATGTGAAAGCCATGGTATAATTTGCTGCTACTGATTGTACCTGCCCCTGCTCAATCCATCAGATGGGGAGTGAAGGAGGTAGAATGATGTTTTTGGGAGCCTAGTTCTCATATGACTTCTCTCAGGTAAATGGATAAAGGTAGAAAAATGTCTCACTGAATATCAGGGATTTACAAAGTCCTCATTAGATACAAAGCGAATCCTGAGCATAAACAAATATAAACATGACATCAGCTTAGGCTGATATTTGTCTTCACAGAGACCAGCACCTTCATGGGGAGTGAATGATTCTCTTGGGCTGTCTTTCCTTGGAGTCACTGGCCTATCTTACAGCACCCAAGTTTTATTTTACAAGTCACTGGCTTCAGTAAACTATATGTCTTAGCTACTGATGTAGAACAGCTATGGGCACATAAACAAAAATCTCAGTGTGTCTGGGCTTGTTTTCCTTGTGAGACTGTGGACACCCTTGTGCTCATGGTTCTTCAGCCCATTACAGACTAAGTAGCTGGCCAGTGGCAGAATTCCTTTCCTCCCAATACAGGTGTAAGAAGATATTCTCCTGCTTCTTCTCAAACTGTTCCTCCATGTTAGATTGGGAACAGAGTGACAGAGAGCAGAGGTGTGCTACTTGCCACAAAGTCTCCAAATATGCCAAGATGATCTAAATCCATGCCTCTGTTGTCTCTTACTGTATCTTTGGTCTTCTGCATCATGAACTGAATGACCTCCGTCTTGCAATTAAATATGCTCGCTTTGCCAGCCTTATGTGTATTAGTCTGTAGACCAGTGTCCAGACTAGAACAGAAAACAGAAACATCTCTCCCAGAATGAGACTAAACCTAGTTATGCCAGTGTTGCTTTCACCCATGTGAAACCCACAAAGGAGCCCTGGCACTCAGTCCCCCTAAGCTGACACTTTAATGGCAGAAAGTAGTGATCTGCTTGGAAGTTTTACACACCACCACCAGAGACAGCTTTCACAGTAGGACACCAAAGCAGACAGCCTGGCTGAATGCCACAACTCTATGATCAACAAGGCTCTGTTTTGATGTGGGAATGCCTTTTTGTATGCTGTGAATCTCAATCTTTAAATAAAGGAGCTGTTTTGGCCCATGACAGGCACCATAGAAGAAGTAGTAGGAGGAATCAGAATAGGTAGGAGGAGAAGGGCAGAGTCAGAGAGAGACAGAGCCAGAAGCCCAAAGGATCAACATGTTAGGAACACAGGTAAGCCATGGGCCACGTGGCAAGAAAGATGAATAGAAATGGGTTGATTTAAGATGTAAGAGGAAGCTAGCAATGTGCCTAAGCCATAGACCAAACAGCATGAAGTTAATATAAGTGTCTGAGTCATTTCAGAGGCCTGAGCAGCAGTGGGTGGCTAAGGGGTCTGGGGCTGCAGGTCTGTGGGTCTGGGCCTCTGGCGGCCTGGGATTGAGAAAACACATTGTAACAGATGGCATCCCTGGGTGGGTGAATATCCACTTAAAGACTGAGAAAGGTTTAAAAAGGGTTTTAGCACAGAGACTGAACCAAAGAAGCTTCCAAATTGTGTATATGAAGCTGGTCTTTGTACAAAGAAAGCGTGGCATCCGGGTCACATTCAAAATGGCGCAGGCAGACTGGTGGCAGGTAGTGTAAGCTGCAATCAAGCCAGTTCCTGAAATCTCACAGAAGACTCAGTAGCATGTTATTGGTTTAAGGTTTCTGCTTATTTTGAACAAAAAGGAAACAAAGACGGATACTTAGTAGCAGCATTTTCTTGGGTCTGTCTGCTCTGTTTGCTGGCCACAAACAGATGCAGTCCCTTTAAGAGAACTTACTGATTCAGCTTTGCAAAATCTATGTGGTTCCTTAAGAGAGGATGAGTATTTTAAAAGCTCTTATGGTTAGAAGGTGATTAAGGATTCACAATAAAGCAGATTCAGATGAAAAGAAAAAATGTAAACAGGTTACAATGTGTGTAAAAGGTACATAGGCTTCAGAGAGAAAAGAAAGAAGATAAAGTCTTTAAAAAGAGAAATAGAGTAATAAAAATATAATAAGCCACGTAAAGATGGAAAATGGACTCAAAATCTGGATTTTGGTTGTTATTGTGTTTTCTTTTAATTTTTTAACTGTTAATGAGCTAACTGCAGAAAGACAATGGATTGCAAATGCAAAGGCTACTAAGTTAAACAAGAATATATATTTTAAAGGTGTTTTCATTTTAAAATTTGTGTCTAAGGATGTATTGCTTTGGAAGAGTTCTGCTTTTGCTTCCACAGAAGATGAGAACCTGTGGACTGCTTCCAGGCAAATATGGTTTCATCAACCAAGACCCCCTGAAAAAAATCTCTGATGAGAAGAGATAGCCACATCAGCTTCAAGACTAGACTATGATCCAGTCTCAAGAACCCATGAGATTTTCAACACCCCTTAATCAGCAGGAAGTAGTGATGGAAAACTATGCCCAAATTCCCAAAATATTGTTTCTAAATGTTTGTTTTCATTATAATTGGTTAATGGTCATAATTAATCTCTTTGTAAGAAGAAAAAGGGAATGTGGTATATGAATAATTTTTTAAAAAATTAGATTATTGAATTTACTTAGATCAGGAAATCAGTTGTTAATCTCAAAATGTTTAAATTGGTATTAGATTTTGGTTTATTGATACAAATTTAAGGTCAATTCTCTAATGCTGTATTTTTCTACTCTTGTTTAAGATATGATGTTTATGTAACTGATTTAAAATTGTAATGTATAATTAAGAAATGCATGTTAATAGTCACCTTTGATAATCAAACTTATAGTTATGTTAGATAGGATTTTTAGGTATACAAAGATATATTTCAATTAGGTAGGTAATCTTCAAATACTTCTAAGACCTACAGAATATGGCATTTAAAATGTTTTAAGAGCTTAGACTTTTCTGAACAGTGAGACAGGTCTGCTCCTGGCAGCACTAATTTACTTCAAGAGAAAAATGGGCATTGAAGAAACTCCATATAAAGTCTATTTGTGGCAATGATTAGCCACTGGACAAGTACCTGTTCTTATATTGACTGCTTGACAGTATGCTGTTTAAACTGGACATGCAGGTTCCATAGGAAGGTGACCTCTGAACTTTGGCAGAACAAGCCAAGATGGTCATTCAGGTTCCTGCTTTACAAAAAAAACCGTCAGACATTCATCAGGACTCAAGGAGAAGCAAATGATGAACTGTGCCAGAATGGGCAGAGTAGATTTCCTGCTTCACTGAAATGAAAAGAGACTCTGGGCCTGTAGGCTGAAGATGGATGCCCCAACTTTATAAAGGAACTTTGGGTGACTGTCCAGGCAGATAGGTGTCATCTATGTCCTTTCTAGATTTTAGAAGTCGCTTGCACTTCTGGTTTACTTGGGTAAATATATCCTTCTGTGGTCTTTGATGTAGTTGAAGATTAGATAGTTATAGGTTCAGTTTTTCTTAGTCATTTGAAAGGTATATTGGATATGAAACTTTAGATTCACAATGATAAGGTAGATGAAGAGTATTTTCTTTAGATTTGCTAAATACAAATGGACTATATGTTGTAACTGTAAGTCTTGCTTGATAGCTGTTTTGTTATATGTAATTTTGCTTTGTTAAAATTGAAACCTTCCTTTTTTATTAGACAGAAAGGGGGAAGTGATGTGGGAATGCCTTTCTGTATGCTGTGAATAGCAATATTTAAATAAAGGAGCTGTTTTGGCCCAAGACAGGCACCATAGAAAAGGTAGGAGGAGGAATCAGAATAGGTAGGAGGAACATGGCGGAGTCAGAAAAAGGAGCCAGAAGCCCAAAGGAGCAACATGTAAGAAACACAGGTGAGCCACGGGCCATGTGGCAGACAGATTAATGAAAATGGGTTGAGTTAAGATAAAAGAGCTAGCTAGCAATGTGCCTGAGCCATAGGCCAAGCAGCATGAAGTTAATATAAGCGTCTTGAGTTATTTTTGGGGCCTGAACAGAAGTGGGCGGCTAAGGGGTCTGGGGCTGTGGGTCTGTGTGTCTGGGCCTCAGGCAGCCCGGGACGGAGAAAATACATTGTAACACCGTTTTATCCTGGCCCATGGTGTGTGATCTGAATAAAATGTAGTTCCAAGACTGATGACTATCATGTGTCTACTGTACCCCAGGACAGGCAAGCAATACCCACCTTCCAGAGTGGAGAAACATCCCTGCATTCCACTCACAGTGACACCCATTTTCCTCCTGCCTGCTCTCACTTTCCTGTTAGGAGACCATCTGGTTGTGATAAACAGGACTCAGTAAGGGGCCCTTCACCAGCAGCTGGACTGGACCAGCAGGGAGTGGGACTGTGTCTTCTGAGATAAGAGGGACAAAGAGACATAGGCCTGCTGCAAACTCAACATCAGGGAGGGGCTGGAGAGAAGAGGAGATTCACCTCACCCCAATGTGACAGAACATCTCCCTTGGCCCTGACCTTGAAGGGAAGACAGATGAATGAGTACTGCTGTGGTATGTCCATGAAGATGACCCACAGAGACTTCTAATCCATGAGCAGCTTTGTGTGGGGTTTTGGCACAAGGCTCCACTCTAAGAACGATGCAATGGAAGGCTATCTCTGTGTCATATTCCTTGATAACTTACGGTTCCTGTGGTAAAGCCTGTGGTTGATGGCTCACCTCCTCCTCTTCTGGACTCTTACGCTGGGTAAGTAGACACACTGCGGTCTGGACTTCCTGCATGGCTTTTACTTTGGCTGCCTCAGTCACACCAGAACAGTCCCCTCCCCCAGTGTCTCAGCAGGCCTAATGGTTTATCACTTCAAAAGATGATGTCATCTGAAAGGCACAGTCTTTAGAACTTTGAATTACGTAGTCAGTGATCTTGACTCATATCCATCTGGGCCATCTATTTTAAGTGGCTCATCCTCTCTTACTCTTTCCTGGCTTTGGAGCGTTCTTACCCTAAATTTTTGTTTCCCTCTAGTTATTTCCTTTTTTTAGCCATTTCATCCTAGCTGCCTCTGCTACATCTGCTTTTCATGCTCTGCTGTCCACCTTCAGCTAAACCATTTCAGGTTAATGGTGGTGGTGGGGCTATGGTGGTACCATTCCTTTGGTAATCAGATTTGATAATTTACATAACCATAATTATCATGTGTAGATTACAAAAATATTAGAAAATATATAGATTAAGAAACATAGAATTTCAGGTTGGGTACCTCGTGTGTGTGTGTGTGTGTGTGTGTGTGTGTGTGTTGTGTGTGTGTGTGTGTGTGTGTGTGTGTGTGTGTGTATGTGTGTGTGTGTAACTGTACTGCTCTCCTATTCCAGTGATGCTACTTCATTCTGAAAAACATGGCTTCTTTGGGCACCTTGTGTGTGTGTGTGTGTGTGTGTGTGTGTGTGTGTGTGTGTGTGTGTGTGTGTGTGTGTGTGTGTAACTGCACTGCTCTCCTTTCCCAGTGATGCCACTTCATTCTGAGAATCATGGCTTCTTTATGAAAATTGACAGCAGCAGCACAGTAGTCTCATTCAGTTCCCAATTCTCTTCTTAACCCTTTGCCAGCCTCGTGATAGATTGCTGGCAGAGGTTGCAGGTACATCTTCAGGAAGGACACATTCAGAGTTGTTTTTGGATGTTGCCTGAAGGGAAGATCTCTGGAGTCTGTGAGTGGCAGTGGTGGCCACACCCTGAAATGACTCCCTGTACTTCCTTACAGAAGGTTTGCTCTGAATGTCTGAGCAAATCTTGGGGGTGTTCACTTCCTGAGGTGCCAACCAAGACAAAAAATGTGTAGAAGAAATTTGCTCAGTGAATGAGCATCTTGAGGACAGTCCCTTGGAATCCGTGCTACCTATTGCCAAACTTCTGCTCATGAGATGAGTGACCTCAGGAGAGCTTTTGTGGACTTCAGTGCTCAGGAGGTCAGTAATCTCAGGAGCACATTTGGGGACTTGGTGGGTGCTCCGGAGGTAAGTACCCTTAGGAGCAGCACATCTGGGGACTTGGTTGGTGCTCAGGAGATAAGTAACCTTAGGAGCGTACTTGGGGACTGGGTAGGGAGGGTTGTCCCCCTTCTGATGCCAACATAGTGTGGCAGGCATGGTCGGGCTTCTTCTCCTCTTATTCTTTGATTTCTTCTCATCACCAGCTTGGCATTCTGAAGGCAAGGTGAAGGTGGGAAGAACAGGCTCACCCACCCCCCTATGAGGAGAAAGGGCAGTAAGCCCATCTGCATAGACACTATGGTCCTGAGCTGACTTGTGATTTAAAATTCAGTACATGGCCATGATGTTATTGAAGTTTTTCTCACGTATACAATCACTAATATCCTTGGGATGATAGCCCATGCCCCACATAGCTACCACAATGCTTAGATTTAGGTTGTTACAGAATGTCTCTGAGATTGTTTGGAATTTCAAAATTTTTCCTCTGTCTTTGAACCATGGGTGCTGCCTAATGTCACTTCTCTTGGGTCTCTGTTCAGGCATCACAGTGAACAACTGAATGAGATTTACAGTGTTTTGTGAAAATGTGTATGGAATGTAGTACTTGGGATTCAGCACCTTCTCCTTCATGGCTGAATAGGTCTTTGCTTTGAATGGGAAGCATCCTATCAGCATTGTATATAAAACTACTCCCATGCTCCAGATGTCAACTGCCTTTGCATCATATTCTGTGTCAGTGAATAGTTCTGGAGCACAGTATTCAAGTGTGCCACAGAGTCAGATATTGGGCAAAAGCTAGAATATCAGAGAGAGGAAATAGACCACAGCCAACTGTCACCCAGCCAACTTCTCAGGGTAAAAGCTATCTTCAAGGGTCCTCAGCCTAGCTAGTGGCTTCTACAGAATACCTCAAAGTCTACCCACACCTGCCTTAAAAATCTTCTTTGCCCAGTTTTGCTTCTGCTATCAAATCTACATCATAATCCTAGAGTTAGGTTTATAGGTGTGAACTACTGCTGTTTGGTTGTTAGACCTTGATCTCACTGGAATATAGAAAGATCTCTGCCTCCCGAGTTATGTGATTAAATATGTAGATCATTCTAAGGCTGGAATTCAAGGCATGAGTTACCACTGTGCCATCCCTGTGCTAGGACTGAAGCTTTGAGTTACCACTTGGGATATGCTTCACATTTAATAACAACAGTTTGAGATATCAGAGGGATCTACCCACAGTCAGTCTAGGAGTATCAGACAGTGGTAACTCACACCTTTAATCCCAGCACAGGGAATATCCAGGAGTGGTGACCTACACCCTTAATCCCTTCAAGTCTGAGTTTGAGGCCAGCTTAGTTTACAGAAGGAGTTCCAGGTTCCAAGGCAGGCAGTGGTGGGTGGAGCCATATCTTAATTGAGTGAAAAAGGTATTTAAGGCAGGCATAGAAAGACAGAGCAGGCAGAAAAAGCCAGGAGGAGCGAGGTGGAAGCTGCAAGACAGTTGGGTGATATTTGACTGTGACGTTTACTCTCTGATATCTCAGACTGTTGTTTATTAAATTTAAAATATATACCCACAACCACTCTCATACCCTCATGATCTGACTGTGGGTGATCCCATTGTATGATATTCTAGGCTGATTTTATTATACATAAAATAGATCACCATGCATCAATATCACCCAGCTACAAATTGTATGAAAATTGTGACAAAACAAATTGATACAATATTGGCACAGAGACTATGGCAGACACCAACCACTTTCTGATTAGACTTAAGGCCCACTTCATAAGATAGAAGTCTTATCTGATACTGCTAAGGTGACCAAGAACTGAGTAGATAGTTTGTGGGCCTAGACAAAAACCAGATCCCACTATTTTGTTAAAGGAACACAATGTTAGAATGACTCTTGATGACATACTGCTATCCTGAAGATCAGTATCTCAACCGGCCCACACCAGCGAAGACCTTCCTTGCAGGAGATGGAAATAACACAGAAATTCATTGTAGAGAGAGTGAGAGACTTGTCCATAATCAGTTCTAAATGGGATGGGAACATGAAAACCTTCCCTCAAGGTTCAGGGGCCTCTTCAGAAGAGGAGGCCTAAAGATAAGGAAACAAAGAAACAGTGCATTTCATTTTAAGAGAATTGACGAACAGTGAACTCACAGACTACAGCAGTGAACTACAGGAATACATAGGATACTTAGGAGCAATCAAAAGTTCAAGCCAGAACGGGGTTCAAGTACTTGAACAGGGGAAGTGGACACAGGGTTCCATCCCTAATAAGAAGGCATCTGCAGTTATTTCCTGCTGGCAAAGGAAGAATCAGTCTTCTCCAGTGGATTCTCACCGAGTATCTTAACCATTCCTCTGGGCAGGAATCATGCCCTTGAATTGTTAGTAAGCACTAGTGTTACCTTTTGAGGAAGAGAATTATAAACCCCATTACTAGATGGTTAAAGAGGTAAGGAGGGTGGTGGAGGAACTGGGGATGGGGGAAGGTGATCAAAATATAATGCATAAACGATTTTCAATTATAAACTATCAAAAATAAAAGACTGGTAGGAATGTATTCATATATAAATTCTATCCAACTTTCAAAGAAGAACCACAGTAATATTCCTCCAACTATTCAATAAGAGAGAAGGAAAAGGACACTGTCCAAAACCTTCTCCAGAGGCTACAGGAGTCTAATGCCAGACATTATGACCTGAGCTTTCTCCTTTGATCCCACCTGTTGGAAAAAGAGCACTGACTTCCTCACTGTATTCTCACTTCCATATTTGTGTTGTGAAACAGACAGATAAACGCACACAGCAAAGTAAATAAATAGAACAAAAGCCCTACATGTAAAATAAACAAATTATCAGCCAACAGTCTATGTATCTAGATAGGACAATCCTTACTCAAAGTACTTGAAACTTTGCATCATCGTAAAACAGCACTTAGGTCATGTTCATGCTGAAGATGAGTTCATCACTGAAGAACATAAGGACAATTCTGGTATAAAATTTGAAAAATAAAACACATGAAGAGGATACAGGGCAAAAGCCTGTAGCTCTAAATATGAAACTGAGTCTCTGCCAGAAAACGGTTGCAAGTGAAGATGACTTTGAGTCTTTTCCAGAAGACATTTGCAAATGAAGATGACTTTGTTACATGTAACATGCTGCTCTCAAAAAGTAAATTTTGAGGTAACATAACACAATGAGGATATGGAATACAACAGTGGTTTCTCTGGGACAGTGGACAGTGTTCTGGGAAGGGGTCAGGGTGTCTCTGCCACCGCAGAATCTTTAAAGAGTGATGCAGAGAGTCCTGGGTAGTTCAGAATCCAAGCTGGGGCTCCTGATTACCCACCCAGTAGGTACAAGGAATGGTGGCCTAATCCATACTTCAAGGTGTTTTGACACAGAGAGCTTTGTGGGTGCCATGATATCCAAACTCTCTTGGTAGACAGCAGCCAATCAGTCTGTACCTGGTGTTGCAGAATCTCCTCTTCCCAATTCACCTCTTAATGTACTATCTGTGCTCAATGCTTCTGCCACTGGTGTCCTTGAAGTGAAAGCGCTACCTTCAGCCTCACAAGATGGACACCAACTGTCTCTTAGCCTCCCAACACATGCTTGTGCATCGTGATCTGTAATCTGATTGGTCGCATGTACAGAACTGAGCCAATCAGATTGGGTGGCCAATCCAGGCTCCCCTATTGGTCAAGTAGAAGTCATGTGACTGGTGTCTGAACTATAGTGATTTGGCACTCACCTAAACTGCAGGTGGGGTTCTGTGAGAACAAGGTTAGAGCAGAAATCTGCGTATTCTGTGCCTTTTGTGCAGGGACATACCAGCGAGTCCACATCTCCCCACACTTCTTCCCTTCAAGGGTCTCATTTCAGTTGTTAAAACAGACTTGGGGTTTGCTCTGTTTCTAGTCTGTCTTGAAAGAAAGGGTCATTGGTCAGTATCTGTGTACTCTTGGCTTGTGATCATGCCTAAATGGACCATCAACAGGCCCTAAGAATTTCTGTCTTCAAAGAACAAAGAATCTAAAATGTAAATCTAGGCTGTCTTAAGAATGCAATATCCCTGTCTTGAGTGCCTGCCAACTTGTCTTTAAGAGGTCTCTCTCTTCCTTAATATCAGTTTTTATGTTTATGTTAAAATCTTTACTTTGTAGACTCAAAAGTTACATCATTAACTAATCATGGCTTACCATACCCGTTTCTGGGCATCGATAGCCTAAAATTAAAGCAATACAAAACATACCCAAATTAAGCCACTATTTTCCTCATCCATTTTCCCTGTTCCTTGCACTGCTCTTGTGAAAGGTCAAGTTAATCAGAAACTTCTCTCAGTTGTAACAACTTCAAAAAAAAATTCCATTCATGTGTTTTATTGTACATTTGAAAATACTGTCAATCACTTGGTGAACTAGTCTTCAAATTTCTGGATGCAGTTTTGACACTTCCTCAGTATGGCTACACAACCTTCAACTAGGTCTTTTAAGGTCTATTGGCTTTCATGTGTTCTTTTGAGAATTTTACACATGAAGACTGCACTTAATCTCTCCTGCCATCTCCTGTGCCTGTTATGCCTCATCTTATCCGTTGTACCCTCCCAAATGTACCCTCTTTAATGTGCCATGTGCATGTGTACATGTGATTTAGTACATATACATAAACACATGTATTTATAACCTACTGAGTCCTGTAAGCTGTGTTCATTTTTCCATGTGTCTGGTTGGGGAACCACTAGTGACTGAGCATCCAATGTGGGAGCTTGTCCCTGGAGGAGGCTGATTCTCCCTCTTTCAGCAGATACTGACATTCTGTATCTCTTCTTCTAAGGAGATCCATATTCCATGTGCAATTCCTCCTGGATTTGGAATTATTGGTGCTTGGCAATACCACTCTTGGGCATACACTCAAAGAATGCTCAATCATATCACAAGGACACTTGCTCAACTATGTTCATAGCAGCATTATTTGTAATAGCTAGAACCTGGTAACAACATAGATGCCCCCCAGCCAAAGAATGAATAAGAAATGTGGTACATCTACACAATGGAGTTTTACTCAGTGGGAAATAGACCAAACAAACAAAAACAAACAAACAAACAAAACTCAATGATATCCTAAGATTTTCAGGTAATGGATGAAACTAGAAAATATCCTGAGCGAGGTAACTCAAACCAAGAAAGACAAACATGGCATGGCATGTACTCATTATAAGTGGATATTAGATGTAAAGCAAAAAATAACAAGGCTGAAATCCTTAGCCCCAGAGAAGCTAGGTAAGAAGGAGAACCCTAACACATGGATCTCCCTGAAGAGATAAAATCTGATGATATGTCCTGGATGAATTGGGAGCAGGTAGGTGGTAGAGGAAAGAGAACTGGCCATGGGAACATGGGGTATCAGGATTGAAGGGGAAAGTATTGAAGAAGATATCTTGATAGAGGGAGCCATTTTGGGATTAGAGGTGTGCCAGGGAAACTCCCAGGAGCCTAAAAGTAGTATCCCAGCTAAGACTCCTAGCAACAGTGAAGAGGGTGCCTGAACTGGCCTTTCCCTGTAATCAGATTGGCGGCAGCCCTGATTGGATTCTTCATCCAGTAACTGATGGAAGCAGATGCAGAGATCAAAAGCAGATGCAAAAATCCATAGGCAAGCAGTGGACCAAGCTCAGGGAGTTTAGTTAAAGAGAGGGAGGAGGGAGGGGTCAAGATCATAACAGAGAAACTCATGGAGAAGATGGCTGGAGCTTGTGAGAGCTTTTGGACTCTGAACTGACAACTCGGGAGTCAACCTAGACCTTCTGCATGTGAGTGACAGTTGTGTACCTTGGTCTTTTGTGGGGCCCCTATAAGTGGGACCAGGACCTGTCCCTGATACATGAGTTGGCTCTTTGGAACCTATTCTCTATGGTGAGATGTTTTGTCCAGTCTTAATGCAAAAGGGAGGAGCTCGGTCCCACCTCACCTTGATATGCCATGATTCACTGACTCCCGTGGCAGACCTTACTCATTCTGAATGAAGGCAGAAAAGAAGTGAAAGGGGGGGGAGGTAGAAGGAAGGAGGGGAAATAAGTGAGAGGAGAAGAGAAAAGAGAGAAGAAACTGTGGTGGGTGTGTGCAGTGGATTTATGATGGTACATTGTAAATAATTGTCCCGCCTACGAGTTTAATAAAAAGTGCTGATCGGCCTCAGGCCCAGGCATATAACTTGCTGACTCTTTACCCTAAACTAACCCATGATTCTTATCCTGTTCAGCCTTGGGGCTCGGTACCTTTTCTCAGAGCAGCATAGCTGTCCTCTGCGTCTTCTGGCTTCTCTGGCAACTCTGGAGTCTCTGTGGCATCTTTGCTTTGTTCTTCCTGTTCCCAGAGTTTTCTTAGTCTGGTAGCCCCACCCACACTTCCTGTCTGCCTGTGGCCAATCAGTGCTTTTTATTAAACTCACAGGCAGGACAGTTATTTACAATGTAACATCATAAATCCACTTTGGGTATGTAAAATAAATAAATAAATAGATGATAGATAGATAGATAGATAGATAGATAGATAGATAGATAGATAGATAAATGCCATTCAGCCTAGCACCTGAAGAGCATGTGTAATGCTTAGGTTTTATGTGTGGGACCACAAAAATAAAAAATAAAAATAAACTAAGTACTTCACCTTGAAGGATACTTCACTAAGGAGGAAAATCTGTGCTATAGAAGTATACTGCAAGCGATAACTGGGGAGTCAGAAAAGCCTCAGTTAGAAACCTATAGTTAAGATTAGAAGACTCAACAGTAATTACTCAAACAAAGACTATATAGGAAAAGTTCTAAGAAGTAAGGACTGTGTAAAATACCTTGAGGCCAAAATGAAATCTCAAGAAACTCAGAAAACAAGTGTAGGAGTAAACCCAATTTACTTAAAAAGCCAAATAATTGGAGACAAAAAAAAAAAATCACTTCACAAATTTAAACTGAAACAGTCCATTTAAATTAAAACTCCAAAGAAACTACCCTGAAGTATATTAATAATGTGAGCCATATCCTTACCTCAAGGCCAGATATGTTTTACCCAGATAATGCTATCATCTTCATAACAAATACTAGTCATCTACATAAAATAATTTCACAGCGACATATCAGCCAGCAATCTTTATGTTAAGTGTCCAGGATAAGCTGTCTAAAAACTGTAGGTTGTCAGGAGGACTGCACTAAAGGCCTCGAGAACTTATCTGCCTACAGACACCCTTCTTTATAGCAGGCAGAAATCTAATAAGCAGCAACCAATAGGGAGAAGTGTCTTTACCCCAGAGACTCACACACCTTAGCACCTCAGTTTCAGAAAAACCAAACCAATGTTTACAACTGTCAAAAGCCACTCAAACCAAGACTGTCCTAACAAATTCAACATCTCTAAAAGTGCATATTCTGGAGTAAAACTGGCTGGTTTGGAACCACACCTCAGCACTTCCCGTGCAACTTTGATAGAAGTTACACTTTCTGTACATTTTCTGTGTAACTTCTTTGCTCCCTGGATTTCTCTCTGTAGATCCTGCATAGGAACATAGAATTCCAGTAGTTATAGACATGTGGGGAATGAATGCGATGAACAACCAGAGCTCAAAACAAGGTACAAAACATAGCATGCCCTTCTTAAATCCTATTTACCTTATTAAATTGTGAGGACTGCTCCATGACTAGAGGGGAAAGGGCTGGGCCACAACTTTAAACCTTTACACTTCTCACAAAGTTCATGGGTTTTCATGGGTTATTTGCATGAAGCAGATACTGTCCTAATTGGTGGAGTTTGGGACCCTGACTATGAAAATGTTCTTTCTGTTCAGAGGATGACAAGCCGCTGAGGACCTACAGAAAGCACCCAGTCAGCCAAGACTGGGCTAAGGCTCGGTCCTTCTCACACACCCCCCCCCCCCACACACACACATACACACAGACTGAGACTGGAAGGTTGCAGCACTGGACCCTTTTAGGAGTTGGGGAAGTCACAGCAGGACAGGGAGCCAGGAGGAAGGGGGCCTGTTGAAGTTAGGTTTCTCCACCCTGCATGGCTGTTACTTGAACTTGCCCTGGCAGTGCTGGCACTGGTCCCCCACGCAGCGCCGGTCGCACTGGCAGGATGGAGTTGACACAGTAACGTGAAAAGCAGGAGCTTGCAATGTGACACGTGAGCTTAGAACTGTAGGCAGATGGAGTCATAAAACAGCAGCCAGCTGTTCTTGTCCAGCAGCAGCCAGGAGGAGGCCTCCCACTGAGCCCTGCACAGTCCCTGGGCAGCCTGTCGCCACCAGCAAGCCCAGTCCTCCAGCTCCATCTTCTCGGGTGTCCTGGCCCCTCAAGAATGAGTTCGCAGGATCGAACCGGGATGTTGCTGAGGTGAGTTTCTGGCTGCAGACGATCTCACAGCCACCTCCGTGGCTCCTTGTCTGCTCAATGATCCTGACCCCTATCCTGCTGTAGGGTCCCAGGTGACGCATCTCAGACACAGCGGCCTCCGATCTGCTGCCTCCAGTCAAGCTCGGGATGCCCGTTCTCCTGACTTTGTCCGTGGCAAGCCAAACCCTGCAGCCGAGGCAGCTGCGGGAGCAGACGAGAGCCAGAGGACACGCCAGAAAAGAGTAAGCACGACTGCGCCTGCTTCAATTCCAGGCTAAATGCTTGGCTCTACTTGCTCAGGAGGGTGGGACCAAGATAGAGCCTGAGCTGGGCACCTCCAATGAGAGGGGACCCGAGGGAGAAGCTTAGCCTCCCTCAGCTCTCCAGGCTTTCAGAGGCCTTGCAGCAGCGGTCTTCTCCCTCTCTCCCTGCCAGAGGCAGTCGCCATGGCTGCAGTCGCAGCCCAGGATGGGAAGGAACATCACCGCAGCCTGGCGCTGTGGTCAGACCCAGAGGGGGACCCGAGACTCCCCTGCCTTCGCCCAGCAGCTAGAAAGGGATAGGCATGCAGCTTCCAGCACATTTCTTCTCCCCCCCTCCTCCCCC
The DNA here is from genome assembly GCA_033318265.1 of Phyllotis vaccarum. NCBI lineage: Eukaryota > Metazoa > Chordata > Mammalia > Rodentia > Cricetidae > Phyllotis > Phyllotis vaccarum. The sequence goes on along the minus strand of JARWLC010000004.1, from coordinate 86,585,446 downwards.
CCCCTCCCCCCTCCCCCCCTCCTCCTCCCCCTCCTCTTCTTTTTCTTTTTCTTCTTCCTTCTTCTTCCACAACAACAAATCTTCCCAATTGCACACAAAAAACTGAGCATGTGCAACCAGCAAAGTCTTAAGTCTGACCATGTAGTGAGGTTTGCAGGGAGGGATGAGGGGCTGAGAGGGACAAGAAGCTGTTCTGGTGAGACAGGCTGCCCTTTATCCCTGGTATTGGGGGTCCCTACCCCTAGCCAAAAAAGAAGAAAGAAAGAGAGAGAGAAAGAAAGAGAGAGAGATAGAAAGAGAGAGAGAGAGAAAGAAAGAAAGAAAGAAAGAAAGAAAGAAAGAAAGAAAGAAAGAAAGAAAGAAAGAAGGAAAGAAAGAAAGAAAGAAAGAAAGAAAGAAAGAAAGAAAGAAAGAAAGAAAGAAAGAAAGAAAGAAAGAAAGAAAGAAAGAAAGAAAGAAAGAAAGAAAGAAAAGCTGAGATTCTGAGCCAGGAGCTCCAGTTCTCTCAGCAGTGCCTCGGAACCCCAAGAATCTCCTGTTTGTCAGTCTTTCCTCCTCCATCTGGGACACTGATGTGAGAATGCCTTTCTGTATGCTGTGAATAGCAATCTTTAAATAAAGGAGCTGTTTTGGCCCACGACAGGCACCATGGAAAAAGTAGGAGGAGGAATCAGAATAGGTAGGAAAGGAAGGGCGGAGTCAGAAGCAGACCGAGCTGAAGCCCAAAGGATCAACATGTTAGGAACACAGGTGAGCCACAGGCCACGTGGCAAGAAAGATGAATAGAAATGGGTTGATTTCAGATGTAAGAGCAAGCTAGCAATGTGCCTGAGCCATAGGCCAAACGGCATGAAGTTAATATAAGTGTCTAAGTCATTTTGGGGGGCCTGAGCAGCAGTGGGTGGCTAAGGGGTCTGGGGCTGACTTCAGGTCTGTGGGTCTGGCCCTCTGGCAGCCTGGGACCAAGAAACCACAATGTAACAGGACACTATTCTGTGTCATAAGATATTGCAACATAGGGGCTCTTTTTTTTTTTCTTCAGAAAATCAAGTAATTCCCCAAAAGGGCCCCCTTTTCTATTTTAGCAGTATTCTATTTCTTCCTTGAGATGACTTTGCAAGATGAATGGCATAAGATGAGATTCTGTGTCTTGTACTTTTATGCTTTCTCTAATGGGGCTTTTAGCTGAACCCTTGAGAGGAAGCCATGCACAAATTGCAGGGTGCACCCTCAAGTGTTGTTGGAGCTTCATCAAAGAGCAGGCAGGATGACCAAGGACATGAAACTCGCCAGACATTCCTGACAGCTGGAGGAAAAATTTTTTTGTTGTAAACATACAGAGACAATGTTATTGATAAGATTTCCCATTGCCCCTCCAGATAAAAAAGTCATAGTAAGTTGACTCCGACTTAGTGGATTCACTTTCAGCCCTGCACTGCTTGTATCCCTCAGGCAGTGGCACAAACCCAAACAGATATAGGGAGTTCAATCTCTTGTGGAATAAAACCAGACACAAAACATAAAACATTAGTAAAATAGGAGGCATTAATTAGGAGCACAGCTGAAAATGCTAAAACTTAGTTGAGATATGCATTTGAGCAGCAGTTTTTAAACTAGTTCTCAGAACACTTACAAACAACTAAAAGCTGGTTATGCAGAACTGGAAGAATCCCAAGAATAAAATATATTATCACCTGGAGTCACCTAAGCAGATGACAAGTCTCTGGCTTATCCTACAGCAGTCAGCTAGGCAATAAGCTCTACCTTGATGCTTCTTTATTAATGGAGTAAACTTTCATAAGACTTAAAAAATAAAAATTAGGGGCCATGGAGATGAGAAAGATATTAAGAGGAATGAAATCAAGTATAAAGGGAAAGATTTTGCAACCAAGAACTTTGGAAACTTTTAAAAGGGAGAACATTGAAGATGGCACAAAAAGAAACAAATATTTAAAAATGAGTAACTAGAAGATAAAATAATGCGCTGGGAAATAAAGCCTTGGAAATCTACAAATGGGGGGAGGGCAAAATCCACTTCTTATTTTCTTCACTTTTTGTTTTTGCTGCTATTGATGGTGTTTTGTTTTTTTTATTTTTTTGGTGTTTTAAAGATCCATTTATTTTTATTTTATGTGTGTGTGTGTGTTTTACCTGCATGTGTGGTCACATAAAGCAGGCATAAGAGCAGAAAAACATTTCATATTATTTCATCAAAGTATTAACATAAGGAAACTGCCCAGAATTTGCACCTCTAGATCCAAGACTCAACCTAAAACACTGAGTAATGAAATCTCATGAACGGGGGGAAGAAGGCAAAAGCAATCAACTGGAAATAAAAATACCATTAAAGTTATCAGCAGCAAAATTAGAAGCTACCAAGCAGTATAGATGTAAGAAAAAGAAACCTTTTCAATTAAAAATTTGATAACCAACCAATCTATTCATAGATTCTAAGAATATTTTCATTGTCAAGCATTCATAGAAATGAATTTTCCAAAGTTTTATTAGGAAATCAGTTTCATCAGGAAGCTACTAGGGACTACAACAAAGGAAGATAAGATTAAAAATAAAAAAATTAAAAATAAATACCCCACCAGAACAGACAGTTACGCCCAGGTTGACAGTAAACAGCTCTACCCAACATCAGGGACAAGGAAAGAAGTGTCCAAGAAAATAATAAATATGAGTGTTTGAAACTGTTTGCACTTTGTGGAAGAATATTAACTCGATGTTATGTTATAGATCTTAGAGTCGTTGAGAGAAAATGTAACAAATTTAGAAACATAAGCAAATATGCCAGACATGGTGGAGCATTCATAATCAGAACACTTAGTGGGTATGCAGAAAAATCAGGAGTTCAAGATCATCCTCAACTATATACTTAGTTCAAGAACAGCCTGGATTACATGACACCTTGTCTCAAAACAAAAAGAACTAGGGGTGTTGCAAAATATTATTTTAAGGTGTGTTATTTGGTTTATGTTGCATTTGTTTAACTCTGTAAAGTTGTGATTGTGTTTATCTAAAACATCTGATGGGCTAATAAACAGCTGACTAGCCAATAGAAAAGCAGGACAGGATAGGCAGAACTGGAAGGTAGAAAGGAGAAATGGAAGAAAGATCTAGAAGAAAGAAAAAAAGGATGCCAGGGGCCAGCCACCTAAGCATCTAGCCAGCCACAGAGTAATAAAGTAAGATTTACAGAAGTAAGAGAACTGTAAAAGTCAGGGGCAAAAGGTAGACAGGATAATTTAAAGTTAAGAAAAGTTGGCAAGAAACAAACCAAGCTAAGGCAGATCATTTATAAGTAATAATACGCCTCTGTGTGTGTGATTTAGTTGGGAGCTGGATGGCAGGCTCTCTGAAAGAGTAAAGGAGCCAAAAGAACAAAAACAATCAAAAACAAGGGGGGCAGGGGCTGAGCAAATGAAGAAAATGAGAAAAAATATAAATCTGAACAGAGCAGCTCAAGCTATGACGAATACATGCACAGTCATAATAACATAAACACTGCCCCATGACTCAACTCTCAAATTATGTTTTTGTTTTAAGAGAAATGTTTGTTTTGTTTTTTGTTTTTTGTTTTCCCTGCATAACACTGCCTGTCCTGGAACTCACTAGACCACAGTGGCTTGGAACTCTGGGAGAGCCACCTGTCTCTGCCTATTTTTAAATGGAAAGTAGTTAAATTGTAGCAGTAAATCTATTTAAGAAATGATTACTACACCAAAACTGATACATTTAGATGTAGTAATACTACACTACATTGAATAAATCGTGTAAAACTTGTCCTCTCTAGAAGACAAGAAAGAGAGGCAGGAAACTTTACATTTTATTAGAAAGCTTTTAATGCTGTCAAGTTGACTGAAAATTAGAAATAAAATATAGGAGAGATAAGAAAAGAAAAATGTGTGTTCATAAAAATGAGGTCAATAACATGGAGCTTAAAATGCACAAAAATATTCTAAAGGTTTATTTATGTGTATGAATTGATTCCTGAATGTATGTGTGTGCACCATGTGCTATTCATGAGGCTCTCAGATACCAGCAAAGAACAGCAGATAACTTGGAGCTGAAGTTACAGTAAGTTGTGAGCTGTCATGAGTAGGAACTAAATCCGGGAACGTTGCAAGAGCCGCAAGTGCTTTTAAAACCTCTGAGCCTCCTCCAGTTTCAAAACATGAGTTTATTTCTAATTCTGTTCTATGTGAAAGAAAATTCAAGCTACTTTGAGATTTGATCTGAAGCTGTCAGAATGTCTGGGATGAGAAGCACCAGTGGCAGCCTATGCTGGAGAGGATGCAGAGCAAGGGGCACTCTCCTCACTGCTGAAGAGAGTGCAGACTTGTTCAGCCACTCTGCAGATCTGTGCTGGTTCCTCAGGAAGATGGGAATTGATCACCTCAAGATTCTTCTGTTCCACTTTATTTGTTTTAAGCAATTTTATTGAAAAAAGTTTTCATATGATGTATATTAACCATGTCTGTCTGCCTTCCAATCCCTCCCAGATCTCCTCACCTCCCTATCCACCCATAACTAGGTTCAGAGAGAACTAATTATTACAGCAATGTAACAGCATTGTGTGATAGTGTCAATGCATGATAATGTGATTGCTAAAATGTTGTATCTGTTATTACCCTCTTTCATTATTAAACAAATCACAGTCAGCTGACTCTGCTTCATATGTCAATAATTCTAGAGTCACAGTTAAAGTAGAGAATGCCCCCTTCCTTGAATTCGGGACCTACCCTTTTTTTGTAGTAAAGGTCATGAGCGAAACTACTATGTAAAATTTGCAGAGCATTTTTGGAATTGCCAATTTAAAATTAACCTTATTTGTTTTTGAATTTATCTTAAGTTATAAAGTTATATAAGGTATATATATATATATATATAAGTAATACATAAAAATATAAAGCTATTATGTGGTGCTATTATGTTCTGATGTACATATACTTTATATATTGTCTAATCTTTAACACTTAGCTCTTCAAGAATTTATAGTTCTCTGTTTTGAAGCTTTCAAAATGCTTTCTTGTAGTATGAGGTTTTTGTTTTGGACTTTTGTGCTTAGCCCTAAGGTTTAGGCCCGCAGACCCACAGACCCACAGAGACACACAGATGCTTACAATAGTTTTAGGCTGATTGGCCTAAGGCCCAGGCATATAACTTGCTAACTCTTTACCCTTAAACTAACCCATGACTCTTATCCTGTTCAGCCATTGCAGCTCGGCACCTTTTCTCAGCGCAGCATAGTTGTCCTCTGCATCTTCTGGCTTCTCTCTGGCATTTTGCTCTGTTCTTCTAGTTCTCAAGAGTTCTCTTGGTCTGGTATCCCCGCCCACACCTCGTCTTCCTTTGGCCAATCAGCGCTTTTTATTAAACAGTGGGTGAGACAATTATTTATAAAGGAACAATACAATCTTCCTACACTTTCTGGCTTTTGAGTAAGACTTTATTATTGTTACTCTTAATAACCACTGTGACCCTGCTATGCCACGGCATCCAGACCTTCTCACTCCAACCTAGTGACCTTTGAAAAGTGCTTATCTGTGGTTCATGTCACTTCTAGCCACATTTAAGATGGTCAAAGTATAATGTCTGTCCTAGCACAGCCTGGCATTAATAACTAACCTTTGGCAGGAGATACAAACCCACAACAGGCAGTGGGAATGTACAGTCCTTTTACAGGGAAAGGGAGGGTATCAGGAATTGAACCCTAGTACATTTTATTTTACTCCCAGGGGGAATTCTGCAACTGGGCATGATCTTTGATGATATTAAAAAAGCCTCAAAAGCCAAAAATGAAGAACACAAAACTACATTTTTCAATTTTGACTATGATCAACATTAATACATTTCATCCTTCCATGTTTTTCCATGTAGGTCTTCAAAATATAATTTAGTATATTTTTAGTTTTTTCTAATTGTCTTGAAGTCATCAGTAAGCATATTAATGCTAAATGAGCTTTATATGTGTGGTTGGTTATAAGCACACTATACTTCTCAGTTAATTCCTTAGATTATAGGTAATTTCACATTAACTATTATAAAAGTTTAATTAGGTTTCTGTTTTGGTACCTTTTCTTCTCCTTCAATCTTTGCTTTTCTTGCATCATCCTGTCATCTCATCCACTGTCTCACCCCGATAGGTCATGTGTCCTAGGAGACTGTGGGGACTGCATTTGTTTTAGTTCCCTGCTGACTATATTGCACCTAGGATGATGCTTGCAGTGGGTGTCTATTAAATATCTGTGAATAAGACCAGCCAGGTGTCATTGCTGTCTCTGTGTTGCCCTCCCATGGATTGGGCATATGATACTTGTCCTACAGAACTATTTGATAGACTCATACCTGTCAGTTACTAAGGACGAGTACACGGTGATTTAAGTGTACTCGCTACTGCTTTTGCCAGCATGATTATCACTGCCTTTCATAGATAACCTTACTCTGGTGTTTGTTTGTTTGTACTTTAAGGTCATGAAGCAGGTTTGTCTAAGTTCACATTGAAAAAATTACTGTTGCTGTTTCCTTGACCATGCTAAGATGTCCAGGCTTATTGATTACAATCCTTGTCTCTTTTGTAAAGATGTTGAATTCAAAGTATCATTTTAAACATGTCTTATATTTTTCTTTCAGAACCTGTTATCTCTTTGGGGGTATGTTTTCTGTTTAAAAAAAAAAAAAAACTTGTCTTCCAGTGAACACATTCTAATGTGGGATAGGAGTGAAAATTTGTATAGTGTCTCTTTATTCCTGGCTCCTGTGTAGGGCTTAGTTTATAAATGTGTGTGTGTGTGTGTGTGTGTGTGTGTGTGTGTGTGTGTGTGTGTGTGTGTGTGTGTGTGTGTGTCTATATGTGACCTCAAAGCCCCAGACTTAAAATGCCTGACTTAATTGAATGACAGTTTCCCATTCATTTTTACTTTTAGTTTTGACTTGGGGAAAAAACTACGCTATGCTACTACAGAATTAACTTTGGAGGAAGTATCTTTTTTAAGTTATAGATTACCAAATTCACTTCTGTATTTAATTTTGAACAATTTTTCACAAGGTCTTCAATTGGAAATATGAATTTGCATTTGCCTTGGTCATAGACAACTCTTTATACTTCTCATAAAATTTCTGTAAATACAGGATGGTTTGAAGATTTGTTCTTATGATAAATAAAATTATGATATTGAAACATTCATGCTCCCTGTTACTAGGCTAGCAAAGAACTTCTAGGCTTTTCGTGAGACCTTTCTCGTCACCTTAGCTTGTTGGGATTACCGTGACATGTTCAGACACCACTTGATGAATTTGATTTTGCTGTTACAAATCTTGCTGTGGACCTGCAGTGTGGGGGGTGCGTCTGGTCTAAGTATCAGTTACAGATTTACTCAATGGGCTAGGCTAAATTTTTAAATGTCATTTTCTGTACCGATATTTTAAAAATAGCTTATAATAAAATTACGATTTTTAAAAATATCTGGGATTTCGCTTTGAGAAAAATGATATATGAGTGAGTCTACACATTTTTGTTTTCTCTGCTGCTATGGGAATAGGATCTGTGGATGGGAACTACAAATGTCTCAGAGTAGTAGTCATGAAGAACAGGAAGCTGATTTAAATACTGAATGCTTACTACATTTTTGTGTCAGCAATGTCTTCATGAGTTCCTTATCTCTCTGGGCTTGTTTTAATTGCACTCATCTTATTTATTTATGATAAAATGTGGATAAGAGAGATGCTATCAGGAGTTGGATTTAAATTCTGATGTATCTCTTTTAGGTAGGCACTCAGATATTTTCATAGTGATTTGTTATGACTTGGAAACTGACACAAAATTTCCATTTTCATCTTATGTCGTTACTTGCCAGCTTTGTGACTAAGATGCTGGGCTTCTCTAAGTCCTGGTTCCTTCTGTAGAAAGAAAGATGAGGAGCAGTTAATGCTAATTCTGGGATTTATTTGATGACTGCACTAAGAGAAGCAAGTACTAGCTTGCTGTGCTGGAGTATTTCCCCTCAAGCTCCTGCCTCCTCATCGGCTCTGTCTTACTGTGTAGACTCTGTTGGTTTGCTCACATGTGCATGTGTCGTGTGTTTTTTTCTCATATATTTTTAGACCTTAAACTTCCAGACTTGAAATGAGAAATAATTGTATTTGCTAACCACGGCAATTTGGCATAGTTTCTGGGAGTCATTTTGTCCCTAATGTGTTTATGGTTTTGTGATAACTTTATTTAAATAAATTTTTTCTTGGACACTGATGTAGAGGCTTCATTTGAAATTTCTTTATTGCTAGATGAACCATGGAACTTCTCACACAGAACTGGAATCTGTCACAGAAACTAAGGATTCCTGCAATAAGTCCAAAAGAAGCACAATGTTGACATTGTCCTTCAGGCTTTCAGATCACCAGGGGATCAACTAACTGATGAGCATGGTAAAAACTGAACAGAAATAAAACTTCGTGTCCTCACTGAACCTTGATGTGCGTGTACTGTGCTAACGGACTGCCTTCCACTTGTAGGAAACACCATCTTGTCTGAGGATATCGTGGATAGGCACAGAGAGAAAACACTTGGACTGCTTTGAGAATAGCATTTTCTTTTCGGGTATGGTATGTCAGCATACTCTTTTGAAATCGATTTGAATGCTGATTGATTGCTAAAATCATTTTTAGTCAAAGGAAGACTAGCAATAGTCATTGTTACTTTCTGGGCCCTATTTTATCCTAGGAACTGTGATAATTGCTTTATGCTTCCCAATTTAATCATTTTATACTATGGACAATGTGAATATTGCTTCCTCCCTCATGAGGCTAAGTTTCCATCTTAGAAGATATAGAAGTAAATGTAGAATCCAGGTTTATATAAACCCAAATTCCTTAAATTTTAATTGTAAGCTTTAGTGGCTGAGCTACCTCTTTAGCCACAAATTTTATATTTTAACCACTAAATGTTTCTGTCATTTATGTGTGAAAACTGTTTACCTCTAAAAATATATAAAATTTTTGTGCTAAAATACAATTTTTAGGTAGTTCTTGTTTGATTTAAGGAAAAGTCCTATGCACACGCATTGTGTGTGTGTGCGCGCGTGTGTGTGCGCGCGCGCAGGTATGTGTTTTATGTTTATGTGTGGAGAGCTAAGAAGTTAATGATGGATGTTTACCACAGTTGCTTATTTTTAGGTACAGGGTCATTTACTGCACTTATGGCTCACTCATTTGGCTAGACTGGCTGTCCAGCAAGTTCCCAGGATACATCTCTCTCTGCTCCACTAGAAATGGGGTGACAGATCCGTGCTGCGGCACCTGGCTTATCCATGGGTATAGGTCATCTGTGCTTAGGTTTCCTGACTGCAGTGGCCCCTTAGCCTCTGGCCTGTCCTCTCAGTTCCTTTGGTAACATTTCCAATTAGGCTGTTTCTGTTGTGTGTGCTTGCTTTTCTGTCGTCTGCAGTTTCTTTTTGTAGAGACAGTTATTTTAACTTCTGAGGCTTTAAAATACTAAATCATAAAAATATTTTAAACGTTTTTTGCACTTTCCAGGTGGATATATTTCTTAATTTAGATCAGTTAAAAGAAGAAATCAATTTTCTAAAAACACACACACAATGTAAAAAGATCAATGTCTGCCCTATCATACCATTCTCGAGCTGTTACTAATAATCAAAAACACAAAAGAAACAGTGGGTCCTTTGAGGACTACAGTGACAGTGTGAAGTTATTGATGGACTGGGTAAATGCTGTTTGTGCCTTCTATAACAAACAGGTTAGTCTCTTTGTTTTTGTTTTTAATTTATCATATTCCAAACCTTAGCTAAGTCTAACAAATGCATAAGATCCATTTCTGCATTTCTTAAATACTTAGCATATATGCATCTGCACACATACTATGCACATTCATTATTAGCAAACTGTTTCTCAAGAGAATCATTATCATCTCATAGACTGCATGACCTGTTATACAATCTATCATCGATTGAACAGTGTACAGTAATCACCATGAAAGATATAAACCTTGATAAAAGGCTAATGTTGTGTTGTCTTCTATGCTGATCTAGATTTGATCTCATAGGTGTGATGATATTTTGATACACACATTTGACACAAACCAGCCAGGCCTGTAGAAGAGTGGGGTCAGCGACAGTGTGGGGAGGGTGACTGAATAGTTTACAGTGATATGTGTGTAATCACAAAATTAAAGAAAAAAAAAAACGTGATGCCAGATACTGCATAGACCTGGGCATGGAAATCCTGGTCCTTACTCTACAGATACATCCAGAGAAACATCATGCAGAAAGGAATAACAGATCTGGGTTGAGTCTTTATAATAATCGGTCAGGTGGATACTTTCTGTATGATATTTTCTTGTTAGTAGACACATTGTTAGGCATATGGGTGGCCTGTGTTGTAATCAAATCCTCAGCATTAAAGATGTGACTAATCACTAGTTGTGGATTTAGTCAGTAGCTGAAACATATCTCTGTTTCTGAGATTGATGGTGTTAGTTTTTATGTAACTTAGAAATATGCCCAGAATCTTTGAAATGATGAGACCTATATTCTTACAACATATACCTGTGTATGTAAGAAAAATCAAGACCAATGGTGGCAAAGGTTGTGATCACTGTAATCCCAGCATGCATGAGGTTGAGGCTGATGTTAAGTTTAAAGCCAATGTGGGCCATAGAATAAGATCCTGTAATAACTACACCAAAAATAAACAATGACACCTAATTCTTTGCATTTTGAAGCAGAGTTCTGGCTTCTAGTGTAGACTGGCTACCAATAGCAGCTCCTTCTGCCTCAGCTTCCTGAGCATAAAGTTGCAGGCATCTACCATACTGGCTTAATATCTGATTCTTGAAATCACTGTTAACAGAGTCATATGAAATATAGACTTATTAGCATATTTTTCCTAATATTCTCTCCCTTTTTGATAGATTTCATCCTGCAAATGCACAAGAATTTATTTCCATCAATAAGACTAAAAGTGAAAGTTGGAAATGTGATGTAAGAATTTATAATTTCTGTTAGAAATCAGAGTAAATGGGAAACAAAGGTAATGAGGTTAAAGTATTGGAACTTATCTCACTTTTATAATCCTTTAAATAAAGTTAATTTGAAAGAAAAAAATTTAATTTCTTCTTCAAATGTTTTAGTTTTCAGATAATAGGTCTCAGAAATGGAGATTCTATTTTGGTTCTTATTATTTCTTGTTCTGTTCCCTGCATACAATTGGCAAAGTCAGTGCTTTGTATTTAGAGTTGTGTATAATGATCTCTAACATTACTATGGCAGAATAGAAAATGTTAAAATTACCCCTCCATTCCTGGTTGCCTTTTGCTGTATAATAAACCAGTATAATAAACCATGTTGAAGCTCAAGTGTACTTACTCTGCCATTTTACTGTTTTTATCTTTTCTTGGGTCAGGAATCCAAACTGGCTTTTGCTATGTATTTTTTTTTTTTTTGGTTCTGTTCTATGTCAGTCAAAGTAATTCAGTTGTTATAAATTACAGAATGATCTTTTCTGGTTTGGGGGCACATTCACAGCGACTCACTAATGTAGCAGTCAAGTTGGTGATGCCTGATGGCTAGGGTTAGTAAGGATGGATCAGGGAACAAGAGGCATCCATCTTCTTGCTCTCCTAAAACTGCTTCTGCTTCCTCCACCCTTCCAGTATAGCAGCTAAGTCAAAGAGAGACAGAGAGGGAGACAGCCAGGCAAGAGGGACACAGAGAGAGGACACACAGATAGACAAAGATGGGGGGAGTGTTGTGCATGTGTGCATCCATGTGTGTGCCAAGAAGCCTAGTGAAGCCCTCAGAGGTCCCAGATCATAACCACCACATGCTGTTGGTTAAGTGGTCAGCTCTAGTACAGAGTGTGGGGAAGAAGAATTTAATGGGAGTAGTAGCAAAGGATTTCTGTTTATTCTGTCACACCCAGTAGGATTTTTTCAGTATTTAGTTGCATATAGTTTAGTATTTAATATTGCTTGTCATTTACATTGTTACTATAAAGATTAACTTACATACATTGCTCACTTCCACGGTTATCACTAGTTATCTGTTTGCAGCTTCAAAAAACTGAAGTTAATTTCTTTGACTCTACACAAGATGCCTTCTTCACTTTATTAGGTTTTACTAAATGCTAAAATAATGATATTGTTAGTCATATCTGCACTGTAACATTTTGAGTATTAAATAAAATAATCTTAGAATTGTGCTTTCTGTTATAGCAGCTTAACCCTTTTTAAATCCCTGACTTACATCACTTTGTTGTTATTGCTTTTTAAGACAGAATTTTTAGTGTAGACCTCCCTAGAACTCAGAGGTCTGGCTGCCTCTGTCTCCTGAGTGCTGGGATTGAAGGTGTGCACCTCCACCTGACCTTATTTCATATTTTTATATATACTATGTTTTCTTATTTCTGGAAACTTTGAGATAAAAGTTGAGGGAGTTTTTTGTGATTTAATTAATGATAATTCTAAGTAAATATATGGTAATAATGAAAAAACTTTGTTATTCCTGATATAAATTTGGTTTTATTTTGTGGATTAAAAAATTGATATCCATGGGTGGAGAGATGGCTCATTGGTTCAAAGAACACTGGCTACTCTTGCAAAGGACCCAGATTCTGTTCCCACTTAAAACTACTCATAAATCCAGGATTCGGGGGATTCAGTGCCCTTTTTTGACTTCCATGGGCACACAGGTGATGCAAATACATATATGCATGCAAAACACTGACATGAATAAAATAAAAATATGTCTCTTTTTTAAAAAAAAGAAATTGCTATCTGGAATTAAGATACTAAGAGTATGTTATATCCATATTAAACATAATGAGTGGAAATTCATCTAACTTTAGGATTAATTTAACATAATTATGACCTATAATTCTTTTGATGTTTCTTATTTTCTCCCTTTTTTAGCACAGTTAGAAAATTGATAATACTCAGGTAAGTTTTCTGTTGGCAGACGTTTCTCTTCACTTGAACTTGTATGTTTTACCTTTATCATGAGCTTTATCATGAGCTTTAATTCAGTCTTAAATTAAGGTAGCTACGACTTATATACACTCTCATTTAGATTTGTAAGAAATCTTTTACTCAAAGACCACACTTGGAGGAACATATGTTTTTGTGTTCACAAGATAAACCTTTTAAGTGTACCTATTGTGAAGAACATTTCAAGTCCCGATTTGCATGGTTAAAGCATTTGGTAAGTTATGTTTTCATAAAGCAGTCATCTAGTTATAATTATCTGAATCTAGAAGTGCTCACCACTGTTAACCTGTACTTTTTCCTCTTAAAAATTGCAGTTCTTTAGAAGGAGTAAAGAGATAGTGGAAATAAAATAATTATATTATGATTTTGTAAGAAATCTTTTTGTCTAAGAGTAGTTTTAAGTTCAAAGCAAAATTGAAAAGATGCAGATAGTTATTGAATTCGCCAACCTCTGTATGTACAACATCATCCCACATTAGCATCCCCACCACATGGTTATTAGCCTTTGTACATCCGTAGCACTATCTTTTATTACCAACATCCTCACCCCATGGTATATTTTAGAAAATGATGAACATTCAAGTTTTGGTGATTAATTATAAAATGGCTGTGGGTGAGTATCTGTTTGCAATTTTTGTTGTGGACATAAGTTTTTAGTTTCCTTGGATAAAAATCAAGAACATACACAAAAGATCTGTTAGTTTGTTAGAATACATTCAGCTTGTTAGAAATTACCACATTGTCTTCCAAAATGGCTGTGTTTTCATGCTGTGAATCTCTTCCTTGAAAATTCTTATAGTTTTTTTTAAAGAATTTATTATGATTTTAGTTGTGTTTCTGTTTCCATGCTGTGTATACTCATAAGAGGGTGGAGTGTTTGATGTCTTGGGATGAGAGTTACAAGTGGTTGTCAATTACCCAACATGTCTGTTGTAACTTAATTGGTCCTCTGGAAGAGCAGGATGGATTCTAACACCTAGCCAACTCTTCAGTCCCTTTAGGATGCTTTATGTATTCTGTGTTACACTACTTTATTAGTTATTCCTTCCCAGTCTGCCTTGTTATTCATTGCGTTGACAAGGTTTCTGTCATAGAACAAAATTAAACTTTCAAGAGTGTCATCTCTAAACATTGTCAAACGAGTACCACCTAGATTTTTGCCTATGTTATAAAAGTTTTATAACCTTCTGTTTAGGTTGCTGAGTCATTTTGCATTCTCTGTTGCAAAGGACACGTTTTGTAAAGGACAATGTCTCCATGTGTGAGGTTTCTCTAGTCTCATTCCTGTTGTGAAGTTCTCTCAGCACCATAGTTTTTAAAGACCATTTTGCGGCTTTCACTCCTTTGTCCGTTCCCTTCATGTTTGTGTGAGTCTGCTCTTCTGCATACTGTTCGTATTATGTAAGCTTTAAAGGCTGGTAGCGTTGGTCTTCTAACTTTGTTTTTGACTTTAGAACTATGTTGTCCATTCTGGATTTCTTGTCTCCATATAAAGATAAGAATGGCTTTTTAGGCAGGGCTTGGTGACTCATGCCCATGTTCCAGCAGACTGGAGCTGAAACAGGAGGATCAGCATAAGTTCGAGCTACTTAGTGACTCTAAGCTAACCTTGTCTATTTGAAGAAACCACATTAAAGAAAAACAAATTTAATTTATCCCCCCCCAAATAATGTATCAGGAACGAGCAGGATGTCATTAATCCTGCCAATCAAATCAGAAACCCTGGTGTTCTGGAGTCTTCCTGCTTATGAATATGGGGTATCAGTCATTTTATATAGTTGTTTATTTTCGTTAGAGTTTTGTAATTCTCATCATTGTTTGCTTGTTTTACTCATCTTTATATCTTTCCTAATATTGTTAGACTTTTTAAGCAGTTTGTTCTGGAGGATTATTGAAACACTCCTGATATACTTTAGGTATTTAATTAGGACAAAGGAAGTTGTACTTATTTAGACTGATGCTCCATATGTTAGAGTTCCTGTAGGTCAGCAAATATGGCTTGGTTTTGTTTTGAATAGCCAAAATATCAAAAGGTATAAACAATTTACTATTGTACAAATTTTATTTAGTATTATAATATAACTTGGAGCCAGATACTGGGGGGAAAGCTGGAATATCAGAGAGGGAATAAACAACAGCCATTCCTCACCCAGCCAACTTCTCAGGCCCAACAGGGTAAGTCCTATTCTCAGTAATGACGCCTCTAAAAGAACTGGCTCTTCTCACAGAGAAGAAGGCTGACTTGGAGAAAGTAGGTGCCAGTGTATGGGTGAGTGTCTGCATGAGGGCTTTGTGTGTATGTGTGTGTGTGTGTCTGTGTGTGTACATGCACAAGTGCCAATTAGATGATAATTCTGTGGAGTTAATTCTCTCCTTCCATCCTTATGTGGGTTCTAAAGATAAAGTTTAGGTCATCAGGTGCATTTACCTGCTGAGTACTCTTGGCAGCCTTCTTGGTTTTTTGAGACAGGATTGTGCTAACTCACTGTGTAGAGTAGGTTCGTCCAAGTCTTGCTGTGATTCCCCAGCCTCTGCCTCCTGAATACTAGAATTATAGAGTGGGTCACCATGTCTGTCTTTCTGCGGGTCATTTAGTCAGTGTCCAGACTCAAGTGTCCTTTCCTCTGAGTCCCTCACTGTGGCGTTGAGTGTCTTCCCTGTGCCTGGAGAACATAAGCAGGCACTGCACTGGTGCTTGTGTTAGGCGAGCAAAATCTGTAAATGAGCAAAAGAAAATGTTAGGGCCAGCCACATTCCCATATGAGATTTGCCTAGCACCCATGAAAGGAGTAGTTGTAAATAAGGAGAAGCTGCCAAAACTGAGATTACTAGCTCCATGCTAGTAGAGAGGATGCCAACACACAGGGGTGAGTGGGGACTTGTCTCACCCCTGCCTAGACTGGTATTCATTGTGTCCCAAAGAAAAGTTCAACAGAAGGGAAATGTGTTGAACAGGGTAAGGATCCCGACACACTGTGAATTCTGGAAGCACTTTCTGACCCAGGAGAGAAAAGGCAAATTCTGGAGCAAGTTCTTGCTGCCCTAAGAAGCTACCTGCAGGGCCAGCGCACGGCCCGGAAGAAGCACAGCGCCTTGGCCGCCCCTCCGGGCCTGCAGCCGCGCCCAGGAGCCCCTGAGCCCCGCAGACCTGGTCCACATTCATCGGAGTGTGTCTTGTAAGCACGAGTGGACTCACGACTGACAGGAACGGGAGCCCCAGACGGCTAAAGCTCCGATGGACGACCAGAGAGCTGGAGGACCGCAGCCGTGTGTGGCGGGGTTAAGGCCGAAATGGACTTTATTCATCGATATATTTTATTGTGGTTTGGTCTACCATTTCCTCCTGGATCCTCCCAACCTCCCAGCAAAATAAACTCCTATCCATTCTCTCTCCCATTTTAATACAAACATACATCTTAAAAATAAAATGAAATTAGATAAAAAGTAAAAACCAACTATATCAAATAAGATGAAACAAACTAACAGAAGACAAATAGCCAAAGAGAAAGCACATGAAATACATAGACACAGTGGCACACACGGAAGTTCCATAGGAAGTGCATGAGAAATCATAACACATATTCAAAATATCAGAGAGGAAAAGAAAAAGAGAAGGACAAAATGATGCCCAGACAAATTATTATGAGACATCATACAACCTTCAAGAATGCCATTGAGTTTATTTTCTTTGTCAGAAGTCAGGTGTTCATAGGTGTGTAGACTAATCTCAGGATATTCAATTTAATTTTGTTGATCAACATGTTGGTTTTTATGCCAATACCAAGCTGGGGTTTTTTTAATTATTATTTTTATTATTATTATTACTGTAGCTCTATAGTTAGGCTTCAAGTCAGGGATGGGGATACCTTCAATACTTTTCATGTTAAATAGGATTTTGGGATAACTTGGTTTTTTGTTTTTCCATATGAAATTGCGTCTTTTCCTTTGGAGGGCTCTGAAAACTTGTATTGGGATTTTTAGGAGATTGCATTGAATCTGTGGGTTGCTTTTGGAAAGATTGCCATTTTAACTGTGTTGATCTTCCCTGTCAGAGTGCATAAGAATTTTTTTCATTTTCTGATATCTTCTTCAATGTTTTCTCCAAAGACTTAAAGTTCTTGTCATATAGGCCTTTCAATTCTTTGTTAGAGTTACCCCAAGACATTGTGTGCTATTTGTGCTTACTGTAAAGGGTGATGTTTCTCTGATTTCTTTTCTCTGACTGTTTATTACATGTATATAGGAAGACTACTGGTTCTCTTAGTTAATCTTGTATCCTGCCACATTACTGAAGGTGTAGGAGTTCTCTGGTAGAGTTTTGGGAATCAGTTATGTACACTATCATATCACCTGTTAATATCAAAAGTTTGACTACTTCCTTTCCAATTTGTATCCCTCTGATCTCCTTATGTTGTCTTATTGCTCTAGCTAGAACATTGAGTACTATATAGCATAGATACAGAGAAAGTGGGCAGTCTTGTCTTGTTCCTGATTTTTCTGGGATTGCTTTGTGTTTCTCTCCATTAAACTAAATGGGGAGAATCAAAGTAGAAGTTGGCTACTCATTTGCTGTATATAGCATTTAGTATGTTTAGGTATGTTTCTTTTATAAAATAATTTAAATTAATTAAATTAATTAAATAGTAATTAATTTACTAATGTTTAATTATTAATTACATCATTAAAATAATTACATGATTAAAATATTTTAATGTATAAACGTTCATCTTGCATGGCAATGTGATACATGAGGATCTCATCATATGAACACATATTTACATTAGCATGCCCCCTCTCATGCATCCTTCTATTCCCATAAGTCCCTTTGAACTCTTTTGGTCCTTCTTAACTCCCTATATATTTCATACTCTTGATACCAGTTTGGATGTTTCTATTTCTATAGAACTTAGGAAACTCAAACATACTCCTTTATTTTGGATTTGAATTGAATTTTTATGTTTCTTATGCTTCCTTCAGTGAACCTGAAATTGAAATATGAATGCATTTTCAGCTGATCATCTAAAGCTAAGATATGGAAACGTTTACCAAATTCTTAACGTTAGTGCACAGTTTTCCATCAGGGTAAGAAATAGTGTGAGCAGTGTGGGACACCTAGCAAACTAGAACCCAGGGAGCAATATCTGAGGATACAGAAGAGGCACACTGTAGCCTGTGGAAGCCCAAAGGAAATAAACATTAGAATGCATAGAAAAGGAAAGGAGCCTAGCTTGGCCTCTAAGGAAAATGTATGATCAAAGACAAAGGCACACCCTTTGCTTCCGTCTTATACTCTACCACCAACCTCAACTAAATATCCCTAAGTCCACCTAAGCATGACCCTTTTCTACACTGACATTTTCCTGGGCACTTGTAAGTGGGTCCTTTTGGTGACTTTGTGGGTGTGGGTGTGAGGACATGGGCACATGGCCCTATTTGGTATAGGGAACCCAGGTATAGGTATCTGTAATTAAATCCACATGATTACATACTAGGAAATGGTCACTAGATAATCTATAGGAAGCAGGTTAGGCAGTGGGAAAATCCTAAGAAGAAATTACTTTTTCTGGGATGTAAGTGGTTTAGAGGGGATTGTTTGGAAACCTCTCCTACTTTCTCAAATGTGAGGGTCTGGCTTCTGAGGGCTGACCATGCTTCTCAGGTCAGTGTGTAGCATGAGCATATGGATGCCACTGTGTGTTGCTGTGCACATGGAAAGGCAGGAGGAGAGGAGTTGGCACCCTTGGTTACAGAAAGCATATAAAGAAGAGGCTCAGGCTGGAAGGCCACAGAAATTGACCTCCCTTTTTGAACAGTGATCCAAATGGATCTTGGAATTCTTGTTACCAGGTAACCAGAGGCCAGTAGCAGCCTCAACTGACTCACTTGTCTGTAGATCCTTGAACAATCAGGATTTTTTTTTTTATTCCAGACTTCTGGTGGCTCAGGTCACAGTAAAGCCAAAAGAATTCTTTTATGGAAAGATTTGAAAAGATTTTTCTTCCCTTAGTTTTAGAAACTATTGGAATGTTGTGGATCATTAAAGTTATTTTTAGATTGCTGTATTTATTAGTGAATATTTTTGGTAACAATACAAGACATTTTTGGTCCAGTGATTCCTTCAGATCAGGTTACCTGTTTTATTATTTGGACTTTTAAGTTTATCACTGATTCATGTATCTCTCCTTGTTGTATGAATATTTTTTAAGTGGGGAGAAAGTTAAAGATGTGAGGTTATACAGGGACTGGGATGCTAGGAGAGATCCTCCTTGAGATTAAAGATCTCTAGTAATGATGGGCACTCAGTGTGAGTCTGAAGCAGTTTTATACCATCAGATAAAATATGTCTCCATAGAATTCAGGATATCTCTGTGAATGAGAGGGCCAGCACAGACAAGAAGCAAGAGAATTTAATTTCAGGCCTGTGCTACATGACACAGGATGAGATTTGAAGTTGAGGCTACTTTCAGGGGTTTATTGTTTCTCTGGTAGATCTGGGTAGAAGGACACAGTAATATGAGACTATGTGACAGCTAAGAATCTGCCTTATCTTCAGAACAACTCATGCAGGTGGAGATGGATAGGTACCTTATTTCCTAAGCCCATTTGTATTGATTATTTTAAATCTGGTTTCAATTTTCTTCTGTTAGAACATGTATTATGATTACTACCCATAGCAATTGCATTATAACATTCCCACATATGTCTGTACAGCACTCTGATCAAACGCTCCATTTCTATTTCACTTCCTCACCTCTATCTCTGTGACCAACACTCTTTCTATATTAAGGGCTCAGCCCTCTTCTATTTATTTATTTTTACATACAGATCTCTGCTCCCCCTTCCTCTCCTCCTCCCATTCCTCCTCCAGCTTGTCCCCATCACAACCCTTCATCCATTCCCCAGTGAGGGAAAGGTCTCCCAGGGTGAGTCAGTTCAGTATGGCATATCCAGTTCAGGTAGAATGGAGGCCCTCTGCCCAGTATCAAGGCTCTCAGCCCTCCACTTGATCAATTCTACAGGATAAAATGCCATATTTCTGTTTGTGGAATTTGTTTTATATGATATTATCTCTACTTGTAGCTATTTTCCATATATCAGATTGAAAGACCCCTGGGGGTGAGGGACCCCTGAAACGGACCTTTCCTCAGGAACAGACCCCCGGGACCCAAGAAGGACCGAGTCACAGATCAGATGCAAACAGCACGAGGTTTATTTATTGAATAACACAGGTACCTGTGGGCAAACAAGTCTCTCAGTCCCTCAAGAAGACTTGCGCGCCCAGCCCTTTGTTCAGGGCCTTTTTATAGGGTTTGGGGAGGCAAAAGCGTGCATACAGAAGCAGAAGCATAGTTACAAGGTTTCTATTGGCTGGTTTGAATGAAGCTAGTCTGTTGAGGGGGTGAGGGCCAGGCCACCACCTGGCCTGCCTGATATCGCCCACCCCCAGGCGGCGGCCCGCTGTTTATCTTTCTGGGAACTCTGTCTTCTCTCTTTCTCTGGAACTTCCCCGGGTCCTTGACTGGGGCCAGCTCATGTAGCCATGTAACTCTTATCTTTCTTCCCCCTCTGCCCTGCTGACACTGTGAAAGCTTTTATTATTAAGTTTTGCAGAGATGCTGGTGTCTCCAGTATCAGAATGCATGTCCCAGGGTTTCTTTAAGAGCAGATGTACAGGCCACAGGGGAGTCAGCTTGTCCTTGGTTGGGGAGTGTCCGGCAGGCTTCTGACTGCAGCTTCCCCTGTCCCTGGGCCAAGGCACTTGGTGCTGACATGTCTTAGACAAGTTTCGTTACTTCTTGGGCAGGAGGGAATTGCTAAAACGAGGGGGCTGCTGCTTAAGCAAAAGGGAGGGGGGTCTTACAAGATCAGCTCAGTAGCCACTGTGTCTGAGTATGAACTGTTTCCCAGAAACTGAACATACTCTACACTCTGGATACATTTCTTTATGTAATTTTTCCTCTACTTTTATTGTATTTTTAGAGCCTGAAAGCAACATTAAGTTGTTTGAGGTATCCAAAATTTGATGACAGAGAATTCATAGCTATACAATTCTATCCTAAAACTATAGTATTTTTTCCTAGCATTGTGTATTCTTGAAATTTCCCACAAAACAGTGACTTTAATTGAGAAGAATATCCCAGCCAGATCCTGGAAAGAGGACATTCTTAGAATGGATTTCAGGATTTTAATATCTCTAAGCTGTAGTATATTGGGGAGGATGTGCTTGCCTACCATCCTCCCACACATGCACAGGTGTCAGTCAAAATCCTTGAGAAATACCACAGTTCTCTGCCTCACATCAGCTCTGAAGTAAACATCCTTTAATGTTTGGAACACAGAAACAAAGTTCAATTTTTTCACATCATTGACACATGGATGACTACTGTGGTCATGGAACATGTTGCAAGAAAAGGTCTGGTGATGTTCTTAAGGGAGGTAGTCTATCTTTAAAAAAGGGAGATAGGGCCAATATTTCAACAGGTTGTGTCAACAGTACACTTTCTGAACCAAGGATGCATTGCACATTGTGATATTAAATTAGAGAATCTCTGTCTTCATGGAGCTAAGAAGGTCAAGCTTTGTGATTTTGGTATGGCCACTCAGTATGTAGAGGGGCAGATATTGAAGGAGGCCTGCAGCTCCTTGTCCTTTGAACCCCAGATTTCTTGTTTAGGAGACTCTATATTAGACCAGCAGGTGATATGTGGAATGTGGGCATCATCCTGTATGTCCTAGTCACTGGGGACTTTCCATATGTAGAAACCACCCTTCATGAAATGATGTGGGAATGCCTTTCTGTATGCTGTGAATCTCAATCTTTAAATAAAGGAGCTGTTTTGGCCCTTGACAGGCACCGTAGAAAAGGTAGGCAGAGGAATCAGAATAGGTAGGAAAGGAAGGGCAGAGTCAGAGACAGATCGAGCAAGCCGCCCAAGGAGCAACATGTAAGGAACACAGGTGAGCCACGGGCCACGTGGCAGACAGATTAATAGAAATGGGTTGATTTAAGATGTAAGAGCTAGCTAGCAATGTGCCTGAGCCATAGGCTAAACAGCATAAAGTTAATATAAGCATCTGAATCATTTTGGGGGCCAGAGCAGCGGCAGGTGGCTAAGGGGTCTGGTGTGGTAGGGTCTGGGCCTCTGGCCGCCCGGGACCAAGAAACCCCATTGCAACAATGATAGGCATAGAATCATGTCCACCACAATGTGCCACATTCCCCACTTGTCCAAACCCTGTCACATCATTTCATGATTACCCATGGCCATCATCTGGTGCAGGCTAACAATCTGACAGCTTGAGTATTGACCTTGGTGAGCCATATTCAAGAACATGTACCAACTGTCACTAAAGAAATTCATCCAGGGTTGTAAAGACTGTGCACCTTTGGCTATACCTGTGAAGTGATTGTGTCATCCCTAACACACAGATAAACCAATACATTAACGGAAACAATATTGTGAAATACCAGTTGAACTGTGGGGATAGCCATCAGCAAGATAATGTCCTGGCTGTATATGATCCTTTCAGATCCTTTCAGCTCCCACTCCCCTTGAAGAGGAGAGGTAGTGACTAACTTTTCCAGTGATAAAAGAAGCTGGGGAGAGTCACTTTCTGTAAGAGGCAAGGGATGCAGAAGCTACACAGTGGGCCACAGATACTCCAGCCTAGAGCTGATGCCCTGTTCAGATAACTCAGTCCCAGAAGGAGATTAATGGCAGCTAGCAGCATCAACCGTGCTTCAGAGACAATGTAGTGAACATGAATTTACAGGATATAAAGTCTAATGATGTATTCTTCCCTGAGCCACCTCTGAGTGGGAAATCATAGGATTTCTAAACATGGGATTTTCACCAGAGAAACAAGCCACAGGCCAAACAGGCTCACTGAGCAGCCCTAGGTTGTACCCACAGTGGATTCAGGCCACTCAGGGTTTGGAAGCTGATGAAGATTTCTCCTGCACTCAGAGCACAGTACTGCTGCTGCCTGCCCAACTCAAGGTGAGCCCTGAATTTTTGTATCAGGAGCTGTAAAGAAAAGAGAGGACAGTGGAGTCTTGCAGGAACCGAAGTCATTGGTCCACATACATGCACTCCTCCACTGTGTTTTTCTATGCTGCTTTAATAAGCTCTGAAAATATGTTGTGACCACATAGAATGTAGGGTCTTACTATGTCTAGCACTTTAGGTGGTCCTATTTCACTTTCTCCATCATGTAAATGCATGGAAAATTGAGCTGCATGAAGATGACATAGCATGGAGGGAGAAATGGTGCAAAGGAAGGAAGGGAGTTTGTGTAAAGGAGGCAAAATTTTTGATGAGAGTAATCAGGAGCTTAGCTATCACACAGCAAGGCAGAGCAGTGTTGGTTAAGACACATCTCTTCACAGTCACTAATAGATACACCTTCATATTTCTTTTTTCTTTAAATGGGGAACTTGAAATGGATTTCTAGAATTCTAGTCCTGGTAAAAATTACTTCCCACCTGTCAATTAGCAAAGGGACAATGCCTAAGCTTATATTCAGATCTCAATTATGCGTTTCCTGTTCTCTTCTCACATGCAACTATCTAGAAAGAGCAGAGGCTATTAACAAAAGGAAAATTTATAACCAATCGCACCAAATTATGACCCTATTTGAGGCCTCTCATCTTCCCACAGCCATAGGAATTGTCCACTGCCCATCACAGCAAATCAGCAAATCCATTATGTGCAAGATGGAATAACCAAGGTGAAGAGGCAGCTAGAGCTGCAGCTCCTGGAAGCCAAGATCCCTCGCACTCCATTAGATACTGTCATTTTACAATCCACCTCTTAGTCTTAGAAGACACATTCTCAGGATTAATAGTAGCTTTCACTACTAAAAGATCAGACAGTTTCTTATCTCCTTTTCAAGAGACCCTGATTTGGATTCCTGACCTCCCTTCAGAAAATGCCCCTGAATTTACTTCTCTAGTCTCACAAACTTTAGCCAAACACCTTAATATCCCTTGGGATTTCCATATCCTTACGATCCCCAGTCTTCAGTCAAGGTCAAATGAACCAATTATTCCTTCATGCACACTCTTATTATATCTCCAAAGATTCCATATTGATTGGATAAAACCCTTGCCATTTCCTTTCTTTCTATGAGGACTCCTTCCAAAGAACCCTCCTGTACCCCCTTCACGCTCACATATGGAGCCTCCTGGTGGCCTCCATACATGGAAACATGTATGGTGATGTCCCAGTCATCACCTTTCCCTGACTATGTCCTTAGGCCCTTGTCACACTGTCTTTACTCTCATCTTTGGATCTTCACCAGTGTCATTTGCCCCAGACCCTTCCAGATCTTCTTCCCTCTCCAATCAACATTGGGGACTTAGTTCTCTCTCCCCCAGGACAAAATGGACAGGCACCTTCAGAGTAATCCTTATTACCCCAACCACTGCTAAGTTCAAGTGTTTCTTTCACTGGACTCATCTTTCCCATTTCAAACCTTCTACACACCAAGACAAGATAATCTTTCTTCTTATATTTCGACCCCAACATTGTTCTGGCCTTTTAAGCTTCAGAAGATAAAAAGTCGAAATGCTTGCTTCCAGTCTCAGAGGAATGAAGCATCACACACCTATCAGTCCCTTTCCATACCCTCCAGTTGTTTATGATAAAGAGGGGAAAGTGTGGAGCAAAAGATCCAAAGAAACACCCTGGCCCTGAAACCTGAGCCACTGAATGAAACGCACTCTGGCCCCCAGTCCAGAACCAAGGAAACACAAACCGCTGCTGAAATTAGAGCCAAAGAAATGCACGTTGGCTCTGGAACCAGAGTCAGTGAAATAAACACACCTTGGCCCTGAAGACTAACACGGGCCAAGGAAGTAAACAGTTTGTCCACAAAACCATAGCTAATGCTGCCACTGACCAATGAAAGCAAACATTCCCTGAGCAGAAAACCTTCTTCCTGGAAAAACCTGTCCCTATGAAGCCCTACATATGCCCCCCTGCCTGCTCAGTTAGCAGATGTCCTTCTCCACCCTAGCACTCTCCTCCAAGAAAGAGATTTGGGTGAAGACCTAGTCCCAGCATAAAGCCGAATCTCTGCTGAGATGTTCCCTTAGGAGAGCTGTGTGGAAGAAAAATGGATGCTTTTGCTGGAAAACTCTCTTGGGGGTGGAGCAGAAGTAACAACTTGTCCAGGAGAGGAAGGAGATTGTTACATTGTATTTAACACTTTAGCAGAGTGAAGCGGAAGTATTTTGTGCAGAGAAGATCAGAAAAGGAATTTACAATAACAAGCCCTTTCCATCCAGGCTTTAATCCTGGGCAGTTTGTTTCCACCAAAGGAGCATCAGTCCTTCCTTGACTGGGTTATCTGGTCCTTGCTACCTGGGTTATCCTAATCACCGCCCAGCACTGGATCTGTCAGATGTTCAGGAGAGCTCAGATCCTGCAGTGAACCCTCATGACTCACAAAAGTATCTTCCCAGTGACACCAATATATTCCCAGAATAATTGCCATGTTTTCTATCCATCTACAGAGCTCATCTTACCTCAGTGTCTTCTACTTTTATGTGATAAGGATTTTTCCACTTGGGATTATACTGAGCAGTAAGTGTTGGGAAGCAGAGTGGTATGCAGGAGGGAGTTATGAATTGCTTTCCAAGAGCCAACTAAAGCCTGAGGACAGCTTCTGCTACCATTGTTAGCAGATCCAGAAGTAGATCAAGATGCACAACTGTCACATATATGTAGAGGGCCTAGGACAGTCCCATGCAGGCTCTCTGGTTGTTGGCAAAGTCTATGTAAGTTTCTGTGATCCAGGTTAGTTGATTGGGATTTGTTTTTGTGTGATGTTCTTGACCCCTCTGGATCTTAGAATTCTTCCTCTCTTCAGCACAATACCCTTAATCTGATAGAGGGCTAATGTTAGGCTGTGGTCTCTGCTCTATTTCCATCAGTTACTGGATAAAGGCTTTCTGCTGACAATTTGGATAGCTACCAATTTTAATCACAGTAAATGGGCAGTTCAAACTATGTGTCCACAATTACTAGAAGTTTCAGCTTGATTAATCCTTGAATCTTTTTTGAGTTTCCCTCACATCAGGAATCTACTTGAACCTGAAATACGCTCTCTTCCATTGATCTCTTGCAGTAGATTCCCCTCTATATACCTACCAAAGCAGATCCTCATTGTCCATGCTCCTCTGCTCCCAGTCCACCCAGTTTTGTATCTCCCCTTTCCAAGAAGATCCTTGGCTTTTCCTTTGTAACTAGCCTTGAATTTGGTTGAAGTCTTATTTTGGTCACTACTTTAGAACTGGTTATTTTGGGAAGAGTTATGTTGTCCTGGGGTCTTCATGTTACTTTGGTTTTTGCCATGGGATTTGCTCATCTAGATTTACTTTGTTGGTTAAGTGTTTCTGTTTCCTTTGTGTTCAGCCAGTGTTTGGATCGGTGCTTAATGTTCCTGGTTTGGTTTTGCTGGATTCATCTGTGTTCTGCCTAAGCTCAGGTGTGGAGACACACGATGCTGGTCTGTAGGTGGAATAGCTGAGTGATGCTGGAATCACCAGGAATGGTATCCCTTCTGACCTCACTAAACAGGCTGCAGGGGTTGTTATGGGATGCGTGGTGGGGCAGGGTCAGAAACCCCAAACCTCTCATGAACCAGGCTATATGTATTTTAATAGTTGTAGGTGATGGTCACTGTGTGTTAATATGTATTTTGAACACATGAACTGTGTTTCAGATAGTGAAGTGGGTATATTCACCAATGGTTTGATCTAGGAAGTGAACAAGCCATGATGTTGCCATAGATCTGCCAGCCTCCTAAACTGATGTTCCAGCAGTCACTTCTTACATCTCCCTTGATTAAGTATCTCAATTTAAATGATAGTATTCCTCTGTTCTAGCCTCTTATTTGGGCTTAACATATTTTAGATAGAATCAGATTCCTGCCCTAGCTCTGTATAATCATCTGTCAGTATTTGTCATTTGTTATGTCTACCTACCCTCATTAAGCAGGATTCTTGAAATTGATCTGCTTGAGGTAAGTTCGATGATTAAATTCATTAAAATAAACTCAACCTTATGGAATTGTATTTGGCCTTGATATTTTATTTCCATGAGATAATCTTAAAACTCATCTTAAAACTTCTATTGGTTCACATTACATTCTTAAATCCATCTGTCAGTAGGTGGAGGTTGGAGAATTCCAAATTTCCAAATTTGGAGAATTTCCAAATTGACGCCAGTCGCATGATACTGTCACAGTATACTTTCTATTGATGATAGACACATCTCAACATATCTCAATATGTTAGAAGAAAGAGTTTATTTGGATAATGATGGTTGGTATAATGATAAATGTTTTAAGAAATTATCGTAGGAACTCTAGTAGATAGTGAGGACAGCTCCTTTCTGGCTTGCTCTTCATGGCTACTTTAGTTTGCTTTCTTACACAATTCAGCACCAACTTAGAGCAGAGAAGTCACTTTTTGTGGGCCTGGATCTCCCAAATTAAGCATTAATAAGGAAATGGATCATTTAACTTACGTGCACTGTAAAATCACAGGCCCAGTCACAGACGGTCAGCACAACCAATCATTCTGTGTAAATGGATGGATGTGGAAAAGAATATGTTGAGTAAGAGAATCCAGATCCATAAAGTCAAATTCCAGAGGTCTTCTTCATCAGCTGTTTCTGGCTCCCCAACTTTTGAAGTGAGTATAAAACATGGAGAATCATACATGGGAGAAGGTACCAACAGTCCATGACATCTAGTTTTCTGTGTCAAGCTTTGGGTGTAGCAGATTCCTCCACACAGATAGATAGTGTATTCTCCAATAGAACCTCTTGAGATCCTCGTAGGCAGACTTTATCTAAAAGGAGCTGAAACCTAGCCTTGCTTGTGAGGCTTTTGCTGTTGAGGAAAATGTCTAGAAGTAACACATAGATGTATATGTATATAAAGGATTTCTCTAAAGGGGAGGTGTTACCTAGTTACCTAGCAGGGCTTGCACATAGATTGTGTGTGTGTGTGTGTGTGTGTGAGAGAGAGAGAGAGAGAGAGAGAGAGAGAGAGAGAGAGAGAGAGAGAGAGAGTTAGAGAGAGAGAGAGAGAGAACTTTGATTATAAAGTAGGTAACAGTCAACATGACCTAAGACCATTCCTTAGCTGTATGGGATGAGTTACCTAGTATGATATGCCACTTAGCCATGAATTTGTATTTGAAGCTTGGCTTTAGGGGAGGTGATACTGAAGAGAACATTATACTCTAGTCATATATGGGTCTTTTAACTTTAGGCTGCTATACCTAGCAGGTTCTGGGATTTGTGTAGTCTAGACTAGGCTGTAAGGAAGGGATTATGTAGCAGGATCTGATAGTTAGCCATATATGTGTATGAGATGCTTTTGACTCTAAGGTATATGTCAAGACCTACTAGGTGTCAACTTCCCATAGCTAAAGCACCCCCTACACACACGCATGTGCACGCACACACACTCACACACACAGAGAGAGAGAGAGAGAGAGAGAGTGAGTTAGTTGTTAGGTCTTAATGGACTTCTTTCTCTTTCACAGCCCTAGCTT
Source organism: Phyllotis vaccarum (assembly GCA_033318265.1). Classification (NCBI taxonomy): domain Eukaryota; kingdom Metazoa; phylum Chordata; class Mammalia; order Rodentia; family Cricetidae; genus Phyllotis; species Phyllotis vaccarum. The sequence continues at coordinate 86,556,866 of JARWLC010000004.1, read as the reverse complement.
TCCACACAAGCTTGGTGTTAAGAGGGCATTGTGTTCCACTCTTACAGCCAAAGCCCTAAACTTGTCAGGTTCTGCAAGGAACCCCCTCTTCTACAGCAAGGCCACACCCTCAGAGGTATGCCAGGTCCTACTTTTCCCTTAAATGCAAAGCTCTGTCCACAGTGATTGGAAAAGTTGGTGGGACCTTACATCTGGGGGAGGATTGCTACAGGCTTCCTGCTACATTGTCTGCATATGTGGATGAGTGTGTTTGTGTTTGTATGTGTCAGTGAACCTGGTCTTTAGCTGTGGGGCAGAGTGTACCTAGTACATGCTAGATCCTAACCATGTTTCTGTATATGAAACTTTGGTTGTAAGGGTAGGGTAGAGATAAATTTTCTGTTGTGGGGGAAGAAATGTCTAGAAGTAACAGCCACCTAGTTGTATAAGTGTATAAGGGATGAGACAGATCAGGGTCTGAACATAGATTGTAAGTGTGTGTGTGTGTGTGTGTGTGTGTGTGTGTGTGTGTGTGTGTGTGTGTGAAGAGAGAGATGAGAGAGAGGAATGGGAGAGGGAGAGATGAGAGTCCTTTGAATGTAAGACAGGACAGTCCATGACCTAACCTCATCTCTTGTGTATCTGTGGCATTGGTTGTAGGAAATGGGGCACTTAGCATGATGTGACATCTAGCCGTGCATGTATGTTTTATACTTTGCATTAGGGAAGGGTTTACTGAGGAAGACAGGATGCTATAGTCATAGATGGGTCTTTAATTATACAGGAAAATGGCTAGAAGGTTCTGAAATTTGTGTAGGTTTGTCTTGGCTATACGGGAGGGTTTATCAAGCAGGATATGAAAGTGAGACATATAGGTGTATGAGGGTTGTTGGCTGTAAGATAGGTGTCAAGACCTACGAGGTGTCACTTCACCATAGTTAAATCACCCCATTTACTCACACACAATTGAATGTGAATTCCTGATGAACTTCTTGCTCATTTATAGCCCTAGCTCTCCACACAGGGATAGATATCAGGAGTATCAATGTTATCCCAGTCTTACAAAGCCATATAGACATACATGAATACATGTTCAGGTCCTACAAGGAAGCCCCTCTTCTAATGGCACACCCAGGAGGTGCAAGATTTTATTAGTTACCCCTCCCCTAAATCCAGAACTCCATCCACAGGACTAGGGAAAATCGAGGACATCACCTTATTTTTCATTTTATTTTTATTAAAACATGTCATCCACATCAATATACCCCCCTTCACCTCCCAGTCCCTCCCAGTCCCTCCCACTCAGCCCTCAGCCTCACTCCTCCCCATCCACCCATTCCCTCCCTTCAAAGTGGTAAATGTTTCTAAAGGCCTTTGTGCATGATTATTTGCACATGTGCATGTGTACATTCATGGGTTTGTATGTTTGTATATGTGAACTTGATGTTTTGCTATGTTTGAGAGGTTATCTACCAGATCCTCAAACCTAACAATGCTTGTGTATATGGAACTTTTATTGTAATGGTGAGATAACATCAGTAGCTGACACTTGTCTTATATGAATGTGGGAAGTTGTATCAGGGGTGTTTGCTTCTAGGTGAGGTTTTTCCTCACAGGATATGATACCTAGCTTGTGCATGAGACTTCGTAATGAGCTTCCATGATCTGATCTAAGTTGTCATGTATGCAGGTTGAGGCAGGAACTCAAGCAGGAGCTGAGGCAGAAATCAAGGAACAAACCTAGCTACTAGCTTGCTCTTTATGGCTTGCTCATTGTACTTATACAACTCAGGAACAACACAAAGGGGTGGATTTGCCTATAGTGACCTGGGATCCACCACATAAAAAAATGAGTCCTGTAACTGGTCACCAATTGCAACCTCACAAACCTAGTTTCAGATGCTAAGACCGTTAACCCTCTCTGATAGTGAGCCATCTTCCTAGGTAAATGGGTGGATTAGGAAAAGATTGCACTAGGTTAATGTGCCTAGATTCAGAAAGATCAGTGCTTCCCATTCTTTACATCTTCCATTCTTAACTCTGAGTCACTGGATGTGAAGATAAAATATGAAAAAACAGAGAGCAGAGGAGCTCCCTAGCATGGCTAGATACCTTGACATATATAAGTGGTGTCTTGTCCTGGAGATGGGTGTTTTAGCAGGAGTTAAAACCTAAGTCTATATGTGTTTGTGGATCTGTTGGTGTAGAAGATGGAGTATTTTCAGAAGGTAAAACCTAATGCTGTATGTGTGTGGGGTTCTTCTATATGTGAGAGAAAATATTTGGTAGATCCAGATACAGCCATATTTGTGTACAAGAAGAAACATTGACAAGGGGACATGTCTAAGGACCTGTATCTAGATTCCTGTGTGGGATGTTGTTTATAGAAAAGGATTCCTGAATTGACATCTGGCTGTGAAGGGAAGAGGGAAGGAGTTGGACTGAGTTTTTAACTAGCAGACTACACAAGTAGCCCCATTTTAGGGCATTTTGCCTGCCTGGAGAAATTAACATAAAGACTCAGTTACATATTCATGCAAGTATTTGTGATGCTGTCGTTGTAGGGCCTAGACTGACTCTCTCTCTCTCTCTCTCTCTCTCTCTCTCTCTCTCTCTCTCTCTGTGTGTGTGTGTGTGTGTGTGTGTGTGTGTGCTGAACATTTCTCACTGTGTGTTGGTTTCACTAGAAGTACTGAGTAACTACCCATATTTGTGAGTTGAGCCTTTGTAGTGGGGTATAAATTACCTATCAGTAAATGACACCTACTCCTGTGTGTATGGTGTGTTTCAGGGAGGGAATGCCTAGCAGGTCCTTTAATATAGGCTTCCTGTGGAGCTTCAGCTGTAAGGTCGGGAGACCTAACCTAACCTGACCCCTGTCCCTGTCTTGTGGTTCTGTGTTGGACTGTGGATGCTTCTGCTTGATGTCCTTTCCCTGCAGCCTTCCCTCCTGTCTTTTTTCCCTCCTTCTCTCTTTCTCCCTCCTTCTCTCTCTCTCCCTTCTCTCTCTCACTATATATTCTCTCTCTCCTCTCCCATTTCAGTGGGTGTGTGTATGCAATTTAGCTATTCATGAATTTAAATTACGCAGCCCCTGACATCTAACATCTAGTTTTGTGCTTTGTGTGTGGATTTGGCTGTAGGGGAAGCTAACTAGTTGAATCTGATCGCTATCCATATATATGTGAATGAGGCTTTGGCTGTGAGGGAAAAAGTCAGAACTGACACATAAACATGTGTATGTGTGTGCATCTCTGAGTGTGTGCTCTGTGTGTGTTTTCATAGTTTTGGTTGTCAGACTGAACACCTAGCATGACCTAAAACCATCCCTGTGTGCATGTGTGGAAATGGCTGTGGCAAAGGGTCTATGTGGACCAATGTGACACCCTACATGTGTTTATGGAGCTGTGTTTATGGGAAGTGTTACTAAGGATGACCTGACACAGTTGTACGGGGGGGGGGGGGGGGGGGGCGGGGGGCTTTGCCTCTAGGGTGTTATTTCTTGCAGTTACTGGTAGTTTTGGGGGTACAGTGTGTCCTTCATACATGAGCCTAGTTTAGAGTGAGTGTTTATTGGGGTGGTATTACAGTACATGAGGTGGTCCATACAGGAAATGAGACTTAGCCTTGTCTGAGGACCTTTCAGTGTAAGGGAAGGGATACCTAGAAGGGCCTGACACCTACTCCTGTGTCTTTATTCTTGCACCTATGTGTGCCTGTGTCTGGTGTGTGTTCTGTGTTTGCATTTGCACACACGTGTATGTCCCTCTCTGTGTCTCTTGTCTCTTTCTCTGTGTTTGTGTGTAGTATGCTCTTGAATCTTTCATATTGCAATGAATATTGGGCCCAGCAGTATCTTAATACATTCAATTATTTGTGTAGCAGCAGTGATGGGGAGGGAGATATGTCCTGTAGGGCCTGATTACTTGGGATGTGTGCACACTGGTGCCAGGTGTGGAGAGTCATCCACTTGGATATTGTCATCAGGGATTTACAGCTTAGCAGATGTTCTACCTCAATTAGGGACAAACCCAGAACTGTAGTGGATTTTAGATGAGGTGATGGAATACACATGAGCTTCTATGTATTGGGCCCCACTGGCCTGTATCTCCTACAAACACTGCCATATCTCCTTTGTTAATTTCCTTCCACTGCATCTCAAGCCCTAGATGTTCTGCTTTAGGTCAGGCCCTAGAGAACAACTAGACACTCATCCAACAATCACTGGTGTAATACACACTGCACTGTAAACCAAAATGCACCCCAAGTTAGCCTCCCAGCCAGTGCACTGTCAGAACTCTCTGACCAGTCTCCACAATGGTGCACACACTTTTCCTTTATTATCATCATCATCTTTACCACTGTTCTACATAAACAACTATTGATCAGGCATGGCCAAGACTCTCCTGTTAACCTACACAGCCTTCCAGGTGTCATGTCCTACTGGATCTAGATAGCTCCCTCTGCTGCCACCCAATGTACTTTGTTATATATATAAGACACTGCAGTGCATCTTCCTGCTGCTCCCACAAAGACTCATCTCAGTATCAGGGGCTGCCTCCAGTATAGGCCATACTAGTAGCCACTTCCCTGCAAACTTGCTGCCAAACCCATCTGTGTGCCACTAGATATCAGGCCCTGCTGGATACTCCTTCCCCTACAACTATAGCCTGAAACATACTGCTTGGTATC